>CAIIXF020000004.1:6075972-7370921 GCA_903813345.2 Owenia fusiformis | reverse complement strand
AAAACACTAGCCAATCAAGGTGGAAAGTCACTACATGTCATAAACCAAATCTCAAAATTAGGTGGCTCATTATCATTTGAAATGGGATTCAGACTTTTCGATTCTCTGACGCTTCCTATTTTAACATATGGCTCAGAAATATGGGGTTTTAAAGTTTACGACCAAGTGGAAAAGGTTCAAAGAAAATTTTGTAAATCATTTCTTAAAGTTGCATCACAAACAACAAATGAGGCAGTTCTAGGGGAATGTGGACGATACCCATTATGTACAATATATATGTCAAAATGTGTAAAATATTGGTTAAAACTAAATATGGAGATGGAAAATGGGAGAATCCCAAAACATTGTTATTCTATGTTAGAGAACCTTGATTCAACAGGCCATATTACATGGGCAACACATGTTAGAAAGTTATTGTGTACAAATGGCTTTGGTGATGTTTGGGCTTTCAAAGAAGTAGGTGATGTGGACCTTTTTATTTTAAGTTTCAAGCAGAGGCTAAAAGACATTTACTGTCAAGAGTGGGCTGCTAGACTTTCAGAATTACCAAAAATGGTAACATATTGTAATATTAAAACAGTGATGGAAAGAGAAAAATATCTTTCCTATGTAAATATAAATAAATTTAGAGTTGCTCTAACTCGATTGAGATGTAGTAATCATTCATTAGAAATTGAAATGGGTCGAAGAAATAATGTGCCCAGGGAACTACGGTTTTGTAAGTTCTGTTTAGCAGCAAATGTAAATATTATTGGAGATGAGTACCACATGGTTATGATATGTGAGAAATTCAGATCTCTAAGAAAAATGTATTTGCCAGATTATTATTGTTATAGACCAGATATGGTAAAATTTATACAGTTAATGTCAACTGAAAATGAAAAATTAATTTGTAATTTAAGTTGTTTTGCTTATCACTGTCTAAAATTGTATGAAAATTAACTGTAACTAGGAGGCCTGTGGCCTTAGAAGTTTTGAAATAAAGATTATTATTATAACCTTAATTAAACAAACCTTCTTAAATATTTGTTTTAGCCAATTATTGAGACTCAGGAAGTATTTGAGAATTTTGGTAATATTTGACTAATTGTAATATTTATATAGTTCAAGTGGCAAAATAACAAGTAAGATATTATTATAAAACAATCCTTAAATCTCTTAGGAAATAAAATAAAATAAAACTATAACGTGTATTATTACTGCCAACTGCGGCAGATGTGATGTATGAACAAAATGTCAACCTGCTTTCCTTAATCCCGCTTCAAGGAAAAATAACCAAATTGGTCCATGAATAAGTAGATAAACATATTTCCCCTGCAAAAAAATCAAATAACTTTATGTCAAAAGAACTAAATTAAGAAATCTGATGAGATAATTCATTCTTTTTTTTATTAAACCTCCAAATAGTTGAAACACTTAAGACAAAGAAATGAATAAGACTGAAAACGTATATCCTGTAGAGGAGAAACAATTGGCTTTAGTCTGTCTGATTACAAATCATTTAAGGGATAAGATTTGATTGCAAAGGGTGACTCTGAGATCAATATTGGACAGTTAACATACATTACGGGCCAGTAGCCTGCTTTTGCATGAAGGGGGGGGGTCATAACTTAACAATATCCATGGGAGGGAAAGTGACAATTTTGGCCAAAACTCACTTGAAAAGTAGCGGAAAACTGAATGGGATAATTTTGGCCCTCCCGGGACTGGAGACACAAATCTTTGTCAAACCATAAACATTAGTTCAGAGACATACATGTATAATAAATGTTATTATGAATGTCTGATTAGTTATATTTTATGAAACAAAAGATTAAAACTACTGCTTAATCCGTCCCTGGGTCCGCTATTTCCTAGTATTGTTTTCCCAACTGCTGATATAATGAGAATCACCTTGATTACAGTTAATGTTTAAGAATTGTTTTAGATTTTATGAAATATAATCTTTACTTCTTCAATGATGTGTGCCGCAACCAGGCCTTGTGTTTTGACAAACTTGCTTTTAAAAATGGCCATTCTATTGCCGAAAACATTTGTGCCAAAAGTATTTTAAAAACTAAGTCAAAAGACAGTTTTCCAGATTACATCCTCACTCCCCTTGCTAATGTCTAAGTCCACCACTTGTTCTTCAAGCTTGGAAAATATTATTGGATAACTGATCTTGATTAACTTTGAATTACTACGTTTTTGCTGTTATTTTACACTTGTTGTTCACATGGGCGATGGGTCATGGCAAATGAATAGAACCATTAGCAGAAGAAGAAAACAGCTTTAAAATGCTTTTTGTTTGAAGTTTCTACATGTAGCTCGATTTTGGAGGAAGTTAAATTAATTTTTTTTAAATATCAAAAAAATCTTAAAAACATTTTGTTGGCTCGCCAATGACATGATCGCCAACCCCTCCCCTCCCTCCCCGACTGAAAACCGATTGCACCCGACGGAAAGATGGCTATGCCCATGCATGATAGTTAAGCATCAATGTAAAATATACTGTGTGCTAAATTTTGATAAAGTTTCGATTACCTTGATTATACATCATATAGAATGTTTATTGGGGGGATTAAATACGAGTTTTATACAGATAGCTTATTCTAAATATTGAGTTTGGTTTAACAAGAGATTATTCTTCAAGACTTAATTTGTTTGATAATTCCAATATTAATCTGAATTGATTAAACATATGATTGAATGATGTTTTTTGCACCACTGTTGAAACATTCGCTAACAAAGGTGCGATCACATTTATTAGTCATGTAAATCATAGAGGTCATTAATTTGTAGGCATAGAAATGGGTTTTATACCAAGGACATGCTTATTCAAAATACTGTTTAGTTTGAAGGAAAGTTTAGGTAATCAATAAAAACAGGAGATTGTTCTCTAAGACTTATAAAATTTGATAATTCCGATATTTAACCTGGACTTATGATAATACAGGTAATAAGTTTCAATAATAATTTGAATTAAAAATCAAAAAGACACAACAATTACACAATCACTCCAATTTGTGTTATTTCGGCAGGAAAGGCATATTTGAATAATGCATGTTTCCTAATATCTTATTACATGTAGATATATGCATTAAATGTGTAATGTATTTGGGCTTGAGGGTTCATTGGATTTATCTTATATTGCAAATGCTTAATCTATCAGTCTGGTGTCATGACTGTTTGTGTGGTTGGATAAGTGAATACAGGCGCTTGTGTGTGTTTGTTAGAGGGGGCCTTTGTTTTAAACTTAATGTGACCATGGTCTTCAGAGAAACAATGGTATTAAAAAAGAAGAAATTCCTTTATTAAAAATTAACTTTCCAATGAGTTAACCGATTAAATCGAAATTTAACACAATGCTAATCATAGCACGAGGGATATTATACAATCAAATATAAATATAAAGAACTGCATTTGCAAATTATTGTTTGTGGAAATTAGAACCCTCTGCTGTAAAAATGAATCCATTTAGTCTAACAAATGGATTAATTATTAGTGTGAACGAAACATACAGTATCCACTGATATTATTAATTAGAGATTAAAGTTTTATTTAAGCATATTGCTCTGACATGTCAAAATATTCAGCATTTGCATCAGTTTGCCCTACTATGCGCCAATTAATCTGATCAAACGTATTGTTTTGTCAGATATAAAACAGTTGCAATAAATGTAAAATCTTCATATATTTGGAAACAGAAAAAGTTTTGTCAAAGGTGTATAAGTAATTTGAATTTAAAACCAAGATTGCAAATTAAAATGAATAGAGATATTAAATAACAAGTAATCAAGTAACAAGCAATCATGCCAATTTGTCTGTAATTAAGTCTTTAATCAAATCAGTAATCAAATATGTGATACCCTCCATCCTAGGTGACAGAAACAGGCCGCCTGGGTCAGTATTGTTCTTTCTAGATATTTTAAAACTGATCAAAGGTGTCAAATTAATCACGAGGACTATAAGTATAATCTGCTGACCATTTAAAATGCTTTTACAATATTTAAATGGTCAAGATTGATATTTTCCTTTGTTTTAAAAGAATTCATTGGTGCCATTATGCCAATATAATATTTCACTATGTTGCCTTTAAAAATGAGGTTATTGGTAAATTCCGAATTTTCAAATAAAAAGTCAGATTATGAGAATTGAAAAATGACTAAAGCCCTCTGGCGTTCTGGGGGACTTGATCAAAATATTGATATACAAGAAACTTGTATTAGCATCCACACATAGGTGGTGAGTACATGGGGCATAGTATCGCTCCTCTGTAACATTCTTTCAATACAGACATATTTCACATCATACTACTAAGTTTGAAATGTACGTTTTATTATTCAAACCAAACATTGAACGTCGGATTATTTTGTAGATCAGAGAGTTTCAAAAATGATAATCCTGTTGATCAATTACATTACAATTTAATCCCTGGCATGCAATCAAAGTGTTGAAAGAAATCATATGTAATCACAAAGTCGGAATAACTTATTGTTCAGATTAATGACAAAGTATTTATGGGTACCTTCATTTAATTTGATTGAATGAGTTCACCTTTCATTAAATGTACCACTATTGAGCAATAATAACAAGGTGTACATAAATGTAATCGACATGTCTGTGTCAACATGTCAGCTAATGTAAACAAATTCTAGCCACAAATGAGGAATTGTATCATCGAGTATAATCTGTTTTTTCCTATAACAGCTGATAATGCAGCAAGCAATGATAACAAATTATACCAGTTTCAGACGGGAAACTTCGAAATTTTCCGTATCATTCATTGTTATAATAGAGAGATTTCGCACATAAGTGAAAGTAAAAACTTATACGTATACGTATAGTTTAAAGGGTCATGTCGAACTATTATTTTTACTAAAATCAATTTTAAATTGTACTTAATGGAACATAACTATTCCCGTTATAGAAAAGCTCCATCAACTAGAGACTGTGAATGCACTGTCATCTGCACGTGTAGATTATGCACATTATAATTAAATGCTTGCTTCCGTGTCCTTGTAGTTGTAGTATATTATAAACACGATCCTTTAAAGTGAATCATGATTCTTTAAAGTGAGTCACTACATAAACAAGTTGATTATTTCAATGTTTTCATGATCAGTATAAGTTCAATAAACTTACAAAACGGTATATTTACGTAGATGATAACGTATACAGTTGGATCTCCGTATAAAGATTTGCCTACATGTGTGTGGAACAATTGACCGCAAGCATTTTTTAAAATTAATTGGCTGAGTGGGAACAGTATCCAATCAAATACTTTAACCATCAATTTGAAACACCAATCAAACCAGTAGGTTCTAGCAATTCCTGGAAACGACCCATTCAGTAGCCAAACAAATGACATACAGGGTGTTTCATAACGAGCATCTTCAAAAAGTCAATTTGAGAAGAGATGGGTCTATAACATATGTACTATATATGAGCCTATTTTATTCTAGACAAACACATTTGGATCAACTAAACATGCCACAATTCAAGAAAGTACAAATGGCATCCCTTTGACCTGTGTTTATTACAGTCCGAGAAGATCTTTCCTGACGAAAAGCCCACATTATGAAACACCTTGTACGTTTACCTATAAGTATAAGTATACGTTATAAGTTGTACTTTCACTAGGTGCGAAATCTCTCTAATATTGTCTGATTCCTAAACCTATGATAACAGATTAAACTGTATTAAAACATGGGCTTTCAACTAGAAGGGTAGGCAACTTCCCATATTTCATACATAAACATTGCCATGGGTTTTCAAAATTGGAGAACATACACATTCCAAGAAAATCTTATTTTGTACTTTTTATTGATGATTAAAAGAAATAACTCAAAAATAAAAACATGATCTTCTACATATATCTTGATAATTTAATAAAAATTGGAATTCTTCATAATCATGACAATATAGAAAGTGAACATTCTCCCACAAATTATGTTTTTATTGGAATGTGTTCTTGAATAATTACCCACAATGCAATACTCAAAGAGAACATCTTGATAACTCTCATTTTTATTGGTCTCTTTTGTTTACTTTTATATGATATTGAATATATTTTATGCTTAAATCATATTAAAAATTGATTTTTATTCAAAATAATACTAAAACATATACATTTATCTAATACTTTTTGAAATATTGCCATAAAAGGGAAGCATGTCATTGCTCATTTTGAAGGTCTCATGTTATTACATAGAGTTGCATACCCTTCTAGTTGAAAGCCCATGATTAAAACAACTTATATTTGTGTATCATATGTTTCTTATACTGTATTAAGCTGGGCATTTTACATAGTGAAATGAATGCCCAAACACCCGCAATATTAAAGCAGTTTAAAGAAAATGGCTTCTAACTGAAGTTGATGATCTACGTCATCATTACGTCATCATCAATTTCACTTAGAGTCATTCTAAGTAAAGCCAATTCTTTAAAATTCTCCAATATCGCGATTGTTTGAGCATTTATTTGAGGTCATTTACCATCGTAGCTTTATTAATTTTCATGGCGAAACATTTGAAAATCAGATTCAATTAAGTTTAGCTGAAATCGGAGGTTTATCGAACGCGAAAGAATTTCGGCAACCATCTTGAATATACTGCAGTTAGAGTCATCCATCTGTGCAAAAGCGGTAGTGTATTATACCAGCCAAGTCCTCGGTAGTATAGTGGTGAGTATCCCCGCCTGTCACGCGGGAGACCGGGGTTCGATTCCCCGCCGGGGAGGCTATTTTTGGTACAATAGCCATATTTTAATCGATTCTGTAACTATAACTTTGAAAACAGAATATTTGATAATTCAATCGCGTTTCTAAGTTTTATTCTTTGTTTCGGTAACCAATGCTACGAGACGGAATCTATGTAGTTGTATTTCTACCGAGGACTTGGCTGATAGACTGCATTACCACTGTTCCACACAGATGGATAACTCTAATTGCAGTTAGCTTCATTCAACATGGTTGCATAGATTCTTTGGTTTTCGTTAAACCTCCGATTTTAAAACTTATAAAACTACGATTGTTTTCAACCCCAAATGAATGCCCAAACACCCGCAATATTAGAGAATTTTAAAGAAAAGGGCTTCTAACTGAAGTTGATGATCTTCGTCATCATTACGTCATTATTAACTTCAGTTAGAGTCATTCTAAGTGAAGCCAATTCTTTAGAATTCTCCAATATCGCGATTGATTGAGCATTTATTTGAGGTCATTTACCATCGTAGCTTTATTAATTTGCATGGCGAAACATTTGGAAAACAGATTCAATTTAGTTTAGCTGAAATCGGAGGTTTTTCGAATGCGAAAGAATTTCGGCAACCATCTTGAATAAGATTACTGCAGTTAGAGTCATCCATTTGTGGAACAGCAGTAATTCATCAAATCAGCCAAGTCCTCGGTAGTATAGTTTTGAGTATCCCCGCCTGTCACGCTGGAGACCGGGGTTCGATTCCCCGCCGGGGATGCTAATTTTGGTACAATAGCAATATTTTAATCGATTCCGAACCATAAGCTTCGAAAACAGAATATTTGATAATACAATCACGTTTCTAAGTTTTATTGTTTGTTTCGGTAACCAAAAATACGAGACGCAATGTATGTAGTTGTATTTCTACTGAGGACTTGGCTGATAGACTGCTTTACCACTGTTCCACAGATGGATAACTCTAACTGCAGTTAGCTTCATTCAAGATGGTTGCATAGATTCTTTCGTTTTCGTTAAACCTCCGATTTTAGCCAAACTAAGTTGAATCTTGTTTCCAAAAGTTTCGCCATGCAAACTTACAAAACTACGATCATTGTTTTTCAACCACAAATAAATGCCCAAACACCCGCAATATTAAAGAAACCGGCTTCAATTAGAATGACTCTAACTGAATTTAATGATCTACATCATCATTACGTCATTACGGGAGACCGGGGTTCGATTCCCCGCCGGGCAGGCTACTTTTTGGTGAAATAGCAATATTTTAATCGAGACTGTAACTATTTGCTTTGGAAATAAAATATTTGACAATACAGTCGCGTTTTTAAGTTTTATTGTTTGTTTCGGTAACCAATTATACGCGGCGGAATGTTGTAGTTGTATTCTTTATTAGTGATTGCAAAATGCTTGCTGTCAGCCAAACCCTCGGTAGTTTAGTGGTAACCCTGTTACACGAAGACTGGCCGCGGCGTTCAATTTCCAGCCGGCAGGGTGAAAGTGCATATCCTTATCAAATATAACTAGGACAAGAAATAAACAACATATTTCACATACATTTAGTGAGGACCGAGAGTATATATCCTGATCGAGTCATCCTTTGACCATTGGAGAAATAGTCGATGTGTCATTTTCTGAACCTTTGAATTTGTAAAAACACGATATTTTATTGTGTAATCACTATCATAAGGGTTTTATGAAGTGATTTAGCTGGGTTGGACAAATGGCAACCTTGGGGAAAAATTATATATGCAAATGAAGGTGTCCATTATCTAAAAGCAATTTTTTGAGAAGCCTTTGACTTAATTGACCATACTATTTTGTTTAATAATAAACTTACAAGCTTTGGAATCAACTATGGAATAGTGGTAACATGGTTTAATAGCTAAGACAGTAAGAACACAAACACAGTGTCTCATTCAACCATACTAATTATTAACTCATGGTGTGATTCAGGGGTCTGTTTCTTGTTATATTATTTTTCTATACATTAAACACCTTCATAAATCAAGTAATTTATTGATTTATTTGTCACTATTGGTGATCTAATTTCATCATAAAAACATTGATATCTCTAAATATGCATATCATAAAATATATACACTATCTGATTAGTTATTTTTGTATATTTCAACATTATCTAATTCATTGATGCTGAAAATATGGGTCTCGGGGCTATCATTTTTCCTTTCTAAGATATGATAGAAATTCAATAATTGGCAACCCAATTAAACTACTAAGAATTTAAGGAAGCCACCAATTAGTCGTGTTTGTACTGCAAGCTTGCTTATTAAAATATTTTGAATAAATGTGAAATACCAATAATAAATATGCTTATTTGCATATATGCACAATATCTAATAAGTTATCATTGTATCTTTTAACATGACCATATATCTGACTGACCCTGAAAACATTTTGGCTAATTTGCGTATAATGTAGTACATTAAAATTTAACAAATTATTCTTGTATCTTTTTACATTATCTTATTCATTGAGCCTGAAAACATGGGTACGTAAGGGCACAGCAATTGTGATGCTATCATTATTACCTTTTAAATAATGTAAGATATTTCAATAATGGCCGCCCTTATTTGCATATTATATAATTTCCTCTGAAATAAGTTATTTTTGGCCACCAAATTAAATCAATAGAAAACCTTAATTTAGTCAATTAGTCAGTAATATTCATTGAACAAGCTTGATATCTGAATAAATGCAATATTTAATTCATAAAATATACTAAGTTGCAATAATGCACTCTATCAAATATAAGTTATTCTTGTATACTTTAACAATATCTTATTCAGTCACCCTCAAAACACGAGTTTAGACAAACTAATTATGCTGCTATCATTTCTACAAATCAAGATATAGAAAACAATCAATATTCCAATAATGACCTCGCTAATTAGCCTATACTAATTTTTCCCCAAACTAACTTTTTGTCCAACCCAGCTAAATCTCTTCGGGACACCCTTGTTGTCATCAATAAACCAAAAATCGTCGTGTTTTTTAACAATTCATAGGTTCCCTATAGGATGCATAGGAGTGGCAAATGGACTAAAAGACCAAATAGAACTTAGTAGACGGAAAGAACATTGAACAATGTATAACTGTGCCAAATTTGATTTCAAACTTATGCTGCACGACTGAGTTATGAACATATATTTGTTCAGGTTACCTCATCCTGTACTTATCTTATAATATAGTACAATAAACGTCTATTTCACCTGGAAACAATTTAAGAAGATATAATAAGCACCCTACCCAATGCGTTTCTCTCGCAGACTGTTCAAGATGACAATCTTGTGCTATTATTCCTGATATTCCAAGGTATGAACACATCATACATTGGAAATCCAAGATGCTATTATTTGAGACATTGTTACTAATATCCATGTAAAATTGTTGACTAAAAATATCATTCAGAAAATTATATATTTTTGAACCCCTTTTATCTAACCTCTCTTATCAAGAACCCCCAAGGATTCATTGATGGCATTTTGGAAATGAAACAAATAAAAGAAGTGATTCATACACCTTGGGCAAAAATATTTTTGAAATCCAGTTATTAAAGAGGCTATCCTCCCGAAAAGTATGGACGTTTTCGGCCCTCCTAGTAGAGAATATTTGTTAATTCTAGCTTTAGATCGTTCCTGGTAGGTGCATCATGTGTGCGATTTAAATTCATGCAGATAACAAGGCTCTTGCGCAGTTATTCCAAGGATAAAATCATGAAGACAAATCGTCGGTTTATAAGAGACACAAAGTGACTTCTAATCCCCCGTTGAAGACAAGTAATACACCATTCCAATATACAACACGTAATATTACAAGTAGGATCTAAAGTCTAATTGAAAAGCGAGGGGCTCTGGCAAAATATAACTGAATCCATCTTCTATTCAGGACAACCTACTTAAAACAATATCTATTAAACGTAGATTTAAGAGCTCGAATGAAACTCGATAGAATTCCAAATCATGTAGCAATTAAGTCATCATTTTGGGGACAACTCTGGAATAGATACCCAGTGTAATATTTTTAAGAGTTCTTGGGATGAGTATCGATCTAAATAGAGGAGAATCAGCAGTTTACAATTCAGTCTGGATACATTCCCGGGGAATATAATATGCTGGCGCCCGAGATATTTGAATTCAAAGCGAGGAATTATTACACAAATGGAATGAGGTATTGTGTATGTACCATACAGTACCCCACGTGTTATTGCACTAAAGAATTTATTGATATTTTTTAGAAGACATGTTAACCAAACGAGGCAGTTGTACCATTTTAATCATGGGAAGGCACGATGCCGACCATGTACCATAATTTCTGAACATCAAAACGAAATTCCTCAACGCTGATTGGATATCTCCTGATAGCATATCCCCGGGTATGTACCTCCTGTGTGATTTGAGAAGATATTCTTCTCGTGTGGGACTGCATCTAATGGACTATTAGTAAAATTAAGAATAATGTCAATGCTAGCTATCATTTTTGATACATAATGAGAAACCGCCTGTTATCAACGCTTTCTAATAATCAATGGTTTATGCGATATAACGTATGCTTACAGGCAGAATGCTGTAACAACGTCTACATATATAAGCTTAAGACAGTTGGATGGATGCAACGCGGCACCAAAGTAAGTATTTTATAGTACTAGTTTATATACTACATTTACTATATTCTTCACATTATGGAGTGTTTCGATCGCTTGTTACGTTGAAGAAGTATTAACCGATTTTGTTGTTAGAATGTTGGGTAATTTATGTCCATCAATTTTATCGAAAGAAAATCTGTCGAAATGTCAGTCATCTTTTGGATAATGTTTGATAATTAAATTAATGCTACACTGGTTAGGTGGTACGAACTAAACTAGTGAAGTGAAAAACGTAAACGACAAATAACTATGTTAATTTTCATTAAAAAATATTCAATACACGGGTGCTGGCTATAAGAATTCGTATCTATAAGCGTAGTACTAGTATACCGGCATATGTTTGTATTAATCTTTGCATTGCAAGATTATCAAAAAAAAAACTAACCAATTACTATGTATTTGAGTTATTCATTCACATTGTACATATCGGGAACACATTTTAATGGCTGGTATTTCAGCTCGGCGGTTCTTGACAGTTCAATTAGAATACAATAACATCAATAAACACAAAACTGGTAGAATTAATTGTAATTACCCGGCGTCAAAATGACAGCACACATTCTAAGGTAAATAATCCATTGCACTGTTTCATTTATATACTTTGAACATTATTCGCAAGAATGCGTAACAAGACGAAAATAGTTTAGATTAATTTTCTCCAGTCTTTTTCCCTGAGGAATCCAAGAAAAATACCATCTCGCATTTTAAACTTATTTTCTAACTAAACATGTGGTTATTTTTCGTAGATGTAACAAAATTGTTTTATCATTACATCAGCCAATCAAAACACTACCTGTAATTAAGACCGTAAAACCATATTGTTGCCTTAGTAACGAGTTCATGCACGGCCAGTTTGAGACTTTTTGAAAGGGTCAGTTTTTGTTATTCAGGCTGTGCTTGCAGTAATTTCCTGTTATATATTTCTTAATTTCTCTTGAGGATCAGCGCAGCTGGATGTATTGCTGGTTTTGACTGTAATATTGACTGTGTCTATGTCAAACAAACATTATAAAATTAGGATGTATATATATATTAGAGGCTCATTGTGTATATCGAGGGTATCAAAACATGATATGTAGAATGAAACGTGATATAAACTTAATATCGAAATAAAAATTATATTAATATTTTGAGGAAGAGGAAAATGTAATATGTAAATGAAAATTTCGGCCCATTGAACATTTGAGAAAATTTGAAGAAAATTTGACAAAAAATTGCCAGACTATACCACTGAATTGTTATTACCAATGAATAACACTTGAGTTTCAACAATATTGAAAAATTGTTTAGGGTAAATAGTGAGGATAGATTTACAACCACTCTGTATGATATAAAAATAAGTACCCAGAGTGGGATAATAGTCATACGTACATGTAACTCTAGTATATTCACAGCTGATATTCAATGCATTCGCTCGTATATGGCTGTTATAAATTTGAGGATTCCCTTTGTACAATTAATCTCATTAATGTAGATACATGTGTATATGCTTGTTCTTTTCCCGAATACAGTAGGTACGACTAGAATATTGGATTAAGCTAAAATCTAGAGATAAAATAGAGATTTACGATTATTCGTCAAATTGTTCTAGGAGCGATCTAGAGCACTGAATACGCTAAGCTAGGCGCTGTCGCCTCAACCTTACCATGAGGTCGTGAGTTCAGGACGTATGAGCTCCCTACATTTTTCAATTCTTTACTATTCATAATAGCATAGCGCACCCCCCATGACTAAATATCTAATGGTTTTAAAAATATAACTATTAGATAGAGGAGGAAAAGAGCTTTGAAATGTTTTTTATTTGAAGCTTCTAGATCAATTTTGAAGGAAGTTATACATCAATTTTTGTAAAATTCAAAACAAATCCTAATCTTTCTTGCGTTGCTTATTACATTTTCTTGTGTAAACATAGTTGAGTTGCATTTGCATCCATTTAATATTTCATCCACCAAAATCTGCATATAAATCGCCATTATATTGTAAATAGTACTTGACCCTTTTTAAGATACTCAAGATGACACGAATGCCGTGTGATCCAGTGATAAAACTCAATAAAACCAAATGTCATACTCTTTTGTGAACGAAACATGAAGAATCTTACCCAAAATAAACTGAGATGATATATAAATCGAATGGGGGCGTTTTGACCCGTCTAGCAATTAAGAGATCAGTGTGGACGAAAATACCATCTGCATCGATCGTAACGATGGATGTCATTTAGAGCATACCATCTAAATTTCCAACTCTACTCTCCATGGATTTTTAACTGCTAACTGCCAATTCTCTTAATTATATAAAATGTTCAGCTTTTTTTCGATAGAGAAAAATGTCATTCCGTTTCATTTTGGTACAGTCTTCTGGAAAGCGGTACTTGCTTACTTCAAGCATGGGCTTTCCCATGCTTCCAGTTAATTGGTCATGGCTGTCTACGTTTATACACCCGAGGCCTCGGTCCCAACTGACGGAGTCCTTTAGGCTTTTTAGTGAGGTTCAAGGCTACAATATATTGACAATTTGATAGCTTGGCGCAGGTTGTTTATCGGACATAGAACTTCACCTCTGCCTTTATATCGACCCATAATGACAGATAATTTGATCAAGTATATATCAGATGTAACGTCTAGGGATTTATTTAATAGCCTCAAGCTGTCTCGTTCATTACAGAATAACAGGAAAGGCCATGTTGAGAATAACATATGAAATGATCTTAGTATGTAATGTAGCTCGTTGAAAGTAAAATAACAAAGTGAATTAGGTTGACGTTGGGGATTATGAAATTTATTCGTAGTAATGAAAGATTTGTGGTCTTGGTTCAGATATTGCCCTTTGTGATTTCCCACTCCAATTTCACAGTAGGTTTATTTTAAGACGTGAATCAGCAAATGACCATACTCCATTATTTTCCATAAATTTATTGAATTTTCCCCACCTCAGAAAGTTCAAAAACTTTAGATTTCGAATACAATGTTCTACCCATTATTCAATTTGCCATCTTATGAGAAATTTATAAAAACTGCAAAAAAGGACTAGTATAGATATGTTGAACTGCATTTAACATTGTTTTTCTCTGAAAATCCCATTATTGAAAACATTTTGTAAAAACGATCCTTTATGTAAATGGCCACTGGTTGACAACAATTTAATGCGAAAACTACATATATGATAAAAAAATCCAAAATAAATACTGGAAAACAAAATAGACACTACTAATAGAAGTATTTAGCTTGAGAAGCACACACTTGTCCCACACCACTTTGATAGGGTCACCAGGTAGAGAATTAACAATGTAATAACAAGAAAACCAGGCACATTGCTGATGATGGGACAAGTGCATACAGTAATACCAAAGTATGTTTATCAAAGGGGAACGTTTACCTTTTGTTTCTTTAACAAGATACTAATTTTGAATGAATCAAACTTTCCTTTGTATAATTACAATATTGAGAGACCTAAAAACGTTGTGTATATGATCAGTTGGTTCCAATGAAGGTCGGAGAGATGTTCCATTTCATTCCGAACATATGATACCAAGAACAAAAGAACTTTCTGATGTGTTTTTTAAATAAAACTATATATAGAAAAGTATTTATTTTTTCAAATTAAAGTTTCACCATTCAAAAGAAACAGAAACATGTGTTCAATTCAGTTCACCATAGAGATACAGATCCTTTTACAAAAAATGTTTTCTTTTGAAAAAATGAAAAATTTTGGAGAAATTAAAAATTTTGGAGAAATTAAAAATTTTGAAAAATTAAAATTTTTGAAAAATGTAATGTTTTAATACACCCGGGATGATATATATATCAGGGTCATCACTGATATCATCCCTCTAATCCCGATATCACCCTTGTCCCATATATGTGATTTATCACTTGCTTTTATATTATATATGTACTTGACGATATTGCTCTGACCATGGTATAATTATCAGTATGGACTGAATTGTATTATAAGCAGACGGTTCATTTGTGAAAGATCTCTCCTATAGATTGAATCCAAGTGATCAGACTGACATGTTTGGTAGAAATACACTTCCGTAGTTAAAGGTTTCTAATATGCACGCAAGGCTAATATTCAACGGCGGAGGACAAGTCATCAAGTCATGTTGCAATTTATGTAATTTCTTTGGGAACATTATTTACGCGAGTGTTTGATACACTGATGATACCCTTTCAAGCGTATGAAAGCGAGTATATTAGTGCAATGTTTGATCTATAGTATGTTAGTGCAATCATTGTATGGACGGGTACATTAGTGCAAACGTTCTCTAATTAAACAGTGGGTATAATACTGCAATTTAGTTCCAAATTTTACCAATACATCACCAATGGCGGATCCAGGAGCTAACACAGGGGTGGACCCAAATTTTGAGTCAGTAAATAAAAAATGTTGGGCCCCTGAAACCCAAATTAGGCCCCTATTTTCAGGCCCATTTTCGAAAAAAGACAAGGAGGGGGGCATGCCCCCTGGATCCGCCAATGATCACAGTTTAGGTTTATACCATGTTATTTCTCTGATACATATCAGTTTTAGTAAAAAAAACATTATGAACAAATAAATTCCTTGAAATGATGGCCGCGGGATATGTTCAATATAAAACTGCGCGTCTATTAATCTTATTTACCTAACATCTTTAGATTCATTTAATTATCCCTGATGAAGAAATAAAAAAAATAACAAAAATGGTTCAAAATTGCATGTAATTATCCAAAACGAATGCAATTGCAGTTTCATTTAGATGACAAACGTACAGCAAAGTGGATGGACACATTAAATGAAATTAAATGAATTAGGCGTACTCTCATTTGGCCATAAGAAGTAGATTCTTTGTTTTGCGTCCCCTTGCTTGCACGATTTTGAGTAAATCAGAAAAAACAAACACATCCAAATAGCAATCACAAACGTCTGACAGTACCATCGCATTTCGTTCAATCAGAATCAGACAAAATGGCGGATAATTTGATGTGCGTCAAAATGGACAGTGTTATTGACTACTTTGGCATACATTGTGTATTTTCTTATCTTTACCCTTGGATAATAGCTATATGTTTAAATATATTGTATAGAATGTATAGATACATAGAAATTGGTATGTCATCCCCTTTTATGCCCTTAAAATGTATACATTTCTCAGCAAACAAGTTTGTGTTTTTTCTTGAGTTTGTGTTTGTTTTCATTGTACCCTTGCACGATTTGGATTTTACCAGGACGCAAAACAAAGAATCTACTTCTTATAGCCTCAAATTCTTGTTTTCTACTTGCAGATAATCACAATGCTGCAAGGAGATTCGTACTAATACTACACGGTACTCATCAGGCGAACTAAGTGTAGGAACTGAGAAGGCTTTTATGACGCCATTTAATATCGAAGTATGGGGCCTTGTATAACGTTATTAGGCTCAATTCGATACAATATACAGTCAGACGTTGTCGTATGTGATTCATTTGCATGTGTAATGCTGAAAACAGTTCCTAGAACCCTCGTGTAAATGCTAATACATAATTGAATTTGCAATAGAACCCATGGATCATCAAGACATGTAAATGTGTGAGAGTGTTGAAATTGAGATAATAGTATGACACAAAGAGATAGATTCATTTAAACAAAACATACTTTTTACTGTTTTAGTATCGACGATCGCAAATTACTGCACTGCAACTGAGTACAAATCCAATGCGCTCTACAAGGAGGATATGACAGTTTAACAGAAAATCTATCCTAAGTAACACTATGGAATATCAGTAATTGAAATAGGTGACTTACGCAAAGTGACAATATGTCGTTGTCACCTTGGGATCTCAGCGGCGTGAGCTTCGATTTTAGCCTATACAGACCTAGGCGACCAAGTTATCTGTTCGCAACGCAGGAAAACAAAGGCAGGCGAAACGATAGTTATAGACATGCTGCAAAACATGAAAACAATGACGCCATAGATAAATCGTTTGATTTCATTGAGGGTATGGTGAGGAAAAAGAGAAAGGATAGTTACAGACGCGCAACAAGAAAGTCTGATGAATTGGAAATGGACACCATTAAAGAACATGAAGAGAGTGATAATAAATCAACGATTGATCTTAACTCAATCGATGATGCATTCGATGATGAACCTCCTGTAAAATTTGAAACTCCAGTACGGAGTGTTACACCAGATGGTAAAATTGTTGAATCCATAGTTGTGCCTCCATATCCCCGTGTTGATGGACACCAAGGAACGAGCCCTCATGGAACAAGGAGAAGTGGTCCTGTTGCACAACAATCTGTTGAGACGATCGAAGATGAAACTATTATATCAGATGACACGACAACAAGTGTTCCTTTCTTGAATACAATTAAGTATAGAAAGAATTTGATCATATTGTGCGTCAGCTTTTTGTGTGTCTTTACAGCATTTAGATCCATTCAGAATCTTCAGTCAAGTTTGAACCCTCAAGGACGACTAGGAGTAGTTTCCATGACGTTTGTCCATCTCACTATGGTTCTTACGTGTTTATATGCGCCAATCGTCATAAACCGAATAACTGCAAAATGGGCAATAGTATTAGGACTTATATTTTACTTATTATGGATTACTGCAAACATTTACCCGCATTATTACACTCTTATACCGACCTCCATTGGAGTTGGACTGGGTCAGTCCCTTGCCTGGAACTCGCAGGTTATATACATCCAGAAACTTGCAATTGGCTATGCAAAAGTTTCGAAAGATGTACCAATGCACAAAATATACCGTTTTAATGGCGTCTTCCTTGCATGTTTTCAAACCACCCATATTTGGGGAAATCTAATTTCTTCAGTGATGCTAGGGGGTCTCCATGAAAAGACAAGTAGTCCTGGAAGAAATAGTTCTGTTCCTGATAATGGTTTTTTACTGTCTTGTGGCGTCTACGACAAGTGTGATGGATCGATACCAAGTGTGTGGAATATAACACATACAGGTAAAATTACATTTTCTTCTGTCCGTGTTGACCACCGACTGAATCGATCAACTCAAAACCTATCCCAACGAACGACGTTTGACGGGATATAGTGAAGCCCATCGTCCGTCCGGGAAATAACTCAAACGGTAGAGGACGATTTTTCATATTTGATGGAAAGACGTATATCGATTAATGGTTAAAGAAAACCAATTTTAAAATTGTCACCCCAAATGGTCACAAATGGTCAATCATTTTACTAGATAGAAATATGAAAGTACAGTCATGTTAACGACTACAAAAACAAGTTGAAATAAGGTCACAATACACAATGCACAATGTAGGGGCCTAAAATATATTGCTTTTACAAGTAATTACATTGTACACAGAGAGGCTTTGGGAGACATTAACGATGGCGCAATCGATATAAGCGTTTTGTTTATTTCTTCATGACACGATGTACTTTCGAGGTTTTAATTCTGTTTTCAACGTTTTCCTTGATGAAGGGTAAATTTGTCCTTCACCCCAGTCTCTATCACTCCAGCCTCAGCTAGTGTTTTTATCATCTAGCCATAACCCCTGTCTAAATCACTGTGATTTGTCAAAATTCTGGTATTTTATGGTCCTATCCTAAATTACTACATACTACTTCATAAAGGTATTTCCAACCTCGTTTATTGTTAATTTTCTGTGATTCAATGTGTTTCTTGAGATTAACCGTGATTCTATTGGACCAAAATCCAATATTACTGTGATTCTATAGGACGGCAAGGCACTCTCGTGATTTTTTTCTATAATACCAAAGCTCAAATTACTGTGATTCTATAGGATCATAAGCCAATTTACTATTTTGATTCGAAAGGACCATTTGCCAATTTACTTTTGTGATTTTGGGAGATATTAACGCTGCTGTTTAAGCTGCTCATAGGACCATAAACCAAATTATTACTGTGATTACATAGGACCATAGGCCAAATTAATACTTTGATTTCATATGATTTCAGCCATGACACCAGCCTCTATCACTGTGATGAAACTAATGGGAGTATTCCTCGCACTAGCATTACTAGGTTTCCTACTCGCCTTATTGTGCCTGGACAAAATTGGTGCGAAGATCGAAATAGAAAGAAAGCCAATTGAAGTAAGAGGAAACATCCAAGGGCGTAGCCAGTATCTTTAAATAAATGTGAGGCAATTTTGATTTGATGAGGCGACTTTGAGGAAAGATAAAACTTGTATTCGCGAGTGTAACTAACGGCTTGCGGCTGCCGGATTAGCCTACTATTTCATGACCAACTCATTTCAATATGTATGGAATAGTGACAGGCACAGTACTACTATTCATAATTAAATGAGTTGCCAATAAAATAGCAAGTTAATCCGGTAGCCGCTAGTCGCTATCATGAGATTTTTGAGCAGTTTCAGTTGAAAAACATTTCCGAATTAAATAACATTTTTATATTTAGAAAATGTCATTCTGCCTCATAGGCTGGGGGAAAAGTAGTAGTGGACACAATATTAAAGATCATTGATTTTGTGGTTACTTCTACCTAATACCTGGCTACACCCGTGACATGTCTATTATATAGGTATTTTCTAAATTATTTACTAGTATTTAAAGTATAACTTTTTACTAGGATACCCCAGCTGTTTTCGATATTAATATCATGTGGTCATTTTTCAGGTTGGCTTCTATATTAGATATATTTTTTCGAAATGTACAGGGTGAGCGGAAAAAAGGAGACCATTGAAATGGGCAAAATTTCCTGGCATATATTAAATTTTGCACACTCCAGTACAGTAATATGGAGAGTTCCTAAAAGTTTCATTTGCATTACATGCTCCAATTAGCTGCTATCATTCTCGGTATGGGTGTGGGGAATCCCCTATGACAACCAAGGGCTGCCAAAAACGATCCTTTTGACGACATTGAGACAACATCGATCTTGTCTGCAGCTCTAGATCTCCTTCGATCTGGATGGATTTTACAAACATTATATTTTTCTGGCAAGTGTCCCATGAGTCCTAACTTTTTACCCAACTTGAATATTACCACTTTTCTTGACACCTTTTCTTGACCTTTTCAGAACTATTGCTGCACCCATATGATGTTTTGGTACTAAAGCAGGAAAGATGACATGTCTTCAACATTTGAGCTATGTGAATATATGAATATAATTCGCAAAACTGAAAAAGGATCATAATTATCAAAGAAGTTATTCAAAATATTTTCGGTCTCCCTTTTCCGGTTACCCTGTACTAATGAATATTTAAAAGATGATTGGCATTATGTCCTCAGTCTATTATCTCTTTGCGCATCACTACATAAATGAAATAACATAATTTGGCACTTATACTTTATTGGTCCCATGATAGTAAGTATATCTTACTCCCCCACATCAGCACGGCGTCTATATACTTCAATTCGTAGAATTTGCTTTGATGCAATAACCCTTGGGATTTATTATTAGACGTTACTTCCACGCCTGCTAACCATTTCAGTGTAATGGAAATCTTGTATCTGCAAAAAACACTTTCCACATGACGTCATTTTCTACTCTAAATTTGTGAACGACATATAATAGCAATCAATTTGATTTAAAACTTGAAATTATTTGTCATTTATGCCTGAAAGTGTTTTTAAACAGGATCAACAGATGTTAATATGAATGGTTGTTGTTACAATTAAGCCGCCCACATTTATTGAGGTTTCGTAGACATTAGATTAATTTGATCAGACTATGCCCAACTAGTTATAAATACATGGAATAAATACCCTTAGCTTAACGGCGATAAGAATTTTGCAATTGTATCTGAATTGGGAGGATTTTTTAAAAGCATCAACTTTACACTGATACGTACAGTAATCCCAGGGGTCGAAATATTACATGCTCACGTACAGTAGAAATAGCAGTAGAAATGCCCTTTCTGGGCGATAACGCCTTGATTAATATGTAAATTTATTAATGATTTTAAGAAATAAAGAGCATTTATGATTAAAAAATATATATATATTTACATAAACTTGTATAACTCAAAAAGGGTTCTCTTAAGTATTCTTCCCTATCTATTGATAAATGATTTAGTTTATTCTAGTCACGCCATTGGTATACGATGAAGCGTACATTGAGCGCAGAGATAATGCCACGTGTCTTCCAAAACATAAAGCAATTCGTTGTCTACGTTCAGACACACAACATGGGATCAAATCACGAGGATGTGAAGCATAAACACCCCTAACTTTTTTTATTTTCTTAGTCGAACACACTACGTCTTTTATTGACGTTTTCAAATGAACATGTCATATTCTATTTTGTATTTCCTGGAATATTTTTCCATGATCGATTGCGTGTTTAAAAGTTTGTTTTGCAAAATAAAAATGTTGAATTTTTGGCCACCCTGTAAATCTATTCATACGAATTATCCATCAGTCATAATTTTGGCAATTGTGTCAAATCTAATGGCATCGTTATTTTCTATTATTTTAGCTTTTAGCAAAAATATTTAACCTTAGCCGGGTTATCCCCGGGGATAAATGATACTATTCCATATTTTCAGTTAGTTTATATTATTTGCAGAGATGTTTGTAGACAGATAACACACCAGACTATAGACTAACTTAACCAGTTCTTTCATTTCAGCTTGTCTGTGTAAATGTGCAGATGTGTACCCACAAGACTTTCAGGCTTATAATACCCGACTAACTTAAACAATGTTCTTTTATTTCAGCTTGTCTGCGCAAATGTGCGGCAGATGTGTACCCACAAGACTTTCAGGCTTATTATACCCGAACATCTAACTTAAACAATGTTTTTCAGCTTGTCTGCGCAAATGTGCGGCAGATGTGTACCCACAAGACTTTCAGGCTTATAGTACCCGAACATCTAACTTAACCAGTTCTTTTATTTCAGCTTGTCTGCGCAAATGTGCGGCAGATGTGTACCCACAAGACTTTCAGGCTTATAATACCCGAACATCTAACTTAAACAATGTTTTTTCAGCTTGTCTGCGCAAATGTGCGGCAGATGTGTACCCACAAGACTTTCAGGCTTATTATACCCGAACATCTAACTTAAACAATGTTTTTTTCAGCCTGTCTGCGCAAATGTGCGGTAGATGTGTACCCACAAGACTTTCAGGCTTATAATACCCGAACATACTTAAACAATGTTCTTTTATTTCAGCTTGTCTGCGCAAATGTGCGGCAGATGTGTACCCACAAGACTTTCAGGCTTATAATACCCGAACATACTTAAACAATGTTCTTTTATTTCAGCTTGTCTGCGCAAATGTGCGGCAGATGTGTACCCACAAGACTTTCAGGCTTATAATACCCCTTCTTATATTCAATGGATTTGAGCAAGGGTTCCTGTATGCTGATTATAATAAGGTGAAATAATTAATTAGAAATATCAATTCTAAAAAATACACATTGTGACTGCATCTTTGTATGCTCGCGATGCTAGTATTGCGTAATATTTTAATGAGTTTTCTCGCCAGGTATCACTAAAAAGAACTATAAGCCCTGCAAAAGCAAATTACATGCTCATGTTTTTTAAACAAAAATAGCTCATCATAGCGCACTTACGCTCACATGATTCCTTTGAAAGACATCACGGTTTATTGCAATCGAACTCCTGTGGTGCACTAGCAACTAGCCGACGCGGTTGACATACGGGGTTACCAGACGAGTTTGACACATCGTAATCAGCGGTGTAAGTGCTTGGATGAACTGTTTTTGTTGAAAATGTGTGACCATGTATTTGCAACGCAGGGGCTCATTGTACTTTTTCGTGATACCTAGGGGAAAAAACTTATTAAGTATTATGCAATTGACTAGCACCGTGGGCAGTTCAAAGACGCAACCTTTAACACTACCAAAGAGCTTAAATATATAAAATAGATTTGTGGTATAGTTTGCTAATGCATTAATCACATTTGCTCCGATTCATAGGCCGGCGCCCGGCCGATTGAGTATTTTGTTCTAAATTGAATATCAACTCTCAAATTTGAGGTCAGATTTGAACTCCTTGAACTTGTACATGCTTTACAAAAAAGGTTTGTTCAATTTGAAGCAAGTTGAAATCAGTTCTGAACAAAATACAACAATCGGTCGGGAGCCGGCCAATGAATCGGAGCAAATGTGACCTAGGCATCGGGAAAGGGAGGGGACTTTTGATATAGTAACACAGCCCTTTGAAAGCTGTTACAATCATAGCTGCAACAGAAGCAATTTCAAATTTAACCTGCAGTCTGAATTCATTTTTCTGTTTAAAGATGCATGGACCGAACGCCATACAAATAATGTATTTCAGGGGTTTAATGTTGTGCTATCCATTTCACAAAGTTACAGAGTAATTCAGACACATTTTGAGATAAAGATTATTAGATAACTAGATGAAACATCTCTTGTAAATCTTCCAGAGTTACATTACATGCAGTTTGGGTATTGAATACATCGGATACTGCATGATCATGCTAGGTTTAGCCAACATCGCCAGCTCCATACTTATCGGGTTCGTTGCCAAGCATATCCCTCGTGAAGTAATAATAGGATTGGGTAAGTCAATTGAAAAATAATTTTCCATATGATTACTTCAAATTCAGCCAAGTCTCTTACATTAAGATACAGATATATTTCATATAAAAACGTCATACTGTAAAAGTCCAAATTTTGAAAGTGTCCTAATTTCCACTATTTTCGCCAAGAAGCTAGACTGTGAAATTAAAGGCATAGTGGATAATTGATTTAGGATTGAATTCATTTGGATATTTCTTCAAATATTGAAATTCAATGCCTATGATACATTTCAGATTGAAAATAGTGAATTTTTTGTCAGCGAAAATTTGGGCTTTTGTAGTATGTCTTAAATGAAATCATTTATGACCTCGCCAGTTTATAAACAACAGTTATACATTTTGTGAAATATATATTTTGACGTAATATAAATGAAAGAATAAAGTTCCTTTAATTTAATCTTGAACTTACACTTATGCAAGAACCTCTAGATATGCCACACGTCGCCAAAAAATGTACAAAGCATGCCCTCTGCTCATTCTCTTTAGTAACATATTTGACTTAACATTTTAGGTGGAATATTACATATCGGTCTCATGGTTTTCCTGCTGATATGGGTGCCTGATAAAGGCGTCACGCCAGTTGTGTTTCTGATGTCAGCTTTCTGGGGTATGTGTGACGCCGTGTGGCAGACGCAATGTAATAGTAAGTAGTAATATATTATAGTGTAGGTACTACCTTCTGGGACTATTTTGCGTATCCGATACATTAATTTCGCCTCTGAGTAATTATGTTTGTGTTTTTCTACTTAGAGTTACACTCTAATGTCAAATAAAAACTTCTATCTTGTTTCTTATCTAACGATTGGTAATAACCCTGTCATTTCCACTCAGATTTATGCATCTTCCATTTTGTAGGTTTAGTTCACGTAGCGTGCCCAGATGATCACGAGGTCGCCTTCTCGAACTTTCGAATGCTCCAAGGACTCGGGGCATCAATAGCGTTCTTCCTCAGTGCTGTCATGTGCGTCGCTGTCAAACTGTACATAATTATCACTCTCTTGGTTGTCGCCATCTTGTTTTATGTTGTAGCTGAGTATAGAATAAGAAAATCGGAAAACGATCATTTTGAGACGGAAGAGTCTTTAGAGTGAATGCCATATATGGAGTAATGGTAGTTCTATTGTCAGGATGCTAAAACGTGAACCTTCATTTGGATAAAAAGGATTTATGAAAACAGGAGTATTGTGGTCAAATTATAAGTTAGGGATGGTGTCTAGTTATCAAAAACTGTGGAAAACGCAGTTGATTTCGTTTGAGGAAGCAATAAATGAGAATTTTGTAACTGGCGAAAGTTGAATATTCTGAAAGTGAAAGACTAATTAAAATTCTGAAACCTCGTTAGATGAGAAGAGGGGCAACCGCAACACAATTTACTTCTGCAAATGTTCATACATCGGTGGATTACTTATTATTTCACAACTGAAGAAATGAATCCCAATGTGAACGAAAATCGTCATGAAAATTATGATTGAATCAGTGAATCTATGTGTGAATGTGCAATATCACGTAAATCTTGAGAAATGTGAATACCGATGCAAAGAAATTTTAATATGCGTGTAAAAATGTGAATGCCCAGATGAAATAGGAGCCCCGTGTGGAAATGTAGCTCGAAACATGTACTAAGAGTCCTCCACGTGAAACTATGGACCCACCATAGCAAATAGCCCCTGAGAAAGGCGTCAACGTTTGTGAATAGGGATGCTACTCAATGTCTTCTTACGGAGAGATCAGAGGCTCGGGAAACTAGGAATTCTACTGCAGCCATTTGAAGGACCGTTTTTATGCTAATATACCAAGCCAAGAGACCTAAAAAACTTGAGGCGAATAGGGATGCTACTCAATGTCTTCTTACGGAGAGATCAGAGGCTCAGGAAACTAGGAATTCTACTGCAGCTATTTGAAGGACCGTTTTTATGCTAATATACCAAGCCAGGAGACCTAAAAAACTTGAGGCGAATAGGGATGCTACTCAATGTCTTCTTACGGAGAGATCAGAGGCTCAGGAAACTAGGAATTCTACTGCAGCTATTTGAAGGACCGTTTTTATGCTAATATACCAAGCCAAGAGACCTAAAAAACTTGAGGCGAACATCCGAAGAGAATTTTCCAAATAAAAAAAACATTAAAGCATAAAATGGGAAGACCAAACTTAAAACTGTGTATAAGGGAGAAAACTTGCTTTGGCTACATAACCATGCAAAAATGTCTAAAAATATTGATTGGTTAGTTTTGAAATACTTTTGGGAACATTTTTGAGACACCCTATTGAAGGGAGCAAGTGCGTGAATTTGTTCGCTTTTTGTAAGACACCGAACCGAACATATCGCCGAATTGCTGATATTTTGTGCAACTTTGTGCTATATTTTCAATCTTTATTGATGGTAGCACAAAGTACAGTATGACATGCTTTTTAATATTACACTCTCTAAAGGTACAATGTACAATAAATCGTAACGTTTTACAATATTCACACGAAGGCATAAACATCTGAAAAAGTATAAATAGAAATAAAGATGATTATTACTTCAAATGTATAGATCTCTTCTTTGTTTTATTATAGAAGAAATATTTAGAAACATCAATATCTGATTAGAGTCCTACCAGATTCATTTTTTCCAAAGAAATTATTTATTTTTTTAAGTAAGAAAAGAGGTCAAACAAATAAAACAGCGAAGGCGTGTAGATTTGTGTCCTCCAACAAAATTACTGTAGAAAAATGACTGATTTAGTCATTGCATTGGATGGTTTAATTCGTCCAAGATCGAGCAGCTTTAAAATATATTTTGCGAAATTATAATTCTAAGCCAATGTCATTAGACTACATTGAATATCATGCTGAAGTTTTTTTCGAATAAAGACGTTCCCTCTCCTTCTTTTAAAACAGAAATAAATGTGTCCTCCAACAAAATTACTGTAGAAAAATGACTGATTTAGTCATTGAATTGGATGGTTTAATTCGTCCAAGATCGAGCAGCTTTAAAATATATTTTGCGAAATTCTAAGCCAATGTCATTAGATCGTTTACAAAATATCTACCCTCAAATGAAATATCTTCCAAGAGAAACGTCTAGAGATTTACCTTGGATTATCAACACATGCATGTCAATATATCGACATGATGTACAAATATGATACAAATTTTGAATAAAAATCCAATTTTATCTAACCTTATTAAATTGTTCTTAAGCGACATATGCAAAAATAGAAGAAATATCATATTATAAATATCTAGGTATACTTTTTTCACAAAACTCTCCTGCTCTCTAGCTAAAAGTCAGCTTGCCGCACAAGCAAAGAAAATACAATTATTACATAGCTTTTAAATCTGAAATTTAATACTCTGAGTAATGAATTTGAACATAAAGTAATTGTGAGATTTTGCAACTAACTAATAACAAGTTTATTATTCCCGTATAACGTATAACTTTTAAAAATATTGAGCGTTTGATTACGTCATCATTTATTGCGCAGCTCCACTCGTCGTGTGATTCTTATACACCGTCGTCTATACATAAGAATATCCAATATAGAATAGGCACCAGAATATCACACTTATGAACAAGGGGGTGGGAAGCCCCAGAGCTTTAGCGATGACTGACATAATACGTCTCTTGCGTACCACCTTCGTTTGCGCAAATTCTCACCAGTTATTCAGCTTTTAACTTGGGCTAGCGCTCCATTCACTTACATGCTAAAATCTTGGAAAAGTGGCTTAATTTCATGATTTATCAAAGTGTGTTTGTTGTATCAGTATAAAACTTGAATGATATACCACATGGTGACCCTGTTTATGTACATGTTGTGATTAAACATGCAAATGTTGATTGACATACAAATAATCCACGGTTTTAAAGAATTTTAGCATTGCATTTGTGGACATTTGGCCCAAATTTTTTTAAATTGTCATAGAAAATTATTCAAATTACATAACTGTGTAAATCAAAGCTATTTTAGGAGAAAACATTTCACTGAATTCAAATATACCATTTAAAAGAAGGTAATGTAAGTCATAAGAGGTCTAATATGCAAGTCTCTTAAAATCTCACGAAAAACGAGATTTAGCGAGATTTCAAAAGCTATATGGAAACTATGCTATTTTCGAACATAGCGCGTCGTCGTGATGTTTTAATCGATGTAAAGATATTCCTTACATATTTCTTTATCTTGATGTGAAAAACCAAGCTATGATATTGGTTAATAAGTCAGGAATCAACATAATATTATTCGAAGCGTTATTAGAAAATTTTGAATCCGCCATTTTTGTTTATCTATTTGGACCAATCAGAGGTGAATTTCATCTCAATACAGGTTTACACTATAAGCGTATGTCATCTTTGAACTCTGGTGTTAATCCCCCTCTTCTTATGGACGTAGCTGCACAATAAATGATGACGTAATCAAACACTTTATAAGTAACACGTTATCCGGGATTCGAACATGACTGTATTCACGCCTTCTATAAACTGTAATCAAAGTCAATGCTTCAGCTGGGTTATATTCGAGATTAATAACCCAGTTAATACGTGTAATGTGTGACGTCATAACGGTGGGTCGTAGTAATGGCGGACCATGATGAATATTCGAAACAATTTGGTGAGTTTTCATGTTCGAATCGTAATATAGACCCCAGAGCAGGGTTACTGCTTCGGTCGTTCGGGGTACAGAAAACGTTTGTGCCGAGACCAGCTGGGTGTTATTCGAAACTAGAAACCCTGCTCTTTGGTCTATATTTCTTAATTCGAACATGACTGTATTCACGCCTTCTATAAACTGTAATCAAAGTCAATGCTTTTTTTTTTTATTAATCATTTTTATTTCAAGTTCATATATTATAACATTTAATTTCATACAATGAAAATTCAACAAGGTTAATCAATTTAACATTTGTGTTGAACTTCGAAGTAAATATACCATACACTTATATGCAATACAAATTTGTTACAATTATTCGTAACTATTCATATATAAACAAAAAGGAAAAAGTACAATTAAAGCTGATATTGGAATGCTTTACAAAAAAAGGTGTGCAGTGGTGTAAATTATGGGATGGTGAAATATACATGTTAGTCAATCTTGGTTGCTTGTAGGAATTTTAAAGTTGCTTTCAGCAGAAGTGTATTATCTTCATTACTAAGTTCACTGTTACCATGCAAGAGCATATTTACTTTGCTAACAGAGTTAGCATCTAAGAATTTTTCTAAACAACCAATAATATGGAGATCTATAAGTAGTTGGATTCTATCATTTACAAATTGGGGGCATTTGAGGAAAAAATGAGTAGGGGTTTCATTTTCATGACCACAGTTACAGGCTGGTGAGTCAATGTTTGTAAAGTGATGAGCAAATAATTGACTTTTTAGAAATAGGTCCACTTTTAACCTGTTAAATATAATTTCAGTTTTTCTAGTGATATCAAGTGATGCTATTATATTTATACATTTTTCATTCCCGAAATGCTTTCTAAGTTTGCCTTTAAAAGTTGATATTCTATTGCAATTTCTTAAATCATTAGGCAGACCATTCCATTCTTCAATCGCAGCAAAATATGTAGATTTTCTAAATGAAATGCTGATATTTAGAGGCACAATATACTCTCTGACAGCCCTTAGAATTCTATTTGGTTCATGTAAGTATTTATTAAATAATTCAGTGACATATGAAGCTGATAAATTGATTCTACTTTTAAATAGAAATGAGCAAAGATGGCTTCTTCTTCTCTCAGACAAAGTAATCCAATTTAATGTCTTCAAGACCTTATAGGTGCTTGAACCATGCAGAGCACCGGAAATTAGACAAGCTGCATTATAATGCAGTCTTTCAAGTTTGCTGGTAGCTATATTTGGAGCACTATTGTAAATTATATCAGCATAATCAATTTTACTTAGAATAAAAGAATTATATATGGTTTCCAAATGATTCGAACGAAGAATGTGAGTTAATTGTTTAAATGGATTTAAGATTGTCTGTAATTCCTTGGTGAGCTCATTAACATGTTCCTTGAAATTAAGCTTTTGATCTAAAATAACACCAAGGTGTTTATGACTAATAGTTTTAGGAATGGGGTCACCTCCCAAATAGAGTATAGGTTCATTAACAGGGTTAGTTAAAGGTGATGTAAAAGTCAGGTCAGCACTTTTTGATGCCTTAAATTTCATTTGCCAGGTATCAGCCCAGGTTTTAATTGTATTTAGGTCAATTTGCAGATTTTGAGAGAGTAAAGGGCTTTTCTTAGAGTAAGGAAGGAAGATTGATGTATCATCTGCATAAATGAAAGTCTTACAATTTAGATTATCAGGTAGATCATTTATATATATTAAAAACATAAGCGGCCCTAATACACTGCCTTGAGGCACACCAGCATTGATAAAATCAGGTTCTGACCATTTCGAGAAAGAATTATTTACTTTAACCTTCACTTGTCTTTGTGACAGATATGAATTCATTAAAAGTAAGAGATTATTGTTGATGCCATAAGATCTCATCTTTTGTAATAGTAATTGATGCGGAACGACGTCAAAAGCGGACGCTAAATCAAGAAAGATAGTTCTTACATTGTTTCCATTATTCAATTCTTCTTGAATGCAATGAATTATATATGAAAGTTGGGAAGTGGTATTATGCTTAGGAAGAAATCCTGACTGAAAACTGTAAAAGAGGTTATTTTGGATCATGTGATTGAAAATTCTATCATAAATAATCTTTTCCAGAACTTTAGATAAGGCATTTAACAATGTGACTGGTCTATAATTGACAACTTTAGATCTATCTCCTTTCTTGTGTAGTGGAACAATAATACCCTCTTTCCAAATCTTCGGGAAACAATGAGATGTAAAAATTTTGTTAAAAAGCAAACTCAATGGTTCACATATCGTATCAGCTGATAAAATTAGCATTCTATTATTTATTTTATCTGTCCCCTCCCCCTTTGATGCATCAAGTTGTTGAAGTAGTTTTAAGACCTCATTCTTATCAGTAAAAATATCTTCCAAGTTTAGATTACACCTTAAAGGAAAATTTGGTAATGGTTCGTGTATTTGATCTACATTGTTCTTCTGAATAAAATATTTAAGAAAAAGTTCAGCTTTCTCAGAAGAAGATCCCGCAGATAGTTTAGGATTATCTAAATGTAAATAAGGCAGTGACACATTAAATGACTTTCCAAGTAGCTTCTTCAAAAGTATCCAGTAATCTGTTGAGTTTCTATTTAAATCTGATAAAGTTCCACATGTTGATTCTATATGTTTACGCTTAGCTTCATTTATCATATTTACAACACATAAGCTTTGTTCTTTGTATTTTTGAAGAAAGGTTAAATCATTTGAATGTTTAAATTTATGGTGAAGTCTATCTCGTTTATTAATTTGCTTCTTTATATCAGAATTGAACCAAGGCTGATCATTTTCTTTTATTAAAACCTCTTTATGCGGAATTGTTTCCTTAAAAATGTTGAACAAAGTATCAACAAACCTATGAGTGGAAATATGAACATTTTGAAGTTCTAAGATCTCTCCCCAGTTTGAATTAAGTATTCTTTGATTCAATATTGTTTTATTAAGTTTATCATATTGCCAAATGATTTTCTTGGTTGGAGTTTCTTTAATAATGTTCATTTTTAGGTATGTTAACAAAGTGCAATGATCAGTATTTCCTACTGGTGGTAGAACTTTATGATTAGAAATTATATTAATATTATCTGTAAAAGACAAGTCTATACATGATTTAGTAATAAAGTTGTTACGAGACTGCACTCTTGTTGGTTCATCTATAAGTTGTATAAAATTAAGATCAAATAAGATGTTGTGCAAGTTAGTCCCTGCTTCATCAACTTTATCATCTTTCCACCAAAAAGAATTACGTGCATTAAAATCTCCATTTACTACAGTTGATCCAGGAAGTTTCTGAGCATCCTCAAGGTTTTTACCAAGTAATTTGAAATAGTCTAGTCTATTTATTTTATCTTGTGAAGGTGATCTATAAAATACTCCATAATTGAATAGTTTACCACTTACTTTAAGATTTAACCAAATATTTCCTAGTGTATCATTCATTAGTTCATGAATTATTTCAGCTTCTAATGAATTATGAACATATAATATAAGACCTCGATTATTTGATCTATAATGTTTAAGTTCAAAATTGTCAATTTTAAGATCTTTTTGTATGTCACTATTTGTCAAATTTCCCACCTCACATAGAGCAATAACTTTAATTTGTTGCTCTTTTACTTTGAACTTTAGTGCTTCAAAACGTGCTAAACTATTTGCTTTGAGACTATTAATATTAGAAAATAATATGGGTAATTCTGATATAGGACCTGGATTTTTTTCAATGTCACCAGATAAATATAATAATTGAGAGCAATCATATAAGCAATCGAGTAAAGGTGAGCCATGAAATATCAGCAATATTGAAAGCAATTTAAATATTCTAATTAAAATCTTGAAGTATGACGTATTTGATGTAAAAGAAATATAACCGATGCAATAGTAGACAATTAAAATGATCATACTTTGATATGATAGCACTAATAAGAACATTATAGCATTCAACATAAATGAGAAATGTACATCTCCAAAAGAGCTAATTAGAAGCATTAATAAAAATAATATCAACATTACTACCAGCCATGTCTTTTGTTGCTTACTGAAGAGGGTATGGCATTTCATTTCAGTATCAAAATTCCTAGATAAATGCAAAGTGTTATTAAAGATTCCAATAATTGCCCTCCAAATTAGTACTACTGCTGGCATTTAGCCAACACCAAGCCTTATAGATCTCCTATAAAAATATACCAAAATTCCACACCATTTGAATACACCAAAAGCACACATATTTTTGTTATTCATTTTAACAGCTTTCATTTCTTTCTGCAATGCTTGAAAAAAATGTAGAGCAAAACACAACTCACACTTGGAGAAAATTCCAAGCAAAATACTTTTAAAAGATTCTCAACTGATGAGTGAAAAAAATTTTAAACACAAAGTAGAAAACCTCCTTTCCCAACCCCTTTCATGTTGAGCAAAACAGATTTCATTTCCCTCTGTTGAAGTCTGAATAACACTGATCATAAACAATGTTCCCTGTTTCCACAGTAGAAAATTAAAACTAATGCACCACTTTTCCAGTAAAGTTTTTTTTAGAGAAATGTAATTCATACATGAAATGAACAAACAGACTAATGGTTCACATCATAAGGTACCCCTCCCCCTCATATATAAATATGTGGATTCACAAAGTGCAAAATACAAGCTGTGTGATACAAGGGAGGCATTACAATGTACTGTTTCCCAGGAGGCCATAGTATAGAACTTCACATACTCAAGCAAGCTGGTAGAGCTGGGTTATATTCGAGATTAATAACCATTGAAACTAGAAACCCTGCTCTTTGGTCTATATTTCTTAAATAACTAGAGATCTAACGATCTAAGATTGCAAGCAATCTTACGGAGGCCCCGTAGATACCACAGTTTGTCACCTAATTTGATGACCTTGACCTTTGACCTTGAAAATTTTACTTTTCAGAGCTCAGTATGTCTTTTGTGATTAAGCTGACTTAAATTTGAATCCAAAAAGTCAATTTGAAAAATCAACTTTTTTTACCTTTCGAAGGTCACAGAAGGTCAACTAAAGGTCAAAGGCCAAATTTGAGGTCAGATTTGAACTCCTGAGACTTTGTAGACGCTTTTTAAAAAAAAAATTGGTCAATTTGAAGTAAGTTGAAATTTGACCTTGAAAATTTTCTAAATTTGACCTTTTTCAGTCCTTAAGCTCTTATATTTCAAAACTGGTGCAAAATTTTAATAGATAGTCAATTCCTAATATGTGAAGTACCTCTAGAGGAATATATATCCTGACTTTCAACCAAAAATATTGATTTGTAGTCTTGAATTCTGAGAAACTTAGATAGCACAGTTTGTGACCTAATTTGATGACCTTGACCTTTGACCTTAAAAATTGTACTTTTTCAGAGCTCAGTATGTCCTTTGTGATTGAGCTGACCTAAATTTGAATCCAAAAAATCAATTTGAAAAATCAACATTTTTGACCTTTCGAAGGTCAAAGAAGGTCAAGTAAAGGTCAAAGGTCAAATCTGACGTCAAATTTGAACTCCTGAGACTTTGTGGATGCTTTTTTAAAAAAAATTGGTCAATTTGAAGCAAGTTAAAATTTGACCTTCAAAATTTTCGAAATTTGACCTTTTTTCAGTTCTTGAGCTCTTATATCTCAAAACTGGTGCAAAATTTTAATAGACAGTCAATTGCTAATATGTGTAGTACCTCTAGATGGATATATATCCTGACTTTCAACCAAAAATATTGATTTGTAGTCTCCAATTTTGAGAAACTTAGATAGCACAGTTTGTTATCTAATTTGATGACCTTGACCTTTGACCTTGAAAATTTTACTTTTTCAGAGCTCAGTATGTCCTTTGTGATTAAGCTGACCTAAATTTGAATCCAAAAAATCAATTTGAAAAATCAACTTTTTTGACATTTCGAAGGTCACAGAAGGTCAACTAAAGGTCAAAGGTCAAATCTGAGGTCAGATTTGAACTCCTGAGACTTTGTAGATGCTTTTTAAAAAAAAAATTGGTCAATTTGAAGCAAGTTAAAATTTGACCTTCAAAATTTTCGAAATTTGACCTTTTTTCAGTTCTTGAGCTCTTATATCTCAAAACTGGTGAAAAATTTTAATAGATAGTCAATTGCTAATATGTGTAGTACCTCTAGATGAATATATATCCTGACTTTCAACCAAAAATATTGATTTGTAGTCTCCAATTTTGAGAAACTTAGATAGCACAGTTTGTTATCTAATTTGATGAGCTTGACCTTTGACCTTGAAAATTTTACTTTTTCAGAGCTCAGTATGTCCTTTGTGATTAAGCTGACCTAAATTTGAATCCAAAAAATCAATTTGAAAAATCAACTTTTTTGACCTTTCGAAGGTCACAGAAGGTCAACTAAAGGTCAAAGGTCAAATCTGAGGTCAGATTTGAACTCCTGAGACTTTGTAGATGCTTTTTAAAAAAAAAATTGGTCAAATTGAAGCAAGTTGAAAAATGACCTTTTTTGACCGTTTTTTGACGTCAAATATCTCAAAATGTAGGCAAAATTCGTCAAGACGGCAAAAGGCTAACACTAATAGAATACTAATATCTATCTCTATGCAAAAAATCAGCCAAAAATGTTGAAGTCTAGTGTCAGGCGTTGAGAAACTTAAAAAAAACTTAGATTTGACCTAGATTTTGACCTTTGACCTTGACCTAGATATGAACTAATTTCCCGACAAGTCCAGCTCATGCCCCTAGTAGGAGCATATAAGAGTTAATTCAGACCTAGCTAGAAGTAGGAGAAAAAGTGCTAAAAAGAATAATAAGAAGAATAACTACAAAAACTATAGGAGGCCCCTTGGAAGGGCCTCCTAATAAACATACTATAAAATGACTCTCGATGCTCTTTTCACGTGTAAATTAATTCATGTGGATACATAAAATTGGTGCATTCTATTATTTTAGAATACAGAAAATTGCTGACGAATCAATTGCGTCGACACATCATTCTGTATATTATCAGTTTGATCAGGACGCCAATTATATACACACCTTCTACAACAGAAACTGCAGACATACCGAGGTAAAAGCCAAACACATTACCTATGTCCTTCATTACGTTGTCATATGTGTAGGTTCTTTCCTCGTACACTGTTCTTACATCCAGAGATTCAATATGAATGTTCAATTTTAAGAAGTTAGTATCAACTATATTTTCAATCAGTGAATTTATATTGTATTGTTTATGTCCGTCAGTAATGTTATGGTCGAAACAATCTTCGAACACCTCAAATTGATGATCCCAAAGGTACGTATACAGCCTTAATTCCCGTTCAAATAGTTTAAATGTTTTATCAATATTTTTGTGCTTCTGTCGGAATTTTAGGAACCCCCTTTGTCCATCGTTGCTAACGACACTCTTCTCTGGCCAGGGGATTGTGTTGATGAGATGTATGTATGTGTTTTCCTTGCAGGGCCTTCTGCATTTACAAGATTGTATGCTAGATTTTGACCAATATTGTTCACATTTTAGTCTATCGATTATGTCATTTGCAAGGTTGATCATGCGTAGTCTCAACTGAGGTGTTCCATACAAACACATGCTTCCTCTGGTCATCCAACTATTTGAATGGATGCAATTCTTATTTTCGGAAAATCCAAATATTTTGGATATGTTTCCACAGTATTGTATCAAACTGAAATTGTGATCCGCGGGAATAATGTACATTGGTGATACACAGCCGCATTTTTGTATGATTCTCTCCTGTAAGCACTGCTCCACGCACATCTCATATGAGTATCTAAATTCAGAATTCACTAAATAGTCTTTATCAGTGCAATCACCATATGGCGGCACTAATCGTGTACGTTCAGTTTTGGTAATTTTCACTGAGGTCAATCTGCCAGGTGTGACATGAAAACCTTCTCTGTAAGGTTGCGGCATTGTCCCCGGGTTGTGAACGACTATTTGCACACCATCACTAGGCTGGGCATATGTAGATGAAAAGCCCATTGTTGGCATGTAGAAGTTTGGTCTAATAGGTATAGGGTTATACCGCCCTGTGTACAGTATTAATGTCAGTCCTTTATTTGGGCCAATCTCATTGACATCTTCGGCTGATTCACTGATATTCAGTGTGAAACATTGTCCGTAAGCAGTCGTTACTTTTGTGACATTAAATTGTTCATCACACGGCTTGTCATTATACACACATTCCAAGATAAAGTCCTGTTCCTTGACAGGATCCATACCTGCAACATTGATATCATCTGATGACAGTCCTTTAGTTGGCCCAATCTCACTGACATTGATATTGATGTCATTTAAGGGAAAGTTCTCCACTTGCCATCGAGACACTGGGCTTAGTTTCTCAGAAAGCCAGGAAGACAAATCCAACCAGCTTTGAATTAAAGCATTTGAAAAACTAGATTCGTTTTTCGGAAAGTCTGTTCGAATATCGGAAACAAGCCTGTCTTTTCCTATGAGATACTTATAAGCTTTCAGAGTATAAAGCAAATATTTATCTCCCTGATTTGATTGCCAATAAGCTTCTAAATCTGACATTACTAGGAAGTCATCGTTTGGTATAAGAGGACATAGTGTCACAGATGGGAAGGCAAGTGATTGCGTTTTGATTGATATACCATCCTCTATGGGATATGAATAATATTTTACTACCACACCTGCTATGAGATACACCGCAAGACTCACAACGCCAATGAACACAAATGTCCATCCAGCTCTTGACGTTCTACCCCTCGCCTTCAGTATTCTCTTTGGTCCATGTATCGAAGTCGTATTTGAGAAACCAGCCAAGGTAGAACTTATCTGGGCTTTGAATGATTGTGTATACTGATAGCAGTCTTCTCTCTGTTCAGCCAACAAATTCACGTTTGTACTTTCACATGTATCTCCTTGAATCACAAGTTTCTGTGGAACTATATCCTCTATTTCTTTCGAATCTCTTATACATCTATTCATGATTAATTCTGGTTCGATACATTCATCATTCTGACACGCAATTTCCTGTTCAATCGAAGGTACAGAAGAATCATTTTTCAGTTCATTCTTCTCTTTCATTTCAATTTCAATTTGATATTCATGATTACTCTGCTGTTGGTGAACTCCAGATTTAAAAACAATTTCCTCATCGTCAGAAAGTTCACAAGGAGGCGCCATCGTTATTGTTCATTTATCATATAAAGTAATTCTATATCGTAAAAGACACAGTATGTACAATCACCTGTTTAATCGAAGGAACAAATTAAGACTCATTTTTGTTTTCATTCTTCTCTATCATTTAAATTCTAAGTTGCTGTTCATCATTACTTTCTCGCTTGTGAACAGTAGTTTAAATAAAAATTTCAACTTCGTTATTAGAAGTCCCCATCGAATTACTAGGGGGTTTAAGCTTGCATATAAAATCGAAACGCCAACCTTTACGGATGACCAATCGCCCATACAAATGCATCGCTTAAATATTTTCTGTTCACGTTTAGGTTGTGAAAAACATTGCAAGTTAAAACTTCCTATTATCTCATATATGCATGCATTTTGGTATACAAAGAAGTTATCCTGTCTTATACGGTTATACAGATACAAGTCACTTGTCCAATCGAAAGCCGAACGGAAGAATTATTGTGTTCATTCTTCTCTTTCATTTCAATTTCAATTTGTTGTTTATCATTACACTTCTGTTTGTGCACAGTAGCTTCGACAAAAGTCCAAGAATCGCCATTTAATTTGAACATTCTAAAATAATACTGCATTTTACCTGTATTTGTTTTACCAGTATCCCAACTCATTTATAAATGCCTTTCACGGAATTAATTAATCACTATTAATCTCGTTCAGTATAGGAATATTTACATGTTCCCTGGAATATATCACATATAATCCATTTACAAATTAATTGCATCTCATTACTTGAGATTGGAACGAATGATACAGGTGCGTCGTATTATTTCGAAAAAATGTTGTTTTCCCCAAATTATTAAATTACAACATTAGCGAAAGTCTCAATGCAGATTTGGTCAAAGCAGAGATATAAGAGGCAAAAAACGATCTGGATAGGTTTCCAAAGGTTCTGTGATTTTAAGTAATAAAGGTTGTGATTAGAAGAAAATTGTTTTGTGATTTGTTAACTAACCTGAAGAACATGTTTAAGAATCTAGTATATTGTTTTCTGTCCAGTCGAAGATGGGTGAAATTTTGTTCACAGTTAATAGAAGGCGTGAATTCAGTCATGTTCGAATTCATTTTATTGCGTGGTAATAAGCTGAAAAATACGTAAGTTTGATATAATAACATTGAAATCATAAATTAAGTTATTTTGTTCATTATTGATATCCATGGTTTCCACCATTAAATAGGAGCTATTTACAAATTAACTGGTTTGTGACACGAGATGTCAAATTCGGATGCCAGTAATAATACAAAGTATAGTGATTTTACAAAAACATTCCCAAGGCCATGTTCCCTACTGGTCACACTTAATTAGTAATATGTGGAAAATGATATCAGATATAGAATATGACCACATATACAAGGTGGGCCAAAAAAACACCCCCTAGCCAATATTCCTGATTAATATTCATTTTTTAACAAAAGCACCAACAATGATATATCATTTTAAAGATAATTTAATTTGCAACAAAATTATATTTAAATGAAATATTTTCAACAACCCTGGCTTGAGATATAACCAATTTTGTGACATGGGATTAAAAACACCCCAATTTTAATCGATTCATTAGCCTATCAAATATTTATCAGGAATATTGACTAGGGGTGATTTTTGGCCCACCCTGTATATATGGAAGTTATTTAAATACATGTACAGTTGAAAAGGAGTGAGACATGAGGGTCTTTCATTAAAAAAATAAAATCCAAGCCTTATCATAAAACATGGCCAGAACCAGGTATGAAACACAACAAAGGTTCCGTACGTAAAACTGTATAACAGTTCAACATACATATAAAAACATAAATATATATCACATCTATATTTCAAGGCAACCAGGTGGAGGGTTTTAGCGCATACAATATGTAAAAATCCAGCAATTTATCTCAGAAATTATTTTGGTTATTCTAAGTTTTTCTCACCTTATAGCTGTTTACATTTGTTGGAATTCTCAGAGACGTATTGTCTTAACTTCCGATTGTATGTTATATATATTATGAATGTTTATATGTCCTTGTTGATTTATTATCGCCAGTTACAGATATTGAAATAATTTTGAAACTTTTCTGTGCCATGGCGGCCATACCGGAAGTTGCAAACTACTCTTGAACACCATTTTATATTTTTATGTTTTTCATCTCTATGATGCCTTAATTGTTTTTATATGTATTTTGAACCTATTGTATAATGTTTTTATAGATTTTGTAACCTTTTTTGGGTTTTATGTACAGTCCATGCAAGGTTAGCCACGTAAGTTTTTAAATTAGAATTGGTTCGAGGTTACCAATTTGTTCTGCTTGCAGGCTCTAGAAACGTGCAGCTCTTTTAAATATCTCCCGATAGTTTGACAATTTATTTTACACATAACCTTATATTCGTGGAAGTAGTCCATTGTTAAAGACAACATGGACCAACGGAAAGAAAGGAAAACTCAGGTAGCAATTTTTGCCTTATTTTTTCCTTAAATTTGTTAACTTTTGTGTTTGAACTTTAATTCACGCTAGGTAATTGATTAAGATTTTTAAAGATATTTTTAAATGTTGATATATTTGCTGTTGCACACAATTTTATGGTTACAGTTCCATGTTATGAATAAAAATACAATATGTGTATGTGCAGCACACTTTAGGCAAAGCTTTTGAAGGAAGAATAACTATTTTTAAGATTATCCATGCATAATGGTACACGTGCGCCATTGTTCAGAATTTAAATATCAATGTTCTAGGCTTTCTTCGAATAGTTTTGGGGATACTTCTCTAATTTATGTTTGGCAATTGACAGTATTTATAGTTTGATATATTTGACGATATTAGCTTAATTACGATATCTTCAACCTTATTAATTGAACAGGATTTATTCCACGTGGGTTGCGTGGCGGCCATTTTGGCGGTAATTATTTCATAATTTTTTGGTTGGTATATTTTCAGGGAATATCTTTAAGATACCCAGCGTAAATTAATTGTTGGTCCCAATTTATTACGATTATTAGACATGATTTAAAGTTGACAGTAGTATAGTGCGTTCATATCGACCCACATGAACGGTTCATGGAGATAAACCATGACCAATGCAACGGAATTTCAGCATAGCCATGGAGATAAACCATGATGCCACGTGCGTAGATAACCACGTGTAATTGAATTCCATCGATCACATTGGCTGTTTTTATTGATAATTTTAAAATTCGTCATTTTTATACTATTAATTTGGCTCAATACTTTGAGAGGTACCTTTGTCATGGACATAAACCATGACCATTTAAGATTTGTTATAATCATGGAGTCGAACCATGACCAAGGCATATAAATTTTACTAGAAACATGGAGATAAACCATGCTACCACGTGGAACTTCAATTTAATCCATCGTGGACAAAAGTTGGTGTTTATTGTTATTTGTCCCCAATGTTATATTTTTAGGCTTGATACACTTCTTGGTAATCAGATAGGGATCACTGTTGTTTTGGTAGTTGTTTTGGTAAACGGAGGAAGGCCACATGGAGTCAAACCATGTGTGCCTCGTGTACATGTCATATATATTCTTGAAATAGGTAGTCATTATTATGGGAGCATCAAAGCCCCATATTTCATTACATAGAGAAACATAGTTAGATCTTAAAGTAGAGTTTAGTGTACTATTTTTGCCGGTCATTGGTGAACTTTGTTGTCCAGTAACACATTTTAACAATTTTACCTTGGTTGGTTGAATTGTCCCCATTCATTTTACTTTGCTTACTTTCATTAGTTGGCAAGATTTACCTACTTATTACAGTATTCGTTGCCTTAACTGTGCCGCGAAACCAGTGACTTTTACATTTTTCTTATAAGCCAAGTTTTGTGGCAATAAAGTTCTAAAGGCGAAATTTAGAATTTAGTCTAGTCAACTATCACATTTAATCAAAACTAGTTAAATAGCAGAAACTAAGCTGTTCCAATATAAGTCTTTGACTGTTCTAAAGAGACATATGATTCAAGTAAGGTATTATATTAACAAGATTCAAGATTTTATTGTGTTTCAAACCAAACACTTGGTTTCCTCCAAAAATCAATTACAAGACATTTACATATAATTATACAGTTAAAAGACATCATGATTGCTGGAAAGGTTCTGAAACTTATACAGGATTTAAACTTTTAGTTTGTCCTAGCAAGTTTCACTGAATCATCAGTAGCATTCTCATTGTAGAGTCATTAATTGAACATTTTTGTCTTCTTGGAAATTTAGTAATAATGATGACATTTATTAAACTACATAGAAAGTTGATTATCGATTATTTATCAGGTAAACTTATTTTTGAAACTCTAATATAGGCAGGTAAACCAAAGATACAATATAATTAAGGGTAATCAGTATCAGTATTACGCAATTTTGACATCATGGCTTCTTGCCATGAATAGTTATTTTTATACACCTATTTTTATAACGTTCTAATAAACAGTAGTATACAGATATATTTAGTAAAATCCTGGTGTTGTTTAGTTTTTGGTGTACATTAAAGGGACCATCACTGGGATGACTTACACCCCAACACAAATTAACTTTTATCTAAACAACAAACATAAACACACAGCATTCACCCACCATTACGGATTGCATCATATGATTTTACTATCCCCACATGGTCATTTGGCTAGAAGTGAAGTTTCTTTTGAAGCAGTTGGCTATTTTCTCTTTTGTGATTGCAAAGTCGGGAGTTTCATACTCAACAGTTTGAGAAACAATTAACATGGCTTACTTGGTTTAAAAGATGGCGCTGTAGACAGGTTCTTTACAAAATGGTGTCAGAAGTGGGATAGTGTTCGTTTCTTAATGAACACGACCCTTAGTGTTTTTGAAGATCTGTCTTTGTAGTCTGTTGTTAAGTCTATCTTTTGTATTGCCTGAGCTAATTCTAGAGTTTGTAAGCAGGAACCGCCTTCCGATGATGCTGGGAAGGCGTTAAAGCGGCATGAGGACGATGAGGTTTCGTTCGGACCACCTGAAGAAGAAACCCTAAGTGCAGGAAGACTAGCAGCTGCCGCAGCTAACACTCTTCCACTTTTTGGTGGGGGTGAAAATGACATACACAAACAGGAGGATGCCAGAACCATCATCCGTCAATTGACGATGATGGAGAAAAGCGCAGAAGAAAACTCTGAAAATCCTGCTGCTCCTCCCAAGCGACCACCATTGAATATCATAAATGATGATAAAGAAAACATTAACAAAGACTCCGTTGGCACAGGTGCCAGGCCGAAAACATACAAAGCTACTGGAGAGAAACCAGTAGCCGGGGGAAAGTGGTATTTTCAGCCATCTGATCAACTATACTCTAAGTATAGTGAAATACCCCCGCTGCCAGAGACCATGAAGATTAGAAAGTACAATGGGATGTCAAACTCATTACCTTATGTACCTAAAACCCAGGCCCAGAGGAACATGTCATCTGGGCTAAATGCAGCATCTGCGCCAAGACCCGTTATACCATCAGCGCAGAATCCCTGGTATAGTACTCCAATGAATGCAGAGGATATCCAACCCAGATATTATTCGCCATATGAAACTGGTGCAACGTTGGATAATGGGCTTAGTGGCTGGGTCTACCACCCTCCACTGATACCCACTAGCAATGTTCAATCTCTGACTCCTATGCCTGAGTTCAAGAATGTACCAGCTCGTGGCATATACCCGCATGAGTCATACCTCTACCAGCCACGAATGCCTGTTGGTGTTCCACCGCCCCGAAACCTGTTAGAAGATCCAAGAAATGTACTATCAAATGGATCAGTGCAGGAAAATCATAAACATGAACATGCAATATCACAGATGTCTGACCAGGCATCTACTGATAATGGTCTGAATGTGCCACCTTATTCAATTTATACGCCACCAGTACAGGTAGCGGAGAGATCTCATGGACGGGAAGAGACCATAAATAGGACAACCCCTGTCAGCGACATATCCACCTCTAAGAATAGCATCAATGTATTGCATAATGGCCAAAATGAAGTGTGTCACGATGGGAAAAGTTCGACAGATGGAGTTGTCAACACAACAGCAGCTTCCCCAAAGTTGGCTCCATATGAGGGAAAAACTAGCTGGAGAGACTTCTCTACACAGTTCAAAATGATAGCTAAGATGAGTAGATGGTCCAGACAAGTGAGGAGTACTCAACTTTTTAGCTTGTTACGGGGGTCAGCGGCTGCAGTTCTTACTGACTTGAATGAAGAAGAGAGGTTTGACTATGACAAAGTAATGGAAGCCCTTGAGTACCGGTTTGATCCTCCACACCAGCAAGACATGTATAAAGATCAGCTGACATGTAGGTTAAGAAAACCTGGCGAGTCAGTGAGTGACTTAGCTGCAGAAATAAAACGTATGGTGAGATTGGCTTATCCTAAATCTGACCTGGAGTCAAGGGAAGATAAAGCAATCGACGTGTTCAAAGATGCCTTGAATGACGACCTGCACGAATGGGCAGTGCGACAAGCAAACCCCGAGACTTTGCAAGAAGCACTAGCTGCTGCTCTGAAGTATGAGGCTCACAAGCAGAAGAGAGAAAGGAAGAAGGACAAGGTCCCAATGGTAAGAGCTGTAACAGAGGTCGAAGCCCCTAAAAGGGATGCTTCTACAGTTGACTTGACCCAACTGCTTGAGAAGCTAGAGAGACTGGAAAAGGGTATGTCATCAAAAGGACGCCGCTACAGAGGAGACTGCTGGAACTGTGGGAAATTCGGCCACAGTTTCTCCAAGTGCTTCTTACCAAAAGACGAAAAGAAAATAGAAGAGAACCGTTCAAAAAACGCGAAGAAGCCAAGTCAATAGACCCAGACGAGGCTTTTGTGCGACAAATAGGGTCTGCAGGAGAAAAGGGAGACAGTTTGTTTCTCTCTGTGATAATAGAAAATGTACATATCCCATGTTTATTGGACTCTGGAGCTACAGTTAGTGTGCTGTCATCCAAAATATTTGGAGGGCTCAGGCCTTCGCCAAAATGTGATCCATCTTTTAATAAGCATGCTAAAATGGTGGCAAATGGAAATAGATTACCCATTGAAGGAGTCTATCGCGCCCCATTAAAAATAGAGGGTGGACCTACCATGGAACAGGAAATGTTAGTGGCCGCTATCTCGTTCCCAGCGATATTAGGGACTGATTTCATGAGGAATCACAATATCGTGCTGGATGTCCGGAGTGGAACAGTGACATTAAAAGATAGAGGTCTTGTTTTCCCCTGTGCCCATAATGCAAGTACCTCAGAACCGAGATGTGCGTACAGAATTAATATGTTGCAAGATGTCACTGTTCCTCCGATGTGTTCACTGGTAGTGACTGGAAAGGTCAATTGTGCTGAAACACTCTTTGTAGATTCTACAACTCAATTTTTGGAAATCCCTGGAATGCTACTAGCGCGCACTTTAGTATCTCCAGTGGATGGCCAAATACCACTGTTGTTGACAAACCTAAGTGAACACAGCCAAAAGTTGTTCAAGAACACCTTTCTGGGTTTTGGTGAAGTGGTGAATGGAGACACTGAACTTTATAATGAAAATGATGTCCAAGAAGAAAATGTAGATAGCTGTAGATTAGATAAAGATAATTCTTCATTTGGATGCAATGCACTTCAAGAACATGATGATGGTTTTATAGGAAATGAAACGAATCTCCAAGAAAATGAAAATATTTCGCTCCCAGAGTATATGGAGCCTATTATGAAGACGGGAAATAATGATCTGCTGAGTGACCAAGAGAAACAGCAGCTAAAGAGATTTCTACTTGACAACCGGGATGTTTTTGCCACCTCCAAAACGGATCTCGGTAAGACTGGCATTGTAAAACATAAGATAAATACAGGGAATTCTGCGCCCATAAAGCAACGACCACGACGAGTCCCTTTCCATAAGAAGAAAGAAGAAGAAAAGGCTTTGAGGGATATGCTTGATCAAGGTGTCATTGAGCCATCAGCCAGTCCTTGGGCTTCGCCTATAGTGCTGGTAGACAAGAAAGATGGCACACAGAGGTTTTGCGTTGACTTTCGTCTTTTAAATGCCGAGACTGTGAAGGATGCCTTCCCTCTACCCCGCATTGATTCTCTACTGGATTCTCTCAGTGGATCGCGTTGGTTCAGCACCCTAGACTTGAGTAGTGGCTATTGGCAAGTAGAAATGCACCCTGACGACATCGAAAAAACCGCTTTCACGACCGAGCGTGGTTTATTTCAGTTTAAAGTCATGCCTTTTGGCCTCTGCAATGCACCAGCAACCTTTGAACGTCTTATGGAATGTGTTTTGGCGGGTTTGACCCCATCTCAGTGTCTAGTTTATTTAGATGACATAATTGTGTATGACACTACCTTTGAGGGTCATCTTGAGAAGCTGGGCCAGGTTTTTGACAGGTTAAGGCAAGCCAACTTGAAGCTGTCGCCAAAGAAGTGCAATCTTTTTAAACCAGAGGTAGCATACCTTGGTCATGTGGTCTCACGTGAAGGGATACAAGCCGACCCTGAAAAGATTCGGAAGATAGTGACCTGGCCGAAACCAAAGAATTTGAAAGCTGTCCAAGCCTTTATCGGCTTATGCTCATATCACAGGCGGTTCATCCGTGGTTTCTCAAGTCTGGCCAAACCTTTGTATAAATTAATGGAGAAGAACACCCCATTCATATGGGATGGTGCTTGCCAAAAAGCCATGGATGCCTTGAAAGACCATTTTCGCAATGCTGGAATTATGGCTTTTCCAGACCCAAACCTACCATACATTTTGGATACTGATGCAAGTGGGTATTGCGTAGGGGCTGCATTGTCTCAAGTTCAGCAAGGTGTGGAGAGGCCCATCGCATTTAATGCAAATTCTTTAAACAAAGCGGAGAGGAACTACTGCGTTACGCGAAAAGAACTTTTGGCCATAGTGAAAGGTGTAAAAAACTTTCACCATTATCTGTATGGGTCTAAATTCACAGTCCGGACGGACCATGGCGCTCTGACATGGCTGATGAGGTTCCGTAATCCAGAAGGCCAAGTTGCCAGATGGCTTGAGTTGTTAAACACTTACGACTTCGACATAGTGCATCGAGCAGGGTCGCAACACCGAAATGCAGATGGTCTGTCCCGACGACCTTGTGATGAGGACTGCCAGCATTGTAAAAGGCAGGAGTGTATCGGAAGAGTAACAGGCAAGCAGGAAGACAAAATAGAAGACCCCACATCTAAATTGGCCTGTATGAGTTTTGACCTGGATGTTGCGCACCAACCAAGGGTTATGTCTCTTAAGGTTGACCAGGAGTCGACAAAGGGGTTGTTTGCAGACGATCAAACAATCTCCACCTGTAATTGGGTTGAGGGACTCTCGTTGGCTAGTTACATCCAGTCCATTAACAAAGACATAGAGTTAAACTTAGTCCGCCAGTGGTTGATGAACAACAAGCGACCAATGTGGGAGGAAGTTGCCCCAAAAAGTCCCGTACTTAAGATGTATTGGGCCCAGTATGACCGCATCAGAATTCTGGAAGGCGTCCTGCAACGGAAATGGATAGAAGGAGAGCTGCATCACTGGCAGACAATTGTTCCAAAAGATCTTAGACAGGGTGTGCTGCAAGGCTGCCATGATGCTAGAGATTGTGGGCACCTTGGTGTGACACGGACTGTAAACCGTGTAAGAAACACATACTACTGGGTAGGGTTTAAAGCCGATATAGCCAGGTATGTGGCTGAGTGTACTCTCTGTCAAAAACGTAAACCCCCCAGGAAAACACCCAAGGCACCTATGAAAAAGTATACTGTTGGAGCCCCGTTGGAGCGAGTGGCTGTGGACATCTTAGGTCCTCTTCCTGAAACGGCTGCTGGCTTCAAATATGTATTAGTAGCGGAGGATTACTTCACGAAGTTTGTTGAAGTGAGTCCAATCAAGAATCAAGAAGCTGCCACTGTTGCGTCATGCTTACTGACTGAGTTCTTTTGCCGTTATGGTAGCCCACTACTTCTTCACTCTGATCAAGGTCGCCAATTCGAATCCAATCTTTTTAGTGAGCTTTGCGACATGCTTGAAATCACGAAGACACGGACCATAGCGTATCATCCCCAATCCGATGGGATGGTCGAAAGGAGTAACCGAACTATCGAAGCGATGTTGGCAAAAGTGGTATCCCCATCTCATAGAGATTGGGATGAACACTTACCCTTCATTGCCTCCAGCTACCGCAGTGCTGTCCATGAAAGCACCGGGTTTAGTCCTGCAATGCTCATGTTTGGGCGTGAACCGAGACTGGCCTCTGAGCTGGTGTTTGGCAAACCTAAAGTAGCTGATGACTCCGAGGATCGGTACACAGAGTATGGCAAAAACCTAGAATCTATACTTCTAAGGGTCCATGAAACAGCCCGAGAGAATCTTCAAATTTCGGCAGAACGACAAAAGAAACATTATGATGTGAAATCTTTTGAGAGGTCTTTTGAGACTGGAGATGCGATCTGGCTTCACTCCCCTGTTGTGAAAGTTGGTACTTCCCCGAAGTTCCACAATCCGTGGACAGGTCCGGGTGTGGTGGTTGGTAAAATGTCTGATCTGAATCTAGAGGTGAAGATGTCTCCTGCTGCGTCTCCAAAAATTGTCCATGTGAATCGATTGAAACCTTACTTTGGCCAAATACCAGAGTGGATAGCAAAATCTAGTGAGGCTGATTCAAACCAAAATACACCCTTGCAACTAGACAATACAGCAAATACATCATCACAAACAAAAACAAACACATCAATTGAACCTCATACACCTCTCCTTACACAACAAGAAATCATTCAAGAATTTGACCCTATTGTCACACCAAAAGCTAGACAACGTGTCCGAAAACTACCCTCCTGGTTAAAAGAATATGAGTGCTAGTGTGGGTAGCGATCAAATTAAAACCTTGACTCAGTTTGACTTCTCATCTTATTTTCAGGAAGTGTACCTTTGTGGCACCCTAGTGAGAGGTAGAGTCTGTGGCTCAAGATGGTACAGTGTAAGAGCCCTCCAAGACCACCAACAGGACCATGCAACCCCAAAGAAGAGGAAAATGCTAAAATGTTACAAGTGCCCTGATGTGTTTGAGACCATGGGGCAAATTAAACGTCATGACCATGAGGTACACCAGGGTCCCCATTACCAAGCTCCCCTGCGGGACTCCCATAAGAGAAAATCATCCTCTGATCATGGTCCCAGGAAGGCAACTAAACTCAGCCCAGGAGACAGGCACCCTAAAATAGCCTCCACAGTTACTAAAGTAGAGCAAACAAGGAAAGATGCAACAAGTTTGAAGATCTCTGCCAACGCACCAATGATGCCGCCGGTAGTATCATCTACCAAAGGGCTTAACCATGCCAAAGAAAGCAGGAAACCATACAACTACACCCCTCAATATCCCGTTCCATCATCAGAGTACAAAGTCTTGCCCAAAGTCACTCCCTTGCCACCTGACAATCTGTTCCAGCCACCAAATGTATACAAAAAAGAGAGACCATCAAAAACTTGTGCATCTAAGAAAGTGAAAGGAGCCAGATTTATGGTCGTCTCCCTAAAAAGGACCAAGATGGCAACCAAAGGAAAGAAAGGAAAGGATTTTAACTTGGCTGAAACAGTCTTTGGGGACAAGCTGAAAGAACAAATCATGAGGCTCAAAGCTAGAAGGTTAGCACGCAAACTTAAAGAAAAAGAAGTTGAGCTGCAAAAAGAGATTGGGACCGCCCCTGTCGTCTCATTGGGGATGGAGAGGCCTAACCAACAAGCCCAAACAGAAAGAACTGGTATGGAAGTCAAGACGTCTGTGGAACACAAGACCAACTCTACCTGCCAGACAAAGGCAGTCACAGTGCTGCCCCTTAGAAAGCCAGTGACCAAAGGATCCCAGACTGCTGTTACCTCAATGACCCACTCAGCCTGCCAAACCCTTAAAAGGCCAGCAGTTATAACAACCACCAGTGAAACCCAGACTGCTGTGGCCCCCATGACCAACTCCGCCTGCCAGACAAAGGCAGTCGCTGTGCTGCCCCTTAGCAAGCCAGTGACCAAACGATCCCAGACTGCTAGGACCTCAATGACCACCGCAGCCTGCCAAACCCTTGAGAAACCAGCCGTTATTAGTACCACCAGTGAAACCCAGATTGCTGTGGCACACATAACTACCTCTGCCTCCCAGACAAAAGAACAAGCCAAGTCCAAGACCGAGTTATCGAAGCTGTCCTCCAAGCCACCAACCACAAAGGGAGAAGGATCCGGGGTTAAGCTAGTTGTTACCAAGGAAACCCTTGCTGATGTGATCGCCAGAATGTGGCCAACAGGGGAGCAGTATCTCCCTGTCGACTACAGTCTCAAGAAAAAAATGACATTGTTTTATTTACTAAAGGACTATTTTACATTTGGATTTATATGAATTTCTACACGAGCATGTAACATTGGCATTATACATATACAACATACAACTTTCAATTAATCAATGTTTGGGACAAACATAAATTTAAGGGGGGATATTGTAAAAATCCAGCAATTTATCTCAGAAATTATTTTGGTTATTCTAAGTTTTTCTCACCTTATAGCTGTTTACATTTGTTGGAATTCTCAGAGACGTATTGTCTTAACTTCCGATTGTATGTTATATATATTATGATGTTTATATGTCCTTGTTGATTTATTATCGCCAGTTACAGATATTGAAATAATTTTGAAACTTTTCTGTGCCATGGCGGCCATACCGGAAGTTGCAAACTACTCTTGAACACCATTTTATATTTTTATGTTTTTCATCTCTATGATGCCTTAATTGTTTTTATATGTATTTTGAACCTATTGTATAATGTTTTTATAGATTTTGTAACCTTTTTTGGGTTTTATGTACAGTCCATGCAAGGTTAGCCACGTAAGTTTTTAAATTAGAATTGGTTCGAGGTTACCAATTTGTTCTGCTTGCAGGCTCTAGAAACGTGCAGCTCTTTTAAATATCTCCCGATAGTTTGACAATTTATTTTACACATAACCTTATATTCGTGGAAGTAGTCCATTGTTAAAGACAACATGGACCAACGGAAAGAAAGGAAAACTCAGGTAGCAATTTTTGCCTTATTTTTTCCTTAAATTTGTTAACTTTTGTGTTTGAACTTTAATTCACGCTAGGTAATTGATTAAGATTTTTAAAGATATTTTTAAATGTTGATATATTTACTGTTGCACACAATTTTATGGTTACAGTTCCATGTTATGAATAAAAATACAATATGTGTATGTGCAGCACACTTTAGGCAAAGCTTTTGAAGGAAGAATAACTATTTTTAAGATTATCCATGCATGATGGTACACGTGCGCCATTGTTCAGAATTTAAATATCAATGTTCTAGGCTTTCTTCGAATAGTTTTGGGGATACTTCTCTAATTTATGTTTGGCAATTGACAGTATTTATAGTTTGATATATTTGACGATATTAGCTTAATTACGATATCTTCAACCTTATTAATTGAACAGGATTTATTCCACGTGGGTTGCGTGGCGGCCATTTTGGCGGTAATTATTTCATAATTTTTTGGTTGGTATATTTTCAGGGAATATCTTTAAGATACCCAGCGTAAATTAATTGTTGGTCCCAATTTATTACGATTATTAGACATGATTTAAAGTTGACAGTAGTATAGTGCGTTCATATCGACCCACATGAACGGTTCATGGAGATAAACCATGACCAATGCAACGGAATTTCAGCATAGCCATGGAGATAAACCATGATGCCACGTGCGTAGATAACCACGTGTAATTGAATTCCATCGATCACATTGGCTGTTTTTATTGATAATTTTAAAATTCGTCATTTTTATACTATTAATTTGGCTCAATACTTTGAGAGGTACCTTTGTCATGGACATAAACCATGACCATTTAAGATTTGTTATAATCATGGAGTCGAACCATGACCAAGGCATATAAATTTTACTAGAAACATGGAGATAAACCATGCTACCACGTGGAACTTCAATTTAATCCATCGTGGACAAAAGTTGGTGTTTATTGTTATTTGTCCCCAATGTTATATTTTTAGGCTTGATACACTTCTTGGTAATCAGATAGGGATCACTGTTGTTTTGGTAGTTGTTTTGGTAAACGGAGGAAGGCCACATGGAGTCAAACCATGTGTGCCTCGTGTACATGTCATATATATTCTTGAAATAGGTAGTCATTATTATGGGAGCATCAAAGCCCCATATTTCATTACATAGAGAAACATAGTTAGATCTTAAAGTAGAGTTTAGTGTACTATTTTTGCCGGTCATTGGTGAACTTTGTTGTCCAGTAACACATTTTAACAATTTTACCTTGGTTGGTTGAATTGTCCCCATTCATTTTACTTTGCTTACTTTCATTAGTTGGCAAGATTTACCTACTTATTACAGTATTCGTTGCCTTAACTGTGCCGCGAAACCAGTGACTTTTACATTTTTCTTATAAGCCAAGTTTTGTGGCAATAAAGTTCTAAAGGCGAAATTTAGAATTTAGTCTAGTCAACTATCACATTTAATCAAAACTAGTTAAATAGCAGAAACTAAGCTGTTCCAATATAAGTCTTTGACTGTTCTAAAGAGACATATGATTCAAGTAAGGTATTATATTAACAAGATTCAAGATTTTATTGTGTTTCAAACCAAACACTTGGTTTCCTCCAAAAATCAATTACAAGACATTTACATATAATTATACAGTTAAAAGACATCATGATTGCTGGAAAGGTTCTGAAACTTATACAGGATTTAAACTTTTAGTTTGTCCTAGCAAGTTTCACTGAATCATCAGTAGCATTCTCATTTTAGAGTCATTAATTGAACATTTTTGTCTTCTTGGAAATTTAGTAATAATGATGACATTTATTAAACTACATAGAAAGTTGATTATCGATTATTTATCAGGTAAACTTATTTTTGAAACTCTAATATAGGCAGGTAAACCAAAGATACAATATAATTAAGGGTAATCAGTATCAGTATTACGCAACTTTGACATCATGGCTTCTTGCCATGAATAGTTATTTTTATACACCTATTTTTATAACGTTCTAATAAACAGTAGTATACAGATATATTTAGTAAAATCCTGGTGTTGTTTAGTTTTTGGTGTACATTAAAGGGACCATCACTGGGATGACTTACACCCCAACACAAATTAACTTTTATCTAAACAACAAACATAAACACACAGCATTCACCCACCATTACGGATTGCATCATATGATTTTACTATCCCCACATGGTCATTTGGCTAGAAGTGAAGTTTCTTTTGAAGCAGTTGGCTATTTTCTCTTTTGTGATTGCAAAGTCGGGAGTTTCATACTCAACAGTTTGAGAAACAATTAACATGGCTTCCTTGGTTTAAAAGATGGCGCTGTAGACAGGTTCTTTACAAATATTTTCGCTGGTGGCGAGCCGGGTGCCATTGTGATAGAGCCCCTTAGGTGAATTTTTATACTATTTATTTGCAACACCAGCGCAATTAATTGCAGATGGTTTCGTGTGAGTAAAAGTACTCACATTCTTAAAAGCATTGTACTCTCGACTCGGAATATAATTAATTTCCATTATGATATGGCACTCGCAAAACAGAAAAGGACCAAAATAGTTACAGAAATCAGGACAGCTAAAAACTAGGAGCACATTAGTCAACAAACCTCAAATGACGTTGGATAGACAAATCCAATTTCGAAGTCATTAACATGGCATTAACTGTAAGCGCGTATTATAATTCCGCAAGTAGACCAATTCCCGGGTTTATATTAGAAGATTTTACTTTTTCGTTTAGCGTATACCATCAATTAGTCGTCCTATTGTCGTTAAAAATGAACTTTGACAGAAAAAAAACGAAACTTTCGAAACAATCATACTCTAATTTAGCTACTAGCGTGTTGATTAGATTATTAGAGATGATGCGATAAATTAGACACAAACAAGAATACGTCAGAAATATGTAGATATCAATCACGACTGTTGAAACAGAGAAATGAGTTGCAAAATTGGATTGGTTGAATTTTCAGGTTCCAAAAATTGCTTTGCAAGTTTCCCAAACTCTTTTGCAAACCAGGTGAACAAAAACAAGGTATGTATGATTAATGACATGTTCATGGAAGATTGTATACAATAAGCTAGTACTAGCTTTGCCCAAGCTCGACGTTTATTCTCATCAATGAATGCAATATTTCTGAGAAAGCCAAGATTTTCCATGTAATACAGTGGAACATAAAGAATTAGACTATAGCTATGAAAAATACATGTACAGTGATCTCCCCAGAATATTTTCTCAGGTGGGTGCAAAATTCTCATTTTCAAAATTCTCACCTAAATTGGTCAAAATATGCCAATTTTTCATAATTTTACTCATTTTCAAGTGGGTGCAAATTGATCTTCAGGTGGGTGCAAGCCTCTTTTTAAAATCTCAGGTGGGTGCTGCGCCCACTTGCTTTAGTGCTGGGGAGACCACTGATGTACATGCTGTCGCACATTTTAAAATTTCTTACCTCAGTGTATTCAGTGCTCTATTTTCTCCATCCTAGTAAGTCCAAATATAGTGGAATTTGTGTCAACATGGGCTTTCAATTAGGTGTCAATAATGACAAATAGGAACTTAAAAATTTGAAGTGGATATTCACATGTTAATGTCGACTCTTCAAATGTTGAGGTGATTTTGGAGCCCGATTACACCGCAAGGAGGATTGGCTTCCAGAATGCAACAGGACACGTGCCAGCTTTCGAAATTCCGTTCCGCCATTTTGAAACCTGTAACGAGTAAATAAGGTTAACTGATGTTGCATTCTGGGAGTCAATCCTCCTTGGATTCCAAACATGGCGATTCATGAAAACATTCGTTCGATTTGGTAGGAATTTATCCATCATTTGCAGTTACGAAGCTTTGGATTCATTTATTGTGCTACTTAAAGTGAACGGGAATTATTTTTCTACCGCTTGGGAAAGTTTGAGACACGAAACTTAGAATTTAGCTCATTGTGACAACTTTTGATGGTTGAGGTTTGTTGATGTCTCCGACTTTATCTACATAGGCAACTTGTTCCCGAGCCTATAGTTCTCAGAAAATCAAAATTACATTCACTGAAATAAAACTAAAACAGTTGAGATCTAGAAAATGGACTTGTTTGTACTCTGTTGAATTTATGGATGCAATATTTATGCTCTCTCGCTAAACTTGATCGTGCAGATACAACATGCATACCATGGATAAGAAACATATCATGGGCTCTTGGTTTCATGAAAAAGCCCATGGATCAATCATAGATCATATTTATGTGCTTCAGATTCAAGTGTTTTCATTGAAATATGGCAAGGACAGAATTGTATATGTGAGTGGATCTGGAACATCGCATGACCAAACTAATGATGTCATACACCTAAATGGATTGTTTGCCAACAAACTGGGAATCTGCAGTGGCGAGAAGGTAGTAACTTTTTCTTTAGGCTCCACAGGCCCGTAGCCAGGGGGGGGGGTTCGCAGGGTTCGGGCGAACCCCCCCCCCCCTGGCCAAAAGTTCTTTCAAAATCATGCAGTTTTTCACCATTTTGAGCACTTCTCAAGTGATTTTAGCCATATTTGGGGCAAAATTGTCAAATGTGAACCCCCCCCTGGAAATTTTTGAAAACTGAACCCCCCTTGGCAAATCCTGGCTACGGGCCTGCTCCATAAAATGTTTAAACCACTTTGGAATACAATTCATATACCTGTACATGTATATATTTTCACAAACTAATGTACATGTACATAATGTAATTGTCTTCAAATCTTCAGATTCTCTCAAAAGCATATGCTACATGTATCCCAAATATTTTGTCTCTCAATTGTTAAATTTGAAATAAAGTTTCACATTTAAATGAGTGTGTTAATATCGTATTTAGTAATATAATGAATGTTTTAAATTAGGTGATTGTGGAACCAATATCTAGTGTCAAGTCCTGCCACCAGGTGTATGTGGAGCCACTGTCTGTTGATGACTGGGAAATATTGGTGAGTAGGAGTTGTGATATGCTCACAAACCCGAGTTCACAAATTAGTTAAGCATATGACGGAATATATCATGCATTAACCTCATGATCTCAATAGGTTATATTCATGTGTCATGTCAATGTCTTGTTTAATGTACTTGTCAACTAAGACTACAAATTACAATAACTTTACTTTAATTAAACACAAGAGAGTGCTCTGCTAAGGCGTTCCTGCCTGCTTTTAAACTCACTCGGTTAGTCCGTCATGTTGGTACCAACCTTTATATTCTTTGATGATTCGAACACCACTTTAGCCAGAGCGATCAACCATTAAGTTCTGCCTTGTCAGCTAATAATACAAATTACAATAATAATATGATAATAAGTTCATATTCTATTTGGCAATGACAAATCTGACTAATTTTAGGAAATCCACCAAGCTTACATTCAGAGCCACCTATTGGACCAGGTCAGAGTTATAACTCAAGGCCAGATTCTGCCTATATGGGTGGACAAGTCAGTTTGCATCTTTGTCAAAATTGGTGAGTAAAGAGATTTTGATGTAGGGAAATCTTCGTAAGCGAAACACCTTCTGTACCTAAAAATAGTGCTTCACTTGGGATGTGTTCCACTTACAGAAGTTCATATTACATTAGTAAACCACAGGACTTAGAAAAGTGACTTACACTTCCACCTCAGAATTTATTAACTTCAAGATGTGTTCCACGTTACAAGTTTTACTGTATTAAAAAAATCGTTTTTATATTTAGCCACCCCTTACTATACTTGAACAGAATAAGTGTATACATTTCTTTTTCAGGTAATATAGAGCCACCAGGGGATTGTGTTCTCCTAGAAACACTAACTGAGGTCATAGTGACCCCAAAAGACAGAAGAAATCAAATTCCATCTTCTGGCACACCTCAAATGAAGGCAAATCAAATCGCAGAGATGGCAAATGGAAATGCGGTAGGAGCTCCAACCTCAGATATACAAGACACTTCCAACCAATCAGAGTTTGATAACTACCATGACAAGAAAAATGAAAACAAATTTAATGACAGACAAAATACCACCTATTTTAACAAATTATTTACTTGGGCTAGCAGTCTGATAGTAGGTAAGCAGAACGAGGAGGAAGTTTGCGATGAAAGAGAAAATGATGATACAGATTATGAACTGGAGCTATTAGAAAGCTCTGACTGTACAATTGACACAGTGTTTCGAGTACAGCGACTTCAAGAAAGTGACACATGCAAATGCTTTAGTTGTGATAACCATTATGATTCCACTTTTGACAGTTGTGATACGACATACAAATCAAAATCACAACTCAGTTATTTTACGCCAGACAAAGAGAGTTATTCAAATACACATACACAATTGTGTCAGTATGTACATCATCCTTGCAATGTCTACATTAACCTTGAAGATTTAAATGTTGATGCTTGCCATGAATCATTTTTTGCCTCTGTAGAGAAACTTGCCTCACCGGCAGAGGTCAAAGAAATTATGAAAACAAAAGTAGATAAATTAAAAGCGAAAAATAAATCTGGAGTTTCGGACAAAACATTGGAGGATCCTAATTCTGATTCTAGTGTTGACATGGAAACGGTAGAAGAAAGAGAGATTGTTCGGGTTGTCATTTTAAACAATAATAAAGAAAGTCAAATAAAATCATGCAGTAAATTAAAAGTACAAAATGGACATGTGGTGGTTCACAATTTACTCCGTCAAAAGATGTCACTGTCACTAGGTTCAAAGCTCCGTCTGCAAAGTGTGTCACGTGACCCAGTGACCTTGAAGTCTCTTCAGCTTAGTCCACTGTTTAAAGTGGTGAGTTGATAATAATTCCAAAATGAGTCATTACCTAAAGTTACATTTTGTTTACTTTCAATATAAATATGAATTTTTCATTAGAATTATTGTATCAAAAATTAAAAATCGCAATGCTAATCTTAGCTAAAGAATTTAAAAACAATTTGAAGCTACTACATCCCCCCATTATGAGTATTGATTTAATCATATAGTAACTGTAGTGTAGTGTATTTATTATTTTAATTATGGTACAGCAATTTTATATTGTGTATTCAGATTATGGTATTGTATAATAGTGAAACATTTTCTTTCTTGCAGCCTGCTTATTTTTCTGATGAGATGTTGAAGACAGCATTCAAGTTTTGGTTAAGAAACTACACCAACTATCAGAGCCCCCTGGTGGTGAACCAGAATACTTTCATTTGTATAGATCTAGAGAAAGGTAATTTATGTTCATACATTTATTAGTTCACTTAAGGCAGTGTAGAAATCTCTCTGGGTTAGGATTATTTCCTCAAGTCAGTGCAAAGTTCTCATACTGTATTCAAAAATCTGACTGGGGTTATTGAAAAGCTGCCCTTCCTTTCAAGATTTTTCTCATTTTAAAGTTTGTTCAAGTCTATTGTCAAATTTTCAAGTGGCTTCGGTACTGGAGAAGTTACTACCATATTTCAAGCTGCTCAATTTAGAGACATGGGCTACAGCTAATGTCTGTTTATCCACAATTTTTGTGACCTAGATGTTCAGTATTGAATTGACTATTGCTGCACTTTCCAGGTGGTGACAAGTCGTGTGACATGTGTAAATGCCTTTGTTATGTCACCACTACGAGTGGTGACAACTACGAGTGGTGACATATTGTTTTCCAACTTTTTTTTGTAGACAGTGTTTGCAATTCAGCAGTTGGTGTTTGGCGTTCAGCATCTGTAACAAATGGCAGGTGGTGACATTTTTTATGTAAATGCCTCTGTATGATATTGTTCCAGATAAACCAGGTGAGTTCCTTGTAAAGTACTCAACTTCAGATGTTACTCAAGTGGATCTTGAGTACACACTCATTGATCCCAGTGATCTTGAAGACTGCAATATTACAGTACAAAGGAAGCTAGCTGCCCTGGATCCAATACTTGTAGACCTGGAAGAAATTGACTCCACTCTACCTGATATTTCTAATCAACACCTCGGGTATGTATAATTGGAGTATTTAAGAACAATTTGGGCATGTTTAGGGTATGTATGTACAATTAGTGCATGTATATACAATTAGGGTATGTAAGAACAATTTGGGTATGCATGTATGTTTAGGGTATGTTAGAACAATTAGGGTATGTAAGAACAATTAGGTATAATTAGGGTATGTGAGAACAGTCAACATACTTATAATTAGGCTATGTAACTTAGGGTATAACTTGGGTATTAACAATGAGGGTATGTTAGCTAGCTGCCTTGGATCCAATACTAGATATAGTAGGCTTTATATGTATACTTAGGGTATGTGAGTACAATTAGAGTGTGTACCTACAGTATTAGGGTATGTATTTATCTACAATTAGGTGTAAGAACAATTATGTCAAATATGAATAGGGTTTGCATGTGTTTACAATGAGCATATATGTATCTACAATAAGGGTTTGTACTACAAATGGGGTATATGCTGGTCTTATGACTCATTCAGACTTATATTTGAAGCAATATTATAACTGATTATATATTTGGGAAATGATATGGTATTTATCCTTTAGTCAATATACACAAGTGAATATGATTTTATGATCTTGCAGTGGATTCTCAAGCTACATAACCTCTGCCTATGAACACATTCAGACCTGCCTCGCCACTCAGCCTGTTGTGGCAGACATCTTTACTGAGAATCATGGGATACAAAATGGCTGCCTGTTGATAACTGGAAGCAAGGGAAGTGGAAAAACATCACTAGCCAAGGCTGTTTGTAGCAGACTGTCCAACTGGCCAAGTTTAGCACATGTGCAAATGGTCAACTGCAAACCTTTGAAAGGTTAGGAACAGAATTCAAATTTTGACTGTAGTGGAAATTTTTTTTGTTATACTTGTAGTTAAACTCAATTCTCTCCTTCGTCACTGTTTCCACCCCACCTAAATATTTTTAGGCCTCATCAAATATTATATGAAATATATTAGATTATAAATATTACGTCATAGTGGAGGGCAAATAATCTATTAACACCCGGCGATTTTCCCCGGGAAATTAGATATCGTTCAATGCGTAAGATTTTCTTGCTATTTCAGCCCTGGGCATTAACGGTGGTAATACTACTCATAACGTCATTTCTGCGGGCAATAGAGTGAATTATTATATACCTCAAATGTATTCTAGATGCTCATTGGCTTATTCATGGTCACATGACATGGAATAGATGAACTAATTCCCTGGAAAGTCCTAAATCCCTGCTTTCAGGGAAGATGAATTGTACTAATCACCAGTTAGGTCATGTGACCAGTCAATAGTAGTTAGTACGTTTTATCTCCCCCAAATCTGAGATTATAGGAGTTGAAAGGTAAAATGCCTTTAAATGCCAATAAGAACCTGTGAACATTTGATATTGAAATGAAAAGACTTCTCATTTTGTTTTTGTTTACAGAGTACTAGTATATCAGGTATATAATAAAACAAATAGTGACTGCCACATTTTCGGGAAATAGTGTAAAAATTTTCCTCTCGGGAATATCCTGTCCACTGACTTGTTCACTGACTTGTCCACTGACTTGTCAGTGGACAGGATATTCCCTTGAGGAAAATATTTTGCACTATTTCCCTCAATGGCAGTCACTATTTGTACAATATTTCACTATGGTGCCCTTCGAAATGACGTTATTGTACTATTAATTTATTCACTCCTTCATTAGGTAAACGTATAGAGACACTACTGCAGCTCTTAGAGAAAGTCAGTAATGAAGCATCTTGGGGGGCCCCATCTGTAATCCTATTGGACGATCTTGACCATGTGACAGCAGCGCCATCTGGACCAGAGGCAGAAGTTGGTGGAGAAGCCACATATTTTACACGAGTTTCAGAGAGTAAGTTTTTATACAATAGCTTTTTCCCACTGATTTTTTTTCTCAAGTGTGTGCAAAATAATCTCAACAATAAATAAGCAATTTGATTGGTTGGGAGATTTTGATTTAATTAAATAAAAGAAAAATAGTTCGCAAATCTTTAAATCATGTAAAACCAACGTTATTGATGAACTTGAAAACTCTCTACTTTTAGTTCTAAGAGATTTGTTGAAGTCTGAGATAACTGGTAATTCAAAGATAGCATTAATTGCCACGGCAAGATCAAGAAGCAGTCTCCATGGCAATTTGATGTCATCACGCGGGACACACCTCTTTCAGAAAGTCGTGGAGATTAAACAGCCTAATAAGGTAATAAAGGGTTTACAGGGTCGTAGCCAGGATTTGCCAATGGGGGGGTCACTTTTTGAAAATTCCAGGGGGTTTACTTGTGACAATTTTGGTCCAAAAATGGCTAAAATCCCTTAAAGAGTGCTCAGAATGGTGAAAAACTGCATGATTTTGAAAGATATTTTGGCCAGGGGGGTTCTCTCGAACTCATCAACCCCCCCTGGCTACGGGCCTGGGTTTAATAGACTGACTTTGACAATCATTCTTTTTTGTAATCATCAAAACTTGGAAAAAGAAGTTTACATACATCTGAATTAATTGCATTAATTTCAAGAAGGTGCAAGTACATGTTGTTCAATATGGAACTTGTACATATGATACAAATGAAGCTGTTTTTCTTTTTTCAGGAGGAAAGGGCTGCTGTGCTAAAAGCAATTCTAGAACAGGATCACCAGGTCAGGGACTCATGTATAGATACCCTTGATCTGCAGCATGTGGCAGCTAGAACTGAGGGATTTACCCCCAAAGATCTGGTCACCATAGTAATAAGAGCTCTGCATGCTCATTGGACAGATAAGGGTCATGTAACTGGTGAGTGAGACTTGCTATAGCAAGGTTGGAAGTCATGAGATTGGTGAACTCGACTAGGTTGCCATAGTTACAATGGCTTTTCTTACTCAATGGAGTTAATTAGAAAATATGACTGGTAAGCGAAGAAACCAGGATATAACATATGAATTGCCATGTTAATTTCAGAGTTGGATAGTTTTCATAGTCACCGGGGTCTGCAAGCTAATTGGAGGGATGTAGGCCATGTTACAAGTCAGACTTTGTTACCATAGTAACTAGAGTTAAAGTCTATGAACAAATATGATTTTGATTCATAATTGATATTCATATATATTTAGAAGTCACCCTATGCGCAGTGATTCTATTGGCCGATTGTTATTTACCATAGTAACTACATGCCCTACTCATTATATTTTTATCTAACAGATGATAATGTGTCACTAAGGAGCACTGACTTTGACAATGCACTGGAAGACTTCACACCAGTGTCTCTACGTAATGTATCACTACACACAGTGGGTGAACTGGGTTGGTCAGATGTTGGGGGACTGCATGATGTCAGGAACACATTGGTTGATACACTGATGCTGCCTTCAAAGGTAACTCACTCATCAAGGAGGATTGGTTCCCAGGGTCCCCAATTGATATTTTGTTCCATATACGGGTATAACGTAGTTATATTATAAATACAAAATTCAGTTAAGAATATTGGCCATTCTCCTAGCAGCCGTAGAAATATACAGGTAGGATTGGAAACTACCGCATCGATTGGAGATTAAAAAATATTGAACCAGATTCCAATCGTCCTTGCTCACTCATGCTTCAATCACTCCTGTCAAGCACGTCTCATACATGTACACTTAAAGTTACTATGTTTTGAAATCTTTATATGAGAATTCTTTATATGAGAATTACGTGTAGCAAAACATGTAACCCAAATAGAGTTTGACACATCTCATTTGGCAAAATGTTTGTTCGATGTTCTTAATCTTAAGTCACAGGATATTAAATTAAATTCAAACTTTTGTATGGGAGATCTAGTTATTATATAATATATGTACATGTATAACTGCCTAAAGTTCTCTCATAGCTTTGAAATCTGATATAATCTTAAACAAATTAGCTCATTGAATTTGATTCTGCATGGTTTAAAGGTCCTTTTATTACTAATACTGATCAATTTTATTATATTATTTACCCCAGTACCCTCAGCTGTTTGCTGCCTGTCCTCTACGCCTGAGGTCTGGACTTTTACTGTATGGGCCTCCAGGGTCAGGAAAAACCCTCCTGGCAGGGGTAGTAGCCAAGGAGTGTGGATTGAACTTCATCAGTATTAAGGTAAATCAAACACCAATAAGGAGCCTTAGGAGGGTTAAGGCACTAATACAGTATATTTCAGTTGAGTAATCCCATCAAAAACTTGGAAAAAATAAACAACGATTGCATGCCTTTTATACAGAACTATCCTATCCTCGCTTTATTAATGAGTACACATGTTTTATACAATTTTACATATTCACTTGTTAAAATGGGTTAAAAGTAACACAGTCCAGTCCAAACTTTATAGCATGCTTACAAAAAGGCGGGTGATCGATTGTTAATGCATCAAATGAAGTGAAGATAGGATTCAACAGTGACTGCTTTGGAGCCACTTTTTGTTTTCAAATGGATGATAAACTTACACGAAGACTATGATATGGTGTATTTTACTCCATTCAATTTTATTTTTTACTCTTTAGGGTCCTGAGCTATTGAATAAATACATAGGAGCTAGTGAACAAGCTGTCCGCTCAACCTTCATAAGAGCCCAGAGTGCTAAACCTTGTATACTTTTCTTTGATGAGTTTGACTCTCTTGCACCTAGGTAAGCTTAGTGTTTGATTGTTCAACATAGGTTGAATTAAATAGATGCTTAAACATAAGAAAATACAGTAAGAAGTGTTACATTTGTGGAGGTGTTCCACTTACAGAAGTGTTCCACTTGTAGAGTTGCTCCACTTGCACATGTGTTCCACTTTGCAGTTTTTTTTCATCAGATATGATGTGAAAAGCTAATAAATACACTGTAAGATTGAAACATTCAACAAATTTGATTAATTAATGATTCAATAAGAACCAATTTAGTTTTGCAGATTTTCAGAAAAAAAACTAAGGTTACGCCTTCGTGCCTCATATTGAACCAGACAGTTGTGTACAGTGGAGGTATTTCATGGATAAAGACATTCAACTAATTGTGCTATGACTAAGATCCTATTGAGAGGATCCTAAAATTTCATACTTAAACAATTTTAAACTAATATTGGTTTTGCATCATGTGTTTAGGAGAGGACATGACAGTACTGGTGTGACAGATAGAGTTGTGAATCAGCTGCTAACTCAGTTGGATGGTGTAGAAGGGCTCGAAGGTTAGTTATTTGATAGAGTTTGATAGAGTTGTGAATCAGCTGCTAACTCAGTTGGATGGTGTAGAAGGGCTAGAAGGTTAGTTATTTGATAGAGTTTGATAGAGTTGTGAATCAGCTGGTAACTCAGTTGGATGGTGTAGATAGGGCTCGCATAAAGAAGGATTTGTTTGCAGCATTTGTTTTAGGTTTCAAAAATTGAATTTTGTAATGGTTTTTGATTGTTATTAATAAATTCAAAATTGCGAAAAATGTAAACAAGTTATTACCATTTAACAGTGACACGTCACTGTATCTTCTGTTTCTGATACCAGGTGTGTGTATCCTTGCGGCAACAAGTAGACCTGACCTCATAGACCCAGCCCTCCTACGTCCCGGCAGATTGGATAAATGCCTACATTGTGGTATACCAACAAAGGTAAATGGACATAGAAACTACATGAAAATACCAAAATCATGAAAATGAAATTTTAAAGTAAATAGATTTGTATCATGTATGTTCATGTACTAATTGTAGAGTGCATGCATTTTTACATGGTGTGAAATGAATAATGATAGAGGACATTTATTTTACAGTAATGCGGGGTTTCATTAGCAGGAGGCAACAGGCTATTTTCACAGGTTGTTTTCACAAAATCGCCTGTTGTTTTTAAGGGACTGTTCCATGTTAAATATATGATTTCCATTAATTTTGCCTGTTGTTTTCATTTCATTTTTCACTAGAATTTCTCACAACAGTCTAAATAAATAAAAACAAGAGGCAAAATTAATGGAAATCATGAATTTAACATGGAAAAGTTGAAAAGTCCTTAAAAACAACAGGCGATTTTGTGAAAACAACCAGTGAAAATTACCCGATGCCTGCTGCTAATGAAACCCCTGTACGTATTTGTATTTTAATTGAAGGATGAGAGACTAGAGATCCTTGAAGCTTTATCAAGGAAGGTCAATCTGGCAGATGACGTGGATCTTGACCAAGTGAACACCTATTGTGAAAATTTCACAGGGGCTGATCTAAAGGCCCTGCTTTACAATGCTCAACTTGAGTCCATACACGACTTGCAGCGGGAACACAAGATTGGATCTACCAATAGAGGGCAGCACAATTCTGGATATACCAGTGAAGACACAAGTTTGAAACAAGTTGTTGAGGATATCATTACTGGACAGAGTAGCGATGGAGAACAAATTACTCCTTTGAAAGATGGCAGCACAATACAAACTGATTCTAATATTGTCTATATGGAGAAACTGGAAGATGGTCCAGTTGCTGTGACTGCTGATGTAGGGAAATCCATCCAAGATAAGGTAGAACTCTGACCCAAAGAAATTAGTCTTGGTACACATATAGCATATATGTAATGTCATTACATGTATATGTGCAAGTATACAGATGTACTTAGCTTGTACATGTAGTGTGACTGAAGTAGAAAAAGGCTTTGAGGCGCTTTGCATTCATGTATAGATGTGAAGTATCAGTCAAAAGTAACTTTTAAAAGCCATTTTGGGCCTCATGCCTCTTTTCAACATAATAACATACTTGGAATAAAATATCCTCAATAACATAGGTCTCTTCTACTTGGGAGTCTGACTTACTTAATTACACATGTTCCTATGCTCGATAAGAATTAATGAACATATTGTTATTGCTACTTTAGTTGAAGAAACTGCAGACAGGTGTCAGTGTGGAACAAGAAGAATCCAAGATGGCTGCCAAGGAAGTGGTTGCTATGGGAACCATTGTCAATCAGAGCTGCTTGGTGGCAGCTGTGAAGAAAATGTCTCCATCTGTGTCAGCCCAAGAAAGAATGAAATATGAAATGATGTAAGTATGGACCATCGTACCATTACAAAAGGGATATCTGTATGATTTATATGTATCCTCTCTAATATATACACACATACATATACAGTAAAACCTGTGTATGATATTGAACATTTTTTTGCTGAGACAAATACTTAGTGTTGATAGGTGTTCACTACAGAGAGGGTACTGTACTTCTACTTAATTTGGTGCTACTTATTTTGGTAGATTTGCTGTTTTGTACATTTGGCGGACTTGCGATATTACAATGTAATAATGGTACTAATTTACATGGTACTAAAATTACCAGGGAATTTGGCAGCCACTTAATTTTTGGCCGACATTAAAACAGCTGCCAAATTAAGTAGAAGTACAGTAATTTATACAGAAGTCAGTAGAGTATGTGCAGAGGATGAATGTCCACCAGAGAGAGGTGCTCACTAAGACAGGTTTTACTGTACATATACATTCTGTACTCCAATAAATGCAAACTACTTTTTCAATGAAAGACCTTGGCAATATCTGAGTGACTTAAATCCAGAAAAAATTTAAATTCAAGAAAGTAATTGGACGATAATAGGTTTAGTTCATTTGCAGCCATAGATTTCACTGTTTTTTCGCACATTGCTGTTTAAAGACATATCCCACCCTAGCAGCTTTAAAGTATAAATACATTCATGATAGCTTAAAAGTGATGAGTTAAAAGCTATTATCAACATAAATTCTGAGTGTCTGCTATTTCGTCACGTTTAGACGCCTGCTGTGCATCATGGAGGATGTTTTTTTTCACTTTTTATCATTATTGTTTGTATAAAGGATTTGATGCAATACTTATTGAAATCACCATTAAGAAACCTCGTTTCTTAAAAGTTTTTCAAAGTAATGCTCATAGGCCTTTAATTCGGTGAAACCTACCAAAGATATGTTTTTTTTTGTTTTTTTTTATTTACTCATATTTATTTATATCAATATAATGTATTACATAAGAAGCTCCTCAATCGCTTCAGCATTATAGCGGAGCAAAAGATATGTTTATTTAAACACCTAGGCTGTTGATCTGTGAAAATCTTGTTTATGTGCATCACAATTTGGTGTATTGTTGATTTCAATGTATCATTTGGATTCATGCCTTAAAGTTTAGAAGTGTAACTAAATTTTGAAATGCCTGTAACTTTTTCCCATTTGTGAGTTGAACCATGATACATGACAGAATTTTGGATAAGCTTTAAAATGATATATGACACATACTATGGAGGCATTGGTACATGTCTGCCTAAAGGGAGCTCCATACTTTCGGGACATCTTGTGTATGATTTATTAAATAGATTATCATACAAAAGATGTACATTTATATTTCAGATATTCCAACTTTACGAAAGCTAAAGGAAGCGCATCACTTGAGAGAGGGACAAGAAGCACTCTGGCCTAAACAGGAAAAGCCCCACAGGAATGAAGGAATATAGGTCCTGGCTTAGGGCAAGGAATGACAAAACAAGCTTTCGAACTCCTAAAGATATATAATATTAAGATTTATTTATACAATGATTGCAGTAAGAACAACATATTGAAAGAGGACTCTGGATCCTCGTCTAGAATTTAGGAACTCACGTTTGTTTACTAGAATAGAAATTGAATCAGACGCCATTTGGAGTCTAAAAATATATTGGTGGGTGGCGTATACAGTTCACTCCCACAAAGACAGGACACAGACATAGAGAAGATTGATAATATTATTCCAAATGTGCATAACATTTTCTGTAATATACTACAAGTGCTTTCGAGCACATGCCCTAAACATGTATGTTACACAAGAATCTTGATACTGTATTCCCACTAATATTTGCACTATTATTTTTTCGCTTCGTTTCTGCTTTTTGAAATTCTACCCTATTAATTTTAAATGATTGTCACTTCAAACTTTTTTCATTTTGATCGAAATGTTTATACTGAATTGAATTGCTTGAAGGTACCTACTTTATCGCCTCTCAATTGACAAAAATGCCATCAACACGGTTCAGTCACAGCTTCGATCAAGCCAGATGTGGTTGAAGGGGATTTCACTGTCATGACGACAATGCTCCACCCCACAGAGCCCACATTACTGAAGATGCAGTAGATAAAGCCTTCTCCATAGCCACACAACCACCCCAGGCTCCCTATTTCCCAGACCCCGGGCCCCAGACCTGACCCCGTGCGACTAATACCTCTTTTCAACTGCAAAAATCTGTTTTGACACCAATGAAGCCGTCATTAAAACTTTCAATGGTAGTTATCAGTCATTGAATGGTGCCCTGTTGCACGTCTTTAAGGACAGATTCAAACATGACCGTGCTCTATTCGAATTTCTCAACCAATCAGAATGCAGCATAGCCAATATAGAACGTTCTCTAATTCTCCATAGATGCACGACCATGCTCTATTCAATCTGCAATTTGCATTGTTTTGAGTGACGTCACATCTCAGCTGCACATCTGGGGCTCTGTCCGGGGATAGCTGTTCTTTTTTACTCCCTCCGTAACTACTGTAACTATTTAACTATGGCTGACTTCCTTGTTTTGTATAAAATCTAAAACGGGGAGTAAAATAGAACAGCCCAAACAAATTATAAAAATTTTCCGGCCGACTTCAGAATCTTGACAGCATGCGTATTCTTCCTTCATGCCCGTTCCACAGACACGGCTTTTACTAATTTTTATGTTTGAATCGGAAAAAATAATGATAGGCCATTCAATATGGTGAAATTCAGCACTCGTTGGACAGAATGTTAGTACAAATGCACTCACCTTCGGTTCGTGCTTTGTACAACATTCTGTCCAACTCGTGCTGAATTTCACCATATTGAATGGCCTATCATTATTTATTCCTTAAGTGAAACGTTGCCTTATTAAACTGCATTGACTTTGGTTGCGATTATTTTGAAGGAGTTAAAATGTAGTCTTACGTGTGAATATGATATATTTGGGGGTATATCTACAAATTATCTTCATTTACTCCTCCCAAGTAGAACACTATCTGATAATAGTATTGCTCAAAGACTGTATCCAACCCCCCGTCACCTTCACTCTCTTTACCTGGCAATATACAGAGAGAAGGATAAGGGGGGGGGGGTACAGGGTCTTTTAAGCAAGACTATTTGATAAAGAATGGAGTACCATCTATGCTTGTTTCACTGCACTGAGAAAATCCAATTAATCTGACATGACAATATGTGAAATGTCTGATAAACAACCGGTTACTAGTCTAGTTAATTGAAAATGAACTCCTCGAAGATGTTTATGAAAAAATTCTCTTCATTTAACACCTCTACTGCTTCCTCTAAATGTTTTGCCCCTTAGTTTATTCTCTCGGCAGGAGACGTGTTTACTATAGAAATAGAATGCGTGGGGACTTGCCAATCATGCTCTTTTATCTACATGTAAACATGTACATGAACTGTTACATTTATAGTATGCTTGGTCTTCAGACGGGAGCTGAAGAAACGACGATGGAACTCTTGACATAAAGCCAAGGCAACTGGCCCACCAAAAAATTTCAGAAATGTACTGTTTACTTAAGTATGATTTGCCAATTTTTATCCAGGCTGTGTCGGAAAGTAGGTCAAATAAGCTATGAGCTACTCGGACTGCCTTGTCTGGCTCCCATTTTTGGCATTTTGTTGAAATTTGAAAGAAAAATCATGATTGCCAGAGAAAAACGTCAAAATATAATTTTTGTACACTGGTCCCAGCTAATCCACATGAAATACAACGCACAATGATCCATGTAAAGTCCAAGGGGAATCTGCTTTGATCGTGTGTGCAGTGAACACCAAGTGATTGTATTAATGACAAACAGTACAACTATAGGTCAGAATTTCAGGAAATAAAATTTTGTAAAGAATAAATGAAAATAAATGTGTATCCTAATGATTTTTATCGTACCTAATAAAGGTACGATATTGTCGTCACCTTGACGGGCGGGCGGGCGGCGTCTCACTTTTCAGCTTGTCTACAGGTTTCCAGCCAAACCATTTGACAGATTCATCTGAAATTTTCAGTAATGTTTCTACGTATCAAAGTTAAGAACTGATTAGTTTTTGGGCATTCTGGGTAAATTTTAAGGTGGCCATTTTGGATTTTCCGTCCTAAAATCTTCACTTCCAAGACTTGTCTACAGGTTTCCAGCCAAACCATTTGACGGATTCATCTGAAATTTTCAGGAATGTTTCTACGTATCAAAGTTAACAACTGATTAGTTTTTGGGCATTCTGGGTTAATTTTAAGGTGGCCATTTGGGATTTTCCGTCCTAAAATCTTCACTTTCAAGACTTGTCTACAGGTTTCCAGCCAAACCATTTGATGGATTCATCTGAAATTTTCAGGGATGTTTCTACGTATCAAAGTTAAGAACTGATTAGTTTTTGGGCATTCTGGGTAAATTTTAAGGTAGCCATTTTGGATTTTCCGTCCTAAATTCTTCACTGTCACACTGCTTGTTTTAGGTACGATATTGTTCACGTCTGTGCCTTGTTTAATATTTATATGCAAAAACTACTTTGACGTTTTCACTTAACAATGCATATCAACTTGCCAAGTTTGGACCATACTCATTACTCGTTTCCAAGTTTGATTTTCAATCAATGAACACATCATACCTTGGAAATCCAAGATGAGTTTGGACAGCAATATCTAAATGCACCTCCCCCACCTACATGATTCTGTAGGCTAGACCAAAAATTTGTTTACAACTAGTTTAGGCTCAGGCTAGACAAAAAAAGGTGGAATGGATGCTGCTAATTATAAAGTGGCCTCCCGTGACAGGAAGCAAATAGGTAAAGTTAGAAATCGCAGTCTCGTAGAATTGAGTAGGAGTTACCTTTAGTTTATGAAACACGTTTCCACACGTAATATAATGCTGTAATGTTCAAAAGTAAAATAAATCGCAATTATTATGTTTTGTCGTGTGATACATTCTCTAATCCCTGGAGTTCTGTAATCATTCCACTATTCACTTATTGAGCAGCTTTTCAAATGTGATGTTATATTTTGCACCACCAAGAAATGAAGACGAGGAGCACCAGTGATTGGACAAGCCCCTTTGTGATGTAGAAATTGGGTTTTCTCCTGTACGTGTGATAACTACATGTATATTGGGTAAGGGCCTGTGTGATAAAGACATTAGACAAGCCCCTTTGTGATGTAGAAATTAGGCCAAGACCCTGTGTGATAAAGACGTTAGGTCATCTCCTTTGTGTTAAAGGCATTAGGCAAGCCCCTGTGTGATAAAGACATTAGACAACTCCCTGTGTGATAAAGACATTAGACTGAAGCCCCTGTGTTAGGAAAACATTAGAAAATCCCTTGTGTGATATTAGACCGCGTTGAAAACTACAGATAAATTGCGAACAAGAGATTCATTGATTTGACATTTAGTGATCTATTTACAATTTTACACATTTTTTCAGCAATGTTCCGTAGCTCTAATGTCCTTTGTGTACTCAGTGGTCTTTCAAATCTTCCAGCAATTTCCTTTGTATACACAGTGTATCGTTTTCATTGAAGAATTACAATTCTATAGAAAGTCGATACGACAAGAAAAAACTATTCAGATACTATTGAACTAACCACTGTGTAAATCCAATACTTTCTTACTCTTTTTGTCCGATTGGATAATTCAATTTAATTAAAATCTGTAAATTATGATTTTTAATGTAAATATAGAGGTGTCAGTGATGGAACGTGACGTGTATAAGCCATCTTTATGTATGATGTTCGTTTGATGTGTTACCGTTGAGTGATGTATCATTGGAAAGTAACTTATTTTTCTATTGTCTCTAGGGGAGTATATGTACACAGTGGGTTAATTGAGGTGTTATTGTATTTGACTGATGGTTGTATTTAAACAGCAGTCCTACACAATCGCTCTACTATACCTAACCCCTAGAAATGCATAAGATACTCTGTTTATCCAATTGTATTGTTCAGTATATTTTTGAAGTACCTTATTAACATCTAACGTCATCCAATAAACCATTAATAAGGAACAGACAAATAAAAACAAATAACATAATTATTACTAATAAGCCAAAAGGGTTGCTCATGAACACCCAATGCAAGGTATAGTAGAGTGACAATAGGGAAGTTAAGTTACACGTTTCAAAGCTTAGTCCTGTACCAATTTTTCCAGTTCATCGAAGTATTGGGCCCGGGAATAGTCAAAAATATTTTAACATTTAAAACTCGTTTCAACTATGTTCAACTAAACGTTTACGTTACGTCGCAAATGAACCAATGTGGTAAAAATGAGACGGTCCTGTAACGTTTTCTACACGAATACACCTAACGAACACGTTAATACAACCTTATTTTTATACCATTCATCGACGTTTTGCAGAATATTAAGATAACGTTTGATCTGGACACATGTACGTTATTTTCAACGTCACATTTTGAGGTAATTTTACATCTTGGTTAACATTACGTCGGTAATGAACCGATTTAGTGAGAATATAGGTCTTTGTAACGTTTTCTATTACTTACAAATATTTTGATATTTAAAAGTCATTTCGACAATGTTGAACTTAAAAGTTTACGTTACGACGAAACTTAACCAATGTGGTAAAAATGGAACGTCCCTGCTACGTTTTCAGCACTAACGAACTTTACTTTTTATACAACGTTTTACTGAATATTCAAATAACGTCAGATCAGCACGGTACATGAACGTCATTATGGACGTCACTTTTTAAATGTTAACTTTTAACGTTAAATAATTACGTCGAAAATGAACTGATTTAGTGAGAACACAACGTCTTTGTAACGTTTTCTACACCAACAAATATTTTGATACTAAAAATCTGTTTCGACAACGTTGAATTTTAACGTTTAAGTTACGTCGCATATGGGCCAATGTGGTAAAAAATCAAACGTCCCTCTTACGTTTTCCACACTTACGTACTTTGCGAACACGTTTCAATGACGTACTGCTTATACCATCCATCGACGTTTTGCTGAATATTTAAATAATGTCAGATCAGAAGGGTACATGGACGTCATTATGGAAGTCACGTTTTGAGGTAATTTCACATAAAAGAACATTTGACAACGTTTGTTTTTCACGTTAACATTACGTCGGAAATGTTACAGTTACAGTACGTCGCATATGGACCAATGTGGTAAAAAACCAAAACGACGTCCCTGTTACGTTTTCCACACTAACGAACTTTACGAACACGTTACAACAACGTACTTTTTATACCATCGATAGACGTTCTGTTAAAAATCTCAGGTTAACGTTTTCTCAACGTTTAAAGATCGAAAATATGCAACGTCTTCGAGGAACTTATATGCAACTTATGAGCAATGTGACATGTACGTCACTGTTTGCTGGGGCAGAAATAAAATGGACTGAAATAAATTTTCTTGTGTTACATTCATCATTCGCCCAGTTGTGTGCATGTGTAAAGTTTGTACATAGTAAAATAATACATATTTATTTATTTTATTTATTTATTCAGAACTACGCTTTTGTATCAGCTGCACACTTTCACAGGTGCGTCTAGGGGTTGCATACATTACGACAAGTCTATTTCAGTGAATGCAACACTTATCACTGCTTAAACCCGATGGTCTGCATGTAGCCCGTGTCCATACACCCATGCCAAAAGTTCGTACGCCCAAGAAAACAGCGCGTTAACGCTTGATTATGCTTGAATTCAAATGTTTTACCTCAATTACAATCGATACAATTCAATTATTGAAAATCACGAAATATTAAGAGGTGTAACACAAGGCCCGAAAATGGGTTTGGAACTATCATTTTGGAGGGGATTGTATTTTTAACAGCTATACATCCAGTCGTTTATCATATTGCTGAATAAGACAATAAATAATACAATTGATTTTATTGTACTGATGAGCAAGACAATAAATAGTATAACTGCAAACATCACATATGTTTTATGATGAATGACAAGCAAATGCAGCAAAAGGTTCTTTTGTTGTACTTTTTATGTACAACATAAACAACAAGAACAAAAGAAAACCAGACACCTTTTGTTGAAAAACTGTTTTATTTTTTGATCTATACACAACGTTTTATGATAGCCATTGTAGTTCATGTTGTCCTTCCCTTATCAGAATTTCACGTTGATCTCTGTCAAATTTGCATTCAATTATAGTTTTTGCATATTCATAAAATTTAGAATGTCGATGAAAGACGCCTTTTTTATATTATACCTTCCAAATCGTTGTTTTTTACGTAAATATCGCGTGAAGAGCTCGAAATTTGAATTTTGATTGTTAGGTAGTTCAGATGTAGTAGGTGTCTCAACGTCAATAAATTGATACATCCTTTTGTTGGTGGTGTCTCGTAAACAATAGATCATAGTAGTATTGTTCTTGGGATGAAGGACTTCAATATCTCGTGTCCCTTAAAAACATGGTATTTATTATCTATGAAGACAGCTTCGAACCAGTGGCATAATTTTACATACATGTACCAACCTCTTGGATGTACAGTAAAATACGGAATATGGTTATTCGAAAAAATAATTACATATAGTAATGATAATGTTTTAGCCTAGAACAATGGCATGCGATAAACTAGAATAGAATTTAATCGCAAAGAAAAGAAAATAACATATAGAAATAGATTCAGCAAAAATGTCCCTGCTGGCTGCATTATCCGACAGCTCATAACGGAGAGACGCCGATACGTCACTCCATCTATCGGACAAGACTCGCGTAATGAATATAGAAGACGCCGTGTTTCATTAGTTTTCATAACGGTAAATGCAGGAATATTACATTTAATAAAACCCTTATTGTCCCGCTATTGTCCCTGCTCCACATTGGATAAACACTCGAAACAAAACACTTTAATAGAGTTTTGTTCAGTCGTATATCCCTACGCCACCAAATCAATACATTACTGCGTCTAATTATTTTGCCATTGTATTCTTACAAAATAAAAACAAAAAGCGAACAAAAGGAAAGGTGTTTCTGAAAATTTTGTTCGGTTTAAAACAACAGCATGTGTTTGGGTATTGCTGAAATCAATTAAGCAAACATACTAGATAGATTTGACTATTATTCAGAAGCATTGCTATTTTGATTATTAAAGCGTTTTCCGTCCATATGTGCTAACTTAAGTAAATATGATCTCAAAAGAAAAAAGGATAAAAAAGTATCAAAAGTCAATATTTCTCTTGAACGTCCTTGTGGGGTGGCAAGCGATATACCACGCTTTAAAAGGCTTATTTCAAGATGTCTCTCAATGAAGTGCTTGGTGTTCATATTCTTATATACTGTAGAGTGTTTCTTACACATCTGTTAACTTTATTTCTTGCCAATTTACTCTACTTTCCACTCTATTTTACTTATTTCGAATAGAAGATAATCTTTTATAAAGAAGTACTATAGTAACTACAATCAAATCTGGAATCAGAAATACAAGTAGTGACAAAATTATATCTTGTATATCCAGTTATCATTCCTAGTATATAAGTAAAAAAGATACATGGTTTCTCATCTAATGGTGACGATTATTTTGAATTTGAAATATATTTTATGTTTTAATTCCTTCACATTCATAAGCAACAATCAATAGATAATAAATGCTGATTTTTTCTGCGAAGACGAAACTTTTAACATTCTATGCCAAACTAAAACAATGCTGATGTAATGTGATTGTAGTGTATTGTATTGTATTGTATTGTATTGTATTGTATTGCATTGTAATGTATTGTATTGTATTGTTGTTATTAGCTCAAACTCTAATGATAAAAACTGGATTTCAGGCCTCGGGATATTATCATCACACGTCAAGATGATTCAATAGTAAAGGGTAAAAAGCTGTAATTCTTATCGTATATGATTCTCAAACATTTGAACTCATAATAAAACATATATAGTTTACACAATATACTTTGTCGAGGATGAAAAGGAAAAATCATATATTTTTTTCGAAAATATTAAGATTAAAAATCTCCTCCTAGTAATCAGTATGAGAAGTTTCAAAAATTTCAAGGTTCGATTATTACAGAAAATAAAGCAAAACGTGTCTGAGTGTATATTGGTTGTGATAGCCACATACCATTATGATTTAAAACTATTTCAGGATCATTTAGGTATGAAAATTACAGATACTATTCTGATACTTACAGAAACTAGATAATGAAACATATATCAGCAATTGGCTCATTCTTACTTGTAAACAAGGCATTAACATTCAAAATGTCACCACCTGCCATTCGTTACAGACGCCGACCACAGAACGCCGACCGCCAAAAGACGAACACCGTTCATAAAAAAGTTCGAGACTATAACAAATGTTTCCACTTGAACTTCTAATAATGAATAACACGTTGAGCGATTTTTGAGCATTGTGTCAAACTGAAATCAAAGAAACATATGAGAATCGCAAATTCAAGATTCAAATCGATTTCCTTTATTGCCCGATATTCCAAAGTTCGCAGTTTTCTCATTCTATGCTACTTAAACTCAAACAAATAAATTAATTATTCAAAAAAGTTAACAATTGCGGACTGCAAACTGGCGCAATACTTAAAAACCTCATTTCGTTGAATTCGATTAAATGTTATTTATTATTTTTTTGTAGATCTATTAATTGGAGGGCTTGCAAGTGGAATATACTTGTCATGAAGTGTCTAATTTTCGCTTAATTACCTCCTCACTAGGCTATAGTGGAGTTTTATTTTTTGCTAATTTAACCACTTCGTTATTTTTGACTCTTTGTTATAAATCAACTTAGTGTTTTTAAGTCAACTTGTAGTTACACCACCTGAGCTTTCACAAAAGAGTATCACTTTAGTTTAGTCAATGGTTGTTTATAAGACAAAGGCTTGGGTAGTAATAAATACAAGGATGATTTACAAACAGAGTTACTAATTGGAGAAACTTCTGTTAATTCGATACTTAAGTCAGATATAGCTAACGTACTGTATGCTACCTTTTGTATTTCTAGCTGAGTTTTAATGTTATTTTTGGGTTATTAAAATATCATTATCACTTTTTGTAATTATTTTACATCTTGTAAAATTACTACACTAGATTTGGTTAAACTTTTATTAATTTATCATATTGTTATTGTATCGTATCGTACTGAATATTGCATTAGTATAGCAGTATTTTATTGTATTACAATGAACTGTAGCCTACTTCCTAAATATTTCGGGGAAACTAGTAGACCCATAAAAGTGTCAAAACTTGAACTTTTTTAAAATGTCAGTGCTGTTTTTTTAAAACAATCATCATATTGAATTGTATTTATATGTGTTTTTCATTCTATTCCAATTTCCAACGCCATGCATGACAAGTTGGCCATTGACTACCGCTGGTCGTATACTATGTTAAACAAAATATTGAAGTGGGCTCTGTTTGATCCCGAGTTAGTGAGTTTTCATTTCTTTATGATTTGATTTCTAACAAATCTAATAATACGAGGCTTGATAAGAAGTAATGATTATGCAAATCACCATTTATCTACTGGATTGTTCGGAAATATGAACAAGGATCGGGTTTTATGCGTCTTTAAATTATACTATTTTCTGGACCATTTTTAATGGCTGGATTTCCATTCTTTGATTGTCACTAGCCTCTGCGGTCCAGATACCCCTTGCAAATTTTATCAAAATTATAAATTTTCGACCTAATGTAATTGATGAAAAAATTGAGAAAATTTGGAGGTATTGGAAATAAAGTCAAGTTACGTTTCCATCAATATTATAAATTATTTCATCGCAGCTTAAGTAAACAAAAATTCAAAGGTAAAGAGGCTTTAACACGTAGTTCAATGGGGGAGCTAAAGTTGCCAAACTTATGGAGGGGAGTGTACGTCTAAGAATATATTTGGGCCTTTAGAAATTGGGCCAAAATTTCGAAAGTTGAGGCCCATTTTCTCGAGGATTTGAACCAAAATTAAGAGATAAGGCCCATCTTAGGAGGAACCCGGGACCCTGTTCCCCTCTCCATAATCCACCAGTGATAATTAAGAGAGACAATCTGATGTATGTCACATACAATTTTATACAATTGCATTAGCCACTCCCCAATTAGTGCACGGGTGATATTCTTGTTAGAAAACAATTAGTAAAACAAAGATCCATTAATCTTCAGCTAAGCATTAACAAACGAACCATAACATAAACGTGTAGGTACAACTCCCTGCAAATGTCTGGAAATCACGAGTTCTCATTATAGCGCTTAAAGTCTGATTTTCTACCATTTGAATTCGATCGACTTCGCCTCTTAAAAGAGAGCTTCGTCTTCGTAGTTTATAGCTAGACTCTGCGCGCAGGTTACCTGATTCAATTTGAAATTTATAATATTTATGACATAATGTCTAGGAGCTAAAAGTTGATGCATCTTTGGAAATCACCTCACATTAACGTACTTCAGTTGAGTTTCCAACCTTTTTGGGGTGAGAGTATCTTCCGTGTTGAACAAATAACGACATGAAGGCGATTGAATTTCTGTTATATTTTCTACAAGTTAGTCCACAATTCAATATAAAGATCTAATCAAGAAGTTTAGCGGCTCATTAAAAAGCTCACCGGCCTTATACTCCCCGAATGACTAAAATTAACTGAGTTAATAGAAGTGAATGAAGCAGAATAAACGTGGAAATGTGGAGTGATTATTGCACGGTATTTGATATGAGAATCTATTATTAGACTCCAGATTGAAAATCTGGAGTCTATTGTTTTTGCCTGTTTTCTTTATTATTATTAGACTCCAGATTGAAAATCTGGAGTCTATTGCTTTTGCCAGTTTTCTTATTATTATTATTCTTCCTCCTTCCCAGATTTCTCACCAACTAGAAGAGCTTACTTTAAGTTGCTTACATGATCAACTAGGGAATGTATCTGGAATGATGGGAAATTAGGTCAAATTTTTATCTAGGTCAAAGGTCAAGAACTAGGTCAAATCTTGCATTTTCAACATTCTATCAATTATCTTCGTCATTATTTATGGGAACAACTTTGTCTTTTTTTCATGATGTAGCTTAGAAACAGCTCTTTCATGTGTGTGCCAACAGATTTTTGATTACTCGTACCAATTTTGAGATATGGCGTCCTGAAAGTAGGTCAAAACCAACAAGTTCTCAAAATTTAACATATGAGCTATGAAATAAGGGTAGAATTTTCTCAGGAATCCGAATCTGCAAACCAAATTTTGATCCGACTTCCCGTTCGGAAGTTATGGCGTTTTGAAAGCACAAAAATCGCTAAATTTGGTGCCCATGTTAAGTCAATGGGAAAAGAGATTTTTTTGAAGTGAAAAATACGAAATATAGACTGAGTTCAGCTAAATATAATGAAAGCTTTTAAAAGAAGGGGACCTCATAAGCCATCTAGCTTCAAAATTTGGACACCAAAATGCCTAGGTCAAAATCTAGGTCAAATTCAAAGTTTTTCCTTATTTTTGCGATTCTGACACAACAGATTAATTATATTCTTCGAAATTTTGTATACATGTAGCTAAGAGTCTGCTAATAGTGTTAGCCTTTTGCCGTCAGAAAGTATTTTGCCCCATTTTTGAGATATGGTGTCCGAAAAGTAGGTCAAAATAGAAAATTCTCAAAATTTGACGTTTGAGTTATGAATTAAGTATAGAATTTTCTCAGGAATCCGAATCTGCAAACCAAATTTCGATCCGACTTCCGGTTTGGAAGTTATGGCGTGTCCGAAAAGTAGGTCAAAATAAAAAGTTTCCAAATTTAACGTATGAGCTATGAATTAAGAATAGAATTTTCTCTGGAATCCAAATCTGCAAACCAAATTTCGATCCGACTTCCGGTTCGGAAGTTATGGCGTTTTGAAAGCTCAAAAATCGCTAAATTTGGTGCCCCATGTTATGTCAATGGGAAAAAATATTTTTTTGAAGTGTAAAATACGAGATATAGACTAAGTACAGCTAAACATAATGGAAGCCCATAAAAGAAGGGGACCTCAAAACCTTCTAATTTTGAAAATTTGGACAACAAAATGCCTAGGTCAAAATCTAGGTCAAATTCAAAGCTTTTCCTTATTTTTGCGATTCTAACAATACACTTTAATTATATTCTTCGAAATTGTGTATACATGTAGCCAAGAGTGTGCTAATAGTGTTAGCCTTTTGCCGTCAAAAAGTATTTTGACCCACTTTTGAGATATGGTGTCCCAAAAGTAGGTCAAAATAAAAAATCTTCAAATGTAACGTATGAGTTATGAATAAGGGGTAGAATTTTATCAGGAATCCGAATCTGCAAATCAAATTTTGATTCGACCTCCTGTTCGGAAGTTATGGTGTTTTGAAAGCTCAGAAATCGTTAAATTTGCTGCCCCATGTTATGTCAATGGGAAAAAAGATTTTTTTGAAGTGTAAATTACGAGTTATAGACTGAGTATAGCTTAATATAATGAACGCCTATTAAAGAAGGGGACCTCGAAGGCTACTTAGCTCCAAAATTTGGACACCAAAATGCCTAGGTCAAAATCTAGGTCAAATTTATAGTTTTCCCTTATTTTTGCGATTCTGACACTATATTTAAATGATTTGCTTTAAAATTTTGTATACAGGTAGCAAAGAGCATGCTAATAGTGTTAGCGTGTTGCCGTCAGAAAGTATTTTGACCCACTTTTGAGATATGGTGTCCGATAAGTAGGCCAAAGTTAAAAAATTTCCAAATTTAACGTATGAGTTATGAATTAAGGGTAGAATTTTCTCAGAAATCTAGATCTGCAAACCAAATTTCGATCCGACTACTTGTTTTGAAGTTATGGCGTTTTAAAATCTCAAAAATCGCTAAATTTGGTGCCCCATGATAAATCAATGGGACCGAATAATTTTTTGAAGTATAAAAATACGAGATATAGAATGAGTACAGCTAAACATAATGAAAGCCCATAGAAGAAGGGGACCTCAAAAGCTACTTTCCTTCAAAGTTTGGACACCAAAATACCTAGTTCAAAATCTAGGTCAAATTCTTATTTTTTTTTATTTTGCGATTCTGACACTACACTTCAATGATATTCTCCGAAATTTTGTAAACTTGTAGCAAAGAGTGTGCTAATAATGTTAACATTTTGCCGTAAAGTTTTTTGACCCACTTTTGAGATATGGTGTCCGAAATGTAGGTCAAAATAAAAAAATCTCCAATTTTAAAGTATGAGTTATGAATTAGGGGTAGAATTTCCTCAGGAATCCGGATCTGAAATTAATATTGCAATCCGATCCCCGGTTAAGATTCTACGCCATTTTGAAGTTTGAAATTCGCACTTGCCAGTATTCACGATGCTGATTGATCAAATATACTTTCAAAAATTCCTGCATACCCTACATTACCTCCCTACCTACTCAGCTACTTATTTGACTACTTACTCAATTACTTAATTAGTTATTACTTACTTAACAACTTACTCAGCTACTAACTCAGGTACTTACTCAGCTACTTACTCAGCTACCTACTCAGCTTTTTACTCAGTTACTTACTCAGCTACTTACTCAACTACTACTAAGGTACTTACTCAGCTAATTACCCAGTTACTTACTCAGCTCTTTACTGATCTATCTAGGTCAAATAAATCTGGAGTCTTAAATTGAACTTGTTCAATTTCACAAATCTAGTTATTATTATTATTATTTTTCTTTCTTTTTTCTTCCTCCTCACCAAATTTCTCGTCAACTATAACAGCTTACTTAATCCAACTTACATGGTTAACTAAAGACTGAAACCGGCTTTCTGGGTTATTAGGTCAAATTTTTATCTAGGTCAAAGGTCAAGAACTAGGTCAAATCTTACATTTTCAACATTCTTCATCATATCTTCGTCAATATTCTTCGTAACTCCTTCATCTTTTTTTCATCGTGTAGCTTAGAAAAAGGCGAATCAAAGATATGACATCAGAATTTTGATTACTCTTACCAATTTTGAGATATGGCGTCCGAAATGTAGGTCACGCCTAAACATGCTCCAAATCGAATGTGTGAGCAATGAAAAAGATGTAGAATTTTCTCAGGAATCCAAATCTGCAAACCAAATTTAGATCAGACTTCCGGTTCGGAAGTTATGGCGTTTTGAAAGCTCAAAAATCGCTAAATTTGGTGCCTATGTTAAGTCAATGGGAAAAAAGACTTTTTCGAAGTGTAAAATACAGGATATAGACTGAGTACAGCTTAACATAATGAATGCTTATAAAAGAAGGGGACTTCAAAAGCTACATAGCTTCAAAATTTGGACACCAAAATGCCTAGGTCAAAATCTAGGTCAAATTCATAGTTTTTCCTTATTTTTACGATTCTGACACTACACTTTAATAATTTACTTCAAAATTTTGTATACAGGTAGCAAAGAGTGTGCTAATAGTGTAAGCCTTTTGCCGTCAGAAAGTATTTTGACCCACTTTTGAGATATGGTGTCCGAAAAGTAGGTCAAAATAAAAAGTTCTCCAGATTCAACGTATGAGTTATGAATTAAAGGGTAGAATTGTCTCAGGAATCCGAATCTGCAAACCAAATTTCGATCCGACTACCGGTTCGGAAGTTATGGCGTGTCCAAAAAGTAGGTCAAAATAAAAAAATTCCAAATTTAACGTATGAGTTATGAATTAGGGGTAGAATTTTGTCAGGAATCCGAATCTGCAAACCAAATTTCGATCTGACTTCCGGTTCGAAAGTTATGGCGTTTTGAAAATTCAAAAATCGCTAAATTTGGTGCCCCATGTTAATTCAATGGGAAAAAATATTTTTTTGAAGTGTAAAATACGAGATATAGACTAAGCACAGCTAAACATAATGGAAGCCCATAAAAGAAAGGGACCACAGGACCTTCTTTTTATAAAAATTTGGACACCAAAATGCCTAGGTCAAAATCTAGGTCAAATTCAAAGTTTTTCCTTATTTTTGCGATTCTGACACTACAGATTAAGTATATTCTTCGAAAATTTGTATACATGTAGCCAAGAGTGTGCTTATAGTGTTAGCCTTTTGCCGTCAGAAAGTATTTTGACCCACTTTTGAGATGTGGTGTCCGAAAAGTAGGTCAAACTAAAAAGTTCTCCAAATTTAACGTATGAGTTATGAATTAAGGGAAGAATTTTCTCAGGAATCCTAATCTGCAAACCAAATTTCAATCCGACTTTTGGTTTGGAATTTATGTCGTTTTGAAAGCTCAAAAATCGCTAAATTTGGTGCCCCATGTTATGGCAATGGGAAAAAAGATTTTTTTGAAGTGTAAAATACGAGATAAAGACTGAGTACAGCTTCACATAATGAAAGCCTATAAAAGAAAGGGACCTCAAAAGCTAGCTAGCTTCACAATTTGGTCACCAAAATGCCTAGGTCAAAATCTAGGTCAAATTTATAGTTTTAACTTATTTTTGCGATTCTGACACTACACTTTAATTATTTGCTTCAAAATTTTGTATACAGGTAGCAAAGAGTGTGCTAATAGTGTTAGCCTTTTGCCATCAGAAAGTATTTTGACCCACTTTTGAGATATAGTGTCCTAAAAGTAGGTCAACATGAAAGTTTCTCCAAATTTAACATATGAGTTATGAATTAAGGGTAGAATTTTCCCAGGAATCCGAATCTGCAAATCAAATTTCAATCCGACACCCGGTTTGGAAGTAATGGCGTTTTGAAAAATTAAAAAATTGGTATTTTGATATCCCATGTTATGTCAATTATCTTTGTCACTATTCGTCGTTATTCCTTTATCTTTTTTTCATCATGTAGCTTAAAGACAGTCCTTTCATTATTGTAACTGTCTTTTTTGATTACTCTTACCGATTTTGAGGAATGGCGTCTGGAAAGTAGGTCAACATAAAACGTTTTCAAAATTTAATGTATGAGTTATGACACAAACGTAGAATTTTCTCAGAAATTCAAATCTGCAAACCAAATTTCGACCCAAATTCTGGTTAGATAGTTATAGCTGTTTGAAGTCTCGAAAAGTCGACATTATGATATCCCCATGTTAAGCCAATGTAGACAAAGATAAGCTACTTAAGAGTTGTCTAAATGTCTGTATTCTAGATGACTCAGCTTATTCTGAATGGCTCAGCTAACAGTATTTTGGATGACTTAGCTTAAAAAAAGTTTTAAATCTGGAGTCTTAAATTGAACTTGTTCAATTTACATGTCTAGTTCTATTTCCCTTGTGCGCACGCAAAGTTGAACACGCCATTATTCCGCAGACGAAATCTTCTGTATATTACCCCGAAACGAAATGTCAAAACTATTCTGTTTTTATGATCAAAAGAAGACAATCAACATGGAATTAAAAACAGACAATTGCGATTCGATGATTTATGAATGTAAACAACGTAAGAGTTTTATTAATTTATCCAAATATTGAGGAGAAATCGGTATAGCTATAGCAATCAGAGAAACACAGTATTTGAGGGTAATTCAACTGAACAAGTGCTCGTGATAATTTAATTGAAATTAATTGAATCAAAGGAGAAGAAATTTAAAGGCAGATTCAATTTACTGGAAAGTGATGCCAATTATTCGCTCCTTTCTTTCAATCGTGTTTGTTATACAAAACCCGAAACAAATCTAGCAAGTAATTCCATGGAGTAATTAAGTTTACAATTTGCCATTTAGATTTGAATTGCTCATTTGCGCCTATTTTTACGTCTTTGGATCCTATTGATAAAAGACACGCTATCCCATTGAAGTTAGGTCTATGAACCCTGCAAAACATCTCCTAAAAGAGTGAAATGAAATTACTTATAAAAACGGAATAGCTTGAGATGCGCCATCATTCATTTATGGCATAACGTTAACTGCCGTTCCCGTCACTATACATCCTCGTCTTTTGATAATATCAGGTCTAGCTGTAAACCCCGGGCATTTCTTACGTATTCATTGATAAATTATCAAATCAAAGAAGTTTTTGTTTGCCTTTACATAATACATTGCTTTTATGAATGGGGCGTTAATTTGGTTACATCATCGTCATTATGATTCCAATGCCCGGGAGATACTGACAAATTATTCATTCTCTTGTCATAAAAAACATAACGCTTTTTCCTTAGGCTTGGCAAAGTAAAAAGTATATTATCACGCTTCTTTGTTTTAGGTGTTACAAATTGGACAATGGGTTCCAGGGCTGATTCATTAATTAAAGTGATTAATGCAGTGATTGGGCAATATGTGTTTGAGCTGTTTTTTCTCCTATTGCACATTTATTTCGGATTTAATGCGTTATAATATCTGCCTCATAATTTCGTGCATTTGCATTTGCCCCAACATGAATTTCTTGCATTCGCCTCATGCTACATGTATAATGCCTTTATTCCTTTATTTCTATCAGATTAATGCAAATGTACAAAAAGGGTAGATGAACCGGATTGTGTTTCGAGTTGTACATATTATAAACGGATGATGCGAAAAGGAAAAGGAAAAATACACGATTCTCCTTGGGTCTACATCCTCAACGATCTAAAATATCTTTTATCTGGGAGGTACGAATTCTGGGCACCTGCTTTGGAGGGTTTTCAAATTCCTATATAATTATTTTGTCATATGTGAAATCATACATTTCATTGAACTTTTAAATATTTCGTTTATCTTTTTAAAATTTTATGGCAGTTTTTTAGACATGCGTGGGGAATATTTCACCTGTATAGATATATCGTTGGCGGGGTTCGGGGACAATTTAGAGTTCGTGAATTAAAACGGAAAAAAGGACGGAACTAATTTAAACAATGAACACTCCGCCCTTTTAAAATAACCAACACCAGAAATAAACCCCTCCCAGACGGTGGTGATCTCTGCACTTTCCCTACAGCCCACACTCATTAATATATAAAACTGATAATAATCAAAAATGAAATTTATTTATTTATTTTTTTATTTATTAAAATCATATTAACATATTTACATCAATAATGATAAAGACACCCCAGGTGGTGTATGGTTAATCACAAGCTAGAACATTTTAAAATTGCAGATCATTAAGTTGTATTAATTCTTCATAAATTGTTTTAAATTTAGGAGCATATACTCTTGAATTTACAATGGCTTTTAACTTCACTCCAAAAATTACTCTGATTTTCTAGCTTTGACTTGTGCTGGTCTTGACCAAAGGGCCATATATGGTATGGTATGGCAAATGATTTGTGAACAGTCATGCGTAGAGACTGTCTTTGACCACGAGTATTTTCTCAACATCGACATAATAATAACATTTCAATTCCACTTTCTGAAAAACATGGAAAGACAATACCTATTTTCTATAATAAGATTAAATAGAGTTATATGCAAAAGATCTATAAATTCTTCAGATAGAATGACGTTGAAAGTCTAACTTGCTAACCAAAAGGCTGGAAACAGCAATGGAGAGCGTTTGTGACATTTTGGATGGCGATGTTTTCTTTGCGCGAAATGATTTGGGATGTGAACTTTTCAATTTCAACGCATTTCAACGCTGTGAAACTACAAAGTTGATCTGGAAAAATAAAAATTAGAAAAGAACGTTTTCTGATGTCCCAAATTTTGGAAAATGTGTCACGATTAAGTCCTTCAATCATTTTTTGGATTGGATTGATACTTACAGTATGTTATCCTGATTTCTTCAAAAAAACATTTTCTTCTAATAAAAAATAAAAGTACAGTTTGGCAAAGATTTTTTTATAAAAAGCTTGTTTTTCGAGAAAAGACAGAACAACATGTTTTTGTAAAAATCGAGAGGGGGGGGGGCTCGAATAAATCTGTAGTGCCTAACTCCCGGATAAATGTAAACCAGACTACGATTGATGAAGAGAAGCTATTACTCCGCACAGTGGGGCAACAGTGTGCCAATGTGTTTCTATTTGTAAATGTATCAATTGGCTGTTTTCTAGCCTGCTTTAGAAAAACGTGGGCCTCGTTACGACTAATTACAACTCGATCGAACGAGAATGCCTCCCACGTTTATTTTTATACATACGAATCGAGGCCTTTGAGGGCCCCATGTGTTTCATCAATCACGGCATTCAATATTGAAATAATCTAGTCTGGCCAAGTCATGTTTTAAACCTTATCAAGAGCATAAAACCGGGAGAGAAACTGACCTCAAATACTTCGTTTAAAAATATTCAAATATAACCAATATGTGGTTTTATGTTCATATGGAAAAGAGGAATTGATGATTTAATTACAAGAATTACCTAAAGTTAAGAAGGAAGGTGGTCTTCTAGGAGGATTGTGAGGTTCACATATGTTTTTTGGATTAGGAGTAAATTGCAACCACGGCGTGTTGTTTTTTCCTCTCTGTGCTCTTTGTGCTAGCCACTTCAGAAGATGATCGCATATGTTCAGTTTAAAGCACGGACACAATTCAAGACACCTATGCAACATATCTCTGTCTAACGCACGGTCCAAAAATCGCACGGGCGCGACGGAATCAGATCATCTGCGTAATAAACAGGTTCACTTTCTTAGTATTTCGCACGCATTCGGAACATTTCTGCTGTTATTTAAAAGTGTTTTCAAATCGTCAATGATAGTAATATGACTTCAACCCTTCCTATATAGTTTTATCTCGATTCTTTGTATGATCACATCGCCTATCGTATCAGCACCAGTACTAAAAAATCTTACTAATTTTGTATTTATCAAGTGTGTACTGTTCTACTGGCAATTCTCTTCAGTTGTACCTAAATTTGATGCAGTATGGATTTAACATGTAAAGGGATCTCAAATTTATCCTGATAGTGTACTAGATCTGATAAACTCATTAAATTTGGGTGGTAGTAATCATAGATCGATCCACTACATTCTCCCAGCTGTAGAGCCTCTTGTAGCCTTACTTTGTGATCTTTCTATCTCCGTGTGGTTGCAATTTTTACTGGTTGAAATATCCTATAACTCTGAAGTTGGTGTTTATTAGTTTTTAAAACTTTCAAATCTTCGCGGGTTAAATGTAAATTTGGAATATGTATCGGTGGTTTTAATTGGTTGAAAGTTTTCACGCATGCGCGTTGTTGTTGTTAAAGTTTCAACTATTCCAGAGTCTTTACGGGGTTTGAAAAGTAATTGACAAGTATAATCTATATGTAGTTATATACACGAGGTCCGTCTTTGTATTATATAATAGTGCAGTTTAACAAAATATTTATTTTAGTATGAGCAGGATGTTGGAGGTATACATGCAAAAGTTGAGTCATTTTATCGAAATGAATTCAATAATTACTGTTCATTCAGAAAAACCACATTTACTTTATGCGGTTAGCTTCAGCAAGTCGTTACTAGTTTCACTTAATCTTTTTTATAAACATAACCAGCAATATAAAGGGCTGGTTATAGAATGAGACATTTAGCACAAAGAAAATCTCGCTATTTTAGATCCTTGAAAAGGGATTGACTATGGAATGTTTTCATTCGTAATGAATAGAGTTAATCAATTTTATATTTGCGCAAATTCGGCTATTCAAAACACAATATAGCTAAGCCAACATTTAGGTATATTTAGCAGTACTTTGTCTGGACTCATGGGATTGATTCTACTCTACATTGGGGGGGGGGGGTTATTTCCGGATAACCCCCGTTCGGTCCCCTAGCCCGGCACCTTACTACATGGGCGTGGACAAGGCTTCTAATCTCAATTGCAAAACTGTTGATACATTATCACAACTTTTAGATTAAAACGCGATAATTAAAATAAGATTCAATAGTCTCTACTATAATACAAAATGTACTCATTTTGTGAGGTCTACATGTAAGTTTACTCTATAAAATGTAAGTTCCGAAGTGTCCCCGTTTTTTTTTAATTTCATTTCCTGTTATGTGACATAAATTTAAGGATATTGAACTATAATACAAGGATGGCAATCTTATAAACTAGTACACATAGCACTAAAATTGGTTTTCTAACTAATAAATGACTTTCAATAGTTTATTGTAATTCGGACTCTCGGCGTCATTTCCGCTGTTTGGATGCATTCTTATTTATAATACTGAATTCAATTCTTAATTGAAACACAAATGGCAAGAAATATCTAATTGTTGACGATGTTATAATTTACTCAGCTGACAATAGTATTCTTCACGATCACGCAGGCGTCTAAGAGTGTATCGAATTAGTTACAATAGCGATAATATCTAATTGAAGATTTTTTGAAACTGACCACAATATTGTCATTCTTCTATTTATTATTACATTGTGAATAACTTATGCAACGTTTTCTTAACCATAATTCACTATTCATTTCTTTATTGAAATTTATAGAAGACAGCCTATTAATACGATGCAGAGCGAGTTGAGTTTCTTTCTTCAAAAGTGTGATATTGAGCATAATTCGGAGGAACACAATTTATTGGGTTGAACCCGTCTCTTGCTGTTGTTAAAGGAAATATCAGCAATTCGATTTTTCGCGGGTTTTTGAGAGGAAATTGTGTAAAATTTTGACAAATGCTGTGAAATATTTATCACGTGTCTTATAATGAGCTATAGTAATGGTGAATGAAGCCATATTTCTAAAGCCTGTTATCCATTATACTCGTTTAGCGATTGTTGTTCTAAACATTTAACTGTATTTATTATCTTTTAATGTATTTAGACCTACTTATAAATTCCGGTTGACAAAAGAAGCGCGCATAGCCAATGGATACATTCACATTTTCATTATAAAAATTGAGCAATGTTTTCATATATAAGACGGTCAACTATAAAACCGGGACCAACGATGTAAAACATGACGGGATGTTACGCAACTGAGATAGACAGCAATATCCGGCCACGGGTTTAACCACATTATTAAATAAATGTTTTATATGACGAGAAGCCCATTTCAGTAACAATGAAGAAACAACCAAAAACGTGAATTGGATCACAACGCTTTGCCTTATGTTAACAAACACGACATGTTGCCAATCTCTCAATAAATATATACACAATAATAGTACAGTACATAAGTAGTTCTTCCATTGTATTTTAGGAAATGTAACATATTGCATTATAATGCAAACCATCCCAAATGTATTATTCAATTGAAAAACAGACCCATTGAATCTTTCGGCTACATTTTGCTATAGTCAACCCGTGTCAATACCAAGTAACTCTAGACGTCCCCTTTACACAAATATTCAATCGTAACCTTGGTTAAAGTATCTACTTTTCTTTTATTTTTGTCGAATGTCAAGTATTAGCTTTACCCCTGTGTAGTTGTGTAGTTATTGACTTGGTGACTCCTCTCGTATATATACAATACAATACAATATATATTATTAAAACATGGACATCGCGGTTCTCCTTTATGGGAGATCACACTGTTTTCAATGCAACTACTTAGCTGTTTAATATATCACAATCGTCTATTGATAATTTTTCATCGAATCAAATATCTTTGAAACAGGCAGCATATCAAACAATAGAGCGGACAATAGGAAATATTTACTCCCATTATTCTTATCAAAACACCTTCATAAAGACCTGGTTTCAAAGCCCACAGAAGTCATTCAATACAGGGGGTTGGGATCACAATAGTCGCACAATAAGAGAACAATGCAGGATAAAAGCGAACGCTTGAAGGTGGCAATCATTATACCAACGACCACAATAGGGCCTTAGCGCAAAAATTAATGTTTTTATCAATAGTGTGCTATTCTTAAAACAAAACTTTATGAATGTAATTTGTGTTGGGTAATACAAGGGTTCTAGTGAATACTTTTGTCTGCTTTTATAGTTTATGTTTATAAATGGCGGATAATTGTAAGTTATTGTTTATATTTTGGGAAGGTTTCTATTTAGAACATCACAATATGATTTGTGAATAGATCTGAATAGCTTTGGAATAACATAACAAAAGATTGCACAGAAAACGTATTGAATCGTGAACATTTTAATTTCTCTTGAACAAAATCGAATGTAAACAATTCATTCAGTCTAAACTGGCTTATAAGGCGATTACGAAGTCCCCTAGACTCGTGGTTCTTGTTTGCATCCCTGATTCTAGTATATTCATCTTTTCATTTAGATCTTGACATGCAAGGTTTCAGTTGTTACAAGCTGTTATGTACTACCTTGGAAGTTAAAGATACTACTAAGTAAGTACTTTTACGGCAAATGTGGTACTTTTCTCATTGTAAATACACCTAAATGGACAGTTTCAGTCATGTGAGTGCTTACTAGCATATGATGACGCAATCCAAGATTGGGGGATATCTCAAACTGAAATCTCAATTGTAATTTATATTATGAGAAAAGAGGATTGACATAACGGGAAAAACATTTTGGTTAGATTGGGGTGGGCATTTTAAGCCCTTAAAGTTAAGTGACTTGGACTTTTCAGCATGATACACCCCTTCTCCTCAATCTAAAAATACTAGGGGAATACATCACTTCATATCCCTCTTTGTCCCAAAAGTGGGTTGTATTCATAAAATACAATAAAAGCCCAAAATGAAAAATGTCATATCCTATAAACTATCCTCTAATACCAATTGATAATTCTAGTTATTTCTTCAGATATAATGTAATTTTGTCCACTCCATGAATATATTTCTTAATAATCATTTTAGAAGTCACGTGAAGAGGTGGATAAGCCTACTTCGGGTATAATACCATCAGTCAATCAAGTGAAGATGACGAGTCAAATCCTAATGAAAACATATCGAACTGAAATCTCATAACTAGCTCTTTATTTTCTGGTAAATATGTACAGATATGTCGATAGCAATATTATCTAAGCATAAATGCAAAAAGGAAATGAACAAAAACTGTTAGGAAACGTATCTAACGTGAATAAATAATGTCTAACATGCCGTACCCCTCCAATCACGAACCAATATCACAATCCATGGCCAGGACCATAACACAGATAGATGTATAGTTTGATAGAGCTGGATTTGTTAGTATGTAATTTGGGGTTTGGTTCATTTTAGACGTTCCAGTTCATAGGTATAGGCTACTTTTCTCCTAAGTTTGATTTTGTTGCATTAAAAAGAGCTTCATATACATTTACTAGACGTTGACAACCAAGGTACGTACTCTTAAAATGTTGTTTTGATGTTTCTAATTTTAAATCGTCTGACAGACACCAACGCATCCTTTTATATAATTTTTACTTATCATACCAATCATCATCATTAACAATATCCTGCTTCTACCATTCAAAATGGCCGATTGGGTTGACCCATCGAAAATGAGAAAAGTATTTATTTAATCATGAGAAGGCCTTTCTTTATATCATAAGATGTTACAATACATCCACTTTTGAAATTTTGCTGTTCAAAAGTGAAACTGACGAGTTGAGAAAATTAAGTGGATTCTATATATTTTATACGGTATTATAAAAGGAACATGACGTCAGTTGCATATGAGAATTAATTGAGACAATTGAACCATCTTCACACTTTTTCGCCAGAAAACGGTGAGAATTTCTATTTTATTGCTGATGGAGTATTTCGTTCAGTATGACTGTAAATGTACGTCTTTCCTTGATAAGTATTTATCACGATGATTCATTTGATAAAGAAGTAAGAGAATCAGAATGTTTTAATTTTCTTGGGGGTTCTCTATTTGCAGTGGTTAGATTGGATCATTATGGGAGCTGTTAAAATATCACTATTGTATCTATTCACAGAACTAATGAATATCCCTTTGTAGGCCAGACCAAATACACGTACATTTTATACCCTCTATTCATAATATATTATTTCTTTTGTGTGTAGTGCTTCGGGCAAGTCGATGTCTTTCAGTGATTCTCAATGCCTCCATACACCTTATAAGCAACGAGAAGAAAGAGCGTGAATGGGGGCATTGTGGACGCAAGATTGTGGCGTCTTTGTATTTGCTCGCTCCATCACTCATAGAATACACTGAGCTATTCACCTATTGAAACATAACTATGGGTAATACATAAACTACCTTTTTGTGGAATTGAAATCTTCCTGTCGCTTATTCCGTTCAATTACCCTGATATGGTCTCGCTGGAGTTGATATTAAGAGATTTATGGAGTGGGTTTCTTAATGAATTATATGTTTTAAATTATCACTTGCCAGAATTGAGAAAATATGTTAAATTAATGTGATTTCTAATAATAATGATGAACTTTCTTAGCTATCAAAAGTACATGATGCTGTCTTGAGAGTATATAAAATGTTGTAGATTTTAACATGGACGCGAAGTCTGTGATTTTGAATATACGATTCCAATAGTCGGCAGTTTGAATTTTACTGATATGACAATGATCATTATGATTAATTTTTCGAGTAAATGTTTATTACGATATGTAATTAAATTGTGTGATTCCAGTTTGATTGTTTTGTATTGTATCTACAATTTTTAACTTTTAATAAAAACGTTGTGAATTATGGTATATTATCTGTGTTTTAATGAACTTTACACAACGCTTATAATTGTAAATCAAAGTATATTATCTAATATTGTTCAGGGAAATCTAATATTAGAGCCACTATAATTCTGATTAAAGGTATCCTGTACTGTATGTGTTTTTAATATTTACATTTCACATTTTCTTCAAAATCAAACAGATTAGGTATGTGTTTTGAGAAACCTATAACATATGCTTTCATCTTTATCATCTAAACATATAAGGATTGGAGTTTATTCACATTTGTGATTGTATTTTCATGTACATCGGTGGACTGCATCCGCAAGTGAAATGCACTTGCGACGTTCCAGTGTTTGGAGCTTACCCCGAATACATCGAAACAACTCCTTTTACGTGATTATCTAGTAAGGCAGAGGACAATTGTATATGATAAGGAATAGCTTATATATCGTTTTAAAGCCAAATTAAATCTCAATCTTAATATCAACAGATCTAGACCAGGATAGGCATATATGAATACATTCGATTTGGCGGTATATGAATAATCATCAACTGTAAAGATATAGTCGTTTAATTTGATCATATATGTTTAACACTGGTATACAGTGTACACACATACCTTTATTTCTACTTAATTACAGGGATTGGGTTTTAAGCTGCGTTCATAGTCGTTATAATAACAAAGATGACTGAATAGCTACAGGCAGTCAATGTAACACACAATGGACATATAATACATTTATTAAACCCCGCATTGACCGTGTTCATCGAGCGTGAATATTTCACGTAGTATACCCCTCATGAAGCATTTACTTCTAAACAACCCAAGTCACGCCTCACGGACAAACACAAAGCCACACAAAGGACGAAATTCAAGTATAAAGGCCTCATTTAAAGGGGAAGAATGAATGCATTTAAACTTTTCATAATTTAATAACTTTTCAAAGGAGTTTCTGAAACTTTAAAGTTAAATTTTGAGCTGATAACATAACAGAATCAGGATATGAAATAAAAAGCGTGAAAAGTAAAGTTAAATAAAAGGGTTATTTGTCAAGTTTGCAAGCCTCCAACGTTTTCATGTTTGGAGATTGTTCGAATTGCTGAATGCTGGTTCTTGAAAATGTGTCTTGATCAATTTTAGTTTTGACCAACACGATAAACCATGATAACCTTCAGAAGCAAACAAGTTGCTATGGGTATCAAAATAAATTATCAAATGCCACGTGGTTAAACAATATACTCTTTTTTGTTAATATACATATTATTCATTTGCATATATTTTGCTTGAACCAAAGATGTTGCCCATATCGGCCTCGAACTTTGACTATCAAATACCACGTCATGGTTAAACAATATATTGTTTATTAATGTACATACTATTCCTTTTGCGTATATCAAATATATTAACTTCCTCATCTAGTTTGTATAATTGTATACCGTGTAGTCTTGATTCAATAACTGATAATTTGATTACTTTCCCTCTCAAAGAGGTAATCCTGAATGATAAAGGATTTGGACATGTTAACAATTTTGTGCACTTTTCTAGTAATTTGTTTCAAATTGCCAGTGTCACGTGCGGGTTAAGATCAAGTTAAACAACATTATAAGTTCCATCGGGATAATATAAAAAAATCGTTACTATAATGAAATTCTCATGTTTCATCATTTTGTAAGCTCGATCATGATCACAAAAGGTCAAGGCCATGAGAAAGGTCAAGGCTAAAATAGAGGTCAATATCCCTTGTGCGAATTGACCTGGCAGTTTACTAATCTTCGCTCATAAAACACAAACCAACAACAAAGTTAGTTCTGGAAAATTCAATTTATTTTTTCTCAAATGATAATTTAACATTTGTATACAATGTACAATAATTCTAAGCTGAATCCAAATGTAACAAAAATCTTGAATTACAATTAAAATTAAATTACAATACTAACTCAGACTGAATTGCTGTACAATAATACTTGAAATAAGTTACCAAGGCAACCAGGTACAGTTTGATAACAAATAAGCATATTATGCACTAATTATAACAAAATTGGTGCAGTCAAAAATAAGAAGTTAAAAAATCTGGCGATCCCACTTTAACTGCAATACTAGCATTGAGAGCCTTTTACGAATGGTATGTTCGATGTTTCAGTATCTATTGAACGACCCTCGTGTTGAACGCAATGTTAATACTTCAGTTAGAGTTTGATTGCTTCGTCAAATTATAGAGAGAATAACTAAATGGCTAATCAACCAAACAGAAAAAGAAATAACCAACACAACGATAGCAATAAGATGAGTTTGTGATAATCGTTACACTTCTTCCCCTGCTTTAAATATAATTCATCCTCGAATACGAATGGTCTAAGATAACGTACAATATGTTTCGATCAAATTTATTGAAATCCATTTTTAGTCAAAATGAGGATATATAAATTATGTAATAGACATATTTTATACATGCATTTCGTCCGGCAAAGGAGGACGTTACAGAGTACCATTTTAGTGGAAATGACAAAATAAACATTGGTTGTTATAACCCGATCAGAGCCCCTCACAATCCTAAAACGATAAATTTTAAACTAGTTCAATAAAATCTCTTTTTATCAAGCGGTGCATCAATATCAACTTTAAATTTCTGAAATCACGGTGTATATGTTGGTGGTATACAGTCATATCCGTTCACACAATGCCCAAGCACTTCAACGGATTTATACTTGTGTTCTATATAAAACTTGATTTTTCAGAATGGGGGAATAAATCTGTTTCCATCTCGAGGGAGGTTACAATGAATAGCAAGGAAATTAATAGATTACTCTATAATTGGAATCCATTGTGACTGATGAATCAAACATTCATCATAGTCATATTTTAAATGACAAAATGCACTAAAAGGGCGAGGAATAAGCGAGGATTTAAGCACATGAGCATAAAGATGAGACTCTATATTAACCAAAGATACCGAGAAATTTTACGTTTCATTGAAGGATAATCGAGAACGGCGAGAAATTGACAGGATTTCGTTGGTATTTTTTAACACGGGAATGCTACAATTCTTCTGAATAGGAGCTAAATAGGGTAAATCTGCCAATGAAAGGAACTATTATCCCCGCTATTGTTTAACGCATGGTGCTCTTTGTATTCTTCCAAACACGAAAACAAATGAAACTCTGAATTGACAAGTGATTCAGAGAAATAAGCACTTTAATGTTGCAACTTTTCATCCCATACAAATATGCCTTACAAATAAAACTTCATTTCCTTTGGTGATATCATAGTTTCTCAGTAAAATACTAAAAGGCAGACTCAATATAAAAGATTTTTATAAAGTTTGGGGTTGTAACTCTACGCGTGTTAATTTCGGTCGTTTGTTAAACTTCACTTTGCTTTTTAAAGGGACACAGAACTTTTAAGTATCCTGTGTTTTTCCGAATAGGTTTGGATCCCAGTTCAAAAACAGTGCTTAATTGAGATCCTGTTCGTATTAAAGTCCGAACGTTTTTTGTTAAATATCAGAAAAATCCCGGGGGAAACAGGGCTAGGGGAAAAAGATTAAGCAACTCTATTAAAGCGAGTTTCACATAAAAATTGTATCCTGTACATAAACTATGTATAGACTCAGTTACAGGTGTACATACAGAACAATTCTAAGTGTTATTTCAAATCTATATCCTGATGCCAACCATTCAGACCATTGAACACGACCCTGGCATAATGAACCAACGCAATACCACCCTCATAACTGTGAAAACATGCAATAAAAAAACCACGACCAGTAATTGGAATTCAAACCCTGGAGTGTGGTGGAAACTGTCTATAGATTTTGTGAAAATGTGACAATGGGTCCAAATTAATGAATAAATCGCTAAATTGGTATAATTGCAGGTAAGGTTTTCATTACCTGTTTTCCATAGAATAATTGATACTTTTTGTTCCTTGTGTTTATAGAGAACAATAGAGTTGAATACAAGACAAATAACATTATTTTACTTTATATTCCTGGCTAGATCTGGTTACAAGAAAAACAATGGTAGATGTGCACTCAGACTGACACTCCTATGACTAAGGTAACTATTGATGAGGTTAGAAGGATGGGGGTTGGGTTATAGGAGGAGACTTTGGGGATATACTTGGGACAATAGAAAATACTATGGGGCGATATGGGGTGCTATAGGTGATATGTGGTGCTATAGGTGATAAGGGGGTGATAGGTGGTAAAAATCTCAGAATTTCTTATAAGGTGCCAATCTTAACTTTGCCTGAATTCTAAGTATTGGTACTTATCGGTACTTTTGTTGGTACCTTTTGGTACTTTTCTAGAACAGTTTTGTCCATATGTGAGGAATGAAATGCATGTAGAAATATCATCTAAAACATACTGAGATAAATCATGATGAACTTTTAAGAATTTTTTATTCTTCGTCTGATACATTTTGTCAAACAATATAAATTGTCCTATTATGCAAGTATTTTAAGATACTGTGATTGATAATGCTCCAATCAATTGTTAGTCCTCATAATCTTGAAACAAGAAAGTAAACAAAACAGAAACAAAAACATGTCAAAATAAGAACAACAGGTTGAAATAAGAACATGTCAAAATAAGAACATGCCGAAATAAGAACATGCCGAAATAAGAACATGTCGAAATAAGAACATGTCGAAATAAGAACATGTTGAAATAAGAACATGTCGAAATAAGAACATGTCGAAATAAGAACATGTCAAAATAAGAACATGTTGAATAAAGAACATGTTGAGGGAGGAGGAATTTTATTGCCATGCAACTGTATTAACATGTACAACTGTAAACATGTATATAAATTCAGGTAATGTATGTACACAGTCCAGTAAATTGCAATAATTATCTTTAATAAACTTCTTTATTTTTATGAACCCGTGTTCTAAACTGTATATTCAAACAGGATATAACCCTCACACTCAGTTCTTACAAATGCATGGGCAATAGAACCCCCCCCCCCCAACAGGCGACATGTTCTTCTTCAATGCAACTATATAGTATGTCTAATATATGACACTTTCTCTCTTGCTCTTTGAGCCAACATTTAATAAACTCTAAATTAAAAGTTTTTTGTAATATTTACATCCTATTTACAGACACATATACTGCATATTAAACACTTGGGTGAAGCCACATCAGGGCAAGAATTTTTCAAATATAATAAAATGGGTGAGGCAACGATGAGGCAAATTAGGCAAAGTTGAGGCAAATGTGAGGCAACGATGAGGCAAGCAATGCAAATACCTCATCAATGTTTTACAGAAAAACTAATTAGACATTTATCTATTCATTTATGAAAATTTAAATTTGCCTCACCTATTTAGAAGTCTGACTTTGCCTCCCCTTTCTCCATTGTTTTGAGGAGATTCAATGACACGATCATTTTATAACAGACTACCTTTTTCAAATTTTTATTTGGCAAGACCTTAAATTAACTAAACATATTTGAAATTTGGCAGACCCAAGAGTTCAATAGTACAATACATGAGGTTCATTACATCATGAACTCTGTATATTTATGAACATTACAGTCCGATGTGTACTTTACTAGAATCAACCCGGCCCATACTCTGGGCTTTAATAGAATTCTGCCCCGGATTGTAGAAATTCATAATTGTCATTGTTTTTATACAATTGTACTTTTTCTTTGTTTTGCATCAAGTCGATGAATCCCCACCCCCTTCTACCTATATACGAGAGGCGAAGTGTGTAGCGGGGGGGGGGGAAAGGCTTGAAACGTCACTACTTTTTCTTATTTGGCACCGTCCATTTCAGCAATTTTCCATATTTACTTTTGGCAAATCATAAGACCAAAATATTAAATTGCAAAATTAAACAAGTGCCAGAGATTGCATTAAACCAAAATGCACCAAATGAGATTGCTTCAACTTTTGATTCCTGTATTATATACATGTGTATAGATATATATAATTTATGTACTTTATAAATATATACAGTGAGGTTAATCGCTTGCATAATACAGTTTAAATGTATTGTGTGTGTGAAAGCTCTCAACAAATGTAAAGATGCCTTGAATGGTGAGGGGGTGTATCAAAAAATGTATGAGAACACCTCTAATAGCCACCTCAAAGTACGACCTCTTTGCAGATGTTGAAATCATATGATGTTTACTTTTACTGCCAATTAAAAAATAAAATTGTTGTCAGTGTTAGTACTAAATAAAATAAACAAATAAACACAAAGTTCAATGAGAATTTCCTTGCATTACTCAACCACAGATTTGTCTTGATATGAGTATGTGTTTTACATTTTGTCATGTGACTACAATCAACCAATCAAATTACAGCTATGACATTGTCATGTGACTTCAATGAACCAACTGAATTACAGCTATGATATTGTCATGTAAGTTCAATCAACCAATCAAATTGCAATTATGATATCGTCATGTGACTTCAATCAACCAATCAAGTTATACATATGATATTGTCATGTGACTTCAATTAACCAATCAAATTACAACTATGATGAATCAAAATATGCAGCAAAATGCCACAAAATATATCTTTTTCTACCAAATTATAAATGATTGACTCTCAGAAAAAGCTGTGAAACCTTGTGAGTGAGGTGACATAATGAAATATAATCAGTCAAAATCTGGTGAAAATAATCATTGCTATATAAGCAATTAATACTAATTAGTTAATTACTATGATAAAGTGAGCATAACTGAATAATTAAAATCTGTGACAGAGCAAATACAAGAAAATTCTTGTCAAATAATAAGAAAATGTACAATCGAAGTTTATTTATCCACAGAGGCAAAACATTCACTTCAACAGTTAAACTTACCAAAGTACATTTGGTTAAATGATAATATCAATAGGAAGTATTATGGACTGAAAGTTAGCAAGCTACTTATAGGCAGAAAGTGCGGTCTCATGATTTTCTGACTACATATTCTGATAAATAATGCCTCTTAGATCAAAGAATTATATGTAATTAAAGAGTGGAAATCATGTGTATTAAGTCTCTCAAAGGGTAAAACATTTCACAATTATGAAGAAAACAAGAAAACTCTATGACAAAAGCTTAAAATAACACTACGAAAGAAAGCCTTTTATATATGTTAACCAAGTATATATCATTGAGAAACACAGGTGGACTGATTTAGAAATACGTTGTGAATAAGAAAAAATTTACTCAATTTTTAAAGGATTGTTCTATTGAATGGGAAACAAACAGTGCCATTGTATGGCAGTGTATTTGAAATACTAACGCCTTAGAAATCTATTCACTGTAATTCAATAGAGTTTGCACAGCTTAAAGGGTCTATTCAAATCTAGAAAAATAAAGTAATTCAAAAAAGGGTGTCAAAAGAAAGAGCATTTTCACTTTACAATAACTCAGAAAAACATGTTTACATGTGATCTACGCCCTGGTTTCCACGATCCGAATTGATATTCATCAAGTTTTCACCAGATATAAGCATATAAAACATACAATAGGCTTTTAGAACATACAATGAGATCCAGATAAACCTGTTAATCATGACAATAAGGGGTGATTAATCTGATTAACTATACAATAAGAGCTATTAACCATACAATAAGGGCTGATTTATCTGTTTAAAGGCTATATAATTTAGAATGGAATTTGTCTGAAACTGTATTGAGTTAAGTGAATGTTTCGCTTCTGTGTATATAACATCTGTATAATATATTCACGTATAAGTATAATATATTCATGTATAAGTATAATATATTCATGTATAAGTATAATATGTACTCATATATAAGTATAATATACTTATATATAACTGAAATATACTCATACATAATTATCAAGCTTGATTTGCCAAAGTGGAAAGAATATGAGGATGAACCCATTCTCCAAGCAGAGGGCCCAATTCTCAAGTTTAATCCTCCAAGACAGAGACTACATAGCCCTGTATTTGGAAGTCCTCTCTTAAGACGAGTGATATTTATGTTGGAACGTTATTTCCTAAACTATGTGCAGTCAACTACACAGAATAACAAAAACCTGAAGATCATCTCAATTTTTTGGGGTCTGTGGATTTGACTGTATAGGGAAACCTATAACTCTGGAACCACTTTGGCAAACTAAGCCTGATACCTGCTAAAAAGTTACCCTGTAATTCCTAGTAATGATATGTAAACTAGAACTCTTATGACGAGTTGATGATCCACTGAAACCAAATATAAATATATCATATTTTCTCAATATTGGATTAAACCATACTTAACAAGATGAAGAACACAGTATTGTATCAATTTGTAGCCATATCTCAACAATTTAAAGTGGCAATATGTTATCATTCTTGAAAACAATTTAAAGCGGCAATATGTTGTTCTTCAGGAAAACAGTTTAAAGTGGCAATATGTTGTTATCCCTTAACAATTTAAAGTGACACTATGTTGTTATTCGTGAACAATTTAAAGTTGCAATATGTTGCCAATGCAGAATATGCCAAATCACTATTAGACAGTGAATTAAAAGATACACAAAGCCATACAGTCGCAGATTACACTTTAATATTCAAATATGGTGTAATGGTTCAAATGATCCTAAACTGGGATTAAAGAGGGAATTGAACCATAGTGTAAAAACCCAAATATCTATACATGTATACATTGTTGAAATATAAAATAAATTGACCATAAAATTAAAAAAAATTGCCAGCACTGGTTGTTTCAATGAAGGAGAGTGACTTAACTCAAAAATTTAAAAAATAAGAAAACATGAAGAGAAAATCAGATATTAGGTATAACCTCACTGATTCCATTGAAGAAAATATACAAATGTTGAAACATCAATGCAAAAATCTAAGTATGCAAAATTACATGTACAACTGAATAAATTTCATACAAATAAATGATGATGGTAAGGTTGATAACATTTTTAAGGGTGTATTAAAATATATATAGAACTCACTGTATGGCTCAGTGTTTCTCCACTCAACTGTAAAACATTATACATTTTAGTTTTCCCTCAAACATATTGTCACGAATGAATTACATTTTTTTGAATTGTTTAAGTCACTTTACAAGAGCCTATTGATCATTTTTTTGAGTTCCCAACAATCTAGGATCCTGGCTATTGGCCTGTTTTCTTGTATTCGTGTTAATGTACAGTTAATGTACAGTTTTTCACTCAATTTTGTATTTTGAACATAAATTATTTGAGAGATTTAACAATAATTGCATTGTTTTCATCTTGTCCATATAGTGTAACTAGCCAAGATTCGGTAGACCATATCTAACAAGCTTAACCCCTTCACTAATATATCCAACATTATCACAATCTTTAACCTTAACCAACAACCTCTGAAATCGCCACGGAAACTCGTCATAATCGTGTTATGTTTCATTCAGACAATTTCTGAACTTGATTATTTTTTGAAAATTCATGGGCGATTTTTGAGATACCTGGGAAAAATTGTGACCATGTTGGATGAGATTTTGGCAAAGTTAGCGATTGACCTACCTGCTAATATATATGTATAACAAGGCATGCTATGGATTAATAGTTCATGTATCTAAACCCCTGCTGTAGTCTGTGCTCCATATACCTGGCCAATGTTTTTTCCATTGTTCTGCCACTGTCAATGATTGTGTGTATTTGGTGATTTGATGGATTCATGTAGCTTTTAATATTGTCCGCGTTAACAAACATTGTTTTGCACGTAGGTTCGGAATTTAAGTTCCCACTGATTTGGCATGTATGGTATACCATGGCAGTTTTGATCAATGGCTGTTGTTGTTTGAAAGGAGATACAATGTTAAAGGAATGCAATGATGCTGCTTCAGGGGTCAAAATATACGATTTGTGGTGTACAGGGACTGTCACATCTTTTTCCCAATTTGTCATGTTAACGAGTATTTCATCAGATCCTTCCACGGGAGAGTATTGTCCAAGTTTATAACTGCAAAATGTGGATATATCTTGTTCACACTTAGCTTTACAGATGCTTTAAGTGGAACTTCAACTGGCCATTTAAGAGCTGCAGTTATTTGAGATCAAAATGTTTGTCCTCTAAAGTGATGTCACTGATTCAGTTCTGACTGTGATGTCACTATGTTACAGATAGCGTAACTATGGTGTTACTGATTCAGTATGTTGTTACATATGGTGTTACCATTTCATTCAATGTTTCATCAGAGTTTTCCTCCTTGTCGAAAAGATTATAAGTTTCTCATATACATTTGGTCGTCATGTTTACAGTTAGTTGTGGATTAATTAGTGTTCTTGTTGCTTGTCATGGGAATAATTATTTTGTTCCATGTCATGAAGGCGATTATTAATTTGAAACTATAATAACTAGAAGTGTTATAACTAAATTCACAGTTTGAAAATGGCAAGATGGTGAATTAATACATCTCAAGATTCAATCAGATCCTGAATGTGCAAAGCGATTTCCTCTGGAACTATGTCTATATAAGGTAATGTGTTGTGATCACATGACGGCTCCAGGTATCGGGTGACGATAATGATCCTCAGGCTTGACGAGCACGTAAGCGACTGGTCTGTGGAGGTCCTGGGAGGGTACATATGGGGGACAGCATGGGACCATGTAACCTGGGAAATGGCCAGAGTGAGAATGAGCTGCAGGGGGTCCTGTTGTTCCCGCGCCTGGGGTGCTACCACTCATCAATGAGGCTAAACTAGTGGGAGGGTATGGATATGGAGTATACATCCCTGCAGGGGAGATATCAGATTTTGTTTCAGATTTTCCTGTGGCTTCATAGTGTGGGTAAAGTGAATGGGCGGCGGGGCTTGGGGGGTAGATGGATCGGGCTTTTTCATTGGCTGCTGCAGCTGCTAGACTCAGAGAGTACGCGCTCATTGTGTCGCTCATTGACATACTGCTTGGCATGGATATAGGCACAGAAAATGGGGACATACCTCCCAATGCATTCATCCCGGGGATAACAGGTATCGGGAAGGCATATTTGTCTTTTTTAAGTAACGATTTAGGTTTACGACGTGGTCTGTATTTATAGTCGGGATGTTCCTTCATGTGAAGAGCTCGGAGTCTTTTTGCTTCGTCAATAAATGGTCGCTTCTCTTCTTCCGTAAGAAGCTTCCAATCTGCTCCAAGGCGTTTCGAGATCTCGCTGTTGTGCATCTTTGGATTTTCTTGCGCCATTTTACGACGTTGGCCACGGGACCACACCATGAAGGCATTCATTGGCCGCTTAACATGCTCCCCGGGTGATGGTGAGCCGCCTACCTTGGAACTGCTGGATATACTAGAATCCATACTGTCAAAGCTCTCAGATTCCATCCTGAAATGATGACACAATATATTTGAATTGATTACCCTGATTCACACTGTACATTACCATACTATACTCTTACTATGGCAGAAGATTTTTTCAATTCTGATACTGACAAGATTTATGGTCTTAAATGGAACTTTCAATGCATTTTAGTTGGAAGAATATCAAATGAATGTTAGAAAAAGTAAAACCTGTAGATAGTGAACACCTATGGGGCAACAAAAAGGCAGGTGTTCACTAGAGAGGGGATTTTGTACAATGTAATGTAAAATAATGTCTTGAAGTGGTGTTCACTTAAAACAGGTGTTCACTAGAGAGAGGGGTTCAGATTTAACTGTACTTAAGCAGGCTGATAGAATCTAGGCTACATCAAATATTTTTCCCAAGGGTGTAGCACAATTATTCTCTGAAAGGGTACTTTCTTATGGTTAATCATTTAATTTTTTTGAATGAAATATGATTTACATCAAATGTCAGCTTTGAGATTAAGAATGGTGTTAGAACCCCGAGTGTGGCATTCACAAATTTTAATAAATTCTATTGAATTGGGATTTTTAGATAAATAATCACTGTTTGCGTTTGAAAATACCTGAACTGTAGTTTAAATGAGAAATGGCACATTATATTTGTATTATATTCATGCTATAGCACTTTTATAGAAAAATGGAATTTGAACATTGTCAAATAATGTGAACATAACTCAAAAAATACTATGCTGTAATAGCAAATCTTGGAATATTCTATTCTACACACCACCTACTGATGGAAGAATAGCCAGAACAATTAAACATATTAATTATTCAATTTAATATTCAAACAATTTACTGATTGTTCCTGATGAACTGTTATGTCTATATTTACCTGGAACTCATTAGAAAAATAGGATATTACTTTTATTTGATATTATTGACAATCTTCATTAAGTCAACTTCCTTTGGTATAAAAACAGACACCTTCAATGTAATTATCAATATCACTTTAATTTTTTTTGGGGGGGGGGTTAATTTGACAAAATCTCAGGCAAAAATGTGAGGATTGAAATTTCTACCCGTTCCGTTCAACCAAGGGTCACATAACTACTCTTTGTATAATGTCTCACTGAGAACAATTAAGAATCTCAATATATATTCTCATCTCAATCAGAGCATCTTGCATCACCAAACAACAAAAATGGGAATTTCCAAGAAAACTTATTTTTTGTCACTTTTTAATATTATCTGGATATGCCATTTGCAAATTTCCTGCTGATATATAAGGGAGGATATTGTTACCCTCCTCAGATAATAAACAATATAAGGTTATTAGTGTTGCTATTAAAAGCTGGTGTGATAACATGTCTTACATCACTGTTTTGCTATTATGTAGATGCTTTATTATAATTATCTAATAATAAAAAGGTTATTGTTTGCAAATATACTACATAACTATTTATTAATTTACCAGTCATCAGTGATTCTCTTTTTCTCAACTGGGTGCAAAATGCTTGTTATTTTTTATCGATTTTAGCAAAGAATTGTTTTCCAAATTGTTCAAATTTTTCACATGATATAATATAAATGATGCCCCAAAATCTCAATTTTAGGCAGCATTAGATTATTTTAAATCACTGAATTCAGTTTGTGAATGTCTCTGATAAGTTTGGAATTATAAGGATTCTTGGAGAAATTCTGCAAAATTTCCATTTATTTTTAATTTTTTTCATTTGAAACTATTTGCTATAGTAAAATAACCTCACTGGAATACATTTTGCCTCACAAATTTTAATCAGCCTCACAAATTATTATTAGATCATGGCTTTATATCCCTGGATAATAAATTAATCATCCATAGTTTAGGAAAGAAAAACAGATGATGGGAATCAGAATGTGTCACTGAATATAATATTATCTTCATCTCTGAATCATTCTTACATACAGATCATGAATATATATAAATATACAGAATATGTTGATTTGGACACCAATCAGTCACAGGCTATCAAACCACTGACAGGTTGAAACATGAATTAAAGCTGAATGCACCAAGAGTAAACTTCTGTTAATCTATTACATGTAATCCGCCTTTGCTGGATTTTTCAAGATAAGTCAAAATATAAAGTAAAATAAAATTACCAAACTGACCATATAGTACTCTTGACACTTAGACACTCATGTATATATAAACAAAATCAGAATGCTTTATATGTCTTATTGTGTACTGATTCTGAAAATGTTGCAATGTGAAATAAGAACTCACCTGTAAATTTAGTCAAGTATGGAATTCAAATGAAAATCAAATTCAGAAATCCCAAGTTGTGTAGATATGTCTAATGGTGAACTATGAGACGTTATGCGTAGATATCAATTGTAAGTAGTCTTTATTCAAGCTGTAGTAGCTGTCGTTGTGATAGTATGTCTTCTGTTTCAGCCATATATTCACCAGTAATCGACTTCTGAACTTTCCAATCAACTCGGCCAGACTTTTCTATTCCGATCTTCGCATGCTTATACCTACTTCAAAGAAGTTTTTCTATACCTTGTCACCGTATTGTAGCGATCCCAACTATGGCCAATCAGAACGCGGTATAGGTGGGGTTAAACACCTTCAGTGATGATTGACAGCTGACGTGTATTGTTACAACTTTTTTGATTGGTTGATTGATTATCTGAGAGCACGTGGATAAAATAACAAACTGCGCAAGGATTCTGGCGGGTTTTCTGTTCGTTGAGCTCATGAAAACATTAAACTGTCTATTTCGACAACTATCCGCATCGTGGCTGTATATCAGCGTTTCCAAGTTGATAATGTATATATTAGCATCATTTATTTTGTCTCTTGAGCTTCAGATCGGTTTCCTATCGGCTCTATCGATTGTAACTGTTATACTCGATCTGAGACATATCGGAATTGAACTGTCAAAATCGAGAGTCAGAGGCACCACCCACACAGGGTTAGATTTTAGTTTTGGCCCGTCTTTATTCGATTTTTTTTAAAATTTAAGTTACTTTTGATATCATTCCAAATAGTACAATCGGAAAGTGTTATTTTCCTTTCTTAAATTATATTAAAATCAACGTGTGTCTTTAATATCAGAAAGTATGCATAAAGAAATGCAATGAATTGTTTTGTGTTAAGAATAACATAATAGTTTTATTATATTTACTGACTTTCATATATAGGTACATCAACGAAATATTTTACATTGCAAGCATTTTACGTTTAAGTGTAAAATAAGAATAATCTTCAACAATAGTAACGATTAGTTATTTCTAAACAGTTTTACAAGTCACAATGTAACAGCTCAGATGGCATAAAAGTGATATTCAATTAAAGATAACTAAAGATATTGTCCAAACGGTCAATATTTAATTACTTAATGAATAAACTCGTTTCTCAAGACACATCCCTGAGAATTAATTTTTGAATTAAAGATTTAAAAAGTATTTAGGGTTTGTGTTTATGATGAATGACATTCGTGTTGTTAATTGAAAGATTTTCTGTAAATCACTAGAAACAATAGTTAATTATGTTCCTATTATGTCGTATTGTTGTCCTCCCATCAGAAAAGTGCCACGGCACCCAATTACTATTCTTCTATTTTTTCTCTTAATTTAAATTTATTGCTTTATTTTTATTTTATTTCTATACAATTTTAAACATTACCTACATGCCCGTTGAGTCAAATATTACAATTTTCTTTTTATCATTCTATTTTTTCAATTTAAATACGTAAACATCGTGACATTTTTCGTCCAGTGTGTTTATCGTAGTTATTACTTGCATTGTCTTAGAACTAGGAGAGGGAGGTATTATCGTCTGTTGTCCCGGGTACGAAATGCGGCCACATTTTGCACAATCCATGTCATTCCTCTTTAACATTGTGAAAATTCCTCGCTTTTTCAGGGTTTTTATCATAAGCAAAATGCAAAGTTCACGTGTATGAGGTTTATTCTGAATGAACAATCGATTCTATCAACTTTTTGTAATTTTAAAAATGTTTCATGGTTAGATTTTGATACGGGTGCTTTTGATACGAGAGGATCGTAATAATTCACTCTCTGATAATTTCTTAGTTGGACAACTATATCTATGTTTGTCGAAATAATTGTATCTCTACTTATCAGAACGGTTCGTTCGATACAATAGTATCTTGCTTGAAGGTATATAATGAAATAAGATAAATATATACACAAATTACAATGTTTGTATCAATAAATTAAATATACAACCACGCCTGGTAAATAGTCGAATTCTATTTTTCTGAATTTTCAGTCAACGCAAAATGTCGGGTTTGATTTTAAAAATTACTTCAAATTCATTTTGTATATTTTGTTAATAAAAAGACACAGTCAGTTGTCACAGTCGGGTGAAACCAATTGGTTTCAGTTATGGTTTTTTAGAATATCCTCAAAAATGGCTAAAAGGATCAGGGAATTTTAGAATAAGAAAAATCGGTTAAAAGTAATGAAAGTTGAACATTTGAGCAAAACTGAAAAGATGCATGTGAAATGAGGATTAATTAAACTAAATGAAAATCACAAAATATATACACATGAAGCCTTCTCGTATGCAGATTTAGTGTGCAGATATAATAGACTGGCAAAAAAGCTTATTTGTAAAAAATCAAAGGAGCATTTTTGGTCATTTCTAAGGCTCATGTACCAGACTACCATCACTATAGGCTTTCTATAGTCTCCAATCTTCAGGTAGAATTCAAGCTTTGTCTAATTAACTGACAGCCACACGGTAAATATTAAAACACTAAAACTTTGCAAATATTAAATATTAAAGCGGCCCATTAGCGAGATATTCTTCTTCCTTCAGACATTGTCTAATGACTATCACGAAGACCTTTCATTAACGACTATTTACCAAAGTGCTAGATTTTTGAATTGCAGCTAAATGTATTTGAACTTCTCTCACAGTAAAAATCCAAATCAAGCGTTTAATTTTTGGTTTTCTAAGCAAATTAAAATAACTATATGAAATAAATTTGAATATGATGCAATAATTTCAGAATTCTAACGTTGATGTGGAAATAATTCCTTGGTTGATTCAAGGGGTTTCTCGTTTTTGTATGATGTATAGAATGAACCAGCGTGGAATTTATTGCGAGATTGGCACTATCGCTTAACTATGGTGATGTCCAATAGACAATAACGTCACAACAAACAAGACAAAATGAAATCTAAACCAACAAAATCCAATCTTCTCTCCGAGTTTTGTAAATTTGTATTTTCACAACGCTCTGTGTACACTAGCTAATGAAAATAAGGGGCAAATATGTGGAGTGAATAAAACAACAAAGCTGATTGGACATGATTAGCTTAACAGCCAATTACCACTAAAGATAGATTCTCTTCCGTAGAATGAAGCAATTTAAGATTTATGAAAATGACTGAAGAAACAAAAGTGTGAAGAGTCGTGTTAAGCTAGATTAATCAGATTTCAGTTTCTTATTTATCATCTTGTTTTTCACTAAGAAGATTTATTGTTTCTTGTTCATCGTTTACAGGAATTCGCATATTAATCAGATCATTTAGTGTTTCCTGTTCTTCACATACAATTTAGAAAATTCATTGTTTCTTGTTCATCATTTACAGAAATTCGCATATTAATCAGATCATTTAGTGTTTCCTGTTCTTCACATACAATTTAGAAATTTCATTGTTTCTTGTTCATCATTTACAGGAATTCGCATATATATTAATCAGTTCATTTAGTGTTTCTTGTTCTTCACATACAATTTAAAAAAATCATTGTTTCTTGCTCATCATTTACAGGAATTCGCATATTAATCAGTTCATTTAGTGTTTCTTGTTCTTCACATACAATTTAAAAAATTCATTGTTTCTTGTTCATCGTTTACAGGAATTCGCATATTAATCAGATCATTTAGTGTTTCTTGTTCTTCACATACAATTTAGAAAATTCATTGTTTCTTGTTCATCGTTTATAGTATAGGGCTTCACGTGTTGATTAGATATTTTATTGTTTTTTCATCATACATACTAATGTATACATAAACTTGTATATTACCCTGCGTGCAGAGTCTAGTTAAACTGAAGACGAAGCTCTCTTTTAAGAAGTGAAGTCAAACGAATGCAAATGGTACTTGTATATAGGAATTCGCTTATTAATCAGATAATTCATTGTTTCTTGTTCACCATTCATAGGGCTTCCCATGTTGATAATCATATTACATTGCAGGGGCGTAGCCAGCTTTCAGTCATGGGGGGGGGGCGATTTCTAAAAAAAATTCGGTTTTCAGACAGGGTGCGATTGTGGCATAAACAAGTCATCGCACCCCCTAACACATTTCTATTATTGTTACGTAGCCCTATAGTCTTGAAAATATACTCAAAAATTTGAAATGTAATGAGCTGTTATGAGTATCACAGTTCGGATCAGGATTTGTGAATCAGTGTCATGTTTGTCTTTAATTTAGAAATACACCCGTCTCCATAAGTTTAGAAATTTCAGCTTCTCTTTTAAAGCATTTGTCAAAGAATGTTTATGTCTTGCGATTTTTCACAACTATACTTTGTCTTAAAAAGAAATTGAGAAAAATCAAAGTCAAATACAGGTATAAGCATACTTTAACGTGCTAACCAATTTGGGTTTGATTGCTAAACCTTTTGAAGGGAGTGTACATCCATGAATTAATAATGCCCATTAGACTGACAGAAATTACAATTTATCTAAAGATGTCAAAAATAACGATACATCTGATTCAATAGAATAAAGTCAAAAGTTTATTTAGTCCCTTAGTATTCAAGTAGTTTATGAAAAGATTGCATTCAAATTCTTGAAACTCATCAGTTTTGCTCAAGCAGTCCAAAAGTGTTCAAGTAAAATTACAATGAGTAAACGAAAGAATTAACTATTGCATTAAGTTATGATTTAAAGTTGGAACATTTCTAGTAATTTTGCAAGAACTTCTCACAATTGAATTACACTGAATGAAAACACATTAATCCTTATCAACTGATATAAAAAAGATCTAATTCAAAAATTAAATTATGAATTTATCATTTTGAGTTATTAATGTCGAAGTCAAAACATGCCATAATAAATGAATAAAGGGACTGTTATTGTTATTGATACGAAAACCGATCTGATTATTTATTAGCTTTCTGTTTAACAATAACGCCAGAAATATACAATAAACTATAACTATTTTCAAAGGCTATTGTACATGATAACAATGTGTTTTTGTGTGCGTTTAATTTGTGAAATCAACTTAGCAACATTATATTTTACACAATGGTTTTATCCAAGTCATCGTGTGTCATGGTAAAGCAAACAGCAAGCCTATCATGTCTATTACAATGCTAAACTCAAGGAATTAGAATTAGAATGTAATTAGAATGGCTGCATGGGGCATCGTTTCAAAAAGCGTGTCAATATTCCTTAACAATCCTGTGTTTCTGAAAGAGAATTGAGATGTCTGAAAAACATTTTAACAGGGGAAGTAGGCTACCCTTAAGCCGAACATACACAAATGGGACAAGTCACACTTGCCCCATCGAGTCCATCTATGTCCCATGAACTCCCACGAGGTCCCACGCAATGTTAAGTCTATGGAGCTCGCACCGTATCTTGGTGTTGGGCTTTACATCCTAAACTAAAGGTAAACCAAAACGATTTTATGACGTCCCAATGCAAGTGGTTCGTCGACCAAAGCTGTCATGTTTGTTCAAAGTCTGTGTTTTTCAAGACGAAAGGAGTAAAGGGAGGCTGGGCTATCAATACCATTCTTCTTAACCCTCTCGCGCCCTCTATTCCATTTTTGATAAGAATGATAATTTTATTAGCTGAGCGTTGGTGAATCCTTTCATATATTCATAGTTGAACACTTTTGCCTTGCTCCTTTTACAGTTTTTGGCGTTTGGACATACTTCTGAATCATATGTGGATTTATTTCATGATGAGTTGTACATATTTTGTGTAGACTACCCTTTGCCGCCATTCGTTTGACTTCACTTCTTAAAAGAGAGCTTCGTCTTCAGTTTAACTAGACTCTGCACGCAGGGTATGTGTAGACTGGAAAATTGGAGCAACCTTATATATACGAAAAATTCCTCTACTAGATTTCTTGTCGATTATCCCAAAATGTCCGAGCCTAGTAAATGTCGCTGGAGCTCTCTTTTAAGAAGCAAACTTTAGGAAAACCACATGTCGCTCTGATATATATATATGAGCCAGGCCACAGGAAAAGGATATAGACCAGAAGGTCGGATTTAAATTTAGCACAATTTCCTCTTAATCTTGGGCACATTTTGGCTCTGTAGCACAATTTCAATTTTTGTGATAAGACCGGCTTTGCTGTGGCCAGGCGTATATATTATTGAACACTTTTGTCTTGATCTTTTTACGATTTTGGCGTATAGTTAATGATATGAGTCGATCAGTACAGTGACAATAAAAATACATAACCGGGTGCACAAAGTGCTATAGGTTCACAATCCTGCCAGGCGCTGTGTTCTAAATCATAAAGGGAAATTGATTCAATTCAATTGAAATTGTATTTGCTAATTTTTCTTATATTATCATGATTATAATATAATATTAATAAAATGTGCAATCTTATTATCTCATTTAGAGTTCTATGATGCGTGTGACAGCCTGTCAAATAATTCTTCCGCTTCTTCATGCAGTTCTTTGTGGTTCATCTGGCATGAATAAAGATGAACTTATAGAATTCGAATCTCACGATGTGTCTCATGTAACATCCTCCGATCACAGGGCTTCAAAATCCAGAATATATTCTTTCTTTTTACCCCCCTGCGATTAGCAGTTAGTATTTCCCCGATTAAGAAATCGCAATCTGATTGGCTGTCGCAACACTGCGACAGAAGTCATTGCGCATAATTAGATCACGTGATTCAGTTTAATCGGGCGCTTCCAAATTGGTTATAGCAGGGGGAAGAAGGAGGTACGGATTCTGGATACCTGCTTAGGAGGATGCTCATGTAAGGAATGATGTCCTCGTGCAAGATTAGTTAGCTGGTACCCTGTGTTATAATCCTGTTTACCCCCCCCCCCCCACTGTATATGTTCGCTATATGGAGTCTGGGATATAACGCCCCATTCATGTTTGATCTACAGTAACCATATAACGACGGCTGTATCTTTCCAAAATCGAGAGTATTATGCAGCATAAAATATAGGGAAAATCACTACGATGTGGATTTTCTATGTCGATCTTGTAAAGCTACGGCCACCGTACACACGCCGTAGAGGAAACATGACTGAGACTTTAGTTAGTGAATCTTGATATGATACGAGCTTTCTTCCAGTTTTGAAACCTAAAATAATTGCAGCAATGACACGCAATGAACAACTGTGACAACATCACAAGTATGGAGAAAGGATCAACTATGGGGCACCTAATATAACTCTCCCTGTCAAAAACAATATATTGTTTCGTATGGTATCTAGGTGAAATGCAAATATGTTAACCAGTTCTGTAATTTTGGATCTGTTTATTTTGTCGTATCCAAATTGGTAACGTATAATTTTCTATTGTTTTTAATAATCCTATTAACAACCATATTTATAAAGTAAAATATATTGTAAATTACACACCAAGGAATGTTTCGATTTTCACTTGTTTATTCAAAATATACAAATGTGTAGATGTCCCCCATCCACTACCTTTTTACTTAAAATATAAGTATTCGATAGGCGCAAATGCAAAAAATCGAGCAGAATCAAAAATTACAGGAAGAGATAGAGTCCTCATGAGACAACAAACATGAAAACAAACCCACGCTGTGCTAAACTTAGATATGAGAGAGTTTAAGCTAGTAATTTTTCACATTTGATTCCCATTTGATGTGCTCAAATCACAGAATATGCCTCATAATATCAGAGTATGTTTCAGGTGAAACAGAGAGATGCTTGAGTATCAGAATGGTGGACGTAACGGACTACTGGTAAGTAAAGACTGTAACTGAACGATTATTTATGTGAGAAAACTACATGCATTTGTATAGGGCAACTTTTGCGTACAGGTTGACGTTTCGATTTTATATGCATTGCTTAAAGTCTCCAATATCCTGGCCACCTAAGGATGACATCATCCTCCAAATGGCCTTAAAACGCCAAACTGCCAAATACTAACCTCGACATTGACCTTGACATGTCCTTGATATGAACTTGACCAATTAAAGACTTTGACATCGGGCCACCGAATCGTGAGTCGCCAAGGGTCACGCAGCCCCCGAGGTCTTTAAAACGCCAAATATTATATACAGCTTTTATAAACCTCAGCTTCGACCTTGAGATAGTTGGAAGATAAATCTTTATTAAAGGCAGAATCTGATCTATAGGGGGTGACAACAAGCAACACGTATAATTGACCTACCAATCTATTCCTTACAATGTCAAATACAATATCTCCCAAAAGATTCACACTATGTTATAAATTGGTGAAGTTATTTATGATTCAAAGTGTAAAAATGATTGAAAAATGTTTAAATTCTCCCAAATAATAAGAATGGTAACCATTCTTATAGAAAAATAATAAATTATTGTAAAAATCTTTAGTTTTCCTGGAATAAAGTATGCACTTTTGTGATTTTTAGAAAATAGGCATGACAAGGAATGACATGAGCCAAAAATATCCTAAAATTGAACCAATTTTTTGTTTAGCCTGCTCGCTATATCTGATTCTCTCTTTAATAATGGTTCATTTTAGAAAAATGGGATTCAGTCATCTTGCCAACTGGAGGGATATATGATATCCACACAACGAGTTACTATTTACGATAAAAAGAAACAAGGCATTAACATGACAAAATGTCACCACCTAAAACAATTTGGTCAATTTAAAGCAAGTTGGAAAATACCTTTTGACCTTGAGAAGGTCATTGAAGGTCAAAGGTCAAATCTAAAGTCAGATTTGAACTTCTGAGAACTTGTAAAGTCAAATTTAAACTTCTGAAAAGATGTAGATGATTTTGAAAAAAAAATTTGGTCAATTTGAAGCAAGTTGAAAACAGACCTTTTTGACCTTTTTTGAACTTGAGAAGGTCATTAAAGGTCAAATGTCAAATCTAAAGTCAGATTTGAATTTCTGAGAACATGTAGATGATTTTGAAAAAAAAAATAAGTCAATTTGAAGCAAGTTGAAAAAAGACCTTTTTGACCTTTTTTGACCTTGAAAGGTCATTGAAGGTCAAATGTCAAATCTAAAGTCATATTTGAATTTCTGAGAACATGTAGATGATTTTGAAAAAAAATTTAGTCAATTTGAAGCAAGATGAAAAAATACCTTTTTGACATTTTTTGACATTGAGAAGGTCATTGAAGGTCAAATGTCAAATCTAAAGTCAGATTTGAATTTCTGAGAACATGTAGATGATTTTGAAAAAAAAATTTAGTCAATTTGAAGCAAGATGAAAAAATACCTTTTTGACCTTTTTTGACTTTGAGAAGGTCATTGAAGGTCAAATGTCAAATCTAAAGTCAGATTTGAATTTCTGAGAACATGTAGATGATTTTGAAAAAAAATTTAGTCAATTTGAAGCAAGTTGAAAAAAGACCTTTTTGACCTTTTTTGACTTTGAGAAGGTCATTGAAGGTCAAATGTCAAATCTAAAGTCAGATTTGAATTTCTGAGAACATGTAGATGATTTTGAAAAAAAAATTTAGTCAATTTGAAGCAAGTTGAAAAAAGACCTTTTAGACCTTTTTTGACTTTGAGAAGGTCATTGAAGGTCAAATGTCAAATCTAAAGTCAGATTTGAATTTCTGAGAACATGTAGATGATTTTGAAAAAAAAATTTAGTCAATTTGAAGCAAGTTGAAAAAAGACCTTTTTGACCTTTTTTGACTTTGAGAAGGTCATTGAAGGTCAAATGTCAAATCTTAAGTCAGATTTGAATTTCTGAGAACATGTAGATAATTTTGAAAAAATTTTTTAGTCAATTTGAAGCAAGTTGAAAAAAGACCTTTTTGACCTTTTTTGACTTTGAGAAGGTCATTGAAGGTCAAATGTCAAATCTTAAGTCAAATCTTAAGTCAGATTTGAATTTCTGAGAACACGTAGATTATTTTGAAAATTTTTTTTAGTCAATTTGAAGAAGGGTTGAAAACAGACCTTTTTGACCTTTTTTGACCTTGAGAAGGTCATTGAAGGTCAAATGTCAAATCTTAAGTCAGATTTGAATTTCTGAGAACACGTAGATGATTTTGAAAAAAAAGTTTAGTCAATTTGAAGCAAGTTGAAAACAGACCTTTTTGACCTTTTTTGACCTTGAGAAGGTCATTGAAGGTCAAATGTCAAATCTAAAGTCAGATTTGAAGGTCAAATGTCAAATCTAAAGTCAAATCTAAAGTCAGATTTGAATTTCTGAGAACATGTAGATGATTTTGAAAAAAAATTTAGTCAATGTGAAGCAAGTTGAAAAAAGACCTTTTTGACCTTGAGAAGGTCATTGAAGGTCAAATGTCAAATCTAAAGTCAGATTTGAACTTCTGAGAACATGTAGATGATTTAGAAAAAAATTGAAGTCAGTCTAAACAGTATTTGTTAAGTTATAGGAAGTTGTAAGAAATTGTTACAGACGCCGGACGCCGGACGCCGGACGCCGGACGCCGGACGCCAACCTCCAACCACCAACCACCAACCGCCGTCGCAAAAAAAACGGAGACCATAACAATATGTCACCACTTTTGGTGGTGACATAAAAACACAAAGACATATTATAATGACAACATTTTTTTATATCCCTGTCACAATACACGACCATAAGTTAACTTAAACGGTCAATCCAATCCCTGGTCAAAGCAACGACTCATCCATCATCTACAATTTTTTTAATCTCAGCTCAATAAAACAATTTATCTGATTTAATCATATCAAAGATAACGATATTTCAAATAATGTTTTATGAAAGACTAAATCATCTATTTTTCTTCAAGCTTTTGTCTTTTAACAGTTGTGAATGCTTCGTCATAAATGCCAATCGTTCTTGTTAAAGTTCACTTGATAGTTTCACTAAAAGGCCTATTATTTACTGTCTATTGCAAATAAAGAAAACCCCTTTGAAAAAACTGTATATTTCCCAGCATAAAAATATATTTAAAACGTAATATTAATTGTTTATGTTGCATCCTTTCAGATTTAAGTGCTTTATAAGTCGCACTATGTGATAATGATTTTTAAATTAAGATTTTATTAGCATTGAGATTAAAGGATATCAGAGGATAATGTTTTTTATTGTTTAGTAAGCTTCTAGAGAAGAAACGTTCAAGAAATTGTATTATTCCTAAATCCCGGCAAATGACCCGTATAACATCTTACAATGTTCTGTATTCCCCGATTGAGAGAAAAATCTTAAAAGGCAAAGAACTAGAAAAACTTTGACTGAACGCAACACTTACATTCTACAATCAAAATATTAAAAAAACTATAATGTCACTGCCACAAGTGGTGACGAATTGTTATCGTCTCCAACTTTTTGTGGTGGCATTTGATGTTTAAAGATGAGGTTGGCGTTTGGCGTCTTTGACAAATGGCAAGTTGTGGTATTTGCATGTCGATGACTCGCTCGTTTTACAAAACACAAAATCCCCAAACTTCGTTCGACAGAGCAATCCACAATATTTCAAAGACAATAACCTTTAGACATGAAATAAGCTTTAGGAACTTGACTTTCATGGTTGAGTTAGTTTTCTCAGTATTCATGCGATCTTTTGTATAACTATTTCCATAATATAAAAGATTGAAATGGATCGGTGTTTTATAAATCTCAAGTGAAGCGGAAACAACAATAGAGTTACAATAGAAAATATAACAAATGTTTAATTCCACATAACAATAATACTAAAGTTATAAAATTACACACTATTCATTTTATCAGATTTTTTATGCTCTATTGTTGCCATTTATGCCAAGGTTATATCAGCATCATATGATAAGTCTAATAAAATCATTGAGAGATACACAAAAGATGGATAACACTAGTTGGAATTCTATGTCTCCCGATCGCATACTCATTGTATACTTGACTTGTATACTTGTTCACTGTTGTTTCTACTGGTATTTTGTAAAAAGATACATGTTTAAATTTGTGTATACATTTAGCAAAATATGTTTCGTGACGAAAAACGAGAATAGCTTTATAAAATATTAATTGAATCAAAATTATCAGAATATGGCTTTCCACTAACAGTCCATATCTATAAGTATGTATGTATGTATGTATATCTTTATTTCCCTTTATGAAAAAGGAGATACACCATTCTGATACTCATAGCATCTTTCTGTTTCTCAGGGCTGAGAAGAAATGAGATGTCATGGTTTATCATGATGGAGATACACCAATAACCACTGATCACATCCACGTTCAAGTTCTCCTCAATGTGTCGAGTTCTTAAGACGAGCAAGACAAAACAGTTCAAGATCCGAGTCAGGAGATACGACACGTAAAGACAATAAACTGGCATTTCAGGAGGGTACTGCACTATGATATTTGCAGCAACAAAAATACGGTACAGTCCGCAATATTTCCTTTATCTCTAGCCATTCTGGAATCCCATATTAACATTCATTGCGTTCTAAATTGAAATAGATAAGATCCAGAATTTATCATTCATGGATTTTGAAACTCAAACCATATAATGAGATTTTCGTCCCCTAATTAAATCTTCAATGGCTGTCAGAGTTCTTCATTGCGCGGTAACTCCTTCTTACAAGCGCTATTCAGTTTCATACACAAGAGTATAGAAAGCGTCTAAATCTAATGAGAGACAATTTCCTATTAGGGAAAAGCCAAATCTACGCCTTTTATTGGTATGTTGTTCTAATGGTATATATGATTGGAAGTCTCAAAGGCGGAAAATTGAGTTGAAAATGTCAATTTAGAGGGTGTTTCTGTTATTTTGCTGTGTTCAAAGGGCTAAATCAAGTGAATTATGATCGTATTGTGTTCACTTGTGTGTTAAGTGTATGCACTGGCGTTGTCGTATTGAGGATGCTTAAAAACTCGTTTCATTAACAATTCATCTATAGACGTATCATTAGGCTTACTCTTGTCGTGCCTCTGCCGCTGGCGCAACAAGATGATGTTGCGGAGGGGTTCTTCGCCGTAAGAATATACTATACATGCACAATGGACATTAATGACTTTAAGGTCCTAAAACGTTGTTTTAGCCGAGCGCTCTTTGCCGAAAGCTCTTAAGATTAGTTAGGATTTACAATTACATTTGTAAAACGTTTAAACTCAAAAACGTTTTACCCAAGACGTCTCAGGGGTCTAGTGTAAATCCAACTATTGAGTATTTGTCTTTTATTGATTCTATGTTGTCATAACAATGACGTATATTGGTCACAACACTTTTTTTGGACCTCCAATTCTACCCGCCTATGTACAAAACAGCACTAAAACCTGAAACTTGGTTAAACTAACTCCAAAAATAAATACAAAAAGTCAATGATAAAATACACTATGAAAAATGTAGAACATCAGTTTCATCAGCACAATATCAATTATTACAAAGAGACATCAGCTTTTCAGACACAGAGAAACAATGTCTTAAATACACATGTAGCTCTCATGCGCAGTAATATGAATATCCATGCAGTAAATACCTCATAAAAGAATGCGTGTATCGTTCAAAAAACGCTGAAAATATACTCAAATGTGTAGAGCTGAAAAATTTAACACGGATCCAAGTATTTTCTCATTGGAATTAAAAACTCCGAAAATATAAAAACAAAATAGGTCAATTATGCCATGCCATTAAAAGGAGTTTTGAAGAGTGACTAATCATCTTCAAATTAACGAACTTTTATTTTTTCTCTAAGCTATTCATATTTCACTAGAGTTAAGTAATCGTCTGTCTAGACTAAAGTATTTATTTCTAATGATCGGATCCGATTCGTGCTTTTTTCACTGTTTTATTTTAAAGGTCCTATGCAAAGTTTGAAAATATCAGTTAATCATTCAATATTATTTGTCATAACTTAAAAAATTGTTTTGACATTTTGCGAAAGAAGTTGACCAGAATTTTGGCAGCAAAAGTTTAGATTTTTCTAATAAGCTTAGAAGATTAAGACATATGATCAAATACAGTGGAACTTTAAAATGCTGAAATGTACAAATTAATTAGCATTTCAAAATATGTCAGTGCTGCCACCTACAACCTAAAATGATTCCCCCTGAAATGAATTTGAACTCTTGCACGTGAGAGCAAAACTATTGCGACAATTTGATCGAAAACTCTCAGTTTCTATCCATCACTCCCTCTATATGACTGTTTACTGAACATTCCTCGGTAATTCCTCGCTGCTTTTACATTGTTAGGCATGGTAACCGTGAATTTACTCAAAAAATGCGTAATGTTAAAAAGAGTCCAAAATAAGAATTTTTCAATGTTCAAAATAAGTAAAAAGGATCACAAAAATAGGAAAATATTTTGAATGTTCAAAATAAGTAAAAAGAGTAGTCACATAGCCCCGTATACAAATATTGAAAGTGAGCAATGTTATAAAAAGAGACACAAATAAGAGACTATTTTTCTATGACCAAAATGGATTCAATTATCTTATAAACACCTCCAATGGACGTTTACCCACGTGCGCCCCAATCGATGGCGTCGCAAACTTTAAATGTTCATTATGTACTAGACCATTCACTCTGTCGGTAAATCACTAGATGTATTGAGGATTGCTTTTAGGCCCCCTATACAATGAAGAATCTGCTATTATAATCCTTTATATTCTTTTCTTTCTACCTTGAAGGCATCGGTGTTGTTGTATATAGAGAGGCTTACCTTATTAACACATCGATGCAATTGGGATTACTGAATTAATGTATCCATTTAGAAAATGCATTAGCTTTCGTTTGTCTAATGAATTATTGAATCAATCATTAATATAATTTGCCGATCATCAAATTTGCGAACTCCAAATTGTAGTATTCCGGGTCAAGGAGGATTGGCTCCCAGGATCGAAACTCGATATTTTCCAACAATGAAAACGTCGAAATGTCGTTATTTTCTGAAATTAAAACCGACTATAAATTCAAAATAAACAGTTCAAAAGATTCGAACCAATATCTCGATCATTTCTTGTGAGTTTTGGAATTTTTCGTTTGGAAATAAGACCAAAATTCACGATTTAAATGTTGAAGTGAACAAAATGGCGGCTGTTTGAATTCGAATTTTGTATTACGACATACCCATATATGGGACAGAATATCGGTGGTGCACTCTGGGAGCCAATCCTCCTTGATTCCGGGTGTAGAACCAACACAAAGAGTTACGTCATCGAAGTATGAAATAGACGTTCGTATTTTTAACGCATTTATTATATGTTCCATAAAAATGAAAAATCAGGCACATGATACGAATTCTAGAGAGTAAAAGAAAGACTGGACACGGTTAAAGATAGATTTCTCTGGAGGGAGCCGGGGGTATTGTTGAAGCAACAATGACCACCTAGCCTATGGGCCTTTATCTTTCTAGCTAACAGATTCGAATTAATAAAAAATCGTCGAGTATTTTCTATTAATTCCCTTTCAGGCATTGTAATCTTGATTCGTTGATATGTGTGTCCATTAGAAGTAATTGGTTCATAGAGGCGCATAACGGTCTTAAATAAAGACATTGTGTGATTGAATTCAGTTTGTACCAACGAATATCACTGGTCAGTGTCAAGCGAAGGTAACGGCCGTCGCATTGCATCAAACATGGCGGACGGGAAGTGTCGGTTTTGTTATTTTTAGTTTTCATCGAATTAAACTACTTTATAGTTGACATAATGCTTTGATTTTTGAACCAAATCAGACGCATATGACATGCGAACTATAGAACATGATAATTTGTTCATACATCATGCGTGGGAAAGGTAACTGGAAATGTAAGATACGGTAATACTAACGGTCACGTTCGTTTTCAATACACGGTAGCGAGACATCTTAACTCTCCATTATAACGTTACCGCATCACCGTATATCAGTTATCGTATCATCTGTAAAACCAAAATCCAGTTACCTCCCTTGAACTGTGGCGCCCACGCATGGTATATGAACAAATTATCATACCCCAGTGTTTCAATGTAATATAAGTTGGGTTCAGTTCAAATATCAAAGCATTACGTCAACTATTAAGTAGTTAATTCGATGAAAACCCAAAATATCGAAATCGACACTTCCCGTTCGCCATCTTTGATGCGAAGGACGGCCGTTACCTTCGCTTGGTACGAACCAGTGAAATGAGTTATATGTTCGAACCTAACGAAACCGTTATCAATAGATCTTTTCATCAATATTATAGATATTTTTATTGAAAACATTTCCTGGTATATTTCATATAAACGATATATTTTACTTTTGTAAGATCGAACGCAAATAGATAACAACAGCCATTGTTCTTTTGTAAAGTAAGAACGTACATAAGTTACATACACAATTGTAGATATTCTTTAGTTTGAGGGTACGGTTGACAATGGTGGATGTTTTTATCTTTAGATTATTTCTACTCGCATCTTGTCTACGTATTGATATCCCTTTCAGGTCTACTTTCGTAATATTTCGTATTATTTACTATTCGTTGTAATGATTCCTTGGCAGTTAATCGCCTGTATCTTTTCTTTAATTCTATTACGTTCCGCATGGTTGACTTGATTGTAAGCACGATCATTTACTTTTATTTCTTCTGTAATATCTGGTTGTTATTATCCATTATGGCTTTATTTGATGTTTATTTATTCTCGATCTATTGTTGTTTACTATTTTTATAATGCGCTATTGTGTTAAGCTTGTCAGACATATATGTACACTACCCTTCAAAAGTTCGCCAACCAATTGACTCCAATTTCGATCCGAGATCGTTAAAGCTCCTTTATCATCGATATTTGTTTTTTACAGTAAGTAATAATCTAAAACTTCGATGAATCTTTGAAATCAAAAACAATAGATTCAACACATGGTCTAATCGTGATTGCAAATAAGTTGGTGGGGAATGGAGAGTTCCTTAAAAATGGTTTATTTATATTTCTCTGGCTTGGGTTACTTATTAAATTATATCCTACAAAGATTCAGTTTTCATTAAGGATGGATCAAGCGAATGTTATAGAATGCCGGATTTTTTATAGTTTATATGATTATTATTGTCCAAAAATTGCACACGATTTGTTATTGTTCACATACATTGTACTTATACACTATATTGTTGTTGAGGTATTAACACGTACATACAGTATTATACTATGGTTCACATATTAATACTTGATATAATTATTGAAATATTATATACGAAAGTGCATGTTATGGTATCATCGTTTACAATATATTGCATACAAAGAAAGGATAAAATGACAAATAATTTTAATTGAAATGTGTAGTGATAAAAGTGTGATCAGACAGAAAAAACAATGAAATAAGTAATAATCAAATTGAGGAGAAATGCAGAAAATCATAAAATAATCCATTTAAGTTTAACAGTGATAAATTGAGGGAAATAAGTCCTAGTATAATGAAATAAAACAGTTCAAACACGGGAAATGTTTCATTGTTGAATTCAATCTCTGAAACAAATTGTTCGTCTAAATAATTTACTATGTTTTTGTCACCATCAACAATACGCCATTGTGGGCGGTCCGTGCATAAAATGTCAATCTGATTAAGGATATTTGATACATTTTCTCACAATATCATCCATGAAACCCTTTTGTTTTCTCCAGTCTCGATATACTATAGTGGATATCTTTTTGAGTATATTTTGTATTTATCATGATTCGTTGAGTTTTTCATAGTATTTCATAATGTTAACTTGCTGGGGGTTGGGACATTTTTGCAGAGAGGTGAACAACAGGCTATAGCAAGTAAATAATTCCTCATTTAGAGTAACAATAAGAACTGTCACATCTCAGTTCAAACATAAATGCATTAATTTACCTGCGCAAATAATTGTAATTGATAATTATTTGTTTAAATGGATTTTTGAAACAGAGAAAAATTGAAAGAGGCATGGTAGTTTACCTGTGCAAATTATTGTGAATGATAATCATTTGTTGAAATGGATTTTTGAAAAAATGAAATAGTCATGGCAATTTACCAGCGCATATAATTGTAAATGGTCATCATTTTTGTGAAATGAGATTTTTGAAACAGAGAAAATTTGAAATAGCCATTGCAATTTACCTGCGCAAATAACTGATGCCATGGCGACTGGGTGTGTTGATATTTAAGATTATAGGAAAAGACAACATTTTGATTTACCAAAAGTTTCGATTTCCTTGCAATGAAAATTAAAAGTCGCACGGCGTTCCACAGTGAAAATGCACACTATGTTTTTACCTCACCTGTGCGTGTGCAGTTAACCCTTGAACGATGGTGGTTTCTGTGGAATGTTTATAAAAAAGTGATAAGACCAACAAGGGATGGATCCAAAAGAAGAAAAAGAAGGAAAGAAAGAAACCCAAAGATAAGAGAAATTTGGAACCGATCTAATATCGGTGATTGCTAGAAACTAAAATCATGGACCTCATGTTCACAAAATTATTAGAGACTCCTATGTAGAAGATTATGTTCGGTCTAAATTCTAGATCTCTCAAGTCTATCACAGGGATCTAATGTGATAGCTTAGAAGGATGCAACCTCGATAAACACTTTCATTCGATTTTGCATCGGCGTCCAAATTCCATAGTTCAGAACGAGAATGGGCATCTTGATTCACCTGGTTTCAGTGGCTCCAACCTCAAGATGTTTTACAACACCTTAGAAGTCTAAGATGGCATGGGTGTCAGGTTGTGGTGGCTCTGGGAACCCAAATCACGCTCATTACGATAAATGTTGAAAATGCTTTTCTGGGTAAACTTGGCATAGCAATTGTCAAAACGGGTATTGACTTGGTCACCCCCCCCCCCCCCTCCTTAAAGTTGGCTCAGTATTATTTTTATACCAAGTAGGTAGGCGTAAAGTGTAAACAGCATTCCTCCTTCAGATAACCAAAAGTTCCCCCATGGGCAGCGTGTCAATCCTGTTGTTTTTGTGATTGGCCTACCTCAATTATATATGCATATATATAGAAGTTATAAATGTGTTAATTTCCCCAAACGTTGTTTACATCCTGTACATAGTCTATGTAACATATATTTTAGATTTTGTCATGACTTACGTTTTGCCTCATTTCTTCATTGCGTTTTGCCTCATTTCTTCATGACTTTCGTTTTGCCTCATTTCTTCATGACTTACGTCTTGTCTCGCTTATTCGAAAGATTATTATATGAAAAGTATTGCATTCGAATTTTCATGCAAAAATATTGTTCACGTCTGTCTGGAACGGAAAAATACTTGAATGCCTAAATAAAAGTAGAATGTGATATACAGAAGTCCAATAACACAAGTCTTAATTAGGTAGCTTAATGGTTAGTCTTGCTCAAAGACTGTATCCACCCCCCCCCCCCCCCGTCACCTTCACACTCTTTAGAGAGAAGGATAAAGGGGGGGGAGTAAGGGTCTTTTAAGCAAGACTACTTAATGATAATATCGTTTGGCTGAGACCAGAAAATTCAATCTTTTTTCTACGCGCGTGACACATTTATTTATTATCCCATCGAACGAAGTTCGGAGGGATATAGGGAACGCCTCCGTCCGTCCGTCCGTCCGTCCGTACGTACGTCCGTCCGTACGTACGTCCGTCCGTACGTACGTCCGTCCGTCCGTCCGTCTGTCCGTCCGTCCGGGCAATAACTCAAATACCGTTGGCCCGATTTTGTTCATATTTTGTACACATATACCTTATGGGGGTAGAAGTTCTGCTCGAAAGCCGATTTTCAAAATGGCCGCTCATTTCAAAATGGCGGCCATTTTAGTGCCGATTTTACAGTAATTTAGGTGCAATATGTAAAACTGTAATATCAATATGTTTTAAATGTAAAAAAATTTTAAAGGACATTAATAATGCTACAAATGTAGATATTAAAGAAGCACATGGCAGCCATCTTGAAAAATGGCGGCCTTTACTCGTCATTTTACGATTTTTGCTATAACTCAAAAAATAGTGGAGCGATTTTGTTCATATTTGGTATGTGAATACTATTAGCATTGTACACTTTCTAAAGACACTTTTGGTAGAAGGTGGCCTTTTTGAAAAATGGCCGCCATTTTAACGTATTTTACTATAACTCGAAAAGTAGTGGAGCGATTTTGTTCATATTTGGTATGTGAATACTATAAGCATGGCACACTGTCCTATGACACTTTTGGTAGAAGGCGGCCATTTTGAATTTTTTTTTGAAAAATGGCCGCCATTTTAACGTATTTTACTATAACTCGAAAAGTAGTGGAGCAATTTTGTTCATATTTGATATGTGAATACTTTAAGCATGGCACATTGTCTAATAAAACTTTGGGGAGTAGTCGGCCATTTTGAAAAATGGCCACCATTTTTATGTGTGTTATTTTACAAGAAAAGCATATTATTTCTTCTGATGACAACTTGGCTAGTGAGCAACCATTTTGAAAATGGTGGCCTTTCTGGTGTGTTGTTTTATGATATTTGCTATTCGTTTGTAAAAATGCCAGCCATTTCTGTTCGATGGGATTCGCTACGCTTTGGCGTTGCCGTTGTTCTGGTTCTACTCAACTTCAATTCAAATTCAATAAATTAATTACGTTGTATACGAGAGGCGGTCTATTAGTGATAATAAGCGTCCATTACTTATTAATCACCCCTCGTATTATTCCCAGACTAATCAGGTGGAAAATACATTGGTGTTAACACAGTATGATATTGTAAACCTCAATTATTTTATTATTATCTTCATAAACCTCTAAACAGCAGATTTTAAGATGAGGACGTTATCCCTTCAGTTTAACGAAGACAATCCTCTTGTATATAAAGCATAAGTCTGACTTAATGAAAGATTCGTCATGCGTGAAAGTCTATCAATTTTAAGATGTATGATTGTGAAATATAGAGTATGGAGATAATGGTGCCATAACAGCGTTATAGACACAACACAATTAGACTAGTGGCCAATTAGAATCATTATCCGTTATAATATCTGCTAATGATCTTACTAAATATGTTTCTTCAAGCAAAATAGTGGATCTTCATGATCCATTAAATGAAATAATATTTTTGCACCGGACGAAAAAGAAATAACCTGTATATTTTTCAACCTTATAAAACATTTAGTATTACAGCATTACGACACTCGTACACTAAAAACAACACTTGTAACCTGTAAAATATGCATACTTGTTTGCCTGCCTCAGGGGCGGATCTGGGAAGCAACAAGGGGGGGGGCCCAAAGGTCAGGTCAGAGAAAAAATCGTCCGCGCTTGCGCGGCAAAAAATTTTTGGCCCCTAAAACCCAAAAGTGGGCCCAAATTTTGAAATTTTGAGGCCCATTTTCTTCAAAATTTGGCCTGAAATTAAAAAATAAGGCCTCAAAAGGCCCAATTATGACCAAAAAGGCCCACTTTTTGGGGCCTTAAGGCCTTTTTTGGCCCAAAATTTTTTTGGGGCCCAATTTTTTTTTTCTGGGCCCACCAAAGGGGGGGGGGCCGGGCCCCCAGGCCCCCCCCCCCCCCTAATCCGCCAGTGTGCCTAGATTTGGACTTGTTCTAGCATATTAAAACTAGATTTCAAAGAGCAACTCCACAAAACATTTCAGATGACTAGCTCAAGTAGATGCACTTTATGAACTCTATAGTTTAATGCCAAAGAACAAGTCAGAATTCGAATTTATATGGACTCTAGATTTTTTTATTATGTCACCCTTTATGACAACGTTTGTTCAATTAACAAATAATACTTGTATTTATTCAAACGTGTGAACTTTGTCTAAATTTGTCTATACTTTCTAAAATGAAAATCAAGCATTGTATATTAAGATAAAAATAGGCAAAATCAAACAAAAATGAAAACTGCACTGGCTGAATAAATTGTTCAACAAGTTCAGGAAAACCTTGGTTTTTAGAACCACTCTGCTATAATATCAGTAGCCATTACAGTTATGGTAAGAAAAGATAGACATTAAAACGGAAACTTTAAAAACGAAAACAATGTGAAAGGATGCCTTTTGTGGATGGGGTTTATATTGTATTGTTTTATACAATAAACAGGTACCGGTAATTCGCCCCTGGGTAAGGAAAATCTAGTGTATTATTTCACAATAGTCATTGGGATGGTGTTTATAATACGCAAACAGAGCATAGAACAATAGAAAGATGAGAATTACCCGGGAATTACCAAGAAAATCAGCAGCAGAGAGATGCATCCGGGTAATTTGCAGAGATACATCCGGGTACCTTGAAACTCAGAGACCCGGATTTACCAAAAAATCCACATGTTTAAAAAAGTTAAATCAAGGAAAGATTTTATGGTAGAACCATGAAAGAAAAGTGACAATGCTGAAAAGTGCACAATGAAATTTTTGTTTAGGTTGACGAGAAACATTGACTCTGGCAGGATGAGCAACTGAAAGGATATATTATTTTTTCCTCGGGGTAGTCATTACTGACGCAGTTCTATAATGACAGAGTTATGTTGTTACTGTTAGTTTAGAGCTGTCACTATTGTACCTTAAAAGGGCTTAAACACTTTGAAATAACAAGCATTTTTATAAAACAATGCGGCTATAAAGCACATTACATGATGAGCTTTAAAAGAAACAATACCCTTTGGGCAAGAATGCATATTTCATAAATAGCTTTGTAGGATTGGAAAACTGTATTTACTGGTTTGAAATGAAAGCACTTCTAATAATCGTTAATCAACATCGATAGTTATTTTAGTTTTACAAAATTACAGATAAGTTATCCTAGCTGTAACCACAAATTCTGATTGTACAACAACACGTAAAATGGCGTTTGCAAACAATTTTGGCGATGGTAAACAATTTTGCCTTCATATCGCTGTATGCATGCCCGTAGCCAGCCCGTAGCCCATCACCCCCACACACATAAAAGATGTCTGTGCTACACCAACTCCCTTCGTAATGTCAAGGGTTACGGAGAGACGCCAGGGGAGGGTTAAGGAGAGACACCCAGGACGGCCCTGAAGTTGAACTTTTATGGTTTTTGTAATACGTTTCAGGTACGTTTTTAGGATTCACAATAAAAGAAATATAGTGTAGCGACAAGCCTCTGTGACCCCTCCCCCGCTCTACTTGACTACCCTTTGGTGGGGCGGGGGTCACAATGGCTTGTCGCTAGATTAGGTCAAAATCTACATGGGAAGAATATAGTTCAGTCAACGGTAAGGGTAGGGTCCAAGCTTAAAAATAATTTGTACGTAAACGTGTAATGAGCGTGTACGCGAAGGTGTATGACCCCATGGTGACCTCATTTATTTTTCTAGAGCATTGCCTAGCATGCCTAATACAGGGTGGTAAAAACGGCAACCCTGGATTTTCCTCATACTTTTGTCATTTTAGGGATTTACTCCCTGATATTTTACACGCTTTTACATAATTCAATTTCCTATTAGCCTTTCGTATTTCGTGACCATCAGACCGATAGCCACAATGTTACAGCACTTTAAACAATATGCCGCAGGTGTGGCCAACATTGCGCTTAGGCAAAACTACCCAAGTTGTCTTTGACCCAACTGTAATCTTCAGTAGGTATGGCCTAAATGACAATTATGATCTCCTTTTTGATGTCTGTTATTGTCATGGGGTCATTTTTGTACACTTTATCTTTGGCATATTCCACAGGTAGAAGTCATGTAAGAACATTTTGGACGACTGATACAGGTTTGCCCACAGCGCAATAATGGCCCACGGAGCATGTTGTTCAAAGTGCTGTACTACTGTAACTATCAATCTGATGGTCAGATGTAGGGTGGTAGGAGATTGGACGATGTACACATGCCTTACCAAATATCAGAGAGTATTTTTTTTTAATGACAAAGATAGGAGGAAAGGGTTGCCGTTTTATTTAACCACCCTGTATGTCTCACAATTTGGAAAACATACGATGAACTTTTACATTAACATTACTTGCATGGAAGGTGGGTAGCGGCGTGTCCCTTGCCAATATACAGTTAAAAAGCGAACGGATTGAGAGTGTAAAATGTTGGAAGCAAATCAGATATCAGATTCTCCTGAACTGGTCAGAACTGGTGGACTTCAAAAAACAAACCCCTTTAAATGGAAAACAGCAAATTGAACGTATGTGTCTATTGTTATCTTAGAATATTTTTTATACTTCAAAAAATACACACTCCCTTTAAATGTTATCAAATAGCACAATGGTATGCGACCATGACATCCTAGAATACTTTTGGACTTCTTTTAAGAAAAATACGCACTCCCTTTAAATGTCATATAACAGCATATGTGACTATTGGTATCTTAGAATATCTTTTAGACTTCAAGAAAATACACACTCCTTTTAAATGACATCAAATAGCACAATAGTATGCGACACCCTAAAATACTTTTGGACTTTTTTAAAGAAAAGTACATACTCCTTTTAAATGTCATATAACAGCATATTCACCGTATGTGACTATTGGTATCATGGAACATTTTTCCACTTAAGAAAAATACACACACCCTTTAAATGTCGTAAAACAGCACATTGAACATATTCGACTATTGACGTCTTAGAATATTTTTATGAGAAAAATACACACTCCCTTTAAATATCATAAAACATCATAATCGTATGCGAATATGATATCCTATAACATTATTCCAGGGAAAACATTTCAGTGAGTATATACACACAAATGATCTCCAGTTAAGTGCATTCAAATCTGGACGTCACCACAAAGTTATGAATGTTTAACAAGTCTGCTTGTAACAAAGCGTTCCAGTGGTTTTGCAAATACAATTAAAGGCCACAATTAACGATGATCTCTGCACTTTAATTGTTCAGAGTTAAATATTCATGTATCGATGATAGAAAATGAAAAATCTTTTTCTTGTGTAACCGACTCAAATAATGAATACATTCCAATCATAAAGCGTCCATTAGTTGTTTAATTATGAGCCATTACGAATCGCATACTTCAACTCCGCTGACAAAAGATGCATTTTACGAAAGCTTTATATTTTCCTTTAAGTATGAATAACGGAACTAATATAACATACCCAAACATAGCGTAATAGTGCTAGGTATTTATAATTGGATGACATAAATCTATTATTAGATCATTAATACTTTGACTTTAACTGTCCGCTGTTAAAATATGGTATGAAATCGTATTAACCTGCGGGAGGTTCCCTATTGGAATCGAAATACCTGGACGTATTGAAATCGTATTTACTTAGCAGTCCACCTACTGAAATCGTATTCACCCGATCGTCCCTCTTTTGAAATCGTATTCACCTGGAGGTCATCGTAATCTATTTTCTGACGTTCGTTCATATTACTTACAATGTTCAACATGAAAAAGACAAATTAAATATTTTCTTATGAATGCTAATCAATAAATTGAATTGAATTGAATAATCACTTTTAAAGTTTCACGAAATTAAATTATCATTGTGTTTTAAAATGTTACTCATAATTCCTTTTCGGGAATTCAATGAAGTACCCCAGCTTGTAAAATATTATACAAATATTGAATCCTGTGGAGTTGAATATTTAGAGGTTATGTCACTATCGTGGCATATATGGCCGAGGTCTCAGTGATATATGGCCCGACCTTGGGAGGGACATTGATCTCTGAGAACCGAGGGCATATGTGCCACGATAGTGACATAGACGATTTATAACATACCTATGAGTATGATGATGTAGTCTGGTCAGAGAATACCGTTTTCTTATAGAATTGACAAACAAATGGTTTGAAAATGATTGAAATGAGTTTAGAAATATTGCTCGCGCAGTTCTATCTTCGATTGATTGGTTATGACGTCAGCGCCTTGAACAATCAGAAAGTTAGCGGGCACGGGCTTTTCAAAACTTATATTGGCCCGCTGTCTTGTGTACACTTTGCACTATACATCATCATAGGACGTACATGTACCTATGTTATAACTGTATTTATTCCATAGTTAGCATGATATTCAAAGGATAACATGTCAAAATAAAAACGGTATTTTTGTAATCAGTGGTAAAATATGATATTTTTGACAAATTTTCACTTAACCATAGCATACGGTGTTTAAGCCATGACATACGGCGCCGTATGCTATGAATTATGGATTTTTGCTACTCCAGACTCAAAACGAGGCTAAGTGTCAATATCGCCGGATCGTTGGAAAATTTGAATTAAATCACTTAATTTCCGACAATTCTGATGATGACTTTAACTATGGAATAAAAAGAACATCCTATGATTTACTCGTGAAATGATTTTAATCCACTCATGGATATTGATATCGAACTCCAATGCAGTGTCTCTGTATAGATACATATCACTGCACGGGAGTTCGTATTGATATCTGCACTCTCTCGCTACGCTCGGTCGTGTAGATATCATATCCATTCGTGGATATAAATCATATCACTCATAAATCATAGGATATCCTCTATATATTTCTGAAGGTGTATTCGCCGCAGCCCGACCATTTCGATGACCATGGGCCTTTTCAGATGAATGTTACTCATTCCAAACACGGTCTTAATCTTTCATTTTTGCCCAAAAGGTGCTTTTTAGTACCCAGATGAATAATTGCGTGTTATTTTTCTGTAGAATGTATAAATAGCTAGAAAATTGAGCGGTCTTCTTTTGAAAATTGCAAAATTTCTCATCATGCACAGCAGATCTGCCTTAAGGTTCATGCATTATTTCCAAGAGATTTTTTATGCTAATATAAAGATGGCAGCAACATACATATTGTCTCTTTTCGAAAATATTTAAAACATTGAATTCTCCTGACATCTTTATTTACATCCAGGTGTAAAAGGGTAGGAGGTCCTATCAAATTATGGTCCTACTTTCCATTGATTTATATGGTGACCTAAATACAACTCTTTCCCTTATTATCGTATCCACAATCAGGGCCAGTAAGGGCCTTTAAGAAAGGGGACCATAATCCCCAGGGGACCATAATTTCTTTTACACCGGAATAGCCTGACACTGGTAAAGTCAAATACCGTTATCACAAATGGCGGACATAATCGTCGCTTCAATTAAATTTTCAAGAACTGTATGTTTAATAGCGAGTGATGATAATGCCCCCTAGTGACCCGTAATTCAACTTATCCTGATATTAATCATCCCACTCCAAGTTTATTTTTGATATGACTTATTGTGATTCTCATAAGATTCTCTACTCTCCCATAATTTACTTAGAATAAAATTCATCATTTAACCCAAAACACCCCTCTCTCATTTAACCACGCTATCAAAGTATTTTGAGCGGATATTACATTAGTATACCAAGGTAATTAAGTTGACAAATCTTTAGAATGTATGAATAAGTAGAATATTTACATTTTACAGTTTAAACCAGAGAAAAGCCATGAGCTGATATTCCATAAACCATTAGAACACATATTAAATTAATGATATCAGTCCATCTAATCTTAATAGTATGGAAATAGTAAGAGCTGTTTCCCACAAACACATCGGTTTAACCTTTGACCCCTGCTTAACACACAAACACCATATAAGTAACATCTATGATAAAGTTACAAAAATGTTGAATCCATTTAAAAAACTCAAAAACATGATAGGATCTAGTCATCTGGAGACAATCTTCAAGTCCTTCATATTGCCTCATTTCGATTATGGTACCATCATTTACAATAGTTCTTCCAAATATCTACTTCAAAGGCTCGATAGATTATATTAGAGAGGTTAAGATTAGCGTAAAATTGTACGTATACCTATCCCTATCCGTATGTTTGCAACTGACCTCCCTTACAAACATACGGATAGGGATAGGTATACGTACATTTTTACGCTAATCTTAACCTCCCTATTATAAAGCCGCTATCTACTGCTCGGGTTGTATTCACGGGAGCAGCTCAGATAATGTACTAACGCTACTCCAACATGTCCAATGGCCATCCTTTGACACGAGAAGGAAGATGTTCTCTAAATAATTTTATGTACAAAATAGTACATGGTCCTTACCCTCTGGATGACATATATGATAGGTTCAAAAACCAGAAACACGAAACCTGCGTAACACTGATGAGTTCATTATACCAAGATGTTCCGAACGGTACAGAAATTCAGCGGTACCCTCTGGAATCTCCAACTGGTTAGCCTTGCCAAATACATTAAAGAGTAAAGCTACTATTCAGAATTTCAAGAAACATCAAAAACTACTTTTCAAAAATCCAATAAATGTCATTACAATCAGCAAACTGAACCTCACAAGGAGACATGAGATTATAGTAAATAAATTCAGGGCTGACTTCTTTCTAAGGCCCAACTATAATATGCTCAGAAGTTCAGCAATATTGACAACCCAAATTGTACCTGTGGACATCCACAAACAGTTAAACACTTCTTTTTCCATTGTGCTCTTTTGACACAATGCTAGGGATGAATTTAATCAATACCTGAAAAACCTGATCCCTGAAGTTTTTGACAGGCAAATCTCCCAGTATAAATATCTTGAAGTTCTGAAATATGGCTCAACAGAAATCTCTATTGAACTAAATTCGAAAATAATGACCAGGCTAGCTTCCTTTATAAAAGCTAATACATGATTTTCCCTCCTGTAACATCTTTATCTCTATAAACCGCCAAGCACCCCCCCCCCCCCCACCTCCTAAACCTTAAAACTACTGTTAACATTGCTCCTTATATTATATTCAAAAGCGCATCAATGTCTTCTATAATGCCATGCACGTATTTGGCGATTGAAGATAATTTTGTAAATGTAACTACATTGTTATGATGATAATTGATAAATAAATAAAAAATAAAAATAAAACAAGTAGAATATTCAATATTTAATTTCAAAATTGCAAAAAATCTAAACACACAATTTTCCAGAAACCCAGGCCTATTCATGCGACAGAAAGCGAGGGTTAGTTCGTTCATACACAAGACAAAAATCATGTACAACTTCATAACAATTATGGATAAGAATAATAAAGTTAACTGTGAGTTGGAAATATACCAAGGGCCTAACACTAGATGATTTTATTAAATAAGCTGATAACCTGCCAACCCAGTCCTAGATTCAATGGACTTTATTCCATTCATACTTGAAATACCCTTGGACCAAGGATGTACCAACCTCAGATTGCTTAGTATAATGAGTGAAAAGCTAAAGTAAAATGTCGGGGTAGACAATAGTTATCAAAACACGAATAGTTAATGAATGTTAAAAGTTTGAAGAACAGAAATACAATCTTAAAGACAACAAATAAAACAAAGAAACAATAGAACTACAGTATTACAAAATGGTTTAAAATACAAAACGCGAACATGCAAAAATATATTTCACTTATGGTAGGAGTACTTGGCTCGTTTATGGGAGGAGTAGTATACAGTTTTAACACATATGTAATTGCCTTGAAAAAGACGTTCAACTATACACAGACAGAAGTTGAGACTATAGTGTCAAGTGGAGACTTAGGCCAGTACTTAATGCTTCCAGCGGGACTTATGTATGATAGATTTGGACCAAGACCTCCATGTATAGTCAGCCTTATTCTCACTGGAGTTGGATTTACATTATTATGGATGAGTACAATGTTTAACAGATTTTTTGCTGCCAAGGCTTGGCTGCAAAATGTCATTTATTTTGCAGCATCATTTGGAACATCATTTCTGTTTATAACAAGTGTAGGTTTAAACACTAAAAACTTTGAAGGGAAACATAGAGTTAGTGTTCAAGTGGTTCTTGGTTGCGTATTTGGAATTGCCCCAACAATATTTAGCGCCATCTATCAAGGCTTTTTCGTCCAAGGTCACATAAATGATGCAGAGAATCAAAAATATGGAGATTTTATGCTATTCCTAGCAGTGCTGTCTGTGATCATTAATTTGTTAGCCATTGTGCTGCTGAAGGAAATTCCAATGAATGAAACATTTCAAACAGATGAAACTGAATTAAAGGAATATTCCTTGCCAAACCATCTCTCTCCTCATATGGTAGCTATAACCATATATATGCTTGCCATGTTTAGCAAAACACGCAAAAATGTTTTGATATGGTCAAATTTGATCACTTAGAAATGTGATGCTCAATTCCAGTAAGCTGCCATCTTTTAAAAATTCACACAGGAAGTGATGTCATCGACTCTCAACTTTGCATATAGCATTAGGTGAGGAGTTATTAAGTATTACAAAACCAGCTAAATATTCTTTTTCAACTTTGTATCTTATTTAATCCTTCTGAAAATCTCTTCTTTTATTCTAAGTTGACAAGCCCTGAAAATATTTTTGCTCAGAAAGTAATGATCACTTGTCTAGAAGTGATTTTGTGCTTCTTTCCTGTACTGTTATGGGCAAGGTTATAGAAGTTGAGAGTTGATGACATCACTTTCTGCAAGTAATCTTAAAAGATGGCAGCTCACTGGAAATAAGCACTAGATTTTTAAATGATCAATATTGACCATATTAAAACATTTCCCAATGTTTTGCTAAATATGGAAACTATATATATATATATATGATTATAGCTACCATATCAAGAGAGAGATGGTTTGGCAAGGAATATTCCTTTAAATGAGCTGTTCAAAACTTTAGAAGAAGAAAGAGATGTGGGAAAAGCTGATGAATACATGAATAGCAAGCACTTCAATGAAAAAACAGAATTGATGTCAAATGCTAATTGCAAAGACAACACTGCTGGTCCACCTGATCTGAATATATGGCAAATGATACAAACATTGCAATTTTATTACCTCTTTCTGATAATTATTATCATAGGTGGGACTGGCCTTACGTTTATTAACAATATCACCATAATTTTGAAATCTGTCCATCGGGAATATGACATCGCAGTTTTTACAATCTGCCTTCCAATATTTTGTACATTAGCAAGAATTGTTATCACATTTACGACTCATTATATACTCCTAAAATTGGATAATATTCCTAAATCAGTATACCCACTCCCATGTGTACTGTTAATGTGCATGGGTCTGATTGTTTTAATTTTCTCCAGTCAGGATTTCCTTGGCTTATTTAGCAGTACAATTTTGATAAGTCTTTCATATGGGGCACTTTTTATACAAGTACAATGCGTCGCTATTGAATTATTTGGTGTAAAATATTTTGCACAGAATTATGCAGCCTATTTCCTGGCACAAAGCATTGGACTGTTTGGCTTTCAACAGTTGTTTGGGTTTAGGTATCAACTCAACAGCCCACCAGGATCAAATGAGTGCTATGGTGAATATTGCTCAAAGTGGACATTTGTTTTACAAGCAATTTTATGTTTTTGTGCATTGTTCTTAAACATTTGTCTCATCAAAATTGAAAGAGATGACAAAATGAAGCAAAAAGAATCCCAGCAAATCTAGTTTCATATTATTAAATATACCAGCATTCATAATATGATTCATGATATTCACAATCTGTTTCCTCGCATATTTTTGATATATCTTAATAGACTAGATGCGAGTAAAATAATCTTGATTCACGTTAATAAAATATTCAAAATTCAGCCAAAGTGATGTCATATTTGAAATCTACATGTAAAGTACCTCTAGCAATATGGTTTCGAAAATTGTTTATCAACTTTGAAAAGGATCCGTTACCCCATATACCTAAAGATGCCCCCGAAGGTTTCATTGGAAATAACATGGAAATAATTACTTTAAATTCAATTATGAACATATCCAAAACAAAATTAGGTCATTGGGATTAAAACTGAGGTCATTCAGTGCATTTACGTTTGACTATGCAAATCATTCTAAATATCATTTTAGGAGTACCTTAGTATTCATTCATGACTATTTTAAGTATGTTGACCGTTCAATCAATGAATAATCATGGAAAGTAACATGGAAATAGTTACTTTTATCTGAGACGAACATACCCAAAACAAAATTAGGTCATTGGGATTAAAACTGAGGTCATTCAGTGCATTTAAGTTTGACTATGCAAATCATTCTAACTATCATTTAGGGGTCTTAGCCTTCACTCATGACTATTTTAAGTATGTGTATGTTGAACATTCAATCAATCGATATAAATAAATAACAAGTTTTTGTATAAATTGTAAATATTATGATAGCCTAGACTTAGAAGTACAATATATTTATATATAGTGCAATATATTTATTTTGTAATGACAATGACTAATATGTCAGGTCTATGATGGAATATGTCAATAACATGGCAATAAAATATATATATATAAGCAGCCAATGCAAATGCTTTGCTCAATGTATGCTAACACAGATCAAATTGACATTACATATTCAGCTTATAACGTTAGACATGTTAGATAGGGTTTACGATCACTTGGTCGACACACATGAGTATGTTATGGTTTACATGAGATCCAATTTTAGGGTGGGATAAAATAGTATATAACATCAGTATACCGTTATTTCCATGGTTACTACAATTTATTAGGGAATTCTTGAGTTCTGAAAACGTTCAATGATCTTCAGGTGTTCTATAAGTTGCACCACGTCAGCAGCATCATTATAAAGTTGGTTTCGATAAGGGAGTTGCTATATAGTTGAATAATGCTGTATAGATAGATTTCAGCATCTGATTTTATATGTTCTGGTTGGGACAGACTGCCATAGGCTTCTGAAGCAACATTCAAGTCCTATTTATACTGCACATGTTCCGTGAAAATGTATTGCTGGATGTTGCTGATATGTGGCAGATTTCTATGACTCCCTCTCCGTCCATTCGTCATATCCTCCTATATAGTTCCTAGCCCTGGAAATATGAGGTTAAAGTTTTATTTATTTGAAAATTATTTCAAAAGGTATGCTGAGACATTAGCCATCTGATAATATTATAGTGATCAATACTGACAAATCTATCAAGGCATTAACATGCAAAATGTCACCACTTGCCATTTGTTACAGATGCCAAATGCCGGACACCAACCACAAATTAAAACACCAAACACTGACCACCAAACACCATCCACAGAAAAGTTGGAGACTACAACAATATGCCAATATTTCTGGTGGTGACATAAAAAATCATGTTTCTAAGGTGTTCAAAATTGTGAGCCCCAACCTTGTATTCGTGAATGCAACTTTCGGCTGTCGGCTACAGGATTAACCTACTATTGTATGGGCAACTCATTTAAATATGATTAGTGTCTGCCATAAAATAGTAGGTTAATCAAGTACCCGCTAGCAGTTAGTTGCATTCCAAAATACAACCTAACTTGCCAGAATTCCGGCAGAGTGATTTTACATTTTACTCTAATACTTACTCAAAATTTTTTTGCAAACTTGCGCTATCCCACAATCCCACAATAACATCGCCATCTATCTAACTCACTAAAATCAAATAACTTCATTATTTATCAATTTACTCCCATACTTACTTCTTGAATCCTAGTTCATGAGCGACACTCATGGCAAAGAAACTGCGCCTACCACTCTTACATTGGAAGACAATATTGTCATCATTGGGATGTGGTTTATCTACTCCAAATGCATCTTTAAACTCTGATGGGGGAGCTTCTAATGCTGCCTTCACATTGAGCACTGCAAGGAGAGAGAATTTCTGAATAACAATGGAGTAGAATAATGGTGTTCAAGAGGGGTAATATCCCAGGGTTCAGAGATGATCATATTTTCAATAGAAATTTATACAGTCGCTGATTGGTCAAATGACATGGCTGACGAAAACAAAATGATGGATTCAAAATTTTGAAAAAATGTCTGATTAATATGTTAATTTCTTGAGTGTTTACCAATATTAAAGATTGATATTTCAAGATCAAGATAAAGAAAGTAAAGGATTATGTTGAACAATGATCATATCAAGGTATGGTATTCGGAAGCTATACGGTGTAAATTCAGACAAATGAAAGATGGGTATTATGAGGTCATCTCTGAGCTCTGAGGTTTTCCTTCCTCTGATGGTGGTCAGTGGCTTAAAGCACGGCTTCAAAATATCAATGTCTGATAGGAAACTAAACAAATTTAGTTTTTACCTTGACCCCGTACCCCTCCTCATGAAAACTAATTACCTGTAATGTTGAAATTGTGAAGTGTCCACTGGAGTTTTTGTAAAATTTTGTTGTGGAGTTTTAAAGACACATTCATTGCTCTTCTCGCTTTTATTTCCTTGGCACTGTACAAAATAATGTATTTTCATACCATGTAAAGAGTTATACAGGCCCGTAGCCAGGGGGGGGGGTTCGACAGGTTCGAGCGAATCCCCCCTGGCCAAAAATTCTTTCAAAATCATGCAGTTTTTCATCATTCTGAGCCGGTTTAAGTGATTTTGGCCATTTTTGGATCAAAATTGTCAAAAGTGAACCCCCCTGGAAATTTTCAAAAAGTGAACCCCCCTTGGCAAATCCTGGCTACGGCCCTTATACCTTTTTGACTTGTACATTATTTCCAGAACACAAATAAAATACGTTTAGGCTGATTTAAAGATGGCAGCAGTGTATTCTCTCTTTTTGAGAATATGTAAAACAGATTGATTGCACCCGCCATCTTTATTCAGTCTTACATATATTTGACAATTGAATTAATCATCAGACTCTGTGATAATGAAGCAATAATGTGCCAATCAGCATTGTGACAATGAAGCAACATGCAATGAGCCAATTAGCTTTGTTTACCATAATGCTGTTGCTGACCCAATTTTTACCCAAAGGTTATCTACTCCAAATAAGTCTTCTCATGATTTACTTCTCATGAGAAACTGGAAACAAATGAGATTTTTCAACATAAATCTTAGCCATTTGTTGATTATCTATAAACTGATGCCATCTATTGTGTGTTTCTTAAATGATACATGCCAATCACGTTTTACCACAACATGGGACTTGGAAGCAGAATCGCTTTGGAATCTTAAGGACATGATAATGATATGGAAAATAGCAGAGAGCCATTATCCTCCTTGCATAGTTGGGCCAGATATCAATAAAGGTGAAAAAATGAAGAAAATGAATTTTTACTGGCGAAGACATACATGTAAGCCTTCATTTCCACTTGATCCCCAGTGTGTGGGTCAATGTGAAATTTATTTGCTAATTATATTAACTGTATTTCATGATATAACGATCAAATAGCTCAAATCAAAAAGTTTCAAATTTCCAAGACTCGAATGCTTGTATGGACTTACATGGTATATTTATGGCGCCATCTATTTTTCCAACCTCTATAAGTTCTTCCGGTTGTCTCACATCAATCAACTGAATGTCCCCAGACTTCAGCTTCTCTTTCAATTCTTCATAAGACACATCTTCAGTCGTTGATTGGTAATGAGTTGAACTGCTATGGAATAGTGATGCTAAAATGAAAACACCTTAAATAAGCATACATATTGCATATGCTTGCATTGAATTTAAAATTCTAAAACTTTCAATGTTTTGTTGTCGGAATTTACAATGTATGCACTAGAATGCCATTGAAGTTTTACAAGTGCAAATCTTATTTGAAGAATTTCAAGAATTTGAAAACATTGAAAGTCTAACTTTGAGAATATCTATCCAATCACAACAAATTATGTTTTAAATGAAATCAAACATCAAATATTATGTATAGTTATAGTTATCACTGCCTAGGTTATCTTGACCTGTGGCCGTCCTTAGGATAAAAATTGAATCTATTTGTTTAGCATTAACCCAAATGAATTGACTTGTGTCTACTCCAGGGCTCTATAGTTGTACTTGGATGGGTGGTCACTCCATAATCTATCTAGCTTGTTCTTAAAGCATTTAGATGTAAATGTCCCTCTGGTTTCAAGCTCATTTTAGAGGGTTGTATTCAAGAGGTTAAAAATTATAATCTGCCAGGATTATAGTTTTGAAAACGTCTCAATCTTTTGCCTTTACGATTACAACATGGGAGAATTTTCTACACCTCTTACACTTAAGATACCTACGAGGACTTCAATAGAATCCTTGGTATTTTAGCATTCTTTTAATGTACAATGTAGTTGAATCCACAATAATCTGGGTTTATCGGCAGAACAAAGAAATTTTTGCTTTTGAACACAATATTTGCACGAGTGTAATATCTAACTTATTTCAACCATCAAATTCTTCCATCTATTGGTACTTCCGAGACCAGTCAAACGGGGAATTCCCTTTTAAATCCCAAAATTCTCCCATGTTGTAATCGTACCGTCAAAAGATTGAGACATTCTCAGGACTATAGTCCTGGCACGGAATAAGTGAAAAACACCTATTTTTTGCAAAAGATCTCAACATCAAGCCATCCTAAACTCAAAAATGGTCTCTAAGCTAATATAGCCCTACATTGTATTTTCGGTCCATTGCATTGACTGCTTATTTCAGCGATACAAATGTACAGTGGGGGACAAAAATAAAACTCAACGTTCACAAGTTGTCACAATGAGCTAATTTCCAAGTTTCGTGTCTCAAACTCTCCCAAGCGGTAGAAAAATAATTCCCGTTCATTAAAGTAGCACAATAAATGAATCCAAAGCTTCATACCTGCAAATAATGGATAAATCCCTACCAAATCGAATGAATGTTTTCATGAATCGCCATGTTTGTTATCCAAGGACGGTTGACTCCCAGAATGCAACATCAGTTAACCGTATTTACTCATGACAGGTTTCAAAATGGCGGAACAGCCTTTTGAAAGCTGGCACGTGTCATGTTGCATTCTGGGAGCCAATCCTCCGTTTCCGGCGCAATCGGGCGACAAAACCACCTCAATATTTGAAGAGTCAGCATAACATGGTGTAACGACCCGAGGTGTTGTGTTGGGGCTTGTGCAGTTTCGTGGGGGTTGATTTAATAATAAGTGTCAAACAAAACATTTAGGTTTGAGGTCAACAATAATCAACGTTACTACATTGTTTAATTATAAGTCATAAGGTACATGAACATGTTACATAACAATAAGAAATGCATACAAGTACTCCTGTAACCTCAATACTAATTAAATCTAAGTACAATACCTGGACTGATAGCTTGCAATTATCTCACACAATAATGTCAAACAAATCATGTGTTCAAAGTACCTGTAAATAATGCATTGATAACTCACCCCAAAACAACCAAATGCCTGCGACTTAAGTAAATATCCAAGATGGTGACAAATATATATCCGACTAATTGATAAACTGAACTCCTTAATTGATTCCTAGTCCAAATATCCACAAAGACTGTACCAGAGCTGAAGACCTTTACCCAAGCGAGCCAGGAGCGAGACTGAGGTCCTGAGGGTGAACATTTACTTATATACCCCTGAGACCCCAAGTGCAGCTTGTACAGAGGGACCAAGACACTGAAGCCACTGATTGGTTAACTTGAGTACTAGAAGACTAAAGGACATCCCAAAAACTGACCATGACAAATTATAGACCAATGATTGGTTAAGATACTGAAGCAAATGTTAGAATGCAGTTGGTACTGAGAACATTCCATAGTGAAAGACTGCTTGCACCAAAACTCAAGTGGACTGAACATGACCAGACTTTGAAGTGATTGGTTGAAAGATACAATGGAAGTGTGCCTACTGTCTAAAGACCACCAGCCTCTTTGAAACCCAGAGCTAAGACTAGATACTGATACATGATTGGTTGACAAATGACAATTAAATTTGACCATTATATGAAGACCTTCAGCCTTTATGTAAATGCAGAGATAACTGAGAAATTATACATCCTAAGACCCAAATCCGTTACAATGGGAATATCCACTTCAACTTTTGAAGTTCTTTCTTGTCATTAGAGACACAAATTCCACTATATTTGGACTTACTAAGACGGAGAAAATAGAGCACTGAATACACTGAGGTAAGAATTTATTACATGTGCAACAGCATGTAATTTTCATAGCTTTTGCAATTCTTTATGACCCCCACTGTATTACATGATATATGTGTGAGAGCCTCATTTCCATTCTACAACAAAAATGTTTGTAAATTATTAATACACTTACCTTTAACCTTGAGGTCATGAATTTGGAATTCTGAAAAATTGTTGAAAAGTTTTCTTTTCCCTTTATCCTCTGTATTTTGCAAGTTGAAACATGTGACAGTCCTTACTTGAGGTCTATAGGAGTGCCTTACACACTGAAGAATTCTTTGGCTTCTTGTTATACAAGTCAAACCTCTTCCACTCATCTTGACACGACTTATGAAAATAATTGTTTTTAAATTTTCTTCCACCCAAATTTAAATGACCTTGACCTAGATTCTAGTCACGTTTGAAGTCACGTTCGGCGTCTATTAATTTGACGTACAGTTCGAGGTACGTAAATCTTTAGATTTTCCTGAGTGTATCCTTGCACTATGACACATCATTATTTATATATATATTGGTTCTTACATTCTTGTTATAACAAAGATCGCCACATCTCGGGAAGTCACGTTTTCATAGTTATTGTTAATCAAAGATGGCGGACAAGGAAGTCGACACATCATCAATCTCAAGTTCGCAGCCAAATAACCCGCTATCTAGGAAACTGAACAAGATTCTTGAGACCCGACTTGACAATGATAAGGTATGTTATGTGAATACGTGTTTCCTATCCTTGGATATCTCTCGTATATGAGATAGATCTAAATTAATTTGACATTGGAAAATGTGACTGAATTTTGTACGTTCTGAGTTAGTTTCATGGACCATAAATGAATGAGTATACGATCTCTATTTCCAAACCATGCATGGTGGTTTGTAGTTCAGCAGGACCGCCCTCGCAATCATAGTCTGGGTTTACTGAACACAGGTGGCTCAAAGACTTCTGTCAGCTCGGTAGGCCTGGGTTATAAATCAATACAAACTGCATATCAATTTCTCAACCCACAGGGAAAGGGGGGGGGGGGGGCTAACCTGTAATATGCACCAACTGAAAAATCAAATAAAAAATTCCTAGTCATCTCAAAATCTACTCACTTCGAGTGCCATGTTAGATTTTGACACAGTTAGAGACCAAAAGTAAGCCGCGGAAATCTTTATTCATGTTTTAAAGGTCACTAAATTATTCAGCTGTCCAAGTGCGCCATGGGAAAACTATTACATCAAAATCCAAATAGCTTTCGCAGGAAGTAACTCAAAACAACATTGAAGTACATCATTTGATAGATAATTGGTAAAGCTACAAAAATATACATGTTGATGCGATCAGACTCTTACAAGCCATACAAGTCAAGAGTTTTAGAAGGATATTTTTCCGAAAAATTCTTAAAAAAAACGTAATATTGCTTCACGAAATTTTTTTGTTATCTTGACGTTTTATGATGTAAACCTTTTTTTATAAAACTTGTTGATCGATAGTTGCTTTATAATATCCTGTGCTGTTATGGTTCAATATGTGTCACCATCTGTGTTGCGTTTAGTAATATACTTAGAAATGAAATTTTCTAAAAAAAATTCAATATCCAGCCCCTGACATGTTGGAAATGGGCACGACTGCACTGAATGAAAATTGTTGTAAGGCATGGGAGTGTCTTGGTACATAAACACTGCGGCAAGCAGAATGAATAATCAAAAATTGTTGAATGTAGTCCCCCTTTCAACGTCGATGAATTCAATTTTATTTTAAGATATTATTATGAAATATTTAGGTTTCCAAATTTTTAGGTTTCCAAATCAAAATTCATGATGAAATCTCGCGAAAAGAAATTTGAGTCAAAGTTTTGTTGATATTAGTTCACTGCACTTGGGGTTATCGATTAATACGTGCAGTGCAACCAATCACTTTCTCTTGATTTCCCAATCACGTGGTACGAGCAGAGGCTAATATTTGTCCGCACTTCCACGTATGGGAGTATACATCTGAGTCACTACAATGGCGAAATATTTGAATATTTGTGTTGTTATGATGGTTTTGTTGAGATTGATATTTCAGGAAGTTGTCAATATAAGTGAATGATCTGGAAAATCGGGTATGTCACAACTGACAAAATAACGTCAGAAAAGGAAAATGTAATCAGTAGAAAATTATCAAAACACGGGTCGATTATGTTTTTCGAAAAAACTTGTTAGTTTCACATTTTTTTTACAAAATATCACTATTAAGGCGTCTGAACACAATTTTCTTCATCTTATTGCATTTATATGCTTATAGCTTATCCAATGAGGTGCTGCAGTATGAATATTTTTTACATTTCCCTGCATATTTTGGCCTTGATCAAAATGTGGTAACTTCACGAGGATGATTTCCTTTTTACTTTTATATGCTTATTGAGTCAAGGCTTGCTCTATTGACTTCTTTTTCCTTCAAGACGAATTCCTGTGTCTCAACCAACTCTTCTTACAAGAGCTGTACTATGTTTGTAAACCCTGTCTTAGTGATAACAACTAAAAAACATCCTCTAACCGCAAAACTTTGGCTATTTTGATCATTAACAACTTATTTATTCCTGAGCTTAAATCCATAATTACCCAAAGAGTTAATATGTACATGTAGATCCAACTAAAATCAAAAGTAACATTGAAAATCCTAGATTGTTTACTTGCACAAAGAAACACTTGGTCAAAATATTTTATTTATTGTATATTTCTATTTTTATACTTTTTTACAAATGTTTGTTAATAAAGTCTTTCAGCTTCCCCACTTTGTATCTTCTCAGCTAAGTGGTTGTCAATGTCGTGGGGGGGAGGTTACACATGTTTAGTTATCCAGGATTAAACTTTATCATATAGTCAAAATGACACTGATTCCGACATCAAGGAACACAACTTTATAGTATATGCACAAATAACTGAATGCAGTAAAACTTGTCTTAGTAAACACCTCTCTCGAGTGAACAAAGTTCTTGGCTTATTCTTGGGCTCCAACAGTTATTGAATGTTTGTGGTAGCATTTCACATTTTCTGTGATGTCTCTTCCTTGTAAGGCCACACTAGCCACCCTCCCTCATGGTTCTTTGCCCTGAAAATGATTTACTCCAATTACAACATGTTAAGGTAGTTCCACACATTTACAAAAAGTTGAAACAAGAATCTAGTGAAATGTCATTTCAACATTTAATCAAAATATTTTGTTTTGATCTTGAGCTATGAATTCTACCATGTTGTATAAATATCCTCAATTTTTAGATATACATGAAATATTTGTGATTAAAAATAAGTTCTCATCATGCAGTGCTACCTTAACTTGATGGTAGCATTAAGGTCTAAGTCAGAATGTCAATTTTATAATACCAAGACGTTTAAAATGTCAAGTTTAAAATACCAAGTTTACAATATAAAATTCTCAATCCTTAAATGTTATTTTGCTACATGCATGTCATGTTGCTATTTTTATTTAGAGCAAAAAAACTTTGCCAAGTTGGTGCAAAATTCTGATTGTCAAAATATGCCACTTTTTCATAATTTTTCTAATCTTCAAGTGTGTGTGAATATGGTTTCAAAAGGTAGACCACTCAAGATCTATAATCTGGAGATTGTGGGTTCCAATTCTGTCCAAGATGGAGTGACTGTCACATCAGCCCTTAGCGTAGAATTTTGATCCTATGTTTCAAATTGACAAAATATAAGTAGTTGCTGCACACCCTTCTAAATTCAATGCGGTTTAGATTACTTAAAATATGTTCAAGAATGTTTTCAGTGTTCTCCACAGGATTTTTTCTCAAGTGGGTGCAAAATTTTCATTTTCACAATTCAGACCAAAATTGGTCATTTTTCACGATTTTTCTCTTTTTCAAACAGGTGCAAATAGATTTTCTGGTGGATGCAAGCCTATTTTTATTTGAATTAAATTAATTAATGTTTGGAAGTCACTGGTTTTCTCACCATTTCCACCCTAGCTCATGTACAACTGCCATAGCATAGAAGCTTCTCCTTCCGCTCCTGCATGTGAAAATGAAGTTTTTATCTTCGGGATTAGGCCGGTCTACGCCATATGTCTCTTTGAACTTTTCCTCCGTTCCCTCAAATGCTCCTTTCACTTGTAACACTGTAATAATACATGGCAAAACTGGCAATTGGAACACTGTAATAATACAAAGGGCAAAACTAGCAATTAAACTGTAATAATACATGGCAAAACTGGCAATTGAAACACTGTAATGATACATGGCAAAACTGGCAATTGGAACACCTGCACATAAGTGTAACCTTAATGCAGTTATGAGTTTGCTTGTCAGGATTTTTACTTGAGTGAGTGCAAAAATCTTAATTTCTTAACTTAGACCAAATTTAGCCAAAATAGGCCTATTTTCATGATTTTTCTCTTTCAAGTGAGTACAAATGGAATCTCAGGTGGGTGCTAGCCTATTATTAAAATCTCAAGTGGGTGCAGCACTCACTTCCTTTAATGTTTGGGAGATCACTTGTTATTTACCAACTCAGGGTGCACCTTGGCACAGTAACAGAGAAATCTCTGGTTACATATTTACAACTCGGGTGCACTTACATGGCAGAGTAACAAAAAAATCACTGTAATTTACTAACTTAGGTGCACCTACATGGCAGAGTAACAGCCTCTGCAATCTTGCCCTGTTCAGTTATTTCTTCAGGTGTTCGGACATCAAACAATTGTATTTTAGTTGTTTTTAGTAAATTGTACAATTCCTCTTGCCCAACCTCAGGGAGTCTCTCATTGGTTGTCATGATTACTAGCTAGAAAGACCAAGCAAACTTAGAAATATCTCAGTATTCCAGAACTATAAGACACTTTAAGTTAAATCTCTTAAGTTAAAATCTTTGTAATTCCTTTAATGATTGAAATATTTTCATTGATTTTATATTTTGAAACATGTTCTGTACATATGGATCTTGCAGTGTCAAATATAACAATTGTATTTGGTAAAGTCCAGTAATTTTCATAGTTAAAATACTCCAAATATTATGTCAATTCAAAAAGTATGTCAATGTAATTTTATTACCTGACAAATGGAGACATTCAATTAAATATGGAAGTTATTGAATTAGATACTAAATCAAAATGTCCTAAACTTTTGGAATTTGAAAAAGAGGCTTTCAATCTTGAAACATTATTTATTGATGTTTTCAAATGATTTATATAGGAACTGAGAAAAATATTGTAAAATTTTGACAGTATTTTAAAAGATTGCTCATCTCATCTCTAGTATTTGCTGGAACTCTGTTGTAATAGTGAAAAGAAACACTATAAGCAAATTAACAATGTTGACAAAATGACAGACTTTGACAGATAAGTTTCAAAATACATAACTTATGCTAGTATTCCATATAATGCAACAGTATATAAAAAATTCAAATGATACTTACAATTTAAATTTTGTTAAAATCCTGTTCGGGTCAAGAGTTTAATCCAAATAAAAGCATTATTATCGCTTCATACAAAGTAGATAATATACATCGAGACAAGGAAAGTGTCAACAGTTTTAGAAAAAAAGTAATTTTTTTAAGAAAGAGGGGGGGGGGCTTTATTATGATTTCTTCAGAATAGTTTTGAAAATTCAGCTGAAAGACATATCAAATTTTATATTTAGGTCTGTAGGTAAAGGGGAGATGTGTATTATGAAGTGAATTTAGATTTTTCACATAACATTTTAGACTCAACCCCTTAACCTGTATAGATAAGAACCCAGGTATGGTGGTCATGATTTAAGGCACCTGTTGTGCAACATATGTACTTATAGCTTACATTGCCAATATCATAAGTAAGGCCATAAGAAGTAGATTCTTTGTTTTGCGTCCTGGCAAAATCCATATCATGCAGTACAAGGAAAACAAACACCAACTCAAGAAGAAACACAAACTTGTTTGCTCAGAAATGGATATTTTATGGGCATAAAAAGGGATGACATCAAGTTGCAGTGATTACAAACAAATATTTGTACATTTAGATATACAATATATTTAAACATAGCTATTATTCAAGGGTAAAAAATAAGAAAATACATAATGCATGCCAAAGTATCAATAACACTGTCAATTTTGACGCACATCAAATTATCCGCCATTTCGTTTTGATTCTGATTGATTGAAATGTGATGGTACTTTCAGACCCTTGTGATTGCTATTTGAATGTGTTTTTTTTTCTGATTTACTCAAAATCGTGCAAGCAAGGGGATGCAAAACAAAGAATCTACTTCTTATGGCCTAATTCAGTTATTCAAAACATAGGAATTGTTTTCAACAGAAAATGATGTGTGCTTGAAAGCAACTTGGCAGGAATTAAAATAAAAATTGTTTTAATCTTGCTTCAAGATCCTGAACACCCCCCACCCGTTGTGTACTTCATAACATGTTGTTAAAGTACTGTAGATAAGGGGGAGGATCCAGGGCCTTGAAGCAAGACTATTTGTTTTTATTGGAGTGTTTATTATTTGTTGGAAGAAAAGAGTTGACAATAAATATATTTTCATAAGTTTACAATAAATTGCTCAGAACTTTCTATGCATATTTTCTAAAGGGTTGTACAGTTTTGACTTCATTTCATCATGATTGTTTTAGTTTTTACAGTTACATGTACAGGGTGTTAAAAAAAAACGCTACCCAAAGAAATCGCGATATTTTGGAAAATACTAATCCAATTATGTTCATATTTTCAGGAAAGAAAGAAGAGACTGTGTATGTATAGCCCCTGTTGTTAGTTAGTTGTAAAACATGATGTCTTGGACACTTGCTCAAAAGACAGTTGTACTAGCAAAATACGAAAAACGTGAATGGAAAATAACTATATCTTGGAAAATACTAATTCAATTATGTTTATTTTTCAGGAAAAGAAAGAAGAGACTGTGTATGTATAGCTCCTGTTGTCAGGAAGTTGTAAAACATGATGCCTTGGACACCTGCTCAACTGACAGTTGTACTAGCAAAATATGAAAACGCAGTCAGAGGTGACTGCCACAGCAATAAAACCAAATGACTTTCTAACCATGGTGTTTTGGCACTTCAGATTTGGCACAAATTATCCTTATTCAATGTGTGGTTGATTTGTGAAGTTTCATCAAAATCACTCCAGGGACTTTATAGTCATGGTCAAAATGCCTTCTTAAGTCTCCCTGAACCAGGGCGTTTGACTGCGATTTCAAAGCATTTCAACCATGACAGTGAAGTCCCTGAAGTGATTTTGATTTCACTCTACAGATTTATCAAACAGTGAATGAAGATGGTTTGTGCCAAATTTGAAGAGCCAAAACACTATGGTTAGGAAGTTATTTAATTTTTTTGCGGTTGCAGTCACCCTTGACTGCGTTTTTCGCATTTTGCTAGTACAACTGTTTTTTGAGCAGGTGTCCAAGGCATCATGTTTTACAACTAACCATTGGCAGGAGCTATACACACACAATCTCTTCTTTATTTCCTGAAAATATGAACATAATTGAACCAGTATTTTTCAAGATATAGCAATTTCTTTGGGTTGCGTTTTTTTTTGAACACCCTGTATTTTGAAATGATTTGGAAAAAGAAGATGTTCCCATTTTTTCGATTCAAGATCTCTTAATTTTCAATAACTCCTTTCACACCCAAAATAGGACAAACCCCATATTTGCACTTTATTTCTATACTGGCCTGTTTAACTTGACAAAAAGTTAGAGGTTAATTTTTGTAATTTGATGTTAAAACAATTTGCACACATGATAGAGGATATCAAGGATCAGGATACCTGACCTTCTTTTGGGCAGCCATCTTTTTTCTGGCGACCATTTTAAAGGTTTTTTGATGGTGTGATCTCATTCACATCATGTGCCTTGTTTAACCTGTTGCCAAATTAAGAAAAGAGACGCAAGTTATAGGGAACATTCCAAAATATCGAAATGTGAAACAAATTTTGATACAACCCCTTCTTTAATCTCCTTAAACCCTTCCTTTAATCCCCAGAAGTTAAGTGCAGATAAACCCATATTCTCCAATTTAATAAAAGCTACTAGTATTATTTTTATTGAATGATCTATAAAATGAAGCCCTCTGATTGGTCAGATTATGTGCTGTATCAGCAATCTGTATTGCTACTGAGATTGTCTTCATTGATCATCTCCGTCGCAATACAGAAAATATTGGTATGGAGGGGACATTCTCAGTATCAATACAGAGGAGCACATGATAAAAACGTTATAGAATGATTTGAAGTGTAATACAGGATATATTCTGCGTCGATATTCTGTATTGGCACTCGACTTCGTCTTGTTCCAATACGGCATTTCTCGAGCAGAATATATCCTGTATTGCACTTCAAATTATTCAATAACTTATATTATCGTATGATCTGTAAAATGAAGCCTTCTGATTGGTCAGTTCTTGTGCTGTACCAATCTGTATTGCTACTGAGATTGTCCCCGTTGATCAACTCCGTCGCAATACAGAAAATATTGGTACGGAGAGGACAATCTCAGTAGCAATACAGAGGATCACACGATAAAAACGTTATTGAATGATTTGAAGTTCAATACAGGATATATTCTGTCTCGATATTCTGTATTGGCACTCGACTACGTCTCGTTCCAATACGTAATTTCTCGAGCAGAATATATCCTGTATTGCACTTCAAATCATTCAATAACTTATAGTATTATGCCCACCCTAAACATTCATCTGAGCATATAGAATTTTGCATATTTTTAACATATATTTGACTGCTTGATGAAAATGTGAGAAAGAAACTATAGCTAAAGTGATAAAAATGAAGATGACGTATTAGAGGTATATACCAAGTTTATCTGTTAATTATCAATTAGTTTCTACAATATCTCAAAGACTGAAATAATGATGACATTGGACCTGTCTTATCATTGTTTATGACAGAAGGGTTAAAGTGAAAGTCAGATAAAGATAAGACAGTCACATTTGCCAGGTTTGTTTGATAATTCACAGTTTGTCAACAATTGTTGTGATAGACTAGATCATCCTGGTCCTGTATTCATATCTCTTGGTGTAGCACAGAACATTCGATAACCAAAAACATTAAAACTTGTACAAGTGGAATGCTTTGGAAACTTGGACTTTGAAGTCAGGGAAAAAAATTACCGGTAGGCCCCTAAAACTGAAAATTCTGCCCAAATTTTGAACATTTAAGGTTCATTTTTTGATAATTTGGCCTTAAAAGGTCCTTAAAGGCCAAGTTATGTCCATAATGGCCCATTTTGAGGCCCTACAAATTTTTGGGCCCCCTCCCTGAATCCGCCAGTGTGTACCAAAGTGATGAATACAGTCATATGAAGATATACACCAGATCTCAACGGATGTGCTTTAAATGTATATACAGTATTTATTTTTTATTTAAAAATGTATTTATTGCATTCACTTTTAACATTAGTGGCAGAGGCAGGCACAATACATTTAAGTTACAATTACTGTTTTCGTTAAAATGCCTAGTAATTCAGTCTACCAAGATATATTCAATCTCAAACTACCTGTATTTACTCTTTGTGTTAATAGAGGACATTTCAAGGATTTTGTGATAGCAATAAAGAAATATGTGCTTAGTTGAAAAAGGATGGAAATGTAGGTTAACTGGGTTATATTTTCATATTAATGTTATTTTAAGTGCCTTTATTTTTTCCCATTTGTCATGATAGCAAGCAACTGCTTACAGGGCACGATCCCTATCTTTGGATATGTTAAGAATAATATGATACACCACTATGATAAAATAACTGTTGAAATGAGCATCACGTTTAAGTGTAGAATGTGACTTATGATATATAAACGTGACTACAACTTATACATCTGATATGAATGTTAGTTCAGATGAGTAATGGTATTTTGAAATCCCATAAAGGCCAAGTTTATTGTATATTTATTGGGTCATTTTAACAAACTAGAACAGGTGGCCAGTTTTTCAATTTTTTTTACTGAAACTAAGGGTACATTTGAATGTGATAATCAAAAATAAGAAACATCTTGGAGAAAATTAACTGAAAGTTTAAAACTGGGAGGGTTTGGCAGGCACTGGACTTACCCCCAAACTAGTACCCTAAAACACATTTTTTTGTAAGCGCCTAAGATAATTTAACTATCAGTCATTCACAGTTTGATATAAAGTAGCAGGTTTTATTGTATGCATGATATGGCCCTGGATATGTTATCCTTTTTGAAGTTTAACCATTCGGGGTGAAAATTCAAAGATGGCTTTTGATTTATGAATAAAAAGAAACTTAATATTTCAGAGTATGTTAGCTCGAGAAGATGTTTTGCAAAGAATAAAATCATCTTTAGAACCTTGAGTAAACATTTTTGTATTTTCTACTTTCTCACTACCAGGTCAATGCTACATCTTTACAGCATACTGTACTTCTACTAATTTTGGCACTACTTATTTTGGCTGACTTGCTGTTTTGAACGTTTGGCGGCTACATAATTTGGCAGATTTACAATATTACAATGTACTAATGGTACTAATCTATGTGGTACTGAAATAACTGGTCAATTTGGCTACTTAATTTTGCAGACTTTAACAATTTGGCAGTTCGCCCAAATGAGTAGTAACTCTCAGAATAAAAACCATATTCAGACTCTCTCAAGAAATAACCTACAGTGAACACTTTTTTGTGGCTCCATAGGTGTTCACTGTACACAGGTTTTACTGTATATCTATGCAGTATGTTTAAACATTGAAGCCCCAAGACCTTCTGTCATTATTTAAGGAATTTAGACATATAAGAATAAAAATAATATCTAATCCCTCTCAGGTAATAACCAATAATACTTGAGGTCTCAAGTTTCTCTCAGCATCCTTTGAGATTATATTTTGAGGACATTAAAGCCCTTTAGACTCTCTTATTGTTCTTTATTTAAAGTTTAAGGAGAGTAAAAATCATATCCTCTCCTTCTCAGGAACTAATCTGTATGAGATTATATTTTTAGGACATTAAAGCCCTTTAGACTCACTTATTGTTCTTTAAAGTTAAAGAAGAATAAAAATCATATCCTCTCCTTCTCAGGAACTAATCTGTATGAGATTATATTTTTAGGACATTAAAGCCCTTTAGACTCGCTTATTGTTCTTTAAAGTTTAAGGAGAATAAAAATCATATTCTCTCCTTCTCAGGAAATAACCTATATGCATTCTGTGTTTTTCAGGACAATATTGAAGCCCTCAAAGCACTGTCTTCTTTCTTCAAAGAAAATAATCTCCGCAGTAGACGCAACCTGAGGGGGGACATAGAACGTCGCACCCTTGCTATCAATGAAGAGTTTGTGCAAGTATTCCAGGGAGTCAAAGAGGTAAGTGTTCCAATTTATAGGGTCACTCTGTACACTATACTTTTTAGATTATTTTTAAGCAGGTTAAATGGAGTGATTAATGGAGATATAAATACATTGAAAAAAAATTTGAAAAAGTGTGTCGGCAGCCATATGTCATGTCATAATGATGTCAGAATTGAAAGTGTATACCATGATGTCATTGTCACCCATGTAAAGCCAATAGGAATATGTAAAACAATTTGGAGATGTGTAATAAATTATAAAATTGTACCTGTGTATAAAATCAGCAAAACCAAATCTGAAATGTACAAAATTGTAGCCTAAGAAGTTACAACATTGCCAGCCTTATCCAGAGTCATGCCAAACATGTACAGCTAAGGCAAAGAAAAGATAATTGGCTTGATTGCCTTGAATTCACTTGGCTATTGAACTATACAATAAAATTGACTGGCTTGTTTCCAAAGCATTTAAAGGCTAATGTTTTTAAACCATTAAAGGGTGATGTTATTAAAACATGGGTTACATACTTCCCCTGGTAAAAATAAAATTTGCACCTGCAATTTACTCTTTGCAGAAAAATGTTTTAATATATATATATGTTATTTATAGAGGATACAGTTACTAAACTGTTTAAAATTAAACATGTATATGATGATAATATTTTCATCATTTACAAGTAATATAAATGTATGGCTCATCATCATGCAGTTTGATGTGTTAAAGCACTTTGTGAACTCTTGGTAACATCAAGATTTATCTTGTAGCTTATCCATAATTATTCACCCTCATGAAATAATGAGTTGGAATTTTCCTTATTAGTATATCCAAGTGAATTTTTATATTCACCGGTAGATAAATAAAAGTATATCCTCATCAAAGAAAAACATTTTGACAAGTGTTTATAGGATAAATTCTGATAATTCATTTTGGTCAGAATTTATGACTGATATAGTTTCATATAAGACGTTCACGAAGATTTATAATTCTTCATGATATCATTACATTTCATGTCTCTTAAGATATGTTTACATGGCAGTGGATCATATTACTGATTGCTGAATCAGGTCATAAAAACATAAAAAATTATATACAATATATAAACGATATACAGTTGAGTATATCCTACTTTCCTATACTGGGGGTCATTAACATACTGAACATCACTCATATCCGAATCTCTCGGGTTGTCTTCTCACTCTGTGAGAACGTCTTGGGTGGATAGGAGAAGATGTCTCAGATGATGATTCTGATGATTCTGGAACTTGTTCCCTTATATTGGTCAAACATACATCTGAATCTGAACTGGAAAACCAAGAAGATTTCCTTGATAAAGATCAAGAAATGTCGGAAGAGTGTTGTGTAGTTAATTCTCTTACACTTTTGGAATTTTCCCAGGTTTGTAGCACTCCTGTACATTTTTCTCAATCGGTAAAAAACCACATGGTAACAACATATTTCTGTGTAGTGTTCTTGGTTCACCTTTACCATTTTGCCGTTTGACGATCAAGACTGAATTACCCAACAGTTTGATGACCACGTAAATGTCAGGAGACCAATTGTTTGCAACTTTTTATGTCCCCACCACATAGTGTGGGGCCATATTGTCGGCCTAGGCGCGTCCGTCCGTCTGTCTGTCCGTCTGTCCGTCTGTCTGTCCGTCTGTCCGTACGTCCGGCAGTTTTCTCCAAAACCGCTACAGATATCACCTTCAAATTTTCAGGGATAACTTATGAGTGCATACAGATGTGGATGAAAAAAATTAACTCGATACCTACTTCCTGTCGGCCATTTTGAAGTCAAATGCTAAAATCCTTGTCTGCAAACTTTAAGAAAAACTGCTTCACAGTTGCTTTTAAAACTTTAACATCTTGTTCAGCTCACTTCATTCTAGATCTTATTAGGTTTTGGACCTGCTAGCTCAGTCATGTCAGCCATTTTGAATGTCTTAAGAAAAGTTAGCGCGCGATAATACTTTGTATCATATTGAATGGTGTTTTTGAGTTTTCATACTTTAACTATTTAGTAGCTTTATAAATAATTTCAGATGTACTTTGCTGTAAAAGCCTACTTTATTGTTAACAGTAGTTATATGTGATAATTTTGTAAAAAGAAATCAGCAAAAACTCATAAGGACTTTTTTATTGTCGGCCATTTTGGATTTTTCGGTCCTAAAATCTTGTCTGTGAAGTCTTGTCTGCGCGTTTTCAGGTGAACCGTTTGGTGGATCAATTTCAAATTTTCAGGGATGATTCTTAGTATAAAAATCTAGATCTCATTAGTTTTTTGGCATTCTGGGTAAATGTCAAGGCAGCCATTTTGGATTTTCCGTCCTAAAATCTTGTCTGTAAAGTCTTGTCTACTCGTTTTCAGGTGAACCGTTTCGTAGATCAATTTCAAATTTTCAGGAATGATTCTTAGTATGAAAATCTAGAACTGATTAGTTTTTTTGCATTCTGGGTAAATGTCAAGGCAGCCATTTTGGATTTTCCGTCTTAAAATCTTGCCTGTAAAGTCTTGTCTACGCGTTTTTAGGAGAACAGTTTGATAGATCAATTTCAAATTTTCAGGGATGATTTTTTTGTATGAAAATCTACATCTGATTACTTTTTTTGCATTCTGCGTAAATGTTAAGGCAGCCATTTTGGATTTTCTGTCCTAAAATCTTGTCTGTAAAGTCTTGTCTACCCGTTTTCAGGTGAACCGTTTGGTAGATCAATTTCATATTTTCAGGGATGATTCTTAGTATGAAAATCTACAAACAGATTAGTTTTTTGACATTCTGGGTAAATGTCAAGGCAGCCATTTTGGATTTTCCATCCTGAAATCTTGTCTGTAAAGTCTTGTTTACATGTTTTCTGGTTAACTGTGTGACGGATCAATTTCAAATTTTCAGGGGTGGTTCTTAGTATGAAAATCTAGAACTGACTAAATTTTTAGCATTCTGGGTAAATTTTAAGGTGGCCACTTTGGATTTTCCGTCCTCAAATTGTGTTGGTAAAGTCTTGTCTACTCATTTTCAGGATAACCATTTCACGGGATCACCACTTGGTGGGGACATTTTGTACACATTTGTGTTCTTGTCTTTTCCCTCTTAAGCCAACATTTTGGACAAGGACGCTATCATTTAGCTCTAGTGGTAACTGTTTTACTTTCTTATCATACCTATCCTTATTGAGTTTGTTTCTTTTACTGACATTTCCATTCACTACATCATATGCAGTTTTTAGGTCAGATTTTAGATTGGACACATATTTGTGCATTGACTCCAAATGTTCACTGGAATTTATTTCTAGAAGAATGTCAATAGGTAAGATAGGTCGACGACCAAACATGAGTTCAAATGGAGTAAACCCAGTTGAGTCATTCTTTGAGCAGTTATTTGCATGACATAGAATCTTTACATGTTGGGACTACCTGGATTTCTTGACATCATCCAAAGTACCGATCATATTCAACAATGTGCAGTTAAAACATTCCGTTTGCCCATTCCCTTGTGGATCGGGGTTGTGAAAGTCTTTTTGACACCTGTCAATCTACACAATTCTTTGATTATTTTACCAGTAAAATTGGCACCACGATCAGAATGGAGACGACGGGGCAAACCAAAATTCAAGAAAAAATCTCTAAAAAGGATATCAGGAACAGTCTTTGCGGTTTGTGTTTTAGTGACAATTGCTTTTGAAAACCTTGTAAAATGATTGGTTATCACCAAAATGTTTGTTTTATTTAAGTCATCAGGGTCAACTGTCAAAAAATCAATGCAGACTAAATCCATTGGACAGTTAGACGAAAGATGCTCCATTGGAACTGCGTTGGGAATCTTTGTTTTACGCAAAATGCAGTTCTTACATAGTTTGACATAATCTGTGACATCATTTATCATTCGAGGCCAGTACATTCTTTTCTGAACAAGATCTAATGTGCGTTCTATACCAAAATGGCCCATCTCATCATGGACGGATTTCAATACAACATTGTGGAGAACCTGGGGAAGAACTATCCTTTTGTATGTTTTACCACCAAGTTTAGAAACCTTGTACAGAATACCTGATTGAACGATCAGACTTCCCCTGTGTCTTAACCTTGCTATGACATTTGGACGTTCTGCTTTCCTTTGGAAAGCATTTAGACTCACATCATTTTTTATGATGTATTTAACCCTACCAATATCACTGTCTAAATCCTGGGTATGAGATACATCTTTACCCATTGAAGGTAAACTTTCAAGAAAATCTAGGTATTCCTCAACCTCAACAGAATTGTGACATGGTGGGAACCCGTCCCCTTCCAAAACAGCATTGATGATGACAGAAGGATCACACCGCTCAACAAACTGTTTAACGGTTTCATTTCTTTCATGCATTCATGACAAGGTGTCTGCATCTACATTTGACTTACCACTTGTATATTTTAGTGTAAAGTTGTACAAGGACAATTCTGAGAGCCATTGATGTCCAGTGGCATCTAACTTAGCTGATGTGAGAACATATGTCAGGGAATTGTTGTCAGTTTTCACTGTAAACTCGGCACCATATAGATAGTCATGAAACTTATCATTGACTGACCACTTCAAGGCCAAAATTTCGAGTTTGTGCACTGGATAGTTTTTCTCAGATTTGGACAGGCTACGACTAGCGAATGCTACAGGTTTCAAAACATCATCTTGCTTTTGGTATAAAGGAGCACCAAGACCACTCGAACTAGTGTCTGTATGTAGCTCGTATGGAAGCTTTGGGTTTGGAATTGCTAGTGTTGGGGCTTTGCATACTTCAGATTTCAACTCAACAACATTTCCAGGATGCAATATTTATCACTTTGTGTCTTGTTCAATGTTACAGAAGCTGGACAGTGTCTATGGAGATGTCAAGGCCATGAATGATTGCTGCAGCGACATGACAACCAGACTAAAGGTACATAAACTCTGTATACTTAAATGGAACACACTTGGGGCCATTAAATAGTGTTCCACTTTGGGAGGTGTCTCATTTACATTGTTTTAATAATATTAAATCATTATTGCTAAAGGGACATGACAAGCAGATTCAAAGTATATAAACAACAGATAATTACTACAAAAACGTACGAAATAAAATATCCACATATTTTGTTTCATGGGAGTAAAATGTCAAAAGAAATCAATTATAAAAATTGTTTTTTGCAAACCCTTTTTAGAACTTTTCATTGGTAGACTTAACAAAAGTACATTTTTGTATGATTTAGTTTGTAACATCATTAGATCTCAATATTACATTATTATGTTACAGACAGCCAAAGAACAGACACATGATCTCATCAACCAGACAACAAAGCTTCAGGCTGAGAGGTGAGAAAACTTTGTTATGTTTGGCAATGTTAGGCGACCCTCTAATTCCAGTTTGGTCCATGTAACTAAAATGTTTAATCTCTGATGTATGAGACTGATGTGTATTATTCCAGTTTCGGCAAATATTAAAGAGTATGAAATGTTGGAAGCTATCTTCTCAAAAAGACATACCTTTACAGCCCTAAAACATTTATCTGAAAAATTAATACACTTGAGATAGCTGAATGAATATATGGAAGCTATTAAAGTTATACAATGCAGACATGTCTAAAGTTGTCAGATTTGTGACAATTTGTTAAGAAAGGGTTACATTCCTTTAAACTGTGTATGTTGGACATAAAATTACAATTAGTTTCAAAGATAATTAATTATGGAATGTGTTTTTATAGTATTTTCTTAATTTTGGACTGTGTTCCAGTGGCCGTCTGCAGATGAGGTCAGAGGTCGCAGATGCCTTCTTGGCAAAGTTCCAGCTGAAACCTGAAGAAGTGAAGGTTCTAAGAGGCACTAGGGATGGATCTTTACATCAGGTATTGTAATTTCTCCATGGGGAAAATTCCCTAGTGTCAACTAAAAGCAGAATTCAGTCCTTCAATTTCATATTTTTCCCTATGTTGTCAAAAAGTTGAAATTTCCTTTTATTTCTGAAAACTATATGACAAAAGGTATAAAGCAAATGAAAAATGATTTGAAAAATGAATTAATGTATTTCCAGAATTTCTTCACTTCCCTTGATAGAGTGAAGCAGATCCACAATGACTGTAAGGTCTTACTAAGGACTAATCAGCAGACTGCAGGGTAATTAATATGCACAAAATTAAATTAAGGCCTAGTTTTTTAGTAAATAGTGCCTTTAAGAATTTTCTTTTTATGATATGATTAAAATATAAATACACAGTAAAACCGGTACATCTGAGCATCTCTCTAATCTGAAAGTTTGTAATGTATGTGTGCCTAGCCCTAACTGAGGTCTATATTACGATTATATTATATTACGAAATGTTTTGAATATTCATTATGGTTCGCCATTACTACGGTCCGCCGTTATGACATCACACATATCACCATTGGCATTGTTCGCGAATATACCCCTGTTGGAATGTTGACTTTGTTTACAGTTTATGGAAGGCGTGAATACAGTCATGTTCGAATTTGAAATAAAGTTCTATATATTCGACAGGTTAGAGATCATGGAGACCATGGCACTTCACCAAGAATCTGCCTATGAGCGCCTGTACAGGTGGACTCAGAGTAAGGATTGTTCATATGTTAAATTAATGGAATGCGTTTGTCATATTTGAGAAAATGTGAATGTAAACAAAAAGTTGTGTATAAATTGATAAAAACAAAACTATATTTCTGTAAATTGAGAAAACTTGAATCTGGGAAATGCTGATAGGAGATTGATGAACATCAGACAAGTTTACTCCGATCTGTAAAGTATATGTGTTTTTTGGAAAATACCCCTAAATGATTGCTACAATATTTATATATCTTTATATAGCATATTTCTTGATTTTTTAAGTTGTTGGTGTTATTTTAGATGAATGCAGAGCTCTCAGTGGAGATTCTCCAGATATCACATCACAACTCACTCAAGCAATGCAGGCACTTCAAGATAGACCCGTACTCTTTAGGTATTTACATAATTTGAACCACTTCTCACAGCTGAATTGATATTTTATGTTTAGTTTAGTTTATTTAGTCATTTCTCGTGTTCAGTTTTTCAATTAAACTGCAATCATTTATATCATTCCATAGTAGAGTTAATTGCTCTGTCCAATAAGGTTTACACTTACACAATTTCCTTTTAACATGTTTGCTTGCACTATCAATAGTTTTTAATTGATTCTGATTAATATCCAGTAAAACCTGTACAGTGGATCATCCCTTAAAGTGAAACACCTCTATAAGTTGAACACCTCTTTAAGATAAGTTGAACACCTGTATAAGTTGAACACCTCTATAAGTGGAACATTTAAAAGAAGTTAACCATTCCATCGATATACTACAATCCAGTACAGTAAAACCTGTTTAAAAAAGCTGAACACTTCTGGAACCTCTAAATAGTGTTCCACTTGTAGAGGTTCATTTTACATTAAGGCAAGGCGTCAAAGATCTTTGAATAATGTTCCACTTATGGAGGAGTTCCATTTAGTAATACAGAGATGTTCCACAGTACAGATTTGACCATACATGTATTTGATTTGCATTCAGGTACACATTGGATGAGTTTGGTACTGCCAGGAGAACCGCTGTAGTTAGGGGTTTCATAGATGCACTGACTCGTGGAGGTAATATTATAGCATTTTTAATGAGCATTTTGATGAGCATTCTATTTTTATTTCTTATTTGAGTTACATAGATGTGATGTATCAAAGTAAAGAAAAAACTCTGCTCAGACAACAATTATATTATAAAAACCAATGATATTTGAAATTATGGAAACAAAAAATTTGAATATATTCATGAGGGGGAAAAACCCCAGGGTTCAAAGATGACATACACTTATAATGTAAATCAGTATTGAGATGACATCGTCGCTGATAGGTTTAGCAAGTCGATCGTTGATTGGTTTAAAACTAGGTCAATTTGAAAACTTTGATGGAGGGAAGTATAAATATACGTACGTACTTCCGGGAAAGGAGGTGCACAAAGGAGGAAATCGTATGTCATCAATTGAATCATGGGGTTTTCCCTCCTCTTAATATATTCCTAGCATTATTGCATTGTGTAACTTGTGTTATAGGCCCTGGAGGAACTCCCAGACCAATAGAGCTCCACTCCCATGATCCTTTGCGCTATATGGGAGACATGCTAGCTTGGTTACATCAGGCCTCCGCTTCAGAAAAGGAACACCTACAAACCCTACTCAAACGATCAACATTACTACGTGAGTATTGGAGTATTAGTATTAGATTAGATTTTGATTAATATGTCTTGTTTACATCTGCACTATTCCATTATAATATAAAAATGGTTAAATCAAAGCACAAAAGTTCCTACCTTTATAATCAATAGTCAAATCTCTATTAACACTTTTGCCACCAATGTAATTGTATTATTTACATATAAATATTTGTTTATTTTGAGTGGATACCCATAGAGGTAATGAAAGGAAAAAATGTCCAGTACAATTCATGTAACTGTATCTTATCAGGACTTTATCAGCATTTATTTACTGTTTAGGGACATTGTTAGTATATTTATGAATATCCACAAATGTTATTAATAAAGTTTTGGGGAAGGGGTCTAGTTAATATTAGCTTTGTTAGCAGTAATCTAATTACAAAATGAAATCACTTGGAATGTGAAAAACTTAACAAATTTTCTTTTATATTTTTGGGGAGATCTAAGAGTTGTCTGACTCTGACATAATATTAATCATGTTTGGGTTAACATTGATATACTGACTTCCTCCATTAAAGGTTGTATGTTATACTTTTTTATGTCACCACCAAAAAGTGATGACATGACATATTGTTATGGTCTTCGTTTTTTTGTGACAGCGGGTAGCGGTCGGTGGTTGGCAGGTTGTGGAAGGCATCTATAACAAATTCTTGCAACTTCCAATAAATCCACAAATCCTGTTGTTTAGACTGACTTCAATTTTTTCTAAATCATCTACACATTCTCATAAGTTCAACTTGCTTCAAATTGACCAATTTTAAAAAAATTATAGATTGTAGACTGTAGACTTGAGATTTGACCTTCAATGACCTTTTCGAGGTCGAAAAAAGGTCAAAAAGGTACTTGCTTCAAATTGACCATTTTTTTCAAAATAATTTACAAGTTCTCAGAGTCTCAAATCTGACTAGAGATTTCAGATTATAGCAACTAGGTGGTGACATTTTGTCATGTTAATGCCTTGTAATGTTTGTAAAAAGCTAAGAAACATTGATTGTAATTGTGAAACATTTTGTACAAAACCTGGACGTCAATCTGCTTAATTAAAGAGGGGGAGGTACTGATGTTCCATGTCAAATTAGTATTAAATCTACTGTATGTGGAAGAGCGATGAATAAAACAAAATTGCAGAGGGAACATGGTGAAGTATCACATGATTTTTACGGACTTTACGGAAATATGCAGAAATTTCCATTTGATTGTTTGTTGGAGATTTTGTTTGGTGATCATTTTGATTGTTTATATGTGGGGGTTGTTTGTTTATAGATTCTTTATGCAGTCCAATACGTATGTAAAATCATGCATACGCTTACAGCTTACAAGTGCTTGATTAGAATAACAATTTGTCCAATTGCATACACACTTTTTGAACAACCCTTGTATATATGCTAATGTCTTGTTTGTTTTAATACACTGCGAACGTGTACATTAAATGCGTATAATCCACTTTGGGTATAACAGTCTTTATACTTTCTATGGTCTATAACCTTTATTATGGTTAATGGTTATGGTTATTCTATGGTACGTTTTAACATCTGTCACAAAATGGTTTCATTCTGGGATCATCATAGCCATCAAATATTGTCCTGGGATTTGAACAATATATTCAGTAATATGTTTCATTTTTGTCTCTTTGAATTAAAATCATCTGATTTGGGTAAATTGAAAAACCTGCAAAAGATATTTATCAATTGTGAATTTCTTTTAAATCAAATCATTTTAATTCTGTTGATTGAATCTGCTAATTCTTTAATGCCAATTCTTTAAGATGCCATTTGTTCAACATGAAAATATTTAAATATGCCAATTGTTTGAAATGCCAATTTAGAAAGTCCAAATGTCACTCATGTTAATTATTAGATATGACATCTGATAATATTGCTGTCTTTTTGTAGCTATGGAAGAACAGATCCAAGATGTACTAAACCATATAACAGAGGGGGTGTGTAGACCATTCAAGGTAGGCATGCATTACTCGATTTTGACCAATCAGAATGCCGCATTACCATTCATTACTGTAATTAATTGTACAGCCTGATTAATAAGTGAAAACTAATGTTTGAGGAAAAATATTGTGTTGTGTGAATTTTTAATCTGAAAACAATACCACATAAGAAATCAGCAACAATTCATTTTCACTCAGTTGGGAACTAAAAAGAATATATTCGACTTAACTCAAAGTCTATCCATGTTTCTAGGTCCGTGTAGAACAGGTGCTTCTGGCAGAACCAGCGGCTGTTGTACTGTACAAACTTACCAATTTACTCAAGTTCTATCATTATACTATTGGGTAAGTATGGCTATAGTATGTGGGGGTTTTACTATTAAATTTCTCCGTAATTGTTATTTTTATGTGTCTTTTCCATCTTTTTACACTAACTATGCATCGAAATATGTGTAATTGGTCATTCTCTCTTATTTTACAAATTCAAATGCCACATGGTAAATACAAAAGTAAAGTTTCCATAAACACCTGTAACTGTATTGTAACTACTATAACCATGGGCTTTTGAAAGATATAGCAATTACATATGTTTTCTCAGAAATAAAAAGTAAATGAAATACAGTTTCAAAAAGTAGCCAAATAAAAGTGAAAATTCTTTGGTTTAAAATCCTCTCAGAGCCACCTATATTATTAGTTGTACTTTAGTTTTCTAAATGCAGACAAATTGAGGGTTTCTATTTCAGAAAATTGTATAACAGATTTCTACTGCAGCCATATTGTATATAATAGGTTTCTATTGAAGAGAAAATACATCCTAGGTGTCTGTATAAGTTTCCGTTGCAGACACATTGAGTCAAAAGTTTATTTTGCAATCGTATCAATTGGTTCTATTACCAGCAGTTTCTATTAAAGGTTTCTATTACAGACAAATTGTTACAAAGATAGATGCCTCACTGCTGTCAACTCTTGAGGAAATGTCTACTTTAAGTGCTAAGATGTTCTATAACAGTCTCAACTGCCATGCTGGCAAACTACTAGAAAAGGTAAGTTACTAGTAACTCGATGCATAGAATCGGAGTCTCACTAGATCTGACCATGTAGATTATTTTTGTCCATACAGTATGATGTAAAACGGGCTCAATCTGGCTGCGGTCGGGATATATGTCTAAAATAATTAGCTACTTCGTTCATAAACAGTCCTCAATACGTCCATCTCATTCGCAGTTCGTTCAGGTCGCACCACGTCGGTGTGCAACGTAGTATAAACCGTCCCTTAGTCTAGAAGGTCATCATGACCTGATTACAGAACGGTATGGTCGCCATCGAATTTTGAATCGATTCAAAATTCTAAATCACATACCCCGTCCGGGAAAGTCCATGAAGTTCGTAAACAGACCGTAGAACGTTGTAGCTACGTTCATTCAGTTCGCACACAGTTTGAAACCGATTCGGCAACGTTTTGACGATCACCAGAAATTTTTTTAGCATGCTCTAAGTGCTGGAGGACCTCCTCGTTCTAGTAGTTTCATGAAGTTTGTAAACAGATCCCAAACGGTTCTTAGTGGGTTCTTAGTACGGCAAATCCGTTCGTGCACAGTTTAAGCCCGTTTTCGAGAACGTAGTGAGAACTAGTTTGGTGTGATAGTAGGGTTACTGTCTTATTACTGATGCAAATGAACATACACAAAATCCCCTTCCACCATGGATTTACAGAATTTCCATGCTTCCACAGAGAGGAAAACTGACTGTACCATGGACTCCACATACTAGTTTAATTTATTGGACATTCTGAGTCAATTACATGGTGACCATTTTGTTCTTTGGAGTTTGATATTTATCTCTGTGTGTCTTGTTTGTCTTTCAGGTAGAACTCCCACCTGCTGACTTAGGTCCTACTGCCTCTTTACATCAAACACTACAGCTAATACAAGAGGTGTTGTCTTCCCATGATTCTTCAGTTGTAACCTTAGATGCAAGACAGCAGGATTTTACCCATGTATGTTCCTGGGGATATGTTTCTGATATTTAGATAATTTTTAGTTTGATTTGTACATTTTTTAAGATGGTGCAGAAGATATAAACAATATATCTGTTTTCATCAAAGTATTAGGGGCGTTCAAAAAGTTTTGCACGAAAGCTTCTCAAGAGAAGAGATTTTATCATTTTACAGGAAATTTGATACAGATATAGTACAACAAAATCGAATATGAATGTTGTAGGAATATTTTATGAATACTCAATCATGGTCAAATACTCCCAGTCAATCAGCTTACTTACTGTTCATTGGTAGACAACAATCCACGTGTTTTGATGAATACTACATTGGTAGACAACAATCCACGTGTTTTGATGAATACTACATGCAAGTTTATATGGCATCTTTCCCAGGTCAGACTGTACTAAAGCCAGTTCTGCACTAAATCTGTTTAAGTATATATATTTTAGTCAATTTACATGTAAAAGTATTAAGTAGAGTCAGATAGTTGAGTTGCAATAATAAATCAAATATAAAGATTGTTGTTTACTATGAAAAGTAGAGCTTGTGTAAAACCCTACTTCTCAAAAGTGTAAATGAAACAGCTTATCATTTAACACAAAGATAATAGTTATAGGACTTTGAAAAATGTTCCACTTAAAGGGGTGTTCCACTTTAGTTTTTACTATAAAAGATCTTTTAAAATCAATCTTTATCATACATTTTCCTTTTTTCCTCACAGATAGTGTCTTGCTTGATTGATCCGTTAATTCAAATGTGTAGCGTCTCAGCCAGTAAACTAAACACCGTTGATATGGCAACATACATGGTGAACGCCATCTATAATATGCAAACCACACTAGCCCTGTATGAGTTCACCGACCAAAGACTAGAGATGCTTCAAGCACAGGTAATAAGCATTTTCAGTTTCTTTAATTTATTTCCTCAAATAATATTCAATCCAGTGTCCCATCCAGTGTACTGTTTAAAGGTTTTTATAATAAAAAAAACTCAATTGTGACATTCATCCATACATTAGAAGCAAATTATTATTGAAAAATACCAATGTAATGTCTTGAAGACATTTGTTGTCGGTTGTTTATTGCGCTACATGTATGTTATTATTAAGTTCAGCAACAGAAGACCTAATTGCAAACTTGTTACAAATTATTTTCTCTTCATTTAAAGATGGCAGTGTGGTATAGAGGCATCAAGGAAAGTCCTGGTTATTTCCCAGTCAGTCAGTTCAAGGACAATGAATGTTCTTCTAGATTGTTGAATTAGAGAAGAGAATTCGTAGAGATATTTACATTGATCTCAGTTCACAAAATTAAAAGTTTGTTTCCTTTCGCGAAGATAACCTTTTCTCTTGGAAATTAAAATGGAAATGTGAACAACTTCAAATAGAGACGTCATAGCATTACAGTTTATGAATTGGTTTCAACTATTTTAGATAAACGCCCACATAGACACCTTGACCAGTGAACAAGCTTCTTACATTCTCAACAGTATAGATATGGTCCAAATGTATGGATTGGTACAGCAGCACCAGTCTAAACAAGGGCCAGTCTCTGTCTTACTTGGTTCTTTATATTTTAGATAGACGCCCACATAGACACCTTGACCAGTGAACAAGCTTCATACATTCTCAACAGTATAGATATGGCCCAAATGTATGGATTGGTACAGCAGCACCAGCCTAAACAGGGGCCACTCTCTGTTCTCCCTGGCATGGATCCTATTACTGTAAAGTCAGCCATGGTGAGTGGAAATATGTTTCTCGAACACATAAAGGGGGAAATAGGCTTTTATGGTATCAAGACCCTATCATCATTTGAAGATGAACTTCTATCTTGTCATATTATCTTCACTGATTAGTCAAAAACATTTATTGATCACATTGCTCTTTTAACAGATAAATGGCGATTTGATTCTTGATTCTTTAAATGCGCTTCACTCAGCAAAATGTTACTTTCTGGCATCATAAAGTAATATCATAACTCGTTTTATTTTAAAGAAAGTAAATGGATTATGCTTGAAATATGTTGATACCAATGTGAAGTGTCCAGATAATAGTTGGTTGATAATGTGCACAAAACAAGTGTTACATGGTTATAATTTTTGCTGAACAGACAAGCTCTGTTGTAGCCTTAATGACATTGATTACTACTGAACATTTCAGAATAAATTTGACAGTTACCTTGCCTCCCCTGACAGTCTTGATATGCCTCAATGTGCGCTGCTGACTGCAGCTAAACTAAGGTGAGACACATAACATGTACATGTAATAACATATTATATTCATTCTTCTTAGTGGTTTGTCTTAAAATGTGTGTATTACTCTATTGACTATTAGACGAGCAGACTAAAGAACTGTATAAGAAGTAATTTAACCACGAGAATTTTTCCTTTAACTTGAATAAGCAAGTACCCTGCGCGCAGAGTCAAGTCATAAACTACCGAAGACGAAGCTCTCTTTTGAGTTGCGAAGTTGAACAAATGCAAAGGGTAGTAAGCAAGGGGTTAAATAATACCTTTGTAATTCATTATTGCTTTAATGTTTTTTGTAAGAGGATAATGAGGGAACATTTAGGAAATATATACATTTTGTCATTGTGAATTGCGTACTCATTTCGTTTACAGATTGATTGGTATCATGTAAATAATATGTATTTATTGAAATCTATTTTTACATGCGCTTTCAAAAAAACATGCTTTTAAAGGTAGCAGATGATCTACAATTTTACTTATTTTTTTGTGATTATATTTTAGAGAGATGGTGAAAAAGAGCTCCACAGAGCTCTTATGTAAGGCTTACAAACAGATGTATGATGCAATAGTTGACCCTAGCAACGAGTACACAGATCCTAAGACAATAGTGCCTAGAACTCCTGAACAAGTCATTGAACTCTTGTCATAGCAACAGTACAAATATCCCCGGTTTATTAATTGCTATAATTCCTACACAAATCATTTAGTTGTTGCCATAGCAACCAGCATTTTGCTCCTCAGACTATAGTACATAGATCTATTGACAGTCATGCAACTCAGAGTCGATGTCAATTAGATACAACAGAGTCACCCTAGCAACTGTATCACCATAGCAACTTTAGGTGATCATACTACTTGTTTGAAAATGGTGTAATATATCATATAGGCATTCTATATATATACCTTTATTAAGCAGGATATTTATTGTATATATGAAATGTGGAAAAGGACAAATTGGTTCTGGTAAAAAAATTGTAGATAAAATTGTAAATAAAAAACAAAAGATGGCAGATAAGCTGTTACAGTTTTGTTCTGTAAGGTTATTTACTAATGTTGCCTTAGTTTCATTTGATCTACGGCAACCGTACGACGGCCTAAGCTTACCAAAATCAAAAGAAATAATTATATGAAATAAATGGATAAGCAGTACGATGTCGATTTTCTATGTCGACTTTGTGAAGTCACGGCCGCCGTAGAGCAAATGTGACTAGGGCGATTAAGCCTCGTCAATGTAGGCATTACATAAAAATGACCCCTTTATACCCCCTCCCACATTAGATGAAACAAGAACTGATCAGATGAAATACAGATCGCTGTACAAAATATCATGCCTTATCAAAATGAAATGGAAAGCAGATGAAACGGTTTATTGTGATTGGCTGTATCACGAGGAGTGACGCCAACCCATTTTCTTGAAACTCTTATCAAGACGAGAGAAGTACTGTACATGTACATCGTCGAACATGTTGATAGGTCCCATCACTCACTTGCATCCCTAAACCCGGGAATGAAGTTCCTAGTGATAATTATGAGAATCACGTTATGGTGTAATACCCATCTTTCACATCTTGATCCTCAACGTATTAGTTGCTCCAATTTCAGTGTTATGCATCTTTCGTTCAACGTTTTCAAGTTTGTGTCTAGAGGGAGTAAATGAAGTCAAATAACATAAATATACCTGGTGCCATTTTAAATTATTCGTATCTGGGCCTCGTGTTGTACAATTACAAAACTTCTATATCATATCTTGGGATACTCCATCCTCCGTCTATCTTTACGATAAGATCCAATTCTGTGATAAGATAACAACACCATCTGGAGCTTAGACGTACATAAGGAGAAACGTGTCATCAATTCTACATTGGACAATCAAACTCACAGGTAATTGCACGCGTTCATCATTTCAGCAAATATAATATGAAAATTAGATAAAAAAAACTTGAAGAAAAATATTGAATTGAGATGTCCTTTAAGTCATGGTTTGATTGTGAAGAATGATTATTTTCCTGTTTCTATGTATGATCCGATCGGTTGCTGGTTCCCGTTTTCATCATTTTGATATTTTAACTTGGAGTTTCAATGTCCACTTTTGAGCCGTACATGTACAAATCGAAAATAATTCAGAGTAAACTGCAAACTGGTACATCGATAAATTTTGTTTCAAACTTTATTTCTGTAAATATATGAATGTGTATTTTAAAAAATATTGGGATATTTTTTAGCATTTTTAATTGACCCACTTCCAAAACATTCTCATAATACATTTACGCCCATGGTACTCTCGAGGCTTTGTATCCTTATGTGTACGAGTGTATTGTTTCTGAAGTTATTTCTTATACTAATATTCAAATGTTTCTAAGCTTTTATTTACGGGTATACCCTCTCTGCTTATAGCTATGAAGTTATTGATCCTGTCATTGCTCGTACTAGGGGCCCTTGCCCAGGACGAAACCAAGGAGCTAACCACTGAGGAGAAACTCGCTCAACTCGAGAAAAGTAAGATGAATGCATGTTGTATCGTAATATCCATGTCTCTAAAAATAATAAAAACCTTCATCATTTGACTCGATTTGTGAATTGAACATGCATTCATAAATCCACAAACCTTATTTTACCTGTTTCTCATAACACTGAGATCATATTTGTTTTTCAAATAAGAGTATATGTGAGTCAGCTGATGTTAGTGTTCCGGCCCATTTTTGACCCAATCTTTCTATGTACGTGAAACATGTACATCCGAACACCTCTCTAATGCGAACACCTCTCATTGAGAATATGTTTTCAAACCTGACATAAATATTCATAAAACCTTGAAATGTGAACACCTACTAATCCGAACACTTTTATCTGGTCCCAGAGGGGTTCGGATAAGACAGTTTGAACTGTAATTGAAATAAAATAAATAGATACCGGGGGGGGCTATTCACAGTTACACTATCCAAAAATTCCCAGACTAATGCAAAGGAGTTTAACGTTGATGTTTTGTTTTAGATGTTAACACAATCGGAGACAACATTGGCAAAGCCACAGATGCCACCAGCAAATGGCTCAACGATCTCCTAGACGACCTCGGCAAAAAGGGAGAAGCAATCCTGGACAAAGCTATGGGAGGTAAAGCCTTTCGAATTCTTTCAGCACCAAATTTATACAAAGTTGAAGTTCACCAATGATCAACTACCTGTATATCAAGTGCATACTTTAATGCGTTTAAGACGGGAATCATAAAATATTGGTTGGCTGTCAAGGCGAATATGTCGTCTTTCCTATGTTCGCTAAATTTCCCTCTATCAATCCAAATCTCTGACAGCCAAGGGGCTTCCATCTTTCGTGGTGACTGAAAGTCACTTTTCCTATTCAAGGGGTTAGGCTTTTGATTTTTTGCGACTGTATTTAGCTAAATTTTATCTCTAAGCAATGTGTAAAATTAAAAGGTTTTCGTTTATAACCCGATATCGCAGAGTGTCCAAGATCTTCTTCTTCTCAACCCCGTGGACAGAAAGCGAAATGCGTCGAACAATAGATGGACATTATTTTTCAGGTTTGGACCCATTTGCACATCTGGATATCGTTATCTTATAAAATAGATTACACCGATATTTCTATTCATTTAGGTCTCGTCGATGTCGTCATCGGCAAACGAGATGTCGAGGAACAGAAGAGCGAGAACCAACAGTTCGTTAATGAGGTGACTGAGATCTTCAGAGAGATCCTCTCAACCAAGATCCAGATCGCCAAGGAGGTCACTGATGCTTCAATGGAAATCGTACAGGAGGTATTTATGATTAATGTCTGTAGTAAGATTAACCTTACTCCCTTTTTGTATCTTTTATCACTGGCCCCAACCTGGTTATACGTCTTTATAACAAAATGGATGAACTTGTAGGCAATTTTCATTTTCATAGTTTTCATTAAGAAGTAGGTTGATTTAATTTGTATCCAAATATTTTACCAGTATGCTAATAGTAACATCCAGTTACTGAAAATCTAGGCAGAGGCGAGCAATTATATCCATCAGTTCCAATAATCGAGTGAGAATTCCTCTCTTCAGCAAATTCTCTCTCTATTATTGGAGTCCTTGGACGTAAAGTCTCAATAACCAGGTGAGTACCAGTGTTTTATGAGACTAGAGACGAGTTGGACACAACTTTGTAAAAATAATTTTACGGTATGTCAAACAGTTCTGATTTTATTAAATGATAATCGGACAAAATTTGACGTCTTCTTTTTCAATTCTTAAGAATTGGATATTTCCAATCTTAAATTTTATTTAACTTATAGCCTATTTTCATTCGTAGATTCTCTCTGAGGTTTACGGACTTGACTTCGTCACCAAAAGCACTGAGGAGACACAAAAGAAACTCGAAGAGGTCGCTGGTAGGTAGTACTTCGATTATTTTGCCAGATTGACAAAAATGTAATCAATATTTGATCAATTGAAAGCCGGTTGTAACATACACTTCCTTCGAAATGTTTGGTAAAACCCAACGACATTACATAAAATTTAACCAAAGTCATAAATGTCTGACCTTATTAGGTATTTCTAATTTTTTAATTCCAAGTATAAATAGGTTTTAATTGACAACGTTGTGGTTTGGAGATTGTATTTTATGATTGTGAAAATACATTTACAAATTGAGACACGGTTGTCGCCATGACAATATCACGGCAATGTATTTTATGATTGTGAAAATGCATTTAAAAATTGAGACAAGGTTGTCACCATGACAATATCACAACAATGTATTATATGATTGTGAAAATGCATTTAAAAATTGAGACAAGGTTGTCACTATGACAATATCACGACAATGTATTTCATGATTGTGACAATGTATTTACTATTTTTCCTAATACGCAGAGTTCCATGCCCGCCACACCCGTGATATCTTCAGTGAGTTCTCTGTCCCCGAAGACCGACAGGTTAACAAGAGAATCATTGATGCCGTCAAGGCCCTTGGACAAGTTCTCGGTGATGCTTTCAAGCCACATATTGACAAAATCGTCTCCGTAAGATGATTTTATTTAAAAATTTACATAATACATCTACTAATTAGCGCAACATTTTAAAGTTTGAATATTCTTTTCACAGATGGACACCGTTAAAACAGCTTTGGAAGCGGCCATCTTGGAGCTTTATATTAAAAATTTCGTCTTTCAATAGCTAATAGGTTTCTTTATATTTTGATTAAGAAGCCCAAAAAGAAAACTACTTGTAATCATGGTATGTACCATTGAGATAAATATATTTGATGTATACTACTATTGTTTTAAGGAATCATATCCTGTATGAAACATATTCCGTATATTCATGGGCTTTCAACTAGATGAAAGCCCATGGTATATTGTAGGCTAGTTAAGTTGTGTATATTCTGTAGGGAGTCAACGGAATCGTTAATGACGTCTCAAAGGGAGCTGGTGATCTGTGGGACAAAGCTAAGCCACATGTTGACAAGATCCTCCCCAAACTTGACGGTCATATCAAGGTAAGGAATACACCTGTACATCCTTCCAGGTAACATCAAGGTAAGGAATACATATACTCACTCGCCAAACTTGAGGATAACATCAAGGTAAGGAGGAATACGTCCTCCCCAAACTTGTGGGTCACATGATAACAGCAATGTAAGAAATACATGTACACACATTGAGTTAAGAAGGAATACATCCTCCCCAAAGTTGACCGTCATATCAAGCTAAGGAAAATATCCACCTCCCAAGCTTTTCGTCTATAGCCCGTGGTCTATAGTCGATAATCGTCAGTAACAATAATATATCAAGATACTGCAAAATCAAAACCCAGTTTATCAGGTCACGTTAATATCTATCTTCGTATTCTACAGCAACTCGGTGATCATGGCAAGGAACTCCTCGGACACGCCAAGAACGGACTTGATGCCCTCATTGAAGCCTCAACTGATATCCTCAGTAAGTTTTGTTTAAACAAGGTTATTCCATTCTGATACTCATAGCATCTTTCTGTTTCACCTGAAACTCAAGAAATGAGATGTCATGGTTTATCTATCCGTGTATTGGTACTATACAGTAACATATTATTCATATACTGCAGTTTCCAAATGTACCTGCTAATTTGAAACTCCTCCTAGGTAAATTCATTGTATATATATGATGGATCAACATCCGGGTATTTATGTTGCAGACGAGACTTTGGAGAAGATGAAGCCCGCTGCTGGTGGCGCCATTGACACAATTAAAGATGGCGCTGGTGTTGTTGTCGACCATATCGAGAAGGAGATCGGAATTTCCTGTAAGTGCGCTTTGATTTCTAAAAGATGGCTTTGGATCTGTAAAAGTTTCAGATCCGAAACTCGTGCCACTAAGTCAACGAATTCTTTTGTAAATCTCATGTTTAAATGAGTAGGCCTATTAGGAATATCATACTGAGATCTTGGGGTTAGAAATTGTACATGATTATCTTTTCAGTATTGAGATCATGGGTTTCCAGGTAGCTTTGAGGAGTAGAGAGATTTATGTTATAAACTCTCTGAGTTGCTCATATTGTATCTTGAATTTCTTAAACTATACTGAAAAAAACTCAACATTTACAGCCACTCCTTGTAAGAAGCCAACTGGTATCAAATCTGGCAGTGGACAAGCCGTCACCCTCACTTTCAGAAACCTCTCCAAGATGACCGTCGTCCTTCACTGGGTGGATTACCAAGGAAACATGCAAGGCAACTGGAAACTCGCCTCTGGTAAGCATTGTATAATGAGAAGCCATGATTTTTTGAACCAAATTGCTATATTGAATCTTTAATTACACATTCTGATTGCTCAAAACCACATCACGTGACCTATTTTCGTCAAATTTAGGCAACGGGATAAGAATGACAGTATTCAACATATTTCTCATGTGTCCAAATTTCTGATTGGCCAAACCACATCACGTGAGCTATTTTCGTCCACTTTTAGGCAACAGCATTAGAATGAACACTAACACTCAACACCCATGGGTGGTCACTGACGAGGCTGGTAAGGTCTACACTCTTGCCGGAGAGTGTGTCTATTGGCCCAAGGTCAACGAGAAGGCTGTATGGATCACTGGACTGGATCAGTAATCACGTGACCTCACCACCAGTGACATCTTTATGTGATAATTCAGGGATTTTGACATATACGCACATTTTGTGTTGATGTTGATGAACTGTTTATTTAGATTATGTATTGAAATGAACATACAAATAAATGACTAAAAATCTATATGAAATGTTTATCAGTTGTTTATCAATACAGACAGATTGCAATTGTATACATACAATCATACAATACAGACTACAATTCGTTCTTGAACTAATTCCTTGTAAACATGGGGTGCATTTTAGTCCTATACAATCATGTAAAAGTATGTCATTCCTCTGTCAATCAAGGTTTCAAAAGACCTTTTCAATAGATCATGCCAACGTTTGGTAAATCAAAGAAGCGGTGACAGATTATCCAGATTGATGATGTCATATGTTGCAATCTGTCTTATCAAAAGAGAATCAACTCATTGCTCATTTTGAAAAGGTACAACCTTTGACATCAACAACCTAGCCCATGTATCGTAGCTACCTTGATCTACCAAAGGGTGCAGTGGCAACCAGGGTTCATTAGAAATGTCTATTGTCTGAGGGGAATCTCTATACTTCTCAAATCTGCCTGCATGAATCAGTCATGTTGACATTCTTCAGTGGAATTTTAAAAGCATGAGTGCATATACACTAACCCGTACACATAATGCAATGAAGCATCAAAGTACGGCCCATTTTTATGCCGACTCGATATAAATAATATTTTGCTAAGTTCATTATCTCTCAGAAAAAATCATTAATGGATATTGAAAAAGCTAATGAGGAAACCTGTAGCGATGAGTCCAGTTTGGAAAATGAAAGGTGCCTTGTTTCCGTCCGAAGTATAACACGGGCTAGTCTCCAATGTGGCTTGGTTTGCAAATGAGCACGTTGGTGGAGGGGTCTGGCGCTTCTTGCGCATCATTGCAGGGCCACCCATACTGGAAACATACCCACCCTTGTAACAACCGAGATAGTATGGATAATCGTGGGTCACTCTGTAGCGATAGGCTCCGTTCACAGTTTCTCCGTGGCATTCGTCCAAATCGGCAGATGTTATGTTTTGACCGGCTGAGTTCAGTGGTCCATAGATGGGAAATCCGTCAAGGGCAACACCGATAAACTGATCGTTCGTGCCGTCTACTATACAGTTCGGAACCATGTGGTAATGGTACGCACCATTTGGAGCGGGGTGGGCATTACATTCATCGAATTCCTCCGCGCCACTTCCCTCAACCGCATTACATCCTTGTATCGTAAATGGGTTGAAAATTGCGACACCATTTTTTGCAATTCCTATCACGCCCCTAGACAGACATGTGGCCTCAGAAGCAATATTTGGATTTTTAGGAATTTCATATTCATGGGTCTGAGTGGATATCTCATTAGGGTTTGAACCGGCAATCGGGAAGTCACCTGTATCATGATCAGGTACGCCATTACTGATTAGTGTCCAAGTGTCCCCGTTGTCAGTGATATTGACGAATCCTGAGAGTCCGTGATATTGCCCGACTGTACCATCGTTCTGAAACAGTGCAGCTTCTTCAATAGAGAGACCGAAAGTACATCCAAAAAAGCTCATACACAACAAGATACTAACTGGAGACATGGCGATCTCTGAAACAAAATTCAAATTACTCATTAGTAGTGACTAAAACAGGAATAGGCTAAATAGAGTGTAAAAATGGCGATGGAAATATGGGTATTTTTGAATGCATTGAGGTCTAAAGCGACTTTGAAGGCTGACATGACTGAAGCAAAATAAAAAGATGTGTTTACGTTTATTCTGAGATCGATTGCAGCTATGGCGATAGTCCTAGATTGAAGTAACTAGACTGTAAGCAGGTCTTGGCAAAGGCTTCATAAATTTGCCAATCACGGCGTTTGACTGTAGAGTCTAGCCACCTATGACACATTGTTGGTATACTCAAAGACTGTAACTTGTAGCGGTTGAGGGTCTGGTAGGGGTAATGGGGCAGAGCTATTGGTTGTTATAGCAACCAAGTAAAGCAAATACCGGTCAAGCCTGAATGTTAAGTAATTTGTTCAATAAACACACACAGATAGATGCCATTCCTACAGGATTGAGAGCTTATGACCCAACCCTTATGTCATTAAAATTAACCAATCACTGTTACGTTGTTGCCATGGTAACGTCAATAAAAGGTGAAATAAATGGAGTTTTATAGTTAAAAAATGGAAGGGGCACAAGTTATATTATATTTTCTTTAGGATTCGGATTAGATATTGGTGATATGGTATGTTTGTAGTACTAAATAAACATTGTCGTTCCTTTCGAACAAGTAATGTATATTTTTAAGCCCTAGGCGTAACTAGTTAGAGCAACAATATACCCTCTAATCAGATGTGCAATTTTGGCAACTTTCCTCTTCAATAATTTATTAAAAACAGACAACAATGTTTGCAGAACACATTATTTTTGCATAGCAACTACCTACATGTATATAGCAATGGGAATACTAGTAATTAGGACATAAGAGCTTCAAAACCACCATATCTATAATATGATGAGCATTTTTGGGCAAGATTGTCTCATGTAAGTTACCTACAACTGACATCAGATGGTTTTCTTTGCTGAAAAGTTGCTGTATTTATTACATGTCATGTCATTTTTCCTAGCAACTACCTAGCAGCAGGAATAAATTATATGTTTGAACCATCTTTAGATTAGATATGCATTTTGGCAAATTCTCTAATAAGCTACTTACAATTTACATCTTGCGATCTTTCTTTGCAGGGATGGTATTGGGTTTTGTGTCATTTTGACTATCACCTAGTAGTAAGTAGTGTGTAGTCATTGGTGATGTTAAATTCAGCACAAGATTTTACTAATCAAGACGCAATATCATTATATTATTACAATAATGTTATGTTTATTCAAATATGGTAAATCATGGTAAATATGATAAACAATTGAAACATAACATTTTAAAAAATAACATTTCCCATGAACTACAAATTTTCACAAACATGTGGCTATAAATTTCCTTGTAGTGTGAGGCATAAATAGTATTGGTTTGTATGAATTTAATTAGTATGACCGGAAATTTTATTCTGTTCATTGTTAAAAGACCGAAATTGTGTAGCGATCATTGATTAGGTTGCTATAGCAACGCATATCTCTGGTCCATCACCCCTGTGGGACCCTCAACCACCAGCATTTGAAGTCATTCTAACATAGATTAAAATGGTATAGGTGCCTATACTCTACACCTTTTTGCCATGAACATGACAACTTTTACCAAACCTGCTTACATTCTCAACAAGAAAATGTTTATGAAATCGAGGTGAAATCCATAATGTGGACATAATATTTTAGACTAGAATCATATGATGATAAAAGCCTTTAGAACGTGAAAGTACTTATATTTTAATACTCCATTATATGTAACAAAAGATTTGTGAGATTTAACATGGTGAACCAGGTGTCAAAATGCACTAATTAGACAATTAATTAAAATATTATCTTCAATCCTTAACTAGTTCAAACAATACAATCAGCGTTCATCACCACATACTAAATAGTTGTGGTCAACATGTCATTGTGCCAGGTTGGCACTCTGCCAGCCAATCTAGCGTTATGATAATTGTACGTCTTGGTTTGGTTGACTTTATTGAACTCAGTCTAGAGGATGAAGTAAAACCATCAGAGTGTGATGGTGTAATGACCTTCGATAGCAAGTCGCTACTACAGTCTCAGCTGTAGTGGCTGTAATGGCTCAGGGGTAGAGCGTCTGACTCGAGAGCGGAAGGTTGAATTTAGCACACTCTCTTTCGAGTCTAGTATCTGGCTCGGTACACTACAGCTCCCCGACGGACGTGCCCAAGGGTCGTTACAATACCATAACAGGCCCGACCTCCCACTGCTATGGGTGGATCATTGTCACTCCATAGATCACATAATTCTTACAATTAGTGGGTTCAGTACAAATAGGTAAGGAAACCAGTGACCGTAACTGCTGTAGAAGTTATATGTTATGAATGTATTATGGTTTCGGTTAACTTTAGATTACATTTGTTGATTGTTAATTTTACATTCCATAAAGTAAAAATAATCCAACATCATATTCATTTTCTTACGTTTTCTTAAATACCGAAACTGAATACTGCAAAATTACAGAATGAATCAAATGGTTACATTCCACATGTCATAAGATTAAATGGGCAACTTGAAGTGATTCATTTATTTTTGATTTACGTATCCACCAGGTTTATTAATGTTTATTGACACATTAAATATTTAAAATGAGAGTTATGAAAAAACAATTAAACTTTACTTGAATGCAAAATAACAGAATCAATCTAAAACTGTATGACACTTTTGATATATGTTGAATAGTATAGTTTGATTTCATATATTATCTTTTTATTGTTTTTTGACGGCGGTTGGTGGTTTGCGGTTGGCGATCGGCGTCTGTAACAAATTCTTACAACTTCCAATAACTTACCAAATACTGATTAGACCGACATCACCCTATGCAGACAGAGCCTGTGGGAAATATTGGGTGCGGAGCAAATGAGCGGAGGGTGCGGAGCTAACGGTTATTTTTGAATTTAAATTTGGGATATTTCTGAAACTAAGCCGTTTTGGGACTTCAAATATACCAAGATATGTGTATTTGACACCAAATATCAATACAATTGTGAAAATAGTAGCGCAATTCATTCTATAGCGACGCAGTGTGCCTTAAACCTTTCCCAGACCTATATATTTTGAAATTATCCTTTTAATACTGAGTCCCCAGCATTCATAAAAAATGGTGTTCAAGGTGCACTATCTATACAAATTATTTTTGCATCTTGGAAGCCAGGCAGTATCTGTGTGATTTTATAAAAATTCGGAAATTTTTTTCAGATATGAGCCCCCTCTAAATATTGGGTGCGGAGCAGCTCCATAAACGTAGCTCCGCACCCAATATTTAGAGGGGCTCATATCTGAAGAACATTTCCGAATTTTTATAAAATCACACAGATACTGCCTGGCTTCCAAGATGCAAAAATAATTTGCATGGGTAGTGTATCTTGAACACCATTTTTTATGAATGCTGGGGACGCAGTATTAAAAGGATAGTCTCAAAATATATAGGTCTGGGAAATGTTTAAGGCATACTGCGTCGCTATAAAATGAATTGCACTACTATTTTCACAATTTTATTGATATTTGGTCTCAAATACACATATCTTGGTATATTTGAAGTCCCAAAACGGCTTAGTTTCAGAAATATCCCAATTTTAAATTCAAAAATGACCGTTAGCTCCGCACCCTCCGCTCATTTGCTCCGCACCCAATATTTCCCACAGGCTCTGTCTGCATAGGGTGGACATCATTTTTTTCAAAATCATCTACATGTTTTCAGAAGTTCAAATCTGACTTTCTATTTAAGGTTTGACCTTCAAAGACCCTTTCAGGGTCCAAAAGGTTTTTTCAACTTGCTTCAAATTGACAAGTTTATTTTTTCGTTATGGTCTCCGTTCTTTTTGACGCCGGTTGGCGTTTGGTGGTTGGCTGTTGGTGGTTGGCGATCGGCGTCTGTAACAAATCCTTGGAACTGCCAATAAATAACAAATACTGTTAAGATTGACTTCAATTTTTCAAAATCATCTCCATGTTTTCAGAACTTCAATGACCTTTTCAAGGCCAAAAAGGTCTTTTTTCAACTTGCTTCAAATCGACCGATTTTATTTCTGCAAAAAACACATTTTTACCATATTTTTACACATATTTCTTCTTGTTAAATCTCAGTATCAATTAAGAAACTATTTACCTTTATTAACATGACTTTCCTGCTTGTCAAAAGAGGTCATTATATTTTAAATGCACTGATTCTAGTCTACATTCATTTCACTATTTGACAACCACAAGGGAAATCTCTAATACCTCCCCAAAATCACCAAAATCGATCAAAACTGGTTTATTTTCACTTTTCCAAAGTCAACCAGACAGTGTTTACTAAAATAAAATTTCTAAAAATATTATTTTATTTCAATTTTTCTCTGCGAAAAACACATTTTTACCCAAAAACACATTTTGACACCAATTTCGTCTCGTTAAATCTCAGTATCATTTAAGGAACCACTTTCCTGTCAATTAGCTAACATGACTTGCCTGCTCGTCAAAATATAAGATGTCATTATATTTTCAACCCCCGATTCTAGTCTATTTAGCGTGCCTTTAGCAACCTTAAATCTGAATAGGCGGATTAAAATTTATTTTCACAATAATTCATTCACTAAAATCGGTTTTATATAAGTCGTATTCAGTTTATTGAGATCACACAAATGGGGATTTGAAGATCCATCATTTGACGACGAATAGACGTTCGTGTGATTCTGTCACGTAACTACCCTTTGACTATTTTCCATGTGTTCAATTGCGATTCAGGGATACAGCCCAGAGGTTCTACATTGTTCTACACTTTAATTATTAACAGAACACATGTTGAAAAAGACGAAACCACATTGACACAATTTTAGATTTTTTTGCTGTAATGTCATATGCATTCCATGCTATATCTCTATTTGAATGCGTCCAAAAGTTCTGACTTTATATAAGGCTCATTCTTCGATATTTGAAATGTGGACGTCCATCCCAAGGAATTTGGACATTTCTATTTTCTTGTCTGCAACTAGTCTCCAATGACTCATCATTTTTCAGAAAATAAATTAAAAGAACAATCACTCTAGCATTTTACCCTCTCTAACCCCTCTACCTCGTTTAAGAAAACTACATATCGAAACTAGTACATATCGAAGGCATGATCTTTAAATCGTAAGTAAAAGGTAAAAGCAAAGCCCTATTAATCGACCTATACCAAATTAAGCTTACCTTCATACAATGCACCCCTCATAATGCTTAACGGTGAACTCTTAATACTTGCAAATATCAAAAGACTTGCGATGTTTTCATCGATCGTGATGACTCTACCAAGATTAATGCTAAACCATTGAGTCCAAACAATGGTTGCTGAAGGTACACGGTACATTGTATTATCGTATATTCTGTATAATGAAGCCCTCTGATTGGTCAGTTCTTGTGCTGTACCAATACTGAGATTGTCCCCGGGGATTGTCCCCATTGATCATCTCCGCAGCAATACAGAAAATATTGGTACGGAAGGGACAATCTCAGTAGCAATACAGAAAATACAAAATATTTCCGAAATATATTCCGAAATTATCGCCTTAGTAAAATGTATTGGCCCAAGATAACACCATAAAAACGTTATTGAATGATTTGAAGTGCTATACTATACTATACTATATACTATATACTATATACTATATACTATATACTATATTATATACTATACACTATACTATATACTATACTATATACTATACTATATACTATACTATATACTATACTATATACTATACTATATACTATACTATATACTATACTATATACTATACTATATACTATACTATATACTATACTATATACTATACTATATACTATACTATATACTATACTATATACTATACTATATACTATACTATATACTATACTATATACTATACTATATACTATACTATATACTATACTATATACTATACTATATACTATACTATATACTATACTATACTATACTCTATACTATACTCTATACTATACTCTATACTATACTCTATACTATACTCTATACTATACTCTATACTATACTCTATACTATACTCTATACTATACTCTATACTATACTATATACTATACTCTATACTATACTCTATACTATACTCTATACTATACTCTATACTATACTCTATACTATACTATATACTATACTATATACTATACTCTATACTATACTATACTATACTATATACTATACTATATACTATACTATATACTATACTATATACTATACTCTATACTATACTCTATACTATACTCTATACTATACTCTATACTATACTCTATACTATACTCTATACTATACTATATACTATACTCTATACTATACTCTATACTATACTCTATACTATACTCTATACTATACTCTATACTATACTCTATACTATACTCTATACTATACTCTATACTATACTCTATACTATACTCTATACTATACTATATACTATACTATATACTATACTCTATACTATACTATATACTATACTATATACTATACTATATACTATACTATATACTATACTATATACTATACTCTATACTATACTCTATACTATACTATATACTATACTCTATACTATACTCTATACTATACTCTATACTATACTCTATACTATACTCTATACTATACTCTATACTATACTCTATACTATACTCTATACTATACTCTATACTATACTCTATACTATACTCTATACTATACTCTATACTATACTCTATACTATACTCTATACTATACTCTATACTATACTCTATACTATACTCTATACTATACTATATACTATACTATATACTATACTATACTATACTCTATACTATACTATATACTATACTATATACTATACTATATACTATACTATATACTATACTATATACTATACTATATACTATACTATATACTATACTATATACTATACTATATACTATACTATATACTATACTATATACTATACTATATACTATACTATATACTATACTCTATACTATACTATATACTATACTATATACTATACTATATACTATACTATACTATACTATATACTATACTATATACTATACTATATATCCTACCGGGTGGGCCCAGAAAAAAATGGGCCCTAATAAAATTTCGGGCCAAAAAGAGGCATTAAAGCCCCAAAAGGTGGGCCTTTTGGTCTTTACTTTTAAGGCCTTATTTTTTAATTTCAGGCCAAATTTTGAAGAAAATCGGCCTCAAAATATCAAAATTTGGGCCCACGTTTTGGTGTTAGGGGCCCAATTTTTTCTCAGACTTGAAATTTGCCCCCTTCCGATTGTTGGTTCCCAGATCTACCCCTGTTATAGGTTTCAGTCACAAAAAAACAAATAATCCACCACAGTCCCAACCACAATCTTTTCATAAACAATGTAAGTAGTGACATCTATCTATTAGTGAATGTTTAAACTTGAATTATCATGGGAAAAGTTTTATTTCACAAAAGTTGCAAAATAATTAAAAAATCAGGATATACTTGGATATATTTGTTCCACAAGTAGCTTATAATACAGATAACTTGATTGAATGATTTTGAATTCACCATTTGTAATTTTTGTTCAACCCTTATTAACGTACCTAATTATATTTATTCGCATATCTTTTGTTTTTCCGTGGCCATGGTTAAAATGAAAACCACATTATCATACAAGACATTTTATTTGATACGATTTAAGCTAAACACATTCTGTAAAATCAGAGACCCGACGTCAAGACGTTTATGACGGGAGTCTCTGGATCCATTAGCCGATGCCTGGCATCTCAATATCTTAATGTCTCCAAGATTCGTGGCATGATGTGAAAAAATTACAAGTACAAGTACTTATTGTCCCATAAGGTCAAACTGCACTTTTTACCATTTTGATGACCATGTGTTTTTTTCAGATGACGTTACTCATTCCAAACACGTTCTAAATCCTGCAATTTTGAACAAAAGGAGCGCTGGTGTACCCAGATTAATAATTGAGTGGTAATTTTCCTTTAGAAAATATAAAAGCCTAGAAAATTGAGCGGTCTTCTTTTCAAAATTGCAGATCTGCCTTCATGTCTCAAAGATTCGTGGCAGTGTCAAAAAATTCCAAGTACATGTACTTACGAGGGGTGATCAATAAGTAATGGACGCTTTTTTACACGGATGCTTATTATAGACCAATACCTTCGATTTTCTTACCAGTGATACATCATTCAATTATCTATCAACTCTGAAGATTTGAAAACAAAACATGTAATATATTTTGATATATCTTTATTTCCGTGAAGGAGGTATAGGTACCCCGGGACCGACATTTACGTCAAACATTCTCAGGTTATTATAGCTTGTTTAACATGCAACGCAGTTGAATGCAGGCCGAACAAAACAAACCATTTTGGTCATGAATTACCCCATTTTGTTATGCCATAGTTGATTTTGAATATTTTATCATCACTATGTGGTATTCATGTCACATTCATTCTACAGGGCCCTCTACATAGGTTCCATCAAGTCCTTCATGTACACAATTCCTCATCCTCTTAACTCAAGATTGTGAGACAAGGCTGAATCCATTCTAATGGGAGCAAGATGCAGTTGCACGGGTTTTATTTCATCAATGTCAATAAACCTGCGTCCTTTCTCTATAGGAATAAGTAGCATGGAAATGAATAAATCACATGTGAGCACATTTGGAAAATATGGTGCATTGGCCAAGGGCTCAATTTTGAGGTCCAGGAATATTGTTTTCTGAACATTTTGAGATATGTGGGCAGGTGAATTGTCCATATGGAGTGGGGTGTTTCCTTTTCTCATCAACCCCTTCTTCCACAATGCTTCCTCAAATAGACCTGCAAACCCCGACCATACAACACTCTGACATCACATCACTTACTGTTTACGTGTAACCAGTCAGCAAAATGTTTGAAACAACACACACTTGTTGCATATAAAAAAAAAGTTTAAATGTAACTGAAATTTGCCCAACTGGCTAAAAACTGAATATGTGACGTAAATATCGGTCCCGGGGTACCTGTACCTCCTTCACAGAAATAAGGATAGATCAACATTTATTCCATAATACTACTGTTTTCCCAGGGAAATATGAAGGAATAAAAATCGTATTGAATCGTATTACATGAAAAAATCGTATTGTCCCCGGGAAAAAAATCGTATTGGAGCGTATTACATGGAAAAATCGTATTGTCCCCGGGACAAAAATCGTATTGGAACGTTTTAACCTATTTTTGGTTTTCCCGGTTATTTTTAACCTTGACTAATTGATAAAAGCATTATCCAAATGTAACATTTTAAGGAGGAATGTATAATGGAATAAATAGGTTATTTCTGGTCGGGATTGAATATGGGTTTTATTCCTCGGAAAATATGATATTGACCTTGGGAAATATGATATTGACACTCGGTCGCTGCGCTCCCTCGGTCAATATCATATTACCCTTCGGTCAATATCATATTGTCCCTCGGAATAAAACCCATATTCAATCCCTCCCAGTAAATAACCTATATGTATTATATATTTTGTCTTCAAATCTTCAGAATTGATAGATAAGTGTGCATCACTGGTAGGAAAATCAAAGGGATTGGTTCATAAAGAGTATCTGTGTAAAAAAGCGTCCATTACATATTGATCACCCCTCGTATTATCCCATCACCGGAAATCATGGCTTTGTGTTAGTTGCTTTCTAGTTGATAGACAGAAAGATATGATGAGTTTATGTATCCGAATATGTTATTGTCCCGTTAATATATTGTCCGAGCCCGGATGCACAGATACTGGCATATTGATGTACAGCGACACCAATCGGGCCAGTTATACAGCGTTCGTTTAAAATACTTTATCAGTTTATTTAATAATTATGTGTCACTGATATTACAAATTGTTCACCCTACCTTTACATGCGATGTGTTAAATTTGACCATGTTGTCAAGTTCCATAAAGGGGATTGATCATTTTTTGCTAAACTCATTGGGAAGCACCTCCATCCTGGGATCTACATATAATCAAACCCCCAGTAATATAGTATAAACTGGGAAATCCCTGGGGCAATTGAAACAATAAAGCACATTAAATTGCATATTTATAAAGTACATAATATAAAACAATATATAATGATTTGTAGCATCACCAGTCGGTGTCGACTTATGCTCATTTAAGTCAATACAAACCGGGACAAATATTTTCCTTTAAATCGGCGATCAATTTCATAAAACTGGAATTACTGTTCTTGTAAGACCGAGGAAAATCACCGACCGAAAAATAACGTTTTGTTTGTACACGCCATGTTCATTTCAATGTATTTTTACTTTCAGCACCAAACAGATGCATTTTAAAATGCAGTTTAGTCGCCCAAACGCCTGAGTTTTTTATAAACTATTTCTGTGTCGACAGGAACATTTCAGCAATCATTTGTATTAACATTCAGGACATACTTAATCTCAAGGCAAGATATGTGAACTTTTAATTTGGGAAAAAAACTACCATTATTTATTCAAAATTTCACACACTTCAAAATTCTAAAATAAAGGAACAATACTAAATTTTTAAATAGTGCCTGACTTTGAGGAGCTAGTGAATTGAGATGACAAGATAGTTCCGCTAAACTGGCATACAATTTGTAAAGGCCTTATTATGTACAGCTAGGCGTCTATAAGCACACGTCTATTTATTTCCACTGTGGATGAAGCTTGTCAGTGTTATCGCTGGTATTGGTTAACCTCCTTTGACTGTAGGCTGGTATTGATTAACCTCCTTTGTTGAGACGGCCAGATGGGGATCACAATTAATAGTTAGCCAATTTTGACATTTTTATTTACATTTATATATAATCCAGACTTTTAAACCGTAAGTTGGAGTTTGGTGGCTACGTCTGTGGGAATTTGCACATTTATAAGAGTCTTGTGTGTTATTTTACAATTCCTTTCAAGCAAATTAGATTGAAGGATTTAGGGATCGTACTAAACCGTCAATGAACAAATCGTCTCCAGGGAAATTTGGTTTGTTTTTGTGATGGGGGGGGGTGTAAGGGTACTTTTTAAATATGTTTGGGTTTTCGATTTCATATTGAAGAACCTAGTATAATATACTATTTTTGCAAGTTTTGCATAAGTGAATTTTGCGTTGGGAGGGAAGAGATAAATTGATTCATTTGTAATTTAGATAAATGTTTTGGTGCAATCCCTTTGATAGATATAAAGTTATCAAACTATATTGAAACGTCCCCTAATGATTGATTTCAGGGTTGTCGATTTGAAACCGCAACATAGAATTTCAAGCTTCGATCGGGTACCAGGAAAAGTCAGAAAATTTTAAAGATCGGATTGGTTGTATAATTGAAGCATTTTTGGCCTGAAAAACAATTTAAACTGATTTACAAGAATTATGTTGACTTACTATTTTCGAAATAGTTTCTATGTTTTTATAAAAACATGAAATATAACCTTTATTTCTCGCCGAGACGGGGCCACTTAACCTCTCATGCAAATCTAGAGTATATGCAAAACAAACAATCGAAATTAAATGCGGAAATGCTTGAGTAAGTACTTATCGGCGACTAAAGTTTGACTTGATTATTGATAATGAACTTTTAGGTAAAACTCCAACTCTACTCCAGTCTCCGAAGGAGGCTTATACCCAGTCAACGGCGCACGTCACGTGACCTAAATCATTCAATCTGATTGGGCAGTTGGCAATATGGATAAGTAGCGGGCTGGTAATATGGTGTTATAAGTGGTAGTACTTAATGTAAGTCGCGGCAGACGATCAGTAGACGTGAGACACGGAGCTATTTGCTCCCCCGAAGCTTCAGTAGCCGCTCGTGACACTAGGCCGCGGCACTATACTATAGTAGGCAGACGACATCCCGATCGCCCCTGCGTATAATCATACCATCGTCACGCGAATTTCTCATCTCTATTCTATATTTCTCCAGAATTCCTCGTATTCTCGCAGAGCAGCTCGTTCCCTCGTTACACTCATCGAATTCACCTTTGTTTTTCTGTTTGTCACGTTAAGCCCAAACGGGAAGGTATCTTTTGTTGGAACGTTTCATGGCAGGGCAAGTCTCTGATGGCATCGGGCCGCGACTCACTTTGCCCAACAGTACAACGTCTGCCTCCACCTGAGAGCCACCTAGACCGACTTAAGTCCCGTTTGAAAATTTAGGAATTCAGTATTTTCTGTCTCGGAATAAAACCTGCCTAATTGATATGATCAAAATTGTGCATTTAGTTGAGAAAGAATAGGAATTATATTAGAGTTGTAAACAGGCCAGTGGGATCTAACGTGAAACAACTGTCGCTATATACGTTCATTCCAAAACGTAAATATTACATTTTGAAAGAAAGCATAACTTGGATTAGAAACCTCGCAATTAACAGAGATCTATGAATGATAGGACGATGGTAAGTAATCATATATAAGTGTGTCATATTTCAGTCATAATTGTGTCATATTTTAATCACAATTGTATCATATTAATTGTGTCATGTTCTAATTATAATTGTGGCATGTTTCAATAATGACTATCTTATTATCTCAAATAGATATTTTTATCATTATTAATATTTTTACATTTTTATTTGATTACTAGTTATTGTTTTGTTAACATTTTCAAAACAGACGCTCGGTCTTATGTTTTCAAAATTATACACGGCTTGCATCGCTTAAAGTTTTGACATATTCTTAATGGAATGTTGCATGTCCTCGAATACAAATCATAAGTGAAGATTCACCAACCACCTCGTCCACACAATCACTGCAAATGGGAAACAATTACATGTATTTCAATATAATATATATCACATAATCGCGAATACTTATATGAAATGGCTCTCGGGGGGATTCGTCGATATATTAATGCTGAATAAATTGTGCCCCGGGGATAGGCGTCTGAAGAATATTAAGTATTCCTAATTTACTCGAAACCCCTAAAGTATTCATTGTCACTATGTATATCACATTTTCCAATCTGATTTATCATTAAGACGTCAAGATTAGTTGAACGCAATGGTCAGTCAATAGTTCAAACTATAGACTGCTTTTTGTCCAATAAGAATGGAGTGTTTCAGTTAAGGTACAAACATAAAAACTATGGACTAGTCTTTTATCAATAAAAATAGAGTATTTTAAACCGTGTATAAAAAAATTGTAATCAATGTGAACACTTTCCTCGGTCCAATTTGTTATCGGTCCCTTTGAATCATATACCTAAAAAACTTGAAATATGAACACCCGCTAATCTAAACACTTTTAGCCGGTCCCGATGGCGTTTGGATTAGACAGGTTTTACTGTATTTTTTGTTTTGTTATTGCAGTTGCAAGGAAGTGTCATCTTAAACATTCTCCTGGTCGTAAGTGTCACATACCTGGCTATATCCACATCTTTGGAGCCAGGTAAGTAATAGACGTGTTTAACAGTTATGTATTTGTAAGTCGTGTCTCTGTTTACCGATCGCGATCTTATAATAAAAAGTATACCAATTATGTCTAAGGTAGGCAGTATTAATCTGTGAAAAATCAACAATTTGAAGAATTATTCGAATTAAGAGTGGTTATGTTGGCCAAATAGTCGGAGTTCGGACTTTGCAGCATGCTTAGTTTAGATTGTACGCAAGACTCTCCTTCTTTGTTATTTATTTCGTTACGTTGCATGGCGCCATAAATGCAAAGCCTTTTACAATGTTGCATTTTTTCGTCCGTGTTTTGCTATGATGAACATTATGGCTCCCAAAAGTCTGTATTTGCTATAACCTGCATTTGATATTTGAGCCTCGACATAGGAAAACCAGTCTAATCACACAAAAATTAGAATTCTGCTACAGAATCAAAAATGTTCCCAAAATTTAGAGAAAAATAATTCAAATCCGTACTTTTGGCCCATACCTGCAAGCAAAATTTTTTAAGACATAAGTAATGACTTATTCGAAAGGTCTCTGTGCTTTCTAAGATAAACAAATAATTAAATTATTGAAAAATCTGTGATAAGACCCCTTTTCTGTACCCTCGCTCATTTTATATTACACTCCCCTCAGAAAGTTTGGAAACATAAATCCCCATTGAACCTCGTGTTTAAGCCTGTATTTGTAAAAGGATGCATTTGATTTCTGTCTCCCTCCAACTTGTATTTCAAGTTACTTCCTTATTCCTTTATGCTCAATGAGATAACTTATTTTTGACCATTAGACCATAACACGTTCACGTAGAAGTTCTCTTCTAAAAACGTGAAGTTCAACAGCTTTATTTTCATTTCTAGCCGACGGTTCTGTGTGTACATTTGATGGTTTAGAGAGGCAGATAGGCGAGGTCTGGCACCCCGAGTTGAGGCCATTCGGATTGATGCCGTGTATTAACTGTACGTGTATAGAGGGCGCCAAGGTGAAATGCGACAGCAAAGAGTGTGAAAAAGTGCATTGTAATAATTTACAGACCGTCCCGGGGAAATGCTGCCCTGTCTGCCAAGGTATGGTGTAATTATCATAAAATCATCTTGGTCGATAACGCCGTGATTATAAAGAGATTTTACTAAAATCCGTTGATATAAAGATTGATTGATTAGCCTAATATATCAAAAAATGAAAATTGATTAGAATTGTATGAACTGATGTATTCTGTGCTTTATAAATGTTAGCTAATTCTTTCAAGTTGTGGACATGTTAGAACGACAATGTTATCTCTCTTTGCGATTTCTAAGAAAATATAAATTAATCTTGTTTTACCCGATCCAGGCCATTAATTGCCAGTTTTCAGAGCAAAATACTGTTCCAATGTATATAATTAAACTAAAAACCCGGATCGTGAATTGGCTTTGAAAGTTCATCTTATTTTTTGACTGTGAACGCTATTGTTCCAGATAACACCCCGCCCTCTCAGGATAAAGACTCCTTTGAGAATACGTTTGAATCCAAGCGCTCCTGCGATTACTATGGCAACATGTATACACACGGGCAGACGTTCGGCACAGATAATACGTCACTTAGACCGACACGTGACGATCAGTGCGTCCAATGTATCTGTTCAGTAAGTATACATCATAGCATGATGTTATATTCAATGCTTGCCCGTAGTCAGCTTTTACCTAGAGGGGGAGCTTTTTGATGGTTTTGGCTAAAAAAAGCACGCGTAAAGTGCTCAAAATGGTGAAAACTGCATTTTTTCGAAATAAGTTCTGGCCACGGAGAGCTTCCGTTCCATTCAGCTCCCCAGCCCCCTCCCCTCGGCTACGGGCCTGCAATGCATGGTACTAAGATTATGAAAAATTAACATATTGATTTTGAGTAAGTAGGCTTTGAGTCAAATAATAACCACTCGGTAAAAATATTTTGATATATTTTTATGACTGCCCTGAACTATAAGTGCTGGTAAACAAGACAATAACAAGAAATTCTATTGAATGATTTATATAGCGGTACCCAGGCTTCAGAAATGTTTTTTCTTGATAGACGACTTTATGGCGTCTGTAGACCTCGAATTTATGTTTTTGTCGTTTTTCTTTCATTCAATAGATCATATTCTCTTAGGACAGCGTATTGACTATTTGTTGATTCACGTAAGTTGTCTCCTTTTAAAAAAATAAACCAAAAATGTCCCTATATCTTTCTCAAGGCTACGTCTTGTCTCTATCTTTTGCGTCAGCATTACAAAGTCCAAGTTAATAGTTATGCAACTGTGGCTTCATACAAATACTTGTTTCTATTTATTTATTAAAATCATATAAACATATAACGAAATAGTGATAAAAACAACACTCTTTAGGGTGAACGGCTTTTCACAATATGTATGCCAACAGGCAAAACACCAAAAGGATAGAAAAGGGAAAATGTAAAGGAGTGGGTATTACCGACAATAAGGAAACAACTCCCAGAATCCAGAGAATGATGTAAGATAATAAAAAACAGTGACTTGACCCCCCCCCCCCACCATTACTCCACTTTTGAATCGAAAACACAAAGTTGTTGGATATTCACATATTCAGAATACCGTTCAAGTCATTACTGAAAACTGCTTATTAGAAAAACAATGCTCTAGCCTGGCATCAAAATCGAAACTGTTTTGTTTTATAGGACGGCGAGGTATTATGCCACCTGAAGACCTGTACCAATCTATCCTGCAAGAACCAAATTCAAGTCCTTGAGGACTGCTGTCCGATATGTACCGATGTTCACTCACCGCTAGATGGCGATAGCGACTTATTTGACCCTGATTACGTCATCTCAAAGACAAACAAAAGACCGAAAAAGCCGAGAAAAAGTAAATAACAAATCAATTTTATGTGAAGCTGATTGAAAAAATCGAAATCGTTTCTATTGAGCTTGGGAAGTGAAACTTATCTACTTCGCAGTGTATCATCTTGCCCAAAGAAATATATTCAATCATTGTTGTTTCTTTTATATCAACTGATTCTATCTTTGTGTTGTCATGGTTGGTCAAGTTTTCGTGAAACCGTACTCTAAACGGTGACGCACCGGCTCTATTTGCAGTTTTAACTAGGGTCAACATCAATAATGTCAGATTTTGGATAAAGACCCTATTGTTACTCTAGAGTTACTTTTGCTTTGTTTTCTCCAGGTTGTAAGACGGGTGGTGTAGTGTACAAAAACGGCACCGTATGGCACCCCATCGTCGGTCCTTTTGGAAAGATGAAATGCGTGCATTGTATATGTATGGTAAGTTATTTAAAATGTATATTAAGATATTGTATATGTATGGTTAGTGATTGTATATGTATGGTAAGTTATTTTAAATGTACATTGATATATTGTATGGTGCCTGATTGTATATGTAAGGTAAGTTATTTTAAATGTATATTAAGATATTGTATATGTATGGTTAGTGATTGTATATGTATGGTAAGTTATTTTAAATGTACATTAATATATTGTATGGTGCCTGATTGTATATGTAAGGTAAGTTATTTTAAATGTATATCAAAATATTGTATGTGCATTGTGATTGATTGTGTATGTATGGTAAGTTATTTTATATGTATATCAAAATATTGTATACTCATTGTGAATTATTGTGTAAAGCAAGTTTTTGCACATACGGTGACATGTGGTAGTTAAGAGTTATAATACCTCGCCCCTTATGACACATCGTCAGATATAGTCCCCCCCCTATAACACATATCGTCCGATTATTGGAACTAAATTGTTTTGCATGTGTTTTCAGAATGGGGAAGTGTCGTGCTCAAAACTTGAGTGTCCATCTCTAGCAAGTCTACCTTGTAGCAATCCACAACCCAGACATGGTCAATGCTGTAAATCCTGCCCCAATGGTAAGCGCCTTCTATTTCAGTTCTTTGAAGTCATTGTGTTTTATTGTAAAAATGTTTTTCACTTACATGTAATTGTACCTTTTTATAATTTCTAAATTGTACATACTTGTTTTTTCTTAATTGAACGTACTTGTTTTTTTGTCTAAATTGTACCTACCGGTACCCTATTTCAGTATATTATGATTTTGAAGGTAACTTTGAAATGGTATACGTAAATCAAAAATTCTATTAAAATTTTCAGTAAAATCTATTCAACTTTTGAAAAAGACATGTTCATCATTTTGCAGTGAATGACATATGATTTTATTGTCACAATCAGGAAGCTATATATCCTTCCGTTTGCATGTTGTCACCACATATTGACATATTGTTATGGTCTCCGACTTTAGTGGACGGAGTTCGGCGGTCGACGTTCAGGGTTCGGCATCTGTAATTAATTCTTACAACTTCACTTAAACTGGTGGTGATATTTTGCCTTGTTTCTAGTGTGATAGGCGGCATATTACATTTGGTTGTCAGATGTTTGTTTTCGGCATCTGGAAAATTGTTATAAAACCGCAATTTAACTTACCAGATATTGAGATATGCCATGATCATCAACTGTTACTGAATCTTACAACTCTTGCCTTCTAACATTAAGTAACACGCTCTTATTAAACGTTTCAGATACAAATGTCGTGAATACAATATCGCCACAGAATGCAGCGACGCCATTTCTTACACCATCTTCACTCACTCCACACATCGTGAAGAAAGTCCCACATAACAGGTCAATAATTGGATCTTTTAACAAACTTGTTTAGTAAAAAGCAATGTTTATTTAAGAATTTGCCTATTTCAAACAGAGATTATTTCCAAGTAGTATCTAATTACAAATGGCCACTCTCTGTATGAATTTGAAAAACACTGTCCGTCACAGAAATAAATTCATGGACCGCAATTTCCGATGAATTGTATTCATTCACGCCATTTACATGTAGTTCTATTTTTAACGTTTCCAGACCAAAGAAGAAGAAAGTAAAGCGACCATGCCCACGGAAGAAAATGGATACAGTGGTATATCAAGCAGACTCCGAAACAGAGATTGCACTCATATTCGACAACGTGCGCATGCGCACCACACAAATATATACTTGGACGATAGATGGCGGTGAGTTCAACAAAAAACTTGTTGAGTTGGCGAAAACGGTATTTCTGAAAAATTCTATTTAAACATATCATAAGTTACTCCATACTTAAAAAATGGTCAATACCTTTACATCAGTGGAAGACAACAATTTTAGATACCTTCAAGTACAAACATTTTTACACATCAGCAGTTTGTCAAATTCTTTACACTTGCAATGGTGATTATCAGGGCAAACTCCGAGGGCACACTACATGGCACTGGTTAAGTCGTTGTTTTATCTTCAGAGGTCAATATTTGGATTCGACTGCTTTTTAAGACATCTTTCGATGTCACCCCTTCATTTTTTTTAATTATGCTTTATAAATATTCAGGTCACATGACTGACTTCACCAAGCGCAGCATACACGATATTGGAGGCGGAGTTGGAATCTTAGAGAGGGGCGAACAGAAATATAGAATCACAGGAAGTACTTCGAAAAGTAATAGTCTTCACTTTTATATTCAACCGTTGTCATTGTAACCTCCCTTCAAAAGGTTGGCAATCGGAACTCTTTTTCGTGCAACGTGTTAAGCGAACGAATTTATTGTCATGAATTCTAACTAGTATCACCGAGAAACTAAAAAAAATTGATATTCAAAAATACAATTCTGGTTGCCACATTTATGAAATTGGGTGTATGTATGTAAAATAGGGTGTAACTCCTGCCATTCTACGAAAAATAATAATTCTAATAGAAATTAAGAGTAAATCGTAAAACTCGTCAACTCGTATAACTCGTATAAACGAAAATCCTACACACTCATTTGAAATGTTAAACATGATTTTTTTATTTCAGAAAAAATCTCAAAATTTGACAATAAAGTAAAAAAGATCATGAGAAAATGTCAACCAAAGTGCAAAAAACAATTGATGAAAAAAATGACTCGAGTTCTGAAACTGAAAGCAGTGACATTCAAATATAAGTGTCGCTAGGGGGCGATGCTACAAATTATGAAAGCTGGCTCTCGATATTGATACGTGGATAGATGTATCTTTATTCGGGTTCAAATATTTCCTGTTTATTATAATGAAGTGAAAGAATGAAGAAAATATGGATTCCTCCTACGGACGCGCAACTTGCGGTAAGCCGTTTCATCAGTTGACAAGAAACGAGGACTAAAGGAAAGTATTTCATAAATAGCAATAGGACCTAACAATATAATAATCACAAGGAATTTGGAATGAGCTCTATTATTAATACTATAAAGAAAATTCAATTTCAAGTTTTAGGGGCCCAAAGTTTTTTCTCTGACCTGATATTTGCCTCCCCCCTTGTTGGTTCACAGATCCGCCCATGGATATGGTGAACCAGTCATCAAAGAATTCTGAAAATTTTACACATCGTCAATTTAATGCTCATCTTTGAATGGTAACAATAACAACTTTGAAATAAATGTATATACTTTTCTCGATATTGTTTTTACACACAGGCACTTCTTTTGTTCATGGTATCATATGTTCGGAATAAAATGAAACATCTATCCGAGCCTCATTGGAACAAAATGACATAAACACGTCGTGTTTAGGTCTCTCAATATTGTAATTGTACAAAGTAAACGTTAGTTGATTTTAAAAAAGTATTTTGTTAATGAAATAAAATAATTATCCAATTTTTTTATCTATTTTTGGAGATTGTTTTATTTTTTCAATACTTTTTGTGAAATCATCCAAAATATCATTTGTATAGGTAATATATTGAGATGTTTAAGAAGATGTTATATATGTTATTTTGTTCCAACAAGCCTCGGAAAGATATTTTATTTCATTCTCAAGAATTAGTAAAAAGGAACAAAAATGAGTACCGTGGGTACTGGGCTCACATGGTGACAGCAAATTTAAAAAAAAACGGATATAATTTTTTGGTGATTTTTTGTAACAAAATTATTTTAAGCCACTTGCCACTATTTTGGACTGACTGAATTTCGCGAGACAAAAATGGCGATCACTTTGAAATCAGGCAAGCTTTTGAACCAGGAGTCATAGGGGAGTTTTTTGTATTGGTGATAAACTTGAAACTAGAATCCTATCGACAGAGGTTTTAAGCAAATGGTCCAAAAGAGGATTTTGCGAGACAGATGGACAAATCAATGTTAGCTAAAATGGCTGAAATAAAAAACATATATAATATTTTGCCGATTTTTTGTAACAAAATTATTTCATACAACTACTCTTTACAGTGACATGTTGGACAAATCAATGTTAACTAAAATGGCTGAAATAAAAAACATATATAATATTTTGCCGATTTTTTGTAACAAAATTATTTCATATAACTACTCTTTACATCGACATGGATTTTAACAATGCAGGACACCTGACATTATTTGTAAAGCTAGGAAATGGGTCAAAAATGAATTTCACGAGACAAAAATGGCGGCCATCTTGAAAATAGGCGAGCTTTTGAACCAGGAATCAGAGGGGAGTTTCCTGTATTGTTGTTGAACAAAAATAACTTAAAACGGGAATCCTATCGACAGAGGTTTTAAAACGTGCCACTATTGTTGACGGACGGACGCACACACGGACGGACAGACAGACTCACCGTGTGAGCTAAAAAACAATAAAGCAGATGCGAGAAGGTAGTTACCAGTTTGACCACCAGGTGGCTCGTTCGGGTCAGATAGCATGGCGGGTATAGGAGAAAGTTCCCTTTAACTTAAATTACATCTAGATATTTTAGTGGTTCAATTTTCATAGTAACCCCTGTGTATCTAATAGTTATGCAAATTAAAATATGTCCAGTAAAAGAAAATACAAGAAAAGATATTTCACTTTTTGTGATTTTGTAACATGGGGCCTATGGGGAATTAACCCGAACGAGAAGTCACATTTTCAAAAAAATTAAATTTTCAAAGTTGATAAACAATTTTCGAAACCATATTTCGAGATGTACTTTTACATGTAGAATTTAAATATGACACCACTTTGACTGAATTTTGAATATCTAATGACGCAAATCAAGATTATTTCTACTCGCATCTGGTCTATTGCACTAAAGAAAATGTTAACAAAAACAGTTATATAAAATATATATGAATAATTTTCGCATTAAATTACAAAATTACTTTAAGGACCGTGTTTTACAGAATGTTTTCAATAATTAGCTAAAGAAATTGAATTGTAGAATTCGATTCACCATACCGATACCAATCCTTTCGAAAATATCGAAGTTTTCGAAATCCAGTCTAAAGCCATCAAGCATTCTGTAATGAATCAAAAATATCGAAAACTTCGAAATTCATTTTGTAGTTACTTCCTATCTTGACACTCGAAATATTCGAAAATATCGAAGTTTTCGAACTTACAATCTGAAGTCACGAAGTTCATATCGAAATAATCGACAACATTCATTATGTTTCACTATTACATTCTGCCAGAGACATATGTTTTATGTCTCTGATTCTTCAGCTACACCGAATAACCTTTCACCGTTATACTAGAAAATTTCGAAAATATCGAAGTTTTCTAAATCTATTCTGAAGCCATCCAGCATTCTGTAATGAATCGAAAATATCGAAAATTTCGAAATGCATTTTGTAGTATTTCTTATCTTTATACTCGAAATACTCAAAAATATCGATATTCTTCAAATACATTTCGATACTTACATAATATCGAGTCTATCGAACGGATCGCCAGTCGAAGTAGATACTCGAAAATATGGAATATCGTAAATATCGAAATTGCCAAGAACCTGGATAAACCTGAAAAATGTGAGCGAGATATTTCACACGTAATGAGAATGGAAACTGGTACAGTGTTTAAGATTTGATCTGGACAAAAATATTTTATTTGTTTGTTTCATTTATTAACTCCTATTAAAATGATGGAAGTTCGCAGCAGCATACTTCTTCGTCAAAGTTGAAGACCAACTGCTCACCATCCATATTCAATGGGCAGCACTCGGCTCTGTCACTGGCTCCTATAATATCAGTTAACAAGAACACAAATGTGTACAAAATGTCCCCACCAATGGGTGATCCTGTCAAATGGTTATCCTGAAAATGATGATGATCGGGGGTTCTCCAAATTTACATTAACCGAAAAAGTAAGACTTTACACACGATTGCTTTACCTTTGGAGGTGTATTTGATCCTTGATTATTAATTGTTATTTGTCATATCGGTTTATATACGACCATCAAAGTGTTAAATTGCAGCTATAGGGCATAGACTGGCTGCGTAATCGCCATTAATGCGCTATGTATCATTATTTAAAAGACATTCGCCCCATATGTCAATCTAATAGATTAAATTTTTTCATATATTTATAAAAGTCGTGGTACTCGTGAATAAGCAAGGATTGAAGTAAACAATGATCACATATGGAGGTGAGGAAATGAGGTCGATCTGAGGTCAAATGGTGTGATTTCGTCATCAAATTATGCTTTTTCTACTCTCATATTTCATATACAATACCATGCTTCACATTAATCCTCTTCAATCTTCAATTGTGGTTTTAAACACCATCTAAGCTATACGAGAATACAGACGTTGTTAAACTGTATCACAATTCGACAAGGTATGACTCATTAATAGAACGGAATAGTTCAACACATATGAAAGAGGCTCTATGCCATAGGATAACACAATCAAGACCCCTCTGGACTCTTTTGCATATTGAGTTTCATCACATATATACCCATCTACTTACCAAAAAAGAAGTATCAAATCCCCCTCTTTCAGTGTTAACCAAGGGCGCCTCCAAGGAGGGGTTTCTGGCTCTGTCTTTGAGTGTAAAATACGTGAAATACGGGATATACCAATGAAGTATTGGTCGCTCAACTATGGCGGTGAACAAAGTACTATACAATGGTTGATTTTCAACATTCTAGCCTGTGTAATATGATATTAAACGAGCTAAAAATGATATTGACTGATCGAGGAAAATCATATTTATCCAGGATCTTGACAATTTCGATTTTTTCGTTATTTTCGATGAAATTTGTTTAATCGAAAAATAAACATTTCAGGCTGAGGATTTAGAATTAAGGTTTGTGTTCAGTGTTAGGGCTTAGGTTTAAAGTTAGGGTTAAGGGTTATGCTTAAAGTTATTAGGGTTTAGGCTAAGGGCTTTTGGGTTAAGGGCTCATAGGTATGGTTAGGGGTTAGAATTAAGAGTTAGGGTTAGGTTGCGGGCTCGGGGTTAACTTTGCATTTTGTAATTACTTCCTATCTTTATACTCGAAATATTCGAAAATATCGAAGTTTTCGGAAAACAATCTGAAGCCATGAGGTTCATGTATATTCAGAATCGAAAATATCGATACAATCGAAAAACATTCTGCAGCTACACTGTATAACCTCACCTGTCATCGTTATACTCGAAAATTTCGAAAATATCAAAGTTTTCTAAATCTATTATGAAGCCATCAAGCATTCTGTGATGTATCGAAAATATCGAAAATGTCGAAATGCATTTTGTAGTAATGTATTTCTTATCGTTTTACTCGAAATTTTCTTTAAATACATGTCGATGCTATCGAGACTATCGAAAGGATCGCCAATCGAAAAGCTTGTATATAGATACTCGAAATATCTAATATATCGAAAATATCGAAATTGCCGAGAACCTGGATAAACCTCAGGAAAATGTGAGCGAGATATTTCGCACGTAATACAAATGGAAACTGGTACCGTATTTAAAGACAAAAGATTTGATCTGGACAAAAATATTTTATTTGTTTGTTTCCTTTATTAACTCCTATTAAAATGATGGAAGTTCGCAGCAGCATACTTCTTCGTCAAAGTTGAAGACCAACTGCTCACCATCCATATTCAATGGGCAGCACTCGGCTCTGTCACTGGCTCCTATAATATCAGTTAACAAGGGTTAAATCCTAGCGTCAAACAATGGCCCTCTGATCCCCATTCTTATTATGGAAGTTAATTTACACGTAATAGGGAAGTTAGGTTACACGTTTTTAATGTGTTTGTTCGTACCTGGACCATCGGTAATGATGTATTGAGTGTTGTCTCCACCCTCCGAGTAATAGTTCCCGGCACGGCAACAAGTTCCTGAATAACATTTATATTTCGTTCAGTGCAATCGTGAACTAAATGACTTTTGAAAATGAAAATTCTCCGTATATAAATGGCGTATTATCCATTGGATACACATTTGTTAGGCCTTGTGATAAAAAACTCGTCCAATTTCTTTCACTACAATTGCTCAGTCAAAAGAAGATGGTGGCTTACCTTTGTACCTTGATGAAAATAATCGAAATTTGACCATGGAACTCTTTGACCATTAAAGTCGATGATCGATGGGTTTCATCACGTGACCAATTTTGACCTATTGAAGCTGAATCTTCGAGCTGAACGAGAGTCGTTTTAACACTTTTAAACTCATAAAATCGCAAAGTAGAAAATAACGTTCAAACCTTGTCCACTACCATCACAAGGTGGGTCGGTCATCTCAAGTCCACAGTTGACATTCATACAGTCCATGACGTTGTTGACGATATCACAGGCCTTTTCTTCGTCATTCCAGACGCTTGGTGGCATGCACTCGAGGGTATCATAACCGGTTCTGTTGGCAAAGCATTGTACATAGGTACAGCAGCCATCACCATCGGGGTCGGCAAAGTAAAAGCTTGAGGTATCGTCACATGGAGCGACTGGGACGACTGAAATATTTCATTACGATCGATGTACTTGGGTGAATCATATATTAACTAAATCGAGGCGCTATTGTGACGAAGTCATAGCTGATCTCGTTGGTCAGTCTATACTTAGGCCATAAGAAGTAGATTCTTTGTTTTGCGTCCCCTTGCTTGCACGATTTTGAGTAAATCAGAAAAAACAAACACATCCAAATAGCAATCACAAGGGTCTGAAAGTATCATCACATCTTGTTCAATCAGAATAGACAAAATGGCGGATAATTTGATGTGCTTCAAAATTGACAGTGTTATTAATAAGTTTGGCATACATTGTGTATTTTTTTTTTTTTTACCCTTGAATAATAGCTATGTTTAAATATATTGTATAAAATGTATAGATATGTGGTTATAATCACTGCAAATTGGTATGCCATCCCCTTTTACGTCCATAAATGTATACATTTCTCAGCAAACAAGTTTGTGTTTTTTCTTGAGTTTGTGTTTGTTTTCCTTGTACCCTTGCATGATTTGGATTTTGCCAGGACGCAAAACAAAGAATCTACTTCTTATGGCCTTATTTCACTTCACATCAGTTGATGTCATAATGATCTTTTTCTGTTACTCATGTTTATAATTATTGCGTTGTTTTGATTTTATATTTGTTTTGAGTTTATATTTGTATTATAACAGTTGTTTTAGTGATCTTTGAACCCAGTGTGATATTTCACAACATCAACAGCTTGATTTCCAGGTTTTATCATCATATTAGAGCAGTTTTAGGTATGGAATATTTCTAGAGCCAATCAAATGAAAGGGTTATTCTTGAGATATGAGTGACAGACAATGATATATGAAGTCAACTGATGTGAAATTTTGTAATGTTTAGTTAAGATGTTTATAAGTTTCTATAGTTTTTGGCATCATCTTGAAGACTGCAAATTTCTGATAAACAAAGTAAAAAGCGATTACATTTAAGGTCCTGGAGTAAAAACTGACCAAAACATCAATACTGCTGTATATGCTTTGCAAATGTTTATACCTTTATTATCTACATCACATTTTACGAATAATTGTATATTTTTTAGGGGGTAAATTAACTTATAAATATGTGTTTCGGACATAAATTAGATAATGAATTAAATTAGATAATTAGATTAAACATCCAGAGTTCACGAGACGAGGCTCAGAGGTTTTGTCTAGACATTCCTTTCTCACCAAAATCTGCCAAATTCTCAAATTCTCAGTAAACATTTAAGCTTTGTGGGCAGAAAATCATCACCATTTATTATTGACTTTTTATAAAATTAAACATTTATTTTAAGGTCAATTTTAGTTAATAGGATTTCCTAATATTTTATTGGATAAGACCTCTTATTTCGGCTCTGCCCACCTCAAAATTAAGATATAAAAGAGGCTTTTTGGCATTGAAGCCTCAGAACCTCGTAGCGTGAACTAGGGACAAACCAAAAACTGTAAGTAGCCGATTGAAATGAAATTTTTGGACTTTAACTTTTCTTTAATAAATTAATATTTTAAACTATATTTGTTTTCAAGTTTTGTAAACGATAGAGAGACTTAACTTCGCCACACTCCCTATTATGTTTTGTAATATTTTAACCAGTACTCCCCCAACGGCCAGAGCCCTTGTTACTTATGGTGCTTCTGGCAAGTACTCACATTCGAATTCGCAGCAGCACGATTCAAGCACGAAGACCTGGCCGAATGGACACTTCTGTTCCTCACGATCGGATCCACGGATGTAGAATTCAGGTCCAGATCCAGCGGTGAAGACTGGCTCGTATCCATTCTTACCATCCTCTCTGTTCTGTCCAACACAACATGTGGTACCAGTGGGCTGGGCATCGGCGCACTCGGCATTGGTTCTCTTTGGGACTACAAGGATTTTTTTTATTAATTCTTTTGTGCATTTTCAGCAAATTCATTTATTTGTAAACATCAACATGTTATTCATTTCACTTTCATGGCCAACAAGGAGAACAGAAAGAGTGACAGAGCAGTTTATATAACATTTTAAAATTCAATCACGATAGAATCTCCTCGTCTAAAGTTTAGTGAATGACGATAAATAGTCTAAAAACATTTGTCTGTAAAACGTTGTGGAGGCATTAGACTAATTGTGTCGATGGCCCCATGACATGCTTTAAAAGCCGTTCTCGTATTCAATGCAAACACCCACGAATGAATTGAATGACTAACGCAAATAGAAAATCGTATCTTTGACAATGAATATTGTCCCACTTTTGCGTGTTTCAACGATGTTGTAAGGTTGTTCACCCTCGACTTGAAATAAAGAAACTTACCGGCACAGCTGAGTGGGTCGCAATCGGGAACCTGCTTGGCATCATCACATACAACCAGGACATCGTTCCACACAGTACCTCCCATACACTTGCCTGTAAAATATTTACCATGACAATATTAAAGTAAAACCTGTCTACGTGGAACATCTCTGAAGGTGTTCCACTTGGGAGGTGTTCTACTTCATTATAACATTAAATCATTTGGTATTGGGACTCTGAAAAGTGTTCCACTAACCGAGGTGTTTCACTTTACAGGGTTTACTGTGTTAATTCGTTGTCTTATTTTGTCAGTTATCCCAGGCTATCACAAGCACTGAATGTTTACAGACCTCACCAAATCGACTATTGTTTTGTGATTTTAAAGGCCCTATATAAAGCTAGCTTAAACCACGTTGGCTTATGCTGTAGTCTTACCCAATGTTATCAAAGTGTGATATGTAAAACTTTTTTTAATTTCAAAAAGTATTTTTGAAGTACTTTTTGTTCGAAAAATCGAGAATTTATTTAAAACTAACTTTTAGAGATCACACGTATCTTTTAATATGCGATACTAATTTATACCAAAAGCATTCATCCTCACGTGTTTTTGCTGAAAATTAGGAAAATCGGTTCAAGAATAGGCGAGAAAGGAATTCATCGACACATGAAAATGGTTCAGAGAAAGATGCATTTCAAAATGTTAGTTCTCCTAGTAACCAATGGTACAATAATATTTGAAACATGATACATTCTTCCTTTTAACCTGGTGTTGCAAAATATTTTTGATTTTAATATGCTAAAATATTGAAGTGGCACATTAGACATGGCATTTTATTATTGAAATAGTGTGTCCTTTGTTCAATCATAGCATTGGTGTTAAAAAGATAATCTTTTTGAAATGTATGGTGGAATATTTGATGGTTAAATCTTTTTTTGAAAATCGGAGGGATATTTGAATATTTGAGATTTGAAAAGATGACAACTTTTCTTTCAAAAATCTTTTTTTAAATCTCTCAAATAGTTTTTAAAGTCATGGCAAATAGAAAATGAATGATAAAAACATCTTTTAGCTTAACCTGCGTTTCTTTCCTTGATAAGTCTTGCGCTATCACAATCAAAAAAATATTCATGAATCTTACCATACTTAGCAATTACAAATACTAGTACTCAACTATGTGTCCCGTCTTCTTAAGCAAAAAATGCTAGATACTTGTGAGTTATTATCTCGAGCAACACATGCTAAATACTCACCTACGTATCCAGTCTTTCAGTTATGCGCTATAACAAGCAACTTATCACTCACCTACGTATCCAGTCTTGTTCAGTTATACACTATAACAAGCAACTTATCACTCACCTACGTATCCAGTCTTTCAGTTATGCGCTATAACAAGCAACGTATCACTCACCTACGTATCCAGTCTTTCAGTTATTCGCTATAACAAGCAACTTATCACTCACCTACGTATCCAGTCTTGTTCAGTTGTATTCGCTATAACAAGCAACTTATCACTCACCTACGTATCCAGTCTTGTTCAGTTATACGCTATAACAAGCAACTTATCACTCACCTACGTATCCAGTCTTTCAGTTATGCGCTATAACAAGCAACTTATCACTCACCTACGTATCCAGTCTTGTTCAGTTATACGCCATAACAAGCAACTTATCACTCACCTACGTATCCAGTCTTTCAGTTATGCGCTATAACAAGCAACGTATCACTCACCTACGTATCCAGTCTTTCAGTTATTCGCTATAACAAGCAACTTATCACTCACCTACGTATCCAGTCTTGTTCAGTTGTATTCGCTATAACAAGCAACTTATCACTCACCTACGTATCCAGTCTTGTTCAGTTGTGCGTCATCACAGACAACAAACGAACAACAGTCCTCTCCAAAGTCTATACCAGGTAGATAACCAGTCGCCAAACAGGAATCTAAAATACAGCCATTGTGATTGTATATTCATTTACCAATACTTTTCTTCAATTACTCATGGATAGGTAAACTAATAACGTAATCCGGTCTGTTTTTATATTTTTGAAACGAAGCAAGTATGTTAATAATTGATGATTTGTTGCACGAGGTGTCCGTGTTAGGATCAGACTAACGCCTCGGTCACATTTGCTCTAGCATAGCCGTATACGCAGCGGGGGTTCGGTGGGTTCGAACGAACCCCCGGTCAGGATTTTCCAAAATATCATTTTCCGGAAAAATGCCTCAACCAGAAACATTAAATTATTGTGCTATTTGAAAACTACATATATGAGCAGTAAATGAATTGATATTTGTTATGATGAACACGAGAGGCTTATTTTGTTAAAAACATGTCATCATGAAGTTACACTTCCCTCAAAACGTTTGGCAACCTTAGGCACGGGATGAGATTTAATTGTCGGAAGACCCCAGAGCATGAGATTTTACATTTAGAAATAACAATAATTTCGCACAATTAACTTAAAAGCTGATTCTTCTCGGACAAAATAACCCATCTTGGGCAATGGCTAAATCAGTCCTTTGTAGGATTTTTTTTAAGCCAGTTCTGGTCCAATACAAAGTTATTGAAAGTTATTGTAAACAATGCAGACGTCCCATACTCTGTATGATTTTTACAACATTGACGAATAAATATCTGGAATCGTCGTAATATTGATAAAACACATGTTCTTTCAAATGTGTACATCTCTGTTTTGTTTTATTTCAATAAAAATTTAAAATATTTCTTGGGACGTCCCTGGGGCTGGGAAGTCCCCGAAAATAATTGTGTTAAATAATTAAAAACGTTGTGAAATAAATTATTTAAAAGCGTATATCATTTATAAACACAAGCATTTGTTCAAATTTATTCATTCTTTCATTTGTTCAGTATTTATTACCCATCACTTTTTCAAAGAAAAAGCAATCATTGCAAAAAACGATTTTGTTTTTTTCAGATTTACTCCACTCATCTTGGAGATTGTATAGAATTCAAATTGTTATCGTTCCAGTTTACTTGCTCTCCATTTTCATGTTAATGTCATGATATGCTTAGCAAATAAATTACATAATAAAAAACATTGAAAAATCATATGGTATTAAGCTTCAAATAAAGAAGGCCTAATTGTCATCAAGCCGTCTGAACTTTACAAAATACGTTACAGTCGCTTGTATTTATATAGGATTTATATCCAGCAAAACGTTTTTATTATCAATTGCAGTTGATCTGCTCCGGGGGACTTACCACTGAGCTCCGGGACGTTCAAAGAAATATTTTAGACTTTTTAAAACAAAGCATTACCGAGACCTACTTATTTGAATAACAGATGAATAACAGATTACAGAATAGATGTTTTCATCAGTAATACGACTATCCCGGATAGTTTAAAAAGCCTTCGTGTAAACGTTGTGAAAAGTTGTCATAGAAGAACGATCTTTCGGAGTATAGGGTGTTTGCGCATTTAATCTGAGCTGGCTTCCAACAAAGTTCCTGCAAAATAATGATACAAAGTAAAAATACACACTGCGGTTATTGTAGCATATTTGATTGCTACAGTATGTGACCGTGGATATGGCATTGCCAGTAGAAGAGAAATTGTAAATCCGAAAAGTTCGCTTATTTTTTGTCCTTAATGCTACGGAAGCCGTATGACGTAGGCTATTTTTGTAGAAACAGAGAAACTACGGTTGCCGTACGGCATTTTAAAAGATAATGCAAGGTCACCGTATGGCGTCCATACGGCGATTCTTATCCAAATAAATCGCAAATCGACAGTATGTACGATGTAAGGCCACCGTGGCACCCTACGGGTTTACGACTTTTATGTAACTACGATATGTAGACGGCAACTCTACGGCCTGTAAAAACTGGACACGCCATATTGAGATATCAGGTGACGGTAGATTTTCTCCGTCTAACGACGTACGGTCGCCCCAGAGCAAATGTGACAGGTTTTACAGTGTAATATCTCGAATAACCTGAGTGGAATTTGAAAAAAAAAACGCCGTGATGTCTGATAATACATATCAAAATAAGGTTACATGTGTCCATGACAACACCATTACTAAGGACATCGAACATTGCTCAATGGTAAATAGTAATAACGGGAACAACTGGTTCCGACTGGTCACTACAGATAAATGAGTCCTTGACTTTGGAATATTTAATGTCCTACCTGGGTCGTCAATGTCGACTGGGGGCCCACTGGCCAGGGCGGTGGCGAACAAAAGAACAAGGGGCAACATCCTTACTTTTCTGCAAATACAATAAATAAATAATACGTATGGATGTTATATACCACGTAGAAAGCAGATTATACCACTCTAAGTCCAATTATAGTTGTATAACAGGTGTCTATAACAACACTATATAATGGAGAGTGGTATATCGTCATCGTTTACACTCCACCGTATACCACTCTAGCGTATACCACTGTAGAAGTGCATTTTGGGAACTAATCAATATAGAAAGACTTTTACTGCTATTGAACTATTTTTGACCTACATCGTTATTTTCGTAATTCAAATGACAGTTGAACTCTTCCTCTTTATTTTGATACCAAATAGTGGCATACTAGGTACCCGAGAAGCCAACTATGGCGTTATTTAGAACAAAACCACAAGTTTTTAAATGGACTATATAGGGGTCATACCTTTTGGTGGATGGATATGGAACCTCATACCTTAATGTTTTATGACATCACACTGATTTTTGTCTCTGCAACTTTTTTTGGCAGCAAATATCATTTTTAGTTCAAAAATGCATAAAAACGTCGGAACTGGCTGAATATGTGAAAAATTTATCCATTCAGGCTAGAAAGGGTTAATTTGCCCTACCTCAAATACGTCTAAATATGCTATTCTGACTTTGCCACTGTGACGTCACAAATCTAACCTGACTATCTCTGAGTTTATTGAAGAAAATTATACGTCTGACAGCTTTCATTCCCTATATGGCACACATTCTACTAAGAGTTGCATCATTGACTAAATCTACGTCAAAGGCCCTATGTCCCGAGGATTTTGACTGAAATTTGGCCATTTTCGCCCAAATCTAAGTATTTTATAAACTTTGAATGGTACTTTTAGAATTTGGAAGTACTTATCGCAACATACCATAAAACAAATTTCAAATATATGAGCAATAGTGTATTATGAGTTTATATAATGTTCATTCTGTATATCGTGTTTTTATACTCTGTGAGTATATGATATATTCACTCTTTCGCTACGCTCACTTGCTCATATATTTGAAATTTGTTTTATGGTATGTTGCGATAAGTACATGTACTTCCAAATTCTAAAAGTACCATTCAAAGTTTAAAAATATTATTTGTAGTGACTTTTGGAGAAATTTTTGGGAGAACTATTTCTCGAACTAAAAATTGTTGGTCTTTTGATTTTCAAATATTTGTATTTTTCAGCATTACACATTCAATCTCCAATACAAACAATATTACCCGTCATCATCAGGAAAAGGGGACGGCCGTTACATCCTCTTTTGAAATGACGGAAAATGTAGATTACGATATTTTTATATTTCCATCGAATAAAACCAATTTGCTGTAATACTCGGATTTGCCATTTCTACCATTTCAAGCTCGTATGACATACATAGTTATCAACATGATAAAAAATATTCCTGTACAACTCTCTGGGAATCCACGATCCAACGATATATTTCAAATGCCGCACGGTTACGTGAATTCTTCGTTCACTCTCAAGCTAGTCGGGTAGGTAGGAACAATTTAATGACGTGTCGCAAAAAGCTCGCGCACGCATTGTTACACATTTTGTGGCGTAATTCAGATGATCCTCGCTTTTAACATGATAGAATGTGACATTCTTGAGAAAAATGTACACACATGAAAATCCTTTCGTCCTCCACATTTACCTCTATATCTCAAAACATTTTAGACGAATAACTCTGATATCATATATATATTGTTACTGGGCTAGGAGCATCATAAAACACGAATCAATTGATATTTTAGGTGAAATAAATATACGTGTTGCTTAGGGTGGTCCAAAATATGGCGAAAAACCAACTTTGTTTCAGATCATCTTCCTCATTTCACTTACTGTTGTCCATGACCTAAAACACCTGCACACCAAATTTTAAGACCCAAATCACATGGGAAATCTACCCACGCTTCGACTGAAAATTCGGTTATTTCATGATTTTTTGCTATTTTCGATAAATTGTCATCTCCCTTTTCCTGGTATAATATGTTTCTATTTTTTCATAATAAACATTTTTGTAGGACTCTTTATTACTTCATAATACTAGGAACCCATACACCAAATGTTGAGACCCAAATCCCATGGGAAATTTACCCACGCTTCGACTGAAAAATTCGGTTATTTCATGATTTTTTGCTATTTTCGATAAATTGCCATCTCCATTTTCCTGGTATAAAATGGTAGATGTCTTTTCATAATAAATATTTTTGGATGACTCTGTATTACTTCATAATACTTAGGAACCCATACATCAAATTTTGAGACCCAAATCCCATGGGAAATTTACCCACGCTTCGACTGAAAAATTGGGTTATTTCATATACATCTCTATTTTCCTGGTATTATATGTTTCTATTTTTTATAATAAATATTTTGGGAGGACTAGCTCTTTATTACTTCATAATACGAGGAACCCATACCCCAAATATGCACCAAATTTTGAGACCCTGGCCCCATGAGAAATTAATTCATGCTTCAACCAAAAATTTGTGATTTTCTGCGAATTTTCTCCTATTTTCAATAGATCAACATTAATCTTTTATTTAGTTTTTAAACATTTTAGGAGGACATTAATACGTTCTTAATACTAGGAACCCATACATTTAATATGTACCAAATGTTTAGACCTGAACCCCATGGGAAATTCACGTTTGCTTTGATCATATACTTTTGATTTTTGTCGTTTAGAGCACCATATCATTGTTGTGTGATGTGCAATTTGTAATAAATTGTATTACACGTTGTCTTAATTATCCTGTTTGGCCTTACATACGTTACATCGTGAAAGATGGTTATATAGAACTTTAAGGTAATTCCTTATTTTCAGTTTTAATGGCTTCCTAATTGGAGCCCCGTGTTTTTTCAGGAACACATAACTCATTCCATTCAGATGCACAAACAGTGTATAAACATAGCACATAGTACATTATAGAAAATTGCTAACCATCAACTAATAATCTAAATACATATTTGAACTCAGTGTAAAATTGAAAGAGCTGACCAAGTATGGAATGAGTTCCAGAAATAACATTGGACTCCACTTAAAATTTCTGAACATACAGAATTACCTTAAGTGTTTCTCATTGCTCTTCCTATCTTCTACATTGTGTACTTTCAGGGCATGAACATTTTCAGAGAAATGACAAAGCTCAGTGGAAGCTCGAATCCCTTGAAGATTTGGTACAGGCTTACTGGTTACAACAGAGACCATGCCATTGATACATTGATCAATCAAAAAATCATTTCTCCAAAGAAAATCAGATTTGATATTTGACCTTACCCTGCAAAGATGTGAGAAAGAATATGACATCTCACACAAATCCAAACAAAGTCCTGTGATGTATCCCTACTGAAACCAACAAACCAAATCTTCAAGGCATTTGAGTTGCTGAACAAGTAAAAGATCCTAAATTTTCCCCAAACTACTGAATTTGTCGCCTTTCAATAAGACTTAAAGTCTTGGTATTTAGGTGTTTCTTTGGATTAAGAAGGAATTACCATAATGTTTATTAACATATTATGCCCCTAAAACAGACATCATAAGCTATCATAAGCACCAGTTTTCAGTCAAAGCATGGGTAACGTTCTCATTGGATTTGGGTCTCAAAATTTGGTGGATATTTGGTGTATGGGTTTTTAGTATTATGAAGTAATAATGAGTCCTCAAAAATGTTTATTATAAAAACATATTGTACCAGGAAAATAAAGACAGCAATTTATTGAAAATCGGAAAAAATGTGAAAATCACAATTTTTCAGTCAAACCATGGGTAAATTTCCCATGGGATTTGGGTCTCAAAATTTGGTGTATGGGTTCCTAGTATTATGAAGTAATAAAGAGTCATCCAAAAATATTTATTAAGAAAAAATAGAAACATATTATACCAGGAAAATGGAGACAGTAATCTATTGAAAATCGGACAAAACTGTGAAAATCACAATTTTTCAGTCAAAGCATGGGTAAATTTCACATGGGATTTGGGTCTCAAAATTTGGTGTTTGGGCTCCTAGTATTATTAAGTAATAAAGAGTCCTACAAAAATGTTTATTATGAAAAAATGGAAACATTTTATACCAGGAAAAAGGAGATGGCAATTTATCGAAAATAGCAAAAAATCATGAAATAACCGAATTTTTCAGTCGAAGCGTGGGTAAATTTCCCATGGGATTCGGGTCTCAAAATTTGGTGTGCAGGTGTTTTAGGTCATGGACAACAGTAAGTCAAATGAGGAAGATGATCCGAAAGAAAGTTGGTTTTTCGCCATATTTTGGACCACCCTAGTGTTGCTGTGCTTGAAAATAGGCGAATGGCGTAAATTAGCCCTATTTTAATGAATTTTGAAAACCTTTCGTCCTCCACTTTTCCACATACAACAGAAAACACATACTTTTGTGAACAGAATCAACTATTTATTAATAAACTAGAGTTTAGGAGCAAAATAATCATGTATGATTTATTAAAAATTGATCTCGTATTTTTTGTTTAATGTACACCTGAAAAGTTGAAGGTACCAAAAAATGAGCAAAAAAGGTCGCTGTCAACAGATTCTATTTTTCAGACTCTATGACGTCACAATATGGGACGCTTACTAAAATTCATCCTTTGAAATAAAACTTCCATCTACCTTTATCAAGACGAAAAATAAGTATAATAGTCATATATTGTTTGAGTTATGAGCGTTTAAAGACGAAAAATAATTCAAAATGTAACGTGTCAACATGGGATATTTGCCAGATGTTTTGGTAAAAAACTCTTTTTTAAAAACGAACGCGCAAAAAATGTGAACGGAGTGTAGTTGATCTAAAATCTTTATCGAAACAGCTTTAAAATGATATATAACTTTAATTAGAATAGTATCTTATAATCCGGGGAATCAAAGTTACATTCACGCGATACCCTTAAAAAACAAATGCGCCACCTTTTTGCGACACGTCAATAGCTTCCGAAGTTTCTAGGTCATATAAGCTTGAAATACTAGAAATTTCAAAGCCGAATTATCCACAAAGTAATTTGGAAGAGAATGTGATGACCGTTACCTTTTACTGATATAGACGAGAGCATATTATTTAAAACAGGGATTGAATATGTAACGGCAGGAAATTCATATATCTGAACATCAAAACACTGATGACACCCAAAATAACTTTTTCTGAAAAAATTTCTGAAACTTATCAAGACCAATAATATTTGGATAAAATTTGCTTTAATTTTGTTAAAATTGGGTTTACGCATAGCGTAGCATTACCACGGATCATTTCTTTAACAAGGCCATTTGCGCCAATTACCAAGGAAAAAACATTATCCTATTTTGCGTCAAAAATTATAAAATCCCTTGTAGTATTAAATTTACAATTATAGAAATGTGAAAATTAGATTAACCGAAAAAAGTAAAAGATTTTACACACGACTACTTTACCTTTGGAGGTGTATTTGATCCTTGGATATTGTTTTGTCGCCACATCAGTTTATATACGACCATCAAAGTGTTAAATTGCAGCTATAGGGCATAGACTGGCTGCGTTCTCGCCATTAATGCGCTATGTATCATTATTTAAAAGACATTCGCCCCATATGTCAATCTAATAGAATTGATTTTTGTATTTATTTTTAAAAGTGTTGGTACTCGTGAATAAGCAAGGATTGAAGTAAACAATGATCAAATGTGGTGGTTCTGTGATCAAAAGTGATGATCTCATGATTAAATGTGGTGATCCATGGTCAAATTGTGTGATTTCGTTATCAAATTGTGCTTTTTCTACTCTCATATTTCATATGCAATACCATGCTGCACATTAATCCTCTCCAATCTTCAATACGTGTTAATAAACACCATCTAAGCTATATCACGGGGGAAAGTCTACCCGCCTATACACAACCTACCGCCGGAATTGGCCCAGAATTTTAGTTGAAATATATTTTTTATGTACAAATTAAGAGATAAGGCTTATTGATATTATTATCATTATTATTTTACATTAAAATAAAATAATTGCACCAACACGAGTTGTTATGTTCTCTTCAATTAGCAACTGAGCAGATCAAGGGAAGATACACAAAAGTAAAACGTATGACGGTTTTCGATTTGTTTTTCTCATTCGTACTCGCTTTAATTGATAACGAGCCATACATAAGACATTTGGGCCGGTAAATGTATGTCATATGCATAATATATTAACTTAAGGGTCAAATTATGAGGTCAAAATAGCACTTTTGAACAGCAAAAGCTGTCATAAAAGCTGTCCTAAAAGAGCCGATGTTATCGGACTTCGGACTCGATGTGATCGATGAGTAATATTATAAATAAAAGATCCGAAAATATCTTGAGTAAAGGATCTCAGAATCCGAACATTACTTGAGTAAAATCTGTTGAGATCCGATGATATCGTCGAGTTTATGACGTGCTGATGATGAAATGGTGTTAGGGCTACTTTTTGGAGTTTTTGAACCTTGATTTAATTGCCTTTAGAAGGGTTCCTCGTCTTGGTAAATACAAAGCAACACGTATACTGTTGTAATTAACACCCCAGTCACATTTGTCGCACGGCGGCCGTAAGTCGACCGCAGATCAATTAAATCAGTGTATTTCTGCGGCGAGCGTAGGGAAACTACGCTCGCCTTGCGGCCTCCGTACGGCGTATCCAGTTTTTTACAGGCCGCAGGGTCGCCGTAGAAATTATAACTCGTAGTTATAATATTTGTTCATTTCTGAGGTCCCCGTAGAAATCAACTGGCTCAACAAGATTGAATCATTATTTGTCAATGTTTCACGGTCACTTTTCATTTGATATTACATCCTAGCACTACATTTATAAATTGTCCCGATGTAAATAAAATGAAAAAAAGTATTATTTATCAACAGAAATTTAAAATCCACCGTGCGGCTGCCGTGGGAAATGTGACTGCAAAAGTATGAGAGCGCAGAAATATCATGGCAACGCCAAGTGTAGAAATCTACGGCCGCTCAAAATTTTCTGATGATCGTCACGTTCTGCAATCAGAACGAGTGACAACGTACTTAACATTTAAAAAAATAGATCTATGGTTTACAACTCATTTTAAAATGTAAACTGAAATCACACCAAACTAGTTCTCACTACGTTCTTGAAAACGGGCTTCAACTGTGTACGAACGGACTGGACCTACTAAGAACCGTTTGGGATCTATTTACAAACTTCATCGAACGTACTCGAACGGGTAGGTCCTCTAGAACTTAGACAATGCTCAAAATGTTCTCGTGGTCGTCACGTTCTACAATTAGAACGAGTGACAACGTACTAACGACGAGCTGGACGTACTACGAACGGAACCGTCGTACTTCAATCCTACTAGGGACGTTTTAACAACGACTTGAACTGTCTGAGAACGTGTTGAGAACGAGGTAGAACTACTTGCAAACGGGTCTAAAGTGATTAAGAACGTATTTAGGCTAACACTGCTTATGAACGAGTTAGCAAAAATAGCTATCACACCAAACAAGTTGCCACTGCGTTCTTCAAATCTGGTTTTAAACTGTGTGCGAACGGAATGAACGTAGCTGCAACTTTCTAAGGTCTTTTTACGAACTTTATGAACGTTCTCAGACGGGAATGTGATTTTAGAATTTTGAATCGATTCAAAATTCGATGGCGACCATACCGTTCTGTAATCAGGTCATGTTGACCTTCTAGACTAAGGGACGCGTTTCACGACGTTGCACACCGACGTGGTGCGACCTGAACGAACTGCGAACGAGATGGACGTATTGAAGACTGTTTAAGAACGAAGAAGCTAATTATTTCAGACATATTTCCCGACCACAGCCAGATTGAGCCCGTTTTACGACGTTTTCGTAGGACTGGCAAGAACGGGTAAGAACTAGTTTGGTGTGATAGGGGGGTACCATAGACCTATTCAGTGCTAAAATACAACTGAGCTTAATTGCCAGTAAGCTGCTTGCTGACAGAAGATTTAAAACTGGATAGGCTATCACTGTCTAAAATATCACTAGGTAGAGTGTTCCATTTTACTATTGTCCTTGGAAAGTAACTAAACTTGTATGCATCCGTTCTGGCTGGTTGGATGAATTTGGATGGATGGAACTGTCTAGTGTTTGTGTTTATTTGAGGGCTGAAGTATGTGGGTATAGACTAGTCCCCGGGAGACTAGTGGTGGCAGCTAAAATGTGGGTTCCTTCGTAGAAGAGGGAAAGTCTAGAAGCATCCCTACGGGATAGTAGTGATTCCCACTGCAGGTGTTGGAGAGCTTGGGTGACACAGCCTGGTTCCCTAGAGTGACATTTGGCTGCTCTCCTTTGTACCTCGGTTCCAGCATGTTGATATCCTTCTGGCGGTAAGGATCCCATGCTGCACTAACATATTCTAGGTTAGGCCGTACTAGTGACTCTATATAAAATAAAAAAATGTGAGTCTCTTGAAAGCCCATGACAAACAGACATCACTGGCGGAGCTTGATGGGGGGGGGGGGGGGGGTCTACCCCCTGGGTTGGACAGGAAATATTTTGAGCAAACGTCCTTAGAGCCTCAAAAAGTGGGCATTTTTGGTCATAAATAGGCCTTCTAAGGCCTTATTTTTTAATTTTAGGCCAAATTTTGAAGTAAATGGTCCTCGAAAATTAATAATTTGGGCCCACTTTTTGGTTTGAGGTCCCAAGCTTTTTCCCGCTAAAGCGCGGAAGCCTTTTTCTCAGACCAGAACTTTCCCCCCCCCCGTTGGTTCCCAGATCCGCCCCTGGACCTAAAGTACCTACTTCACGGTTGGTGATCTGAAAGCCAATGTATACTATTTCGTGATTCGAGATATTCCATCTTGGCGTAATCCAGTAGCATTCAATAGGTCACCTAAACTTTTCTGATCTCCACTATTAGTTAATATTCGTCAATGAATCTGTCTTTGAAGAGTACAAATCATATCTAGAAGGTAAGATAACACATGGGTTATAAGTGGAGCACACAATTATGCACTCAGCGTTTGTTATTTGAAGTAAATTTCGAGGTCAAATTATTGTAGGTCAGATATAATTTTTTTCACTTTTCACCTGCAGTGCACCTGACTGCTCGGAAAACAGGAAGTTGTAACGAATAATTCATAAAGTAAATTTTACGATATTCAGTAGCAGGAGGAATGACATAGTTCATAGTTGAATTCATAACTAAAGTCCATTTCACTGCTTCATTTCGTCAGTAGAACGGCAAAAATAAGAAATTGGGAGACCATTATGCAATAATACATGGAAAAGTATATTCATAATGTACATGAATGACATTTGTATATGTTGGATTGCTTCTAGTTTGGCTTATAAAGTGTGTGGCCTCTTATATTTGGATGTTTCTTTGCCATGTTATTTCCAATAAGATTAACATGGCTGAAATTCTTCAAATTACAAGACGGCACAGGCTTATTGCACAAAAAACTAAAAAATCTGAAATATACAAATGTCATTCATAAACATTATGAATATACTTTTCCATATATTATTGCACAATGGTCTCCCAATTTCTTATTTTGAATGAATGGACTTTACCAGTTCTGTGCACTAGTCTATGTCACAAAATTTCCACCATCTACAGTAAAATTTTTATGTTTGAAACTACTTTGAATCTAAAAAATAAGCAATAAAGGACCATATTGAAACAGAATATGTAAAAAAAGAAACATTTATACAAATCCTAACTTTCATATATTTTAGTTTGTATTGCAGTTTAGCTCTCATATCTGTGGCTCCTTATATTTTGATACTTCTCTGCCATGTTATTTTCGAAAAAATTAACATGGCTGAAACTCCCTATATTACACAAGGCCACAGCTTTGCTGCACATTATGCATACAAAAGTTAGGAATTGTACATATGTTTCCATTTTTCATATACTGTTGCAATATAGGCATTTGATTGCTTATATTTAAATCTTATTGCTTATTTTTTCAAAGTAGTTCCAAACATTTAAAATTTTAGTGTAGTTTCTGAATACCAGAAGTTGATGTGATGTTTTTATCAATGAAGATGTGCTAGAAATTAACATTATACTGATCGAATTGTTGTACAAAATTTTGAATCAGCCATTTTGTTGTTGTTTCTGTTAACTCTCAATCAAATGATGTATTTTGACCAATCAGCAAGGGTGTCAGGCTCATAGCCAGGGGGAGCAGTTTTTCACCATTCCAAGCACTTTTCAAATGATATTTTAGCCAAAACTATCAGAAAGCTCCCCCTGGAAAAAACCTCCCTTTGGTGAAGGCTGGCTACGGGCAAGGATGTGTCAGTCATAGACCAGTAAAGCAGGGGTTCATTTTAAAATTAAGATAGTTGCGGAAGTAACGATTCGTTCCTTAATTTTCCAAAATCGTTACCTAGCAACATGCCCAAGCAACGAAAATAGTTACCTGCTTTATGGGAAGAACTCTAAATGATCGTCAACTCAACTTCTCAAATGAAAATATGCCGACATTGCCGTGATAAAATATTTTTGATTTTTTTTTCTTTGACACTTTTCATCCATTTTCACTTAAGCTGAAAGCTGCAACTTCTCAAAACATAAGATAAAGTGTTCACTTACCATACAGATTCTTATTTTCCTAAAATAAAGTCTTAAAAACCGGCAATTTTGAGTTAAAATCACCGTATTGTTAAGAAATGTTTTGAAGTTGCTAGCCTAACTTCCTGTATGAAAAAGGGAGACATCTATTGAGAAAAATATTACTCTAGTACTAAATTGGTTTCACCCCCTTCAATAAAATTTGCAATTCCCATTTTACCATGCAGATTCAGGGGGGGAGATTTCCCAAAGATGCCCTATCATATTAGCACGTTCGAAAATTTTTTTTATAAACAGGCCTCAATTTTCCGTTGAAATGGATCTCCAAATGTTCACTGTAGTTTTATGAGTATTCTCTACAAGTATGGATCGAGTAACTTCAATAGTATTACCGTAGGTTTGAAATGACGATGTTGAACTGATGTAAACGCCATTCTCACGATTTAAAATTTAACTCTGCGCATGCGCAGCACTGAGAGAGCATGTGCCCATGATTGTTCACGTGATCGAATCCTGCAATTTGATTGGAGATGATGCAAGAGATGATGTAATGGGGAATCCCCGAATACGATAGAATATGAAAGAATTATGGGAGCTACTCACTCCTCCTGATGCAGATTTGAAATAAGAAATTAAAATCTTGGGAAGGGAAACTCGAAAAAACAACAGCTATTTGCATAAATTTATCAGCCTGACCTTTCACTTAGGGATGTTTATGGTGGGAAATTTGAATTTGAATGTTTATACCACATGATTGGTCAATTATAGTTTGATCTGATCATGTCTGATCACATGACTAATCATCATCATCATCATCAACAAGTTTAGGAGGGGTGGGGGCTTTATAGCCTGTAATGTTCTCCCATCTGATCTATTAAAATTAAAACTGAATTTTGCGCACTACTGGCTATTTGTAAAGATCTGAGTACCACGCCTTGTCCAGGCCCTCGGCCCTAGCTGAGCTAGACATGATAGATATATGTTTTTAGTACTATTTTTTAAAACAAGACCTTAAGTTTCTAAAGTTATCATGGAATAAAATTGATAATAGATCAACAGATCAATAGACTTGTTTATTTTATAAAGTGTCAAGTAAAATTTTGTTTTATCGCGGTAATAACAATTTCAAGCGGTAATAACAACTACCTTACTTTGCTATTTAGTTACCTAGAAAAAATCTCAGGTAACTATTTTCAATACCAGGCGAGAAAGTTAAGTTCGAACCCTGGGACTGGAAACTTTAGGTCTTTCTTGTATCAGAAATGTATTTAGACTGAATTTCTGGTATATTTTCCTGTCTGTCTTCATTTCACAAATTGTCACTGCTGCCTTTGGTCACATGTAAGAAGGCAGTTAGGCAATGTCATTTACACTATACGTAATTAGTGGATGCTCGGCTCACCCATTTGATTGGCTCATTGATGAATCACCTTTTCAATATTTGGGCATCTTTTATTTTTACATTTTCATACAACTGACAAGATTATTAATGCTTTAATATTTAGATGACATAACTGGTTTTTCAGTGTAATTTCAAAGCACAATCTAAGAGTCATAACTAAACAGATAAAACTAGGTATCGAATCTTGTCATTCCAATTCCAGGAAAACCACTTAACAGAATTACTTCAAATTTTACACATGTGACATGGTAAGCTTAGATTAACCTTTCGGCAGCCATCTTGATTTCAAGGTCAGCAAGTCCAAACAGTATGAATGAAATGTCCTTGGTGTTGTGGTATAGGATTGTGATAATGGTACTACTTGAATGGTGGGTATTAGGCATTGTTTCTTTTCATGTTAGATCATGGTTCGGGACAGTTGGGGTTTGTTTTCCTTTAAACAGGTGTAACTGAAATGTTTTCTTTTACTTTCTGTGTTGTTAAATAATTTTTGGCTCTTTCACTATGTTACTTGTGCATACATACTCAAATTTTGTTAATATCCTTAGATGCTGTTTTCTGGCAAATTGTCATATCAAATTGAGGACCTCGAATGAAAATCTGACAACTCATAATTGTATGTTCACTAAGCATAAGAAATACCTGTGGTAAAACTCAGTCATTGAATAAATTGCAAAATTTTAAAAGGAGGTGGCAAAATTTAGGTAAGTTTGGATATTACAGCGTATGTTTTAAATGCAAATATGATGTGTTCAATAATTTTCAGTGACCTAAATGTTATTAAAACATATATCTGAGCATGAAATGATATAGCACATGTAGGTTTTTATTGTATTGATTATAATAAAGTATATTTTAAGCTTAATAGTAGAGTAGTTTTACATTTTAACAGGTGCAACCTCTCTTTCAAACAACGCTGCACCTGCCTGACCTCTGGTGGTTTAATTTTTTTATTGCAATATTTCTTCATTTACATAATTTTATGTATGGTTTAATATATAGTGGCAAACCTGTCATTCTGTTCAAGTTGGTTGGTCTAAACAAACACTCCTACCATAATGCATGAGAGAGGACTTGGCATGCTGCGTGTCATTAAGTTAAGCCTCGGTCACATTTGCTCTATGGGTCTATGGCGGCTATAGGGCAGCGTAACTTCACAAAATTGATTAAAAAATCCATATCATACTGCTAATCCCTTTATTTTATGCAGCGCTGAATATTTCTCTCAATTTTGGGAAGCTACAGCCACCGTACGGACAGTTGCCATAGATCAAATGTAACGAGGCATTAGTTTATAATTCAGAAATGTTTTTTGTTTTCAGATTGACAAATGAATGATTGGCGACCATTTGTCTATGGTGGCCTGTCATCTGTAATAGCAGAATGTGGTGAGTACTTCTTTTGATTTATTTTTTAATTATTATTAATATATTCTTGGAAAGATAATTTACATGAAATGGATGACATAGGTAGTTCCAAATACCAATAAATACTTCGCATATCCCAAAAAGATGGCTTTGTTTGGTTCCATCGACGATGGGATAAAAAAAATCATTTGATATGTACATTCTTAATGAGATTTCATCTTACAGTTGTACACTTTAAGTTTTTCAGAGGGGGCATATAATGGGTCATATGAGAATAGTACCTTTGTTTCACTTACACCTTTACATTTTCCAGGGACTTTCCCGATTGACACAAGCAAGACACGGCTTCAGATTCAAGGCCAGAAACTTAATGTGAAGCACACAGAGTTGAAATACCGGGGCATGTTCCATGCTATTTATAGAATTGGGAGTGAAGAAGGAGTTAAAGCTTTATATTCTGGGTGAGTTTACTGTATTTGAGAGTTGAAATACCGGGGCATGTTCCATGCTATGTATAGAATTGGTAGTAAAGAAGGAGTTAAAGTCTGATTCAAAATTCTATTTAGTACTTTGAATATAAAAAATAAGCAATCAAATGACAATGTTGCAAAAGTATATGAAAAATAAAAACATATCTATAAGGCCTAACTTTTGTTTATTTCAGATTGTTAGGTATAATGTGCAGCAAAGCTGTGGCCTTTTGTAATTTAGGGAGTTTCAGCCATGTTATTTTTTCGAACAAAGCATGGCAGAGAAGCGTCAAAATATAAGAGGCCACACATATGACAGCCAAACTACAAAACAGAATGTGAATGTTTCTAATTTTGCATATACTATTGCAATGTGGTCCTTTGATTGCTAATTTTTAGATTCAAAGTACTCAATCGAATTATTAATCTGACTTTAAAGCTTTATATATTTCTGGGTGAGTTTACTGTATTTGTTATACAGTTATACAGTGTTACTGTATAGAAAGTAAACAATGTAATTTGGCCTATGTATAAATGTATATATGTTTTATTCTTGAAGTAAATGTTAAAAAACAAAAAAACAGACAGTGTTACTTTTGGTATTTTTTTGGTATGACACCCATTCATGTTGTTTTTGTAGGTTAAAACCCGCAGTGTTACGTCAAGCAACATATGGCACTATAAAGATAGGAATATATCATACTCTCAAGAGGGCAATATGCAAAGATCCAAAAGGTAACCATGAAGGAACAACATCGTGCTGTTAACTTATTTTGTAATGCCATATAATATGCAGTATATGCCATAAGACTGTTATCTAGCCTAATGTAGAAGCACAATGATTCTTAGACATTTGAAAATAAAAACTTTTTGAATCAATTTCTTAAATGTTTTACAATTACATCTGTCATTGTGCCATTTCAACTGAGCGCAGATTGAATTAGCTTATAGTAGCTCACAAAGTTGCAGAAACTTGAATTGTGATGAATTTGTACAGAATTTCATGCATAATCGACATTATTACCACCTTGCCGGGCCAGTTCTAGGGGTTTTAGTGCTAGTTTAGAAGGCGTTCATTTTACTATATCGATTATCGACCTGAGAAATGTGTGACATCATAGTGGTGGTCCATATGGACCGGTCTAGAATATATTCTGGACCGGCAACTTTTCCCCGGGAAATTAGATATCGTTCAGTGCGTAAGATTTTCTTGCTATTTCAGCCCTGGTCGTTAACGGTGGTAATAATACTAATAACGTCATTTCTATGAGCAATATATATATTTCACTATATTGCCCTTAGAAATGACGTTATTGTACTATTATATCCTAAAGCTCAATATTCAAAATATATATTCAAAACATACATTTTTTAATATTCCAACATTTTTGTCAAGAAATCTTTAAGAATTTATACACAACTGGCCCTTTCCCGCACAGAATCCTCTTATTTGCAGAAAACAATTCTGTGGGAATTTGAGGGGTGTTCAAAATATAATGTGAATTGTTTTACTTTTTATTTCTAGATGAAAAGTTATTACCAAATATGGTGTGTGGCGTAATAGCCGGTATAGTATCAAGCTGTATAGCTAATCCTACAGATGTCTTGAAGGTAAGAAAAACAATATGAATACTTTGGAAGACTAGACTCCCAATCGAATCCATTTAAAATGGAGGCCTTATAACCGAGATGGGCCCTAACTCAAATACAGGTTGACGAATTTGATTTGATAGGCTTATGCCTTATGGGCTGAGGACTTCTGCTCTAGGGGGAATTTTCAATATGGCCACTCAATTCAAAATGGCCACCATTTTTCGTAAAAAATATATATAAAATATATCAAAATTCTGTTTTCCAAATATTGCCAAGTAGACTTTTTGGCATCCCACTGGCATATAAGTTTAAAAATGGAATTTCTCCCAGTCAATGCCGATTTTGATAGAATATTGCATTTTTGTTCAAGTTTCTTTTTTATGAGAATTGAATCGTTTATGAGAATTAAAATTTAAGAATGACCTTAAAGGACCCAATAATTTCATTGTGAAAATTTATTTTTAATGTGCTACTTCAGGTACGATTCCAAGCTCAAAATGAGAGCTTTAAGAAGATGGGGCTCATCCAAGCCTTTGGACATATATATAGGAATGAAGGAGTAAGAGGCCTATGGAGGGTAAGTGGTTAACATTTGCTTGAAACACTTTGCACCATCCTCCTAGGCAGGTGTCCAGAATCCATACCTCCTTCTTTCCCCCTGCTATAACCAATTTGGAAGCGCCCGATAAAACTGAATCATATGATCTAATTGTGCGCCAATGAGGTATACATGATTGCTGTTGCAATGTTACGACAGCGAATCAAATCGGGGAAATGCTAAAAGCTTATCGCAGGAGGTAAAAAGAAAGAAGATATTCTGGATTTTGAAGCCCTGTGATAGGAGGATGACTTTGTACTAACTTAACAAAAACAACATAGAAAATCGTATACATTTGGTAACTCTAAAAAGTGAAGTTTTCCAATTGAAAAGTGTTCCACTTACAGAAGTTCACTTAACATTAAGTCAATTGGGAATCGTAAAAGTGCTGTAAATGTTGTTTGTTTGTTTGTTTGTTTCGTTAGCATTATTTTATTTGCATAAACATACAAAGAACTAACAAGTAAAACAAAAGTGAATATATTAATTATTCTATTTCCATATCTGTTTTATTATACTTACACAATACATATCTATTTCAGAAATCAATTAGCTTTTAATATGTTTCCTAAATCAATTAACATTTGATATATTTCCTAAATCAATTAACATTTGATATATTTCCTAAATCAATTAACATTTGATATATTTTCTAAATCAATTAACATTTGATATATTTCCTAAATCAATTAACATTTGATATATTTCCTAAATCAATTAACATTTGATATATTTCCTAAATCAATTAACGTTTGATATATTTCCTAAATCAATTAACGTTTGATATATTTTAGGGTGTGGGACCCACAGCAAATAGGGCAGCCATTGTTGTCGGTGTTGAGTTACCTGCTTATGATATTACGAAAAAACACATCATAAACCATGGCTTACTAGGAGACAATATGTACACTCATTTTATGTAAGTCAGTTTTTCAAATAATAACTATTTATTATACTATAAATTATTTCCCTATATATTGCTGTATAAGTGGCATTTAATCAGAGTGGTTAATTTGCCGAATGGCCAAATTTTATCATTTTCCTAATTTTGATTTTCCTTATGACAAGAAACTTCCCATGGGATAGCATTATAAAGATATTATTTCCGACATTTAATTTTCAAACCTGGCAAAATTAATCAATAGGCATAAATCAAACGATTGGGCGAAATTACCACTTATTAATTTATATAATTTTATAGAAGACATATTATCACGCGGTCCTAACTTCGACCGTTAATTTGAATTTTTGACCTACCAGATGCTTGAAAATCAAGGAATGCGAGTCTCATACTGCACCGTTTTTCTTCAAACGTTACCATTAAAAGCAAAACAAAATTGTCTTTCTGTCGGTGCATTACTTTATTGTAAAGAGTCCCTTGTTCTAGCGCCGTTTTGGTCCCCAGCTGTTAGAAGGCCTTCTTACAGCTGGGGACCAAAATGCCGCTGGAAGTAGGGACTCTGTTTAAGAGAATAATGCACCAACAGAAAGGGATTTTTGTTATGCTTTGAATGGAACAAGTTTGAAGAAAAACGGTGCAGTACGAGACTCGTAATCCTTGATTTTCAAACATCCGGTAGGTCAAAAATTCAAATTAACGGTCGAAGTTAGTACCGTGTGATTATATATTTTTGTTTTACTTGGGACATAAGAATGAAATACTATTGTTATAGCAACCTTTTCTGTGTTACCAACAGTGCCTGTACCATATTGTTAGTATTTGAATCATTTGCAAGAACTAAAACTCCCCAAGATTTTTCCTCAAGATGGGCATAACTCTTATTTTCATAATTTAGACCAAAAGTTAAAATAGACTGATTTTTCATGATTTTTTTCTCATTTCAAGCGGGTGCAAATGGATTTTCAGTTGGGTGCAAGCATTAAAATCTCAAATGGGTGCAGCACCCACTTGCTTTAATAGGGAGCTTTGTTACATTATTCCTTTCGTTCAACTTCCAGATCCAGTTTTATAGCAGGTCTACTAGGTGCAATATGTTCCAATCCAGTAGACGTCGTCAAAACAAGGCTCATGAATCAACAAAACTTGATGAAGACAACATCTCAGGGTGCTTCACCAGCAATATATACTAGCTCATTACATTGTATGACACATGTAAGTATTGTATGACATGCAAATATTGTATAATACATGGATATTGTTTGACACATGTAAGTATTGTATGACATGCAAATATTGTATAATACATGGATATTGTTTGACGCATTAAGTATTGTATAATATACAGGGTGGTCCAAAAAATGGGACACTCGTATTTCAAAAACAAATACATGTATTGATCTTTTTTATGAAAACATGTCATATTATATACCAGTGGATAGGGAATTTACTTATCTTTAATTTGGTATATCATAAGTTCATATTTATTATAATGTCTGTCAACCAGCGTCCATAATTTATTATTAATATATATTGTACAACACAGGGAAGTATTCTGTGACACATTACCTCAGGGTGCCTCTCCTGCAATACATACTTGCTCAATACGTTAATTGACCCATCTAATTATTGTATGAATGCATATATTGTAAATCACATGGAAGCATTATTGTATGACACATGAAAATATGCATATATTGTATTATACATGGAAATATTGTTTTACACATGAAAATATTGTATGACACTTGAACAAATACACTTATACCTACAACAAATGCATGTCAAATTGAAGTGTGTATGTATTGTATGACATATTAAGATATTGTTTGACACACTAATAGTGTTGAATGACGCTTGAAATCACTGTTGTCTGGGTGATTTATAGCATTGTGATTACCATATATGGTATTATTTTTGCAGACTGTGCGGACAGAAGGTGTTGCAGCGTTATATAAAGGTTTTATACCAAACTGGGTTAGACTAGGACCTTGGAATATTATAGTATCCTTTCGTTACACAAAACAATTATTTGATACATTTTCAAAGTATTTTTATCATAGAGTCAATTTTATCATTTTATGTGTATAAAGTTGTTTATGAACTTCCCCCAATGGGATTTTAAGGTTCAAAACATACTTAAAAGTTTTCCATGGGCTTTCTTAAAAATTAGCATGATATACCTTTTCAAAAGAAAAAAACTGCCACCCCTTGGTATTCGCAAGACACCAGGATATATTTGCCAGATGTACGTATGTATCAATGTATGTATCGATCTGGCCAGTATATCCCATATTTTTTGGTGGAGCAAAAGCTGGGAGGAGTTTGTAAGATTTTGTTATGTTAAAAAGAAATACTTAAATTATGCAAAATAATCCTTAACAGTTTCCAGTTTTTTATAACCTATGAACAAATGAAAAGGCTGAATTTGTAGCAGTGGCTTCCCATAATGCATTTCTTCATAGTCAGAAGTCACAGTCACTATAGCAACCAGGAGACATCATACAGACACACAAATCTTGAGGAAGCAAGTGAAGTGCATTTCAACTGAAGTCTCTACGAGTAACAACATAAAATTGCTATGGGAACCAGATGGTGGAGAGACACACAGACAGACAAATAACTGCAGTATGCAATAATGAGACAAGACAACTCAACCTTATTGCAACTGAATTCAATATCAATGCATAATCTTCCCAGCATTGGAGCAATGAAATGCACCCTATTGAAAATCTATTTGCACCCCTTGAAAATCTATTTGCACCCTTTTGATAATTTCGGCAGAAATCAGTGCCGTGGCTGCAATGAAAATACAGTGTGTCTTAGCTGCAGTGTGTCAGTGCAGAGTGTCCCAGCTCTGATAGCAGTGTGTCAGCAGGCTGGACATACATGTATTAGGCTTGTTCCTGGTAGAAAGTAGAGAGTTGATATACACAGAGAATTGGATGAAAAGTTTAAACAAAGAACTTGACACTCGAAATTCCTGAAAATTGGATTGTTCGTCCAAACTTTTAAATTGGATGGAATAAGTATTAAGTGACTTAACAATTATATACTGGAATGGTACATTAGCTGCATTAAAATGGTACATCTGCTTTACTAGAAAATGAATGTACTGGAATGGTACATTGGTTGAATAAAATGGTTAATTGACTGCATGGTACAATGTTTATACTAGAATGGTACAATGTTTGAACTAGAATGATACAGTGTACTAGAATGGTATAAATAATAGTGCCTATACTAGAATGGTACATTGGCTGTTTTAAAATGGTACATCATCTGTACTAATATGGTATAATGATTGCACTAGAATGGTACATTGGCTGTATTAAAATGGTACATCATCTGTACTAATATGGTATAATGATTGCACTAGAATGGTACATTGGCTGTATTAAAATGGTACATCATCTGTACTAATATGGTATAATGATTGCACTAGAATGGTACATTGGCTGTATTAAAATGGTACATCATCTGTACTAATATGGTATAATGATTGCACTAGAATGGTACATTGGCTGTATTAAAATGGTACATCATCTGTACTAATATGGTATAATGATTGCACTAGAATGGTACATTGGCTGTATTAAAATGGTACATCATCTGTACTAATATGGTATAATGATTGCACTAGAATGGTACATTGGCTGTATTAAAATGGTACATCATCTGTACTAATATGGTATAATGATTGCACTAGAATGGTACATTGGCTGTATTAAAATGGTACATCATCTGTACTAATATGGTATAATGATTGCACTAGAATGGTACATTGGCTGTATTAAAATGGTACATCATCTGTACTAATATGGTATAATGATTGCACTAGAATGGTACATTGGCTGTATTAAAATGGTACATCATCTGTACTAATATGGTATAATGATTGCACTAGAATGGTACATTGGCTTTATTAAAATGGTACGACATCTGTACTAAAATCGTTGGTACAATGGCTGTACTAGAATGGCACATTGGTCATGTTGGTTGTATTCAGTATTAAAATAGTATATTGAATGTACTAATATGGTACTAGAATGGTCAATGGTTGTACTAAAATGGTACATTCTCTGTATTGAAATGGTACTTCAACTGCTCTAGTATGGCACACTGTTTGTACTGGATTGGTGCATAAGCTGTATTAAAATGGTACATCGACAGCACTAGAATGGTTCTGGGGCTGTATGTGAGCTACAAATGGTAAAATGACTGTACAAGAATAGAAAGGAGGCTGAACTCATCCTCTGATCACAGGGCTTCAAAATCCAGAAAATTTTCTTTCTTTTTACCCCCTGCAATAAACTGTTAGCATTTCCCCGATTAAGAACTCGCAATCTGATTGGCTGTCGCAACACTGCGACAGAAATCATGTATACGTAATTGCGCATAATCAGATCACCTGATTCAGTATAATCGGGCGCTTCTAAATTGGTTAAAGCAGGGGGAAGAAGGAGGTACGGATTCTTGATACCTGCTTACTAGGAGGATGGCTGAACTAGAAATGGCTCAATACTAGTAGTTGTACTAGATTAGTACAGAGATTGCACTAGAATGGTTAAATGGTTGCAAAGAATTGTACATTGGTTGATTAAAATGAAACATCAACTGTACTAGTATTCTAAAATGTACAATACCTAGAATGGTACAATCTCTGTACATGTACTAGAATTGTACAATGGTTGCACCACAATTATCCGGTTATAAGTAGAATATTAAATTTTTGTATGTTTATATTTGGATGTTGTATCATGAGATTCATTTAAGTACACAATCGTCACATAAAAATCATGAGAAAAGCATGAAAAGTTCTAAAGTAACTTTGTAGTATTAGTTTGCAATTAATAAGGTGTTTGACAACTTGCCAGTAAGGGTGAATTAGGGAGCATCTCAAAAGTTCAATGTAGGATTATTAACTGTATTTGCACTGTTAATCTGTGACCCCCTCCCTCTCCTTCATATTGTGTTTGAGAAATGTTGATATGTGTTGTTTCGGAAGTCACATTACTAGTATATCTAACATAACATGTAATGTAGTCATTTCTATTACAACTCAAATCTGTATTTCTGTATCAGCAGTAGATTTAATACTGGACAAGTTTATCGTCAATTTTGAAATCAGTCTCACTATTGAAAATGAAAACAATTGAATAGCCGCTCATGTTTTGAATAATTTTACTTTTGTTGTGTACATTTTTTTTTATACCAAAAGTGCACTGGACAAAAAGAGCATGCACTAAGAAAATTCCCGGGAATGGTCGGAACATTAACTTTTAAGACCAATGACCCCATTCCCTCACTAACTGTGCAAATACATGTACAGTTAATCTTCCGATATCGATCTTTTGAAATGCTCCCTTACTAATCAATTTTGGAATTACTCTCAATTTGGGTGTAACCCTTTTGGTTTTCCCTGGGTTTATTGAAGCAAAGGGAGGTATGCTTATATTGCATCTACGACTTAGGGATTAAGGGTTGCATTTTTGGTCACCCTGTAAAATTGATTATTTTTGACTCTTTGTTGGGTCATGTCCTTCAATAAAAATAGATTCCAGTTGCTGTCATTTACTAATTTACTCCCTGATGATGAAATGGTTAAATGAAGAATGCTGTATTGTATGTTGTGGTCAAATTGATAAAGCTGACTATCTCACCTTTCAAATGGTGTATACAGCTGACATTCTCACCTTTCAAATGGTGTATAAAGCTGACCATCTCACCTTTCAAATGGTGTATAAAGCTGACCATCTCACCTTTCAAATTGATAAAGCTGACTATCTCACCTTTCAAATGGTGTATAAAGCTGACTATCTCACCTTTCAAATGGTGTATACAGCTGACCATCTCACCTTTCAAATGGTGTATAAAGCTGACCATCTCACCTTTCAAATGGTGTATAAAGCTGACCATCTCACCTTTCAAATTGATAAAGCTGACTATCTCACCTTTCAAATGGTGTATAAAGCTGACTATCTCACCTTTCAAATGGTGTATACAGCTGACCATCTCACCTTTCAAATGGTGTTTAATACTGACTATCTCACCTTTCAAATGGTGTATACAGCTGACCATCTCACCTTTCAAATGGTGTATAAAGCTGACCATCTCACCTTTCAAATGGTATATAAAGCTGAGCATCTCACCATTCAAATGGTGTATACAGCTGGCCATCTCTCCTTTCAAATGGTTTTTAAAGCTGACCATCTCACCTTTCAAATGGTGCATAAAGCTGACCATCTCATCTTTCAAATGGTACATGTATATCAATAGCTTTTCTTCCACCTTAAAGGTAAGGCATATCTCAAGCTCATATTTTCTCAAGTATTGGACAATTCACTGAATGTTTAATTGAAGAAATCATGTTTTCAACCTGAGTCATGAACCCTGAACTATAGACCATTATTGTATGTTGATTTTGTGTACTTTTCATCAAAATGTAATTTTAGTAAAATTTGTATTTTATGTTTTAGTTTTCATTTTCAACGAGTTTTCAACATTGAATATAATAAAATAACCAATGATAAATAATACATGTATGTTTTGTTTTTGTTTTATTTTAGTTTTTAAATGCATTATTCAGAGATGAGTATCATTTCTGCAAATACACAAAATACAGAAGCCACTACACTACAGTGGAACCTGTAAAGTGGAACACCTCTAGAAGTGGAACACCTATGTTAGTCAAACACTTTCCAGAGAACCAAGACCAACTGAATTCATGTTAGATGAAACTATATGAATGGAATAGTTTAGAAGTACCAAAAGTGTTCCACTTATACAGGTATTACTGTACTTAATAATATATTTTATATTCTGTGATCTGTATTCTGTACTACTGTTTTGTAATATTGTTGATTCGGATGTCAGCATGATGTCACATATGGATGTCAGTTGAAATATTGACGCCAAAAACAACCTTACTTTGAAAATTTTGAACAACTTTTAGAGGTTATGTCACTATGACGTGAAATATGCCTGAGTTCTCCCAATATAGGCCGACCTTGGGAGGCTCTATATTTGGGCAAGAACGAAGGCATATTTCACGTCATAGTGACATAACTGATGTATTACATGCCTTTGTTCCCATGGTTACTTTGTATCAATGACGTGACGTCATGATATTATCATGGTTATTAAAGAAATCTAATATCAAAACGAGGTAAGCGGGCTATATCGGGGTAATCGGGCAATATTGGTGGATATAGCTTGCTAACTTTCCCATTGACTTCCATACAAATGCTTCGCTAGGTATGTAATACTGTTCCATAAAGAACCAAGGAGGATTAGAAGCCGTTATTCGAATTCGATACTCTGTTGCCCAATTTGATTGTGGCAAGTTGCCGACAAGATTGTGACATGTTAGTCTGACATAAGGATTTCAGATCAGTTTGCCAATGTATGTCGGGGGGGGGGGGATCTCCCAAAGTTCAGTGTTGGTATTGTGTCCAGCAGAATCCTTGTGATAGATCCATATAAGGCTTTTAAAAAGACCAAATAGGAATCCAACTTACTGTTGTCCCCCATTTTGAATGTCATGTGATAGATCCATATAAGGCTTATATGACCAAATAGGAATCCAACTTACTGTTGTCCCCCATTTTGAATGTCATGTGATAGATCCATATAAGGCTTATAGGACCAAATAGGAATCCAACTACTGTTGTCCGCCATTTTGAATGTCATGTGATAGATCCATATAAGGCTTATATGACCAAATAGGAATCCAACTTACTGTTGTCCCCCATTTTGAATGTCATGTGATAGATCCATATAAGGCTTATAGGACCAAATAGGAATCCAACTACTGTTGTCCGCCATTTTGAATGTCATGTGATAGATCCATATAAGGCTTATAGGACCATATAGGAATGCAACTTAATGTTGTCCCCCATTTTGAATATCATGTGATAGATCCATATAAGGTATGTAGGGCAATCCCCTGATACTAAGTAATACCAAATTATGGGAGCTACTCACTTATTCTAAATATATGCTGAAGTTATCAGTTGGGATTTCATTAAATTTTTGAGTCATCAAAAAGGGGTTAGTATATTGCGCTACACCCTTTCCTTGAGCCACAACCTATCCCCAAGCCACACTCTATTCTTGCTCAACACCCTATTCTTGTGCTATACCCTATCCTCCTCAAAATCATAGTTTAAGAGTTAATGCAGTTTGCATTGTGGCTATACTTGAATGACTGTGGCAATACCTAAAAGCTTAGAGTGTCAGTCTTAATGACAATTTTACAAAATGTCAAGAAAGTTTTCTCAATCACAATTCTGTGAAAACTGACCAACCAAGAACACAGCATTTGATACAGTTGACAAAACATTTAACTTTTCATTTTACAAACATTTATTTTAACCAAAAAACCATGCATATGTAGCATGTGGTTTCTGTACATTTACATTATCAGACAAATAAAAAAGTGAAAATTGCACGTCACATTCTTCTGAATCTTGTTCAATATATACAGTTTAGTAGCAGTGACTGGAGGCTAACAAAGAATGTCTTTTTAAGTTTATATTTTTTCCTGGCCTAAGATATACATAGACTTGTATTCAGACACTGTTTTCTTTCCGACCATCATAACTTTCGTGATTTTGGTTCAGGATAATAGTATCCGAGGATATGGTACAACTATAGAGACCCATATGGTATGGGCCATACCACATTTTCTTACTGAATGTTGAGCTTTTTAATCTTATATTCAATCAGCCAATTCATCCAGGAAAAGACTGCTGCTAAAATCATGCATTGTTACTTAGCTTTGCAATTTATATGGAGTCAGTAGATTCATCCAGGATAGAACTGATGCTTATTCCATGCACTAGAAGTGAGGTTATATTTGTCCTTCTTTCACTTGGTAATTCCATTATTTTACATCTGTTAAAATTGTTTCTTGTTTTATTACAATTATGTCGATTTCTAATGAATTTTGAGGATCACTTCATCAAGATTGGCATCAATTTAATTCTTCTGTTGCCATATTATTTTCAATTTATATCTAAATCCATTCACTTCTTATGCAGCGTTTGTGGTTCTTTCAAGGTACTATCATTGATCCTCAATATAATCCTGTGTGTCACATTCACTATCATCATAGTCCCCACCAAACAGGTGTCGCCCTCTATGGTTAAATATATAGAATGATGGCCTATTTTGTGACGTCTCCCAAGTTCTGGAAATTTAACACAGATTTTTATATTTTTTATGATTCTGAATTGTTTTGTTCAGTGGTAGAATATTGTGTTGATATATTGTTTAAATTAAATAAAAAGTAAATATAAAACAAGTTGCATACTTTATTTCAACAAAGACTACTACCAAATTTTTTTTTAAATGTTACTCAGATAAAAAGAAATGTAAAATAGAATCAGTATGAGGTTTATCCAGCCAGGTAGCTTGCTTGAATAGAAGCATTGAGCCACAGCAAGAGTAAACAATGTAGAAACTGGTTTGATTACTTTATACAGGGTGATCCAAAAAACTACTATAGTGCAATGCGTCTCTTACTTGTTTTCTGTATCCCCGGCAGCTCTTATGTCTCGGAATGATCCCGCTACATTTACAACTCCATATATGGTAAGAATGAGACCTGCTAGGCACTGTAGTAAAATCTGAAAAAATAATTATTGAATAATGAGAAATTACTGGTGGTCTAAAAAAGCAGAGTCAATAGTCAGATAGATAAGGGATGGTGTCCATTTATCAACAGTTGTTGAATAACTAAGTTTAAGGGAGGGGGTAAATTATTGTTTTGTTTTAATGGATAGTGTTGATATGTTTAAATATTCAAGTTAAAGGCAATTATCAACATTTTAATTTTGTTAAATGAGGGAAGGGGGTAAAACCATGAGGGGGTGGGGGGTAAAATCATGAGGGGGTCAATCTATAAAATAAATGCTGTTTTCCCTAACTGCTGATAATTAGACACCATCCCTCAAACAAATGGATGTCTCCTATGGAGGAGTAAACTGTTCCTTAAAATACTATGCATCATGTACAATAATTTTCAGGACAATCATTCAGATATCATTAGTTTGTACCATCCACTCCTGTTTGAAGTCTATGGCTGTAAACTGTTCCTTAAAATACTACGCATCATGTACAATAATTTTCAGGACATTCAGATATCATAAGTTTGTACCATCCACTCCTGTTTGAAGTCTATCATTACTTCGAGTGAAATCGTATACTGAAAAGAGCGCCAGCATACCATACTCTAAAATGCACACCTTCCTTTAACTTGACATCAATTATTGACAAAAAAGTCCCAAATAAATGTAATTAGAATCTTGAGTACTTACATCAGCTGGAAGGACTGTGAATTCTTGCTCTGTGAGTCGTACATATGTCCTATCTGAAACAGCAAGCACATAAGCTGAACAAATTAAGGAAAGACTTGTCAAGAAGTCTGTGAATGTGGGGGTTTGCTAAAATTTTCTGAAAACAGGCAAAATGAATGAAAGCAATGGGGAAACTTATTGGGAATAATGACAGTATTCATCATATGCCCAGTAGATTTTTAGGGAGTTAGTAAGATATGACCTGTATCCTGATTTTGAGGTTTTCATATCCAGAACCACCATATCTCTCACCATATCGCCTGTTCACTGGCATTATTTTGGGTAATTGTAAAAAATGTTTTTTTTTAAATTTCCCCAAAATTGTAAAAAATTAAAGAGGCTCTATGCAATAGGATAACACAATCAAGACCCTTCTGGACTTTTTGCATATTGAGTTTCACCACATATATACCCATCTACTTACCAAAGAAGAAGTCCCAAATCCCCCTCTTTCAGTATTAATTTTGCGATAGTGCTAATTATTTTCGAAGAAATTAATTCAATGTGAAGTTTGAATATACCAGGAAAGTCCTCCTGTTATCTGATTGGTTGTTGAATTTGTTTATCATAAACCTGATTGGCTGCCTGGTGCGCTTGTGGGTGCTTGTGTGACTCAATGGGGATTCCCCTCACTAGCCGAGGAATCGATTGTGTTTAATTCTGGAGTTTGGTTGTTCTGTTGATTATTTCCAATATTTCGGCAATAATATACCCAAAAGTTATTCTCAAGATATATCCATGGTATGTGAGATATCATATGAGCAATAACAATAGGACATCATTGATTGTCTGGGGGAGAAACCTATGGCATAATGCATCTTTATTAAGACAAAAATATTTTGAAAAAAATGTTGAAAAAATACATGCATAAATAGGAATATATATAGTTGGTTTGAAAATGGGGTTTATCCCTCTAGAGATCTACCTTCCATCCCTCAGGTAGATTCAAAAATATATATGTAGGATATTGGGATAATCCCAATATTCTGCACCTCATATATAGGATAATTTGTTACTCAGTTAATGAGTCAACCAATGACGCGGTTGTGTATCAAAACAATACAAGTAGTGACAGAGTTATTGTGAGCACAAGGAAGTCATATAACGCACTTAGAAAATTCAAATCTAGTGTAACGACCCTGGACACGCTTATCCTGGGAACTGTTACGTGTTACGAGTCAGATACTAGACCAGAAAGGGAGTGTGCAAAATCCGATGCCCCATGCGGGAATCGACCTCAGAACCCTTTCAGACACTCTCTGACGCTTATGAGTGCAGGGTTAGCCACTACAGCCAAGACTGTAGAAGCCACTTGCTATCGAGAGTCGTCACACCATTGACACCTAGTAACTGATTCGCAAGGGCAATTCCACTTCTGACATTAATGTAACTACCCTGGGCACGCTCATCCATGCAGGAATCAAATCCAGGACCCTCCGCTCACACAACTGATGCTCGACCACTTTGGCCAAACTTTGACCAACTCAACGTCCTAAGGGCTACATTAGTTTACGGGCTTTCAATGATTATTTCAAACAAAACGCAGTTTCATTCGATCAAAAATTGTTGAAACTTTCAAGGCAAAGGCAAGAGTGGGGCGACTTCATAGGCTCACCATTATTGGATGATGAAATAGACAGACCAATTATTGTAAATTTAGTAAACCAATTAAAAAGGTGAATAACAACAACCAAACATGTGACCTAGTGCTTGCAACGGTAATGGATCTCACTGCTGGTAAATTTCACCTCCATTACCTTACCGTTACCGATAATCGTTGATACTGATAATGTTCCTAAAATCCCAGGGAAAAACCTGAATGTGAAACTAAAATATTTCGAAAAATCCTTAACGAAGCCGATTTCTCAGCTTGATTTCCCGCTCACATCAACTACAGTGGATATATTGTATCATCGTGTATCTCGTGTGTGATTGTGTATTGTTAGGAAGTCTTTGAATGATAATATAGAGTGAATTCGATCAAAATTGATCAAACTATTTGTTTTTGTTTTTACTTCACCGAAATATCACGTCACGTGATTTGTTAATCTCGCGGCATGGGAGATGATTGACAGAAGTGGGTGGGGTTTTGCTTATCCTCCCGCCTTTTACGAATCCTTTGCAGTTGATTGACAGATTAGCTCTTCTAATGTGGAGATTGAAATATACATGATTGATAAAATATTCTTAAACGAACATTGTTTCGTAAATTTGACAATGGATCGCAATGCCAATCATCATGTTGCAGCAGCATGGTGATTATCGGCAATGGATTTTATTACCGGCAATTGAGAGTATCTACTGCCGCTGCCGACAACCCGGCATTACCGTAAGGCACTAATGTGACCAAAGAACTGTGAATGAAAATCAATCAATGGAAAAAATCGAAAAATGAGAATTTTAGTTTAGACTTATATTTCGTAGTAAGTATCATAGTTAGAACTCAAATTTGACAATTATATCATAAATCAAGTGGTAGACTTACGTTGAGCAGCGGAATAAGCGGCGTGCAGTAGTGCTAACAGGCCAGAAATCACGAAAAACTTGTGAATTGAAGAAGACATTTCTGATTTGCAAACGTCTGACTTGAGATAGTTGTCGTAAAATAGAATTGTAAGCAAACTCAAATTGAAAAATATATTATATCATATATAAATAACTCTTAATGATAATTATCATTACATAGATTATCATTGAAACGTTAAAAGAAAGCTAATAAAAAGCAAAACAGTTAATAAATATCATGATTATATAATATCCGTGTTTATTTTCAACTCGCATTTGCTGACACATAAGATAACAGAATTAAAAATCCAAAAATGTGAGATGGCCACACTTTCAAGAATATGCAGACGATGTCTGTATTTAAGCCAATTTCACAATATTAGTAGGATAACACACAACTACAGATATGTAGGATCACTGGGCTCGTCACTTGGAGAATCCAAACAGATGCTATGGAATGAATATAACAGAGCAAAGGCTGCAGTGAAAGGTCAGTTTTACTCGAGTCTCTAGCCTTAGAAGAAGGTCAGTTTTACTCCCGTCGAGAGCTTCTTAGATTTTGAAAGTATAGCTCTCTATCGCTAGAATCAACAGCTTAAGAATCCTGACTTCAAAGAAAATTTCAGGGAATTCAGCTGACTCATGTTGCACATTATATACCTGAAAATGTATCCTACATCGCCATCTTTCATTCAGCTCAACTATAGAACGTCTCACTGCCCTATGTATCGATCAGGACTTCATTTTATTGGTCGTGTCAAAAGTTTTGGCCAGGTATATTCAATATGGCGGCTTGACGTTTCCCAAGTTGCGCATGCGTCGATAGCATTTCCGTTTAACCGCCATATTGGAAATGGGTATCGAACAAAAAACGATTAGAACTCCTGATCGCCATAGAAGCACATCCGCGATCCTACATGCACGGGGAAAGTAGACACATATGAGCCCATATGTAGGCTACAGTTTGAGACAAACAGCAAGCCGCTGACTGGCGCCGATCAAATTTAGATGTCACAATTCTTCAGCTGGGAGATCCTCACGATGGAGAGCTATACTTTCAAAATCTAACATAGTAGCTCTCGACGTGAGTAAGGTCAGTTGAGTTTTGACCTACAGTTTACAGTGTACTGCACTGTATGTGTACTCCAGAGTTCAAAGATTACATGCTTATAATGTAAAGCTGTATTGAGATGACATACGTCTCTGATCAAAATTGGCAAACAAAATGTCAGCCTCAAAATTTTCTAAATACGCTTCAAATAATATTATGTTATTTCTGGCATTATAACTGATATGATACATGTAGCTTATTTCACATCAAGATAAGATTTGCAGAATATGCCTACATCGGTTAAAATATCACATGGAAACGTAGGTTTTTGAAACTAGTCGAAAATCTGAACAAACGAACGTGGTATTAGCACGAGACGTAATTACATGTATGTCTGTTATCTCTAAATCTCTGGGGCTTTCCCTCCTCTTGTGCCATTTGTAGAAGCATAGAGTGTTACTGTGTATAAACACTTTAACAAAATGATTGCCTTAGATCTATTATCTAAAGTCATTGCAAACAATTTTCAGTCCTACTATCTTTGCTGGTCAATATCGAACAACCAGAATTTGTCCCACCCTAGGCTATTCTCAGACCCTCTACAGAAAATCGATCATTTATTTTTATAGGCGGACAGTCAGAGGATGGGACAAAATTGATTGTGCATTTACTGTATTCAACAGTCTTGTTTTAAGCCTACTGCTCTAGATACATGTATTTCAGCTTTGTTGACTTAAATGTATTTACTTATCTGTAAGAAACAGTTCACTGTAAGTGGGTGATATTGATTTTCATCAGATTCTTTTGACATTTCTCACCTTTGTTAATGCTATTGACTTAAGAATATTGTCCAACATTTACAAGTTCTGCTAACTATCACAGTGTTCTCCACAGGATTTTCTCTTAAGTGGGTGCAAAATTCTCAGTTTCACAATTCAGACTAAAATTGGTCAAAATATGTTGATAGACTTCTCGAAAATAATTATAATGAAAACACTTAAAAGAAAACAAAGCTGGATATGCATGTCTGAAGACCCCACATGTTTTAGGATAAATTAGTTATGTGATGCTTGGTTTTGAAATATGATATCTTACCTCGGATCCTCCGGACCCTAGGAAGACATCTATTTTGCCCTCAGGATATACCCTCCAAAATCTTCCATAACAAAACCCTCATGTATTTCTTGTTGTTTTCATTGTTTTTTGTTTCTTTGGACAAGTCCAGTCAATTATCATTGTTTTCATTACCAATTATCATTGTATCATTATCAATGTCAATTTATTTAGTTGGACAGGTTTCCACAACTTTTATGTTAAGTTAAAATGAATAACAATTCTTAAATCTAAGATATAAATAGCTACAAATGATCATTTATTGAGTTGTGAAAAACGATAGCAGTATGTAGAATGTGTAAATAATTGTAATTTTTTTAATCTCATCCTAATGATCCTCTCACCAAAACATTTTCAAGATCTCACTATTAATTTGATTTTGTCACATGATCTCTAGAGACTCTTCATACTTAATGGTAATGAACTGTAGTATGTTCTTTGAACTTTGGATTTTTATTTATGTTGTTTACATCTTGTATTTTGAAGTAGAAAATTGATATATTCTCAGTTATACAACAATTTAATCACATTTTTAATTACATATCTTGAATCTAAATAATCCATCCACTTCATCTTTCAGTGATTAGTTCCAAAATCCATATAGTCTTGCATGACTCCTCCCCCTCCCTCTTCATGTATCCTCTATATCTCATCAGCTGTATCTCATGTGTAAATTAAAAAATACTTTTAAAGTTTGTTTGAAATATATAAGCACTAGTGCCAAAGGGAAAGGACCAAAAGTTGTAATGGAACTTGGCAAGAAAAAGCAATTTCTAAGTGCATACCAGTCAAGAAAAACAAACCCCATATAGCCCAAAACAATGATCTTACGTGAAAAGAAACTATGTCTAATACCCCCTTTCCCCCACCATTCAAGAACCAATATCACAATCCAAGACCAGAAGACCAAGGGACATTTCATTCATACTGAAGTCATTACAATACATGTTGAAGAAAAAATCCATTCAACATCCATTCACAAAAGTTTGAAAACTACATATTAATTATATGCAGTTGCTTGAACTTGAATGCAAGTCAGGTATTTTAAACAAACGCAAAAATAACATAAATTATCATGCAGCTATTTTAAGAGTGTACACTAATACAGATATAACTGATTGATGAGAAAATCTATTTACTGTAAGTTTCTTCATACCTTGAGAGGCCCAAAGGCAGTAGAAATTGCTAGCTTCTGAAAAGGACAAATATTATATACAGTTTTGTTGCTCACCATTTTGATTACCATGTCGGATGAACATAACTCATTCCAAACATGGCCTAAATCTTTCATTTTTTCATAAAAGGTGCTTTATTTACTTAGATTATTAATTGAGATTTTATTAGTTTCCTTGTTTCCTAATTCCCCCCCCCCCTGATCGAGGGAATTGATTCGTGAAATGTCAGAATCTTGAATCTTTGGTGAATATTTGTGAATTGAACATGTTTCATCATACTTCTTGAAGAATCAGGGCCTAAGGTATTTAGGGATACAATTAAAAAGGATGAGGTGATGGATTGGTTGCCTAATAATTCGCATGTTCTAAGCTTATGTGGAATTGATTTTATGGAATTGTATAGTGGTAAATAATTTCTTTTCCATGAATTATTAAAATGTAATCTTGTTAATCTAGCTTTTATCACCTAATTAACCTTCCTCTATTGCTTTATTTTCCAACATGCCCCAACGCCCTTATTGTTGACCTAGTATATTTCTAGACTTAACAATTGTCAGCTATAATCCATGCCCCACCATACTTAATGTGACCCGACTGTTATCTTCTCAATTCTCAAATAATGTTTCACTTACATTATTGCATATTGCTTTATTTTCCAGCACATCTTTCCCCCCAATGTGACCCACTTTTTATTTTGTGTTTTGCTCAGTTTTATTTAAAAATGGACTAATCAGCCCCCCCCCTTAATATTAACCAGCACTCAGTTTATATTCTCTATAATATTACTTAATCACTCATGCTTTATTTTCCAGCACGTCCCGCTGCCCCCAACGTTGACCCACTTTCTATTTTCTCTAACAATGAGCTCAGTCTCGGTGACATCAACGTCTATGGCTTTGATTATGACTACACGTTGGCGTCATACAGGGATGAGCTTCATTTCCTCATTTACCAGCTTGGCAGGGAGGCCCTAGTGAACCAGCTAAAAGTAAGTGTCTGAAAAAGTCAGCCCTGAAACAGGAGGTGGGGAATATCCCAGAATTCAAAGTTGAATCTATCTTCATGTGAAAATGAACCTCTAGGTTAATTTTTTTACATAAAAATAGGAATTTGAATTCTGGATTATTTCCTCTGCCCATCCAAATGTTGACAAACTATATTTTCAAAATAACTCAGATGCGAGTATTTAGTTACCATTTTCACCACCAGGTGGCTCATTCAGGTTTATTAATATGATGGTATATAAGATAGTTCCATTAAACTTGAATATTGATCAGTTAAAGTGGACCAATTTTTATATTACCCTTCTGTGTCTGATATAATTATACAATTTAAAATATGTCAGGTAGGCTAAAAGATAACATTATCTGTCCAACACAAGAAAATATGATATCACTTTGACTAAATTTTGAATATGAAATGATGTAAATCAAGATTATTTCTACTCGCATCTAGTCTATTGTTTATTTAAAAAGCTTCCTTTTATCAATATCCAATATATAAACCAAGAGATACTCTAAAATATAGGCTGAATTTAGGTAGAGAGGTATGAAACGTAAGCAGTAAGTGTATAATGCAGAGTTTGGGGGAGGGCACATGTGGAGTAACAGTCTACTCTTATATCTGGTCACTCGGGTCCATAGCCAGGATTTGCCAGGATTTGAAAAATTCCAGGGGGGGTTCACTTCTGACAATTTTGGTCCAAAAATGACCAAATACACTTAAAAAGTGCTCAGAATGGTGAAAAACTGCATGATTTTGAAAGAATTTTTGCCCGGGGGGTGGGGGGGGGGTCAGACCTGTCACTCATAGTCACACATCATTGAGTCTAGGATGTAATAGAAAAGTTTAACATGATGTTCTATTTTTCTTGCACTTGTGCTGATGGCCATGTGAATTGGAAGCACAAGAAATCCTCTCACTGAGGTAGCAAGAAAATCATTGTTTGTAACTTAAAGCTAAACACAGATTTACACAAAAGCAGACTATTGCGAAGATCTGATTTAAATTGATTTTAACAACAATACTGATATAATTCTTGGTACATGGTTTCATCAGTTAATATTGTAATATTGTCTATTGTGGTATGTTTCATTTACCTAAGATATTTCACATCTTAACCTTCTTGTCGAATTGCTGAATAAATTGGCCTATGAGCTCATAACTGTTGTTAAGTTTAGGTAGAGAATCCATCAATTCACTGCTTAGTTCATTGATATGGTCTTTTTTTAGCAAGCAATGCCTTATTTACTTTCTGTAGGTTACTGAACCTTGTACGCTGTACAGAGGTTACATAAGTAACAAACATTACAAGCAATTTGTTTTGCCTGTTGTTTTGTATAGCGTCAGACCTGCTACAATATTCATAAGTAATATTCAATAAGATGAGTCATTGAATATAGTGAATATCAAAATAAGCAAATAAACTGCAACCCTTTAAATTGATTGTTTAAATACTAAAATTGTATATCCCAATCAAATACTTTTGATGACTTTGAGATGCACATCAGTGTGCAAACAGATAAATTCAAGAAATATGTGGTAACAAAATCATTTGAATTAATGAGCTACAAAATATACAAGCAATGAGTATAAAAACATAATTCACAAACATAGATATGGCAACAACAAATAAAATGTTAGATAGACTGTATTTGTATATTTATTTGAATATATTTGTTTATTTACACATAAATATTTGAAAAATGAAAATACAAATAGTGAAACAGTAAAAATTCAATAGTCTTGAAGAGTTTTGCAAGTTATAGTAAATTAAAATGTTAAAAAAAGTTTTAACAGTCCTTTTTGCCTTTTTCTTTTTATTTGTGTGCCTGCCTAACTGCAATGGAAGTTTGATTTTACATTCTAATGTTGATATAAATTGAACAATACCCCATGTTAATTATCACCCAAAAACACTGGTCTATATCTGTTGTAAACTTGTACTTTCAGTACCCTAAAGCAATACTTGGTCTGGAGTACAACCCTGGATTTGCTGTCAGGGGGATCCATTATGACATCAGAAAGGTCAGTATGATATTAGAACTATCAGTATGACACAAAAAGAATCAGTAAGACATCAGAAAGACCATTATGACATAAAAGAGTCAGTTTGAATTCTGAAAGGTTTTGCACACAAAGTCTGAATTGTCCTCGTCCTCATCTTCAGATATCTCATGAGTTTATATTAAGGCTAGGTATTCATGAGAGTATATATCACATTTATGTAGACATGATGATCACTATCTTTCTTTCAGGGATTGCTAATGAAAATTGATGCTTTCCACAACATACAACCAGGGACAGTATACAGGTAGGATATCATATCTTTCCCTTAGATATCATTTCGCTCCCCCATATATGAAATTTCCCCTTCAGATACCTTATTCCCCTCAGATATCATATTCCTCCTTCAGATATCATATTCCCCTCTCAGATATCATATTTTTCCCTCGGATATCATATTAATTTTATTTTCCATTCAGATAAATGTTATATTTTTCCTCAGGTTATATATTGTTTAAGGCTACCTTGAATCTTCATCCTGCATTGAATAATATATTTACATTCACTTATATGCTAAAATGTTTGTCTTAACCTCTTGAATCCCAGGCTCTAAAATTGGTTGAAACCAGAGAATGTTTCATATTTGCCACCTTTTGACATTTTACTACATACCTATACAAGTTAAAATGCTCAACTTAGTAAAATTAGATGGCAGAGATCATTTCTACATGTTTTAAAAAATTTTGGTGTAAAGGACGATTCTCGGTTTGGAGAACGAAGTTCATCAATCTAAATGAGCATTATCCCTGCTTCGGACAAATTTGATTTTTTTCACATAATATAGATTTGAATGTCTTCTTTTGAATAGTCATAATTTAGTTTGGGTAATATTTCTAGATTTTTCGCAAAAAAAACATTAGTGCAGTACACTATTGAACTTCTTTCCCCAAATCGAGACTTGTATTTTATTGAATCGATCTAATTGAGCATTATCCCTGCTTCAGACCAATTTGTTATTTTTACATTTTGTGGATTTAAATGTTCTCTTTTGAATATTCAAAGTTTAATTTGGGTAATATTTCTATATTTTTCATGAAAAAAATTATTAGCCCAGGAGATTGTTCTCCAAACCGAGAATCGTCCTTTGATGACAATTGTTCAAATAAGAGCAATTTTTGTGAAAATGTTGTGACAGATTTTCTCGTCCCTCTGGGTTTCAAGCTCATTTCTGAGGTGACAAGAAATCTCTAGTCAAGAGGTTAATAGTGTTGTGTAAAACATAAAGAGACAATACAATAGTATATGATATATTTATTAGAAATGTGTACCCTTGTATTGTAGAGGTCTAGAACCAGTGGAATATTCTGAAGTGATAGAACTATATGGAGGGACACATGTGTCTGTTGAGTATGTCAGTCCCTTCTTCGGCAAGGTAGGTCTATCCTTGATATGTATTGAACCATTGATACAATAAAACGGTCCTCTCATACTTTTACTTTATTAACTTGCTAATTTTTCTCAATGCGTGACTCTATACTTGTATTGCATATTTGTATTTCAGAATGCAATACATGACTCTATATTGCATATTTGTATTTCAGAATGCAATACATTACTCTATATTGCATATTTGTATTTCAGAATGCAATACATGACTCTATATTGCATATTTGTATTTCAGAATGCAATACATGACTCTATATTGTATATTTGTATTTCAGAATGCAATGCACCAGCTTATGGATCTATTTGCCTTGCCTGAGGTGACCCTTCTATCTAATATAACACAGGTAAAACTATATTTACACTAATGCACCATTCAAAGGATTTTGACTAGCTATTTTTGCTCTCAGGCTGGGTAAATTGACAGTTCAATTCATTTTGCCAAAATTTCCACCCCTTTCTCGGGTGAGGGGGTCTCATGTAAACTTCGAATGGCGAATAAATAACAATAAGTTCATGCTAGTACAGTATACCTGTGTTTGTGATTAACACTCTTAGTTCCATGGAAGTTTAAATTTGGTAGTTTTACTTATAGAGGTTCAATTAACATTTCAGTGACTGTAAAATATTTGGAGAGGGACTGTGGATTGTTTCGGGGAGGGATTTTGGATTATGTTGGGGAGGACTGTGGATTGTATTGGGGAAGGACTGTAGACTGTTTTGGGGAGGACAGTGGATTGTTTTGGGGAGGGACCTTGGATTGTTTTGGGGAGGGACCTTGGATTGTTTTGGGGAGGGACCTTGGATTGTTTTGGGGAGGGACTGTGGATTGTTTTAGTGAGGGGCTCTTGACTGGACTCATTTCTCATTATTCTTTCTTTACAGTACTTCAATGAGAAGAACATTGCTTATGACCCAGAGTACGTCTTCTATGATGTCAGAGTAAGTAGAAAATGAATAGGCGATCGGGTAGAGTATCATATGTCACTTTTTGTGTGTGAGGATTGAAGGTATTGACAAATCTGATATGACATTTTTATTTTAATAAACTGATGCCTTTTTAAGATTCCTCATCTATTTAACATATTAACTCATCAGTTTGGCATATCAACTCTGAATAACTTGTGTTTACTATCGTTTCATATGAAGTGTAAAACGTTTCTGTAAGTTTGAATTTGAAAATTTCAATATTCATAAAATAACATGTATTGCACTTTTTACTGAATGTTGAAAAGTGTAGTGCAATTTAAATTTGAAAAAATCAGAGTAACAGTTTGGTGGAGCCTCTAACTGAGCATATTCATTTACATATACATTAGATACATTACATATACTACATACATTACATATACATTAGATACATTACATATACTACATACATTACATATACATTAGATACATTGCATATACATTAGATACATTACATATACATTATATTTCAGAATGCAGTTCAAGGTATTCACACCTCTGGACTTCTGCATCAGAAAATAATGGAAAACTTAGGTGAGTTAACACATGATAGACTAAATTACCTAATATTGATACTGTATGTAATTCACTTAGGCCTGTTTTCTTTTTAATAGATGATAGAACATTTAATATTGATACATGTATAGGGTTGTTCTGGGGGGGGTTGTTTCCACTGTGTTTTTACAGTATATGAGTAATCGTCAAAATATGCTCATTTTCATGATTTTTCTCATTTTCAAGTGGGTGGAAATGAGTTTTCAGGTGGGTGAAAGTGGGTGAACAGTTGGGTGCTGCACCCACTTACTTTGTTGGGGAAATCACTGGTATATTATCATGTTGAAATGCAGAAAATGCTTCAAAATGTTTTTCAGATGTGTATATTGAGAAAGGCCCAGAGGTTGCGGAACTCTTACAGAATTTGGCAGCTGCAGGGAAAAAACTTTTCTTGCTTAGTAACAGTGGATTCCCATTTGTGTAAGTGAGGGTGCTATGATGTAGTAGATTATTACTCCTGGGATATTAGTACTACTTGTGAACTCATTTTTTGCTCCCATGACAAACTCCTGCTAATTATCCATCCTGGTTATCCGTTCAACTTGATATTTTTACAGAAGCAAGAGCAAACTCAGTGCCAACATCTGATTAGAATGTGCATTCTGGGTAAATAAAAGTGCGATATTTATGACTGTGTGTCTTGAAAATATCCGATTTTTCACAGCATGCATGCAAGGCAATTTCTTACTTATTTTTGAGTGCTAGTTTGGTACCCTCTGTATATGTAGATAGTTGTCTGCTATCCTATGGAAAGATGCTTAACCTTCATTCTGTGAAGTGAATACACTGTATCTAATATCTCTCAAAATTACATGAATTTCTACATATTCTAACAAGTTTCAGAGACAAATGTGATAAGCTGTTTTATCTATGGGGTTTACACTTTGCATTTCAGAGACAAGGCAAAGACATACAGTACATGTATATGATTAGCTATTATCTATGGGGCTTACACTTTGTATTTCAGGGACACGAGAATGACATATATTATTAGCTATTATATATGGGGCTTATTCTTTGTATTTCAGGGACAAGGGAATGACATATATGATTAGCTATTATATATGGGGCTTACACTTTGTATTTCAGGGACAAGGGAATGACATATATGATTGGCCCTGATTGGATGGATTTGTTTGATGTGTGTATAGTCAACGCTAGAAAACCTAAGTTCTTTCATCAGAAGTCTCGGCCATTTAGAATATATGAGAAGGAGACAGGTATGCGGACGTGGGACAGAGTGTCATCATTACAAAAAGGAAAAATATACCAAGAGGTATGTTGGATACATGCTACTGATTAATATGTATTTTATTCTTGTGGTTTTGAAAATTTTTCTAACACAGTTACACGAAAGTTCATTTCCTTTCTGATTATGTATCTCATAATTCATTACTTCTTTGATTTAACTTATTGATTTACACATGTTTTTAAAGCAATTATTAAAGGATTTAAGCCCAAGACTCAATGCATTGTTTGCTGAATCATACCATGAGGTGTTGTTTCCAAACCTTTGCATGACTTCGCAGCGGGAATGCAAAGTTTAGGAAACAACGCCTGAGTGGAATGAAGCAGCTACAATGCATTGAGTCTTGGGCTTTAATTCTTCTCACACATTGCAATGCTTTTTCGATAAAATCATCTAAAAGGAACAAAATCACTGAAAGAACACATTTTCAATGAAACTTTTTTCAAGAGTCAAGTTGGCAAGTCATCAAATCCAATGTGAAAAATCCATTCATCACCATGACAACTGTTTAACTAGTGACCATGCATGTGTTATTGATATTTCACACACTGTTCATCATTTGAATACTCTGTTTGGATTGGCTGGAATCGGACACACCTTGCCAAGCTACGTGTGAAATTCTAGTAAATCTGAGTCATCATCCTTGAGCAAATAATGTATCAATTTAATTTAAAATTTTGAAAGTATGCTTTGTGAAAATCCATGATTTCCACCTGCTTGAATAATAGAAAATTTTTAAAAAGTATGCTTTGTGATAATCCATGATTTCCAACTGCTTGAATAATAGAAAATTTTTAAAAATTGGTATTTTGTCAGTATTGTTAAAATTCCGAATTTTGTACCCTCTTCAAGCAAAAATCCCCGGTGACAGCTTGAACTTGAACTTAATGTTATTTTATGTTATTACAGGGTAATGTGTCTCTATTCAGTGGAATGACAGGTTGGATTGGATCTCAGGTGTTATACTGTGGGGACCATGTATACAGTGACTTAGCTGTAAGTTAATAAATTAACTTCTTTTGTTAACATGAACTTTAATTAGTCATTTCAATTAGACTAAATGAATTTATTTTAAATTTCTAAGAATTCATGATTTTTAAAAAAAACATCAAAAACAGTTCTGATGTTTATATTGACACTGATATGTTGTTTTCCCAAGAAGTGGAGCCTTCTATATCTATAATAATTTCATCATAATTTATAATGGATTCCTTTTGTTTTTTGGAACACCCTGTACAACATATTTCCACTGCAGGATCCAGGGCTAAGACATGGCTGGCGAACAGGTGCTATCATTCCTGAACTAGAGAATGAGATTTCAATCCAAAACTCCATATCATTCAAGACTTCAATGGCATGGATGATCACACTACAGAACTTAATAGAGAGGCTTCAGGTACGAATTGTGATATCAATTTTTAATAAAATTTCAAATGAATAAACACAAGGAGCACACGCGTCTCGAATTCGCAACCCCGTGGTTACGGCGCCCAATGGCCTAGCTCGAACGTGCCGGCGCTCAAGCCCTCTCGGCCAACTCGACAACCCCTAAAAAGGTTGTTTTGTCAGTCGATCTGACTAGAGGCAGCTGATGTTAATGCGCGAACTCACCAGAGGAAGCACAACTGACATTTCTATCCTTTTGGCATTTGCGCTTATATATTCCCACACACACAAAGATCTACAGACATAAACTCTACATGTATTTAATCATGCAAACGAGAACATCTTTGCTATTATATTAAAGATAATAAAACACCTCTCATTGTTAACATGATAAAAGTATACACAAATCTGAAATTATTCATCAATATCAATGCAAGGTTAATACAAATCACTTCAGACCCTATAAACCATATAAATGTTGAAAACATGATGATCTATCATTGTAGATCTACGATGACTCAGAATCTCAAGAGGTGCTACATGTCTGGATGAAAGAGAGGGATGATTTAAGGTGAGTCCCTTGGGGTGGGGGAGTAATTCTCTGGGGTTAGGGGAGTATATCTCCGGGGGGGGAGGTAGGAGGTTCCTATTGGTTATATTGATAAGTTTCTTAGAGAGGGATGTTTTAAGGTAGTTCCCTAGGGGTGAGGCAGTAAGTCTCTGGGGTGGGGGAGTAGGTGCCTAGATAGGGGGATTTTAGGAGTTATGTTGGCTCTCCCCTTTCACTCTTTCCTCGATTTGAACATATAACCACCATGACATCTTTTTTCTTTCAGGAATTTCTCCAAGGAAGTATTCAACCCACAATTTGGCAGCAGTATTCAGAACTTTTTGTGTTCGTTGTCTGTAACAAATGGCAGGTGGTGAAATTTTGCATGCGAATGCTTTGTTTCTTGTTATTTCCCCTCCTCTCGACTCTTCTCCATTATTTATGCCATTAGCACATAGACAATATACATGTATGTGTTCTTCCAGGAATTTCTCGAAGGAAGTATTCAACCCACAATTTGGCAGTGTATTCAGAACATACCACAACCCAACATACTTCTTCCGTCGCTTACATAGACTAGCAGACCTCTATATGTCATCAATAGTGAACCTATCTAACTATTCTGATCAACATACATTCTACCCACGTCGTTGGGCATTACCGCATGAAGTGCATTATGGGATACCTTGGGAAGAGCAGGGTGGTGTATTGAGATGAGATTTATTGTTGAAATGGATGTCATAATTTGGCAAATTGTTGCCCTGTGATTGTATATTGGTGTCATAAATTTAAACTTGTATATTGATGTCATACCAATACCAGGTCATTAGTCTTCTGACATGTCTGATAGAGACAAGAAAGTTATACAGTACTTATACATGCAAAATAAGAGATAAGCATGTAATGAAGGATTCTTTAGTCCTGCTACATACATGTAGAACTGTATCAAAAATCATTTTTCAAGTGAGTTACATGTATTTTCACTGAAAATTTAGTAATTATTTGCAATTTTTGAGAATCAGTTTGCATTTAGCATTTTTAAAAGAACAGTATAGTATAGAGTTTTTTGAAACTCCAACCACAATTTTAGTGTTCTCCTCAGTTTGTGCAAAATTCTGATTTTCACAATTTAGTCAAAATATGCCTATTTTTCATGTTTTTTTCATTTTTAAGTGGGTGCAAATGGATTTTCAGGTAGTTACAAGGCAACAAGCCTATTATTGAATTCTCAAGTTGGTACAGCAATGCAAGGGAGATCAGAGCATTTATAATGAGCCTAATGTATGTAGGGCTACATCAGCAATGCAATACCAGTTATTGGTGCACTAAGTCATTCGATACTGGGGCCATACAATACTTTTAGTTTCAATCATTTTTTCAAGGCATTTGCAGTTACAATGTATAGAGGGGTATACATATTCATATACTTAGTTTATATATTTAGTTTAATGTGACCCTCACTGTAAATCCTCTATATTTGGATTCTTGTAGTTCTTCTAGTGTGTTTTTAAGAGAGACATGTTCATAGGAATTGACTGTTCTTCAGAGATATCCGTGAAAGAAGTTTTAGATATGATGAAGGCTTTATTATTCATTAAAGAAGGTTGAACATTAGAGAGTTGTTTGTTAGAGATTGTTGAAAGGAGGATTGACTCCCAGGGTGTCATTCCAATTCAAATTAAAGCCAATCCTTCTGTTTATTGGAGACTTATTTGTCAGTCAGTGGCATTTTGAAGGTTGTTCATTTGAAAAGATTGTTTGTTAAAAAAGGTTGTTCAGTAATGATGTATTCTGAGATGTGCCAACCAGATCAACAACAAAATATGTGTTGTAATATGGATCAAAAACATGTACACTTGATGTTATATTTTTTAGATGTTCAAATTTATTATTGAAGTGGAGGCAGAGCTAGGAAACTGCTAGGAACACCATTGATTATTACAGGGTGGTCCAGAAAAGCATTTACACTTTTGATAGCTTAGCATTTTCTAACATAGGAAAATTTCCCATTTTTTTCATAGACCTGTCCTTCAGACATGTAAGTTTTGTGTTGCATAAGTTTTATAATCATATACCTCCATAATGTCAGCACAGATCAATAGTTTGAGCACATCACCAACTATTGGCCAATGCTCTCATTATGGTGGTATATCAAAATAAAACGTTCACCACACAAAACTTACATGTCTATAGGACAGGTCTATAAAAAATTGGGAAATTTTCCTGTCGTTACAAAATGTTACGTTGTCAAAAGTGTATTGTCACCCTGTATGGTGGTTATGTTATGGATCTTATGTGTATGGATAAAAAACACCAATGAAATAGCCTATTATTATGCCACAAAAGCATTATAATCAAGCTGGTCAGAATGTATTTCAGGTTAACCAAACTAGTCATTCTACTCAACCTACCTTAATGAATGTATAATGTAGAACATGGTGGGCCAAAATATCTCCATATTTTTTATTTCGGTACAACTTTTTTAAAATGCATGAATTTCAATAATTTTTCACAGGGGATGAAGCAATCAGTTCCATAATCAATCGCATAATTGTTTCTATAGCAGTAACACTAACAGTTAAGATGGGTATGCATACAAATTCCTGTCTCCCAATTTATCTCGATATGGAAATAGATTTCTTCATCGTATGCTGATATTTATCCCAACGAACGAAGTTCGGTAGGGATATAGTGAAGCCCTCCGTCCGTCCGTCTGTCCGTCAGTCCGTCAGTCAGTCAGTCAGTCAGTCAGTCAGTCAATCCGTCTGTCTGGAAGATAACTCAAATACTAGTTGACAGATTTTTTTCATATTTAGCGGAAAGATGTAACTTGGTGAATAGTTTTACGCAAAAAAAAATATTTCAAGATGGCCGCCGCTTTAAAAATGACGGGACTTTTTCGCAAAATTCATAAATTTTTCATTCTATACCAAAGTAATTTATATTATTGTTTGAAATTTTGGTAGTATATTCACAACATTTATCTATTTCACATATATTCCGTGTTTTTCATCCTGACCCCCAGGGGCCATGTATGGGGGGACAGGAAAACAGAAATTTTCGCTAATTTTTAGATCTTTCTGAAGTATAGCTTTATTATACTCAAATGAAAGGCAATTAGGAGTAGATTGCAGATATTGTATCTTTTTTCTGATTCGAGCCTCGTAAAATTCAAAATGGCCGTCTAATGTACGATTTCGCAATAATTTTTCGATCCCTTCAAAGTATGGCTGTATTATACTCAAATTGGAGGAATTTTGGAGTAGATCACAATTATGGTATTATTTTTCAGATTTGTATCTCAGAAAATTCAAAATGGCTGCTTTGCAGGAATTCACAATTCTAAAATCTAATTTTTTCAATTTTAATCAAAGTAATGAGTATAATTGATTGGAATTTGGTAATTGATATTTTGTTCATTGGGATTTGATAATCCGCGGAGTTGCCATCTTTTTGTCAATCAGGTTCTGCAAAATATCAGTGTAAAATTGTTGCTTCATCACAGGCTGGTATTGAAATATTTGTCCGCTGTGACGGAGCATGCTATTTTTCATAAAAACACAAAGAATACTTCACGATTTATTTTTTAACTCATATGTTTCGTTATACCATACAAAATTACTTACTCCATGCAATGGATATACCATTTGCGGGTAACTTTCACTTTTGTTTGAAGTCCAATTACGCTGGGAAGAAAAGCTATTGAAAATGGCGCCGGAGTATCATACTTCAAAATGTACCATTTCTTGTTTAACTTTCTAATGGCACGATATAGTGACACGATAATATTTACACATGGTTTCAGCATAACTATGAAGGTATAAATGAGATGTTGATGTATTTGGTCTTTTTAATTCTTTTATAAAAAATAATGTTTAATTTTTTTGTCCGCTGTGACGGAGCAGTTGCAAATGTGAACTGTGAAAATGCTCCCTCACAGCGGACAAAAAATATTAATATTATTTTTTATTAAAAAAATTAAAAAGACCCAATGCATTAATATCTCATTAATACAGTCAGAGTTATACTTAAAACATATGTTAATATTATCGTGTCACTATATCATGCCATTAAAAAGTTAAAAAAGAAATGGTACATTTTAGAGTTTGATACTCTAGCGCCGTTTTCAATAGATTTTGCTCCTAGCGTTATTGGACTTCAAACAGAAGTGAAGGTTACAAGCAAATGATATATCCATTGCATGGAGTAAGTAATTATCTTTGATATAACGAAACATATGAGTTAAAAAATAAATCGTGAAGCATTCTTAGTGTTTTTTATGAAAAATAGCATGCTCCGTCACAGCGGACAAATCTTTCGATACCAGCCTGTGTTCATGGAATATTATCTTTAGAACTGTATTTTTTCATTTAGACTTAAAGTGTCTTTCTCGTTGAAAAAATTGAGTTTTTTTTATCCCGTCTTGTGAATATTAGCAAAAGTGAATCTTGGGTAGCGATTCGTGCATTTCTAGATATGAAAAATATTTCTAAGTACAGTATATGCATTATTAAAAATGTAACATATGTATGGCCAAATGAATACACTGAATAATATGGATGTTTCTTTGGCTCAACCTGTATATCATGTATATGATATTTGGTTTCATGTTCCTGTTTAATGTGAAACAAAAACAGTTACTATTCAAATAAAGTGATACCAATACTTACACATGTATTTGTTGTTTATTTTTTGTTTTTCATGCACCTGTACAATGTAGATGTAGTAGTATTGTACAGTTGGGGACATAAATAAATGACAAGTGGATTTGCTGAAGTGAGGATTTCCCATGTTAAAAATAAGAGAATTTACAAGAGGCCATAAATCAGTGGATGAAATTATACAAAATGTAAAATATACAAATTTTAAGGGATATGTATCTAGACAATATTGGAAATTATGGGCTTTCAGACCACCATAATTAGGAAATGGTGATCGAAAAACGACCTGTCATTTATTTTTGTCCCCAACTGTACATGTAGATTTGCATGATGAGAATTTTTTTGTGGATACATGCATTTATACATAATGGTCAAGTCCCAAAGGAATTTATAAGACTACAGAAAACGTTATTTCTTTTAATTGTAACTAAAATAAACAGTGATGTGGGGGATGGAGCTGTCTAAACAAACTCCTCAAGTCACTTTTATTTTGATTATTTCTACTTGACAGTATAACGATTTGTAACTCTTGAAAAAACAAGAACAACATACCATTTTGGGGTGATAATCCCATCTTACACTATTTAGAATTCATATATCAGTTCAGTTTGTGCAGACCTCCGCTGTTTTTTCGATTTATGGCATGGTGTTTCGATTGGTGACATTGAGCCTTTTTATAGCCTACATATAGATCTCATGCATGTTTATCTTAGAAAAGGGTAATGTTATGAAGATTTATGAGCACTTTTTATCATTTATATAACTTCTGCAATTTGTCCAACTATTACTTGAGCAAAATTCAGTCTTGACAGTGAGGTAGGTAGATGTTAGCAAATATTTTTCATTTGATTTAAAGATGTCGCACCTGCTGTGTGTTTCTAATGACGAAATCTGATTGGCTGATTTGTTTACCTTCGACCTGACCTCCATTGTTGTGAAGTTTGCAAAAGTTTTTGGTCCCACAAAAAGTTTGATCTTCATCGTATTATGGGATAAATTGGTACAATCTCTTAGTTCTATCAAGGCAAATGGAAAGCTAATTAATATGGTAAGTCAGGAACGTCATTGAGTCAATGATTGACTTCAGGTGATTTGAAGAATTTAGAATTTCAGTGTTCACGGCAAAATTGCAAAATTATTGATGGACACACAGTAGACTAAAGTCACTTCAAGTCAATCCACTTGGATTTTTGTTTTTTCTCATCATTCTAATTTGATTTTAATTTTTACAGTCTTTGTATCAAAACAATGTGAAATTCTTGAGTTTGTACAGGTTTTCTACTCATCGTCGCCTCGGAGTGAGAGACTCCATGATATAAACATTCTCGGTTGCAGTCCATTAGAGGAGATAGAGGCATTCTCGGCCACGGGTTATTCCCAGACAATTTACCCTTGGTATCAGGTGAAAATCTGGGGCATTGTTAGACTTTTTACAATATATAGAACCACATCGATAATATGATGTATCTAATACAAAGTTGAAGATCGTCCGACAATGCCCTGTGTCCAAGATTACCCCTATGTCCTCTCGTGAATCCATTCTTTTAACAAGCCTTGAAGTTATCCCAATTCTCATGACAATGCTCCTCAATCTGTAAGTGGAAAAATTGCATGGACTTAAGATGATGAATGAAAATTCAGTTCATTTGTAACATTTTTCAGATCTTAGCAGGTTGACAAACTTACTACCAACTCCTAGGAATGAATGGATAAATCACAAAGACCATATCTACATGTTAAGCTCATACTCATGATGTGCCGCTGATTCAATATAAACTTAAAATTATCCATTTTGAAAACCGTAAAAGATGGATAGCTCGTTGCTTGACCATGAACAACCCCATGTTGCTAATAAAGACTATGACATGCCCCAAAAGAAAACATACGCTGGTTTAAGCTGTATCGGTGTACTATGGAGCATATTATCATTCATGAGTATGCTAGCGTCATGCGTGGGATATTTCATGCCATATTGGTTAGAAGGACACATGCACAACAATACTCCAGTCTACCTCGGGACATTCAGGCGCTGCAACTACCTATCATATTCCAACAATGATGAACTTTCCGTCGTAAAAGAATGTGGACGCTATACAACATTCTGGGATATCCCAGGCCTATATTGGAAGATTGTAACTGTGGTTGTCGGGACTGGTGCTGGATTAACCATTCTTATATCATTTGCTTCTATGCTAGGATGCTGTTGTCGAGAGTTTATAAGTAGAACTACAACTCGTGTTTTGGGAGTCTTTCAGTTTTTTGCAGGTAAGCATTTTTATAGGGATGATGTCTCAGTAACAATAGTTAATAGAAAATTTTTGTTTTGGTTTATCCCATTCCTTACAATTGGGTACTGACCAAACTACAATATAAGCCATATATTTGTATAAAATTCAGTATAAACTACATAGTTGCAGGAATGAAGTTATGAAGATTTTAGAAGTGAATCTGAACTAAGTAACCATTCTTCTGAGAATCATAATTTTCCACCTAATCTCTCAAATTGCACTAGCATATGTTCTTAGTAAAGAGTATCTAGATATCTCATTATCCCTTTAGAAATCAGGAAGCAGGAAAACTACTGTTCTGTGACCCTCTCCAGGATATGCTCCTGTAGAGGGGGGGGGGGTAGCTTTAATTGGCCAGATGTTCTAAGAAGTAATCCAGAAAGTGTTTAGTTTCAAAGTCATAAGTCAATGAATAATTGAGAATTTGATAATTTGCAGATAATATCAAGTTAGAAATAAGGTTCAAATAAACTAGACTAGAGCTAAGCTGGGGTTATCACAGCCTCATTAATTAGAGAGATAACATTAAAGTAAGATATCTATATTCAGAAGATCTTAATTGTATATCGTGGAACACAAATCTTAAAGATTTACAGAGCCTCAATGAAGTTGTTTTTGAGATTTTCTGTTATCTAAAGTCTTGAGCTTGACTGAAACATCCACTTCACTTGTGAAAGTTAAGGTGAAACAATCCAAAGTTGTCTTGGTGATAAGGTGAAACAATCCAAAGTTGTCTTGGTGATAAGGTGAAACAATCCAAAGTTGTCTTGGTGATGAAGAAATATGGGAGGCAGATGGATTTGTGGGAATCCTGTGTGAGAACCAAGGATCTGATTGAACTCTCCAGTATTCGAGTACCTGAGCAGGGGCGGATCTGGGAACCAACAAGGGGGGGGGGGGGGGCAAATTTCAGGTCAGAGAAAAAATTTTTGAAATTTTGAGGCCCATTTTCTTCAAAATTTGGCCTGAAATGAAAAAAATAAAGCCTTAATTCTGCCCCCCCCCCAGATCCGCCAGTGCCTGAGTGTTGTACCCTCTTGAAACTTGAAATTCACATATCACCCTGTTGAAAAAACATTGCACACCACTAAAATATAAGATATTGAGATAGTCAGTAAAATCAAGATTGCTTATCCTGCTTGGGGAGAAAAAACTTAGTCTTGCTTCAATAGCCTGTCTGGCTCTTGTCTACTTTGTGAATTTGTTTTGTGTTAGCGAAGAAGATGGGGGAGGGGGGGGGGTGCACAGCAGTGTAGGTCCTAAGGGCTGGTCCGCTGGTCAATATTAGGTTACTTTTGAAATGGACCAGTTGATTTTTTCACTAGATTGCAACTGGTCTGATTGCCATTTTGACCAGCAGGTTTCAAATCCTGTGACATACACTGATGCACAAAGTCTTGAACCAATACTAAAATACTTTGAGATCACTGTTCATTATTTCTAATCTGCCTTCCTTAATGCCTTTACTGTACACCATACCCCTGAAGCATGTTATTTTGAAAGGAAGTTAGTCACACTTGTAAGACTGGTCCATTTCAAAAGTAACCTAATATTGACCAGCGGACCAGCCCTTAGGACCTACACTGCTGTGCACCCCCCCCCCCCTCCCCCATCTTCTTCGCTAACACAAAACAAATTCACAAAGTAGACAAGAGCCAGACAGGCGGGTCGCCGGGTTGGCCTAGTGGTTAAGGCATTGGTCTGAAAAGCAGGAAGTCTGGCTTCAGGCTGAAAAAGTAGAGGTCTTGGGTTCAAACCCAGGTCACAGCACTTCTTGTGATTTGTCTTTGACCTATGACTGCTGACCTGTACCGGCGATTACTAGAGTGCTGCTAACTCGATAAAAGGCTGGCGCTGGCTAGAATTGTCTATGGTTCTAGCCAGGATAAAGATACCAGTTCTTCAACTCGACAATGGGAAGAACTGCTCTACCTTAGTGACTAATATGTCATTGATATGACATCTAAAGAGTCAATAAAAGATATATATATATAAGAATATACAAAGTGAAGTGTTGTTTGTGCACACCCCAGGCAGATTCTTGTATTTTACCCTTAATTATCTTAAATTAGCTATACCTCCCTCTGACTATTCTGGGGATTTGTATAATTTCCAATGGATATCTGCTATTTATCTACATACATATCTGACTATAGCTGATCTTAACAATCTCAATAGTAACTTTGATGGGCTTTCATGGAGGTTTGAATTAGAAATTAACATCAGCTACTACAGAAAATATACTTTAACTTGTCGTGTTTTCCTGATTTAGTATACCGTATTCTCTGTAATTAGCGCCCAGGGCGTTTAGAAAATTGAAAATACATTATTTAGACCATTCTAATAAGCGCCCATGTATGAAAGAAATCAGAAATCCCGAGGAATTTCATGTATGGCAATTTTTCTTGACAAGAATGCATTTTCTTCAACATATTTTTATAATAATATGACAAGTGCTGTTATTGGAGAGAATACGGTAAAGATCGCTTAGACAATATTGACAGTGGTTGAAGACCCGTCTATGTCTAATTTATTTCCGGCACGCCCACTTTGTCATTATCGCCGATTACCTTCAATATTTCCACTAGAGACTGCTGGATATCGATCTAAAGTTATACATTATTTCTAATTTGATGAGAGATCATCATTATTCGTGCAAAAGTCGTGTAAAAGTCGAGAAACATTAAAAAGAAACCAGAAAGTTCATGACCTTGACATGCGCAGAACATCTGCGCAGTAGCTTTTGAAATTTCTGAATGCCGATAAAGAGCAATTCCTTCATTCATTATGGACTATTTGGAGACAATATTAGCATGGTATGGTGTGGGAAGCACCCATCGATAGATATGTATCGAGAGGATGCATAGAATTACAAAACGCGTCGTGTTTACAGCAGTTTTAGGGTAAGTACTCTATTATCGCCCGCTCCTGGATTTTGAGAAATATTTTTTTCCTGATATATTCTTCAATTCTTGTTGATTCCTCGATGTTTCTTGAACTTTGTGAAGCGGGGTGGGCGTTTATTAGAGAGTGGGCGGTAATTACAGAGAATACGGTATGCTGATTTCATATGTAGACTAAATGTAGGTGAAATCTGTATATCTGAACACTTCCTAATTTAATCTCTCATTGAAAGAGTACAATTGAAATCATTTTTTTGTAAAGGGTAATGTACTTTATATTCTCAGGTAGATTGATCTTAAGCCGTTTAACACTTCAGAAAATATGAACAAAGCTTCCGAAGTTTCAGATTACTGCTTGAAAAGTCAAAATGGCACATAATATGTAAATAATGTTTTTGGACCTGACTAGACATAGTCCATACTATCTAGAAAATTATACCTGGCTAAGGATCTAGAAAAAGAAATTAATTTCATATTTGAAAGATCCATATTTCTCACAAAATTGTTTACAGATTTATTGATTTTCAACTAACGAGAAAATAACACTTTTATAATTCCTTTATTATGCTACCACAACTTTTTTGTTGACAATGTTTGATGGTTGGCATTCAGAGTTCAGCGTTCAGCATTAGTAACAAATGGCAGGTGGTGACATTTTGCATGTTAATGTCTTGTTTACTACATCTTCTCATGAAAGAGTTTTCACTTGACTAAGAACAATAACAGCATTATTACTCAGATTCTATTTTATGATTGATTTGATTACTTGAACCATAGAAATGTCAGTTTCTTTCTTTGACATTTGTATGAGAGATTCACTTGTACTTTGAATGTAAGAGAACAGTATAAACTTGAGTTATTTTAATTTTGTGTATCTTTGCACCATGCTGTTTGGCTGGTACAAATGTTGTATTTGAACAGCCCAAAAGGACCATATTACTCCTATTACCCTTATTACCTTTATTATCCTTATTACCCCATATACAATATGGCTAAAAGAGCTTAAGTGACACCTCCATAGTTGAACACTTTGAATGTCCTGTTACCAATCAACCTTTGAAAGTAGAACACTTCCTGAAGTATAACAGTAACACTTTTAGCAGTCAGGGCTCTCACCAGGAAATATTTAGGGTGTGGTGCAGACATCTTCAGCAACCATGTTGAAATGGACCATGGCCATACCATGGTATACCATGGTATGACCATGATATACCATGGTATATGGCCATGAAATGCAATGAAATACCATGGTAATACCATGGCCGATCATGAACGTTAAATGGCACCATTGCATTTCATTGTTAACAGTGCGTTTTTAACATGGAGTTTTCCATTGAAAAAATACTGCCGTTTCGCAGTATTTCATGGTCAGAAACCATCAAATGCAATGATATCATGGTCAAGTTCTCGGCCATGATATCATTGCATTTGATGGTTTCTTGACCATGATATCGTTGCATTTGATGGTTTCTGACCATGAAATACTGTGAAACGGCAGTATTTTTTCAATGGGAAACTCCATGTTAAAAAAACGCTCCTGCCATGAAATGCAATGGTGCCATTTAACGATCATGATATACCATGGTATACCATGGTCAATTAACATGTAATTTTGTATCTAAAAAATACCACCGTTTCACAGTATTTCATGGTAAAATACCATCAAATGCAGTGATATCATGGTCTAGACATTTAACCATGATATGCAATGGAGCCAATTAATTATCACGATCTCCTATGGTATACTGTGGAAACTATACTTAAAATTTTGCATTTAAAAATACTGCTATTTTGCAATATTTCATGGTTGAAAACCATCAAATGCAATGGAGTACGGTCATGTTTAATCGAAGACTGGAGGTTTGACTTACAAAATACTAAGTTGATCTCCTATTTAACCGACAACAGTCAAAAAAAAGTAAAGCATATTTGTTTAACAAAAAAAAATTGTTTCTAGGGTTATTTACTTAATTATTCATAATAGAAATTAATTTATTAAATAAAGGAACAAAAGTATATAAAGTTGTGATTTTGATGAATATCAAAATCACTAATTATAATAATTTGGTTATCTAATCAACATTTATTAATAAAGATATTTCATGTAAAAAATACTTTTTGAACATGGCCTTTCATTGTATTTCACTGCATTGCAAGAAAGATCATTGCATATCATGATCAGTCATTGTATTTCATTGCATTTCATGGTTAAACGTGGTATTTGATTGCATTTCATGATCCATTTCAACTCTGACCAATTTTAGACTTGAGACTCTTGTAGAGTTCTTTTTAGCAATAAAATACCATGGTATAACCATGGTATTTGATGGTCAGGTTTGACAATGAAATGCTATGAAATACAATCAACCACCAAATGCAATGATATGCCATGATAAATGATAGTTATGATTATGACAATGAAATACCATGGTGTGACCATAGTATTTGATGGTCAGGTTTGACAATAAAATGCCATGAAATACCACCAACCATGAAATGCAATGATAAAACCATGATAAATGAGAGTTATGATTTGGGTAATGAAATGACATGGTATGACCATTGTAATTGGTTGTCACACGGTACAATGAAATGCCATGAAATGTCATCAACCATGATATACAATAGTAATACCATGGTAAATGATGGTCAGGTACATAACAATAAAATATCATGGTATGACCATGACATTTGATTGTCAAATTGTACAATGAAATACCATCAACCATGATATACAATGGTAATACCATGGTAAATGATGGTCAGGAACATGGCAATGAAATACCATGGTATGACCATGGTATTTGATTGTCACATCTTATAATGAAATGCCATCAACCATGATATACCATGGTAAATTATGGTCAGGAACATGGCATTGAAATACCATGGTATTTGATTGTCACATCTTACAATGAAATGCAATGAAATGCAATCAACCATGATATACCATGGTAATACCATGGTAAATGATGGTCAGGAACATGGCAATGAAATACCATGGTATTTGATGGCAAACTTTGGACATGAAATACCATGAAACATGGTATAACATGATATACCATGGTCAAAAATTGACCAAAAAAACATCATTGCCACCATGGTCAGAGTTTATGGTAATTTCATTGCCGATCATGATAGACCATGGTAAACCATGGTATACCATGGTATCATGGTTTACGTTTAAACATGGATAGCCATTCAATCGTGATAAATCATATTTATATATTTTATCATTTTTACATGCTATTATTGTATATTCAGTCAAGTTTAGACTGTGGAAACAATCATGATTTGCCAATAGGGTGTGGTGAGAACTAAATAGGCTGTGGTGCTGTGCCACAGTCTAAAAGCCTGGCAAGAGCCCTGACTTTTTTGAGGTACCAATGGGATTCCACTTTTAACAAAGGTTTTACAACAAATATGAATGGGAGATCACAAGATAGTGAAGTTTAAAGTAAATTTGTTTGATATGATTTGCCTTAAGCTTCAAGTCACAGTAAATAGGTGTAGATGAAGCTTACTTTTAAAGAAACAAAATCAAAATATGGGATGGGTTGATACATACATGTTTAGATTTGAATTTCTACTCCCCAGTTCAATGTTACTGGAGAAGTCTCATACAATAAGAGAGGAAATAAATCAGAGTGTTAAACTTGATAAGTGATTTCTAGAGGCAATGCTGGCCTACTCTAAAATGTACTTCAATAAAATGTTTTTTCCACCTTAATTCTTACAGCTTAAAAACATAACATAAAAAAACACAACAAAGAATATTTCATATGTTAATTGAGACAGTGATTGAAATGAAATATCAGTTGGGTTTGACCGAATTTGTGGATGTGAACTTAACTTTAGGGCAATATAAACCTATTTTCCAATTTAACTCTTGGCTGAACTCAGCTAGTAATGTTAGGCAGTATCTTCTTTTATCATGGAAAAGTAAAAGGAATTTTTATTGCCTAAGATTGCAATAATGCTCTTAAGCACTTGTAACTGGAGATTAGCCTCCCTTGCTGTGCACTAAAAGTAACTGTACTGTTTGAGTTGTAAAACACACCCAGTGTTCATATTTTTAGTATTTAGCTAAATGGTGGTAATCTAATTTTTTAGGTATTATTTAGATTTTGTGGTATTCTCATTTTGTGGTATTTAGATTTTATGGTGTTCTTATTCTAAGTGTTTAGATATAAAGGTATTCTAATTCTGTATTTAGGTGTTTAGTTTTAAAGGTGTTCTTATTCTGAGGTGATTCAATTTGGTGGTCTTCTCATTTTGATGTGTTTGGCTATTAAGCATTATTTTTGGTGTTTTAGAAGTGTTTTCATTTTGAGAGCTTCATGATATTAATATTTTCACGTTTTATGTGTTCTCATTTTGATATATATTCACATGGAGATGTTCTCATTTTTAAGTGTGACATTTTAGGGAATCTAGAGATACTTTTCTTTGGTAACCAATACTTTGTCTCAAAAACTGAATCTACAAAGAAAGATTTTTGTTATTTTAAACTTCCAAAGAGCATATTTATATAATCCAAAAGATAGAAGAATTAGACGACATTTTTACATTCGGATGTCAAAAACTTGCCAAGACATGTGCCATCCAACTTTTTATTGTTGAATGTTGGTAGGTTGACAACATTGGAGGGGGTAGGGACCATGTAAACTATATTTAGGTATTTAGTTACTTCTCCACATAAATCTCAAGTATTTATAACAACATATTGAGACATTTTCAAGTGCTGACATTTGTAATACAATCATAAAGTCATGTTATTGGATGGTGTTCTATCTTAAAAAACCACACAAATAACTTGTTAACATGAACTTGGGTGATTCGGACACATCTTTACCTGCCCTGTTGGTTGCCATGCCAAGCAGTCCTGCCCCAAACTCCAAAAAGAATCTGATTTATCAGTCTCTCCTTATCTGACTCATTTGAGAGATAGTAGATTATGTGGAACTCTCAATGTTCAACCCCTTACCTAAGAGGCTGACCCTGACCTTAGACTTACTTGGCCAATACTCCATGCCATATTTGCCCAGATTTGACCTATCCCCCTATCCAGATCTTAGATGCCTAACTCCCCTATCAAACTAGTTCTTACCCGTTCTTGCCAGTCCTACGAAAACTTCGTAAAACGGTCTCAATCTGGCTGTGGTCGGGAAATAATTAGCTTCTTCGTTCTTAAACAGTCTTCAATACGTCCATCTCGTTCGCAGTTCGTTCAGGTCTCACCATGTCGGTGTGCAACGTCGTAGAACGCGTCCCTTAGTCTAGAAGGTCAACATGACCTGATTACAGAACTGTATGGTCGCCATCGAAATTTGAATCGATTCAAAATTCTAAAATCACATTCCCGTCTGAGAACGTTCATAAAGTTCGTAAATATACCTTAGAAAGTTGCAGCTACGTTCATTCCGTTCGCACACAGTTTAAAACCAGTTTTGAAGAACGCAGTGGCAACTTATTTGGTGTGATAGCTATATTTTTGCTAACTCGTTCATAAGCAGTGTTAAATACGTTCTTAATCAGTTTAAACCCGTTTGCAATTAGTTCTACCTCGTTCTCAACACGTCCTCAGACAGTTCAACTCGTTGTTAAAACGTCCCTAGTAGGATTGAAGTACGACGGTTCCGTTCGTAGTACGTCCAGCTCGTCGTTAGTATGTTGTCATTCGTTCTAATTGTAGAACGTATTGACCACGATAACATTTTGAGCATGTTCTAAGTTCTGGAGGACCTACCCATTCGAGTACGTTCGATGAAGTTTGTAAATAGATCCCAAACGGTTCTTAGTAGGTCCAGTCCGTTCGTACACAGTTGAAGCCCGTTTTCGAGAATGTAGTGAGATCTAGTTTGGTGTGATAGTAGGGTTGGCTGGATTTGACCCTATCCTCTCTCACAATACAGTAAAACCTGTGTATAGTGCACACCTATGGAGCCACAAAATGTGTTCACTGTAGGTAGGTGTTCACTACAGAGATGTTATCTTCAGGCCTGTCAACTGTCCCACAATTTGCGTATTTGTCACGCATTTGCTGAAGAATTTGAAGTCACGCCAGTTATTTTTGCGTGACAGAAAATGTCACGCAAATACGCATTTTACCTGGTAATTGTCAAGCAAAAATATTTCAGTAGAAAAATTTCTAAAAAGATCGTCTACACAGCAAAAATACGAACGCCGGAAAAAAATGTACGCATTTCGTTCGGACTTTTCACGCAAATTACGTATATGTCACGCATTCTGTTCGAAATTTTTCGTCCCTCCCCCCCCCCCCCCCCCCCCCCCCCCCCGTTGATGGATGTTTTAAACGCGAGCGTAGCGATCGCGAAAAATTTGAGGTGTTCAACATTTGGCAAGATGTAATGAAATTTAAACCAAGGTGTTCAAAATTTGGATCAAGGTGTTCAGATTTGGACCAAGGTGTCCACATTTTGAGGGGAGGTGTTCAACATTTCCAAGTCACTCATGTTAGGTGTTCCCAAGTTGACAGGCCTGTATCTTATACAGATGTTAGTGTTATGTGTGCTTATAAGAGGTGTTCCCCAGGCAGAGGTGTTCAGTGTTCATTATGTAGAGGTGTTCTTTTAGCCTCATCCCATAATAATTGCCCCTTCACCCCCCCCCCTTTTATGTAGATCAGTGAACAATACTAGCATATATCTGTAATTTGCAGGAATAACATCTAACCATTAAACTCATGAATATAAGAGTTAAGACTCCTGGTCGGTATGAGGCAAGAATTACAAAGAAATCAAGATTTATTAGGATTTTGTTTCATTTTTGTTTTCTTAATGTGATTGTGTTATGGTTTTATTTGGCACAGATTGTATAAATTATGGTATCTTTGATGGAGTTATGACCTAACTATTGGCAGAGTTTCTTGGCTTATGTTTGACTAGTCTAGAATTATTAGGCTTATAACAATAGTCTAGAATTATGACATTTAATCTGGGACTTCAGAAGCCATAGAGAAATATTTAATGCAATTACTTTTGCAATTTATTACTTATGAAGTTGCACTTGCTGGGTTTACATGTACTCATGGAATCCTTGAAATGCATTTGAATTTTGTAAAGTCCTCTTAAAATGCATACTGTTAAACCAATATATTCCTTCAGATATATGAAATATTTTGATAGATCATGACGATGCTTTAAATGAGGTCCATCAAGATTTAAAAGGTTTCGGCTTCAATGGGATTCTATTTTGGCTGGGAGGGTGTGCTTGAAATATGACAAGAAGGATTTTTAAGTTGGTCCTGTCAATTTTAAAGAAAGTTTTGTCACAGGTCACTAGGCTTTATTAGTAAAAATTTGACCAATCTCGTTTCTTTTTAAAAACCATGGTCCATACTAACAAAAAATGGAAAATGCTGAACTAAAAGGCATACAAGCAAAATGTTATTCCAGTACCATATTTATCCATCCAATAGATTGAATAGAACGTCCAATAGTAAATCCTAAATAATGAGATAGCCATGGATATAAAAGATTTCTACATTCAGTGTATAATTTTTTTTGCTATTTCTATTTGGGAAGTTTAAAAAGTAAACAACAATGATTTCCAGGGCTAGTCAAAAATGCACACACTTTGTGACCTCTCATAAACAAGAATGATTTTTCCTGGCTTTGGGTTTATTCTGATGATGTGGGATGTTTATGGGTGAGAGAGTTGTCTACATGTTCCAGGCTATCAACCAGAGACAGAACATGATTTATAGCTGCATCTATAAACACTTCTGTCTTGTTTCCTGGGAAAGTTAACACAGGAGAATTTTACCCAGAGGTCAACAGGGTCATGTGACCTTTGAACTCATGAGTATGATCAAGTCCCCAAGGGACGGGGGGGGGGGGGGCATCTCCAAGGGGGGGGGCACATTTCAAGACAGAAAAAATTGGGACAGAGAAAGAGAGTGTTTATTGAGAGGTGTTTGGATTTGAAAGGTGTCTGGATAAACATGTTTTACTCTACAAAACTTGGTGTGTACGTAATGAATATTGGTTAGCCAAGGCTGCCCATATTGTTTAATGGTTGGACAGAAGGGATGTTATTTGTGGTTAGTGTTATGTGGTTTGTGAGTTTTTGTTTAACTTACAATGTTGGTAGTAGAATGTGTCTGTTTGATATGTTTGGCAAGACCAGATGGGGAACAGAAGGTAAAAACAACACAAGGTATCAGAACAGAAGTTATTATACATGCAGTATTATGTATGCAGGGGCGGATCTGAAAAGTAGCAAGTGGGGTCTGAAAATAAAATTTTGAGCCTCTTAAACCAAAGAGAGGGCCCAAATTTTGAAAATTTAAGGCATGATTTCTTGATTATTTGGTCTTAAATTAAAATAAGGCCCAGTTATGCCCCAAAAGCCCCACTTATTGGAGCTCAACATTTTTTTTCCTCCTACGGATCACAGGGGCTTGTCTCGAGGCGTCGGGCAAGCCCTCCGATGAATCTACTGCTTATAATAGTATTAAGGGTGGTCGGTTTTGATGCTACCTGAAATTTGTAGAAAATGATTGTTAGATATATCAAGTAAAAATATATGGAATCCTTTCAATAATCGACATGCTGATTCAAACAACACTAAAGAGTAAACTTACCTAAAATGGTAGCAATCCATCCACTTGTTGCTGAGAAATCTGAATAATTTGTTAAGAAGTGATTACACTGCAAGTACCGAATTTTTTTGCAGCCAAATTATTACCTCCAGAGTCGATTTCTTCCCCAAGACACGTCCACTGTTAAAAATTGGTAGTTCCTAGAGTTCTTTGTTTCCTTAGGTTCATTCCCGTATGTTATTTTTAACGAAGGACAGCCTATAACGACTGCTATACGCAAAAAGATGCATGAAATTAAGTTTCGAAACTGAAAGTTGAAAAATGGCGACTTTCCCGTGTTCTATGCGCATGCGCAGCGCATGCGCAAAAATGAAAGTACTTCATTCCCACAATTCAGAAGGATTCGAATTACTTTTCGGCGGTTGGATCGGTACCAAATGAAAGATTATTGCCAAGGAACGGAAAACATATTTCGAAAATGAGAGTAATTTGTTTTATCACTAAAGGAAAATATTCCCGCAATATTAGGTGCATCATGGGAATGGACTGGTGTGAAATAATGAACGCAAGTGACATCTATCTAGAAAAATATGTGGTCATTGCGCATGCGTTCATATAATATGAACTAATCAAATTGCTGGATTGAACGCAACTGCGCATGGAACACATTTTCAGTTTCGAAACATAATTTCATGCATCTATTTTGCGTATAGCAGTCGTTATAGGCTGTCCTTCGTTAAAAATAATATACGGAAATGAACCTAAGTAAACAAAGAACTCTAGGGACTACCGATTTTTAACAGTGGACGTGTCTTGAGGAAGAAATCGACTCTGGAGCTAACAATTTGAGGGTGAAAATTGTCGTGTTTTGCATTTTCAATTAAATTTAATCACTTCCTTACATGTTCTTCACACATCTCAGCAACTAGTGGATGGATTGCTACCATTTTAGGTAAGTTTACTCTATAGTGTTGTTTGAATCAGCATGTCGATTATTGAAAGGATTCCATATATTTTTACTTGATATATCTAACAATCATTTTCTACAAATTTCAGGTAGCATCAAAACCGACCACCCTTAATACTATTATAAGCAGTAGATTCATCGGAGGGCTTGCCCGACGCCTCGAGACAAGCCCCTGTGCTACGGATCCGCCAGTAAGATCAGAATAGAATGTATCAAAACAGAGGGTATCGGAACACATCAGAGTAGAATAGAGGTATCAAAAAGAGGGTATAAGAACAGAGGTAACAGAGGGTATCAGAGGGTATTCAAATTAGAGGGTGTCAGATGAGAAGGTAAATATTGTAGTAAGAACAAACTATATCAGATTAGACAGATTTATTATATTTGTCAGATTTTAGAAGGTACTATCAGACATTTCAAAATAGAAAGTACAGATATCAGAATAAAATAGTGGCACTGGCAGATCAAGAAGCTAAGAAGGGGGGGGGGGGGTGGTTACATTCCAAGGCATAGAAAAAATTTCCTGAAATCAAAAATTGGGCCAAAAATTTAACGCCTATGTTTGATAATTTGGCCTCAATTTAAAATATAAGGTCCAAAAAGGCCAAGTTATGCCCAAAAGTCCAAACAATTTTGGCTTAAAAAATGTTCTGGGCCCATCCCCCTGGATCTGCCAGTGATCAGGTGATAGGGTTAACCAAACATATAGAACCCCTCTCCTTATCATCTATTATTACAATCTTGGTAGTTGATCATGGCTGTTTGACATGAGCTGGCCAGATGGTGAACTTATAGAAGATTTAAGACTAAACAGAGGGTTATCGGAATACAAGACCTCTCCCCTTGTTTGCTACTGTTGAGAGGATAATGTAATGTTTGTCTAAAAGTCTCAGTCACATTTGCTCCATGGTGGCCGCACTGCAACTGTAGCTTCACAATATTGAAATAGAAAATCATGCTTATCCCTATATTTTGTGCTGCATATTTCTCTGGATTTTGGGGAGCTATGGTCCCCAAAATGGTTGTCCTGATCAAATGTGAGTCATTACTACTGTAACACATGGGGAAAATATGTACATTGGACATTTTGTGGGCCATGGAAGAAGGGGCATACTGGACAGACAATTTGACAAGTTCAGAGTACTAAATGGTTTTGTAATAGCAAAAATGATAAAAATATAAATGAAATAATGCCAAAAACACTTAACATGTTCAATAAGTACGAATAAAAAGGTTGTTTTATTATTTTTCCTGATTTAATTATAGTATTTTCAATTAGTAGCCCTGCATGTGGTGAAAAAATGAATTATTTGATGTTTAAACAGCTGTAGGTCATATATGTATTTCAGCAACCTTATTTTATTTTGGTTCAGTATGGAATCATGATTTTGACAGCAAACCCCATTTTTACATTTTTATTAAAAATCAAATTGCAACCCATACAGGCCCATAGCCAGGGGGGTTCGATGGGTTAGAGCGAACCCCCCCCCCCCCTGGCTAAAAATTATTTCAAAATCATGCACTTTTTCACCATTCTGAGCACTTTTTAATTGATTTTGGCCATCTCCTCTAAGTGAACCCCCCCTGGAATTTTTCAAAAAGTCAACCCCCCTTGGCAAATCCTGGCTATGGGCCTGCCATATATTTTCTCATCACATGTATTCTTATGGTGCTTAATCACTTAAACCACATTCAAATACTTGTTCTCCAAAATAAACACCACAATGTAAAACATGCCAGTGTCACAATAAACAAAACAGCATATCTTGTGGAAACAATTCTAATTTTCAACCCAAGACAAATATTCAACAATTACATACAAATAATAAAAACAAATACTCAGTTGAAATAATAAATGCAAATATGAAACCTATGGCAGATTACAAATAGGGTATGAAGAAAGTGTTCACATTGAGAAGTTTTCACATTGAGAGGTGTTCAGATATACAGGTTTTATTATACTTTTAGTACTAGGTAACTCCTTACTATATTTTGGTATATATTTTAAAACTTGACCACCCTGAAGTTGCTCTTACATAAGTTTCCCTAATTGCTACCCTGTATCATCTTTCAATTTTCACTCCATCCTCTGACTACCCTCTCCAGATGATTTTACAGTTTTGATGCTTATATGCAGTGTCATGATTTTCTGACAACATAGTTTAATAAGATACAGGGGCATAGCCAGCAAATGTCAAGGGGTGCGACTTTTTGGGTTTGCATTACTGCAAGCGAAACGAGCCCAAAAAGGGGGGTACCCATCGCATCCCCCCTCCCCCCGGCTGTGCCTATCTAAAGAGTATATAGCTGAAATACAGCTCTTGTAAAGAGTACCTCATATTGTTGGCAGGTTTACACTTTCCCAGTTGGAGACTAAATGCATATCTGCCTTTAATTGTAGATTACCTGTGCAGATATATCCATTTTGTTCAAGGTACAAAAATACAATAACAAAAAATCTGAGGATTTACCAAGGAATTTTATATAGAGATATGACGTTCTTGCTCTTTGTTATTCAGAAATGCCAAAAGTTTTTAAGTTTCTCCAACTCTAGGCCCAAAATGCAAGAATTAATTCTGACTCTGGGGGGTATATTATATTGGAGTAATTGCCAAGATGGGATTAATCCACTTCAGTCAGTAGGCCCAGTGGATTATTACATATTGCTCATAATATTATCTAATTAAAGTAAAAGTGAAATTAACATCATGTGTTAACTCATTGCTGGCCAAAGCTATTTTGGAGATTTTCTACTGGTGACTTGCCATTTTGATGGTTGGTCAGATATGATTATGAAGTTATAGACGAAATATGTATCTTGGGGTTGGTCAGCAATGAGTTAAAGTACAATCAGAAGTGAAAGTGAAATGGACATCATATTTTAAGTGCAATCAGAGGTTTCACTATCAGCAGGTAGCAATTCTCCATTTCGCTGTTCGCTCTTTGAATCAGAACGTTCGCATATATGGTGCATATATGTACTCAAAAAGGACAAAATTTGATTGGTCAATATTTTTCAACGATGCATTTCGTGTAGCTATTTGTGAGACCCGAAAGTTCTAAATCAAATTAATTACGCAATTTTGTTTTTACACCCGCAAGCTAAATAAAAAAAATGACACCATCGGAATTCTTCTTCTTTGTCATTGAATTAATAGTCAGTATACCAGATTTAATCAATAAAAGATTATACAATTAACAACAAAATTCGGAAACGACTATGTAAGATTTGCTTTCGAACCACTAAACTTGACCTAGATAATAGCGACGTGTCTTCTTTGGTCAAATGCTCAGTTGTTTGTGGGTTTTCAACGTAACTCTATAATGTAATATGAAGATGAGTACTTTTATCCAGTTGTTGCATCGATGTTACAGTTTGTAGTGCGGTAATATTGGCATGAACGTGTTGAAAGTCGAATGGAATTGCTTTTTCCAATATGGCGACTAGTCACGTGACTTCTTCTCTTCCGGAATATACTCCCATTTTCAATCATTGTTTTCACCCCGTTAGGAGCCAATAAAATGAAAAAAAATATATGTTATATAAAGATTATTAAAAGACTAATTGTTTCTGATAGTTTGTTTTCTCCGATCGCATGGAGATTCGATCGAAAATATCGCTTGAAAAATGGGTATGAAAATCCCCATGTTAAACCAACGGGGAAAAACAAGGTAGAAAAATTTTGTTCCCCCGCGAACTGCATCATGGGAAATATTTTGACCTTATAAGGAAAAACTTTCGCGCCATCTTTATTAGAGATTCAATACTACCGAATCCGCGATTTTAAGAATTGGGTATCCTCCGAACACAGGTGAGTTCTGGAGGCCATGTTCGAAGGATGCAGTGGGGTTTCTTGAACCCTTTCCACTTGAGGGAAACATGTCTAGTCGGATTGCCACCAGGTAGCCAGGATTTGCCAAGGGGGGGTTCAGTTTTTAAAAATTTCAGGGGGTACACATTTGACAATTTTTGCCCAAATATGGCTAAAATCACTTGAGAAGTGCTCAAAATGGTGAAAAACTGCATGATTTTGAAAGAATTTTGGGCCAGGAGGGGGGGAGGGGGGGGGGGGGGGGGGGGGGTTCGCCCAAACTGTGCGAACCCCCCCTGGCTGTGGGCCTGACCAGGACTGGTCAAAAGTGTTCAGATTGGCAGGTGGTCACATATGAGCCTATGGCAAATTGAAATAATGGGACTGAAAAGGGCATTTACTTTGAGAGATGTTTAGATTAGAGAGGCATTTTACTCAGGGTAGAGCTCTTGTGGCAGTATTTTAGGTAGTCTGGATAAATTGACATTTTGACATTTTGACCCTTTACTCTATGCACCTTCCACAGGTGTGGTGTTGAAGGGGGAGATCAAAAGCTCTAATAGATTAACTTAACCTGAAATATACTTGCCATTAAGTTAATTATTGTTTTCTTGAGGTAATAATTCTAAGGTGACATTTTGGTCAGATTATCTTATATGTTAGAGAAGATGCTTCAGTCTGCACATGTGGGCCAAAAATAATCTTATCTGAATATATTGTTGACCTCGAAGGCAGTCTAAGGATGTGATGGCCTGACCCCCAGGGGGTGTCTCATGATGTCTTGACATAACCCCCCCCCCCCCCCCAACAAAAGACTAATAACACTGGCAGATCTGGGGGGCAGATTTTGTATTATAGGGGTCCAATTAGTGGGCGTTTTTGGGCATTACTTGGCCTGTTATTTTTAAATTTTAGGCCTAATTATCAAGAAAATGGCCTTTCAATTTACAAAATATGGGCCTACTTTTTTATTTTAGGGGCCTAAAATTTTTCAGACTTGAAAAATTAACCCCTCTTGTTGTTTCTTAAAGATCAGCCCTTGAATAAAATGTTAACCTTACTAAACCACTGAGGTTTCATACAAGTTTTCTGACATCATCATCCAACCTAACATGAAAGCTCAGGGGTTTATACAGAAATATTGACTTACCAGGGATTTCATACATCATCTTGACCTATTCCCCTTCGATTTCTAAGATTTTGAGCGGGGCCTGAAGGATCTGTCTTCTTGTTGTTGATATCTCAAGTTGCTGTCAATACAGTCTCCCATTAGATCAACCATCAAGTAGGAACACTTGAAGATCTAACAAAGTAGAGTGTTTCAAAGTGAACAAAGAGTCAATGTTATTCCTCTGATTTTAAAGTACAATAGAGTGAGGGGGAGACTGAGTATGTGCCATACAGTTTCTAGCAATGCCTCAAGAAATAGCTCAGAATATAGTGTTTCAAAGTGAAGAAAGAGTCAATGTTATTTCTCTGATTTTAAAGTACAAGAGAGTGAGGGGGAGACTGAGTATTTGCCATACAGTTTCTAGCAATGCCTCAAGAAATAGCTCAGAATATAGTGTTTCAAAGTGAAGAAAGAGTCAATGTTATTCCTCTGATTTTAAAGTACAAGAGGGTGAGGGGGAGACTGAGTATGTGCCATACAGTTTCTAGCAATGCCTCAAGAAATAGCTCAGAATAAAGTGTTTCAAAGTGAAGAAAGAGTCAATGTTATTCCTCTGATTTTAAAGTACAAGAGAGTGAGGGGGAGACTGAGTATGTGCCATACAGTTTCTAGCAATGCCTCAAGAAATAGCTCAGAATAAAGTGTTTCAAAGTGAAGAAAGAGTCAATGTTATTCCTCTGATTTTAAAGTACAAGAGAGTGAGGGGGAGACTGAGTATGTGCCATACAGTTTCTAGCAATGCCTCAAGAAATAGCTCAGAATTAAGTGTTTCAAAGTGAACAAAGAGTCAATGTTATTTCTCTGATTTTAAAGTACAAGAGAGTGAGGGGGAGACTGAGTATGTGCCATACAGTTTCTAGCAATGCCTCAAGAAATAGTTCAGAATAGAGTGTTTCAAAGTGAACAAAGAGTCAATGTTATTTCTCTGATCTTAAAGTACAAGAGGGTGAGGGGGAGACTGAGTATGTGCCATACAGTTTCTAGCAATGCCTCAAGAAATAGCTCAGAATAAAGTGTTTCAAAGTGAAGAAAGAGTCAATGTTATTCCTCTGATTTTAAAGTACAAGAGAGTGAGGGGGGGACTGAGTATGTGCCATACAGTTTCTAGCAATGCCTCAAGAAATAGCTCAGAATTAAGTGTTTCAAAGTGAACAAAGAGTCAATGTTATTTCTCTGATTTTAAAGTACAAGAGAGTGAGGGGGAGACTGAGTATGTGCCATACAGTTTCTAGCAATGCCTCAAGAAATAGTTCAGAATAGAGTGTTTCAAAGTGAACAAAGAGTCGATGTTATTTCTCTGATCTTAAAGTACAAGAGAGTGAGGGGGAGACTGAGTATGTGTCATACAGTTTCTAGCAATGCCTCGAGAAATAGCTCAGAATAGAGTGTTTCAAAGTGAACAGAGTCAATGATATTCCTTTGATCCTAAAGTACAAGAGAGTGAGGGGGAGACTGAGTATGTGCCATACAGTTTCTAGCAATGCCTCAATAAATAGCTCAGAATAGAGTGTTTCAAAGTGAACAAAGAGGCAATGTTATTCCTCTTATCTTAAAGTACAAGAGAGTGAGGGGGAGACTGAGAATGTGCCATACAGTTTCTAGCAATGCCTCTAGAAATAGCTCAGAATAGAGTGTTTCAAAGTGAACAGAGTCAATGATAATACTCTGATCTTAAAGTACAAGAGAGTGAGGGGGGACCGAGTATGTGCCATACAGTTTCTAGCAATGCTTCAAGGAATAGCTCAAGAATAGAGCATTTAATAGGGAACAAAGAGCTGTCAATGTTATTCCTCTGATTTTAAAGTACAAGAGAGTGAGGGGGGACTGAGTATGTGCCATACAGTTTCTAGCAATGCCTCTTGAAATAGCTTGAAGACAAGTGTGTTTCAAAGTGAACAGAGTCAATGTTATTCCTCTGATCGTAAAAAAGAGTGAGGGGGGACTGAGTATGTGCAATACAGTTTCTAGCAATGCCTCAAGAAATAGCTCAGAGAAGTTTAAGGGAGGGATACTGACATATTCTACCCTTAGTACAGAGGAGGTTAATTCTAAAGTAACCCTTAAGACTATTTCGCAGTTCAGGGCCCCAACCTAAATGTGTTGAAAATCACTTTATTCCAAGGTTTGAATGAAGAGTGAAATCACAGGTGGTAGCTCATCTGGTTTTACAATAATAAATCACAACAGACAACAATAGTAAACAAAAATATACTCAATAATTCATCAAAGCTGCTCTTTATTTCTGAGTCTAAAAGAAGGAAACAACCAGGTGTATGGCAACCCTTCACAGGAGTTTCCTCTTTAAAATAGAAATAATTCTTTGGGAGGGATACAATCCGAGATTAGACTCATATATGTCAGAGTATCAAGCTACTACTGTTTATCGTGCTTTTCCAAAGGGTTCATTGCTGTTGTCTTGTGTTGATGGGTGGTTATGCCTCTGTCTGTGCAGGTGGGGCCACATAATTCTCTGAGGGGGGGGGGGTTTAGTGTCATTACAAGGGAATTCAGGTGGTGTAATGTTTTCTGTTGCAGTGTAGTTGTTTTAGTTGTTCATCTATCTTAACATTTCCTGTATCACCCTTTACCAGATTGATATTTTCATCTTACACTCTACTGTACAATAACATTTGAATTAATTAAAAGAGTTAGAGTATGTTACTCTTTTTATGCTTACAGTATCTAAATATATTGAAAATCACTTTAGTGGGTCTTCAATACTCTCTGATTGGTTGGAGTTCAAGTTGCGAAATTGTTGGTCATTGTCAGAGGGCAGTACACTTAGTCATTGAACTCAGGGTTGTTTCTATACAAAAGTACATTTCCTGCTATTTATCAGATTATCCAGCTGTTTGTTCCTACCATATAGTTGGCCCTTTATTCTTCTTTGAATGATGTACAGTAAAACCTGTATATTCAAAAACCTTTCTGATCTACCCTTTGCATTTGTTCGACTTCGCTTCTCAAATGGGTTGGCGCTGCTAAACTGTAATACAAGGTAGAAGGCAGTTTATAACTAGACTCTGCAAGCAGGGTATTTCTGATCTGAACAACTCTCAGTTTGAATGCGTCTGACCCCCAGGCCTGTATATCTGTCAGGTGCAGATCCAGGAACCAACAAAGGAGGGGGCTCATATTTGAAGTCTGAGGTGCGGAAAAAAATGTTGGGCCCCTAAAACCAAAAGGTGGAAAATTTTGAGAATTTAAGGCCTATTTTCCTGATAGTTTGGCTTAAACTTGAAAAATAAGGCCTAAAAAAAACATTTAAAAATATTTTGGGCCCCATTTTTTTTTCCCTGGACCCACCCAAGGGGGGGGAGGGGCCCCAGATCTGCCAGTATCTGTATACAACAAAGGGTCTAGTATCAGGCTAATAAAAGTTTTAGCTCTGCAGCCTAATATCAACCAACAGAGAGTATTATTTCTTGTAATTTTATCTTGAAGATAAAAAGGTTACATTTATTTTCCTATCTCAGACTTCATGTTATTGTTTGGGGCATATTGTTTTATCCCAGATTTAGTTTTATTTTCCTATCTCAAATTTGCCAAATTAGTTGTCAAATGCACCCCCATAGCTATATCATGCTAGAGCTATAAGATGTTCATGAGAGAGGTTTTCATTTCAAGTCCTTTGGGAATCCTTATCTCCTCATACTTTGAAATTGAGACTTAGGGAGTGTGGGCTGGGTGCATTCTTATTTGTTAGAGTCCCTCTTTATGTATGTTTACTTGTATCCCCACCCTTTAGTATCTCAAAGATCAGATAAAAAGACTCCTGTAAAACCAGAATGCTGTACTATGTCTACTTTAAAGGAAGCTTTAGTCAGGAATTTTACAACTTTGGGTTTGTTAGGGAAAATCCCTGAGATATGTTACATAGTGAAGATTTGTGAAACTGGGATGATAAATGACAGTGCTAAAGTATGTGAGTAACCTGTATAGAAAATATTCTAGAAATCATGCTTTTTTCTTGATTTTTTCATAAAAACCCGAATAAATTGGCTGATTTTCTGTTCATCTTCTATGATTTAGAATGACAGCTCCATACTTGTAAAGTTTATTTCTCCGGAATTTTCCTCCATTTTTCTGTAATTTTGACAGAAAAATGGCCATTATAAAATCTCTAGAGTTTGGCATGGTTTGGCATGGAATCACAGGGGTCATGTTTGAAATGCAGAATAAAGTGAAAAAGTATGGATTCAGCAAGGAATAAAGTAAATGGGCATGTTGTGAAGATTCTAAATTATATAAAAATGCCTAATAATCTATTACTTTATTCAAATTTTAGAGAGAATTTGAGTGAAATAAGCATGATCTAGCAGATGGACATTTTAGGAAAAGGTTGGCCCCATTGCTCACCAATGCAACCTTAGGTTATTTAAAAAACATAAACATTCTCTAGAATCTGAATCCACAATGTTTTTGATTGTAAAAAGCATCTATTTTAAGTCAAGGTTAACAAGAAGTTGAAACCAAAGGAATTGTAAAAAACTTAAATTTTTTGAGTCAAGATTAATATTTGAAATCAGCAGGATATAAAATCAAGGCACATGATGAAGAAAGGATGACTGAGCACTCTGAAATCAGGTTGAGTTTCATGAGTCTAAATGAATTAAGATTTCAGATAAATGAGACAGGGCAAGATAGATAAGAAGTAGTTTTCAAATGGCAGTAAAATTGTGGGTTTCAAAGTCAAAATGAATTAGCATTCAGGTAAATGAGACAGGGCAAGGTAGATAAGAAGTAGTTTTTAAACAACAAAAAAAATTATTTTACTAGTTCAGTCTCAGTACTGTATATAAAATATGGTATCATGATTACTAATTTACTAAAAGATATTTAAATTGAAATTGCTAATGTAATTACAGTGATCTCCCCAGCATTAAAGCAAGTGGGCGTAGCACCCACCTGATATTTTAAAAATTGCATGCACCCACTTGAGAATCCATGTGCACCCACTTGAACATGTGAAAAATCATGGAAAATTGGCACATTTTGGACCAAGTTTGGCCTGAATTGTGAAAATGAGAATTTTGCACCCACTTGAGAAAATATCCTGTGTAGAACACTGAATTGAAATATTAGACTTAGAGGAGTGTATGAATTCAAACTATTGATAAGAAGATACATTTTGTACTAGGTGGAAGGGGGGGTGCAGGTGGCAAACAAGGGGCTTAATGGGTGGAGGCCGGTCATAAACCATACTTTACAAAGACTTAACCATCCTATGTACTTAAAAATGAAAAGTTTAAGATAGTGGGAGGTTTATAGCATTTATCATGATTCAATGTAGACACATATAGATATATTCATTATTTAATGTTGCAATATCTTTTTTCAACTAAACTGTGTAAATAAAGATATGAGATTGTGGTTAACCGCAAGGCAGCTTGACATGAGATACTTTCATTGATATCTCAACAGGTGACCGAAATGTCACTCTGCTCATGGATTTTTTGATCCATTTCTCTCTGAAATTTGAATGAAGTGTCTGATTTTCCTGCTTTTCTGCATAACTTAGAGTTTTGGTCATATGTCTGGTTACTTTATTCCTTGCTGATTCCACTCATTTCACTCAAAGATTGGATGAGACAATTTAGAATGTTGAGTGCATTTCTGTTATAAACTTTGTTCCTCACTGGTTCAAATCTCTTTTGCTATTATTATGTTAAATATGATTATTAGGACTTTTTTGTCCTTGTTAGTTCAAATTCCACCTTGCTTAAGGTACTGGTGTAACGAAAACATTTTTGAAAAGATTGTTGTAACTGCACAATGTTATTTACTGGTACCATCAGTACCTTAATGTTACCATTTTTACGAAGGCCCCCCACGAAGTGGGCAGAGCCATTCGTTCTATGGACCGACTGTCGACCATTCACGTGACCAAAAGTCCGCCATTATTACCTTATATGGCAAATCATCAAAGCAACGATCACAACGTCATGTGTTGTGTTTGTGATGAAGATATGACGTAATATAACATAAACTATGACGTCAGTTACTTATTGCCCTATCAACTAAACAGACAAGAAAGCTAAACGGCACACATCACAGTGTTTATTATATTTTAATTTGTGACGTCATTAATATGTTACCTAACCAACAGAAAAAAAGCAGTTACATGTAGTTTGTTCATTGTCTTTCTCTGTGGTATTTTCATAAAAAGTAGATCAGTTTTGTCAAAATAGCCTTATGGCCTTCGTATTTTTCTAGTGTCATTTTCACTTGATTTTCTTGTTACTCAAGATTACCACTTTTACTCATAGCAATTTAACTAACTTGGCCCTGTACCTAAGTAATATTTTTTTCACAGTAACTGTTAATGAAGACATTCAAGTTCTCTTTAAAGATACAAAATTAGATCTTTAAAAGGGTGCACTTTAACTATCCCAGTTTCCTTAATAAAGCAATGTTTTATTGTGAGGTTTTATTCACTAAAAATCACACGCTTTTCTTGTATTTTATCCATTGGATGCTCTTATTGAAACATCAAATTTCACACTTTCTGATTTCTTTCAGTGAGATGTGTTATAAATCACATGGTATTTGTGTTAAAGTGATAAACAAGTAAAATATACAAGTTAAAAAGATGGATTGCCTTTAATGTGTGGGACCCCCTATTAAGAACATTGACTTTATCTTAAGATATTGACCCCATCAAAATACATCTCATTCAAATATTTACAATGATTCTTTTAGAAATCATTTTCCTAAACTATTTTTTTTAAATCACTTTACTTTTAAAGTAGAATATTTGTTATCTTATTCTTAACTTTGCGACCATTTCCATTTTAAAGTTATAATTTCTTAGAAGTTTGGCTGTTCTTTTCATTAATTTTGACTATTTTAAGAAATTTGACCGAGACTTAGACAGTGAGACCCCTGACTCAGGAAGGATGGTCAGGTGAAAAAAAAACTATTTGATTGACAAAAACACTTCATTCCCCATTGTACTAAGATTACTCTCTAGATCTCCTATTAATTTGAATTACCAATCTTAAAAAATATGTATTTCTAGGATTAAAAAGGGTATTTTTTCTTGAATCTAAGCTACTGATCATGCTGATTTACTGAAATCTTTGAAGTTTCCCAGAAAATGACAAATGAGTTCCTTGGAGACCCCCTTTTGACTCCCTTTTGAGAGCAAAGAAGAATGCAAGTCAAACATATCACATAAGCCTTGCCCAAGTCAGCCTTTTTTATACTTATCTTGATTTCTAATAACTCAAAATCAGATAAAAAATACCGACTTGGGCAAGGCTAATATCACAATGATTCTCATTAATATAAAACAAAAACTTTATCACATGTCAAGTTTACTATATCAGTTTATTCTTGTTTTTTTATCTCACAAAAAACATTTGTACCAATTAATCTACAATCATGTGACTTCGAAATTATATCATATGTCAAACAAATGTCATACAAAGTTAAGTGATATGTACTTTGAACAATGCATGTAAATGTAGATCCACACTTTCAGAAAATATTGAAAAAAAGATTTTTTGAAATGTCATTTAAATATAATTTAACAAAATATTTTCATATTGAACTATGCATTCTACCATAACACGTAAATATCTGCTTCTTACTTTGAAAAATATCACTGTTTTTTTATTCTTAATTTTTTAGAAATTAATTAAAATTCTCAATCATGCAACTCTCATATCAGACCAGTACCAGATATATAGCCTATAATTTACCTTTTCACTTTACACCTTTGGTTTTGATGAAAACAATTTAACGAAAGTTGTTTTTAAAAATTATAAGTTGTATCTGAAAAGTTTTCAGATTTTTAAAGAGCTTTTATAAATGAATTACATAGTGGGTGGCAGAATTGCTCTTTAAAGTATATTTCATTAAAAAAGTCTACAGTGAGTGCAAAGAGGTTAATGCAATGTTTAATTTTTAACCACAAAATCAATAATTCCTCATGCAGGTGGATTTCGAAGTTGCACTTTTTAACCTGTTTGGATTGCATCGTTTTTTGTTAAAGTTTCATTTTATAAAATAGACAAACATTTTGTCGAGAGAGGTTATACCAGTGACAAGCCCTTTACATTACCTGTGTGTATTAAGATCTTGTTTATAATTCAGTGAACTTTCAGACCCATTAAAAGGCCCTTAGCCAGGATTTGCCAAGGGGGGTTCACTTTTTGAAAAATTCCAGGAGGGATTCATTTGTGACAATTTTGGTCCAAAAATGGCCAAATCACTTAAAAATATCTCAGAATGGTGAAAAACTGCGTGATTTTGAAAGATTTTTTGGCAAGGGGGGCCCTGGCTATGGACCTGCATTAATGACTACATATCATATATATTTTCTATGTGAGGGTAGAAGTGCAACTTGAAATATAATGATGGTTTGATTATGGCGCCATCTTTTTTTATGAAGAGTTTCAAAAATACACATACCCATTTAATGTCCTGTACAATAAATTAGGTACTACGTACAGTATCAACACGCTTTGTATCATCCAGAGCAGGGGTTGTGGGTTCAGTCCCCAATGGGGTGGACTGACTTTTTCACATCAGCCCCCTAAGCACAGGATTTCATTCTGTGTTTTGCATTAACTGACAATTCATACAATCAGCAAATTATCTCTCTAATATAAGACTTGGATCCTTACAATTGACTTAAAAGGGCAAATTATAATTTACATGAGTCAATGTAAAAACACCAAAAGGGTTACCAAAACTTTCTCTGTTATTGTTATGGTTTATATTACAGTCTTACCTGCGGTATTATGATAATGTGATGAGTGAAAGTTTTTTTTATTTCAAAAATATGTTTTTTGAAGTACTTGTTATTTAAAAAAATATTGTTTAAAAAATTATGAATCATGCACCTTCATGCAGTGATCCTTTAACAAATAAAACAAACAAAAAAAGTAAAATATATAAATACCAGATGTACAATATTTTTACTACTGTGTTTACAGGTCTTCTAGTGGCAGGAGGTGCTGCCATCTATCCAATGGGCTGGGACACTAGAGAAGTGAAACAAGCATGTGGAGATACTGCTGCCATCTATCATCTAGGTAACAAATTATACCCAGATTTGTTCTTTCCTCTAAGATCCACTACGTAAAATAATACTTTTTTTCTATATAAAGCTAAATATCTTTCTTCAAAGAATGAAATTTCGATTGTAGAGGAAACGCGACAGGATTTTTGTAAAGATTGAACCATAATTTTACACCCTCTTGCTGCCACTTTTAGGGTAATTGTGCACTTTCAGCCATTTTGATGCAATCCTCATAGAGTCACATGTTCTTTTCAAATATGAAATTCTCCTTCCCCACATCGTCTACATCTTTCAGTTTTGCACAAAAAGTGCCCTAATACCCAGAGATTTTTTTATAAAATGTATAAAAATGAGTAATTTCAGTGATTTATTTTTAAAAGTTCAAAAAAGTAGATTACTCAATTTTCTCATTTTTTTCTTACATGTTATAAAAAATCATCTCTGCACTCTTTTCTAGGTACATTAGTGCACTCTTTGTGAACAATTAAAAGTTGTACACATTATGGGGAAGGAGGAGTTCACATTTGAAAGTAACATGTGACTCCAATGAGGATTGCATAAAAGTTCAAAACGTGCACACTTACCTTAAGTGAAATGAACCAACACTCAAGTATTTTCTGTTTCTACACTTACACTGATTTTCCTGTTTCTAAAACTAATTCATATATTTCAGGTACGTGTACTATGGGTTGGGCGTACTATACGACAATGGGTGGCGGGGCTCTAGCGTTGATCTGTGCCTTCCTGTCATGTAACGCAGCTAGAGTCAGGAAGTATAAGTTCAGCGATGGATAGCTGAATACGTTTAACTAGACGTAAGGTAGATGCGAGCCCTTGTGACACCCCCAAACACCTCACCTCCTTAGGGGGAGGGAAGAGGGTCTGGAGATTTGATAAAAGACAAAGTATAGCTATGTATATGTGCGTGTGAAGGATTATGTTATTTGCTGTGAAGGGCATTTAACAAATTGCATCAACTAAAACTTTATATAGGCTGCTATAAGTTATTCTGCTATAAAAGTGAACTGTACTTTTATAATTAAAATATGGACAAGTATATGGCCGAACAAACACAAAAGTAAATACATTTGATAGCTACAAGCTGAATATATGTGGATGTAGCTATAATATAGGGAGATAGCTGAATAGATACTCCGATAGATAGAGACTATAAAGGATAACTTATTTCATGAAGACTGATGCTATAAGAGTGTGGAGAAATGTCTGTCTTGCTTCATTTCTTATCCCCGCATGATTGATGTACTTTCATATGTACATGATGTTTGTATTAAAGGATATTAATACAGGTTGTGGATGAGGAATGGACGCAAGATTTCTGTTACTGATTTTGAGTTAAACTCAATAATACCAATGAAATCATGCATGTTAGACATTGTTCAAGAAGTCTTGTGTGCATTGAAGCAAATGGGCACTGCATCCACTTAGGATGTTGAAAATAGGACTGCACACCTGAATATTGTACATACGGCATATTTTGACCAAATTTGGACTGACAAGAACAAATAACAAAATTTTAGCATTGAAACTACCATGGAGTGCCTTGTTTTGTATGTTATTTTGTATGCATTGATTCTTCATGTGAAACATGTTAAGTAATTTGGAGGATATATCCTTAGATACAAAGGATTCTCTCCATATTAGGATACATTGTACTTACTTATTTGAACTAACTGCTGAGTACATGATGACATGAAATTGGTTGAGAAACGATTAAAGAGAGAAGAGTATGTTGGTCATGTTTTGTAGTTATGCACAAAACTGTATTGTAGTTTTAGTGTTGTCTATATAAATACAATTTTGGAACTTAAAGCATTGTAACTATCTCCGGAATGAAATGTATTGAATATTTATTCTGTCCAAACAAACAGTATTATTGCCTTTTGGAAGATTTTTTATCATCTCTTGTTTCCATACTTATGTACAACAGTGTATTTGTTTACATATAATTGGTGTAAGTTATTATTTTCACACTGAGGCCATCACAAATTGAGTGTCTGTTTAGCAGTGATTGCATGGTCATCATTATCCTCCCTGGTGAGAGGAATTTTCTTTTTCGTATCTTTTCATTTTAGTTTTTTATTATATCACTTTGAAATAATATTTGAAGTTTAAAATTAACAGAAAGAAAAAAGCCACAAAAAGTCACATGTTTGTTCTCAGGAATAATCTGCTAAACAGACAATTAAACTTCATGTGGCCTTAATGTTATTGTAGTTGGTGTGGAATCAAGGGCTGTTTGCTTCCAAAGGCCTTTTATGCCTGGATTATAAAGATGTCACTATGGTAGCAATTTACACAATAAGAGGGGTTATTACCCAGAATTCAATGATGAACCTCATGTAAAACATTGTGTAAAAGTGAACCTAGAGTTCACGCGCTTTTCATGCAGATAGTTTCTCTTTGAATTCAGGGTCATTCCCCTCTTTCATTCACTGTATCAAACTCTGCTCCCCTCCCCCAATTTCACTATGGACCAAGATATTGGATAGGGAGACGAGAGGCTTGATGAAAGTTTGATAATGAACCTTTGTGACATCTTTTAACAGGAATTTACTTGTATAGTCCCACAAAACAAAAACCTCTGTAAATTATTCACTTAGTGCTTAAAGCCTGAGTCACATTTGCTCTATGGCGGGTGTATGGTGGCTATAGCTATCCAAAAATTGTCATATAGAAAAAATATACATCATACTTCTTATTCTTGTCCCTAGCTGCATATTTTTCTCAATTTTGGGAAGCAACGGCCACCATCCGGCTGACGTAGATCAAATGTGACTAAGGCATTACTTTGACATCAAACTGCTGTAGGTGTAATAAATGTAGATAATGTATTTTATATGTTTATGTATTTTAATGAAGATTGCATGTATAGTTAGTTATAGGTGATGGGCTAGCCCTTAAATTGCGGTATGGAGGTAGAATTTTGGAGACCATGCTAGTTACATCCTAATTTGTAATTCTCACCCCGATTTGGCAATAATTAAGCAAAATTTTACAGCGTTTAGGAAAAAATCAATATTTATACCCCCAGCACGACAAAAGTAGGGGTTACATAGAAAATAATTAATAACTTTACAAAAACATTATGAATAACCACAATTCTGTCAGAATATATGCACATATATGTCATTGATAACTGGTAAAAAATTGGCGACAATAGGTATGATGGTTGCTATGGAAACAAAATTTGATTGTCAAAATTTGCTCATTTGTGTCTATTTTGGAGGGCTAGTCAACGAAAAAATCCTATGTTAGCAAGTTATGCTGAAAAAATAGTATTGTTTTAAGGTCTGGAAAACTGCATATATATGTCCTGCATGCAAAATTGGAATGATGGTTGAGTCTCAATCAAAAATATTTTTAAATTTTTTTTCTATGACCCACCCCCTCTAAATAATCCAAAGTGGGCGTGGCATTTAACTAAATGATCAAACCTACTTAACAGTAGATAACTTCAATTGTATAGCCTGTATTCATCACAATTTCAACAGAATGTAGGATTCTGGTATCAGTTACCAGTTTATATGATTTTGTTTATCCCTCTCAATATTTACAATCCCTCCTTCGTCACTACCACCCCTCCCGTGTGACAAAAGTAGGGGATACCTTGAAAATGGTTAATAACTTTACAACAATGCAGCGAATAACCACCAATTTTTCAGACAATAAATGTATATGTCATCAGTAATTGGAAAAATTCTTGGTAATTATAGGTATGATAGTTTCAAAACAGGATTTAAACGTCAAAATTTGTGAATTTGTGAAGATATTGGGAGGGGGGGTGGTTCACAAAGAATACTATGCTAGCGGATTCTGCTTCAAAATTAGCAGTTTTAAGGTTTAGTAAACTGCATATGTATGTCCTGCATGCATTAAACTGAAATGATGATTGGGTTTCAATTAGATTTTTTAGATTTCACTATGACCTACTCCCTCATTATAATCCAAAGTGAGCATGACAATACTGTATGATCAAATCTACTTAATAGTTCAACATTTCTACAGAATGTAAAGGATTCGATTGTCAAGCAAAGGACCGCATGCTGTTTGTAGAATGAATCGGGGGAGTTTTTCATGAATTTTGCTTGTGTTTTTTATCTTAAAAACATCAGTACACCATTTTATTGACTATAAGACTACACCATATAATCCCCCAAACAAAGTTCTCTTTTTCAAGGATTACCTATGCTGTTTTAAAATAGGTTTAATGTATGCCAATAATTTCTCAAATTGTGTAAATGGTACCCATTTCTTATTCCCTAGAATTTTCTCTTTGAGAAATTTCCCATCGCAATCCTATAGTATCCAAGCAGATTTTGAGATAACAGGAAAGTGAAAAATTAATACACACCTCATTGGGTTGTGATATAAACCAAAACAATAGTCAATAAAATGTTTTAAAGCGTATTAAGAGAAATGCATGAAAAAACTCCCCCAATTCAACTTGCGGTCCTTTCGTGAATTCATGTAGACTTGTAGATTTTCTTAAGAGCAACAAAAGAAAACAATCTACATGTCTACTTTGCTACTCTTGTTCCCTCATACATCTCTTCATCACTTTTGATCATCAGAACCATGCCGGCTACAATATAATATATCTTCTGGCATTGCTTAGCGTAGATACCGTATTTCCTGGTGTCAAATCTTAGCCAGATGATGGGGGATGTATTATGAAAGGAGGTCATGGGGTAGGTACAAATCAAAACCAAATCAAAACCTCAACAATACAACCAACAATCAACAGGTAAAGTTCCTTATTGGTATAAAAAGATTCAGTCCCAAACATGTTGTTTATGATGATCATTGATGAAGATAACAGTCCACGTCTATTGGTCAGCTTCACAGGCAACAGTACTGCAAAATTACATACAGTTGTGTATCTCAGTTTCATATGGTACCGTTTGGGCTATATGGTACGGTAATATATGGTTCAATAGACTAAAATAGTATTGTACGGTACCATGGACACTGTGCAGCACCATATTAGAATGGTACTGTACGGTACTATTAATGTACCAAAAGTGCAGATTAGTGGTGTTTATCAAGCCATTTGATCACAGACTCCTATGCATATCATCAGGACTTCCAGCATTTACTCAAGTCAAAAAATCCACCCAGTGTTAGGAGCTATTGCTTATCATTTTCCGTTCTTCATGTCATTCTTGAATGTTTGGTACTTTGTGATAACTCATTGTTTTCAATCTTAACTAAGGCTTTAGTTGAAGTAGCAGTAATATAAGTTATTGGATGATTTGAAATGCAATACAGTATATATTCTGCTCGAGAAATTCTCTGTTGGAACGAGAAAAAGTCGAGTGCCAATACATAATATCAAGAGCAGAATATATCTTGTATTGCACCTCAAATCATTCTATAACGTTTTTATCGTGTGGTCTTAAGCCAATACATTTTACTCAGGAGGTAATTCCTATGAAATATTCTGTATTGCTACTGAGATTGTCCCTACCAATATTTTTGTGTTGTTACAGAGATGATCAATGAGGACAATCTCAGTAGCAATACAGATTGGTACAGCACAAGAACTGACCAATCAGAGGGCTTCAGATCATACGATAAGTAAGCTGAATACCCTCCAGATTCATGGAATTTTGACATCAACAAGGATTCCAATTCCTCATTCATGACTTTATGAACTCTTAAGGCTTTGTTGAAATTTTTTCCACTACCATCAATTGAACTGCATATAGGCCTATCTTAGATTCTATTAGTATGTCCTCGAACCCTTAATCTCATATATTTTCCCACAGCACAAAAGGGTATGGAATGTCCCCAATCTAATGAAAGCATTGCAGTGAAAAATTAAAGGACCAGGCAATATTATAAACCTTCTTTTCTGCCTCTAAATCAAATTTTGTTAATGTCACCTATTATTATAATCTCATCAAAAAAATTATCTGTGAATGACACCCTATTATTATTTCAGTTTTAATGTATGTAGGAGACAGTTCCTAAACCTAAAACAATGGTATTTTGCAGCATAATTTACTTGGATATGATTCTTTATGAACTAGGCCCCCCCACCCAATCTACACATATTCACAACAATCAAATCCTGTTTCTATAGAACCATCAAGTATTATTTCAAATTACTGATGACATATACATTTATTCTGTCTGAAAAATTGGTGGTTATTCGTTGCATTGTAGTAAAGTTATTCATGAATTTCAATGTATTCCCTACTTTTGTCATGCGGGAGGGGTGGAGGAGGAGGGAGAGAGGTTACAAATATTGAGGGGGGATAAAAAAATCATAGAAAGTGTTAACTGATACCAGAATCATACCTTCTGTTTAAATTGTGAAAATACTGGCTATACAATTGAAGTTATCTACTGTTAAGTAGGCTTGATCATTCAGTTAAATGCCACGCCTACTTTGGATTATTTAGAGGGGGTGGGTCATAGAAAAAAAATTTAAAAATATTTTTGATTGAGACTCAATCATCATTCCAATTTTAGTGCATGCAAGACATACATATGCAGTTTTCTAAACCTTAAAACAATGCTATTTTTGCAGCATAGCTTGCTAACATAGGATTTTTTCGTTGACTAGCCCCCAAAAATAGACATAAATTAGCAAATTTTGGCAATCAAATTCTGTTTCCAAAGCAACCATCATACCTATAGTCACCAATTTTATACCAGTTATCAATGATATATATGTGCATATATTCTGAAAAAATTTTGGTTATTCATAATGTTTTTGTGAAGTTATTAATTATTTTCTATGTACCCCCTACTTTTGTCATGTGGGGGGTATAAATATTGATTTTTTCCCAAACGCTGTAAAATTTTGCTTAATTATTGCCAAATTGTGGTGAAAATTACAAATTAGGATGTAACTAACATGGTCTCCAAAATTCTACCTCCATACCGCAATTTAAGAGCTAGCCCATAACCTATTATGTTTTTTAAATGTAAGTTATATTTTTATGTCCCCACCACATAGTGTGGGGCCATATTGTCGGCCTAGGCGCGTCCGTCCGTCCGTCTGTCTGTCCGTCTGTCTGTCCGTCTGTCTGTCCGTCTGTCCGTACGTCCGGCAGTTTTCTCCAAAACCGCTACAGATATCACCTTCAAATTTTCAGGGATAACTTATGAGTGCATACAGATGTGGATGAAAAAAAATTAACTCGATACCTACTTCCTGTCGGCCATTTTGAAGTCGAATGCTAAAATCCTTGTCTGCAAACTTTAAGAAAAACTGCTTCACAGTTGCTTTTAAAACTTTAACATCTTGTTCAGCTCACTTCATTCTAGATCTGATTAGGTTTTGGACCTGCTAGCTCAGTCATGTCAGCCATTTTGAATGTCTTAAGAAAAGTTAGCGCGCGATAATACTTTGTATCATATTGAATGGTGTTTTTGAGTTTTCATACTTTAACTATTTAGTAGCTTTATAAATAATTTCAGATGTACTTTGCTGTACAAGCCTACTTTATTGTTAACAGTAGTTATATGTGATAATTTTGTAAAAAGAAATCAGCAAAAACTCATAAGGACTTTTTTATTGTCGGCCATTTTGGATTTTTCGGTCCTAAAATCTTGTCTGTGAAGTCTTGTCTGCGCGTTTTCAGGTGAACCGTTTGGTGGATCAATTTCAAATTTTCAGGGATGATTCTTAGTATAAAAATCTAGATCTCATTAGTTTTTTGGCATTCTGGGTAAATGTCAAGGCAGCCATTTTGGATTTTCCGTCCTAAAATCTTGTCTGTAAAGTCTTGTCTACTCGTTTTCAGGTGAACTGTTTCGTAGATCAATTTCAAATTTTCAGGAATGATTCTTAGTATGAAAATCTAGAACTGATTAGTTTTTTTGCATTCTGGGTAAATGTCAAGGCAGCCATTTTGGATTTTCCGTCTTAAAATCTTGCCTGTAAAGTCTTGTCTACGCGTTTTTAGGAGAACGGTTTGATAGATCAATTTCAAATTTTCAGGGATGATTCTTTGTATGAAAATCTACATCTGATTACTTTTTTTGCATTCTGCGTAAATGTTAAGGCAGCCATTTTGGATTTTCTGTCCTAAAATCTTGTCTGTAAAGTCTTGTCTACCCGTTTTCAGGTGAACCGTTTGGTAGATCAATTTCATATTTTCAGGGATGATTCTTAGTATGAAAATCTACAAACTGATTAGTTTTTTGACATTCTTGGTAAATGTCAAGGCAGCCGTTTTGGATTTTCCATCCTGAAATCTTGTCTGTAAAGTCTTGTTTACATGTTTTCTGGTTAACTGTGTGACGGATCAATTTCAAATTTTCAGGGGTGGTTCTTAGTATGAAAATCTAGAACTGACTAAATTTTTGGCATTCTGGGTAAATTTTAAGGTGGCCACTTTGGATTTTCCGTCCTCAAATTGTGTTGGTAAAGTCTTGTCTACTCATTTTCAGGATAACCATTTCACGGGATCACCACTTGGTGGGGACATTTTGTACACATTTGTGTTCTTGTATTTATTTGTAATAGAAAAGTAAACATACTTTTTTAACCATTGATGATATGTGTATTATTGAATTATAACTGCTGTACCTGATACTGAATAGTTTTAGTCATGTAAATTAAAATGCCAGGCCTGTAGCCAGGGGGCCAAAAATCTTTCAAAATCATGCAGTTTTTCACCATTCTGAGCACTTTTTAAGTGATTTTGGCCATTTTTTGACCAAAATTGTCACAAGTGAATCCCCCCTGGAATTTTTCCAAAGTGATCCCCCCCCCCTTGGCAAATCCTGGCTACGGGCCTGAATGTTGTCATTATTTAACAAGTAAAATATAAAGTAAGGGGTTAGGTCAAACATTGGTGTATCAGTTTAATTCAAAAGTATTTTTCTTTTTGTGGGGGAGGGGTGAGACTTTTTTTCATAGTGTTTCAAGTTAGAAATTAAAAGAATGAAGGAAGAGAGATGAAAAAGTGAAAACTTTGAAATTCAATTCATGTTTCTGATGCCATTGCAGTATCATTTAGCTTAAGAGGGAATGGAAGGGGTATCTCATCCCTCATAAAGCAACACTTTTCAAATAAATTACCATATTGACTTGGTCCCTAAGTATCACAGTAATTTTAGTTATATGTATAGTTTGTATACAATGAAGTTTAATTATGTGTTTATATCATATATGTACATAGCACCCATGTGTGTCAAATGAGTCTATACTCAAAAATGAGTTCACCCTCAAAAAATGTGCTAATGATGTTTTTTTATGATGTTTTAATTGCTAGAATGTTTGCCATTCATATCTGTGTGTTATTATGTGCATTGTATTTGTATTTTGATGTTTTTTTGCTTTTATTGAACAATATGTTATCATTATATTGCACAAATAATGTGGATTAGTTATCATTATGTTGAATCATTATCATAATGTTGGACAATTATCATTATGTTGAACAATTACCCATTTAATTGAATTGAACAATTGTCATCCTTTTGTACAAACTAATTGTACTTACCTGTTGTATTGTGAAATAGCATCACTGAACATTGTACAATATACAATATAATGCTATAATGCAATGATTTATTGTAAATGTACAATATAACGGAATACTACAATTATTGTACAACCCGTCAACTGAGATTTAACTTTTTTTAAAGTCTTTAATACAACGCAAATGTCAATGATTTGTACTTATGTCAATAAAATAAACAAAAATATGTAAGTAAATTATCATATTTTTATTGTGTTTTCTTTATCATACTAAAAAATAAATAAAAAAAGTTATTCAGTAAAACCTGTTTTGCAAGAAAACCTCTCAAATGATTCAAAGTCATACAATGTCTGAATGTCCAGTTTGCAAAAACTAGATTTTTTAAGAATGCAATGTTTCAATAAAAGTGATAAATATATTGAATTTAACTTGAACAGGTTCTACTGTTAACAATTTAAATTCGAATCAGATATTGTAGATTTGGCACTTTACAAGTATACTATATATAATATAGGCTTTAATTTTGGGTATCATTAAGGCCTACCTAGACAACACCAGTTCACAACCACTGAAAATCTATTTCATATTCTTGATAATTAAATATTTATTAAATGACACTACAAATGGTTGTGCTCTGGTTGTGCCATAGGATGATTGTGCTGGAACAATCAGGGTTGTGCTATTTACAAGTAGCAATACATAACACTATGTGTATGTATCACAATTTTACCAATCTTCGTTTGTAATATCTCATTTGAGTAATGCCTTTTTCAAGCCAATTATATTCTAAATGAGAGATTTGACTATGTCTGAAAAGTTAAGACACTGCCCTCCTTAAGATAGTAAACCACATTTTTGTGTACAATAATTGTCATGTATAAATATGGTTCAAAGTTGCCCACCTTAAGAGAGCAAATTATTTGGCTGCTTACTCTTTTGATATTAAGGCAGACAGTGTGACAATATTGTGCATGTACTTGTCTCAAAATTTTGTACACTTTGTCCACCTTAAGACTTTTAGGAGACACATTTCTGTTTATTTTTATCTCAGGAATTAGGTAAGCAGATTGGTAGGATTTCCACTAATTAAGTTGGACATTTTACTTGGACATCATGCAAAAGTTCTTTGTCTTTGCCTACCTTAACTTATCCATGTTTAACCCTCTCATTTCATAATCAGGCTTGAAAAGGCAAGACAATGTGATATTTTCAATCAGTTTGATTAGTACCAGTCATCATGGGTCATATACCCATAAACATGATGTGACCTCCTTAATTTGAACACCTCCTCTTGTGACATAGGGGCTTTTGGGAACTGCATACTTCCTCTGGCTGTTCCAATTACTCCCCTTGTATTGGAGTTCATCATTCTGGGATCAGGTTGTGTATCGCGATGAGACTGAATGGTTGAACCGTGTGGTTTAAAGTCTCTGTCTTGGAATTTTTGAGGGATTGTCCTTGAAGGGGGGTCCTCCCAGCGGTTATAGCTCCAACCTGGATGGGTTGAGCGGTATATATCTGGGCCAACCCTGGCCCATGCTCCTTGGAGATTGGAATAAGTGTATTCTCCACGATCAAGTTTAGCATGTGGGGAGTTAAAGTTGCTGTTTGACCAGAGACCTTGGACGTCAGAGTACAAATCTGTGCCTGTGTTTGTAAGAGCGCCATGTCCCTTTATGAAGTCATTACGGACCTCGATATTGGACATGGGAAAGGGGACTGATTCGGCATTTGGATGGAGTTTTGTGCCGATGTTTGTTAAAGGCCCCCTGGTGGGGATATGTGTGTAGCTAGATGGCGCCTGTAGTCCTGCCTTAGTGAATGTTGTCAAAACTTGACTTGGAGATCCTTTCCAGTTGCCATAGGTACTGTTTGTTGTATAGAAATGCTCGTTGACATGTGGGTCAATCTCCATGGTGATGCTGGTGATGTGAACTATGGGTGACTGGAAATAAAAAAGTTTCATTAAATAATATGATCTACTGGCTGGGATTTGGTTTTGAAATATTATTCTAAATGTTCATCTACAATGTGTTTTTCTTATTATTTATTCAATCCATGAGATGAAATGATCAATCTTCTATTACTGTTATATAAATGCATCTAGATAATGAAAAAGCTGATATCCCGACATAAGAAAACATCAAACCCTTGAAAACACATTATGATAAACTCATTATATTAACAGGGACAGATCTGGGAACCAACAAGGGGGGGGGCAAAATTTCAGGTCAGAGAAAAAAACTTCCGCTAAACTTCCCCTAAAACTGAAAAGTGGGCCCAAATTTTGTTATTTCGAGGCCCATTTTCTTCAAAATTTGGACTGAAATTATAAAACAAGGTCTCACAAGCCCCCCCCCCCCCAATTCCGCCAGTGATTAACATGCAGCGTTATCATTGATGAAGGTTAACCATGGGCCTATGGGTTAACCAATTCAAGTTCTGACTGTCTGATCAATAGAGTAAACCAAATTGTTCAAAAACAATTACATATGTTGAATCTTGGGATGAGTATATTAGTATGTTAATTCATGGATGAATCACTGATTCACAAACACAGTCATGTTAAAATAATAAATGCCCATCTTTTTTAAATCTAAAGCAAATAGAGAATTATTGTTGGTATGGTAACCAATAACTTATTTCTCTTGACTGTAGTGTTTTGGAAATGTTTCCTTCTGTGTCATCTTGATTTTATCTAAGTTATGTACCAAGAAGTACACTGGCTTGGAAATTACCAAGTGCATTTAAATGACCTTTGTAAATGTTTCTGTTGAACAGGATGACACTGCAAGTCACTTTAACACCCAATAAAATAGAATCAATTAGTTACAAGTACATTAAACACATATTTCACATACCTGGTTATTAATTAGGGATAATCTGGAGTTTAATCCACTATATATCCACGTTAACAATCAACCTGTCTGTCCACACCTTAATGTTTACATGTTATTGCGTCCATGACAACGACCTTGGCTACCTGAGAATCATTAAATGATTTCGTTTCAGCAATAATAAGTTGCCATTTGGAGCTGCTTGGGCGATAATAGGTGAGTTCTGAAACTAAACAAAATTACCCGTAATTAATGGTTAAATTCACGTCTAATCAAGAGATTTTCAATTAGATTACATTTACATATTCACGTTTGTGTGGTAGTCTATATTAAGACGTGTGCATAGAGTATTTGAAGGTCTACGAGACTCATTTTCTTGAGTAAAATTTCAAAACTCAAAATGAAAAATATTCATATTTTTTTTCGAAATTTTTAACATTTATTGTAGGTCGCTTCGACTAAACAGAATCGTAGGTTGTTACAGAGGTTCCAAGTGAAATATCCTTATAATTATTGCTTTTCTTTGATTGATTTGATACTGATAGATCAGGCCTGTCAACCTGGAACACTTGGATAGAGATGAAAAATATCAAAGCAAATGCATGACACGTACCCCATAATTGGCTAGGTTAAGAGATAAAACACTTATTTTATAGATAAGTTCATATGGTTAAAATAACGAAATAATGAAATGTTCAAATATGTGTCTACTGAGCAGTTCGTTCTATGTCATCTCTCCTGCTAGGTTACATTGTGGACCGCAGCAAAACACGACAAAGAAGGCAACAACATGTCGATATTGATCTTAGCAAAATTTTTGGAAATTTAGATCGTCCATTTTGCAAGCATTTTGTAGGAAGGGCTGCTAAAGTCACTGGGTACATGGACATCTAATACGTTCTTCGAATGAGATAAGATATCAATTATTAACAGGACTGGCATCCAGATCCAAGTATTTTTCAAGACCGCCGACTCTCGTTGGGCTATTTATCCGTATTGACTCAGTTGTTCATATAAATTAACGTACCTCAGATGCTGTGATCAACCTAGATGGAAAGTATTGTTTCCTAAATTGTTCTGGAATGCGATTATAATACTAAATATACTTTGAACATTTCGACTGACTAAAAAGATGGACTTTTGGCACAAGTCTCGTTCTCGTTTTCAAACAAGACGTGACAATCTTAAAATTCCCGGGAAGTTTACCCTTCTAAAAAATTTGACCTACTTTAAAAAATGGTCATTAAAAATGTATTTTTTCTTGTTTCCTACCGATTAAATTCGACATATTTTATGAGATGTTAATTTCTAATGTAAGAAGAATTCATTCGTAAGATAATTATAGATTGATTCGTAATGAACCGTAGAAATAAGTAATTACTCAGGATTTCGCAAGGGACTGATCTTTAGCGATCGGTAATTGTTTATTCCTCGGTTGCTATGCAGCTCGTTGAGAATTTCTTTCCAGAAATGACGTCATTGCAAAACCCCCGCTTTCGTTATCTTCATCGTCTAGTTTACGAATACCACATGTCGATGTGATGTTTTAATTGATAAAAGCGAATTCCTTACACATTTCGTTATCTTATTGTGAAAAAGCAAACTATGAAATATGTTTACTCGCTAGGAATTAACCAGTGTTTTTCCTAAGGCAAAATACATCACAGGACCACCTGACTGACAGGTTCTACATTTTGGCCAGTCCATACCAAAACTCATCGGACATTCGGACCTGTAACTTCAGTTTAATCACCGGTCCGTGTGAAAACTAACCAGTCCAAGACTAAGTGAGAAATGAAAGTAACACATTTTAGAGCGAATTTCTTGCGAATTCAGTTTCAAATCAGCCCATAATCGCATGTTTTTATACATGTTAAAGGTGACCTACTTCTCAGCGTACACTTAACTGCAAATTATATTGAATTCTGACGAAATTTCCGAAAAAATCATCAAAAAATTAACTTTAAAGTTTACATTATTAATGCGCATGCGCATAATTCTATCGTTTTGAAAATGCTTTTGATTGGTCGATCAACTAAAATTCACGTGCCATCACTCGTGGCTCACCATGAGGTCTGCATGCTTACGAATACGGTTTCACGATAGCCCTGATAAACAGGCGTAATAATCATGGGAATCTCGAAACTGATCCAATATATGACAAAATTAACCAACCAATCAGCGATCAGATTTTGCAATGATACCGAAAGATAAACCAAGGGCGAACGTAATACCCGGATCGTTCGCAAATTGGCGTTCGGTTTTTTACCGCATCCGATTTGAATAAGCCAATAAAACCTCACGCGTTAAAAAAATCGAGATGATTACCCAAGAGTCTAATCAACCAATCAGAGAACAGTTTCTGTTTGATGCTGATAAGAAAATGATGATACGTATATAAACATCCCCCCGTGCAGCCAATTTCACTAAAATGATTTTTAGAATTTCAAGGTTTTACCGTAGATATAATGAGATTTCAGACAGCGATCGGACCAAATTTGGGAGTAAAGAAATGATTTTAGATGAGGAACCAGACACAGGCAGAATTGAGGACTGGCTACTTGATAAAACTCATCAGTCCGAAGCCCACATCACCGGAGATGTCCTATGGTCCGACGCTTAGGAAAAACACTGGAATTAACATAATATTATTTGAAGCGATTTTAGAAAATTTTGAAACCGCCATTTTGGTAATATTGATGACGTGATCACCATCGGTCAAGGTGAGGTCAAGGGTCATCTACCTTGCCATTTGCCCAGCGGATTCTACCAGTCGACAAAAAACGATGAAATCACGTTAAAAATAAAATATACACTTTAAAATTGAGGCTGATTGAATATGACAAGACTCCATTGAATACAGCTGTGCAATTTACAGTCACCAAGATGAGCTAATTTCGGAGAGATTCGGGAATTAAAAAAGGTAACACATTCTGGTTTCCCAACTTCCCAAAGGGGACATGCCATTAAGAGGCCATTCTCTGACTTAGTCATTTTTTCAAAAGTGTGAAAATAAAAAAATTCATGAAAAGTTCTTAAAATATTCTGAATAACAAGTTGAATATATATATTTAATGATGGCACAAGCAAAAGTCTGAAAATTATAATGAAATGAGGGGTTTTGACAGATGCAAAAGATGGTAGATTTGTGATGAAGAAATAGAGGTTTTTGCAGTAACAACACAATTACCTCGAAGTTATCCGTTATGAGAGGCTGAGGACTAAACTTGACATAATTTTCAATCTCAGATTATCAGTACTATCTAACTGAAGCCGAACAGCCACTCAAAATGTATATGGAGCCCATAAGATTCATTTTTCTCAATTGAAGTCACTATTTCTGTTTTTAGCTTCAGAAGATAGGAGGTACATGAACATGCTAAGTTTACCTAGATCACAAGCCTTACCACAAATATAAAGTATATAGGAATAGAGTTGATATGTGTGAAAACCTTAAACTTCCCATTTTATTGGGGATGAAACTTGTGGACCATGTGTATTTCTAACTTCTTCACATGTCCATGGATCTAAAATTGTGGCAGCCATCTTGGATTTGTCATATTATGTGGACATGGTTTTGGTTGTGCTGAATTTGTTTCAAAATAACATTTCTTGTATACCTTCGATAAGTGAGATAGGCATTTGAAATTAAATACAGATAGTATACTTGACATTTAATGCAGTAAACAGTAATACAATTCATTCTTACATAATAAGTGAGTCCAGACAAAAAGTTGTTATTGTGTTAGTTTAACTGGGCATAAATTACACTCATTGGCCTTGGTTTTCTTAATTGGCTTGGATAAAATGTTGTTCTGTTTAATCAGAAAAGGAGTATAGTTCAATATACAAGTTCACATTCGTTCCATCCTCTTGTAGAAATGAATCTCATATTATTTCATCTCAAATATAGAACACAAAAATATAATAAAAAACAAGTTTCTATTAATTGCAAAAGTTAGCTTCTATGTCATGACTGAGTTTGGGTTCCGCTTCTAGGGAAAAATATCCATCTGGAAATATCGTATTGACCATTGCTGTACACTCCATATTTAATCCTCCCAGTAAATAACATTGATATACAGTATACAAGCAGCGGTGGCGGTAGGCATATATTTTTGTGAGTCATCATGACTCAGGTAGTTTCAAAAAAGTGAGTCACAAGAAAAAAAGTTGAGTCAAAGCTATAAAAGTGTTTTTCTTGAGTAAAAATGCATACAAAATGTAGAAACCACATACAAAATCTATTTTTTGATTTTGTGCATACCTTTTATTGTACTCTTATAGCACATTAACAACTAACAATTAATTAATTAGGCAATTGCAAGAAAAATGTCACTATTAATCATCTGATTATCTGGTCCAGCGAGTCATGGGTGTGAATGGAGTGGGAGAGGAGTTTCTCCCTGTGTGGAGTTACACAAATTGGGGTCAAAGCGTTTCATGTTGAAATTCAACATTTTTGCAATCATTCCAAAGTCTAAAACGGCAATATAAGTCCGACCACAATACTGGGCATCATTTAAATTGAATACGGTAGAATCTTGTAATTATAAAATGAAACCGAAAGTAGATTTGTTTTCATACCTAATTTATCATCATTACCCCCCTTAATGTGCGATCGACTGGATTTTCATGTGCCCATTATCTATCTTCATAGGATCAGCTTCAGATCTAGTGAATCGAAGATCTTAACTTGAGGGAGTTAATTGAAAATACTTGGTGAAAACTTACGATAGATCGGTCACTGTGAGCACCATTGATAAACCTACTGCGCATTACATCTGCGCATGCTGATGAAGGGGACGGCTCAAGGAAACTTGCTAACTTAGCGAAGGAATTTTGCGAACTTGCGAAGGAAACTAAAGGTTCGTAAATCTAGCGTCTGAACATTCAAGGAAAGATTTTATGCGGTAATTTAGATAAATATACGATCACTAAAATCCTTAGAAGGGAGTATGAAATTAATAAATTATTGTTCAATGTTATGTTCGTTTTATTGCATTTTTGATACGCCCCCTAGCACACGAGATAAACAAATGGAGGGATCGATCAATGTTTTCAAGTTTATCATTGAATCTGAATCACAGGGCTTTAAAAATTATATGAAATACCGAAATAAGAAAATGATCGGTAGGAAGGAGGCTCGATTGCGCTGAACGAAATGTTAGATTTCCGGAATTAGCAAAATTATAAATTTGATCAATCACGTATTTTCACGTATAGGGATCAATTTAACCAAGTACCAAGCGGGGATTTTGCATGTGAAACAAACGTGCGTCAGAAAGACTCGGTAGACAATGAATATTTGCGTCAGAGTTGCAAAAATGTGAGTAAAAAACGTAAAAAATTGCGTTAACGCCACCTCTGACAAGTATATATGATATCAAGGATCTGGGGTTTGGGTAACGTGAGACATGAGGCCACTTGTCTTTTTGAATCTCATATTCAATATTCTTTCTTAAAACCCTCATATTTAATATTTTTGGAGTGGTAATTCAATTATGTACCTATTTTTTATTCTTTATCCCATAGTTGAACTCTGTTCCGCTCTGTTAGGTAACATAAAAACATATTTATGATATTTTGCAAATGCGTGGAAAAAGTGATATCTGTGGAATACGGAAAATATTTCACAGATATCACCTTTTGGCAGGGATTTGAAAACTACCACCAATATGATGTGTTTTGTTACATAGTGATTTCATGACATCACGGGGATGAATGAATGAATGGATGTTGTTTTGATATGCTTTGTTTAGTTTTAGAGGTGAACTATGGGAAAAATAGAACATCCTATGCATTTTCGTGATATTGTCTTAATCCAACTCATTGATACCAATATCTGCGCTAATTCGCTATGCTAACTTGGCAATATATTGATATCAACTCGGAGATAAAGATAAAATCATTTAAAATCATATGATATCCTATACATATCCTTTACTGTGCCACAACTTTCTCATATGTTATATAATTGGCACAGGCCATCATTTATTTTCCTTGAATTCATGCTTTTGTTCCTCGTTTTAGAAATGAGAGGAAATCTTTGATTTTCCTTGTATTTAAGTTGCTTAAATATTGCCCTGTGATGTTGATAAAAGTCAATAGTAATCCATTACAGTCACAGTTGAAATGTACCCATTGCTAGCCCAGAACCTACCAAAATAGCATTTGCATTTTGTCAATATTGCCCTAAGTGCTTTCCATGAAAATAATTTTAATTGTATCTTTTCTTCAGTATTTCATATATTACATTTTAATATATTTAAATTGGTTAATATTTACATACTATTGACTTAGACAACAATAAATAAAGAATTTTTTGTAAAAACACCAAAAATGGTATATGATCTTTAAATGACTGTTGTGTGAACATCAAAGGTCAAAATTTGCTGAAATTGTATTTTTATAAAGCACAAATGATTTTTCTTCAATATGATATGCATTATTATCAGATATCTTTGGGGGCTAAAAAGGGCTCTTAATGACACCCGTCCTTTGAAATCCCAGAATCTCCTTTCGCCAGAACATTCTCTCTGACTGTGACTGGGTATTCCAAATCATTTTTTCAACGAAACTGCTGAAATTGTAATTTTAGTCTGCGTATTGATCTATTGATTCATACTTTGTTCAATTCCAGAAATCTCAAAGGGGCTGCAAATGGGAAATTTTTAAGATTTAGATTTTATAACCTCAGAATACTGCCTTCAGCGTTATGTTTGCCTCAGTTCCACAATGTAACCTAGCAGGAGGGATGACATAGAACAAACTGCTAAGTAGACACACGGTAACATTTCATTATTTCGTTATTTTAACCATATGAACTTATCTATCGAATAAGAGTTTTATCTTTAGATATTAGTCCCCTAAAACCGACTTCTATTAGATGAACACCTCCCAAGCAGAATAATATTTGGAGGCAATTAATGCATTTGACATACACTGGTTTATTGCATCCATTATTAGGGAGGTTAATTTTGTACTCTTGAAAAATGTGTACATGAAACATGTAAAATCATAGTCAGACTACTTTCAAATCACTGGCCTTTATTTGTCCAATATACTGTACTCAGGGTATTGTTCGCGTGCGAATTAATTTTGCTTTGTTCGCGAATGTAGTAAAATCGCGAACATTTATCGTCGCGAAATTTGTCTTTTAAATCCCCGGGAATTTGACCCGGGACTTTTGATATGTTTCATTCAAAAAATTCAATATGTGCAATCCGCGAAATGTCATCAACTCAAATCCGCGAAATTAAATAGCCCCGAAATTGCAATTTTGGAAAATCGCGAAATTTTATAGCGTCGAAATTTACCCGGAGTACAGTAGTATGAAGATATGAAGAAAATACATGTAGTTGTAATTAAGGTCCCCGCTTAAACCAGTTGAGAGGTGGACAGCTGAATTTCCGGAGGTCATAATATTACATGTTTACGTTCAAGTTCTTCTAAATGCATGTAACTTAACCTGCCTATTTTATCCTTTCAGAGAGGCACCACATCATTTGCAAAACCCCTTTGCAGAAGAAATGGGGAAAAATACAGACTCTGCCCAGAGTAAGGACACAAAAGTTCAAGCTGAAACACAGAGAAAGCGAAAGTATACTGATGCTTTACAACTTTCAGGTATTTTTAAATATTGGTAATTTTAATAAAGTTCATGATCCATTATTCTTTGTTGAGATAAGAGTATCAGCTCAATGTGCATAAACAACCATTGGATGCAAAATGAACCATTGAATGCGTAATCAACCATTGAATGCATAATTAACCACTGAATGTTTTGAAACCTAATCAGACGAAAGTCAAACTTGATTAAACATGACTATTGATTAAAATGCCAAAGATAACTGAAATAAAACATACATTGAAAGATATTGTACAGATATGCAATACTAGTATATAAAAATATACCATGTAAAAATATATACTATGGAGTAATTGATGCAAATAGAAATAGATTTGATTTTACAATTTATTCTGAATGAAAAATAAAAAAAAATGTATTGCAGAGAAAAGTTCCCCACCAGTGCGGAAGTCTCAGCGCTTGAAGAAGAAGAGAGAACCCCATACAGCTGCCAGTGAGGACAAGCAAAAAGAAGAAGAACAGAAGTATCATGATGATAGAAATGCTGAAGGCAATATTGTCACTGACTTGGGATATACTGTTGAGATCCACAATCTTTCTTCTGATGATGAAAATACACAGAGCACCAATGTACAACAGAAAGGTAGGTCATTTCAATAATAAATGTTTAAAATCTAAATTCAGGTCAGATTAGAGATGAGGCTATTTTGGGTAAGGGAAGGTGATGTTAGACATTAGTTCCAGTCATTATTTTGGGGTTTCTTTCAGATGATTTTGTTCTTGTGCTATGTTTTTGATGCTTTTTGTTGGTGCTCTTTCCTCTCTCTTCCCATACTTCCATATTTCGACAACTGTGTCATAACCATAAGAAAAATGTTCTCACTATACTACCTCCAAAAAATCTCAATTTTGACATTTTCTTGACCTACAGACAACAACATCATCAGAAAACTTTTGCTAACTTTTTCTTGTGATTGTGCCACATTGGCCACCAAAATGTCAAAATTTAAAAGTTATATTCAGGTAGTGTAGCGGGAACATTTTTCATTATGGATTAAATAATGTGCCCAGTGAATCAATTAAGTGAACTGTAACATGTGATAGTATTAGTAATTACATACAAACATTCTGCTCCAACAGTAATGTAAAATAAATAATGTCATGTAAATTAATGAATACTACCTTTAGGTGATACAGAACAAAGAGAGGTGTTTGTCGACATCAGTGCTATCAAAGCAGCAATGCGTGATGCCACAAAAGCAACCAATGATGCCAAAAGTGATGTCATAGAAGAACATTGTGATGTCAACATTCCTTACAGTAATATAGAAAAATTTCTCATCGAACCAAGCCCAAGTAACCTTAAGCCATGTAATCCACCCAGTGTTTCTATAGCAACCAGTGACCCCACAGCAATAGCCAAGGGTACTGCCACAACAAACAATAGTGTCACCATAACAACCAGAGATGTAACCCCAACAAATAATGTTGTAACCCCAACAAAAACCAAAAGGTATGTCTCATGTAATCTCATTTAAAACAGTGGGCCTATAGATGTATGATACTACACTATAAAATATCTTTAAACCAAATTTAAGAAACCCTCCCCTGGATTATTAGCCAAAAAACTTAACTTTTGTTGAACATCTAGAGATTAAATCTCTGATTGTTGGGCCAGGGCCAACCTTATTTTGGATTATTATGTCACCACCACAACCACAAGTAGTGACATATTGTTATAGTCTCCAACTTTATTATGGATTCTATTTGGTGTTTGGCCTTTGGGATTTGGTGGTTGGCAACTGTAACAAATGGCAGGTGATGACATTTTCCATGTTAATGTCTTGTTTCATTTTAAGGAAGTCTAGAAGGACAAGCAAACCTCTTAACAGAGGGAGTGCTCTGGATACGGTGACTGGAGTACGGACGTCTCACCGCATAAAGAATAAGAGAGAATCCCATAAAGCTGATGATGATGATGATGATGCTGAGGAGCAAGAGAAGTATTATGATGATAGAAATGCTGAAGGCAATATTGTTAGTGACTTGGGATATACTGTTGAGATTCAAAACCTCTCTCCCGATGATGAAAATACACAGAATCCCAATGTAAAGCAGAAAGGTAGGTCATTTTAAGTAGGGGAAGATAATGTCAGACATTAGAGGGGTTAAATCAGACACACTTTGAACAAAACAGCCAATATGAAAAAATGGAAAAATTCTCCAAAATAAATAGTGGCAAAGTAAGTTATCTGCAGCACCCTGCTCTGACTGTAATGTAACAGTAATGAAGAATTTAAAAGAAAATGATGTGAAGTAATCAATATTACCCTTAGGTGATAAAGAACTGAAAGAGGAGTTTCTCGACAACAGTACTATTACAGCTCAAACAAGTGATCCACCCAGTGTTTCTATAGCAACCAGTGACCCCACAACAATCTCCAAGGGTACTGCCACAACAAACACTAGTGTCACCATAACAACCAGAGATGTAACCCCAACAAACAATGATGCAACCACAACAAACACCATACGGTATGTTTAATGTTGTTTTAAAAGCATCTTAAAAGACGAAGAACTTGTTGATGAATGAAACTACCATTTTTTGTTAAAAGTGTAATCTTTGATAACTCAAATTTTGATTTGGTTCAAATTTTATATGCTGATGCCTAGGGACAAAGGAACTTTGTTTGAGAAGAAATTTTCAAGATGGTTTCTTCAATTTTGTTCAATTTTTTAGAATTTTCTGTATGATAACTCAAATACTAGTGGATGGATTTAGTTTCAAATTTTATATGTTGATACCTTGGGACAAAAGAGCTTTGTCAGAAGAAAAACATTTTTAAGATGGACGCTATTTACCAATTTGGAACATTGTTTGAATTTTTTGGGAGATATAATATTTTATTTGAGATTGTAAGGAATAGATTGGTAAGTCAATTGTACATGTTGCTTGCAATTTTGTCACCCCCTATATATCTGATCTCCTTTAATATTGAACTATTTCATTTTAAGGAAATCTAGTAGGACAGGAAAACAGCTTCATGAAGGGAGTGCCCTGGAGATGCTTACTGATGTTATGTTGATGAAGGAACAACAAGGAAACTCTGCTCCCAAAGGAGACACTGCTCCTGAGGGAGAAGCTGCTAAAACAACAGATAACTCTTCTAAAGGAGATGGAGACAACAAATCAAAGGATGGAAATAAAACTGCAGAAGATAGTAGCACTACTTCCTCGGGTAAGTTGTTTATATCGTGTTGTATATCCAGTATAACCTGTGTATATTGAACATTTCTTTGCCAAGAAAAAAGTTATGTTTTTCTAGGTGTTCACTGCAGAGAGGGTAATTAATACAGACATCAGTAAAGTTTGAACATTAGAGACAGGTGTTCACTAGAGAGAGAGGTGTTCACTAAGACAAGTTTTACTGTATATAGATGTTTCAGTTCACAGGCTTTACTGTGTATGAAATAATATGTGTTTTTTCAGATAAGAATGGCTTAGCTGTCAGGATAGAAGATGTGAGGAGTTTACCAGCTGTCAGTGATTCTGTGGTAGTCACCAGTGAGACCCTTCCCCGTGATTGTCACATTGTTATGATGGATCCCACAGGCCAGGCTGTTACCAAGGCAACGGAGGAGGAGTCTTATATATTGATATTGGATGAGAATAACAAGGTTAGAAATAATTATTAGGGTTATAGTCTTCCTTCAAGGCTGTGGATTTTCCCCTTATCTACTTCTCCAAAACAACACAGTAGATAGGGGGGAGGGGATGTCCAGGGTCTTGAAGCAAGACTATTAGGGTTATGAAATGGGAGGTTTTTATCCTGATTGTAATCAAGGCTCTCACAAATTCTTAGTTTTGTCCCCACAAATGTTGTACTCATGGTGAGCTAGTTATATACAGAAACGGTTATCATATATAGTTCTCGTTATATGTCGATCTGTTTTATTTTTACTTTAAAGTGTATTTCAGGATCAGAGTTAAGTGGTGGCATATTGTAAAAGCTCTCCAATTTCTGTGAAAATTTTCCAATTTTTTGTGGATGGTGGTTGGCATTCGGTGTTGGATGTTCAGTTGTCTATGTTTGGAGTTTGGTGACTGTAACAAATGGCAGGTGGTGACATTCTGCATGTTATGCCTTGTTATTTAATATATTGTCTGTTGCGTTCTAGATTCTTGAAGTGCGTACTGGAAAAGTTGAGGAAGAGAGTTACTCCTATTTAGGCTCTGATGCTACAGATACAGTTAAGAAATGTAAGTTTATTTCATGATCATCTAAATTTTGCAGAATTTATTTGTGACTAAAATTGTGATAGTTACAAACCAGGAACCATGAGAGTATGATATCCTCTTTGAATTATTTTAGTTGGCTATGCCTCTGACAATACACATTATATTGCACTGTACCTAACTTTTCAGACATCGATTTGAAATAGGTATTTCTTCAAAAATGTTGTGCTTTTATTATAACAATAAATAAACATTACATTTTTGTGAAAAAGTTCATTACAGAGTTAAGTATCTGAATGTATACCCAATTTGGGTGTTGTCTTTGTAATCAAAACACCGGGAAAATATATTTGCTTAAAATTGAAATTAAAAATCAGGAGTATAATGTTGCTGAAAAATACACATTATCTTAACATTTCAGTTCGCAAGAAATCTGCCCTGAGGGTTCGAGAATCAGAGAGACTGAAGTTTAAGGATGAGTACATCGACAAACTGAAAGACGAAATAAAGGAATATCCAGAACTTTCTATAGATAGCAGCTTCACTATATTCAAGCAAGGTAAACTTACATACATGTAATTCTACACAGCCAATCTTTAACGGTACCATACAGTTTAAGCTACGGTACTGTGGAACTAGGGGTCAAACAGTTAATCTTATCAAGGACAGAAAAATCTAAAGTTTAAAATTTAAAGTGGGCCACTAGGCCAATAAACTTTGCTTTGTCAAGTCAATTTAATAAAAAAGGATAGTGGGACCAGAAAGTGACCAACTTGGGCAAGGCTAGAAAGAAAGCTAAAACCTGTTTTTTTATGAGCTGTCTTTACAATTTTATAAGGAAATATTACCAATTTACGAGACCTGCGAGAACCGAAAGAACCGAACCGTGAACCTAAAAACCGTGACCGAACTGAACCGTTGGAATTTTGAACCGTTTGACCCCTATGTGGAACCATATAGTACCATTGACTAAAACAGTACTGTATGGTACCTTCACTATATTCAAGCAAGGTAAACGTACATACATGTAATTCTACACAGCCAATTTTAACAGTACCATACAGTTTAAGCTACGGTACTTTGGATCCATATAGTACCGTTGACTAAAACAGTACTACTGTACAGTACCGTTAACTTTGTAGTCTGTATGGTAACATGCTCAAACTCTACCATATGATACCATACTCTAAATGTACTGTACTGTACCGTGATTTCAGAGTGTGGATTGGGGGTCTATGAATATTTCATAACTCATATCAATTCGGTATATTTCATTTAATGTCTCATATTTACCTTTCATATACATGACAAGGATTCGTTGGTTAATCATTTTGATAGCCTCCTTAATTGACTTATTCACATCAACATTGCATATGTTTTATCAATTATTGAAAGACTCATATTAGCAAAATGAATTTTTAAAACATTTTACTGAGTGACCAGTTGAGTCCCAAATAACAGTAATAGTAATATGAATCCAATGCATTAATTTTCCATTTATTCTTCATTTCAAAATTTCACTTCTATGTTGAGAAAGTCACTGCATAATTCAAAATGCATATATCCTATGTTGGAATTATCATGCATGTACAGTATTTGGTAATTTTAAATTAAATAATAAGTTTAACTTGATATCAAATTATCTTAGGTCACAAAAAGATCCATGTGTGTGTTCACTGTCGAGAGAGGGTTGGAGGACGTAAGCCTGCAATGACGCATCTGAGACAATTTCACTCCGAGTTTCTACCCTGGGAATGTCCAGTCTCTGGGTGTAACCAAAGGGGTAAGTCTCTTATTCCAATGTTTATTTTGTTATGATTATTTATTTAGACACGATTTTAAAATAGCACACTCTCATGTTTGTAGTATAAGTTGTGTATACATATTATATAAACAAGAGTGTAAAATTGTTAAGTTGGAATTATAAAAATGATACAGTCCTCAGTTTAAAACGTTCACTTTAAAATTGTTTCACAATGTTGTCGAAATAAAATGCCATGTCCGCATTCCATTTTCTCTCCTTTCCAATAAATCCCAAGCTCTTTTGGTTAACCAATGAAACATTGATACCTTGAAACTAATTATTTCCTCCTCTCTTTTAGCCTTGCTAAATAACTGGTTCCTTTATATAATACGGCAGAATGCCCCGAAATAAAATCCTTGCTGTAGTGAACACCAACGAACAGTGAACATTTTTTCTTGCCAAAGAAATGTTCACTATACACAAGTTTTACTGTATATTTATTTGATTTAAATGTCATACTCTGCAAAGTTAGTAAACAAAATTGAAAGATGAGCAATAGGGAAAATGAGCAAAAACATTGGGAGCTTAAACAACATTGAATTTCAGTAGTAGATAGATGTCAAAATCTGTTGCCAAAATGACTGAATTCAAAGTCAATCATGGCATTGTATTTGACCAGAGCATCCCACTTTGTTCATTAATATTCATTGTTTTCATTGTTCTGAATTTGACCAGAATGTCCCACTTTATCCATTAATATTCATTGTTTTCATTGTTCTGTATTTGACCAGAGCATCCCACTTTGTTCATTAATATTCATTGTTTTCATTGTTCTGTATTTGACCAGAGCATCCCACTTTGTTCATTAATATTCATTGTTTTCATTGTTCTGTATTTGTCCAGAATGTTCCACTTTGTTCATTAATATTCAATGTTTTTTAGAGAGTTTGAGATGCCTTATAGAGAGACATCTAGAGTTGCATAAGTTTGAAGGTCTCTACAGCTGCCATTTATGCCCAGCTAAATACAAGATAAAGCAATCAGTAAGTTCTCAATAATGAGAAAGTTCTAAGTGATTTGTAAGTTCTAAAGTTTGAAAGTTCTAAGTTCTAAACAATGAGAAAGTTCTAAGTTATCAGTAAGTTTGAAAGTTTAACTATGTTCTAAACAATGAGAAAGTTCTTAAGTTATCAGTAAGTCTGAAAGTTCTAAACAATGAGAAAGTTCTGAGTTATCAGTAAGTTCTAAAGTTTGGATTTCAAAAGTTTTCAGTAATGAGAAGGTTCAAACTGATCTATAAATGAGCCTGGCCATAGGAAAAGCGGTCTTATCACAAAAATTAAAATTGTGCTACAGAGCCAAAAATGTGCTCAAGATTAAGAGGAAAATGTGTTAAATTCAAATCTGTCTTTTGGTCTATATCTGCACAGAAAAATTGTTAAGACATAAGTCATGGCTCGTTTGAAAGGTATCTTTGTGCTTTTTAAGATAAACAAAAAATCAAAATATTGAAAAAATCTGTGATAAGACCCCTTTTTCTGTGGCCTGGCTCAAATACTAAAATTTGAAAGTTCTTAAGTTTTCAACAATGAGAAAGCTCTAGGAAATCAGAAAGTTCTAATATTTAACAATGAGAAAGTTCTCAGTAATCAGTAAGTTCTAAAGTTCTTACATTCTCAAGGTTATATCTAGTATTAGTAAATCCTGAAAAATAAGTGAGTTCTAAATTGGCTAGTTTTAAACAATCAGTTCAATAATCAGATGAGTTCTAAACAGATAAGGTCTTGTTGACACTTATCCATTTAGGTTGACTGACTTGTGTTATTGGGACTTTTTTAGCTGACACGTCACCTGGAATCCCACAGAAAGAATAAAAAAGGAGTAATGCCAAAAATTTACAAGACAAACTTGTCCATGTCAGATCCAGCCAACTTGCTGAATAATGGATATGAGATAGTGGACCCTGATGTCCAGGACAAAACTGATGCTGAAAGTCAACAAGAAAATGTTGCTCCAGATCCGATTCAGGAAAACACTGCTGCTGAAATTTACAAAGACCAGGAAATAACTGTTGAGAAAACTGATGATGGTACTATCACTAGAACTATTCGAAACCCAGATAACACTTTTCTTGAATCCACTGGGAAGCAGGGTAGATATGTTGCAAAAATTACCAAAAGTTTGGAGAACACTATAGCTGAAATAACATGTAACACAAATCAGAAAAATACTACAGTTGATACTACCAATATCCAGGACGATACTATTACTGAAACTGTTGAAATTCAGGATAATGCTATTAAACATTCTGTTGGTATAACTGCCACAAACCAGAAAAATGCAGGCTCTTCTACGGAAGCAATGGTCCAGAAGACAAACCTCAAGAAGGATAAGGTACCATACAATCAAAAAGTTGTGTTGATGCCAGTTGATAAGTTCCTAAAGGATTCAAAGATATCCAAGAAGACAGGGGCTTTTGAGAGTGTTACTGAAAAGGATAAAATCACAGAAGAACCTGACAATGAAATTGATAAGTTGGGAGTTGAAGATGCTGCAAACAATGATGATCGGGACAAAGAAGACCCTTCTGGTGCAGGTGACAATGATGACAACAAAAAGATAGGAGATGATTCAAGTGAAAAGCACAAACAAACAGTGCTAGTTTCCAAAAATCCTACACAGAAACATATAATTCTGCTCTCTAATGAACAACTAAAATCTATAGGAGAGGAACCCGTCTCTTCACATGAACAAATCATGCAGGCCTCTATTGAGAAAGAGACAAACTTAACACAGAAACAGACAGTAGCGCCATCTAAAGATAGCTCAAAGTCTACACATGAAGAAATGGTTTCATCCCCTGAAGAGAATGATCAGCGTTCTTCCCTCCAACAAACAGAGTCGCTGACCTCTAATGAGAAGCAATCAGTAGCCAAAAATGACACCATTGAGCAAATGAACCCAGAGCATCCAGATTACCTGTGTACATCTCAACAGAAGGGTGAAAATGATGCAGCAGGCCATAGTGTCAGTGTGGATCCTACTACCGTTGCTGAAGCCATTGGTCAACAAATAGCAATTGAATCTATAAATGCAAAGTATGTTAAATTCTAGAACTTCAATGTATGGTTACTTTGTCATGAGGCTACTTTGACCATAAGGCTATTTTGACCATTGGTAATATTTTCCAGGGTCAGCCATCTAGGATTAAGATCTCGCCCATTAGAGATTTTGATTTATTTTTTTAAGTCTTAAAAAAAGAAATATGGCAAACTGCATGAATCAAAAATATAAGCCAATGTAAAAAGTTTGAAATACCCTCATGATGAAGTAATCCCATACATCAAAGTCGACGCATCTGATAAAATACTAGTTTAAGTAATTTGGAACTTAATTTGGAACTTAATTTTGCACTAGAAGCACATTTTAACTAGGCCACTTACTAAATATGACTGAATTAATTAGCAACTAATATGTAAACATTCCTTCTAGCGGCACTCCTCCTAGATTTGAAATAATTAAGATTGAATATAGCATGAAAACTTTGAAGTTAAAAATCTTCCGAAATAGTCAGAGGGTGGGTGTGGTGAGACACTGGGGATTCAGAGTACTTCACTTACAATAAAACCCATGGGTACTATTAAACCAGACCTTCTGATACTGTGAGCTTGCTCTGTGGTATCATGTTTGAGACATGGGGCATAATGTATGGGTACTATTAAACCAGACCTTCTGATACTGTGAGCTTGCTCTGTGGTATCATGTTTGAGACATGGGCATAATGTATGGGTACTATTAAATCAGACCTTCTGATACTGTGAGCTTGCTCTGTGGTATCATGTTTGAGACATGGGGCATAATGTATGGGTACTATTAAACCAGACCTTCTTATACTGTGAGCTTGCTCTGTGGTATCATGTTTGAGACATGGGGCATAATGTATGGGTACTATTAAACCAGACCTTCTGATACTGTGAGCTGGCTCTGTGGTATCATGTTTGAGACATGGGGCATAATGTATGGGTACTATTAAACCAGACCTTCTGATACTGTGAGCTTGCTCTGTGGTATCATGTTTGAGACATGGGGCATAATGTATGAGTACTATTAAACCAGACCTTCTGATACTGTGAGCTTGCTCTGTAGTATCATGTTTGAGACATGGGGCATAATGTATGAGTACTATTAAACCAGACCTTCTGATACTGTGAGCTTGCTCTGTGGTATCATGTTTGAGACATGGGGCATAATGTATGAGTACTATTAAACCAGACCTTCTGATACTGTGAGCTTGCTCTGTGGTATCATGTTTGAGACATGGGGCATAATGTATGAGTACTATTAAACCAGACCTTCTGATACTGTGAGCTTGCTCTGTGGTATCATGTTTGAGACATGGGGCATAATGTATGGGTATTAAACCAGACCTTCTTATACTGTGAGCTTGCTCTGTGGTATCATGTTTGAGACATGGGGCATAATGTATGGGTACTATTAAACCAGACCTTCTGATACTGTGAGCTTGCTCTGTGGTATCATGTTTGAGACATGGGCATAATGTATGGGTACTATTAAATCAGACCTTCTGATACTGTGAGCTTGCTCTGTGGTATCATGTTTGAGACATGGGCATAATGTATGGGTACTATTAAAACAGACCTTCTTATACTGTGAGCTTGCTCTGTGGTATCATGTTTGAGACATTGGGCATAATGTATGGGTACTATTAAACCAGACCTTCTGATACTGTGAGCTTGCTCTGTGGTATCATGTTTGAGACATTGGGCATATTGTATGGGTACTATTAAACCAGACCTTCTGATACTGTGAGCTGGCTCTGTGGTGTCATGTTTGAGACATGGGGCATAATGTATGGGTACTATTAAACCAGACCTTCTGATACTGTGAGCTTGCTCTGTGGTATCATGTTTGAGACATTGGGCATAATGTATGGGTACTATTAAACCAGACCTTCTGATACTGTGAGCTTGCTCTGTGGTATCATGTTTGAGACATAAGGCATAATGTATGGGTACTATTAAATCAGACCTACTTATACTGTGAGCTTGCTCTGTGGTATCATGTTTGAGACATTGGGCATAATGTATGGGTACTATTAAACCAGACCTTCTGATACTGTGAGCTTGCTCTGTGGTATCATGTTTGAGACATGGGGCATAATGTATGGGTACTATTAAATCAGACCTTCTGATACTGTGAGCTTGCTCTGTGGTATCATGTCTGAGACATTGGGCATATTGTATGGGTACTATTAAACCAGACCTTCTGATACTGTGAGCTGGCTCTGTGGTGTCATGTTTGAGACATGGGGCATAATGTATGGGTACTATTAAACCAGACCTTCTGATACTGTGAGCTGGCTCTGTGGTGTCATGTTTGAGACATGGGGCATAATGTATGGGTACTATCAAACCAGACCTTCTGATACTGTGAGCTTGCTCTGTGGTATCATGTTTGAGACATGGGGCATAATGTATGGGTACTATTAAACCAGACCTTCTGATACTGTGAGCTGGCTCTGTGGTGTCATGTTTGAGACATGGGGCATAATGTATGGGTACTATCAAACCAGACCTTCTGATACTGTGAGCTTGCTCTGTGGTATCATGTTTGAGACATGGGGCATAATGTATGGGTACTATTAAACCAGACCTTCTGATACTGTGAGCTTGCTCTGTGGTATCATGTTTGAGACATTGGGCATAATGTATGGGTACTATTAAACCAGACCTTCTGATACTGTGAGCTTGCTCTGTGGTATCATGTTTGAGACATGGGGCATAATGTATGGGTACTATTAAACCAGACCTTCTGATACTGTTAGCTTGCTCTTTGGTATCATGTTTGAGACATTGGGCATAATGTATGGGTACTATTAAACCAGACCTTCTGATACTGTGAGCTTGCTCTGTGGTATCATGTTTGAGGCATGGGGCATAATGTATGGGTACTATTAAACCAGACCTTCTGATACTGTGAGCTTGCTCTGTGGTATCATGTTTGAGACATGGGGCATAATGTATGGGTACTATTAAACCAGACCTTCTGATACTGTTAGCTTACTCTGTGGTATCATGTTTGAGACATGGGGCATAATGTATGGGTACTATTAAACCAGACCTTCTGATACTGTGAGCTTGCTCTGTGGTATCATGTTTGAGACATGGGGCATAATGTATGGGTACTATTAAACCAGACCTTCTGATACTGTTAGCTTGCTCTGTGGTATCATGTTTGAGACATGGGGCATAATGTATGGGTACTATTAAACCAGACCTTCTGATACTGTGAGCTTGCTCTGTGGTATCATGTTTGAGACATGGGGCATAATGTATGGGTACTATTAAACCAGACCTTCTGATACTGTTAGCTTGCTCTGTGGTATCATGTTTGAGACATGGGGCATAATGTATGGGTACTATTAAACCAGACCTTCTGATACTGTGAGCTTGCTCTGTGGTATCATGTTTGAGACATGGGGCATAATGTATGGGTACTATTAAACCAGACCTTCTGATACTGTGAGCTTGCTCTGTGGTATCATGTTTGAGACATGGGGCATAATGTATGGGTACTATTAAACCAGACCTTCTGATACTGTGAGCTTGCTCTGTGGTATCATGTTTGAGACATGGGGCATAATGTATGGGTACTATTAAATCAGACCTTCTGATACTGTGAGCTGGCTCTGTGGTGTCATGTTTGAGACATGGGGCATAATGTATGGGTACTATTAAACCAGACCTTCTGATACTGTGAGCTTGCTCTGTGGTATCATATTTGAGACATGGGGCATAATGTATGGGTACTATTAAAGCAGACCTTCTGATACTGTGAGCTGGCTCTGTGGTGTCATGTTTGAGACATGGGGCATAATGTATGGGTACTATTAAACCAGACCTTCTGATACTGTTAGCTTGCTCTGTGGTATCATGTTTGAGACATGGGGCATAATGTATGGGTACTATTAAACCAGACCTTCTGATACTGTTAGCTTGCTCTGTGGTATCATGTTTGAGACATTGGGCATAAAGCTCAAAGCTCGGCTGTATGTTCAGCTCTACATGGATCCTCAAATGCTCATGGTTCAGTATGTCCAGGTCTGGTTAGCACCCTGAAACCTGTATCATCAAACAATAATGGAACCAGCAAAAAAGCTATGAATAGTAGATGTTCACATTTCAAGGTTTTCTTACAGGGTGTCCAAAAAACAGGACTGTAAGAAAGTTGAATAACTCGGTCAATTTTGCGTATTTTGCCTATACACAAATGCACACGTATATGCCACTCAATGCAAGATGAAAATTTGGACTTAGAAAAAGTGTTCACATTTAGACGTGTTTGAATTTATTTTACTACATATGTGTTTTTACATACTGACATGTCTCACTTTTTTATAGCAAATCTTCTGCAATTGAGAATCTGGACGAAGTACTGGCAAAAGTCACAAAGACAGTGATGCTCAAACTCAAAGGTAAGGCTATAAACTCAACCAAAACCAATGTTGTTATCAAAAAATATCAGACCCAATATATGCATACTTTTCAGTATAAAGTAGCCTTGCCCAAGTCGGTATTTTTTACTTATCTGATCTTGAATTATTACCGCCTTGTACAATCCAATACATCTCTGCTGTTATTATGCTTAAATATTCAACGGTTTCGAGATTTCCATAATACCTACGCTATCAGGGGTATCGCGAAACCTTATTGTTTGACAGATATCGCGTGGACACGACTTGTGACTTCAGGCTGAATGACCAATCAAAACGTTATCAGGTTGAGCTTCATAAACAAAACAAACTTCCTATCTACGACTTGAAATTCGAGTGTTTCGTTAGAGTTACAATATATTATGTAATTAAATGTACATTGGAAGGTAAGAGTCATTAATATAAATTAAATCATGCGATTCAATGTTGATTTAAAACTGATTTCGCGATGAAAATTCACGAAGACCTAGTCCAATGTAGCGGGTCATGTTGTCGTCGATCGGTGATTCAAACATGACCGTGCTCTATTCGAATTTCTCAACCAATCAGAATGCAGCATAGCCAATATAGAACGTTCTCTAATTCTCCATAGATGCACGACCATGCTCTATTCAATCTGCAATTTGCATTGTTTTGAGTGACGTCACATCTCAGCTGCACATCTGGGGCTCTGACGTCACATCTCAACCAATCAAATTCTAAAAATTTTCCGGCCGACTTCAGAATCTCGACAGCATGCTTATTCTTCCTTCATGCCCGTTCCACAGACACAGCTTTTACTAATTTTTATGTTTGAATCGGAATAAATAATGATAGGCCATTCAATATGGTGAAATTCAGCACTCGTTGGACAGAATGTTAGTACAAATGCACTCACCTTCGGTTCGTGCTTTGTACAACATTCTGTCCAACTCGTGCTGAATTTCACCATATTGAATGGCCTATCATTATTTATTCCTTAATTGAATCTCAGCCTACATGTTCAGCGATCGTTTCAACGTTTATTGTTGAAATCTTCTCACCTTTGGTTATCCGATCGATGCCCCGGCATCCACTAAACTCTCATTGATATTTATCTGATAAAATATTTGTATTTTCATAATCAATTCGTTACTTAGATTCGTGCAAGATTTGTTTCGTGAAAAGTCCCGGTGAAAAGTGTACTTGTTTTTGACCGTGCATAATAATGAGCTAACGCTTCAGGGCCGTCGTTGATTGGTCATATTTTACCAACATCAACAAACTGTCGGTAAAGCACGTGGCTTTCTCTTTGGTACAAGGCGGTCATAATAGAAATCAAGATAAGTAAAAGAGACCGACTTGGGCAAGGCTAAGTATAAAGGAAAGAAAAGGAATCCAGACTGGCCAAACATGCAATCTTAAATATCAAATATTTGATAATGCAGTAATAGTAGCTAGAGACTCGGTTCCTGGTAACTCCTGATTGTCTAGAACTAGAACAAAAAATTAAACATAAATATTATTTCAATTATAAAATGCAATCAACAGGTGATTTTGGTAACAAAATGAATGGAGAAAAATGCCTGTTCTAGGGTTTTCACTAGAATGTCTCACAACAGGCTGATTTTGTGAAAACAATGGGTGAAAATCTGTTGCCTGGTGCTAATGAAATCCCTGCTGTTCTCTTCTTGCTATTTATTTCCTGAATAAATGTACCAATGACATATACTACTTGATTTTAGACCATGCAGTCCCAGCATACGAATGTAATGCATGTGCGACTATCATCAGCGGAAGGTCGGCCATGTTTAACCACATGATGACGTCACACAAAGATCTGAAAATTTGGAGTTGTCACAAATGTTCCTACTCGACCAATTCTCGTTCCAATCTCTATTCACATGAAAAGCATAGACACACAGATGGCGCAAAGTATAAATGTAACAGATGTGGTGCAGGTTTCCACTTTCCTTATAAGGTATGGCTTTTATCATGCCCTTATATGGATGTTGGTTGTATTGTAATATTGCACTAAATGAGGCAAACACTGAGTGAGAAACATAATTATGTAACAAAAGTAAGGCCTTTAAGACTGATGCCTTTAAGATAAATGTTACCACATATTGTACCCTTATCAGGTATTTCAGTGATGTTACCTTATAAGGTATTCACTTTTCTTACCTTATAAGATATTTCCATAGATTATCATTTGAACAGCTTTCTATTATATAAAAATCAAAAATGCCTAACAATTCCAAACAGTAAAAATATTGCAATGTTATATGTTACCATCACAAAGTATTGGCGTATTGTTTTTTGTGGCCAGTATTGTCTTTATTTATTTATATATTTCATTTTGATACCTGCAATGACATAGTGCATTTTTGCATTGTACAATTCCCTATGTTTATATATTGCATTTGAGGGTCCATAACAAATTGCATTTTACAAGTCCCTATGTTTTATATATTGCAGTTGAGGGTCCATAACAAATTGCATTTTACAAGTCCCTATGTTTATATATTACAGTTGAGAGTCCATAACAAATTGCATTTTACAAGTCCCTATGTTTATATATTGCAGTTGAGGGTCCATAATAATTGCAATTTACAAGTCCCTATGTTTATATATTGCAGTTGAGGGTCCATAACAAATTGCATTTTACAAGTCCCTATGTTTATATATTGCATTTGAGGGTCCATAACAAATTGCATTTTACAAGTCCCTATGTTTATATATTACAGTTGAGGGTCCATAATAAATTGCATTTTACAAGTCCCTATGTTTATATATTACAGTTGAGGGTCCATAACAAATTGCATTGTACAAGTCCCTATGTTTATATATTGCAGTTGAGGGTCCATAACAAATTGCATTTTACAAGTCCCTATGTTTATATATTACAGTTGAGAGTCCATAACAAATTGCATTTTACAAGTCCCTATGTTTATATATTGCAGTTGAGGGTCCATAATAAATTGCAATTTACAAGTCCCTATGTTTATATATTGCAGTTGAGGGTCCATAACAAATTGCATTTTACAAGTCCCTATGTTTATATATTGCAGTTGAGGGTCCATAACAAATTGCATTTTACAAGTCCCTATGTTTATATATTGCATTTGAGGGTCCATAACAAATTGCATTTTACAAGTCCCTATGTTTATATATTACAGTTGAGGGTCCATAATAAATTGCATTTTACAAGTCCCTATGTTTATATATTGCAGTTGAGGGACCATAACAAATTGCATTGTACAATTCCCTATGTTTATTATATATTGCAGTGGAGGGTCCATAACAAATTGCATTTTACAAGTCCCTATGTTTATATATTGCAGTTGAGGGTCCATAAGTCTCACTGTGGAGTGACTGGAAACAACTACTGCTGTCAGGTATGCTATCAATTTTTATGCTGTAACAAATGGCAGGTGATGACATTTTGCATGTCAATGCCACGTTTAATTTTGTAAATTCTCAAAAAGAACTTCCCTATATTCTACCTATTTGATACATTCTCAATAGGTTATAAATATATGGGCAATATACAGTATAATTATGCTGCTACAGATCAATATTGCTATATCATAGATGTACGAGGGGCATTTGAAAAGTTCGTTTCTTTTTGCTATAATCTTTTTATTTTTACAGATTTATTTATGAAACTTTCAGCATATGTTCCATATACATATATATCTTGAGTTTACATCAATATAAATATAATTCCTTATAAGGAAGTGAACGTTTGGTTGCCATGGCAACAGCAAGACTTGGTTCTGTGGAGCACCTTAAAAATTTGATTCATAAAACATGCATTCAATGAAAAAAACTTAATATGTTTTTTGAAAATGACAGTTATTTGTTTAAAATGTGTTGTCATAGCAAAAAGCTAGTGGTGTAATTGTGCTCTACAAGTGAATGGACTCACTGTGCTGTCAGTGTGATGTCATAATCCTCCGTCAAAGCAGACTTACTCTATTCACTTGACTCTTTCATCCAGAATTTCTGCACAGAATTTACATTTTACTCATGTAGAGAACTAATATGTGTGATTGTAGGTATATGCTATATTGTAAATGTTCCATACATTGAAGATGTATACTATATTTATGATGTATTATAAATAATTGTAAATGTATGCTTTAATTGTAGATATGTGGTAAAGAGTTTCGTCATCCGGAGACTTATAGCTCACATTTACGGGGACACTGCAAAGTCCAGAGACCACAAGGTACTGTTGCCTTAAATCTTGTTATATTTAGCTTTCGGTTGCATATCATCACTCTAAATAATGTATACCCATTAACACTGTGGCTCATCTGCTTCAGTTTATCCATTAACAATTTTAGGACAAAAATCTCCGAACTGATGCTCAGCCATTTTATAGGGGTCCATGCTGGTATTGATAATGGTAATGCACCATTGGTGGCTTCTAGATTTGCTTGGTCTTGGAGAGGTGCATTTTTATGTCATCACCAAAAAGTGGTGACATATTGTTGTGGTATCCATATTTGTGACGGCGTTTGGCAATGGGTAGTTGGCATCTGTAACAAATGGTGGTGACATTTTGCATGTTAATGCCTTGTTGATTTTTATCAGCATTCCATACTAAAATAGAACTACCTTGAAAATAAACAATGGTGTAGCGTCATATACGCATAAAACGCCATGGCGTACTCTCAAAATTTAGAAAACAGTTGATTTTTTATATTGATTTGCTCCACACTTTAAAATGGATATAAATGGCCAATAATTTACATTATATTTGTCCATAATAGTCGGAATTTCGTTTTTCAAAATGCCCCAGAACGCTTCTCATTTTCAAATTTTCTTTGGGGGTTGGTTCTCCGAACCCCCCTCAAAGCATGTTCATTTCACTAACTGGTGGCGTACACGAACAAAATACCAATGCTACGCTACTGATAAAATCATTAAAAAACAACATTAACTCTGCTGCATGGTTTTTTATGATTTCAGATACACGAAAATGTGAGGTCTGCAACAAAGTGCTGATGAAGTCGAACTACCAAAGGCACATTGAGAGCCATATAGAGGGGAAACAATTCAATTGTTTGATTTGTTCCAAGTCGTACAAAAACCCCAGCGGGTTACGGGAACATCAGGTGTCTCATAAAATCATGATGCATTGCGCCATCTGTAATAAAAATTTCACATCAGCTGCGTGGTTTAGATCGCATCGACGCTTCCATCAAGTCTCAGGGTACCAGTGTCAAGTCTGTCGCAAGGTATGAAAAATATAACCTTATTTGGTATTTCTTGATCAAAATTTGTATACGCACATCTACGTTCCTTCTACCATCTACCCTTCACAAATATCAAAGAGGATGGACGAATGACCAAAGATTGAAGAAATCTTGTGAAAAAGATCTTTAAAAAGTGGAGATTTTAGAAAATTATGAAAAGCTGCCTAGAAAATTATGAAAAGCTGCCTAGAAAATTATGAAAAACTGCCTAGAAAATTATGAAAAACTGCCTGACTAATTTTGGACATTCTTGGTTAAGGACAACTGTAAAAATCGATTATCTTAGTATATCATGCTCCTTTAGATGTTTTATTCCCATCCCATGAAATTATATTGGAAACCATCTCCTTTTTTAACTGTAAACCTACTTTTTCTGGGCCACCCAGTACAATGTAAATTGTATATTCTTCCAGGTTTTCTCGTCCAATGGCAACCTAAAGCAACACACTGCGGCAGTTCATACCAACATCAACAGCATGCCATTTAAATGTAAATTCTGTTTTAAACGATTTGCTGTCAAAAAATACCTCCTTAATCATATGGGAACGACCCACAAGACGAAACGTCCCTACCAGTGCGACCTCTGTCCGCAGAGCTTCAGCTATCCCAGTGGCTTGAATCTGCACAGGATGAGACACGATCGTCAGTTTACTAAGAAATTGTTCCACTGCGATCATTGCTCAAGGGGGTTCCGGACAATTGAAGCTTTGTCACACCATATAAGGTTAGATATTATAGATATTTATTTGTTTAGACGATAGTTCATTGACTCAAAAGTCTGCGTGAGTCGAAGTCTAGAGTGCATGTCATACAGTCATAGCTAAGGCTAAATGTATTAGCAAACTTGGTGGTATGACGAGCTTGTTTCGTAGACACTTGGTATGATGGGGCTTTATTAATAACCCATGGGATCCAACAGTATAAACACTATAAACTGCTCATGATGTAGTTGAGTGGTTATGACGACTGGTTGTCTAATTTCTAAATTCCTTTCCAGGATTACACATGGAGATGGCAAGAGTTCATTCCAGTTTTCCTGTGGCCATTGTGGAAAACTGTATAAGTCAAAGGCTGGAATTTATAAACACTCGTCAATCTTTCACCCTAATAAGGAAGTTACGATAAAGTGCAGCGACACTGGAGAGCCGTTTGAGAATGTCTTCATGTGTGAACATTGCATGGAAGCCTTCACGTCGCAGGTAATGAACTGAGTGAACAGGGTTGGGGTGGTAATGTTTTGAATTTGGAGTGGTAAAGATGGGAATCAGCAAGGAATAAAGTAAACATCAAAGTGATCTCCCCAGGATTTTTTCTCAGGTGGGGGCAGAATTCTCATTTTCACAAGTCAGATCAAAATTGGAATCAGATCAATTGGTCAAAATATGCCAACTTTTCATGATTTTTCTCATTTTCAAGTGGGTGCAAATGGATTTTCAGGTGGGTGCTGCGCCTACTTGCTTTAATGCTGGGGAGATCACTGCATCATGTACAGTAGTCAATGTTTTAAATTGAAAATCTGACAATTCATACACGTTTTAGAAAGAAATATAGAGAAACAAGCATGGTTGGTTGCAGAACCAATTATTTTTGTATTTCTCAATTTATATATTTGGATAATATTTTGTACTTTATTACTGGCTGATTCTAATCACTATTTTCATATCTGGATTACTTATAGCTAAAATTCAGAGATTTCCCAAATCTGATCGATACCACTATCACATCGTTTGCCATAAAATTGATCTTAGAATTCCCTGTTGTCTTATAGGTGACATTATCATCACAAAATGTATGTTGTTGCTGTTTTTTAAATGGATGATGAGATAGATATGAACTAAAATATCCCAGAAACTGTTATGTACTGGGAGGTTTTGGATACAGGGTTTATCCCAAGGGAAATATGTTTATCTCCCGAGGGACCGCAGGGATCTTAAGTATGTTTTGGAATTTTGGAACTTTATAAGGTATGATGTATCCAGAACCTCAGTAGGTATGAAATACACAGTAAAACCTGTAAAGTTGAACACCTCCATAGGTGGAACACTTTTCAGAGTCCCCTGGCTTATCAAAGGAACTTCTGCAAGTGGAACACCTCCCAAGCGGAACACTTTTTAGACTCTCATGACATATTGACTTAATGTAAAATGAACCTCTTCTAGTGAAACACTTTTCAAATTGAACCCCCAAGATGTACCATATGTGTTCCACTTACACAGGTTTTACTGGATGTATAAAGAATAGATTTCATTGTGTTTCAGGACTACTTAGCTGTACATATTCTAGCCCAGCATCTACCAGAGGATATAGCAAGCCATGGAGATGGTGATGTTAAGATAATGCTCACTGAAAACTCCCAGTCAACAGCTATGGGAAAGCTGGTCATGGAAGGTAAGCAAGCTAATGTCATATTCAGATGTTAAGATAATGCTCATTGAAAACTCCCAGTCAACAGCTATGGGAAAGCTGGTCATGGAAGGTAAGCAAGCTTATGTTATACTCAGATGTTAAGATAATGCTCACTGAAAACTCCCAATCTACAGCTATGGGAAAGCTGGTCATGGAAGGTAAGCAAGCCAATGTTATACTCAGATGTTAAGATAATGCTCATTGAAAACTCCCAGTCAACAGCTCTGGGAAAGCTGGTCATGGAAGGTAAACAAGCTAATGTTATACTCAGATGTTAAGATAATGCTCACTGAAAACTCCCAGTCTACAGCTATGGGAAAGCTGGTCATGGAAGGCAAGTAAGCTAATGTTATACTCAGATGTTAAGCTAATGCTCACTGAAAACTCCCAGTCAACAGCTATGGGAAAGTTGGTCATGGAAGGTAAGTAAGCTAATGTTACACTCAGATGTTAAGATAATGCTCACTGAAAACTCCCAGTCAACAGCTATGGGAAAGTTGGTCATGGAAGGTAAGTAAGCTAATGTTATACTCAGATGTTAAGATAATGCTCACTGAAAACTCCCAGTCAACAGCTATGGGAAAGCTGGTCATGGAAGGTAAGCAAGCTAATGTTATACTAAGATGTTAAGATAATGCTCATTGAAAACTCCCAGTCAACAGCTATGGGAAAGCTGGTCATGGAAGGTAAGCAAGCTAATGTTATACTCAGATGTTAAGGTAATGCTCACTGAAAACTCCCAGTCAACAGCTATGGGAAAGCTGGTCATAGAAGGTAAACAAGCTAATGTTATACTCAGATGTTAAGATAATGCTCATTGAAAACTCCCAGTCTACAGCTATGGGAAAGCTGGTCATGGAAGGTAAGTTAGCTAATGTTATACTAAGATGTTAAGATAATGCTCATTGAAAACTCCCAGTCTACAGCTATGGGAAAGCTGGTTATGGAAGGTAAGTTAGCTAATGTTATACTCAGATGTTCAGATAATGCTCACTGAAAACTCCCAGTCAACAGCTATGGGAAAGCTGGTCATGGAAGGTAAGTAAGCTAATGTTATACTAAGATGTTAAGATAATGCTCATTGAAAACTCCCAGTCAACAGCTATGGGAAAGCTGGTCATGGAAGGTAGATGAGCTCATGTTATACTCAGATGTTAAGATAATGCTCATTGAAAACTCCCAGTCTACAGCTATGGGAAAGCTGGTCATGGAAGGTAAGTTAGCTAATGTTATACTAAGATGTTAAGATAATGCTCATTGAAAACTCCCAGTCTACAGCTATGGGAAAGCTGGTCATGGAAGGTAAGTAAGCTAATGTTATACTCAGATGTTAAGATAATGCTCATTGAAAACTACCAGTCTACAGCTATGGGAAAGCTTGTCATGGAAGGTAAGCAAGCTAATGTTACACTCAGATGTTAAGATAATGCTCACTGAAAACTCCCTGTCTACAGCTATGGGAAAGCTGGTCATGGAAGGTAAGTAAGCTAATGTTATACTCAGATGTTAAGATAATGCTCACTGAAAACTCCCAGTCAACAGCTATTGGAAAGCTTGTCATGGAAGGTAAGCTAGCTAATGTTATACTCAGATGTTAAGATAACACTCATTGAAAACTCCCACTCAACAGCTATGGGAAAGCTGGTCATGGAAGGTAAGCTAATGTTATACTCAGATGTTAAGATAATGCTCATTGAAAACTCCCAGTCAACAGCTATGGGAAAGCTGGTCATGGAAGGTAAGCAAGCTAATGTTATACTCAGATGTTAAGATAATGCTCACTGAAAACTCCCAGTCAACAGCTATGGGAAAGCTGGTCATGGAAGGTAAGTAAGCTAATGTTATACTCAGATGTTAAGATAATGCTCACTGAAAACTCCCAGTCAACAGCTATGGGAAAGCTGGTCATGGAAAGTAAGCTAGCTAATGTTATACTCAGATGTTAAGATAATGCTCATTGAAAACTCCAAGTCAACGGCTATGGGAAAGCTGGTCATGGACGGTAAGTAAGCTAATGTTATACTCAGATGTTAAGATAATGCTCACTGAAAACTCCCAGTCAACAGCTATGGGAAAGCTGGTCATGGAAGGTAAGCTAGCTAATGTTATACTCAGATGCTAAGATAATGCTCACTGAAAACTCCCAGTCAACAGCTATGGGAAAGCTGGTCACGGAAGGTAAGTAAGCTAATGTTATACTCAGATGTTAAGATAATGCTCACTGAAAACTCCCAGTCTACAGCTATGGGAAAGCTGGTCATGGAAGGTAAGTTAGCTAATGTTATACTCAGATGTTAAGATAACACTCATTGAAAACTCCCAGTCTACAGCTATGGGAAAGCTGGTCATGGAAGGTAAGTAAGCTAATGTTATACTCAGATGTTAAGATAATGCTCACTGAAAACTCCCAATCTACAGCTATGGGAAAGCTGGTATTGGAAGGTAAGCAAGCTAATGTTATTCGCAGGAAGACTTACTGTGCTATATGTACTTCTATGTAACTACTGTATATATTTGGCCTTACAGGGTCATACTAAATCTCTTATTTAACTGCTTTATGTCTTATGTCCCACCTTGTTCTCTGGGTCTCTTATCCCAAGATAGGTTACTATTCTCTCTATGTTATAGAAATTGTTTGAATTCTCTCTAATTTGTTGCAGATGTTGGCACTGAGAATGATGGTGATAAGACCGAGAGTACAGTAATAAAGAATGTAGGGAAGACCAGCAGATTTGCTCCAACATCTCCCACCATGCCTAATATCATTGAGGTAAGAGGATACAACCCCCAAAATATATGTAACACATATGCAGCTACTCTCAGTTCTTTTGAGAAAAAAGTCTTCTCAATTACTTAATATTGATGTGAATATTTTATAAAACTGTGTTTCCTATTGTTTGTGATAATTAAGCTCAGCAAATGGTTGGAAGGTATGCACTAGAAAGTTTACCTCCTGAGATTCAAATAATTTGTTACCATAGCAACATGAGGATCATACTGTCCACCAAAGCACAAACAGCCAATCTTTTGGGTTGAAAATTGACTGTTTGCTTATAGCTTGCTTCAGAGGGTTACAATGTTGTTCTTGTGGATGACAATGCAGCAGGGTCGTCTGGGGAACAATCAGAGGTTGCCGTGACAACAACACAAGAAGTTCTTCCAACCAATGTTGAGGTGGAACAGGTCACAGAAGATAATCAGGTAATTTGAGGTTTCCTTTGGTTTGAGTATTAAATCACCATAGCAACATTACCACCTGTAAAAGTTCTCATTTGGTTACCCATAAACCCATTTGATCACGATTGATAGTTGACAGTCACAAAAAAATTCTCTTAAGTTAAATTTTGGACTAAATTAAATGAATTTTGAAATAATTTCTTTTAATTAATTTTTTTGTTATGGATTTTTTAAGTCTTGCACGAAGTTTTTTTTTATTATTTCATTCAGTTTATTTTACCATGAGAATATAATATTTGTAATTGAGAACTCTTCAATAACAATTTCAGTATTACAGAAGAGCTCTTATAGGAAAAGTTCCTCTTTCTCCAAATATTTGGGTAGAAATATCACAGAATGATTTAAATATTATTTTTTGTTCTGCCTAAATTGCTCAAATATTATATATCTTCAGGTTCTCTACTATGCTATGCAAGATGAACTTCCACACACTGGCCAGATTAGTGTTGAACTGGTGCAGACACCGACACTCTCTGATGATACAATATCAGACTGTGTCTCAATGACACATGACACACATTCAGGGAGTGTCACCCTGACAAATGAGGCAAATTCAGAAAATGTCTCAAAGGAATCAGAAACTGTTTTTATTGAAGTACATGAAGATATTGAAGGAGCAGAGACTGTCTCAAATGCACCACAAACTGTTATTATTGATAGTGAAAAAATTACAAATGATTCAGAAAGTTTCCTGATTATGAATGAATCAATAAGAGCCTCAGATGAGAAAGAAAGTGTCCAGAATAATTCAGAAAGTGTCTTTATGGAAATTGATTGTATCCAAGAAGGTACAGAGCATGTTTCAAATGAAACAAATGTGTCCCAAGTTATAGATGTGTCAAATCAAACAGATGAGTGGCAGGTTTCAGATGTGGCAAATGAGACAGAGGTGTCGCAGGTACTGAATAAACCGAATATAAGTGCCACAGTAACACCTCCAACAAGTAACTTGTGGACCATTGACATCATGAATCCTCCAACTACAACCATTGACATTGTGAAGCCACCTCCTACAACCATTGACATTGCTAATCCTCCAAGTTCAACCATTGACATTGCTAATCCTCCAAGTTCAACCGTTGACATTGTTAACCCTCCAACTACAACCGTTGACATTGTGAACCATCCAACTACAACTGTTGACATCGTGAAGTCGCCTGCTACAACCATTGACATTGTTAACCCTCCAAGTTCAACCGTTGACATTGTGAACCATCCAACTACAACTGTTGACATCGTGAAGTCGCCTGCTACAACTATTGACATTGTGAACCCTCCAAGTTCAACCGTTGACATTGTTAACCCTCCTACTTCAGAATAATTATGGATATGGATACCCTAAATCCTATCCACTCTACTCTCTGACTAATTCACATTACAGAATTATTCTGAGATCTTTGTGATCTCAAATGCATCTTTAATAGCACTGAGGGGAGTATGAATGTAAAATTATTATTCAAAATAGCAGACCATAGGTTTAAATCCAGTGTAATGGCTGGATCTGTTAAGAGTTAAACATAAATGATGCAAAGAAATCATGAAATTAAATGTTGTAATAATATTATTGTACATATTGTATAACAATTATTGTATTGAATAACAATCATAAATATAACATTGTTTACCAAAAAATACTGAAATATGTGATGTTGATGAAAAAGTACATCAAGTTGAGCATCAGTCATCTGAAACTTCTTATGGAGTTGCTCCATGAAGCTTAGTTTTGATGTCAGTAAGTTCAGATGTCATGCAGACTAAAAAGTTATGCAACAATTTGGATGTTATAGTTAAGGGGAGTGGGGAAATATACGTATTTGACACCCTATATATGTACATGGACTAATTTATTTCATCATACTTTCTCATTCATAATGGATTGCCGATCGCCTTTATGGCATTATAAGCTAAACAAAATAATATTGAAGTAAAAATGTAAATGTATGAAACATGGAAACATGAAGGCAAAACTTGTAGAAACGTGGGAAATTGGGCTGGCTGGGTTCATGTGTGTGAGTTGTAGGAATAGGTAATACTTGCTAATGAACTTAGAAAATGATTAATATTATGTGTACATGTTCAAACCATGTATTATGGATACACAACACTTATAATGTGAAACAATGAAAAAAACATGAAACAAATTAGTCAAGCAAGCATTAATTGTTAATAGCCTTCTTCATAGCTTCCATCGTAATCTACATGTATAAGTTTATCCGGCAGGTCAAGATACATGTCTTTCCATTCTTCTACCAAGCTAGAAGTATACTGAGACTTAGTCTCGGCTGGAAAATAATGCAGGCCCTTTTCTTGTCTATGATTAGCGAATTTCCCATTCTTTACAATATTCGGAAATATGCAATAAAGTTTGTTTGTATGACAGTGATAGATGTGCCACATGGACCACATGTCCCTGACCCCATTGAACCATGTGTTGTGTATGATGGGGGCATCTATTGTCGGTTTAAATGTTGAGTTAGAACGTCTTGTGTTATGGTACCAAATCTGGAATTTTCTCCAACTTGAGATTTTAGGACTGAACCCCCAGGTAGTTGGTATTTTGTACATGTAAACTGGATTCTTATTGAAAACTACTCTTATCGCGTTACACATTGATGGTGTTTGCTTCATTTTTTCGAGACATTGCGGTTTATCTGCGAGGGGGTCGGGAAAGATCGTTGAGAGTCCTACTCCCGAGACGTCATCCCTGTGCTGGTATTTTAAATGCACTGGCTTAAGCCATGTATAAAAATGTGGTGATACATCGACATCGTCCTCCAGAATGACGCATATTTCTTTATTATCTGGACCGAGTTTCCAGGAATCGATCCATTGTCCAATTATACCCACATATTTATCTTGTATATGCACGCATTTGACAATATGTGGCTTAAATTTGAAATTGCTCACCATTTTGAAAAGTTCTTCATTAAGTTCATTGGTCTGATTCTCCCGGTCAATCCAAATATCCAAGACGACCTTCTCACCATGGTATTCAGCATTATCAATATGCTCTAAACAAATCTGGAGCGACTTCGTTCTTTCCTGAGTGAGAACGATAATTCTTAGGTCCACCGGCGTGAGAGTAACGTCCCCCGTGCACTCTAAATGTTCAGACCCAATCACTGTAGTACTTGATTTACTCCTGTACATGTCAAGTGCCCATTTCAATGCGGTTGATGGCATTCGATTTACATTGAGGGCTGTTGAATCTTGTGTACTGTTATTATTGGTGCTATTTAGTATTTGCTTCACTTCTAATGACACCGTCCGATATGCGTCTACAACCCTTTTGTAATCCAGTGAGTGTGACGAAGACAACATATCATTTTCCCCATTTTGGAACATGTCATGTACCGGATCCTTGCTCATGTCCTGTATTGGATCCTTAGTCATGTCTTGAACCAAATCACGGGTCCTATTGTTGCCACCACTATCATGATATGAAACAGGAATGGGATTTACCATTTCAATTGTTCTTAAATTAAAATTGAATATGTTTTTATGTGTTTTGGTGTCAGTTGTGGCAAAAAGTAATATTAGTGCAACAAACACGACCAATGATCCTAGACAGCCTTTTAACAGAGTAAATGTAGACACAGTCCATCCATTTATACATTGCACCATCGTAAATAACTTAAGAATATGGCCGCCAGGGGGGTCCTTAAGAAAATGAACATTGATTTATTTCTCTTAGTTTAGCTAACCATCATATTAGATAATGACATAAATCTCATATCCTTTTCCTATATGGTCCTAGGTGCATACATGCACCCATAGCGTCTTTATTAATAAATCTGATATGTATGTTGACACTACAACTCCAATCTAGTCAAACTCATCAGAGCTGGGGCGTCCCCATTTAATATAGTCCATTTTGTATGGTAATTAACTGGGACATCGTTGACATGTCTTTGAAATATTGCTTCTAACATTCTACCCTAGATCATAAATGTGTGTACGGAGTTCCGGAGGCTGAAGAGCATACCTTTTCCATCTTCACATGTCATCCTTGTCTCTAGTCTTGGATCTCCTTAGCTTTGTTAATTTAATAAAATAAATGTCATAAAAATTATCTCCTTGCGGCTATTCTGGTATTAGTAGTGGTAATTTTTAGAAAAAACTGTTCTGCTCTCTTTAAAATGTGAAGCCAAACTATTGAAACGGGTATGTGAATTAGGAATTTAGTGACAACTGATTTATGATAATGTATTGTGCTTGGAGGTACAAGCCTGTCAGTGGTGACGAACATAAATAGATCATAAAATAATTAGTTCAAACATGTAGGCCAAAAGAACATGGTCTTGAATTTTAAATGGCAAATAGCCTTAAGCCTGTAACATCTCAGTCTACATACATTTAGTTCATGTTATGCTACATTCTATAGACTTGTATATAAAAATTATTTTCTGTAATTAAAAATTAAATTACCAAAGTTGTAGAAAATGAATAAGCTGCCGTTTAGAATTGAAATAGGTACAATATTCAATTAGGAAAACTCCATACTGATTATTAGATGAAGAACTAGATAACGGCAACTCCGCGGAGTAGCAAATCCCAACGAACAAAATATCAATTACCGAATTCCAATCAATTATACTCATTACTTTGGTTAAAATTGAAAAAATTAGATGTTAGAATTGCGAATTCCTGCAAAACAGCCATTTTGAATTTTCTGAGGTACAAACCTGAAAAATAATACCATAATTGTGATCTACTCCAAAATTCCTTCAATTTGAGTATAATATAGCCATACTTTGAAGGGATCGAAAAATTACTGCGAAATCGTACATTAGACAGCCATTTTGAATTTTACGAGGCTCGAATCAGAAAAAAGATACACTATTTGCAATCTACTCTTAATTGCCTTTCATTTGAGTATAATAAAGCTATACTTCAGAAAGATCTAAAAATTAGCAAAAATTTCTGTTTTTCTGACACAACCCCTGGGGGTCAGGATGAAAAACACGGAATATATGTGAAATAGATAAATGTTGTGAATATACTACCAAAATTTCAAACAATAATATTAATTACTTTGGTTTAGAATGAAAAATTTATGATTTTTGCGAAAAAGTCCCATCATTTTTAAAGCGGTGGCCATCTTGAAAAAATTTGCAATCTACTCTAATTGCCTTTCATTTGAGTATAATAAAGCTATACTTCAGAAAGATCTAAAAATTAGCAAAAATTTCTGTTTTTCTGACACAACCCCTGGGGGTCAGGATGAAAAACACAGAATATATGTGAAATAGATAAATGTTGTGAATATACTACCAAAATTTCAAACAATAATATTAATTACTTTGGTTTAGAATGAAAAATTTATGATTTTTGCCAAAAAGTCCCATCATTTTTAAAGCGGTGGCCATCTTGAAAAAATTTTTTTTGCGTAAAACTATTCACCAATATGCATCTTTCCACTAAATATGAAGAAAATCCGTCTACTAGTATTTGAGTTATCTTCCAGACGGACGGACGGACTGACTGACTGACTGACGGACAGACGGAGGGCTTCACTATATCCCTACTGAACTTCGTTCGTTGGGATAATTAAGTCAAACCAAGTCTATTGATTGGGTATTTATATATCCTTATTTTTGGGAAGATTCAGATTGAGAATTAGAGCCCCTTAAAATATTTTTATGTCTTAAGGTTTTAAGGACTGCAGAAAGTGTGAAAATGCCATATACAGTAATACCTGTGTATATTGAACATTTTTCCCTGAGAAGGTGTTCACTACAGAGAGGGCAATTCATACAGAAGTCAGTAGAGTATGTGTGGAGGAAGAGTGTCCACTAGAGACAGGTGTTCACTAGAGAGAGGTGTTCACTTAGACATGTATTACTGTATCTGCAATTAATAATAGACACATACTACATTGGGAGTTATCTTATTTTTGAATGCCCCTTGTACAAAAAAAAAATATTGTATAACATAAAAAAGTTGTTGTGTTTGCACTATAGTCCTTTATTGTGAAGCATAAAGTATACAAAAAGAAACAGAATGTGTCAATGTGTGTACATGTACAATATAACAGAGTCACTTAATATATTATGTACAGTAAAACTTGTATATAAATGTAGTGAACACCTATGGAGCCACAACGTGTTCACTGTAGGTAGGTGGTTACTACAGAGGTATTTTATACAAGAGTCAAGAAGTGTTCACTAATACAAGTTTTACTGTACTTACAATATATACAGGGTGTCAAATAAGTCCCGTCCCCCCCCCCTCTACAGCCAAAACCAAGATATTTGGTACCAAGTGTGATATATCATTGGAAAGGTCTTCCAAAGTTACGTTGATTGGCATATATTTGACACATATCAATCAGTCTCACAAATTTTTACATTTAATTAATTGAGGTGACCATATGCCTATAAACATGGCAATTTGGCGTATTTGGCAGGATTTTGAGAATCGGGTAAAAGAAAGGTCAAGGGACCAAAAGATGACTAAATATGTTTATGGCGATGTATTTAACCAATTTCTGAATAGGGTTAGATGTGTAGAAAATAGAGGTGCAAGGAAAGTGGTGAAAACCTTTTTGTAACAAGTGGAATGCGAAAAAGATGAACTTTTTTACTTATTTCTGAGGTCATATCCTTGTCATTTTGACGCAAAAAAGCTACTTAAAGGAGGGCACGTTTACTATAAAAGACATCATTAAAATATAAGTAAATGTCATCCAAAATACTTGAGAGTTGGTGAGTTAACATAACTTTGGATGATCTTTCCAATGGTATATAACACTAGGTACTGTCTCTTAAGGTTTTAGCTGTAGCAGGGGGGATGGGACTTATTTGACACCCTGTATATGTGTATATATAATATGTTTGAGTACATACAATTCTGTTGTTGCTACATCTGTGTAAATCTGAAGCAGTTTGAGTGACATGGATGATTCAAGTACATGGTTTGAGTACTCTGAAAGAATTGAGTACTTTAAATAATTTGAGTACTCTGAATGATTCGAGTACTTTGAATAATTTGAGTACTCTGAATGATAAGAGTAAATTGAATGACTTGAGTACTCTGAATAAATTGAGTACTCTGAATAAATTGAGTACACTTCAAACTTTGGTTTTTAATCAATTATCTACCTAAGATTGCTAAGCAATAACTGAAATATGAAATATAATTTAGACACTCATCACAAATTTTTGTCTTGTAGACTCAAGATGATCATTGTCATGATACATCCATTTTTTCAAAATAACTATGATACTATTATAGTGATACTTTTCTACATCAACTAATAACAGCTAAATTCTATTTAAATCTAGTGGTTACATTTCTACATTATGGCACAAAGTTATAAGCTTTGTAAGGTCTTGAGGACATTCAATAGATGGCATAACACTCATACACATGAACATACTTAGGTTATCAATGTATCAAATTCATTATCAAGCAAATTGACCAAATTACATGTACAAATGCACTGGCAGATCTGGGGGGGGGGCAAAATTAATTTTTCATCTTGGACTTAACGATTGACTTTTTCTCGGGATTTATTCTCAGTCATAAACAAACAGCTGTGTCCATATTCTTCAAAAGAAGCCAATAATTTTCAAATATATTTTTGGGGTCTCCTTGTTAATCGCCAGATCTGTCACGGCACCTGACTTGTGATGCGCCATCTATGGAAGTCTGCAAGACCATTATGGCACAGTTTAATTAATGGATTTAGAGATCTTTGGCTGAAAAGAGTATTAAGGCGAGTAGAGTCCAATGAATATGGTTAACTAATGGGCCTGGGAGTTTACGCATTTGGACTGGGAGAGTTCATATTGAGAGGTGTTCAGATATGCAGGTTTTACCGTATACTCTTCCAAAATACATGATGTTACTGGGGAAAAACTCAAGCCAAGCCAAATCAATTGAATTGGTTCAGCTTGCTATTTAGGATTGATATACAGGTTTGCATAATGTGCATTTGTGTCAAGGAGTGGTCCCACCTTAAATGCAATGCATAGTAAGTCCATTAATAGTGGACACATGATATAGATACAAAACATTGCTCTAAAAGATAGATGTCATGATAGCTGATAGCTGAAATATGGAATGCTGAATTTAGGACATGAGACAGAAAAATATAAGCCTCACCCCTGTTCTGTACCCCCTTTGTCCCATTCCCCAAAACATATTTTTTACAGACAATGTGTAGTTGGATAAAATGTTATAAGGGGGGGAGGGGGAGGAGGCAAGGTAAATATTAGATGGAAAGTGGCATTTTATTTTATAGATGGTGAAAAACAACAAAGTTTTGTTTCAAAGTTTTGTTTATCATCGGGATAACTGAGGACAACATGAGAGTAGATATTGTATAAAGGGCCAGGTTAAATATCAATATGTCATTCTTATTTACAAGTTGAGTACAATTCATAGGTTTAGTCTAATTAAATTAACTTCATTTTTTCACTTTTGGTAAAAGAGACAATTATCTAAATATCCAATTTCTAACATGTCTTGGTTTAAATATCAGTATATTGTACTGTCTCTGCAAAAACTCAATTTGAGCTTTAAAATTTGGGAACAAAATTCATTCAAAATATTCTTGAGATTAAATAATTTCATATGAACTTGTTAATTTTTGAAACAATAATATTACCAGATTAATCAAAGAAATATAATCTTCATTGAGGTCTGCTTTTTATGAGACATTACTCCAAACTTAAGCTGCCTTTTAACAATTAATTTAGGGTATGTAAAATGTACATACTTGTACTTGTATAATAAGTAACATGATCTAAAAAAGCCATACAACAGAGTATAAATACCAAGGAGCAAAATGTCACTAATGTCGCCTGTCTGGTTGTGCGATCAGGTTTTCTAATTCTTGACAAATAAAAAACTTATTATAATGTTGCTGGTAAAAATAAATAAATATCAATTATTTATGCCAAACTAAAAACACCAGAGCAACTCGAAAAACTGTTCAGTCAAAGCACATCTTATCAATTTCAAATCAGATCATTTGATATTTTACTCCCAGGCAAAAAAAGATTCTTTAAACCCCTAAAAACAATATCTATGTTCAGAGGAGCAATATCGTTTTAATGTTTATAGCAGTCCAGTACACAGCCTCCAAAAATAAGACCAACTTGGGTAAACACACTAAGGATTAGCCCATCTGGATTTAATATTTTGGGGAGCTGTGTCACTGACTGATCAAAAATAACTTATTAAAGTTTACTTAAATATTTGAAATGAAAAAGTCATAAGTCAGTCTTGTGTTTTCAATTTCCTGCTGAAGAATATGTACATACAAGCTGTAGCCAGAGAGGGGGTACTCCTAGACATTTTCCGAAAAAAATGCTTGTTTGGAAATTCATCATGAACATTTCATTTTTGAGTAATATGATATGTGGTATACTTCTGGGCAGGATTTACTTTACTTTCTAAACAATCGTCTAAAATTTCGCCAAATTATTGGTAAAATTAGCTAATAGGAACATCCAGGAAAATTCTGATTAGAGCGCCCCCTTTTCTGAACATTGGCTACAGGTCTTCCATCTATCAGTCTATATGCATATCAATTTCTTCGCTATCCAATTTTATGTTAGAGTAAGAATATAAAGTATATCGGCAGTGTTTATCAGCAAAACAATAAACAGTTGTTTGATTTCAATATACAATCAACAATGCCTTACTTTTAAAACAATCAACATATCTCTACTTTCAATACACAATCAACAATTTACTGATCCAAACAATAAAAATTTTCTAATTTCAAAACAATCAGTATTACTCTCATTTCAAAACAATTAGTGTTTCTCTAATTCGCTAATGCCTGGGTTAATTTCATTGGTTAAAAGTGAAGCACTCGAATATCTTGGCATAAAAGAATTCATTTCAATCTCACACATTGATTCAAATTGGCATATTGATTCATTAAGCGCACCTGGTATCTCGGAATACTCAGAAAATATCTTTTAAATGGAATCATTTGTAACATTCTCCGATATAGCAATTTCATGTCTTTTCCATTCTTTGTGTTTCGGCTCATTTTTCAATTCAGTTCCCGATTTCTGATTATCTGCTAAATCTCAGTCTCTTTTTATGAATCCTCGATATTCTCTGGAAACATATAAATAAAATACTGTAATGGGTTACATTTTTACAATAATACATGTATTTGTTTGCTGAAATGTTTATTTGTCATAATAATGGTAAACAAGAATGTTTGAGTAAAATAATATTTGTTTGACTCTTTGACTTTTGTTTGTTTACATGTATTTTTGATTGTTCACCAGATTGTTTGTTTACAACTTATTTGTTCATTTGCTATGAGAATATTTGATTGTTCACCAGATTGTTTGTTTACAACTTATTTGTTCATTTACTTTAAGAATATTTGATTGTTCATTGTTATGTTTGTTAATGAGAATAATTGACTGTTCACCATAATGTTTGTTTACAATAGTGTGTGTTTGTTTACAAGAATGTGTGTTTGTTTACCATAATGTATAACTTACCATAACTTATAACTTATTTGTTCATTTACTATGAGAATATTTGATTGTTTATCATCATGTCTGTTTACAACTTATTTGTTCATTTACTTTAAGAATATTTGATTGTTTATTGTAATGTTTGTTAATGAGAATAATTGTCTAATTTCTGTTTACAAGAACATTTGACTGTTCACCATAATGTTTGTTTACAATAATGTGTGTTTGTTTGCAAGAGTGTATGTTTGTTTACAAGAATGTGTGTTTGTTTACAAAAATGTATGTTTGTTTACTCACTAAATTTTCTAATGATGTTTCTTGGGTATAACCAGGACAGGAACGTGCGTGTGGTGGAGAACAAAATCCGAGATACTGCCGAGAATGGTACGACGTATCGTACCAAGACCCCTTGAACCCATCACAATCATATCGGCTTTGATTTCATCGACAAACTCACATATAGTGTGGCCAGGATGTTGTTTGATCTTGTGCGACACCTTTCCTGTAATCTGCAACAAAAGATAATGTTATATATTAAAACTGATATATTGAAACATTATCCATCAGTTTAGATCTGGAATTAAACCTGTAAAGTGAAACACCTTTGTAAAAGTGGAACAGCTTTGTCAAGTGGAACACCTTTGTAAAAGTGGAACACCTTTGTAAAAGTGGAACACCTTTGTAAAAGTGGAACAGCTTTGTCAAGTGGAACAGCTTTGTCAAGTGGAACACCTCTGGGAAGTGGAAGACCTATGTAAAGTCAATCTATCATTGGAACACCTCCCAAGTGGAACACCTCTGTAAAGTAAGTAGAACACCTCTATTAAGTGAAACACCTTTGCAAGTGGAGCACCTCTATAAGTGGAACACCTCTGTAAATTAGGAACACCTCTGTGAAGAGGAACATTTCTGTCTGTAAAATGAATACCTCCAAAGTGGAACAATCATTTTAACCCTAATGAAAGTATCATGGGAACAGCTCAGAAGTTGAACTTATACACAGGTTTTGCTGTATCATGTATTCACAATATATTTTCAAATGCATGGAAAAAGTGTTATCTTTGTAATACAGATATTAAATCTATTAAAACGTCCATTACTGTGACAAGACTAGAGACATTGATTCTAAACTCATGGATGTAAATATTGTAAATTTAATGTAAATATTTATTTAATATTAACTTACATTTTTACTAGCCAGTTTTTCCTCATATTTTTTTGTGAGGTCGTCTATCTTCTTCTTGTCCTCCTCAAACTCATGTCTTGGTACCCCTTCTGAAATTATATAAATATTGAAGATTACTGGGGAGGGAATGTGCAATATAGAACAGTGGGGAAAACGGGAAATATTTTAGATGACAAATCGTTCTAACCATAGATATAATTTTTGATTATGATAGAAAGACAATCGTTATTCTTAAATGAATTATGCAAATTCTAATATGTTACTTACTAGTCGAGCAAACCATTCATGGAAATAAATATGATTTATTACAGTGATCATGATTCGCTAACAAAATAGGAGCATAGTAAGTATGCTATTTGAAGGGTGTAGGCTTGAAAATAAGGCAACAATAAAGAAATATTACTTCTTTATTTAAATAATTAACTACATATGGGTTAATGCTTGAATCAGTTACAAATCAAAACTGTGGTGCTAGACCCAACTTACCTCTCCCTGGTAAGAAACTGTGGTGTGATACCAGTGGCTCATGGCAGTGAAACACATGGACTGTGAAAGTAGGTTTGTGGATGAATTCTGCATACCCTAAAATGAACCAGAATATGGATAAAAGATGGCTCTCGTAGCAGGGTGCATTTGGGCACTAAAATGTTGTGCATATTTAAATAGAGACAATGGCTGATATAGTAATTTGTAGAGATGTCACAGAACAAAAAAAAATCGGAACGGTTCGGTTCGGAACATTTTGCTTCGGAACGGAACAATTTCGGAATGGTTCAGAACAGAGTGACTGCGTGTATAAGATTAAAATAAGTTGATCATCTAGGTCTATTTGGTAGCGTAAAGCTTTTCAAAACTCTTCAATGAGAAGGAGTGAAAAAATGAAGCTCTTATGGTGCAAAATATTGAAAGAAAAATGCTGTTTTGTGGCGATTTAAGGGCCAAAAGTTGTGAAAGGGTAAAATTTTCTTGTTCCAGAACCGAACCGAAATTCTCAATTTGTGTTCCATGTTCCGTTCCAAGGGCATAATTCCGCGGATCGGAACAAAATCGGGTATCCGTAACACCTCTAGTAATTTGGATTCAAAAAATCAGATCTCAGCATAGCCATTCTCTTATTCTAAATAGATGAATGACCATTATTGTGGCGTCCATCTAGAACTCTGTCTAGGGATGACCACTCCAGTAACGAATTTTTGCTAAGAATTATAGCAAGTTGGTTCTTCCGTGGACCTCTATTCCCATTCTATGAAAAAAACATTTTTCTCTTATATTTGAATCTGAATAAATAATGAATGGCATTCAACATGGTGAAATAAATTCCCCTCATATTAGACAGAATGTCAGTACAAATGCACTCAGCTGTCCAACTTGTGCTAAATATCATCCTATTGTTATGGATGGCTTTATTCCTATATATGCATTTCATAACTAGTGCCTGTTTTCCAAAACATTTGTGGATAAAACTCTTTTCATTCAAATTGCTGCTTATAAAGTAAAAACTTAAACTTATAGATAAGTCGGGGGGGCTATATTAAGTATCAATTTTGGCATAAAATGGGTTGGTTTGCACTTTAGGACCACCCTACCCATCAGTTCGAGACAAAGACAATATTGGACTTCAAAAGCTATAAAAAGTCCGGCCATTATTTTATAAAAAATCACGCAGATCAATTATTAACCCATTTGGGCCTATATCATGCATACATACACTATTACAGTGTGTATTTTAAACCATGTTGCTCAACAATAAATCAACAAAAAAACATTCATGTTGATAAGAACTTCACTAAAAAAACATATATAATTCACAAGTCAGAGAATTTGAAAGAAAACTATAAAAGCATCAGACTTGTACCTTGAGTAATGAGAAATAACTGAATAGTTATTTACATTTCATGAAGTAATGTTTTCATTGATAATGTGTTGATTCCATAACATTAGGAACATTTTGATAATTGTTGATGCTATTTTGTTTTATCATTGAACATTTGGAGAGACTAACATAAGAGACTTCACATAATTGTCTTATTGGGTAAGACTCTATATCAAAGAGTCTACCCTGAGCACAGAAGTTTTGACAATTTTACAGTTCAGTGGCGCCATTCTCGATGCTATGCTGTCACAGCCTGGGCCATAAATTAATTCAAACCAGCAGAGCTGACATTTTTTCAACCAATCAGCAAACAGAAAAAAACATGTTTAACGATGGTCAATACTGGGTAATGATTTTAAAGGGAATGACCTATTTTAGAAAATCGTCCGATCGACTACAAAATCTGGTTGACTCAGCCAGTTCTGATGTTTCTCTTTAACTTAAAAAGTGTAGATAAAGCTCTCTTTTAAGAAGCTAAATCAAACAAATGCGAAAGATACATGGAGTCTGATTATACCTAAATGCACATTATTGGCTGGAAAACTGGGTGATTTCCTCACATTAATTGAAATCTTTATGCGCATCTGTGTTATTTATTGTCACCATTATCTCCTAAATTAGAACAGTAAGCCTGTATACTCATTTTCCTGTCCAATTAACCCTTGAGTAAAATACTTCATAGTTCACGTTTCAAATAGCGCAATTGTGTGAAATGAGAGGAATTAGCAAGGATTAAAGCAAACAGGCATGTAGTTGACACTCTAAATTATGTGAAAGTGCACGAAAATCAGAGATTAAGAATCTTAAATGAGAAATATAAGTGAAATTAGCATGAAAAGAGGTATATTTAAAACAAGGGCTGATGAAATAATCTAAAGTTAGAACAAGGACGGAGCAAAGGAACTCAGTGTATTATATATAATTACCAAGTCAAATAAATTCAACCCAAATTCCTAATTTCTTTCCGGATTTGAATTTTTTTTATTTTTCAATCACAAACTTTGAAAAACTGACAGAATGCAATATCGCTGAAATGTAATAATGGAAAACAACCAGAACAGCTCAGCGTTAAGTTAACCTTTGATGCAGAGGGCTCAGGTTCAATCCCCAGTTAGGGTAAGCCTAATTTCATTGTTGTACTTAAAAAACATTCACGGGCTTTACATTTTCAAGTAAATGTAGCAGAAAAAATTGTAATTTGAGGATCTATATTTTAAGATGGCGCTTATCATAAATAATTGAATTATTAAGTAGATTGGAGTTTGGAATCAAAATGATATCTGGACCAGTATCTACAATCTAATTAATTTTGAAAACGTTAACGCATTATGTTATCTCCATGGCATCACTATGCTAATCCAGTGATCTCCCCGGCATTCAAGCAAGTGGGCGCAGCACCTACGTACCTGAGATTTTGAAAATAGGCTTGCACCCACCTGAAAATCCATTTGCACCCACTTGAAAATGAGAAAAATCATGAAAATTATTGTTTGATCAATTTTGGTTTGAATTGTGAAAATGAGTATTTTGCAACCCACTTGAGAAAGAATCCAGTGGAGATCACTGTAATTTATATAAACATGTGAGCTAAAAATCAGATATCCAAAAGAGGTGACATAAATGGGTGAGTTCAAGAGACAAGAGACTTAAACTGCAAGATGATACAGTGGTTCCCTTACAAGAAATGTCAAAATTAATTCTAAAAATGTCCTTACAAGACAAATGAGTTAACTGGTTATACATGATAGAAACAGAAAGCCAAGGGAAAAGTAGTATTAGATAGCTCAATATACTTTCCAGATTCTGTGTCTTACTACTTTTCCCTTGGCCTATGAGAAATAGCACCAATTGATACAACATGTTTAAACTTTTTAGAAATTATTTTGAGAAAATAACATTTTCACATGGACTTGACCAAAGTATGATATATTCCTATACTGAAGGACTTTAATTGCACCTTTACCCCCAACAAATCCGATTTCCTTAAAATTCATTAATCATTATTTACTTTATTGATTAATGTCAGGCTTGTAATGATATTAGGTCACAAACTGACAGTTTCCAGAAGCTTCCTTGATGCATATCAGTGCTGATTACAATTAAAAAAAGTAGGGTGCTGCATCTTGACTTGTAAGGATTTTAAAGTCCAGTTGCAACTCCATTTGCAACCAGTTGGACCCAGATGAAACTTCTATAATAGCCACAACACTATATTCACCTTAATTATCACAAACACTCTACCTACCTTAATTACCACATATTTCTATCCACCTTAATTGCCACAACACTCTACCTGCCTTACTTTTCACAATACTCTAACTACCTTAATTGCCACAGCACTAACAACCTTAATAGCCACAACACTCTGCCTACCTAAATTGCTACAGCACTACCGTCCTTAATTGCCACAACACTCTACCTGCCTTAATTACCACAATACTATACCAACCTTAATTGCGACAACAACCTTAGTCTACCACCTTAATTGCTACAAGCTACATGTACCTACCTAAATTGCTACAATAGTACAACACTCTACCCTCCTTAATTACCACAATACTCTACCTAACTTAATTGCCACAACACTCTACCCACCTTAATTGCCACAACAGTACAACACTCTATCCACCTTGATTACAATTTGCCACAACCCATATCCACCTTAATTGCCACAACAATCTACCCACCTTACATGTATTTGCCATCTGCCACAACCCCATGTCCACCTTAATTGCCACAACACTCTACCCACCTTAACTGTCAATACAGATTTCATCATGGAATTTCAAAAACACAACCAGATGGTCTCTATTGATTATAAGATGATTACTAAAAGTAATTAGGCCAACACAGGTTAATTGTTTTAGACCCCGTTTAGCGGACTATTCTTAAAAGTGGACAAGGGAACTGGTGTTTGAAAAATTGAATGATTCAAAAAGATGAGAAATATTATTAGTTCTAAACTGAGGAAAGAAAGGGGAAAGATGCGATCTTGAGATGTTGAAATGAACAGGCTTTGTCAGATATTGTTACCATTAAACATACATTTAATCTGTGGTTAGTAAATATAGAATTTTTATCAGGTAGACTGCTTGTATTACCTGAGTATTTTGAAGTGAAGAACCACAGAAAAATGACAATCAGGCTTAATATTTGTAATACAGCAGGCCTAGTCACTCACATTTTTTGCCTAGTAGGAAACGGTGAAATTAAAAAGAAATTGAATATCAGGTCTTTAGTCAGTTAGTGAGCTCTCTGCGATATTGCTTCTGTAATGATTGAACATGAATATCATTTCACAAACAATAATGCCAAATATGGAAAAAACTTGAGTAATGTCACGTCAGTTTTCAGATGTTTATCCTCTAATTTTCTGTGAATGTACAGTTTGTTGTTAGTGTACAGTGTGTAGTGAATATACAGTTTGTTGGTATTACAGTTTAAGTGTACACTTGTGTCGTGAATGTACAGTTTGTTGTTTGTGTATAGTGTGTGATCAATGTTCAGTTTGTAGTTAGTGTAAAATGAGTGAGTGAATGTACAGTTTGTTTTTAGTGTACAGTGTTTGTGGTAAATGTACAGTTTGTTGTTAGTATACAGCGTGTAGTGAATATACAGTTTGTTGGTATCGTACAGTTTAAGTGTACACTTGTGTCGTGAATGTACAGTTTGTTGTTTGTGTGGTAAAGCCGTAAAGGTAGAGTTTGTTGTTAGTGTACAGTGTTTGTGGTAAATGTACAATTTGTTGTTAGTGTACAGTGTGTGGTGGATGTACAGTTTGTTGTTTGTAAAGTGTGTGGTGAATGTACAGTTTGCTGTAAGTGTACAGTGTTTGTGGCGAAAGTGCATAGTGTAGTGAGTGTACACACAGGGCCAAGTTATATCATATGATGTGATAAGTGCATAATGTAGTGTGTGTACAGTGCCAAGTGAATATATATGATGTGATAAGTGCATAATGAAGTGAGTGTACAGTGCCAAGTGAATATATATGATGTGATAAGTGCATAATGTAGTGAGTGTACAGTGCCAAGTGAATATATATGATGTGATAAGTGCATAGTGTAGTGAGTGTACAGTGCCAAGTGAATATATATGATCTGATAAGTGCATAGTGTAGTGAGTGTACAGTGCCAAGTGAATATATATGATCTGATAAGTGCATAGTGTAGTGAGTGTACAGTGCCAAGTGAATATATATGATGTGATAAGTGCATAATGTAGTGAGTGTACAGTGCCAAGTGAATATATATGATGTGATAAGTGCATAGTGTAGTGAGTGTACAGTGCCAAGTGAATATATATGATGTGATAAGTGCATAGTGTAGTGAGTGTACAGTGCCAAGTGAATATATATGATGTGATAAGTGCATAGTGTAGTGAGTGTACAGTGCCAAGTGAATATATATGATGTGATAAGTGCATAGTGTAGTGAGTGCACAGTGCCAAGTGAATATATATAATGTGATAAGTGCATAGTGTAGTGAGTGCACAGTGCCAAGTGAATATATATGATGTGATTAGTGAGTAGTGTAGTGAGTGTACATTGCGTAGTGAGTATAAAATGTGTTATAAGTGTAGTGCACTCACTACACTATTATATGATGTGATAAGTGCACAGTGTAGTGAGTGTACAGTGCTAAGTGGATATGTATGATGTGATAAGTGTTCAATGTAGTGAGTGTACAGTGCCGAGTGAAAATGTATGATGTGATAAGTGTACAATGTAGTGAGTGTACAATGTGGAGTGAGTATGTGATAAGTGCATGCCTAGTGCAGTGTGCAGAGTGTCAGTGAGTACAAAGTTGTGTCACGTGTACTGGCTGTATATTGTGTTGTGAGTATACAGTGTGCTGTGAGTGTACAGTTTATTGAGTGTGGTATGTCGGCCAATGAGCAGTGTACATTCTGGGATCAGGAGGAGTGAGTAGCTCCCATAATTCTTTCATATTCTATCGTATTCGGGGATTCCCCATTACATCATCTCTTGCATCATCTCCAATCAAATTGCAGGATTCAATCACGTGAACAAACATTAGCATGTGCTCTCTCAGTGCTGCGCATGCGCAAAGTTAAATTGGCGTTAACATCAGTTCAACATCATCATTTCAAACCCATGGCGTAGAATAATGGAAATAACGTCACAACGCATGCGCGTAAATCGACATTTCATGGTCCAAAGATTTCAATGGAGAGCAGTCTTCATCAAAATTTAAAATCTTAATAACTTTTTAGCAAATCATTTATTTTCTTAGGATTCAACGGATCCTTGTTAGACCCAACGAAGTGTTCATTTTGATATATAAAACAGCAAAATCCATCCACAGATCTTTCGGCCTTTTAATGATTTAATTTTTGGGATATTTTGCTTAAATCCCCCATTGGCCGCCATTATAAACTTTGAAAAAACTCAAATCCTCATCATTTCATATCATTCGTTAAGTGATCTAAACAACTCCAATCGCTTAGGATTCAACGGATTCTAAGAGATCAAAGCTAATACAATCTGTTGACAACCCCCGTTTCAATATTTGCCGCATAATCTTTCGGCCTTTTAGGTTATAAATTTGTCAATATTTTGATTTTCGACCATTAAATGACGTACTTGGATCCCAGATTCATTGTCCCGGGATTCATGACGCTATTTCCATTATTCTACGCCATGTACGGTAATACTATTGAAGTTACTCGATCCATACTTGTAGAGAATACTCATAAAACTACAGTGAACAATTGGAGATCCATTTTAACGGCAAATTGAGGCCTGTTTATAAAATTTGTTTTCGAACGTGCTAATATGATAGGGCATCTTTGGGAAATCTCCCCCCCCCTGTTCTGGGATGATACCTCAATATCTGTTCACCACTCAACAAAAAGAGATCATTATGGTTACTTTTGCTAAAATGATAGAAAATGTCAAAACTTACAATCAAATGCCTGTTCTGCGTGATGTGAGGCATCGACTGGTATCATAACGGTCTTGTTCTCCGACATCTTGTTGCGCTGCACCTCCTAAACCGTTCAGAAACTGGATAAAATGTATGATTTTTATAGCAATGTGATTTTTACAGGATGATTTTTATACGCATGCGCACTTTGGAGAAAATGTCAGCAAGATAGAAATACAAGGAAAGTTTTAACCAAAGATTTATATTTTATAATCATCGAAAGTTTTTACCATCATTCTATCTTATTACTATTTTAAATGACGTTTTAAATGGTAACCATCTATCAAACAGCCCTAAGATAAATATATTAATAAGCCAAGATAGATCTAATGAGTTTAAACGATAAATGCAGACCAAAGATAGTTTTCAGATACACAATTGAGAAGTACAGTGTCTGTCAAAGTCGAACGCCATTGACGACAATTAAGTCTACCAAAAGTGTTCGGTTCGGCAGGTGTTCGCAAGTCCATAGTTCTTTAACTTGATATATGGCATACGTTAGACCGGAAAAGTGTTTACATTGAGAGGTGTTCAAATAAGAAAGGTGTTCGGATCCCGGGGTTTGGATATATGACAGGTTTTACTGTACGCTTGAATCATTACATAATTAGGACCAAAGGGAGGGTGGTGACCACGCAGACGCACCAAAGAAGGCCGGAAGACATAGAATTACAGAAATGGCCAGGTACAGCCCTATAGCCTTATTAGAGGCACAGGATCAAGAAGTCCAATTGCTCGCTGGGTCTTTATCGAATATTGATATTTTTCAGCCAATTTTCCAATTTTCAAAACTGTCAGAACTAACATGACTAAGCATCCTCCAAAGATTTGATCTTCTCCTAATTATCCTACTCTGACCTCAAAAGACTGCATTCTTACACAACAAAAAACAAGCCACAAGTGTTCAAATTCAAGTGCCACCGGTTCAATGTTGTTCATCTACATGAAGGATATTGACCCCACAGCTGTATTGATAACATTATCAGAAGTCTTAACTAAGGTCAGGTCATGACCTTAAAATAGTCAGTTGCAAACACTGTAGATGAAAACAAACAAAGAAAATATTAAGACATCAATTAAAATGACAAGTAGTGGCCATGCTCACCTAATTGATCGAACTCGAGCCTTGACTGCTTTTATATTGAACTTGCAGCCCAGAGAAGATCTTGGGACTACTATCCCCCCCCCCCCCCCCCATTAGTCCACGGAAAGGTTGATTTAGGCAATATTATTTTTATTTGCTGTGTATTAGGCCTACATTCTCCAAAATAATCATGTAAACAAAGGGCAATATATTTCAAAAGACAAAACCAGATTATTCGTGAAAAATGAGATGCTCTCTAAAGTTATAGTAGAAACAGATCATGATCTGTAATAATGTCCTCTTCATCGGAACGTCCGTACAAACGCGGCCTTTTAAAGATGCAGGGGGCCTTAGAACCCCTTACATTTAGCATTAGATCCCAACGAGAGTATTAAAGTACAGGTCATATCTGTATTTGTAATTGAATGTCATTGTGCTGCATGTAGCATGTAGCTATAAAACACAATCAATACAACAAATTGTAAACAACTTAGTCAGTAGTCACATGTACAAATACAATCTAGTTGAGTCTAGCTGTGTACTGAAAGTAAATTGTACGCTGTGATAACAGGACGTCAATCCGGCTGCTTCTGAGGACTTTGTATATTATATCCTGAAATTAATCATCTCTAATATTGAAGTACGACTCCAGGGAATAGCAGTGCAACAGCGAGTGGTATTGAGAGAAAGTGAACGCAGTCATATGAAGTTCAGCCACAAGCTATAAAATGGCCACAATTGAAGAATCAGCAGATACTCGTCTCAGAAGGGTTCTGATAGCAGTTGATGCCTCGCCCCAATCTGAGGAAGCTTTCTCATGTAAGTGAGAGTTTTTGGGGAGAGGGAGGGGGCGGTGGGAAATTATGTGGGGATGGGTCATGAAGGGACTTGGGTGGATCATGGATGGTATTATAATGCGGCCCCCATAATCTCAGAGGATTATAATGGGGTCCCCATAATCTCAGAGGATTATAATGGGGTCCCATAATCTAAGAGGATTATAATGGGGTCCCCATAATCTCAGAGGATGTTGATGTTGTCCCGGCCTCCCGCATTCTCAGATCCTCTACTAACGTAGGAAATGTAGGCTAAACCGATGAGTGAAGGTCCAGTATTGGACGGCGTAAGCTTACAATGGCTGCGCATTTGGGGCCCTAAAACCCCAAATTGGGCCCACTTTTTGAAAATTAAAGGCCCATTTTTGATAAATTCGCCTACAATTTGAAAACAATGCAAAAAGGCCAAGTAATGCCCATAAAGGCCCACTAATTGAGGTCCTACAACATTTTTCTTGGCCCATTCTGGGGGGAGGGGGGGAGGGCATGGGCCTCCCTGGATCAGCCCCCCCCCCCACTTCTTTGATTCTGTGTCTGGCTTTAGTTATCCTCCCGGGTCCTACATTCAGTCGTAGAATCGTATACCAGTATCAACATTCTACTCGGTTTACTCATAGCACACACCCAATAAAAATATCGATCTGTAAATTAGATCAATAATATTATTGAAATAAAAAGAATGCGATAACCAATTGTTGGTTCTGCATCTGCTGCAGACAGAAACAGTCGCTTTAATTTACCGTTATATGACTACACGTTAACAACTCGGAACACATCAGTGATAACCTTTATTAATTGCAATCAATATTGTCCATGAACCTGGAATTCACTGATATAGCAAACCTTGGATGATGCAAAATCTAACGGATCCTCGGGCCCTCGTTATTAAATAAACTTAATTTTTGTTATTTTCCATTTGAAAAATGGGTATCATTTTCATCATTTTATCATGATTATTATAAAACATATGATCTCATTGTCAGGAGCTCCATTATTAACAGATTATGTCTAACGAGTAACGAGTGGCCATTTTTACACTAAATGTGGCTAATGTTAATAACACTTGGGCTAATTTTATAAATGCATGATTGTATGTCTGTACCTTTTCTTTTATAATTTTATTCCTTTAAAATAGAGTTCCATATACCATGAACTAGGCTCTGTCCCTCACATTCTCCAAACCACGGGCCTCTACAACTCAACCGTACCTCGGGGAGAAGGACGCAGTGGATGATGTCTGAGAGCCCTGCGTTCGGAGTATGTGACCCTCAGGGTATAAGTACATACAGTAAAACCTGTCTTAGTGAACACCTCTCTTTAGTGAGCACCTGTATCTAATGGACATCCTTCCTCCACACATAGTCCACTGACTTCTGTATAAATCACCCTCTCTGTAGTGAACACCTACCACCATTGAACATTTTTTCTCGGCAAAAAAATGTTCAATATACACAGGTTTTAGTGTAGTACGTTTATGTCATTGAAACCGTATAACGGCATTACAATAATCATTTGCACGTTTCATACATGATTGCAGGGTACTTTGAGAATATCCACAAAGAAGATACGGAGATTATTCTAGCCCACTGCCCAGAGCAGCCCAACTTCCCGTATTATACATTCGACACAGGTGAGACATTGATTAAATTAAATCGGTTAAAGTTGCAGTTTAGCGCATAGTCACTTGAAACATGGGCTAGCATTGAAAAGGAGATTCACATCATAAACTTGAAGTTCACAAAACACAATAACTGAATATCGAAAAGTTGAAGTTAGATTATTAGATTGCAATTTGCAGAGTAAAAAGCTCAAAAATGTTGAAAAGTCCATGGCCATGCTATTTACTAATACTATACATGCGTGTAATTGTACTGCATGCTATGCAGTCAATAGTCTTGCTCAAAGACTGTATCCACCCCCCCCCGTCACCTTCACTATATTTACCTGGCAATATACAGAGAGAAGAATAAGGGGGGGGGGGGAGTACAGGGTCTTTTAAGCAAGACTATGCAGTCAATATCACGTTGATACAAAAAGTTCTAAATTCTAATAAAATCCTAGCCCTAACAAAATGAGAATATATTGATGCTTATTGTGTACTTTTTATTTGCGAACATTCAAGCTTGACGCACGATTTCACTTCTCAATGTATTAACTAGTGGATTAATCTTAACTGATGATTGTCAAAATATGAATATCCATGCATTCAGATAAGTCATTTTTTACGTCATTTTACAATTGGTTGCATTTTGGATTCCTTTATTAAGTAAAAATGATTATTTATTCACTTTATTTTTTGTCTGGTTTGTTGCCATTCTAAGACAATCAAATGATTCACACTTGGCTTTTCTGATTCGTTGTTATGGTAAGTGTTCATTTATTATTTCGTTGTCGCGGTGAGTGGTAACATTCACAAGTATTCTAGTTTTATGTTGTTTGGTCTGTTGTCATGGTGATATGATCAAATGATTCAAATGCATTCACAATTGAGTTATCCGGCGCGTTGTCATGGTAATACAATTAAAGATTTATTTCCAATCCAAACAATATAGATCTATCTCTAGGCTTTTTGTGTTGCCATGGTTATCATTGTTGTTTGCTGTCAACACATGGTTGATTTGTCGTCATGACAACACAATCAATGGATCATAAACAATAAGTTGGTTGGCTTCTCATGATGTGGCATAAACATGTAAACAATCTCAAAGCCTAAACTCTCAAGCCTAAACTGAATAACATATTTTCCTTCAACTGAATTCCACAGAAACCTTGTACAGCTTAGCATGCAGCACCAAGCCCCAGGATCAAACTCCAGAAACCAAAGAGCAAGAGTCAAACAAACCCGGTACGTTTGACTCACCCATATGCTTACTTGTGTGTTATTTGCTTAATTTAGTACCCCGTTCGCAGAGTCTAGTTATAAACTACCCTCTGCCTATATATACTATATTACAGTTTAACAGCCCCACCCCCAAATTGCAAACTTATTTGGGGTGCAGTCCAATGGCCCTGCATCGGCTTTAAACAATAATATCGTATTTTTAATAATTTTCTGAACAATTATATGTTTACTAAGTTCACGCATTACTTGGTTATTTCGTCTCACTTTTTGTTAAATATTTTAAGGAAAAATAAGGATAAAGATGGATATAGATGAGACAATTTTCGAATTTGCTCTCAATTCGCTTCAAATCCCCCATGCTTCTGCAAAATGAGTACGAGTTCAAATTTCGTTTTGTCCTCTAAAAATATTGTATTCAAAAGTTTTTGATATAATTTGACAATATGATCCGTCTATACTGTATCAATAATATTTTTCAAATAATACCAGTTGGGTTATTCGGGGATGAATTTCTTCATCTAGGGTCATTTGATAGATTATATCAAGCAATAATTTCAAGATACCTCTCGGACATAACCCCGCACCGGCGCACCTTAATGAAAAATGAATCTTTACACTTTAATATTGATTGCTTGTTATTAAGATAATTAGTAATCATGTGTTTTGTTCAGACAAATACAACATAAGCTTTTAAGTTTAAGTATATACTAGTAAGTATTTAATTTATTATAAACTTTCGATATAATATTTCGTGCCGTTTCGTCATAAACATTTGGGCAATTCTATTGGGCAATTTGGGCAATTCTATTTTTCAAAACTGGACCGAGATTTGGTGTTGGAATTCTATGTCCTGTCAATAGCTAATGTTTTTCGCCCACCTGGTGTCAAAATCTGGTATCCGTTTTAGCACCACATGTACACCGTCGAAGCGGCACCAAATCGACGCCGAAGCGGCATCAAAAGTTATGACTGCACATTGCTTACGTAGATATGCTCTGACCGAAAATGAGTCGAACCTTTATTCTCATGGTGCCTTGGGGCTGGGCTGAAAGTTGCAAACTTTATCTATTTGTTTAAAATTACACGATTCGATTTCCCATATTAACATAGATGGCACCTTTCATTATTCTATCAGTTGAACTGTTTTAAGCAGAGTGGAAGATATCATAACTTCATCACTGATGTAAAAAAAACTTCAAAGTTACAGCTAACTTACATTTTCGCGGACCCGACCCATATCCAAAAACGATACTCTTTACTTTTTACCGTTTGTTCAGGAATGGCTATTTCTGGCGGCGACTGGGAGAGGGTAGTCCAAGAGCATAAAGAGGCCACCGATGAGCTAATCAAACATTTCCAGAAACGCCTCCAGGATCTCAAGGTATGCTTAGCCTTTCCTTGTTTGTTTGTTGATTTGGCAAGTGTATTGCAATTGTATTTTAAATATATGAAGAGAAATAAAACTTGGAATTGAACTACGTCAATTTTATTAATCAGAGAGGTCAAACTACAGGTATTCAAGAGAGCGTGAACGTGAACTTCAAGGCGCACGCAGAAAAATATAATGACGTCAGCTATGCGATTAGTTTGTATGCGTGGGCCCTCTATTAAATTGTTTTAAAGAACATGTTTTGACCAAGTCAATTCTGTGTTTCAGGTGAAACATAAGGTCCACGTACAGCAGCAGGTAGCAGGGGCAGGGGACGCTATCTGTCAGGTGGCAGAGAGCGAGGGAGTGGACCACATCGTCATTGGCTCCCGGGGAATGGGCGCCATACGCCGCACAATTCTTGGCAGCGTCTCCGACTATGTCCTCCACCACGCCAAAGTTCCCGTCACAGTACATCTCAGGAGACACTAGACAGTGGACCTATGACGTCATTATACATATATGAGACACTAGACATTAATCGTACGGCGTCTCTGTGACTAGTCGAGACATGAGGTCGTGTCGATATATAATTACTCGGTTGTTGGTACTTTTATTTTGACATTTCTTTTTTCATTTAATTTGTAATAAGTGCAATGCAGAGGACATTGGTACATAAGTTTAATTTAATCAGACATTGGTCAAATATAACAGACTAAATCGTGTAGCATCGATGATATACGTGTAAAAAGGTGATTTGAAATAAATAATTGGCGGTAATCTCGAGTTTTTCTCATTTATACATGTTGAAGTGGCTTTCCTGTGCACGCCTCGCTATTATGGCTAAAATAAGATAGTTTGCAAAAATGACTAAAGATCGAGAGCTAACGATATAAGTTATAGGCTAATTCCCACAAACGGTAGGTTATCTCAATACAGATTTACATAATAGACGATGTCATCTTCGACCCCCCCCCCCTCTTTTTCCAAGCCATTCCATTGCCGAAAAATCAAATGACGTCAATCACCAAATGACTAATCGCATTTATTTGAGCGGAGAAATCTCCAAGATAAATTTAAATGAAAATAACCCAAACCTTTTGATTTTGAATCTTAAAACATATTTGTAAATAATAATGATGGAAAATATGATATTTAATTGATATATGTAGTGTAATATTTACACACAAACCAATGGGCCAGATGTGAAAAACAACCTAGTAGTTAACTGCCATCTATACGAGTCCTGAGCCCTCATTATCCGGTCAGCGCTAAATTAGCGTTGCGATTTGCGTTGCGCTTGCGAATCAACATTATTCGCAAGCGCAAATCATGGTTTGCGTCGTATTACGCGCTTCACGCAAACGCAGACGCAACGCAGACGCAACAGTATGCTAATCGCAAATAAATTGGAAACGCGGGAAATTTAAACTTAGAGCTCAAAATAGATTTATCGATTTTTTAATGTCTATGTATGTTTACGCCAGTGCGGATGTGTCAATCCCATACTTGGACGTGTTATAGGTACATACATAAAGCTGGTTTGTAATTAGAGGTTATGTCACTATGACGTGAAATATGCCTGAGTTCTCCCAATATAGGCCGACCTTGGGAGGCTCTATATTTGGGCAAGAACGAAGGCATATTTCACGTCATAGTGACATAACTGATGTATTACATGCCTTTGTTCCCATGGTTACTTTGTATCAATGACGTGACGTCATGATATTATCATGGTTATTAAAGAAATCTAATATCAAAACGAGGTAAGCGGGCTATATCGGGGTAATCGGGTAATATCGGTGGATATAGCTCGCTAACTTTCCCATTGACTTCCATACAAATGCTTCGCTAGGTATGTAATACAAACTTTTATTCCATACTTAGTAGTGTTATAGGTATATAACATGCGGGAATATAACTGATATGTGACGTGAGCGGGAGACATATATATCTACTGAGCCAGGGGACTTTGCTATTATTCCTAACAATCTACTAAGTATAGAATAAATCAGTTATTAAATGCTCGATTTTTGATACAGGGTATATCCCTCGGTAAATACAATATATCAACCCTCGGTCCCTACGGTCCCTCGGGTTGATATATTGTATTTCCCTCAGATATACCCTGTATCAAAAACCTCCCATTAAATAACCTCTATATATTTTCATCAGCGGTCAGATATAGCTATACGTCCCGCTCTGAGCGGGCAGATATAGTATATCTGCCCGCTGACGTCATAATCGCCGTTCGCATATTGGTTCATTTTTGTAACATGAGCATAATTACTGTAAACGATAATGGAGAAAAGGCAGACAATTGCGATCTGTTTGAAGGAAGGAAATGAGCGTATCCCTGTTAAACAAGGATTTCAGAAATAAATGTGGATGAATATCTGAAAATCAGGCTATTCTAAATGAATTCTTACGGTTGGTTGGACATTTTCTGAACTCCGGCCAATTGAACAGCGTGAACAAAATGACCAAGATTGGTATGGTATAAACAGATCATCCTATAGTTCAATATCCTGAACCTCATATATGATAATCTCTATTTATCCCATGATACTACTAATTCCCGATGAATAACCGGGAATATTTTTGATATTGAGAAAAATCGTATTGAAAATTTTTGCCAAACAAGGCTTCCTCTTTCAATCAGTTGGGTCGATATAGCATGCTAAAATGATGTTCTTATGTGAAAAACGAATTCCAGTTTTATCATCATCGCTCTGACACAGACAAAAATGCTTACGTATTGCTGAATGTTTTGATGTTGATGTGTTTATGTTACACATGTACAATAATTTTTTTATATTTAAAAATATCATAAAGCTAAGTCATATTTTCTTGATTAAATATACCATTTTTTCATAGAAAAATCTAACTAATGATTTTATGAAGACAGTTATGAATATCATGGAATAAAAAGCTAATTTACTGGTCGGGATTAAATATGGGTTTATTCCTCATGACAATTTGATATTTCACATATTGTGAGGGACAATTTGGTATTTCATTCTGACCCTCCGGGCTCTCGGTAAATATCATATTGTCCATCATAATAAAACCCATATTGAATCCCTCCCACTACATAACCTATATATATCTTGCGAAAATCTAGATCTGTCACTGGAAGGCAGCCCATCTTGAAAACAAGACACGGTGTCTTTGTAATTAGTCCGACTGATATAGCCTACCTAGAGAAAACCGCCGATACCTCAGCAACAATGTTCGAAACAGTAGGTTGGGATACCCCGAATATATCTCCATTTATCATTTGCATACAACCTGTAGCATAAAATCGTAATGAAATGAATACTTTTAGCTGACATGAAATTGCCTGAGGATTCCTTGTTCTTGACGCTAGATCCCCATCTAATATATTAATCAACTCAAGAATGAGTGGCCTCGGCATGCGATATCTGTTTAATATCTCATCGTCAGTCATCTCTAACGGCTGACTCCTGTCTCTGAATAAGCGTAAACCTCTTCTATTGTGAACATCCTGGAATAATATGCGCCACATTATCCAGCTTGATCGAACCCTAATATTTTAATTTTAGCAGACGATATTTGCGAAATGGAATTGCAATATTTATTATAGATTTCACAAAACCAAGGTAGCATAATCGTGCACTTTCAGACTTGATTTTGATAAGTTTTGGTTATTTGTGTCTCTAATGTTTTCAACCTATTTTTAGTTGGAGGTCTCAAAGGGCACTTCCTAGTGTTGTAATCACTCTTTAGTGATTACAATCTTGTTTCCTACTCGAAATACTTATCAACCAACTCAGGATTTAAATCAATAAATAATTTCTATCTCTTTATTTCGTTGTAAATTAATGTGATATCAATATACAGATTAGATCCCAATCTTTGTGGTGTTGTGACACATATATGGAGAGCATTTTCGCGAGGATTTTGTTCCCTGCTTCAATGAGGCCGTTTGCACGGGGGTTATACGGCAGAGTTTGTCTTTTATCAATGAGGAACATTTTGCATAGCTCTTGGACGAGTTGACTAACGTAATTAGTCCCGTTGTCGGATATTATGACCCCTGGGCAGCCAAAAATACATATTACTCGGTGAAAGAGTAATGTCGCCACTGTTGCAGCCTGTTGATCTGGGGTTGCTAGTGCTATGGAGTATTTGGATAAATGATCAGAGATACATATAATGAACCTGTTTTTGTCATGTGTTGTTGTCAGGGGCCCTAATGTGTCAATACTAATCATTTCCCAGACTGCCGATGGCGCTGGAATAGGCTGAATTGGTTGTTCGTGTTTTCTCCGAATTCTGCGTGAATTACATGGTACGCATGATTTCACCCAATTTTCAACATCTTGTGATTGTTTCGGCCAGTAATACTTTTGTAATACCCTTGCTTTTGTTTTAAGGATGCCTAGATGTCCGCTAAGAATCTGATCATGGGATGCGAAGAGAATGGTGTCAACTAGACAATTGGGTATAACTAGCCTATTTATCATGGCGTGGGAGTGATGGTCGTAATGTTTGTGATACAGGACGTTGTCAATCATAAGGAAGCTATCTGCCTGTAACAACAATTTTCTGGCCTCGCTGTTGTTATCTGGTAGTACATTTGTATGTAAATATTGAATTAATGGGCTACAGAAAGGGTCGGTGAGTTGTAGCTGCCTTAATTCCTCCATCTCGGGTGTATTGGTGTACGGGTCTGCTTGGCTATTTACCGTGTCAGTTTCCTGGATATTTGCCATTTCATCTTGCTGTTCGTCAGGCGCGGGTGGAGTTCCCTGTTCGTTAGCGGTTTCACTTGTCGAAGCCGTCGAATGGTTATTCAGATTTGTCGTTCTTTGCGTGGGCCTATCCGTAGTAATTTTGTGAACGGGGTTTGCTGTGGCCTCTGTGTCTGTGGTTTCCATGATAATATCGCTCGGTATGGGGTTCAATACTTCTGAAGTTGTTTGGTCCATATCAACATCCGTAGTTTGTTTGGCTGAGTGACTTTGGGTATGATACTGTTTTGTTGAGTCGGGGTCGGTTTCGTACGTGTCCCACAGGTCTTCTAGCGTGGGTGTGTTTGCTTGTGTTGACGTTTCCTGTTGGTCTGTGTACCTAGCTAGTGGATCGAAGAATTTCAAATCTTCTGGCTGCAATTTTGATATTGGGCCGGAAGGCTGGAAGGGTAAATTATCTAGGGATAGTGGGGTTTTCCCTATCGCAGCGTGAATTTGTGGTTGACATTCTGGCATTACCATTCTACGTATCTCTTCGTGGTGTTCCTGCTGTAGATCTGAATCCTGCACTGGAGTGTGTTCTACTCTGGAGGCAAAATCTGCATTCGCATTTAATTTACCGCTCCTGACCTCTAATGTGTATCTAAAATGTGACAAAAACAATATCCATCTCGCTCTTTTGGAGTCGCTCAATTGCTTTGTATTGATCAGAAATTTCAAGGGAGCGTGATCTGTTCTGATGATGAATTCGGATACCTCCAGGTAGTGTCTGAATTTCTTGACTCCGTACACAATGGCGAGTAGTTCTAGGTCAATGGTGGCGTATTTTGCTTCTGTGGGAGTCAAAGCTCGTCCACTGAACGAAATGGCTTTCTCCTTTCCATCGATTTCTTGAGTTAGGCACGCACCTAGACCCTTGTTACATGCATCTGTTTCCAGGATGAAAGGAAGAGAAAAATCAGGGTAGAGTAGCATGGCATGTTCACAAATACCTGCCTTGAGTGTGTCTAAGGCTTGTTGTTGTTCTGGTCCCCAGACGAACTCGATATCTTTCTTGGTCAGTTCTGTGAGAGGCCGTGAAATTCTCGAGTAATCTTTGAGGAATCTCCGATAATATCCGGACAGTCCAAGAAACATTCTTACTGATTTCACTGAATTAGGGGTAGGGAAATCACGTACCATTTTGCATTTGGCTGGATCTGGTTTATAGCCATGTTCAGATAGAATGTGCCCTAGATAGAGTACTTCGTCCTTACCCCATTGACATTTTGATAGTGATATTTTTAGGCCTGCCTTTTTAATCCTGGACAGTGTTTCGTTAATTAAGGCAAGATGATGATCCCATGTGGGGGAGAACAGGATGAGGTCATCTAGGTAGATATATAGATTCTGATATTGTAAGCCCCTGAACAATTGGTCCATCAAACGAACAAATGTACTAGGTGACCCCACAAGCCCTTGTCCACAACGTGTAAATTCGAATAGCCCATCGTGAGTCGAGAAAGCTGTAAGTTCCCTAGATTGAGGGGCGAGTTTTACTTGGAAGTATGCTTTAAACATATCGAGGCACGACCAGTAACGGCCTTTTGTTTGGGCCATACTATCAAGTAATTCTTGTAAATCTGGCATTCTGTACGCGTCGAATTGAGTCATTGGATTGAGGCCCCTCCAATCAACACATAATCTAACCTTTTCACCCTTTTTGATCAGGACTATTGGGGCGCTCCATGCTGATTTACTGGGTTGGACTACTCCCATGTCTAATAGTTTATTTACCTCAGTTGTTATAAGGGCTCTTTTTGCAGGGGAGCATGGATATGGTCTCTGTCTAAAAATCTTCGCATTGGGTTTCAAATTGATTTCATGTTCAATTAAATCCGTGAATCCCAATTCATTTCCTGGCGAGGAGAATGCTTCCACATTCTTTTCTAAAACGGAGGTAAGTTCCAATTTTTGATTTTCAGAAAGTATTGAATCTTTGAAATCTAATTCTGAGTGAATAGACCAGTTTGACCTGTCTGTTAGAGTCTCGGATGTTCGCTTTGTTGGTACGGCCTCAGGGTTCAAGGAGTTTATGGCATTTATCTCCAAAGGTCTTGCACTTAAACCATCGTATTGTTGATTAATGAATTGAGTGTTACCATTTTGCAAATCAGGGTTTGTTTGTTTATTTTCAGTGTGACCTGAAGTACCGGTTGGATATTTCCTTTCCCCCTTAGAGGTATAAAGATCAAGGGGAATGATTTTAGCCTTGGAATCAATGCACTCAAACTTTCCTATTCTTTCATTGTTTTGTATTGTGAGGTCCACCGTAGTGGCATTTACTAGCCTGGTTTGGACCATTTGATTTGATGTTTTTGATAATGAAATTGCCATTAGCAGGGGTCTTTTTGCGGCACTTTCTGGCTGTGAGCATATGCCTAGTACATTATCAGGCATTTTTCTCTTGAGGTTAAGAGTTAGGACTACTTCCGATCTAGCGGGTATGGTCACTTTTGTTCCGGCAATGATGTCAGTGGAACGGGGAACGGAGTATTTTAAAGTGTTTTTACAGAAATCTACTACTGCTTGGTGTTCCGTTAAAAAGTTGGTACCCAGAATCACAGGGTGAGCTAAATTGTCAATTATGTGGAATTCAACTGCTGTCGTTGTTTGACCTATTATGATGGGTAGTTTAATGAGGCCTGTGATTTTCATGGAAGTTCCGTTTGTTATTTCCACTCCCCCACAATCAGATTTTTGAAGGCTGTTTTGAGCCCAGGGGAATTTTTCGAACCAATCTTTATTAATTCCACTTATTGTTGCGCCACTGTCAAGTAAGGCGTAGCAATGTTGACCCAATAGTTTGATCCGTATTATATTATCGTGGAAGATAGGTTCCATATTGACAGAGAATGAATGTTGATTGGAATGAGATATTGTTTCATGTTCGTTGTTAATATTGTGATTTATGTGGTTATTGTTTGCATTTTCGATCGTTTCCTCTGCACAATCCTCGTTGAAAAGAACAAAGTTGTCATTGGTTTGGCATGCATAGTTGTGGTCTGATTGTACATGGTTGGGGTATGGGGCCTTGAGTAGATTAACTGTGGGTTCTAGCCGATCTGCATGATTATTCTGGGGAATAGTTTCAGGAGGTGGGTATTCATATGTTGGGGCCCGATTTTCCGATGGTATATATTCGTCGAATGTGACGTCGTCAGAATTGTTAATTTCATTTTCTTGTTCTTTTTCAGATGGAGGAAGCTCCCCTGGTTTACATTGGTCAGATGATGATTTGCATACGAGATTGAATGGGGTGGCTGCCCGGGGGCGAAGCCTACTTTGGTCCCCAGCTCCGTTAGGAGTCATTGCGAATGCCGACCGTTTATCAGAACTATGAGAGCCGTTGCTGACACCCGAACATGTTTCAGCGATGGTCATGCCAAGTTCATCAACCACATCGCCAATGGACGATATTGTGGCACAGTAAGGATTCATGCTCAATGGGGGGGTTGCCCGGGGGCAAGACCTACTTTGATCCCCAAATGATTGAGCATCATTCAAATTCTCTAAAGACAATGTCTCGCTCGAACACGAGTTTGAGTCTTGTACATCCAGATCATCATATGAGTGTAACCCAGAAATAGCATACATATGTTGAGGGTTTTGAAAATCAGCTCCTGCATGGACCTCGGTATCTGCAGGAGTTATTAGTTTAAATGATTCGGTCTGCTGGGCCCTGAGGATTGTGGAGATCGAGGAGCGGGGTATCTATCATTTCGACGATCTTGTGGGAAGGATCTCTGATTATTTTGATTTTGAAAGGTATTTTGACCTTGAAAGTGGACCCGTCTATTATCTTGATACCATGGACGATCTGATTGCATTTGGCGACCTCTGAAGGAGTTATTGCTTTGTGATGGTCTAGGAGAAAATCGTCTACCTCGACCATTGGGATTAGGATCAAATGTTGGCCTTCGACATACTACGTTAAGATGACCTACCTGATGACAATTTGTGCAGTAGGGTCTACCTGTACTCGTGCGGCCATTGTACAGGTCCCGTGGAGGTCTCCTTTCGTTCCTCCTTATCCTGTCGGACATTTCCTCCAACATTCCACGTTGTTCTTCCATTTTGTCCATTAGGGTTTTCAATTGGTTGTCAGGGACGATGGCATTAATAGATTTGGGCACTCTGTCCTCTGATGAGATACTTTCATGAAGTTTTGCAAGGCGTTCCACATCGGCGACGGTAACGGGAGAGTGACTCAGTACATGACTTCTCATTTTAGGTGACAGGCCGCGAATTAATATGCGTATGTGTTCTCCGTCACCTATTTCAAGACGCGAACATTGGAGAGACACATCATTAAGATATGCGTCAATGGGTTCTCCAGCTTGATGCACGCGTTGCAATAGTTTGCTTTCGAGAGACCACTTTGGAGTGGATTCTATAAATTTTTGAACAAAGGCCGTGCGTAGGGCGTCCCAATCTTGTTTTGTTTCTTCCTCTAAATTGTCAAACCAAATCTCAGCAATGCCACTCAAAAACATTTTCAGGTAGTCGCACGTGCCCTGTGCGTCCCATCGTTGTGTTTGAGCATAAAGCTGATATTTGTCAATCCACGAGCGTGGGTTACTTACTGAAGAAGAGTGTGAAAAAATCATTGGTCGCGTAACCGAAGCTGCGCGAGGTCCTTGTTCCTGATTCATTTCCAGCGCCTGAAGGCGCGCTAATAATTGATCATTCATTTCATCCGCCATGTCTGGATGTTGTCTATTCAATCTCCCGTTAATTCGTCTGTACATGCAAGAGGGATCTAATCTTTATCTGTTTGTTAATTTATTTGAATTTGAAGATTGAAAGTCTTGATTAATTTTGTATTTTTCAATTTCATTTGTTGTGATATAGAAAATATTAAACCTTAGGTTTCGGCTGGCAACGGCACCAATGTTGTAATCACTTTTTGGCATTACAATCTTGTTTCCTACTCGAAATACTTATCAACCAACTCAGGATTTAAATCAATAAATAATTTCTATCTCTTTATTTCGTTGTAAATTAATGTGATATCAATATACAGATTAGATCCCTGTACTGCCTGGCTACCTCGAGAACTCCCTAGAGACCAGTTCCCGTTCCTTATATATTTTATTGTAAATGGCCAGTGCCTTATGAATGTTTAAGATGTTAGGTCAACGGTAAGTAAAATGAATATTCAATGTCATAGTGCAAGAAGGGTCATAGGTTCAGGCAGTACAGGGTTAATAATTAATTATGTATGTAAATAACTGTTATGGTTTTTTTATGATTGTGTCTGTTCCCTTGAGTCATAACACTAGATTTCTACAACGATAATGTTAATTTAAATAGGAAAACTATCAAGATTCTTGATGATATGTTTGCGATTTATATTGCGGCAGGGTCAGGGATGCCGCAAATAAAGTGGAGTTTGCGACATAAAAATCAACTGATTTACGTGGACGCAACTGTGCGATGACTGCATAATACCAATTTGCGTGCGGTTAGCAGTATATTTGCGATGCGAAATGAAAATAGCGATGCGTCTACCGTGTAATAAGAAAACTAAGATTTGCGGTGCGTCGACCGGATAATGAGGCCTCTGGCTCCCATTGAACAAAATTTGTCAAAAGAGCCATTTTAGTTAGAAATTCTTTGACTGATCCGTCAATCTGAATATTCTGGACAATGATCTGCCCAGTGTGTATATGGAATTTGAGAATTACTTCTAAAATGCAGAAGGTCCCATAATAGATGTTCTCCATTCAAAAGAATTTGCCTGCCAGCCAGACTTTTAAGAGACGTCAAAAAGGTTATGAATATTTTCAAAGTGTATGGTGACATCTATTAACCCTAGAAGCCCTAAGGTAAAAAAAAGTTAGACGAACACCTAAGGAGGGGGGGGGGTCAAAAAGGCACCCCTTGTAAAATTTTTATTAGTAGAGCTAGGATGTTCAAACTTATCCCAAATATACTTCATTCAATTCTCTACGATTTGGTGTAATAACTTTAACAACCATGATGATGTAAGATTGCGTAATTTTATTCAACACGTATGGTAGAATTAATGCTAGCTTTTTTCCGATTCTGTCAATTGGACCTGATGATTACATCATAATAAATTTATAACAAATTAGTAAAGCTAGGATCTTCAAACTTTCCCAAACTATACTTCATTTAATTCTCTTCAACTTGGTGTAATAAAGACAATTGTCTAAAGACAACAGTATTGTAGAAATAGTGCTAGCTTTTACCGATTTTGTCTATTGGAGCTGATGATTACATCATAATAAATCAATTACTCTACAATGTACGTGCAATTTTGCTGATTTTTTCAGAAAACATTTGTTATATCTGTAGCTCCAGCTACTGTTAAATTTGAAGATCCTACCAGATGCCAATAAAAAGTTATGGGGAAAAAACTTAACGGGGAGGGGGGTCATTTTGACCCCCCCCCCCTTAGGGCTTCTATTAATAGTAATGTTACTTAAATTCTGCGATACGGTATGTGTACTATAAAGAGGATGTTTCTGATTCGGTGATAAGAGGAATATCGTGAAAAAGCATGCATTATTCCAAGAGTTAGTAATATGTGATGCTGCTACTCAAAATGTTCAAAAGTGACGTTAGAACTTCGGCCCGCATACCCATGACAACGGCTGCCATAGTAACCATAAATTTGTCAAAACTGTGTTGATTGTCAGGAAATCTCTCAAGAATAAGGTTAGATATCTGTTTTAATGTTTTGAAAGTTTCATGAAGAAGAGAACGAAAGCTATAGTAAAAACATTGGCATTACTTATTGAACGCCCTGTATATCTCGAAAACCTTCAAGTCCTGATATGACCTATGACCCAAGAAGACCATGTGGTGATCAATACTGTAATGTGTGTTTGATATTATTTCATATACAGGGTGACACAAAATGACATCCATCAATATCGATAACTTTGAAATTAGAGATATCACATTTACCGTCCAGTCATGCTCTCTGTGAAATAGTCAAAAATATATCATGTCAAAATATATGTCAGAAGATAATTTTGTCTAATTTGATAAAATGACTCGTTTATTGGGAACCAATTTGATAAAATAACTCGCTTATAGAGTAAATTTAAAGAAATACAGATTTTCTAATTTCAATTTTGAGTGATTTTGTGTCAGAGCATGCTTTCACAGAAAATGACAAAATCTAATTTCGAAGTTATTGATGCTGTGCGAGCATACCGATCTTTTCTACATTTAATACTGTATATAATTTTTTTTTATTATTTATTTATTTAATTGGACACTGCGCTTTTGAAGCAGCGGCACAGCGGCATTATAAAGATTCCTTAATCATTGAGTTTATTTCAAAACTAGTGGATGGCAATTCACTGTGTCACCCGGTATATGAACTCTTTCGTATGCTTCGTAATGCTATGCGAGTCCTGTTACTTTTGGAACACCCTGTAGACAGTTACCCTGACCTGAGTCAATCCCTCTAACTATAACATATATGTTTTCTAGTGTTGATACCTCTCTTGACCCTAATGATCTCACATGCACTTATTGTGAATTGCCTGAATGGAAATGAATGTGAACTAATTTCAAGTTATATATAGACAAGAAATTGTTCCGACATTATTAATTATTATATAAATGAAGTGGACAATTACAATTTTAAGAGTATGAAATAAACATTAATTTAATGTCTTACAAAGGGTTATCCACATTGTGTTTTATAGTCAATTAAATAATTCTGCTAAGTAAGCTATACCAATGTCATTATTCACCCATTAATAAATTACAACGGAGAACATATTTTAAAATGAAACAATTAACACAAAAACGAAGAATTCAGCTGATTATGCAGCTCATAACTCAACTTAGTCTAACTAATTAATTATTATTTTCAAATATTGTGGTTCTCTTTTTTGATTTAGATGATAAACTTCATAAAATGCGAATCAGCAGGTTAATGTTTGAGATAGGGTAGATATGTTTAATCGGCCATTTTTCAGAGCAAGAAATCAGCCTTTGGGGACTGTGTCCAGTATATAAGATGGTCCGATCATTAATTAAATCACATTAAGTCAATTTAGATCAGGTGAGTGCGAGTTTTTTTGTAGACGGGTGGAGAGAAAAACTTGTTTAAACAGAACGAAATCTGAACCAGTAAAAAGTGTTCTGATAGGGAGGAATTCAAATATGATAGAGGGGTGTTCGGGTACGGTGAACAGCATGCAACTTGGTTTATGCCTGGGTCACATTTGTTCCGATCCATCGACCGGGCGCCGGCCGATAGAGTGTTTTGCTCAATATTGTATTCAATTTTGAACAAAATACTCAATCGGCCGGGCACCGTAGTGAAAATCGGAGCAAATGTGACCAAGGCATTACAAATATCTTAGCGGTTTTATCTCAAACAAAACAGATTCCAAGGCAAGTAATCAAAATATATGACGTCGGGATTGGGGAGGGGAGGTCTGTATTCTTCGCCAAATGTTTGAAATAAGTAAATGAAATGAAATAGTGTAGCATGTCGGATCTACCCCATGACCATGAATTAGAAGTATTTGTATAAACAGAGCCTCACATAATAGGATTTTAAGTCAGCTGAGTCTTTGGCTATTTGGCGCTTTGTGTAAAAATCAAGTAACCGCGATATATAATCGCTTACAAACTAAATAATTATCTGGCTCTTACACTGATATACATAATGCTAACGTGACGAAATGAACATATTTTAATCACAAGAAGTACTATTTGTTTATTTCACTTTGAAACAGTGCCAAAGTCAAAATAGTCCTGTGTGCTAATAGTACAATTCTCCAATTAAAGTGCGTAAGAAATAAAAATATACACAAGATTTACAAATAAATGGTATACAATACATATAAATCAAAATCTGTTACTTGTCATACATATTATAAGATTAACATATGTTTAATATCGCCGATTTCCTAATTTGATTATATTTGATGCTCCAGCTCTTTCATCATGTTGCCGTTGGTTCTCCTCTTCGCCGCCGCTTTCGCCAGTGGTCCCCCAATCGTCCTTGACGACCCAACACTATGTCTTCCAAGCGGCTACATCTCTGGTGTAGATTTTGGATTGGACTGCTGCACTTTCGTTGTATGCGACAACGCTAGGCTCAACAAGACTGGATTCCAGGGAAAATGCATGGGAGGAACCGTATGGAACCAAGCTCTCCTGGTCTGCGATGATGCAAAATATGTTCCAGATTGCGACCCAACAACATGCGACGGTACTCACTATTTATCTGTTGTAAAAATATTATTGCATATACATGCATTTTGACAAGATCTATACATGTTGAACAATAGGAGAGTTTGTAACGTTTCACATGTTGTCTTCAAACAACGTGACAATATGGTCATATATGAAAACTTAATAGACAAAGACGTGACAAAAACATGCTTTACGTGCTTATGTCATATATCATTGAATTATTGCTTGTAGTCCCAAAGAGAACCAATGCCGAGTGCGCCGATCCTCAACCTTCTGGTACCACATGTTGTGTAGGACAGAACAGAGAGAATGGCAAGAACGGATACGAGCCAGTCTTCACCGCTGGATCATCACCTGAAAATTTCATCCGTGGAAATGACCGTGAAGAACAATCTTGCCCATTCGGCCAGGTCTTTGTCCTGGAATCATGCTGCTGTGAATACGAATGTGAGTGTTTATCTTCTACTCATACAGCTCATCAGCTTCGAAGAGTTGATAATTTAAAGATATCTGCTCGAAATAATTTTCAAGAAAACATCAAATTCAAGCTCATTAAAGTTATTAAATCGTTTTATTTCCAGACGCCTTTGTCGAGCCATGCACTGACACCAGCGGATATTACTTCGCCAACCCCGAGGACGGATGTTGCTCATACCTTCAATGTTGGGTCAACAGGACCGGATTTGACGTCGTACCATGTATGGCACCAAGTGTGTGGAATGACGATAACAAAACTTGTGACATCGTCAACAATGTCATGGACTGCATGGGAGTTGATTGTGGACCTGAGATGACTGACGCTCCATGCCCAGACTCCTTCGACGGTAGGAATATTGAAATCGTTTTTTACTAAAATTGTTTATAACTACCATATTTATGAACAGAAATAATACTGAAATTATATATTAACTACCATTTTTTTAACAGAAAATCACTAACAAGATGGCATACACATTGAACATATATTTCGCCTTGATTGTAATGTTCTATCTTCGCTGTTATTCGATTGTACTTTTATATTTACACCTGCTTTTGTTAATGTGTTAAAAAAGGTGCCACTTTTGCGATAATTTGTTAGATAAAATAGAGTAATTGAAGAATTGTGAGTAAACTGATATTTCGAAATTCTAATGTTTTTTCTATTTTCAAAACCAGTAAACTGGATCACTATATACGAGGGTTGTCCCAGAAGTAATGCACTATATGCTCTAACTTTATCAATAATTGATATTTTTCCATGAAATTTTCAGTAAATGTTCCTTAGAGACATTTTGATTATTCTACAAATTTCCATGTTGACTGATAAAACTATATTGATGTTATAATAAAATCAAGTTGGTGAGTTTGGGTACGGCGGGGCAGGTTATACAGTCACGTCAAAAGGAATAAAAAATTGAAAATATGAAATAATTAATCAACAAATACCATTTGGTGTAGCTATAAGAAGTATGCTCAAAAATACATTTTAAGATACTAAATTACTATGAGCACACCCTAGATTTAATGGATGTATATTGCACAGTGTCTCATTTCACATTTTCTCAAAATACTGCCCTTTGCATGTTATGTACTTTTGATGACTGTCAGGTCAAACACTCTCGGCAATTTCTTCCACTGTGACTTGTGGAGTTTTTGCCTCCCATTTTTGGAGGGTCAAATCATCTCTTTTAAATCTCTTCTGCCACTCCATAATTGTAGTTTTATCTGGTATACACTCCTTATATACTTTCGTCATGGTAGCATTGTTTTGCGTGGCTGTGACTCCAAGTGAATTATGCATTTAGGCCACCAAACGCAAGGCCTTCTGTTATCAGGTGAGAATTGCAGCCATTTTTGTAATTTCTTGACTGTGACTGTATTTGAATTCGTGATTATTGAAATGTAGTATTATGACATCACAGTGCTAAATGTCATTATTCGTACTTGGTTAACATCATGCTGAATGAATTCAACAATTTCCCGAACATTTTGACCATTTAAAGGAAAGAAATATTAATAAAATAACACTTTAGATCTTTTCATAATTAAAAAATTGGTACCTGCCCCGCCCACCCCTACCCTCATGTTGTTATAGCAACCATATTAAGACTTAATATTAATACTGGATGCTGAAACTTCAGGATATAATAGATAAAACTTCAATTGTTATATACACAAAATTTCAGCTGAATTGAAGAATATTAAAGAAAGTTAGAGCATATAGTGCATTACTTCTGGGACAACCCTCGTATAGTTGCCATTATGCCTTTATCATCAAAAATATAATCGTACAAAAATAGCATCTTTTTCCCAAATTAAGAATTAAAAACATCAAAAGGGGGAAGACAAATGAAGAGGGCAAATATAGAGTATAACTACTTATACAATTTAACCACGTTTCAATATTTCTCATTCAGGAGACTGTTGCCGAAATGGATTGTTCTACACACTTGGCCCAGATAGCACCCAGTACACCATCGCTGGAGCAGAGGGAAATGACAATGATCGTCTCCTTTGCTGCCCAGTAAACATGGCCGGAGAACAGATGGTCTTCAACGCTGACCCCGATGTCTGTTGTTGCGAAGTAGAAGAATTCTAATTGTATTGCTCAGATTTTAATAAACTTTTTAATATACAAAATGTTCAATGTAATGTTTAGTCTCGATTGAAATTGGCTGTGCTCAATAGTGTCATTATAGTTGCTATTGTACATGCTGATAACTACCAGGTTCAAAATTCGTGTCGACGAGGAAAGTGAAGAACTCTGGTGATCCACTCAATTACGCTGGAACCGTTTCGGTAACAAAATGTCGGAACGTCGAAGGTACGAAAAAACAAAAATCGTACCTTCGACGTTCTGACATTTTGTTACCGAAACAAACCGTTTCGGTAACCAGCGTAATCGAGCGGATCACCAGTGAAGAAGGCGCAATCACTCAAGAGCGTATCGTAAAGTCAACAATCTAAATTCACTCTAAACATACCTCTTCGTCTGTAAGAACATTTTCCTAATGATATAGCCATATAAAATAAATTTGTGAAAAGGCGCATTGTTGGTACAAACATTAACATCTTATGGTCCAAGTGACACATCCTAGTTTTGACCATTTTAGTCGTCTTAAGAGTACCCTTTGCATTCGTTTGACTTCACTTCTTAAAAGAGAGCTTCGTCTTTAGTAGTTTAACCAGACTCTGCACGCAGGGTATCTTAAGAGAGATTTTAGAAAATAAAGTGAGCTGTGGAATTAATATTTTTACTGATGACAAATAAGATGTACTTTTAATATTTAGATTAACAATTGCGACAACATTGTTTCAGATACCTTTTTGCTGTGAGATATTATTTTACATTTTTAAACTTTTTGGTGTCTTGACTGTTTATTGTTGACCCGTCGATCATTTCGTGTACCTGTTATGTTTCACAGTGAAATAATATACATGTACAAAAGGTATGATTGCTTCAGTATATATTTAACACAATATTAAGGAAAGCCCCTTTGAAATTATATGGAAAGGCATTATTGATCCTTTGAAATAGCCTAATTTCCATGGTACGTGTAATCAATATCAATATGCTTTCCCCCAGTACTTGAAACGAGAACAAAATGTGTCTTTTTCATGTTTATTTTAAAAGAATTACAAAAAATAATTGTAATTAGGTCACCATATAAATCAAAAGAGAGTAGGACCAAAAGTTGATAGGACCACCTAACCTTTTACACCTGAGTTTCAGCGTTGATTCCATAGCCGTCTTCGGTTTCTATTAATCCCCGTTTCATCCACCACTGGTTCCATTCTGCGTAAATGTGTTTATACCTTATGTTTATACCTTATGTGAATAGGTATTCCTATAATTACTCCTATTCATCAGTATTGAATACATCGGTAATTAAAATCTAATAAAATAAGTGTTGCAAAACCGATGTTGTAAATTAGTTTTAAAAGTGACTAAGACCATGTACTGTTACGTGTATGATCTAAATTCACTTGCGGTATCATCATTACCGGTGAGAGTTTCTTAAAAGTGACTAAGACCATGTATGATCTCGATACATTTGTGGTATTATCCTTACTGGTTAGAGTTTCTTGTAGCCTGGAGTTAAGAAATGTTACAGAATGTGAAAACTATAGGCCATCAAATATAAGGTAAGTTAAGTTCAATTAACTTTTGAAATCAGCATCCGATATTAGAAAGACTTATGAATACAATTTTGAACTCGGCTAAATACAGCTTTGAACAAAATACTCAATCGACCGGGCGCCGGCAGCTGACTCGATGCAAATGTGACCCAGACATTCAGCGTCTTCATAGTAGATAAAACTAGAGATTCACCCCGGAATAGTCTGACAACGGTAAAGTCAGATACTGTTGTCACAAATGGCGGACAAAAAATACTTAATAAACTATGCATATATTTGTAACCACCAATGAATACTCAATAAAAGTATGCATAGATTTGTAACCACCAATAAATACTTAATTAAACTATGCATAGATTTGTAACCACCAATGAATACTTAATAAAATTATACATAGATTTGCAACCACCAATAAATACTTAATTAAACTATGCATAGATTTGTAACCACCAATGAATACTTAATAAAATTATACATAGATTTGCAACCACCAATAAATACTTAATTAAACTATGCATAGATTTGTAACCACCAATGAATACTTAATAAAATTATACATAGATTTGCAACCACCAATAAATACTTAATTAAACTATGCATAGATTTGTAACCACCAATGAATACTTAATAAAATTATACATAGATTTGTAGCCACCAATAAATACTTAGTAAAACAATGCATAGATTCGTAACCACCAATAAATACTTAACAAAATTATGCATAGATTTGTAACCACCAATAAATACTTAATAAAACTATGCATAGATTTGTAGCCACCAATAAATACTTAGTAAAACAATGCATAGATTTGTAACCACCAATAAATACTTAATAAAACTATGCATAGATTTGTAACCACCAATAAATACTTAATAAAACTATGCAATCCATAGATTTGTAGCCACCAATAAATACTTAGTAAAACAATGCATAGATTTGTAACCACCAATAAATACTTAATAAAACTATACATAGATTTGTAACCACCAATAAATACTTAATAAAATTATACATAGATTTGTAGCCACCAATAAATACTTAATAAAATTATACATAGATTTGTAGCCATCAATAAAAACTTAGTAAAACAATGCATAGATTTGTAACCACCAATAAATACTTAACAAAATTATACATAGATTTGTAACCACCAATAAATACTTAATAAAACTATACATAGATTTGTAACCACCAATAAATACTTAATAAAATTATACATAGATTTGTAGCCACCAATTAATACTTAATAAAATTATACATAGATTTGTAGCCACCAATAAATACTTAGTAAAACAATGCATAGATTTGTAACCACCAATAAATACTTAACAAAATTATACATAGATTTTTAACCACCAATAAATACTTAATAAAACTATACATAGATTTGTAACCACCAATAAATACTTAATAAAATTATACATAGATTTGTAGCCACCAATAAATACTTAGTAAAACAATGCATAGATTCGTAACCACCAATAAATACTTAACAAAATTATGCATAGATTTGTAACCACCAATGAATACTTAATAAAATTATACATAGATTTGTAGCCACCAATAAATACTAAGTAAAACAATGCATAGATTCGTAACCACCAATAAATACTTAACAAAATTATGCATAGATTTGTAACCACCAATAAATACTTAATAAAAATATGCATAGATTTGTAGCCACCAATAAATACTTAGTAAAACAATGCATAGATTCGTAACCACCAATAAATACTTAACAAAATTATACATAGATTTGTAACCACCAATAAATACTTAAGGGGACTCATCTCTAACCTAGCCGATTTTGGGATACCCTGCACGCACTGTTTATGTTTCTTTTTTCCGAAGGGTATCATATATGCTTTCATTTGATGTAAAAAACATTAGATGTTAGCCATCAAAATATTTCACTTCATCGTCTGAAAGATGGGTGTGACTTTACGGAAAAAGCGCCTCAATTTACCCGTTTCACTAGAATACGCTTGCTTTAAAAGCGACACGTTCTCAATTTATCAATGATTGATAGGAAAATCGTCACACGGCCACCAAGATTGTTTTTAATTTACGGCATTTGATAAGCTGAAGACTTTTGATGCCAATTATTTTTCATGGGTACTAATAAAGCATAATATGAACAGCTTAGATAAAGAGTTTTGACCCCTTACCCAAGTTCGGCAGTGCAATTGACGCCATATAAAATTTTAATTGTATTCCAATTTTCATAAACTTTGACATTTTTTGAGGAAAAAACTAAAACATTGACATATTGTTTTTATTGTTTCAAACAATAGTTCACGTACCCCTAAATGACATTTGAAAATATCAAAAGGTTCCACCGTCGTTTTTTTCTGTTATTTAGATTCAAAATGTCGGCGTTTTCTGATATTTTTAAGAATTTCATCAATTATCTCTCCAACAAGAAATGTTTATATTGCTCACCGGTATAGTTTCGCCATACGCATATAAGAGATGTGAATTATTATACAACCGCTTAACATGTCTTTGATTAACTTCACTTTGATTATCTGAAGAGTTTGAGTTCCAAGAAAATTCGATTCGGGGTAAATAAAGCATTATTATATCAATCTTTGTAAAGGCCTCTTACCCCTTACCCAAATTCGGCAGTACAATTGACGTCATATCAAATTTTAATTGACTTTCAATTTTCATAAACTTTGACATTTTTTGAGGAAAAAACTAAAACATTGACATATTGTTTTTATTGTTTTAAACAATAGTTCACGTACCCCTAAATAACATTTGAAAATATAAAAAGGTTCCACCGTCGATTTTTTCTGTTATTCATTTTCGGAATTTCGGCTTTTTTTATATTTTCAAGAATTTCATCGATTATCACCAGCAAAAACTGTTTTTAGTGCGAAACGGTATGATCTCGCTATACGTGTTATTGGGCATGCGAATCATTTTACAATCGCTTAAAATGATATAAATGCAATGCCTTTTATTATCTAAATAGTTTGAATGTCAAGAAAATTAAAATTAGGGTAAATAAAGCATCATAAAACCAACCTTTGTAAAGAGTTGTGACCCCTCACCCAAGTTCGGCAATAAAAATTACGCCATGTCGAACTTAAATCACCTTATTACCATAAACTTTGACATTCTTTGAGGAGAAAAATAAAACATTGACATATTGTTTTTATTGTTTTAAACAACAGTTCACGTACCCCTAAATGACATTTGAAAATATAAAAAAGTTCCACCGTCGATTTTTTCTGTTATTTAGATTCAAAATTTCGGCTTTCTATGATATTTCTAAGAATTTCATCAATTATCTCCAACAAGAAATGTTTACATTGCTCACCGGTATAGTTTCGCCATACGCGTATAAGACATGTGAATCATTATACAATTGCTAAAAATGTCTTTGATTAACTTCAGTTTGATTATCTGAAGAGTTTGAGTTCCAAGATAATTCGATTCGAGGTAAATAAAGCATTATTATATCAATCTTTGTAAAGGCCTGTGACCCCTTACCCAAATTCGTCAGTACATTGACGCCATATCAGATTTTAATTGACTTTCAATTTTCATAAAATTTGACATTTTTAGGGAATAACTAGAACATTGACATATTGTTTTTATTGTTTTAAACAATAGTTCACGTACCCCTAAATAACATCTGAAAATATAAAAAGGTTCCACCGTCGATTTTTTCTGTTATTTATTTTCGGAGTTTCGGCTTTTTCTTATATTTTCAAGAATTTCATCGATTATCACTAACAATTTTTTTTTAGTTCGAAACGGTATGATCTCGCTATACGTGTTATTGGGCATGCGAATTATTTTATAATCGCTTAAAATGATACAAATGCAATGCCTTTTATCATCTGAATAGTTTGAATTTCAAGAAAATTCAAATGAGGGTAAATAAATAAAGCCTTATGTAAGACTAACATTTGTAAATGGTTCTTGACGCAATGTTGAATTTCAATCGCCTCTTTATTTCAATAAACTTTGATGTTATTTGAAGTAAAAAATCGATGGTGAAACTTTTTTATTTTAGATGTTTTTAAGAGGCACACAACTCGGTGGCTATACCGTAGGCTAAAACGATTTTCTTATACATCAGTAATATATGGGATACTTATCATTTTGATTTCAAAGGTAATATATGATGAAACCTTATATAAATTGCTCATACAAATGGCATTTAGCGGAAAAAAGAAAAAAGCAAGTTACATGCTGGTTTGCCATGTCTATAAAACATTTGCATGCTTGTTATACTGCTGGAATAAAGCGAACTAAGTTTGAACGAATACAAGAAAACAAAGCAAACACCCAAATTATGCAATTATTTGGGAAATCAGTGACGTATAGGTTATTTGTTTGTTTAATTGTTGATGGGGCAATGTGTCACTGACGTCACAGATGATGGTACCATATTCCAAGAATTCGTGAACAAGAGTGTTACATGACGTCATGATAAAACACTGCTTCGAGTGAGGAGCCCATAGTTGCTATGAGTTACTATGTCGTAATGTGTCATATACCGTCATTCAGCGTCATTAACATTTAATTATAGAACACTTGTCAAACGTGAAGTTAACAAACAAGCTTTTCCTGGAGATATATATTTTCTGTTCTGCAACTGGCAGGTGTATCACCATTGTCGTAAGGGTTAGAGATGAGTCCCCTTAATAAAACTATGCATAGATTTGTAACCACCAATAAATACTTAATAAAACTATGCAATCCATAGATATGTAGCCACCAATAAATACTTAGTAAAACAATGCATAGATTTGTAACCACCAATAAATACTTAACAAAATTATACATAGATTTGTAACCACCAATAAATACTTAATAAAACTATGCATAGATTTGTAGCCACCAATAAATACTTAGTAAAACAATGCATAGATTTGTAACCACCAATAAATACTTAATAAAAGTATACATAGATTTGTAACCACCAAAAATACTTAATAAAAGTATGCATAGATTTGTAACCACCAATAAATACTTAATAAAAGTATACATAGATTTGTAACCACCAAAAAATACTTAATAAAAGTATGCATAGATTTGTAACCACCAATAAATACTTAATAAAAGTATACATAGATTTGTAAGCACCAAAAAATACTTAATAAAAGTATGCATAGATTTGTAACCACCAATAAATACTTAATAAAAGCATACATAGATTTGTAACCACCCAAAAATACTTAATAAAAGTATGCATAGATTTGTAACCACCAATAAATACTGCCCTATCCTTGCCCCCTACCCTCTAGATCTGTATCTGTTTTAATGGCTGTGGTTGAAATTATAATCTCTATAAATTATTTATGGTTTGTACTGTGTTACTATGTTGCTGTTAGGTAATGTAAACTATAATGAAATAATTGAGATATATTTTGGATGTTTTTAATTTAGTCTCCTTAGTGAGCCGAAAACATCATTTGCAACTCTTAAAGAATGGGAATCAGCACTAATTATTGCAGTTGGATTCGGTGGATTTGCCCTGCTGTTGAGCTTGGGTCATTTTCTGCTTAGAAAGTACATATTCTTTGATGAAGATCGAGTGGATACAGCATTTGATGCAGGGGGCAAGTGAAACTTATAGTTTCTAGTTGCAATTTAACAATTGTCAAAATAAAAAGATGCGTTGTAAATTTCTATTAAATTATTCAGTATATACACTTTTTAAAGTGTATATGATCCTCTGTTACAAATGTACATCCATATTACTACAAAGACTACTACAACTTTCAATAGGTACAGTTAATGTACTACTTAAACTGAAATAAAACCCATTGAAAGTTATATGGAAAAAGGACCATTGCAGGAAATGTAACAATCGCCCTGACTGCAGTATCTGCTGCCTCTCAGGTCTTCTGGCCAGCAGATTTGCTTCAAAGTGCTACTATTGCCACCAAGGTAAAGCGTACCCATTCTTCCTTTATTTTTCAGTTATTCATAATAATTGACGCGGAGCTACATATCTCATGAGATGTCTGCGATTGCAAGTACTTTTCAGTATTTTACAGCCGATTTCTTTGAAACACCAAAATGAAGTTTTAACCTGTGAGACAATTTTGTTGCAAACAGTAGTTGGGGTGGTGATGTTGAATATATGACCTAAATATATCCTCAAGAGTTTGCCGGAACAGGAAATGACAAAACAGGAAGTGACAAAATATGTGGCATTTCAGACATTTTTTTGAACAAAGATAATAGAGTTCTGTTTTGACCTCTTATATACATGGCCAGGATCACAATGTACATTGTCAGGATGACCCTAAACATGATGAAATAACTTTTTCAGCCCTCTGAAAATGTGACTGAAAAATAGCTAAAAGTAGGAGCTTGGGAAAGGTCACTGAACAGAACATTTTGAATTTTTCAGAAAATGTGTCAAACATATTGCTCTAAATGATACAATCTTTCAAAAATTAATATCATTCGTAGAAAAAGAAAGAAATGAATTATGTCATTGTATTACACGTTTTGATATCATTCGAATCTATTTCATTCCCCGACTCTTCACGAACATTATATTTCTTTTGTGTATTTTACTAAACTTGTAAATTGAAACACATTTGTAGTATGGGTTGGCAGGGTCATTCTGGTATGCAGTGGGCGTTGTCACCAATGTAATCTTATTTCCACTGCTATCTGTTCACTTCAAGACTCGAGCCCCTGGTGCCAAAACATTTCTCCAGGTAACTTATCTTATATCACCTAAACATATGCATTGTTATGTATGTCATTACAATGACCCATGTACATATGGGATGTAAAGCCACTTAGTATTTGCTCTATGTATCTACTTGCCAAATATGGTGTGCCATTCCTTATTTGGCAAGTAATAATAGTCTAATATGACGTATATGTGACTGTGAATGTGATCGTGAACTGATATGATGTCATTGCAGACGTGTATCATAACTACTTTTGTAAGACTCCAATAAATAATAGGGAGTTTAAGCTTGCATATAAAATCGAAACGCCAATTACCTTACTTACGTATGACCAATCGCCCATACAAAAATCGCTTAAATATTTTCCGTTCATGTTTAGGTTTTGAAAAATATTGCAAGCTTAAACCCCCTAATAACTTCTGCTTCTTACATCAAAATTTATGCTTCTCGACAATGTTTTCGGTTGCATTATTTTTTCATTTAGCCATAGCCGATTTTGGTGTTTGTTAATCGATTGAGTAATCAAATTATCTTTTAAACAGGTGATTTATGCTAGATTTGGAACCAGAGCACATATAGTATCAACATTCTTTGCATTGGTTACAAACATGGTAATCCTAACATGTTTGATTCTGGCGGGAACTGCTACGTTCACTTCAACAGCTAAGTCAATGTCTACAGAGCTAGCTATTTTGCTCATTGCCTTCATATTCGGTTCCTTCTCTCTTGTGGGAGGACTTGGCGCGACATTTTATGTTTCGTATTTCAACACAGCTTTGATCTACATCATGCTTCTCGTGATTACATCAACTGTCTTCTATCTGCATCCTGAAGATTCTATTGGGTCATTGGAAAGACTACATGGTCAACTGACCTGTGTGCTAGGACCAGATGGAAATGAACAAAGAAGCTTACTGACATTTAGGTCGACAGACGCTGTCATTTTTGGTGTCATTGGAATATTTTTGGCTTCCTCCACTTCATTCTGTGATCAAGCAGCATGGCAGATGAGGATTGCCGCTCAACCACTGCAAGGTTATTCCACTGTGCAAATAAAGTATAATGAAAATATGACAATATTTAGTCAATTTGTTATGTAGATATTGATCAGACAATTAAAAGCGTGGGACACTACACATTTTTGTTGTCATTTGCACCATGGTGTTTATTGTTTCCAGGAGTGATTGGTTTCCTGATCGCAGGCTTCATCTGGTTCATCATCCCATTGATTCTCGCAACTACGACAAGCATGTTGTTCCATAGCCTGAGTCTTGAAAGTGGAGCAGACATACTGACTGCTGCCGAAGTAGACGAGGGTAAATATTTTTCAGTGAGCTTACAAAGCAAAATATGCCAATCCAGTAAACTTTGCCACAATGAGCATTTTGATGCAGCTAAATATGTAACTGCTGTAGCAGTTTAATATATTCTGTTTTCAGATATTGTAAATCTAAATTATTTTGTTATTTTTCTTTTGAATGAACTTTTTGAAGCCAGATATAAGCAGTTGCTTATATATTTAAAACTAAATTTAGATTAAAAATATACACGGTTCGGCCAAATAAACAATATCCATGTTTGAAGATGATTGCATTTGATTATGTTACTATGTCAAAAATGAAATATAATACATGGCATGGTTTAACATGTGTTATATGACATTCACCTTTAAACAAGGGCATCGATTTTTTGCCCAACCTGTATTCATAAATATCTGTGTCCAAGCTTAGTTGATTCTATACATGAACACTAAAAATATATGGACGGACACACAGATTCTCTGGATATTCAAACTTTTAATTTCCTAGCTAACCTTCTGCTTTATTAGTGGAACAAACAGTAGTTAAACAAAGTAATACACATATGAGACACAGTAATGTTATATTCTATTTACGATTAGGTATTGTACCCCCTGCAGTGTTACACAGTGTCATGGGTGTGGCGGGTGAAGCGATGATTCTGTCTATGGTTTGTATGGCTCTGATGTCGACAGGCTCCGGGGAAGTGATGGCTGTAGCATCAATCATGATATATGATATATACCAGACCTATATTAATCCATTCAAGTAAGAATCATGTAGCACCAATCATGATATATGATATATACAAGACCTATATTAATCCATTCAAGTAAGAATCATGTAGCATCAATCATGATATATGATATATACAAGACCTATATCAATCCATTCAAGTAAGAATCATGTAGCACCAATCATGATATATGATATATACAAGACCTATATTAATCCATTCAAGTAAGAATCATGTAGCATCAATCATGATATATGATACATACCAGACCTATATTAATCCATTCATGTAAGGACAATGTAGCATCAATCATGATATATGATATACCAGATCTATATTAATCCATTCAAGTAAGAATCATGTAGCATCAATCATGCAATATAATATATACAAGACCTATATCAATCCATTCAAGTAAGAATCATGTAGCACCAATCATGATATATGATATATACAAGACCTATATTAATCCATTCAAGTAAGAATCATGTAGCACCAATCATGCCATATGATATATACAATACCTATATTAATCTATTCAAGTAAGAATCATGTAGCACCAATCATGCAATATGATATATACAATACCTATATCAATCCATTCAAGTAAGAATCATGTAGCATCAATCATGCAATATGATATATACAATACCTATATTAATCTATTCAAGTAAGAATCATGTAGCATCAATCATGCAATATGATATATACCAGACCTATATTAATCCATTCATGTAAGAATCATGTAGCATCAATCATGCAATATGATATATACAATACCTATATCAATCCATTCAAGTAAGAATCATGTAGCATCAATCATGCAATATGATATATACCAGACCTATATCAATCTATTCAAGTAAGAATCATGTAGCATCAATCATGCAATATAATATATACAAGACCTATATTAATCCATTCAAGTAAGAATCATGTAGCACCAATCATGCCATATGATATATACAATACCTATATTAATCTATTCAAGTAAGAATCATGTAGCACCAATCATGCAATATGATATATACAATACCTATATTAATCCATTCATGTAAGAATCATGTAGCATCAATCATGCAATATAATATATACAATACCTATATTAATTCATTCAAGTAAGAATCATGTAGCATCAATCATGCAATATGATATATACAATACCTATATTAATTCATTCAAGTAAAAATCATGTACCATCTATCAGGATATATGATATATACAATACCTATATTAATCTATTCAAGTAAGAATCATGTAGCATCAATCATGCAATATGATATATACCAGACCTATATTAATCCATTCATGTAAGAATCATGTAGCATCAATCATGCAATATGATATATACAATACCTATATCAATCCATTCAAGTAAGAATCATGTAGCATCAATCATGCAATATGATATATACCAGACCTATATTAATCTATTCAAGTAAGAATCATGTAGCAGTAGCACCAATCATGATATATGATATATACAATACCTATATCAATCCATTCAAGTAAGAATCGTGTAGCATCAATCATGCAATATGATATATACCAGACCTATATCAATCCATTCAAGTAAGAATCATGTAGCATCAATCATGCAATATGATATATATCAGACCTTTATTAATCCATTCAAGTAAGAATCGTGTAGCATCAATCATGCAATATAATATATACCAGACCTATATCAATCCATTCAAGTAAGAATCATGTAGCATCAATCATGCAATATGATATATACAAGACCTATATTAATCTATTCAAGTAAGAATCATGTAGCATCAATCATGATATACAGGGTGGTCAAAAAACGGAAACCCTGCATTTTCCTCATATCTTTGTCATTTTAAGAAATTACTCCCTGATATTTCACATATTTGTAAATCATTCAATTTCCTACTACCCCACCTTATTTCATGACCATCAGACTCACAATTTACAGCACTTTGAACATCATGCTTCAGGTTTGGCATTATTGCGCTGTAGGCAAACCTGCACAGTTGTCAATGATCCAAATGCATTCCTCAGCAGGTATAGCCTGAATGATACAGATGATCTTTCTTTTGAGGTCTGCAATTGTCCTGAGGTCTTTCCTATACACTCTATCTCTGCCATATTCCCATAAGTAGGGACACTTTTAACGACATGTACAGGTTGGTCTATAGCGCAATAGTGGTCACCGGGAATGTTCTTTAAAGGGTTCCGATAAGCATCCCGTATAAAAACAATATGGCGGCTCCAGGCGAATCAACTGGATCAGTCCATTTTTAAGAAATAAGGGGAGTTCTGTAAAATCCAGTTTATTGAAATTGTCTTTGAGATAAAGTAATCCGTTTATAATGATTTTGAAAACGTTATCCAAAGAGTGATTGCGTTCAAAGAATACATGTACAACAGCCAATATAAATCCTTGTATTAGAACTGCTTTGTTTCATTTGTAGGATATTCCATATGCCAAGCTGTGTGCTATTACGTTATGGGGAAATTTAGATGCCAATTTTTCCTTATTATACACAAATAGAAGATCCTGAAACTTCACCCATAAATGCGGAATTGATTTGTCAAAATAAAAATCACCCTTTTATAAATGTGTGACGATCTATAATATACTAATGCTATATAACAGTTAGAGGTGTTGACACAACGACCTCGAACCTGTGAACCCTTGAGTATTATTCCGGGATCGGGCCTTTTATACTAAACGGTGGGCAACACCAGAAACGAGCGTTCGATTTGCTAAACGATATGCGTCACCCTTTAAAGTGCTGTAACACTTTGACTATCAATCTGATGGTCATGAAACAAACTATATTAATCCATCCAAGTAAGAACAATGTAGCATCAATCATGATATATGAGATATACCAGACCTATATTAATCCATTCAAGTAAGAATCATGTAGCATCAATCATGCAATATGATATATACAAGACCTATATTAAGGTACAGCTGGAAAGTAACATTTTGGTAAAACATTGCTATACCTGCACATGTTATTTTCTGGTACAAAATAAAGTATGAAGGCATGTGTCAATTTCCTTGCTTTTTTCAGGAAAGTATCATTACATTGTCTTCTTTTAGAATATCTGGTAGGGGTTCAATGGGAACTCCAGGAAATTCTGATATTTCACACTTTCTATTTTTCCAAATTTTCTTTCAAAGTTTCCAGACAACACAGAAGCTTTCATTGACCTGTTTCCAGATATTCTAAAAGTAAACAGTGTAATGATACTTTCCTGAAAAAAGCAAGGAAATACACACATGACTTCATACTTAATTTTGTACCAGAAAATAACATGTGCAGGTATAGCAATTTTTTACCAAAATGTTACTTTCCAGCTGAACCTTAATCCATTCAAGTAAGAATCATGTAGCACCAATCATGCAATATAATATATACCAGACCTATATTAATCCATTCATGTAAGAATCATGTAGCATCAATCATGATATATAATATATACCAGACCTATATCAATCCATTCAAGTAAGAATCATGTAGCATCAATCATGCAATATGATATACCAGACCTATATCAATCCATTCAAGTAAGAATCATGTAGCATCAATCATGATATATGATATATACAATACCTATATCAATCCATTCAAGTAAGAATCATGTAGCATCAATCATGATATATGATATATACAATACCTATATCAATCCATTCAAGTAAGAATCATGTAGCATCAATCATGCCATATGATATATACAATACCTATATTAATCTATTCAAGTAAGAATCCTGTAGCACCAATCATGATATATGATATATACAATACCTATATTAATCTATTCAAGTAAGAATCATGTAGCATCAATCATGCAATATGATATATATCAGACCTATATTAATCCATTCAAGTAAGAATCATGTAGCATCAATCATGCAATATAATATATACTAGACCTATATTAATCCATTCAAGTAAGAATCATGTAGCATCAATCATGCAATATGATATATATCAGACCTATATTAATCCATTCAAGTAAGAATCATGTAGCATCAATCATGCAATATGATATATATCAGACCTATATTAATCCATTCAAGTAAGAATCATGTAGCATCAATCATGCAATATGATATATATCAGACCTATATTAATCCATTCAAGTAAGAATCATGTAGCATCAATCATGCAATATAATATATACCAGACCTATATTAATCTATTCAAGTAAGAATCATGTAGCACCAATCATGCAATATGATATATACAATACCTATATCAATCCATTCAAGTAAGAATCATGTAGCATCAATCATGCAATATGATATATACCAGACCTATATCAATCTATTCAAGTAAGAATCATGTAGCATCAATCATGCAATATGATATATACCAGACCTATATTAATCCATTCATGTAAGAATCATGTAGCATCAATCATGCCATATGATATATACAATACCTATATTAATCTATTCAAGTAAGAATCATGTAGCACCAATCATGCCATATGATATATACAATACCTATATTAATCCATTCATGTAAGAATCATGTAGCATCAATCATGCAATATGATATATACAATACCTATATCAATCCATTCAAGTAAGAATCATGTAGCATCAATCATGCCATATAATATATACAATACCTATATTAATTCATTCAAGTAAGAATCATGTAGCATCAATCATGCAATATGATATATACAATACCTATATTAATCTATTCAAGACAGAATCGTGTAGCATCAATCATGCCATATAATATATACAATACCTATATCAATCCATTCAAGTAAGAATCATGTAGCATCAATCATGCAATATGATATATACCAGACCTATATTAATCCATTCAAGTAAGAATCATGTAGCATCAATCATGCAATATAATATATACCAGACCTATATTAATCCATTCAAGTAAGAATCATGTAGCATCAATCATGAAATATGATACATACCAGACCTATATTAATCCATTCAAGTAAGAATCATGTAGCATCAATCATGCAATATAATATATACCAGACCTATATTAATCCATTCATGTAAGAATCATGTAGCATCAATCATGCAATATAATATATACCAGACCTATATTAATCCATTCAAGTAAGAATCATGTAGCATCAATCATGATATATGATACATACCAGACCTATATTAATCCATTCAAGTAAGAATCATGTAGCATCAATCATGCAATATAATAAATACCAGACCTATATTAATCCATTCATGTAAGAATCATGTAGCATCAATCATGCAATATGATATATACCAGACCTATATTAATCCATTCAAGTAAGAATCATGTAGCATCAATCATGATATATGATACATACCAGACCTATATTAATCCATTCAAGTAAGAATCATGTAGCATCAATCATGCAATATAATATATACCAGACCTATATTAATCCATTCATGTAAGAATCATGTAGCATCAATCATGCAATATGATATATACCAGACCTATATTAATCCATTCAAGTAAGAATCATGTAGCATCAATCATGATATATGATACATACCAGACCTATATTAATCCATTCATGTAAGAATCATGTAGCATCAATCATGCAATATGATATATACCAGACCTATATTAATCCATTCATGTAAGAATCATGTAGCATCAATCATGCAATATGATATATACAATACCTATATTAATCTATTCAAGTAAGAATCATGTAGCATCAATCATGCAATATGATATATACAATACCTATATTAATTCATTCAAGTAAGAATCATGTAGCATCAATCATGCAATATGATATATACAATACCTATATTAATTCATTCAAGTAAGAATCATGTAGCATCAATCATGCAATATGATATATACAATACCTATATTAATTCATTCAAGTAAGAATCATGTACCATCTGTCAGGATATATGATATATACAATACCTATATTAATCTATTCAAGTAAGAATCATGTAGCATCAATCATGCAATATGATATATACAATACCTATATTAATCCATTCATGTAAGAATCATGTAGCATCAATCATGCAATATGATATATACAATACCTATATTAAGCTATTCAAGTAAGAATCATGTAGCATCAATCATGCAATATGATATATACCAGACCTATATTAATCCATTCAAGTAAGAATCATGTAGCATCAATCATGCAATATGATATATACCAGACCTATATTAATCCATTCAAGTAAGAATCATGTAGCATCAATCATGATATATGATACATACCAGACCTATATTAATCTATTCAAGTAAGAATCATGTAGCATCAATCATGCCATATAATATATACAATACCTATATCAATCCATTCAAGTAAGAATCATGTAGCATCAATCATGGCATATAATATATACAATACCTATATCAATCCATTCAAGTAAGAATCATGTAGCATCAATCATGCAATATAATATATACCAGACCTATATTAATCCATTCAAGTAAGAATCATGTAGCACCAATCATGCAATATGATATATCCCAGACCTATATCAATCTATTCAAGTAAGAATCATGTAGCACCAATCATGATATATGATATATACAAGACCTATTTTAGTCCATTCAAGTAAGAATCATGTAGCACCAATCATGCAATATGATATATACCAGACCTATATTAATCCATTCATGTAAGAATCATGTAGCATCAATCATGCAATATGATATATATCAGACCTATATTAATCTATTCAAGTAAGAATCATGTAGCATCAATCATGCAATATGATATATACAAGACCTATATTAATCCATTCATGTAAGGACAATGTAGCATCTATCATGATATATGATATATACCAGACCTATATTAAACAGGCAATGCGCCTATTTTTGAAGGAAAAAGGACAAAATATTATTTGAGACATGTCACTCACACAGTCAATTAAATATGATAAAAACTTTTATTTGGGATAATACTGATGTGAAAAAAATTACTTGCATAGAAAAACAGCATTTGAAGTTCAGAGATTGAAAAAAGTGAATTACCACTTTTCACAAAGTGTATGTTTTAAATAACTCTTGGATTAAAAGATGGCGTATGCTTGAAAATCCTATCAAAATGAACAGGAGGAGTGAGTAGCTCCCATAATTCTTTCATATTCTATCGTATTCGGGGATTCCCCATTACATCATATCTTGCATCATCTCCAATCAAATTGCAGGAATCGATCACATTTGAAATCGTGGGAATGGCGTTAACATCAGTTCAACATCATCATTTCAAACCTACGGTAATACTATTGGAGTTACTCGATCCATACTTGTAGAGAATACTCATAAAACTACAGTGAACATTTGAAGATCCATTTCAACGGCAAATTAAAGCCTGTTTATAAAATTTGTTTTCGAACGTGCTAATATGATAGGGCATCTTTGCGAAATCCCCCCTGCAAAATGAATGGATAATTAATGCAAACAACAATGCCATCTTTCTATCGCATTGCTAAAAACTTGACATATAAAAATTGATAGATCAGAAATATTTTTTCATGATCTAGTGTCAATTCTGATGTGGTCTGTTTGAGCTGTTTTTGGTGTCAAATGAAAGATCAGGTACTTATTTATCCATTGGAAATACTATGAAGATTTAAAGTGAGACTTCATTTACGCATTGTTTTATAGGAAGGGTCATAACATTGACATATGCCCATTATGTAATAGTAGTATGATTGCATTGTTTTATAGGAAGGGTCATAGCATTGACCTATGCCCATTATGTAGTAGTAGTATGATTGCATTGTTTTATAGGAAGGGTCATAACATTGACATATGCCCATTATGTAATAGTAGTATGATTGCATTGTTTTATAGGAAGGGTCATAACATTGACATATGCCCATTATGTAGTAGTAGTATGATTGCATTGCTTGAAAGGAAGGGTCATAACATTGACATATGCCCATTATGTAATAGTAGTATGATTGCATTGTTTTATAGGAAGGGTCATAACATTGACATATGCCCATTATGTAATAGCAGTATGATTGCATTGTTTTATAGGAAGGGTCATAACATTGACCTATGCCCATTATGTAATAGTAGTATGATTGCATTGTTTTATAGGAAGGGTCATAACATTGACATATGCCAATTATGTAATAGCAGTATGATTGCATTGTTTTATAGGAAGGGTCATAACATTGACCTATGCCCATTATGTAATAGTAGTATGATTGCATTGTTTTATAGGAAGGGTCATAACATTGACCTATGCCCATTATGTAAAAGCAGTATGATTGCATTGTTTTATAGGAAGGGTCATAACATTGACCTATGCCCATTATGTAATAGTAGTATGATTGCATTGTTTTATAGTAGGAATCATAACATTGACCTATTCCCATTATGTAATAGTAGTATAATTGTATTGTTTTATAGGAAGGGTCATAACATTGACATATGCCCATTATGTAATAGTAGTATGATTGCATTGTTTTATAGGAAGGGTCATAGCATTGACCTATTCCCATTATGTAGTAGTAGTATGATTGCATTGTTTTATAGGAAGGGTCATAACATTGACATATGCCCATTATGTAATAATAGTATGATTGCATTGTTTTATAGGAAGGGTCATAACATTGACCTATGGCCATTATGTAATAATAGTATGATTGCATTGTTTTATAGGAAGGGTCATAACATTGACCTATGCCCATTGTGTAATAGTAGTATGATTGCATTGTTTTATAGGAAGGGTCATAACATTGACCTATGCCCATTGTGTAATAGTAGTATGAATGCATTGTTTTATAGGAGGAATCATAACATTGACATATGCCCATTATGTAATAGTAGTATGATTGCATTGTTTTATAGGAAGGGTCATAACATTGACATATGCCCATTATGTAGTAGTAGTATGATTGCATTGTTTTATATGAAGGGTCATAACATTGACATATGCCCATTATGTAATAGTAGTATGATTGCATTGTTTTATAGGAGGGGTCATAACATTGACCTATGCCCATTATGTAATAGTAGTATGATTGCATTGTTTTATAGGAGGAATCATAACATTGACCTATGCCCATTATGTAATAGTAGTATGATTGCATTGTTTTATAGGAGGAATCATAACATTGACCTATGCCCATTATGTAAATAGTAGTATGATTGCATTGTTTTATATGAAGGGTCATAACATTGACCTATGCCCATTATGTAATAGTAGTATGATTGCATTGTTTTATAGGAGGGGTCATAACATTGACATATGCCCATTATGTAATAGTAGTATGATTGCATTGTTTTATAGGAAGGGTCATAACATTGACCTATGCCCATTATGTAATAGTAGTATGATTGCATTGTTTTATATGAAGGGTCATAACATTGACATATGCCCATTATGTAATAGTAGTATGATTGCATTGTCTTATAGGATGAATCATAACATTGACATATGCCCATTATGTAAATAGTAGTATAATTGTATTGTTTTATAGGAGGAATCATAACATTGATCTATGTCCATTATGTGACAAGCCATATGTACAACCAGAGTCCCAAGATTCATCAGAGAAATGCAAGTGCGTTATTCCAGCCTTATGTGCGGGTTGTAAAGACGACGATGTAATGAGCAGGGAGTCATCAGACAGCATCCCGCACATGTATGGTTGTCAGACTCATGGGAAATACAAACAATATCAAGACATATTGAGAAGTAAGTTCAAGAAAATAATGAAAATAGGAAACCATGAGAATTAAACGGTTTATTTAGTTATAAAAAAATAATTGAGAGTTGTACATGCTACACGAGCATAATATACTGCCATATAGGATAAATTCCGTATCCACTTATCACCAATTCAACGTATTTACGAATGTTTCCCAAAGCCTACAAAATATGTAACTAGCTTGTTAGTGTTACTATCAGTTTCACAAATCAACTACAGAATGTGTTTGTCTAATTAATAGAATAGATGTGTAGTTCATTAAATGTTGATCGTCCTACTAAGCATGGTTAAAATATATTTTTTGATTCCAGCATATTGGATGAGAAAAATGTCGTACATTGTTTATTTGTCTGCCATTACTTGTAAGACCGAGGTTTAATTTCGCTTTTGACATATGTCTGAAAACGATGGTTATATTTCAGGATATAAAACATGGGCAATTCTTGTTGTTACAATTATGATTGTTCCAATGGGAATGGTCATCAAAAAGACAACGATTGACTTGAACTGGGCATTTCAAACGGGAACTGTTTCATTGATTTGTTTTTATCCAACTGTTGTGCTATCCGTACTGTGGAGTAAAACATCTGGATATGGTGTCATTGCAGGTTAGTTTCAATTACAATCAGGATGTGTTCATAAATATATTAGCTCTAATGTCTGCAACTTTTTCTTATAACACGGAGTCGCATGCGGGGGGGGGGCATTTGAAACCCCATTGACGATTTTCATTACTTGTTTGATTTCATGTTCGTATGTTGTTTCATGTAATATTCGTATTGTTGTAAACCTAATTCAATTACCCCTTCAGAAAGTTTCTTTTAAAAATAGGCCAACGGAGGTCATATCAAGGTCAAAGTGACTTGAATATGTAAATTTAGAAATAAGGATACATTTCTCTGCGAATTTCTCTGCAGCTTTTAAATATGACTTGTGTAAAAATATTTCCCACAAACAACACAAACCAAAACAACCCGCTCCAACCCATTATCCAAATAGGACGATGACACCTCATGCTTATATATGCAAAATATAATGTTTGTTCGTACTTTCGGTAAGAAAAGGAGTGCTAAAACATGTTGGCACACTAATAATGAGTTTAAGTTGCAAAAATATATTACAAGATAATTTTGACGCGTATTTGTAGGTAATGGCCTTGGATTGACACTTGGCTGGTTCACTATGTTAGCCACAGCTAGCACATATGACGGTGGGATATCAACTATGGACAACTTTCTCAAAAACACAGTCCAAGAAAATAGGCAAGTAAAATTCGGACTCATATTCTGACTATATGATTGTGATTAACACCCCAGTCACATTTGTCGCACGGCGGCCGCAAGTCGACCGCAGAACAATTAAATCGGTGAATTTCTGCGGCGAGCGTAAAAGAACTACGCTCGCCTTGCGGCCTCCGTACGGCGTATGCAGATTTTTACAGGCCGCAGGGAAGGCGTAGAAATTATAACTCAGAGTTATAATATTTGTTCATTTTTGAGGTCCCCGTAGAAATCAACTGGCTCAACAAGATTGAATCATTATTTGTCAATGTTTCACGATCACTTTTCATTTGATATTACATCCTAGCACTTTGAATAACATTTATAAATTGTCCTGATGTAAATAAAATGAAAAAAACTATTATTTAGCAATAGAAATTTAAAATTCACCGTGCGGCTGCCGTGGGAAATGTGACTGCAAAAGTATGAGAGCGCAGAAATTCTGCGGCGAGCGTAGAAAAGCTACTGGCCGCAGAAATGATAGACCGCAAGGTCGCCGTAGGAAATGTGACTGGGGTGTAACTATTAAAGATACTCTACTATACCTAACCCTAGAAATGCATAAGATACTCTGTTTGTCTAATTATATTGTTTAGTATATTAATAAGGAACAAACAAATAAAAACGAATAACACAATCCTAACTAATGAGCCAAATGGGTTGATTATGAACAACAAATGCAAGGTATATTAGAGTGTAAGAGGCTTATTGAATTGTTCATACACGTTTGATAAAATTTATGTGAAGCATTGATAGAATTGGTGAGATTTTGTAATTGTTATGATGATTGATATTTGGTGTCAACAAATGGTAGGTATCTCAAACAAATGCTTCCAGTTTTGAAACAATATCCGACGGCACCTTTTTATATGTTATTGCCTGATGTGAATTGTTCTGTTCATTCAAGTGTGCTGGTCGGTTGTTGTATCAGCTTTGGCGTGAGTCTAATCACGTGTGTTCTTATCTCACTGGTGGCCAACTGGAGACAAACTCAACAGGAAGCGGAAGATGTCTGGAAACTAACTCTGGCTATTGACAACCCCATGTACCCATGGACTGAACAATACAGTCGACAACTAAAAGCAAGCGACATAGAGTTCAACCATCGACCCTCTTTTAAACAGATGCATTATATGTTCACAAAGGCTAGGAACACGGCAATTGCAGGATGCTCTATCGTCTTACTCTTTATCCTTGTTATCATTCCAGGGAGCCTAGCCTCTTTCCCCACTATGGATTACTCCACCTTTTACAACTGGATAACTTTCACTCATGTATACTTGTTCATTATGTCTTTCTTTGTTGTACTTGGACCTCCTGTACAAGAGGTAATGAAAGTGTTGCGTCATCGAAAGATGACTTTGAAATCTAAACAACAATCTGTGGAGTCGACATAAGGGGAAAGCTGTGATAACACTGGCGGATACAGGGTGGGGGCAAATGTTTGGTAGTGCTTCAATTAGTGGGCCTTTTTGGGCATTACTTGACTTTTTGGGCTTTTTAAGGCCAAATCATTTAAAAACGGGCCTACCATTTCGAACATTTGGGCCCAAATTTTGGTTTTAGGAGCCCAAAACTTTTTTCTCATTTGGAATTTCGGCCCCCTCCCTTGTTAGCTTCTGGATCCGCCATTGATTATTTAGTTACATCAATATCAATATAACATATTAATTATGGGGTATTGGGTATACTTTAGATAATAAAACATAAAGGCTCAAGTAAACAAAGAAGACATTCGTCGTTCCACGTTTTTCCATACAATGGGAAGTTTAAGCTTGCATATAGAATCGAAACGCCAACATATAAACATATACGTATGACCAATCGCCCATACAGATGTATCGCTCAAATATTTTCCGCTCGCGTTTAGGTTGTGAAAAACATTGTGAATAGTACCAAAGGACAAACTAAGGATAGATAAGAGTAATAAATATGCATCAATTACACATTTGCACGGTATTGGAATAATGAAATATGCTTTAAGTTGTTTTGAAGTTGAAATCAGTATGTGCTGACTTCATATCCCCGATAAATATTAAAATTAATTTTGGGACTTTTAGTTGTCCACTATCGTAGAGTTTGACCTTCATACGGTAAGGTAGCATAAGCATAAATATAATCCAAATAGAGTAAAACGGTTTTCATAGCATCTTTAAAAAATGACGGCACACGTGAAATTAGCGCTGTATTTTGGATCAGTTTTGACCATATCAAAACAATTTTTCATGTTTTTCTTAAGTCTGTAAGTATAGACAGTTCATATATCGATATATAAATGATTATAACTACAAAACCAGGGAAATGGGATTGCAAGCGATATTCATAATTATTATCCTGGAATTATTCTGGAACTATTCCTCAATATATTTCCGTTTTCCAATAAAGGCCTTTTCATTTGGAGGTGCAAACCACACATCCAATGAACAGAACAGAACAGAACAGTACAATTTAATTTGTTACATTTAAGTTTTTAATTTATTCAAATGCAACTTAAACTTAAATTCAATTACATTCAATCTTTCAAAATATATCAATTTACTTTAAATGTAATGAGTTGTTCATTATTATCATGTTGTATCCGCTTTGTTTTTCTCGTCGTGATTGATCAGTCCTAGTCCATCGAAGGGGTGGCTTTTCTTATGAATAATAGCAGTTATAACAATGGTAGTATGACCAACCGCTAGGTCCTCTCCACCAGCACCAACTGTTGCAAGTCCAATGCAGTCAAGGGTGTGGATATGTATAGAAACACCACCAACACCTATATAAAAGTTACAAAGGGAAACATTAGCAATAATATTAAGATCTCTATGGCAAATGAATCACTAGAGGCATATAGAACTATATCTTAATGAATAATTAAAACAATTTGGCCAAAAGCTTACACTAGCAAAATTACCCAGCTACTCATTTAAAACTCTCAATTCGTTAAAACAGGAAATCATTTCTAAATATTAATTACAAGTTATGACAGCCCCACCAGCCACGCCAACATGCGTAACAGCGCCATTTAAGCCTGCTGCCTAATCCAACTACCCCTGGAAGTGTTTGAACACATAATAAAACGGCAATCTGATGACAGGTTGATGCTTAGGTCACATTTGCTCCGATTCATCGGCCAGCGCCCGGCCAATTGCATTATTTTGTTTAAAACTGATTTCAACTTGTAATTCCGTTTAGATAAAGTGGAAAACAATATTTTCCATGTTATTTCCCCATAGGGAAAACACGTGCGATCCATTGCTTTCTTTAAAACCCCTGAACGAATAACTCATTCCTTTAAAAGGGTTAACTGTATGTCAAAACGCAACATATTGATGCAACAAAAATTGAAAAAGCAGGGGTGGAAGGGATTGAAAATCAGGACAACATTCAGAAAAAAACATATGGGTGTCTAAAATCATCTCTATGAATGCCTTTCCTGGAGGAAATGCATTGGCCTAACATATGCACCTGTTTAAATCCTCAGAAAAAATGCAACATATGACTGTCAGAAATCTGTTGCGAAACGTTCCGTCCTCCTTTGAGATTTTACAGTCAATTTTGAAAAAAATTCGAAATCGTCCGGGCGCCGGCCGATGAATCTGAGCAGGCATTATCAAAGCTCAAGATTATACCATTTTACACTTAGAAGTAAGAAACAGAGATGAAGTATGCGAGACAATCCGATATTTGTTATCAGTGAGAAGTAATCATGATAAGAATTGAACTTTTAAGTCTTACGTACTGGCACTTGCAGCTTTTCCTTCCCTATTAGCTTTAGCAATCGCTTGGTCATTAGGTTCTCTGAGTGCTCCCCGTCTATCTCGATCAATGCCCCGATCGTCTGGTTCGGCTCTTAGAAGTTGTGTTATCACACACAGAACAATAGCGACTAAAATATTATGACATTTTATGCCCATTTTTGATAATTTAGCCCAAAAAGACCTAAAAAGACCAAATTATGCCCAAAAAGAACCATTTTTGAGGCCCTACAAAATTAATATTTTTTCTTGGCCCACGAATGTCTGGGTCACATTTGCCCCGATCCATCGGCCGATTGAGTGTTTTGCTCAATATTGTATTCAATTTTGAACAAAATACTCAATCGGCCGGGCGCCGTAGTGAAAATCGGAGCAAATGTGACCAAGGCATAAGGGGGGGGGGGATCCGTCACTTGCATTCAACTCCTATAAGAAAATTTCTTTTTAAACATTGATAATTCCAGAAAAGAATGTTGCAAATATCATACAAGTTTATTGAGATGTAAGTTACAAATAATTAACGTACAATACAAATATTTTTGAAAATAATCTGCATTTATGTAATAAACATACCTGCTAGAAGCCTTAGTGCCAGCATTGTTGATGCCTAAAGTATACCCGGCAAATAGTTACACTCAACAGCACGGATGCAAAACGAGTGCTGAAAAAACACATCGAGTTGCCCATTTTATAGTGAACACCGAGCAATATACGTCTGACTCCTCCCTTTCTTCTTAGGATGATGACTAGATCCAATCAGTGTAGCCTTCTCCTCATTATGTGATGAGATATCATTGAATTCAATGTGCTCGAAAACTGTCAATTATTGAAAATTTATCTTACGAACTGTAGCGTTATTTACCTGTAAATGAAGTGGAATTAAAACCCTTGTCAGATAAATAATGAAGTTGTGTGTGAATCTGAATAATTTGACAGGATAGAATGGCTATACGCATGAATCTACATTGTGAAGAAGGAAAGCAAACGCTCGATTCACATTTTCAGAGAAAAATCATGTAAAATTAATATTACTTGAGAGATATTATAGCAATACTAGTGTTGATATTGTTTTTATAGTATACTTGAAAAGGTACTTTATCGCAATCGGCTTAGTGGAAGGGGTCTAGGGATATATTTAAAACCCTTTGACCATCGACCAGCAATTTCAACAAATGCATGTAGTTTTCTCACATTAAATCATCGCTCGGTTACAGTGCCAGCATAGTATTCAATAGACATGAGTATAATGATTCCCGTTGACACCAACGCGAAATTGCAAATCTCCCGTTCTAAACACAGCTCTGAAGCTGGTCGGGTGGACTAAGTAGCGCTTGTTTTGTAAGCGCGCTCGATTCATTGGCTTTGCGTACACGGTTACGTTGTGAAAAATATCGCAAGCTTAAACCTCAATTGTCAAATAAGCACGGTATTAGAAGCCGAGACTGGATATGTCACCCCTCTATTTTTCTAAATTTTTACGTAATAAATTTTATACGTACAGGTTTCCCGTTCGATTTTGTATGGCATTGCTTAAACTGTTAAATATTTTGTTTTCTTGGACTTGCACAAAACAAGGACCCTCTCCCTGTGAGAAACAACAGTCTACAAGGAGCAGGTTTTACTGTATAAAATAGGTTCCATACATCATACTAGTATATTCTAGGATTTGCTTGTACTGTTTTGGTGCTATCTTGTTCACCGCGTGACTTGTTTTGCTATATGGTCCTATTTATTGGCTTATTACTAACAACTGACAGACATTATTAAAAAGCAACCAATATGATAGTCAGTAAAACATATTGAAGCAATTGAAAGGAGTAAAAAGTGCAAAATGTTGGAATCAGTATTTTCAAAAAGCATTTAAGCGCCCCCTGCAATCCTAATTTTATTTTACGAAATCAAACTTGATTAGTTTTTAAATGTTATTGCATTCTTAGAACATAACTCTGAGAAGTGCGAAAGTGACAGCAACAAATGTTGAAACAACCTTTTCAAAACCATGACTATCCTGATTTATCATTTAGATCACAAAAGCATATGCATTCTTAGAACATAATTCACAGAAGTGCGAAAGTGACAGCAACAAATGTTGAAACAACCTTTTCAAAACCATGACTATCCTGATTTATCATTTAGATCACAAAGCATATGCATTCTTAGAACATAATACACATAAGTGCAAGAGTGGTAGCAAAAAATGTTGAAAGCAAACTTTTCAAAATCATGACTATCTTGATTTATCATTTAGATCACAAAGCATTTGCATTCTTAGAACATAATTCAGAGAAGTCTGAAAGTGGTAGCAAAAATGTTAGAAGCAAACTTCTAAAAACCATGACTATTTTGATTTATCATTTAAATCACAAAGCATATGCATCCTTAGAACATAATTCACAGAAGTGCGAAAGTGACAGCAACAAATGTTGAAGCAACCTTTTCAAAACCATGACTATCTTGATTTATCATTTAAATCACAAAGCATATGCATTCTTAGAACATAATTCACAGAAGTGCGAAAGTGGCAGCAACAAATGTTGAAGCAACCTTTTCAAAACCATGACTATCTTGATTTATCATTTAAATCACAAAGCATATGCATTCTTAGAACAAGACAAGTGCAAATTGCTATTGTCCAAATACAAAGTGGTATTGGCAAACTACATAGTGCTATTGTCTAACTACCAAGTGCTATTATCCAAATACAAAGTGATATTGTCCGACGAAAGAGTGGTATTGTCCCTCTACAAAGGACTATTGTCAAACTGCAATATGCTATTCTTGACCATACAGCGCTATTGTCCCAGACCGAGTCGATGTCCTAACTTTGCCATATATAGAAAAAATCATCGGTCATTTATTGCTCCATGAATTGTAGAATCTCGGTCCTTATGAGACAACACAAATTAATATAAGATTTATAGATATATTAACTTCTATTCCTAAATAAATTACAACATAACCTAATTTGAAAGAAAAAGTATAACACATAAGCAAAGAAATCAGCTGATTAAAAAGATAAAATTTTTTAGTCGACTAACTTATTAACTATCATTTTAGAAAATACTGTTCTAGACTGATTTTGAATTTGGGAGAGACATTTAATAAAACGAGAATCAGCTGGGTTATTTTTACGAGAGGGCAACTATGTTTAATCGGCCATTTTCAGAGCAAGATTCACCCTTCGGCAATTGTAGGCAGTATATCAGTTACTGAGATTGTTAATTAAACACATTACGTAAATCAGTACGACAGGTAAGACCGGAGTTTTCACTCTTAACTTGTAAGTAAAAATTGTGTAGGCCTAATCTGTACAAAATTGGGATATTACTAAAATATGCGTGGATTAGTTGATGATCTCACTCAAAGGCTGTAGAGTCGCCGAAGATAACACGCAGTTATAACTGTTCTGATCACCGTCGAAGTTAACAAGTCGAGCCTAACCTAAAAGGTTCCAGGATGGGCTTATGTCGGACGGTCGATTTGTGAATTGTGAACCGCAATTACAATTAAGGGGCCGATTCGGCTTCCTTGTTTTTGCCTTGGTATCTGTCAAAATACTAGGCCTTTTGTGGGGGGGGGAGTAAGATAACTGCGTGTCATCATACAACGATAGTTTTTTCTATTTTTACTATCTGAAAATACTCGATACGGCTACTTTAGCAAATGTGAATGCTAAAAGTAGAATCTTCAAAGCAGCTGTATCATTACTATTTACCGTAGAGATAATAGACCGTAAAGTCGCCATGGCAAATGTGTAGTATTGTATAAAGCTTTTGAAGAATGGAAAGTTATGTTGATGACATCATTGCCACATGTGCGAAATAACCAACTAGATGATGATATCACACCCCAGCTAACAATTTTACGTTGTGATAACGTCGTCAGAATATATGTCTCAAGTTGTAGCAACGTCAAATATGGAACGTTGTAGGTACAGGAAGGTGTGGACTCGCACAGATGTTTAAAGAACGTTACATCTGACTTAAATATCACGTGTCAGGAACGTAGTAGCGACCTTAACAATTACGTCGCCAAAATAACGAAACTGTAACGTACTTACATTACGTCATAAATACGTGGCCAATCTAAATTTCTGGTAACGTTGATATGGAACGTTGTAGGTACAGGAAGGTGTGGACTCGCACAGATGTTTAAAGAACGTTACATTTGACTTAAATATCACGTGTCGGGAACGTAGTAGCGACCTTAACAATAACGTCGCCAAAATAACGAAACTGTAACGTACTTACATTACGTCATATATACGTGGCCAATCTAAATTTCTGGTAACGTTGATATGGAACGTTGTAGGTACAGGAAGGTGTGGACTCGCATAGATGTTTAAAGAACGTTACATTTGACTTAAATATCACGTGTCAGGAACGTAGTAGCGACCTTAACAATTACGTCACCAAAATAACGAAAATGTAACGTACTTACATTACGTCATAAATACGTGGCCAATCTAAATTTCTGGTAACGTTGATATGGAACGTTGTAGGAACAGGAAGGTGTGGACTCGCACAGATGTTTAAAGAACGTTACATTTGACTTAAATATCACGTGTCAGGAACGTAGTAGCGACCTTAACAATAACGTCGCCAAAATAACGAAACTGTAACGTACTTACATTACGTCATATATACGTGGCCAATCTAAATTTCTGGTAACGTTGATATGGAACGTTGTAGGTACAGGAAGGTGTGGACTCGCATAGATGTTTAAAGAACGTTACATTTGACTTAAAAATCACGTGTCAGGAACGTTGTAGCGACCTTAACAATTACGTCACCAAAATAACGAAAATGTAACGTACTTACATTACGTCATAAATACGTGGCCAATCTAAATTTCTGGTAACGTTGATATGGAACGTTGTAGGTACAGGAAGGTGTGGACTCGCATAGATGTTTAAAGAACGTTACATTTGACTTAAATATCACGTGTCAGGAACGTCGTAGCGACCTTAACAATTACGTCACCAAAATAACGAAAATGTAACGTACTTACATTACGTCATATATACGTGGCCAATCTAAATTTCTGGTAACGTTGATATGGAACGTTGTAGGTACAGGAAGGTGTGGACTCGCACAGATGTTTAAAGAACGTTACATTTGACTTAAATATCACGTGCCAGGAACGTGGAACCAACCTAAACGATGACTTCGCCAAAATAACGAAAATGTAACGTACTTACATTACGTCATAAATACGTGGCCAATCTAAATTTCTGATACGTTAATTATGGAACGTTGTAGGTACAGGAAGTTGTGGACTCGCACAGATGTTCAAAGAACGTTACATTTGACTTAAATATCACGTGCCACGAACGTAGAACCAACCTAAACGATAACTTCGCAAAAATAACGAGACTGTAATGTGCTTATGCAACGTCACATATACGTGGCCAGTTTTAAGTTCTGGTACGCTAATTATGGAACGTTGTAGGTACAGGAAGGTGTGGACTCGCACAGATGTTTAAAGAACGTTACATTTGACTTAAATATCACGTGCAAGGAATGTAGAACCAACCTTAACAATGACTTCGCAAAAATAGTGAGACTGTAATGTGCTTATGCAACGTAACATATACCTGGCCAGTTTAAAGTTCTGGTAACGTTTGTCTTGGACCGATGTAGGCACAGGAAGGTCTGGACTCGCACAGATGTTTATACAACGTTACATTTTATACTTAAATATCATGTGCTAGGAATGTAGTAGCAACCTTAACAATGACTGCAAAAATAAAATAACAGACTGTAACGTGCTAATGCAACGTCACATATACGTGGCCAAGTTAAAGTTCTGGTAACATTAACTATAGAACGTTGTAGGCAAAGGAAAGTGTGGACACGCATAAATGAGTATACAAGTTACGTTCGACTTAGATATCACAGGCCAGGAATGTAGTACCAACCTTAACAACGACTTTGCCAAAATAAAGAGACTGTAACGTGCTTGTCACATACATGGCAAATTCATAACTTCTGGTTACATCAAGTTAGGACAACACATGCAAGGAATGTTCTAGTAACCTTAATTATGCCATCAACAAGATATAGTGATAGTAATGACTAACGTCCAGTTAAATGAATCATTACATGAACATAATTTAAAGTTCCTGTACAGGAAGATGTAGACACCGATGTTCAGTAAAATTATATATAACACACTAAGCCTAACATTTTCACATGTGAAGGTAAAACACAACTAACTTATGCTTTGACTTATTAACAAATGTATATTGTTTTTCCAATAATTAATGAGTTAATACACAAGAACTTTTTTGAGCATCCAAATAGAGAATATTGACACACAGAATTGAACTTAAATATAATTACAGTCTCGTATGTCATCTATCAAAAATCTATCCTATCGTTAATAAGTTTTATTAAGTATTTTATAAACCCCTAAACGGTTAAGGGGTTGGGGAGATTTGCCGTTCTGGCTTGTCTTAAAATTGAATTAGGCATATTTTAACTAATAAATCGTGACTATATTGTATTTACTGAGGGATATACACTGTATCAAAAATCGAGCATTTAATAACTGATTTATCCTATACTTAGTAGATTATGAGAATTAAATATGCATTGAAATTTCCCATTTTTCCCCAAATTTTTTTTCACATTTTTTTCAAATTTTATTTTTCAAAATATGAGTTAGGCTATATGAGTTTGATAATCTCAGAAACTTAAAAAACAACTTTAAAACACCAAGAAAATGTGTATCTTAAGTATATTTTTGAATTTTGGAACTTTATAAGGTATATGACGTACTAAGAACATCAGTAGGTATGAAATACATCTGTTATGTACGGTCGGTTTTGGATACAGGGTTTATCCCTCGGGAAATATGTGTATATCCCTTGGTCCCTGCGGTCCCTCGGGATATACACATATTTCCCTTGGGATAAAACCTGTATCCAAAACCTCCCAGTACATAACCCTTATATATCTCCCGCTCAACTCAGATATCAATTATATTCCCGCATGTTATTTACCTATAACACTACTAAGTATGGGATTAACCTTTGATGATATTTCGATATTTCATTTCCGAGATTGTGCCCAGATCTCGGCAGATCTATTCACCCCCTTTACTATGAATGTAATTATCTATAGCCTAACTGTTTAGGGGTTATATTGTTATTTTTCTGAACGGGAATGAATAAATATTCTAATTTGAGCTTGAACAAATGCTCTATTAGTTAACATGGTATTGATTTTCAAAAAGCAATAATGACCATTTTAAGTTGGGAATAAATCTAGAAAAATTGCATGTTTCAGATATGAAGCCATTATATCTATGCAATCTTAAAAGTACTGTCCCGTTACTTGTTATAGAGATAAAAATTTAATTCAAACTGGCTTGCTTATCGGAACAGATATTGTTTATGCTAAGTGTTCATTTTTCCTTGAAAGCATGAGCTCTCATTGGTCCTCATCACTTTCCAAATGTTTTTTCAAATGACTTGTACAGCTCAGTCGTTGTTTCCCTGGTTGCATGTTTAACACATTGCCATTTCTGCTTGTTTTTGGACATTTTCCTGGAAAAAATCAATCTATTGAAAAGTATGAAATGTAACCTGTATACCCATACCCACTCTGTATATTTTGCAGTGTCATTTTCAACCAAAATTGAGCTAGCGATCTATTCTTTACAATCTCAGATACAATATGTCTCAAAGGTCTACAATGTGTTGTAAATCAGTAAGTTATTGAGGATTAAAAGTGCGAAAATCGGGAAATTTTTTAAATTCTTCCAAATATAAATATGGAAGCCATATATATAAATTAAAATACATAATTGTAAAATTCTTTGGTAAAATACTCTAGTATTCCTGAAGTAAAGTCTGCACTTTATATTTTTAGAATAGAATGACAAGGATCTTGCTAGATTTGATTCTGCTGTAAACTTAATATATATAAAATACTTCTATAATGAATAATAGATTAACCTGGACTTACCGAAGTCACTTTCCTTGCAACTCCCCAAGCTCAGAGGACTCTAGACTGCCTAACTTCCAAACTGTCAAATGTTCCATTCTGCTTGTACTGCTAGTTTGTCTGAAATATTTTAGACTTGTAGTATAAACATTTTATTAGTTGGTTATCTGAAAATGCACCTGAGGGTGTAATCTTTCTTCCACCAGATCTGATCTTTGTCTCAGGAGACTTTTTGGGACTACTCTGGGGTAAAACAATCCCTTTGCTCATCTGTTTATAGATCCCTAGTAGCTTTTTGTACTATCCTTTTGTATTTCTACAGTAGAATCATATAGCCAAAACATTCCTTCGTTGACTCTCATAATCTTCATCCAATGATCTAACTAGAGATCTATTTATTAAAATATTATATTGGATAATAATTTGAAATGTTGGAACGGTAGGAAAGTAGATACCTGAGAATGACTCTTAACTTTCTGAGATAAAGTATGGCAGGTCAACTTCGGGTCAGTGTGACACCTCTAGAAATAATATAGGCCTACCTGATTAGCATAACACCACTCATCTCAACACAGCCAAAATCATCTCAGGGTTATCATGGGTGAAGGCTACAACAATCCTGAAAACAGAATAGGTAGATGGGAAAATAGAGGACAATAGTAGTACTTTAAAAGACTGTTACTTTATTTTATACTTTTATTTCAAATTGTATTGATTAAAATAAGACCTTTAAATTGTGAATATGATGAGTAAATCTACTGAGATGTTTTAACATTGTGTCAATCAGGATTAAGTTCAAACCTTTTAAAAGAACTTAATTATATAGCAGTCATACTTTTAAAATTTGCACAGGGCGCCAAATTAAATAGCACCAAATTAAAGCAATTTACAGTATCTCATTTGCTGTGAAACTGTGAAAGTTAAATAATAACTGCATTAAATACAAATGAATACTTTCTGTAGCAAGGAGCCACAAATGATGCAAGTTAATTAAATCAAACGATGAAATAATATACCTGATTAGTATGAAACACCATCATCTAAACACAACCAACAAGGTCTCAGGGTTATCATGGATGAAAGCTACAAAAATCTGGTTCATCTCCTACTTCTGAAAACAGAGTAGAGAACTATTGTACACTAAGATGGAAAAACAGATGACAATAGTAGTTTTTTAAAGGCTGATAAAAGTTAACTTAACTTAAAAGAAATTAACTTTCATTGAATTCGATCAATAAAAACAAAGCTTAATTTCAGATTTGCTGAAGATGAAATACACTTTTCAGTCTCTATCAATTGTTAAAAGGCGTGTGCTTATAACAAACACCATTTCGATTAAAAAATTTAATATCAATAATCAGGCCCGTAGCCAGGATTTGCCAAGGGGGGTTAATTTTTCCAAAATTTCCAGGGGGGGTTCACATTTGACAATTTTGGCCCAAATATGGACAAAATCACTTGAGAAGTGCTCAAAATGGTGAAAACTGCATGATTTTGAAAGAATTTTTGGCCAGGGGGGGAGGGGTTCGCCCGAACCCTGCGAACCCCCCCTGGCTACGGGCCTGATAATCATACAGTTTCAAGGAAGGTTGAAGTTCACCTTTCAGTCTCCGTAAATTGGTAAAGGGTGTATGCTTAATAACAGACACATTTCCACATCAAAAACTGTCAAAGGCGAACCTAAATCATAATGGATAATGTTTGATTTTAAATTAAATTCACAAAATTTTGCCAGGCATATGTTATATACATATTAATACTAGCCTAAATAAATTTCACCCTATGCAGACAGAGCCTGTGGGAAATATTGGGTGCGGCGCAAATGAGCGGAGGATGCGGAGCTAACGGTCATTTTTGAATTTAAAATTGGGATATTTCTGAAACTAAGCCATTCTGGGACTTCAAATATACCAAGATATGTGTATTTGACACCAAATATCAATAAAATTGTGAAAATAGTAGTGCAATTCATTTTATAGCGACGCAGTATGCCTTAAACATTTCCCAGACCTATATATTTTGAGACTATCCTTTTAATACTGCGTCCCCAGCATTCATAAAAAATGGTGTTCAAGATACACTACCCATGCAAATTATTTAATAAATAATTTCAAAATATATAGGTCTGGGAAAGGTTTAAGGCACACTGCGTCGCTACAGACATGACAGAATGAATTGCGCTACTATTTTCACAATTGTATTGATATTTGGTGTCAAATACACATATCTTGGTATATTTGAAGTCCCAAAACGGCTTAGTTTCAGAAATATCCCAAATTTAAATTCAAAAATGACCGTTAGCTCCGCACCCTCCGCTCATTTGCTCCGCACCCAATATTTCCCACAGGCTCTGTCTGCATAGGGTGAATTTTGGAACATAAATAAATGACATGTGAATTTGCTGAAGTGACGATTTCCCATGTTAAAAATAAGAGAATTTTAGAGAGACCATACATCATGTGATTTATCGCATTCTACCCCCATTTTAACAAAAACCCGTATGGCCCAGTTATCTACGCCTGACGTTGTTGGTCTACGACATTTCAGAATCAGGGAGTGGATAACAGGGCCAGACGAGTTTGGTTACCCCCACTTATGTTTTTTACAAATTTAAGTGGGGGTCGTAGAGTAGATGAGATTACAGTAAAATTTTGAATGTTTGGAACTTCTCTGAATCTAAAAAATAAGCAATTAAAGGACCACATTGAAACAGAACATGTAAAAATAGAAACATTTATACATGTTCTTTTGTTTATTTTAGTTTGTTTTGTAGTTTAGCTATCATATCTGTGACCTCATATTTCAATGCTTCTCTGCCATGTTATTTTCAAAAAAAATATAGAACTCCCTAAATATAGTATGCTGACCCCTGGACCCCTTGTAATTGACCTAACGAAAATTATGAACCGGGAATTATGATTGAAAATCGTGATGAAATTGAAAATCAATAACATCGATTCAAATATCAGAATATTCAAAAGTTCATTTCAAAAATTATGAAAATTGAAACGATCCCAACTTTCACATGAGATTATTTGTGTTCTCGCTGCAAGTACCGGCCATGGAATGCTTTCATTTTAACCTTTGGTGATTGTGTAACATGCATGCATCATTCTTACCTTCGAAAGCTGGCAGTACGGCTCCCAAGTTGCTTTTAAGTAGCAATATCTTGAACTTGGAACTGTCCTCCATGTTGATTTCGACGCGGGAATTCCTCTATTTCTATTGGTTGATAGAACAGAATACGATAAAAAGCCGAACGAGAAATACATCAAATTTGCGAACGATGTACTTTCCGTTTGTAACGCTCGCCCTTGTTGAAAGGGACTAAAACCGCAAACTTTAGTCCCGGTGTAAAAGGGTAGGAGGTCCTAAAGAAAGGGGACCATAATCCCCAGGGGACCATAATTTCTTTTACACCGGCAAGCTCCACAGGAAGTCGACATGGACATCTATGAAGTTCAGAGGAAGAAAATATGGAATTTTATAACTCTGAGAGGAATAATACATGGAAACTTCCAATTTTGAGAGGAAAATGACATGGAAAAAATGCTCAAAAAGGGGGTCTTTGGCGCGGCACATAGGTGTTAAGAGTTATATTGGAGTGAACCCCCCGGGACAGAACGTCAGACTTTTGTCAGCAATAACCCATGGCAAAATTACAACGTCGGAGAAACGTTTTCTTTACATCATATTTCCACTCTCACTCTCAATTACCACGTTAAGTTCATCTGTGTGAGCCAACATATGCCTGTGCCTCCACCGATCAGTATTTAAAGTTACCACAACTCGAGGCATAAATGTATATTCGTTATATATTGAACATTTACTTCACGTCACAAATTAAACGAATTTGTTGAGACCACAACGTCTTTGTCACGTTCTTTTTCACATACATGTATATGTATTTTTCACGTTTAAAACCCGTTTCGTCAACGTCAAAATTAACTATTTCGACAACGTTGCAAATAAACCAATTTCGTGAGGACATAGCGTCTTTTTGTAACGTTTCCTGCACTTCAGATATTTTTTTACATTTCAATTGAAAACACGTTTCGACAACGTTGAAATTAACCGTTTGCACTACGTTGAAAATGAACCATTTTGGTCAGAAAATGACGTCTTTGTAACGTGTTTTACAATTACAAATATTTTTCACATTCAAACCATGTTTTGACAACGTTACAATTAGCCATTTTCCCTACGTTGCAAATGAACCAATTTGGTGGGAAAACAAGGACTTTGTAACGTTTCCTAGACTTACAATTATCTTTCACATTTAAAACACGTTACGACAACGTCAAATTTTACTGTTTATATTACGTAGCAAATGAAACAATTTGGTGAGAAGTGCAACGTCTTTGTAACGTTTTCTACACTTACAAATATCTTTCACATTTAAAACACGTTACGACAACGTCAAATTTAACCGTTTACATTACGTAGCAAATGTACCAAATTTGGTGAGAACACAACGTCTTTGTAACGTTTTTTACACTTACAAATATCTTTCACATTTAGAACACGTTACGACAACATCAAATTTTACCGTTTATATTACGTAGCAAATGAAACAATTTGGTGAGAAGTGCAACGTCTTTGTAACGTTTTCTACACTTACAAATATCTTTCACGTTTAAAACACGTTACGACAACGTCAAATTTTGCCGTTTACATCACGTAGCAAATGTACCAAATTTGGTGAGAACACAACGTCTTTGTAACGTTTTCTACACTTACAAATATCTTTCACATTTAAAACACGTTACGACAACGTCAAATTTTACCGTTTATATTACGTAGCAAATGAAACAATTTGGTGAGAACTGCAACGTCTTTGTAATGTTTCCTGCACTTACAAATATTTTACACATTTAAAAAACGTTACGACAACGTTAAATTTTGCCGTTTATATTACGTTGCAAATGAACCAAACTGGTAAAAATTCAACGTCATTGTTACGTTTTTCACACCAGCACAAATTTCGAACTTTACTAACACATTACTACAACGTCATTTTTTAACCATCCACCGACGTTTTGCTGAATGTCACAATTTTACGTTGCTTTGACGTTTATATAACGGAAATATACAACGTCTCCAGTGAACTTATATACCACATATGTGTGACGTTACATGGACGTCACTGTTTGCTGGGTAATTGCTGATGTCATGCCCATATGCGTGGAATAAGCAACTAGTTGCTGATAATACATCCCTATGCGTTTAATCACCAACTAGTTGATGGTATCACACATATATGCGTGGAATAATCAACCAATTGCTGATTTCACACCCATATGCGGGGAATAACCAATTTGTTACTGACATAATACCAATATGCTTGGAAGTAAAAACTAGTTGATGGCATCAGTCCCATATGCGTGGAAAAGCAAATTAAACCAGTTGATGATATCACACCCATTTGCGCGGAATAACCAATAACATTGAATTAGTATATTATATTATATATATTATAAGTCGTATATTATAGTGAAGGCCTATCGATATCAATATTATCAAATCTAATACTTACACTGATATTGGTATCCCATATAAACCGAAAAACCAATTAGTCGCTGACATCATTCCCATAAGCGTGGAATAAAAAAACAGTTACTTATATCACACCAATATGCGTCGTATAACCAACTAGTTCAAGATATCACACCTATCGATGATATCACACCCATATGCGTCGTATAACCAACTAGTTCAAGATATCACACCTATCGATGATATCACACCCATATGAGTCGTATAACCAACAAGTTCAAGATATCGATGATATCACACCAATATGCGTGGTATAACCAACTAGTTCAAGATATCACACCTATCGATGATATCACACCCATATGAGTCGTATAACCAACTAGTTCAAGATATCACACCTATCGATAATATCACATCCATATGCGTCGTATAAGTAACTAGTTCAAGATATCACACCTATCGATGATATCACACCCATATGCGTCGTATAACCAACTAGTTCAAGATATCACACCTATCGATGATATCACACCCATATGCGTCGTATAACCAACCAGTTCAAGATATCACACCGATCGATGATATCACACCCATATGCGTCGTATAACCAACCAGTTCAAGATATCACACCTATCGATGATATCACACCCATATGCGAGGAAAAAACCAACTAGTTGCTGACATCAGGCCCAAATGCGAGAAAGGAACGCTATGTACTAGCTATAAATATAGGTTATTCACTGGGAGGGATTGAATATGGGTTTTATTCCGAGGGACAATATATTGACCGAAGGGTGATATGAAATTGACCGAGGGGGTGCAGCGACCGAGTGTCAATATGATATTACCCAAGGTCAATATCATATTTTCCGAGGAATAAACTCATATTCAATCCCGACCAGAAATAACCTATTTATTCCATAAAACATCCCTCTAAAATGTTACATTTGGATAATGCAAAAATAAATGCACACTGTTTGAAAAACAAATAATAAAAAATAACCCAAAATAGGTGAATACGCTCCAATACGATTTTTCTTGGGGACAATACGATTTTTTCATGTAATACGCTGCAATACGATTTTTTCCCAGGGACAATACGATTTTTTCATGTAATACGGTTCAATACTATTTTTATTCCTTCATATTTCCCTGGGAAGACAGTAGTATTATGGAATAAAGTAATTGATGCTATAACACCCATATTAGAGGAGAAATCAACTACTTGTTACTGACATCAGTCCCATGCGTGGAAGTACAAATTAATTGATGATATCAACACGATAACATGAGGCCTATTAACATCAATATTATCAAATCTGATACTTACACTGATATTGGCAGAATCATAACACCGGACATATCTTTACAATTTAGGATTTTAGTTTTGGACTCAGTGCAATGTGGACTGAATCATACTTCAAATAAAAATGTGTTATTTCAACCTAAGCACGATATGCGCAGCATCGAGTGTGAAGTTTAGAAAATACTACGCATTGATAGAATAAATACAAAACAAAATAACAAAATTCATGTATAAAAATGTCCGTTGGTTGGTAAATAATCTTAGATGTACATATGTATAATGATATGTAACATCATTTATGACTATATCCGTTTCTTCAGCTCTGTCCCAATGTTGCCCTTTGTTCTCCTCTTCGCCACCGCTTTCGCTAGCGGTCCCCCTATTACCATTGACGACCCAACACAATGTCTTCCAAGCGGCTACATCTCAGGGGTAGACCTCGGCTTTGACTGTTGCACTTTCGTTGTATGCGACAACGCAAGACTCAACAAGACTGGATTCCAGGGAAAATGCATGGGAGGAACCGTATGGAACCAAGCTCTCCTGGTCTGCGATGATGCAAAATATGTTCCTGAGTGCGACCCAACTACATGCGACGGTACTAGAAATTTGATTTTGTGATAGATAATATCCGGGGGCGGTGAATTCGTACGATCCGCGATCCGATTCGGATAAATTTCGCCATGGTAATGATGCATTGAGGCATTAATCCAAGAACAAATTCAAAAAATCGTACGATCCTGGGATTAATCTCAGGATAAATCTCAATCGACTACTTTTTGGATAAATCTTATTCGAATTCCAATGCAAATTGAATAAATCTTGGGGATTCCCCCTCATAATCCTCGGATCATAGGAATTCACCAAATATTTATCGGATAAGTAATCCATTCCAAGATTCATCCCAAAAGATAACATTTATCCGATTGGATTGGGGATCGTACGAATTCTCGGCCCCAGATGTGATCCGAAACGACCTGTGAAGTCAAAATAAAGGTTGTGAAAAGAAGAAAATAATTTTGTGATTTAATCATCCAACCCGAAGAACATGTTTAAGAATATTAAAATTGTCGCTTTACCTTTTATGTTGTCATCAAAAAGGTATGAATACAAAAAACGGACAATGACACGTCAACACATGTTCTACAATTTCCATATCATCTGTCATTGCATCATTGCTTGTAGTTCCGAAGAGAACCAATGCCGAGTGCGCCGATCCTCAGCCAACTGGTACCACATGTTGTATTGGACAGAACAGAGAGGGAGGCAAAAACGGATACGAGCCAGTCTTCACCGCTGGATCATCACGTGGAAGTTTTATCCGTGGAAATGACCGCGAGGAACAATCATGTCCATTTCCATTTAGCCAGGTCTTCAATCTGGAATCATGCTGTTGTGAATACGAATGTGAGAGTTGAAGGACTTTGAAGTACATAATTCTATTGATACAATTAATTGACCTTGGTGATAAGAAATCTGAAGATATCTGCTCCAACTATTTTTCCATAGAATTCTCAGCTCGTTTTACCAATGGATCCTTTAATTTCAGACTACATGCGTCCGCCATGTGATGACACAAGCGCATATTTCTTCACCAACCCTGATGACGAATGTTGTTCATATCTTCAATGTTTTTACAACAGAAGCGGATATATCACCGTTCCATGTATGTCACCAAGTGTGTGGAATGACGACAACAAAACGTGTGACACTAAGTATAACGTCATGGATTGTATGAATGCTGATTGTGGAGTTGAGATGACTGATGAACCATGCCCAGATACATTCGAAGGTAAAAATTATGAAACTAAATATAAATGAGAAGAATTTGTCAATAGAGATTATCCAATATGCGGTTCAGGATATAGGGATAATCCTGTGGCCAATACTATAAGATACAAGATATGAGATACACTTGTATATCATATTAATTACCAAAGGGAAAGTCCCAATATCCTGAACTGACTCTAGGATGAGGTATCCATCCCATACCAATCATGTTCATCTGGCTCACAGATAGCTTAATTGGCCCCGCGGCGAGTCTAAGATTTCAACCACAGGAATTCTTTTAGAATTTTCATGTCCAGCTTTATTTTTTTGGCCATTGCCGGATTTTCCTGTGCTTTCAGACATTTCAGTCAAGCCGAGTAAGTAAGTCAACATTCGAAAATAAAAATCTCAAAAATCGTACATATTTGATTTCCAAAATAATTTGTGAGGTGGTTATTAAGACGATTATACACATTTTAACGTATTAATTTTGAGTACATCTCGAATCCATTCTCAACAAAGCGTTCTCGAAATAAGTATTCGAAATATTTAAGTTCGGGATGATAAAAGTACGTTAAGATATACTGTTCCTTAACAAACTCCTTTTTTGAACAAGATATAGAATCATATGCATATTCTTCTTGTTTACTCGCTGACACATGCCAACGAATGTTACATAAGTAAATATCTCTGTTTTAAATAATTTTGTAAACGTTGTTCTCTACAGGTGCCATTTTTATAATTGAAAAACAAAATTGAACATTTTGCATTTCTAAATTAATTAAGTTTCTTGGGATACAACTCAACTGTTAACGATTTAAGTCATTAATAATATTTCCCTAAGTGATCCCATGCTAAATAAACAGTAATTAGGTCATTGTTTTGTGTTCAACCTTGTTTGCATGACTTTTAAACATGAGTCGACAATTATGTAGGAAATTTCAATTCCAAATGTAAGCGTGTCAACTCCTGTTTTTGCACAAAATTTAGCCTTTTAGAATGATAGATCGCCAAAATCTGCATGTACCTCTCAATGAGGCGACACGTTTTTAAATTTATATATGCCCGGATATAAACTCAAACAAAAATTCAAACCACCCGCTATTATTTTGATTACACAAGACGAAATTTCTACTCCCGGGGAGCACTGTGGTAACACTTTGAAGGAGGATTCTTGAAAAATCGTTCAAATTTTCACAAAAGGTTTCACGCAATTTTATTGCTTTGTTTAAGCCTCGACTAATATCATACTCAAATCCGATACCATAATTATGAATTAAAATGAAACATTAAACTCACCAGGTTATTTGATAAACCGTTTCGAGAGTTGATGATTTGAGTTAACTGTGGATATTTATATAAATGTAAGTCGGCGTGCATTTGACAGTTAATGTACACACATGATGTATGCATCAACGTGTGACTTAGATATCAATTCGTGACTATCATATTTGGCTTTCAAAAATTAAGTTGGAAGTTACAGTGGTTGGAGATTAACAAAAACGTCAATCACATCCAAATATCCGAACGACGTCAAGTATTAGCAATACACTTTTCGTGCATCTCGAAAGAGGCAATGTTCTGTGATCCAGCAATGTGCATTCCGAAAGAAAAAATTCACAAATATCAACAAATTTCATTGAGTTGGATATTACATTCGAAATCACAACTTTCGAAATATTTGTTTTAACCAAGAATTGTAAGAACTTAAAACATGTTGTTAGTTTTTCAAACCGCACATCCTCATTTACGTTCTTTAACAAGGATGAATTCATTTGAAAACATGGATTTTCTTGATTATTCTTCAAAACTACCCTTGAAATATTAGTATTAGTATTTACAGTGTAAATTGACACGCATTTGTTTGCTCCATATCATGAAAAAATAGATGCAGTACCATCTTTCAATATTTGAAAACAGAAAGTTCATTCTGTATGTAAACAAGAAAAAATACATAATGGTTGATGCATAATGAAAAATGACCAATAACATACATCTTTTGAAGTAGGGGTATACAGGGACATAATGGAAATTCAGAAATTTAGGCCATATCCCCAAGATTGCTTCACCAATATGTAACAGAACATCAAATTTATCATTTACACGTTTGCTGATAGGTTTATTGAAAATAATTAAACAGAGGTTTACTTCAATTGTGGCACCATTCTTAGTTAATATTGATGAACATACGAATATCGAATGTTGACTAAGTTACTTGGCTTGACCGATTTATCCATATCTTTATTCTCTAATCTTTGATTATTAGCAGGGATTAATATGCTGCTGCTGCTTCAATTGTTTAAATAATCACTGGTCGTTATTTTCTGAACTTTTCTCCATTTTTGTTTACAGTAATTTTGCGAAAGTTACAAATATGAACCAATGTGCGAACAACGATTATGACGAAGCCCGAGTCGTAAAGCTATATGTGCCTGCTGATGAAAATATAAGTTATTACAGACATGCCTATTGTTACTATTAGGGCTGTATTTTTGTGGTGCTAGTGAATTGCGTAACATCTTTATGAGTTTTCGCCAAAGGTATCACTAAAAAGAACAATAATATAATAAGCCCTACAGTGCAAATAACATGCTCGTGTGTTTTCAACAAAAATAGCTCATCCAAGAGCACTTAGACTCACATTATTCTTTTGAATTGGTTTATTGCAATCGAACACCCGAGCACTAGCAACAAGCCGACGCGGTTCACACATGCGGTTAGCCGACACGATTGGCATTTCGTAATTAGCGATGTAAGTGCACTTGAATGAGCTGTTTTTCTTGAAAACATGTTACCATGTAATTTGCACCGAAAGGGTTAATTGTTCTTTTTCATGATACCTTTGGGGAAAACTTATGAAATATTATGCAATTGACTTGCACCGCGGGCAGTTCAAAACAACAGCCTGGGAGTATGCAGTATCTACTTATACCATTATACAATAACGTTTCAATATTTCTGACTTCAGGAGACTGTTGCCGAAACGGATTGTTCTACTCACTTGGCCCGGATAGCACCCAGTACACCATTGCTGGAGCAGAGGGAAATGACAATGATCGTCTACTTTGCTGCCCAGTAAACATGGATGGAGAGCAGATGATCTTCAACGCTGACCCAGAAGTGTGTTGTTGCGAAATAGAAGAATTCTAATTGTGTTGTTCGGATTTTAATAAACTTTTAAATATTAAAATATAATATTTTTAAAGTAATATACAACTTTAGAATAGGTTAATGTTTGTTGTTGCTATCAGGTCAAGTTATTTATTAACCTATTTTTGAGATTTCCACACCTGACACAATCTGCAAGCTATATACAACAGTTAAATAATTATTTACTTAGGGTTCCTTTCATGTTAACTGCAATTCGTGTTCAGTAATGTTTAAAAGTTCAAAATAAAAAGCAAAAAATACATACAGGTATACCTCATATAAAATGTAACATATTATTAACTGTTTTTATACCATATCAATTAAAAGTGTGTCAAAGTTAATCCGATCTGACTAAATATGCTTGTGCAAATAACTGTATATTGAATAACTTTCAAGCTTCTATATGTGCAAAGTCAAGAAATATACGCTTCATGGCAGGCTAAGTCACCCGACTTACCAAAACATTAAATATGAGTGGTTAGTCACATGATCCATGCTATGATCCGAACTCAAATGTGAAATTCTCGGCACGCCGGTGTAAAAGGTAGGTGGTCCTATCAAATTTATGTCCTACTCTCTATTGATTTATATGGTGACCTAATTACAATTATTTTCCTTATTGTTAATACACAGTCAGGGCCAGTAAGGGCCATAAGGAACTTTGTCAATCATAGAAATATGTATATACATATCATCTATATCTTCATTCAGTTTCTTTTTACCTCTTATACCTAACATAGAATGTGTCTTTATTTATACAGAATAAAATCCTGGTTTATATAAAACGTTGCACCCCATCTAAACAATGTAGCTATATTCGGATGTTATTTTGTGTTGTGTCGTTGTTATGTAAATCTCCACTCAATCTCGTGATTGTCCGTCAGTGGAAGGTTTAACTCCACAATTTCTAGTCTCTGAAATCAAACATTCAAGTATTAATGAAACATCCATATATTAATGAAACATCCACATATTTATGAAACATCCACATATTTATGAAACATCCACATTTTAATGGAACATCCACATATTTATGAAACATCAGCATATTTATGAAACATCCACATTTTAATGGAACATCCACATATTAATGAAACATCCACATTTAAGTGAAACATCCACATATTAATGAAACATCCACATATTAATGAAACATCCACATATTAATGAAACATCCACATATTAATGAAACATCCACATATTAATGAAACATCCACATTTATATGAAACATCCACATATTTATGAAACTTCAATATTTTAATGAAACATCCACATTTAAATGAAACATCCACATATTAATGAAACATCCACATTTTATTGAAACATCCACATATTAATGAAACATCCACATATTAATGAAACATCCACATATTTATGAAACTTCAATATTTTATTGAAACATTCACAATTAAATGAAACATCCACATATTTATGAAACATCCACATACTTATGAAACATCCACATTTAAATGAAACATCCACATATTAATGAAACATCCACATATTAATTGATGAAACATCCACATTTAAATGAAACATCCACATTTATATGAAACATCCACATATTAATTGATGAAACATCCACATTTAAATGAAACATCCACATTTATATGAAACATCCACATATTAATTGATGAAACATCCACATTTAAATGAAACATCCACATTTATATGAAACATCCACATTTATATGAAACATCCTCATATTAATTAAACATCCATATATTAATGAAACATCCACATATTAATGAAATCAAACATCTACATATTTATGAAACATCCACATTTAAATGAAACATCCACATATTAATGAAACATCCACACATTGATGAAACATCCACATATTTATAAAACATCCACATTTAAATGAAACATCCACATATTAATGAAACATCCACATTTTAATGGAACATCCACATTTAAATGAAACATCCACATATTAATGAAACATCCACACATTGATGAAACATCCACATATTTATAAAACATCCACATTTTAATAAAACATCCACATTTAAATGAAACATCCACATATTAATGAAACATCCACATTTTAATGGAACATCCACATTTAAATGAAACATCCACATATTTATAAAACATCCACATTTTAATAAAACATCCACATTTAAATGAAACATCCACATTTAAATGAAACATCCACATATTAATGAAACATCCACATTTATATGAAACATTCACATATTTTTGAAACATCCACAACTAAATGAAACATCCACATATTAATGAAACATCCACACATTGATGAAACATCCACATATTTATAAAACATCCACATTTAAATGAAACATCCACATATTAATGAAACATCCACATTTTAATGGAACATCCACATTTAAATGAAACATCCACATATTAATGAAACATCCACATTTATATGAAACATTCACATATTTATGAAACATCCACAACTAAATGAAACATCCACATATTAATGAAACATCCACACATTGATGAAACATCCACATATTTATAAAACATCCACATTTAAATGAAACATCCACATATTAATGAAACATCCACATTTATATGAAACATCCACATATTTATGAAACTTCAATATTTTAATGAAACATTCACAATTAAATGAAACATCCACATATTAATGAAACATCCACATATTAATTGATGAAACATCCACATTTTAATGAAACATCCACATTTATATGAAACATCCACATCTTGATGAAACATCCACATATTAATGAAACATCCACATATTAATGAAACGTCCAAATATTAATGAAACTTCCACATTTTAATGAAACATCCACATTTAAATGAAACATCCAAATATTAATGAAACTTCCACATATTTATGAAACATCCACATATTAATGAAACATCCACATATTAATGAAACTTCCACATTTTAATGAAACATCCACATATAAATAAAACATTGACAGTGTGTATCAATTAATTAATCATTTCTTGAAACAGTCCTACGAATCTGTTAAATTATTTTTATTATGTCACTGTGAGAATTTTTATTAATGATATGGATATTGTTCTAAACCAACTGACACACTAGAACATAGGCAGGATACTAGAAGTGCATGATTTTAATGACTGTTTAGGTGAAAAATATAACTCGAAATATTTGAGTCACGTTTACGGCCAATAGATCAAGACATATGTTAACGAATAGTAATAACTATATAAGATTGTTTGAAGAGATAGGGGCTACAAACCTTTGTTTGAGAATCGTATTGAATCTGACTGCCAGCGATGGGATTCCCGTCTTGTAAAACATATGTAGGTTTCCCTTGAAGTCCGAAGATAACTATTGTGTTATAGTGCAGACTCGTTGATTCTGTGTACCCGTTATGCTCCACATCGAGGCTTAACTTCATCTTGAATAATATGAATATTTCATATCTCAGGATTTAAAGAGAGTACAAAGAGACAAAAACGATTTGTGTTTTGCCTATTTTCAGTTTGCCTGTTTTAATTTGATTTCTGGATAGTTATACTGCGACAGCCGATTAAATCGGCCCTGACGTCACCGTTGGGTATGCGAGAGCCGATTAAATCGGCTTGTAAAGACTCTTGCTAAACCTCAAACTCTAGTTAACTTGATAGTTTTGAAAAAAGGATTGTAAGCGAAACATGGTTCGCATCATAAAGACTGCTACCAGCATTTAAGACTACTCTGCTCATTCTACCTTTTTTGCTTTAGTGTAACATCCATATATAAATTAAAATCACAACTCATAATTTAAAAAACAGAGTTAAACATGTAATTCTTGTAATTTATTTAATATATTATACGGAACTTTAAATGCCTTTATTGTATCTTACCATTTTAACACTATACTTGATGAGTGTGTACTTTCCACTTGAAAACGTTTCTAAAATATAAAAATGATAAAAATAAGATTGTTTCACTTCCTATATCGAATAATAATATAATCCGTGAGTGAATCGATGTTCTTTTTACATCAGATTAGTAGGGAGATTAAGCTCGCATATAAAATCGAATCGCCAACCTATATAATAAATAAATAAATAAAAAAAAATATATACAGGGTGGGCCAAAAAAAACAATACCCAACTTTAAATCAGAATAAAAATAGCTATGTTCAACATGATACTTTGATTTATATATCATTTTAAAGGTAATTCATTTTCGAACAATTTGGTATATAACACTATGTCATGAAATCAATATTAAAGTTTTATTATGCTTATTTGGGAGGCCGGGTCGGTATTTAAGGTATCCAGATTTTAGGGAGGAAATAGTAAATCTGCGGAATAATGTTAATTTTTTATTTATAGAATATCATTTTGTTAGGTGATTACATGCTTGTATATTTGCATATTGTGTGACTAAACTTATTGTTTATGAATTTTGGTGTTGTTTATTATCAATAAGTACTCAAAGGGGGTCTGTTAAAAGACATTAAACGTATATGTGACACAGATTTTATTTTCCAACAAGACATTGCCTCGTACCATAGATCAAAGGAGACATTGGGATTTCTTTGCAAACAAGGTGCCAATTTGATTGATCTCGATGCTTGGCCACCCAACAGCCCCGATGGTAATTGTGTTTGATTACCATACATGGAGCCATCTCGAGGAAATGGTACAATCAAAAGCATCCAATAAACAGCATTGATGAGCTGAAACAGAATCCTAAAGTGCTGAAATGAATTGTAACAGAAATCTCTCAATAAGGCTATTGATAGATTGCGCTACCACTTGAAGCTTATATTTGATGCAGAGGAGAGGGGGTGGGGGTATATTGAGCAATTGTTAAAATTGTTTAATTAAATAAAGTGTAAAATGTTATTAAACAACACTGAAATTCATAAACAATAAATTTAGTCACACAATGATGCAAATATCAATATCCAAGCATGTATTCACCTAACAAAAGAATGATATTCTATAAATAAAAAATTAACATAATTCTGCAGATTTACTATTTTCTCCCTTAAATATGGAGACCTTAAATAGCAACCCGGCCTCCCAAATAAGTATAATAAAACTTTACTATTGATTTCATGACATATTGTTATATACCAAATTGTTTGAAATTGTATAACCTTTAAAATGATATATAAGTCAATGTACCATATTGGATGTAACTATTTTTATCCTGATTTGAAGTTGGGTATTGGTTTTTTTGGCCCACCCTGTATATGACCAATCACCCATACAAATGCATCGCTTAAATAGTTTCCGTTCACGTTAAGGTCGTGGAAAACATTGCAAGCTTAAACTCCCTATTGTTTGGGTGTTATGGGTTTCTTTAATAAATAACAGGATGTACTAATAAACATATTGTTTTTATCTGTTTGGCACTTTCGCTTAAAGAACGCATTAATTCTTATATCTTACCAAAGGACTCCCCGTCATCCCAGAATAGACTCCCAGAAGCAGTCTCGTTTTCATTCAAAGCAACAATCAAACCAAACGGCTTAGTACGGCTAAAATATACAATAAAGTACAGAGAAACCTTTAAAGTGCAACACACCTTTCAGAATCTCAAGGTCAATTGACGTCATGTTAAATATACTCAATCGACCGGTGACTCATCAGGCATTAAATAAAATATTTCCGTCCGATTTCAAAATATAGGGTCAATACATTAAAGTCTCTCCACGAGGTTCAGTTACAAGGGTAATTGTAGAAAGCCTATATGGACACCATGTGGTTTTCAATGTTACCTAAAGTGAGTTGTATTTGCAGGCTCCTGATAGGGTATCACGTGACCTCCTCTGACGTGTAGATTAATGCTATCCAATGGTGTATCTAATTTATGGTTCTTTTCGACTCCCATCATCTCATGTCCGTTGTAATAGTTGTACCATCTTGCATTTGGAAAGTAAACATCGATCTCAGTCACCCCCTCTTCCATAACTGGGGAGATCATGAACCCCGCGCCCCAGAGAAATTGTCGATCAATCGACCATGCTTTGCGATCGGTGGGAAACCTTAAATCAATATTGCGTTTGAATAAATAGGAATTTGCATTTATTCACTGCTACCCAACTAGTTACACAGACGTATCGTCAGTGTATCATGGCGGAACTACTTCCGGGACTAGGTTTCGGTAAGATTTTTTTATTTCCCGATTTACGTGAAATGCGTCTTCGTTGACATACCAAACCTAAAACCATCGACACATTCTCAAACTAGACTATCCCCATAACTTCGAGCCAAATTATAATCCACATCGTGACTTATAGATGTAAATCAAGAAATAAAAATATCTTACCGAATTCAAATCCCGGAAGTAGTTCCGCCATGATACACTGACGATACGTCTGTGAAACTAGGTGGGTAGCAGTGTTATTGGCGTGATGTAATAATGTATAAAGTTACCGGAGCATCTCACACCAGTAACAGCGTAAGAGCAATTCGTTCCCAGGTGTGATACCATTATACTGTACATTGTATTTAAACTTACTCATGAAGTAGCGCTCTAACGACAGTAGAACCCTCAGTATGGGCGTAATGGAACAGTGTATAAAGGTACGGGAGCAACTTATAGTGTGTGAGCAATACATTCGTAGGTGACGTTACCATGCTATTATACATTATATTTAAACTTACTCATGAAGTAGTGCTCTAACGACAGTAGAACCCTCAGTATGGGCGTAATGGAACAGTGTATAAAGGTACGGGAGCAACTTATGTCGTGAGAGCAATACATTCGTGGGTTCCGTTATCATGCTATTATACATTATATTTAATCTTACTCATGAAGTAGCGCTCTAACGACAGTAGAACCCTCAGTATGGGCGTAATGGAACAGTGTATAAAGGTACGGGAGCAACTTAAAGCGTGTGAGCAATACATTCGTAGGTGCCGTTATCATGCTATTATACATTGTATTTAAACTTACTCATAAAGTAGCACTCTAACGACAGTAGAACCCTTAGTATGGGCGTAATGGGGCAGGGTATAAAGGTACGGGAGCAACTTATAGTGTGTGAGCAATACATTCGTAGGTGCTGTTATCATGCTATTATACATTATATTTAAACTTACTCATGAAGTAGCGCTCTAACGACAGTAGAACCCTCAGTATGGGCGTAATGGAACAGTGTATAAAGGTATGGGAGCAACTTATAGTGTGTGAGCAATACATTTGCAGGTGCCGTTATCATGATTTTATACATTATATTTAAACTTACTCATGAAGTAGAGCTTTAACGACAGAAGAACCCTCAGTATGGGCGTAATGGAACAGTGTATAAAGGTACGGGAGCAACTTATAGCGTGTGAGCAATACATTCGTAGAAGCCATATCATGCTATTATACATTATATTTAAACTTATTCATGAAGTAGCGCTCTAACGACAGTATAACCCTCAGCAATGGAACAGTAGTATATAGAGGTACAGGAGCAATTTAAAGCGTGTGAGCAATACATTCGTAGGTGACGTTACCATGCTATTATACATTACATTTAAACTTACTCATGAAGTAGCGCTCTAACGACAGTAGAACCCTCAGTATGGGCGTAATGGAACAGTGTATAAAGGTACGGGAGCAACTTATGTCGTGTGAGCAATACATTCGTGGGTTCCGTTATCATGCTATTATACATTATATTTAAACTTACTCATGAAGTAGCGCTCTAACGACAGTAGAACCCTCAGTATGGGCATAATGGAACAGTGTATAAAGGTACGGGAGCAACTTATAGTGTGTGAGCAATACATTTGCAGGTGCCATTATCGTGCTATTATACATTATATTTAAACGTACTCATGAAGTAGTGCTCTAACGACAGTAGAACCCTCAGTATGGGCGTAATGGAACAGTGTATAAAGGTACGGGAGCAACTTATGTCGTGTGAGCAATACATTCGTAGGTGACGTTACCATGCTATTATACATTGCGTTTAAACTTACTCATGAAGTAGTGCTCTAACGACAGTAGAACCCTCAGTATGGGCGTAATGGAACAGTGTATAAAGGTACGGGAGCAACTTATAGCGTGTGAGCAATACATTCCTGGATGACGCTATCATGCTGTCACTGAAGGCAGCTGGATCTTGACTCTGAAAAGCAATAACGGTTCACACAACTGATCTTCCATTACTAAACAATAGGAGCTGAAGGTCTCCAGAACATGAAAAACACGTTAGGAAGACACATGTGATGTCAATACATACCCTTAATGACTTATTGGTGTGTCATAAACCAAAATTAGGCAGTTGACGAATTTGTCTGCAGAAATCAATACATGGAATTTGCAACAAGCATTTTGATAAACTATATGAAGCGGGGATCAGTCAGTCATACGTACTTATATATACCCATGTTTAAACAGTTTCACAAGCTACCCCAGGTTGATAACTAATGTCTTGGTCACATAGACTCCGATTTTCACTACGGCGCCCGGCCGATGAGTATTTTGTTCAAAATCGGCCGGCGAGCCCGGGCATCGTACGGGCGCCGGGCGATGATCGCCACTCATCGGCAGATTTTTTGACATCGTACGGGCGAGTTTTATCGCGGAGATAAAAGTTGCCGATGTCTTGGCGATTTTTTCTCAACCAAACTCATCGGTACCTACCCGGCCGTGTCCCGTCCGATCATCGTACAATTATCTTACGGCGCCCGGTGGCATCGCACGGTCATCTTGGGATTTTGCGTGCTGATTTGTTAGATAAATCTTAATAATGATTACTTATAAAGTGATATAAATGTTTTAAAAATAATGAGGTAAGGAATTATGCTTACTACACACTGTCAGAGATTTTTTATAAAACATAAATGGAACGATTAGGCTTACTGTAAAACAGTGACACACATTTGAATGGCTGGGTGGGTTGATCTAGTCGTTCTTATATTGACATTAATCGTGTATGTCTGTCATACACATTGAATAGAGTGAAACATTTCTATGCGTATATTCACTCATGCATATACCATTACAAATCATTTATTTTAAAAATCTTCTGAATGTTTTTGTGAGTACAGTATTTTCAAGGGTCACAATTTCAATACGAAAGTTCACTGTCTCAATTACAGTTAATATGCCAAAGGCTAAGGGTAGAGGGGATAAGGCCAATGGGCCATATATCAGGAAGGCCTTGGAAAGAGAGGTGGAAAAAGACAATAACAATGCTAGTGAGCTGATGGATGATGAAGATTAAGATGTGTCTAGGGAAGAGGGTACTCCACTTGAAATAGAAGAAAAAATCGCCAATTTCTTTGAAGATATGCCATATTTTTATGACCAAACAAATTCTCTTTGAGAGAACAGACAAAAGAAAGATGCAGAAATATGGAATTTTGCTAATAGCATCGGATGGACAGGTAGACATAGTATTTGTTTATATGAAAGATCTAAAAATGAATTAAGGTCAGGGTTCACTTTGATGAAAAGACCACGTGCAGTATGGCAAGTGATTTTAGACGGTCATATATTTTACCAAGAGTACTTTCTGGGCATAATACAGTGTTTTTATTAAAACAATATGTTTTCTTTCAATTGAAGTACCCATGATAGTAAAAATGTCAATCAAACAATTTGAAATACTATGAATAGGGAACCCATGTCAGCGTTTTTTTCTAAATATTGAACCTATTTACTCAAAAGAGGATCTTTCTGATTTTTATTGCATGAAAACATTATTATCCCGGAAGTCCTGTTTATCGAAGTATTTCGTTTTCAAATCTTGCATTCACTCCATGTGGAACAGTCATACCGGGCCATACAAGAATTTAGTATAAATCTAGAGGCCTGTAGATCGACCGATGTCCTGGCGGTTGCTGTACGGCCATCGGCAGATAGCCTTGCGATACCCGTGCGATGTCTTTCAGATTCAATTGATTGCGGGCGCCGTACGATGCCTATACTAATGTGACCATACCCACGATTAGATCAAGACATCGTTGAAAAGTCACCGGCACCCGGTCGATTTAGAAATCGGCCGATGACTACTCATCGGCCGGCGCCCGGCGGCTATGTGACCTAGGCATAATACAGGTTTTAACACTTACAGGCCAGCCTTTGGCATTGTGATTACGGGCGAATGGATAAAATGCTCCAAGCTGCATCCATCTCTGGCACATTTCCTCAGTGGCCTCAAACCAGAAGCCACAGATGTCTGCTCCTATCTGAAAAAGTTGTTACATACCATTTTGTTATGTACATGTACCATCTGATATTACAAATAATTGGGAATGAAATGCATTTGTCCTTGTATGTAACTAAAGCTTATAATGATGCATTTCTCCAAGAATAAATTGTTGCCGTCTATTCTTTTCTTTTTTCATTTCATTAAAATAATTAGGTTGATTATAATTTGTTTCATAATGTTGACTTCATAACTTCGGAATTGGCACTAAAATATCTCTATATTTCCAAAGGTTAATCACTCTTTTTTAAATTCTTGGAATATTATTGTGAAGTTGATTATGCAGGTCAATAGTTTCACCAAGGGAAAGATCAATACCCGGTGATTTCCGCGGGAAGTGGCGTTTCGTTCAGTGGATGAGCTGCGCGCGCACGCATAAATGTGATTATCCAATATATTTAGGGGAGGGCTATTTGAAATAGTTTTTGGTCTCAGGCACGACCCAGGGCTGTTGTCTTAAGGACATTTCGTTGAAAATGAGCCATTCGGCTGATAATTAGTAAGAGTTTGCGATATAATAATGTATAACTGTTACTCAGACACATATTTTGACACGATTCTGTTGGAAATAAGCTTTGAACCGAGAGATATTCACGATTGATATGCACATTTTTGATTGTGCCATTGCTTTTCCATTGCACAATCCATGTATTGATAGAAGTAACATTAATAATGCAGATTGGTTTACCTTCAATACATGGTAGACACTACATATAGGTCTATTAAATACCAGTTTGCGCCTTAAATAGTTTTATATTTCCATCCATGGCCAGGAGCCTGGGTGTGTTTGTCTCTTATATGTATGCTTGTGCATGGACTTCTAATCATTAGCAGAATTTAACACGATGCAAACTCGACATTATAACTCATGCTGTAATATTTTGACTTCGCTGGAAAACAATAGGAATTATTTTTCTTGCCAATCAATCATGAATCACAATCAAAATTCAGAATGATCAATCAGGCAATGGTCCAAATCAAGTTATAATATTATATGATATTCAGCAAGAAGTCCGGTAGAAATACAGAATATTTAAACATCAAAGCTGAAAGTTAAAAGCTAATCTGTCAATTTTCTGTCTGCAAAAGAGCGTTTACATTTGGCACAATAACAGACTGAGGCTTTGAAATCTAGGATTCCCCAGGAAAATATGACGTCATACTAATCAGCATAAGGATTTCCCTATTGGTCTGGGTCGAGCCTTCTTCGAAAACACAATCCATAAATACATGCTAATTTCTAAGGAGATAGGAAGTGTATAACGTGTTTATCGATTTTGTTTAAAGATTTAATCAATTATCAAATTGTTTAAGTGGATAAAGTGGTCACACTTGCTTCAATTCATAGCGTAATCGACGGATAGAAACTGACCGAATTCACGATATTCCACCCCGTATTACTGTAGGCTATTAAGCACAGTGACCTACAGAGGGCGCTATCACAAACAAGTACTGCACGAACCGATAAATTCCTGGGTATTGTAACGCCCTTGGTTTCACGTTATAAACAATGTTACAAAGCTAAAGAGAGCACGTGACTCACATATGGAAATCCAAACAGTCCATATTCCAGCATTCCGGGAATAGACCATGGCATTTGTCGCCACTGGCTCTGATTGTCACCCAACCAATGGGATGCGTACTTTCCACTTCCGGCAAACTGAGATCTCGTGAGAACGAGAGGTCGTTTCTTTGGAAATAGTGTCCTCATGGATCTGGAATTGATTTGAATGTTATGCATGATCAGAATGCTATACTAAATAAAAATATAAAATCAAAAATATTAGTTTTTTAATAACTCACTCATATGTAACTTGTGACATGCTATGTCCGTACAAACTGTGTACGTCATAATGAGATCCCCACTTCTGCTTAGCGTCCATGCAAATTGTCTTGTCATATAACATGTTGTCTCTGTGGCCACCGAGAATGTCTAAAATGCAACCAGAAAATAGTGACAGTTTTACTTTGAATATGTATGCATAAGTGTCATTATATTGGGAAAGACTAAAAAAGGTCACAAATTATCCCAAGTTATGTTAAATGTAAAAAAACAATCCCATCATTTAGGAACAATTATTACAACCAAAACATTTCATTCATTATTTAAATTATTACAATGCATGTTGAACTATAAAAAGATGGAAACTGATGTTTTTATCATCAAGAATAGTTGTAGATGCTAGTTTTTATACAGATAGAGTATTCGGTCTCAAATGATACGGGACATACGATCTCCAGGCTCGTATGAAGTAAAGTACCGAACGATCAACATTGGTCTATATCATCAATCCGCAATTTCGACTAAATAGTAGCAGGTGCGTAACTTTTCAACTTACTTACGTATATGTGGGCACTTAAACATACTTGACGTGTTGTTTAATGCATTATTTTGTGAACAGTCCGGATACTTTAAATTTACTCGGTGGCTATGGTATTGCGGATACTTAAAACTTACTTGGCAAATATGGTGGATAGTTCAAACTATTTTTCTGACATCCATCAGTTGAACCCGGAGGCTCAAAATTAGACGGTTCGTTCATATCCTAGAATCACACATATTTGATAAGGAAATGTATGGTAAGCATTGATGTTTACAATGGTATATCAAGATGACAAAACTACTTCTCAAGAAGAAATTAATTTCATAGTTACGTTTTGTTGCAGAGCACAAAATGTTGCAATAAAACATCCACTATATTTAAGCCTAGTAAAATGTGTGTTTCAGCAATAGGACCTTGTATGATGTTTATATATATGCACGTACAATCCAAAGAGCGTCGTACTCAATGCCTTGATCTTCGTAGAACTCCCGACATTGTTCTGTCCACCATCTTGTAGCGTTCTCCAGCAGGGTGAAGTCCGGGTAATAGGATATGCCCGGCCAAACCTATCAAGAAGATTACACTATTGAAAATATTTTCTAGAAATAGCATTATTTCGAAAAAATCCTTTAAATTCGTTTTTCTGGGGAAAATGGGGATCATATGTTATCTTGTTCATGGATAATATGCGAACAATGTATCTTGCGATTGCCTTCCATATAATACGGACTTCCGAGCAAACTACATAGTGTATCCGTATTTATTGAAATAAAGGAACACAAGCATATGCTAATGACACAATATATAGGTAAACACACTTGCGATAATAAGGAGTTTCAGCTTGCATATAAAATCGAAACGTCAACCTATACGTACAACCTATACCAATCGCCCATACAAATACATCGCTAAAATATTACTTATTTAGGCTGTGAAAAACAGTGCATGCTTAAAATCTCTGATGTTTCGTTTTGACACATTTAACACGTTTAACGAATAGCGTCTCTCAGAGCATATACGTACTTAATGGAATATACCCCCAGAATGTGAATATGGATATTTACCTCCCCTTGAAGGTATTCTCCAGAAGCATTTCTGATGAATACATCCTCCGCAAGACCATCTTGCAACGCTTTGTATGGTTTCCCTAGTTTCTCTAGGTGCATCGTCTCATTGTTACTTATAATGTGGTCCTACAAGTGTTAAACACAATGAGATAGCAACAAAAGATGAATATAATACAATAACTATAAAAGCATTAGACTAGGGTTCAGTCTGTCATGTTGATTGCTTCAATGCTTCAAGATCACTCACACGTCTAATGAATTTGAGAAAACACAAGTGACATGCAGGTCAACAATTTCCAACATTAAGTATTGGATGCGGTCCACTGTCTCGTTGTATCCCCATGTGCCATCAGTCGCCCATGCACATTCTGTATATAGTCAGGCCCATAGCCAGGGACAGGGGGGGGGGTCCGGAGCCAAGTTTTTTTCTAAATCATGCAGTTTGTCACGGTTCTATGTCCTTTGTTAAATCTTCGCAATAGTTTTAAAATGCGTTTTGAATTATATGACTATGGGCCTGATGGTCTCGCCTTTTACCAAAAACAAGAATGGTAGAGTTTGCTACTATTGAGAAAGATGTCACTTATGATTGTTCCTTAACACAAGTGACATCTATCTCAACAATGTCGAGCAGTAAGTGTTGGATGAAGTCCGCTGCCCCGCTTAACAATTGCAGGAAACAAAATCATAAACCACTCAAATATACTCCAATATTAATGAGAATTGTACAATGAAAAGATATACATATTTATAAAGACTTACACTATATTCTCACAGCATCTTAACATTACGATTGCAATTGTACTGATTGCATACGTACTGTCCCCTACAACACCTCTCAGCCAAAAAATCTAATGTTACAACGACTTATTTACCTGAGTAAAGATAAGTACAAGACAACTTGCCAGTATAATTATGTATCTCATTCCTTTATTATGCATTTCGTCTACAAATTCTTTCAGACCTGCGTACTTTACAGGGTCAATGGTGAAGTCCATCTTAGATTCCATGTAATCAATGTCACCGTACTGGACGTCCTGGAAACAAAATGGCGGACAAGTTAATACTGTATACAATTATTGACCTCTCCAGAGGTTTACTGTCAAAATTATATCCCGAGACTGTAAACCTCGACCTACGGTCTCGGTTTACAGTCTCGGGATATAATTTTGACAGTAAACCGAATGGAGAGGTCTATAATTGTTTTGTTAGTCCGAAGAATATCTTAGATTTTTCTGACCCTTGAAGTTGACTTGAAGTTGGATCCAGACCCTCGAGACGTTCATGTTGTATTTCAGTACTAGTATATCGGCAGTAAGTTCACTCAATGGAGTCAAATTACTCTCCTGGGCGAAGTCCACTAAAAGCTTTGTACAAAGTTTTAGACTTTTCTTCGTATTTTGACTGTCTTTACTCTCTAAAAGACTAATAATATCCTCATCTTCAACATTTTTGAAACGGCTAGTGCTAGCGGCGGCCATTTTATCGTCTGATATTGACGTCATTTTAGTGGAATGCTGGGAATATTATTCACCGGCAATGCATTGCGCGGTGTACAGTTAAAATCATTCACCGCTCGTTGACCAATCAAAATCGAGTATTTCAACTGAGGTACTAACAATATAAATAGTAGCTAATAGTTTTGGAAATTAATATTGATAGATTCTTTTAGACATGAGGCTAGAAATGACAAATGTTCAAATGTTCACCAAATGTTCCTGGATTGATTAAAAAGATAGCAAAGTGCGACTTTTAACTCACCAAGGGTATTCCAGCTTGAATATTCCTCTCAACGACTTCCTTTACACGAGTTATATTGTTGTAGTCCCATCTACTCAATTGAAAGCCCAATGCCCAGTATGGCGGCATTGGAGCTCTACCGACAGCCTGTAATATTAAAGCAAAGGTCCATTGCATGTATAATGAAAGCTCACCTTAATGAAATACTGGTTATTGTTCCACTTTCCATTACTATCTGATCAAAATTAAATATCGAGACTGTGTCTCAAATCTAACGAATAAAATGAAAAACTTGTACCATCGTATACTGTTGTACTATATTTTCTGGTGTTGGACCCAAAAAGATGTAGAAGTCCAATACGCCACCTATCGTCCTAAAGGATACACCAGGTGTCGGATCTGGCTGTAGAATAATGTCTGAAAGATATATACAAACATGGCTAGGCAAGACAGTGGCGTAGCCAGGATTTGGTGACCGGGGGTTCTATTTTTATGTTATTCACAAATCCCCCCCCCCCTTCATCAGGGTTCCTCACATAATGCAATATGTACAATTACACTCCCTCCAAAAGTTTAGCAATCCTAACTAACCCATTGGATTATGTATTAAAGCATCTTTAAGTTTGAATTCTTATGCATAATTTGTAAAAAAAAAAACTATTTTGGATGGGGAAATATAATTCATTTTAATACCTTCATTAGGTTAAGTGACAATTAAATTTGAATTTTATTTAACAAAAATGATGTCTTTATTTACGTTAAGCAAAGTCTAAAAGTAATAGGCTTTATCAAGAAACCTCTCCCATTGAAATGACACAGGACGTAAAAATGATTTTTAAAAATGACCTTGTAGCTTTGTAACTTTAATGTTCACAAAGTAAAATAAACAGGCAACGTGCAAAAAAGTCAGAAAACTTAGAATTAAATTTCTGCATCAAAATATATTTCGGTGAATCTTTTACTCTGAAATCTAAAATAAATACTGAACAAATGAAAGAATGAATAAATTTGAACAAATGCTTGTGTTTATAAATGATATACGCTTTTAAATAATTCATTTCACAACTTTTTTAATTATTTAACGCAAAAAATTGGTTTCGGGGACTTGCCAGCCCCAGGGACGTCCCAAGAAATATTTTAAATTTTAATTGAAATAAAACAAAACAGGGATGTACACATTTGAAAGAACATGTGTTTCATCAATATTACGACTATTCCAGATATTTATTCGTCAATGTTGTAAAAATCATTCGGAGTATGGGACGTCTGCATTGTTTTCAATAACTTCGTATTGGACCTGAACTGGCTTAAAACAAAATTCCTACAAAGGACTGATTTAGCCATTGCCCAAGATGGGTTATTATGTCCGATAAGAAGTAGACTAGCTTTTAAGTTAATTGTGCTAAATTATTGTTATTTCTAAATGTAAAATCTCATGCTCTGGGGTCTTGCCAAAATTATATCTCACCCCGTGCCTAAGGTTGCCTAACGTTTTGAGGGAAGTGTAACTTCACTATGACATGTTTTTAACAAAATAAGGTTTGAATCGTGTTCACCATAACAAATACCAATTCATTTACTGCTCATATATGTAGTTTTCAAATAGCACACAGTTATTTAATGTTTCTGGTTATATGCATCTTTCAGCAAATGATATTTTGGGAAATCCTGACCGGGGGTTCGTTCGAACCCACCGAACCCCCGCTGCCTACGGCTATGCAAGATATATCAAAATCCAGCCAACAAGAATTAATCTCCATACTTTAAAATTCCAAAACAAGCATAGCTCTTTTTACAGTTTCAGTGAAATTGATTTACCTCGTCAATTTCATTATTTCAAGTTTATCATTACAATTTATGGCTATATAAGACTGGACAGGAATATCAGGCATTGTTTAAAGAACAGATTTTGTTCCATATGGGTACATAAAATAATTAACTGGAAGTTAAAGCTTGCATTTAAAATCGAAACGCCAACCTATACGTATGACCGATCGCTCATACAAATGCATCGCTTAAATATTTTCCGTTCACGTTTAGAATGTGAAATATATTGCAGCTTTATCTCCCCATTGACCTTCCCATTGACCTAATACGTATATACTTACCCATAGCGTTGCTATTTTTAAGTAATAGTGCATTGGCGTTACCATCCTCCTCCAAGTTCATGTACATCGGCTGTGCCCCATATAAGTTCCACTCGTCTACTGGTGCCACATCCCGGGTGAATATCGTCCATTTCTTCCAGTTCATGTTATGTTTGAACTGTCTGTGGTTGTGCTCCCCCAGACCGTACAAGTGTGCTGATGCCAGCCTTGTCGTCAGCTGGATATATTGATCAGAGAATATAAACCCCGGGATGTCGCTTGTATCGAAACTGAAATAAGAAACAAGCCCACACAATTGAGTACATTTTGAGAGGGATGTGATTTAGCTCTCTCCTAAACTTTTAATTCTGTATTTCCTCATAAGACAATATACGAGGGGTGATCCAAAAGTCTTGGACGCCCTGCTCTAACTTTGTTGGTTTTTGATAAAATTACTTTAAACTTCCCAATAATAAAGACCAACAACTTAACTACTTTGTGTATTAATTTCATGGAGAAATTATATATTTTATGTAGTTTTCTAGATAGTTTTTAATAGAGAGACCCTGCCACCCGGAACGGTATTCACATATGGCAACTTTCAGCCTAAAATGTTGCCGCCATTTGACGTGTTTCGCAAGTCTTGACCACTATCTTTCTTTGAATTTTGAATGTTAAACCATGTTGGTTTACTTCCTTTGTTACTAGACAACCAATTAATTGTGTTTTAATTATAATGTCACATATGACAATGGCCATATATGTCAAATTCAAAGAAAATGACATCAGACAAGCAACCCTCATTCTGGTATCATTTATGCTCCAAGATGGCTGCTGAAATGCAGAACATGAAAAATCAAAGTGGAACAAAGAATACTACAAATATATTCTCACTATTATTGACCTTGAGCAGCTCCCATATGCACGATGCAGTCTAGATATGGCTCTGTGTGATTTTCTTCCTTTTCTCCAAGTTGAAAAGGAGGGTTGAAAGAAAACGTTGAAAGAAAACGTTTTTATATTCATTGGATAAGGTTTAGAGTGGCACTCCAGCAGCATTTGTATCACATAAGCAATGGCAGTTTCATGAATGTCTTCCACTCATTGGTAAACGGTACGAAAAATGTGTTCAAATTCGTTTAAAATATTAGAAAAGTAGGTCTTAATATGTGAAGATGATGATGGCAGATGACAATCAGATTGAAAATCGGAAAATCTCTCATATCATGACTGGCATTAGGCTGTGCACCTGCACTGGTATTTGCCATATTAACAGTTGTGACGTGATTTGCTATATTTAAATACCGTTCCGGGTGGCAGGGACCCGGTATTTAAAAATATTTAGAAAAGTAGCTAAAATATATTATTTTCTGATGAAACTTATACACAAAGTTGTTAAGATGTTGATCTTAATTATCTGAAAGTTTCATGTAATTATATTAGAAAATAGCAAAGTTAGAGCGAGGCGTCCAAGACTTTTGGATCACCCCTCGTACTGTATAAGTGTTTGTAATCCAAGTGCTTAATTTGCCGAATGGTCAAATTTTATCATTTTCCTAATTTTAATTTTCCTTATAACAAGAAACTTCCCATTGGATAACATAATGAAGATAATGTTTCCAACATTTAATATTCCGAACCTGGCAAAAATCAGACAATCGGCCGCATATTAAATGATTAGGCAAAATTACCACTATACAGTACTAGTAATAAAAACGTGTATTGAGGAGAGCAATTGATAGAGGCTGTTACCTTATCATGTTTGTAGTTAGCAATATTTCTATTATGCACATTCATTAATGAATATTTAAAACAATGAACAGAAAGGCCAAACACTGGCCAGAGGCTTTATGTGGTACAAGAACTAATGATTTTATTTTTGTTTGGCATTTTTGCCAGTGTGCTCCTGTTTGGGCGTTTTTGCTTTTTGTATTGGTTTAAGATTGAAGTTACAATAACAACAGTACTGTCGTTTAATAGCTTATTTTTTGTTGTTCTTCAAAATATCTACTCAGTTCTTACATGGTAGCATTTGTACTTTTCCTTGTAACCTTTACCCCAAAGTGAGGCTCAGTGGTGTATTGGAAATCGTAAAGTGTGGACTCTGGTTTAGTACTTGGTACTTCTATATCCAATGCCTCTCGCGGTACTTCAAATCTTGCCGTGTCCTTATCATAGAACTACAATAAAATGAGAAACTGTAATATAACTTCCTGTATAAGTAGGAATCTTAAAGGAACATTGCTGGCCAAACCTTTTCTATCCTGATGTGATAGCTATAATCATATATATACTTTCCATATTTAGCAAAACATTGATAATCTAAAAATGTAGTGCTCATTTCCAGTAAGCTGCCATCTTTTAAGATTTTACTCAGGAAGTGATGTCATTGACTCTCAATTTTCATGACCTTGCATATAACAGTATAGGAAAATAGCACAATATCACTTCTAGACGAGTGATCCTTACTTTATGCGCAAAAATATGTTCAGAGCTTGTCAGCTTAAAATAAAAAAGAGACTTTTAGAGGGATTAAATCATAGACAAAATTGAAAAAGAATATTCAGCTGGTTTTGTAATTCTTAATAGCTCCTTATAGTGTTATATACAAAGTAAGAGGAGGGAAAGCCCCAGAGTTTCAAGATGACAGACATAATTACCTCTCTTGCTTACCACCTTCGTTCGTTCGAATTTTCATCGGCTAGTTATCAAATACTACACTTCGATGGGATGTTATAATTGATATAGGCATATTCCGTACACCTCTCTTTATCTTGATGTGAAATGAGAAGCTATGATATTGGTTAACACGCCAGAAATGAACATAATATTATTCGAAGCGTATTTCGAAAATTTTGAAACCGCCATTGATGACGTCATTTGTTTGTCGACTTTTGACCAATCAGCGACCGTGTCATCTCAATACAGATTTACATTATAAGCGTATGTCATCTTTGAACCCTGGTGTTTCTCCCCCTCTGATACAAAGTTGAGAGTCGATGACATCACTTCCTGAGTGAAATATTAAAAGATGGCAGCCTACTGGAATTCGGCACTACATTTTCAAGTGATCAATATTGACATATCTAAATATGTCTGACTTTATGAGTTAAAAGGAATTTCGGTTTGTCTAACTGCATTATAGTCTTTAGTAATGGGCAAACTGTCATTATTACAAAGTCTAGGAATATGCTTACTCGTATTCTCAATCTATGGTCATTATGAAACTCGACATCTACACCGAGATTGATGACGTCATCACCAAACCCAAGGTTCGGACTATCGATCTTCTTTAGAGTGAATTGATGCCCGATTTGTGTGTCCTCCGGGTCCCCGTTGAGTAGATACCCGGATGACGCCTCTTTGTATGTACACCAAGGGGCCTCGTCTGTTCCAGGCTTGGACCAAATACATCTACAGAGAAAGTACAACTACAGTGATCGTTTTTCAGATTTTTTCTTATTTTTCCATAAATTAAAATTCTGTTTCCTGGGATCTTTTGAGAAATAATTCAAGAATTCCATAAACAAATTGAAAAAATAATTAAATCAGAGGATAGTGCTTATTTCATTCTCTGCTTTATTGTGAAACTTTTGCAATGGAGAGCTCTGACACCAGGCCCCTACGAAAACGAGTAACATGGAAGACAGACGATATGAAGATACCAAGTACAATATAGCCTTACCCTCTTGCTTCACAAGTATCCTTATTAGGTTCGTCAATTGGGAAACCAACAGGGTTGCAGTCTACAAGGGGTACTATATGAGCTACGGGTGCTACATCCTTCGGTTTCGTAAAGTGCAACACAAGGCCAATCGTACCAGCTGCCACCAATGATACAACAGCTACTATAAGCAGCACCAACCTGCCTTTGTGCTCCATCGTTGTGGATAAATGTCAAAACAGGTGTATTCCGGATGCTAAACTAATAGCACTATCATAGAATAGTACAGCTATGGTCCGTATATTTGTATTTCTTACAGTATTTAGTCAATTCTTTAAAGGAGGAGGGAAGTTAGCGCAACAGATTTTGGACAGTCATATGTTTGATTTTGGCCATTTCCTGGGGATTTAAACAGGTGCACATGTTATGGGAATGCATTACCTCCGGGAAAATCACTTTGAGAGATGATAAAATAATTTTGACTTTGAGACAGGGTAGATGCAAACAACCCACCCACACGTTTTTTCTGAAATGTTTTCCTAATTTTCAACCCCTTCCATCCCTGCTTTTTTAATTTTTCTTGCATCAATTTGTTGCGTTTTGACACACAGTTAATCCCTTAAAAGGAATAAATGATTCCTTTTAGATAAAGTGGAAAACAATATTTCCCATGTTATTTTCCCATAGGAAAAATTATTGCTTTCAGCTAAGTTTGGTCACCCATAATGGATATCTTTAAAACCCCTGAAGGAATCACTTATTCCTTTAAAGTGGTTAGTTATGTGTCAAAATGCAACATATTGATGCAAGAAAAATTAAAAAAGCAGGGATGGAAGGAGTCGAAAATTAGGAAAACATTTCAGAAAAAGCATGTGGGTGGGTTGTTTGCATCTACCCTGTCTCAAAGTTGAAATTATTTTATCATCTCTTGAAGTGATTTTCCCGGAGGTAATGCATTCCCATAACATATGCACCTGTTTAAATCCTCAGAAAATGGCCAAAATCCAACATATGACTGTCCAAAATCTGTTGCGCTAATTTCCCTCCTCCTTTCTATATACCTTTATTTTATTTTGTTGTATGAATTATGTACATGTATATATTACATCTGAAATTCGTTGAATATATTGCAGATTTACATACGTTCTGGTCATACAGGTTTGTGTTGCCCTTTGTTGTTTATGCAGCAGCACATACGATTGAGTAATTTAATGTATATCACATGTAGTTTCCTGTTCCTACCGTTTCTCTATATTAAGATTCTTATTTCTGTCAGAGATGTATTTAGTATATGCTATATCATCTCCCTTTTACGTAAATCCGACTAAGACAAGCTAAATTCAATCCAGCTTATTAAAGTTCAACTTAAACTCTGGGACAAGTTGATTGTGATTTTCCTATAAATCATGTATAATTCATCATTCTCTTTGACTTTTATAACGTATACATATATCATATATTACCCAAATAGCTGTGTTATATCCTTCGTATATCTATTCAAATATCGTGCCTATGCATCAAGATCCTCGTTTGAATTTATTTTAGGTGTTCAGATTTGTAACGCTTCATGTTCCGTCGGATCACTATGAGGGTGCCATTTCATTATTTGCAAATTAGAAAACACACTTATGTTAGAACATAAACCCTTGTTTAACCCTTTTACATGATATACGCATGTTTACAGGTCATATATCTAATGGTAAGTTTATTTGCGCATCAAAGTCCTTTTTCATATTTATAACTAAGTCAGGAAGATGTATAGAATATGTGTTTACGTCTTATAAATCTATTCATATTTGATATAGTTGTAATTCTATGAATTTCATTTCCACGATCTTTATTTTTCTTTCCTAATGTGCGACTCGTAACGAACTTTAATTCACGGGAGGGATATACAGACATTCTATCACTGACTGAAGGTGTCAAGTCTCAAGATATTTACTTTTAAAATCTACAATATCATAAACTGAGTGTTAAATATTAACCATCCAAGGTAAAACACAGAGCTTGTAAATTTCAATTCTTCAAAGGAATAGTTGCTTTAGCAGTTTATGCCATAAGGATCTGAAAGCTTTTGGTAAAAATGGCCTTAGGGACCAGTTGCAATGTTATTTTCCTGAACATTGTGGTAAAAATCAACTGGTCCGTATCAAAAGTAACCTGGTAACGACCAATGTACCAGTTGACCGTTGACCCGGAGTATGAATTACAATAACTTATTACTTGGACTTGTGTACCCTTTAAGGGAATTGATGGATGGATGGAAAGTCCTTTGACATTTGATGTAAAATAAGATATTTCTAAAATGTTTTGTCAATAGATGGCGACCATATGCTCTTCTCATTCGTATCAAACATCTCAAAAGTATTGTAACATATTTCCAAAGAACTTATTTATTCTCTATAATGAAAGTATACTTTTTCACAACGCCATGCATTCAAGTTATATTGCAGAATTATTTAGACGACTGGTTTTTGATTAGCCCAATTGTGAAAAGTCATGTTTACACTTTTATTTATATCGCTCCCGGGTATCGCTCAAATATTTCTCTTCACATATTCATCTTCGTTCTTAAAGTATTGCTTTTTTGAGATATGATATAGGGATACTGTTCACATTTTTCAAAACATCAAAACCTCCCCCCTCTCTAGTCTCAAAAGGTATCATATATCATTTACTTCATCTATTCTTAACAAAAAATGAGATTTTTAGACCTTAGTGAGTATTGCTTAAGACATAGACCTAATAATGTTGTTCACCTGATTCTGGTTCGAAAATATTTCGACTATATCTTGAAGAAAAACTGAATAACTAATATAGGCAAAATGTCGATACCGTATTAACGTTTGATCTCTTAGAAATATGTTTTATATTGAATGTGTACAAAAGAAAAAGTACAGTATGTTTATCTCTTTTATTGCGTTTGTGCACATGTTGATATTTTGAAATTTACAATATAATACAATCTACTAGCCTAAAAGGATAACACCTTATACTCTCTAATATCTACAATAGACAAAAATGCTTGTTAATTGGTTTTGATAACAAAATGTTTGCAATTGGATGAATATTATTGAAGATATTTGTTTGTGTTACATGTTCTCTCATTGATCTTATTATTCAAGAGTTTAAACAAACTATTTCCTATTGGTATCCATTATTACGTATCAATTTCAAATATGCTATTACAATATAGTACTAAGGAATAGAGAGTCTAAGCTTGTATTCGCAAATGCCTGTCGGCTACCGGATTAACCTACTATTTTATTGGCAACTCATTTAAATATGAATAGTACCTGCCACTATTCATATTTAAATGAGATGGTCATAAAATAGGAGGTTAATCCGGTAGCCGAGATGCGTTAGTTGCAAAAGGTTAGTTTGTTATATTATGGTTTACACAACACGTACAACAAATATTGATAAGATCAGAATGTTATATGATTTCATGTTATATTCCATTTTAGCTTGTATTCGCAAATGCAACTAACGCCTGACGGCGACCGTATTAACCTGATATCTTATGGGCAACTCATTTAAATATGAATAGTACCTGCCACTATTCCATTCTATTCTATAAAAGAATGTTATATGATTTCATGTTATATTCCATTCAAGATCCTTATCATTCTATTGTACCTTATTGAGTATTGTAGTTACTGAACTGTGAAACTATTTGGAAAGTGTTCTTAAGTTAGGCCAGAGTTGGTGATGATTTTGGTCTACACCTAAGAATTATCATTCTAAAAATTCAGGATCGAACCTGAGAACGTACGTACGCCAATGCTCATGTGTTCAAAGTGTCCTACACTACGTAGTATGATAAAATATCTCGAATAGGTGTCTGTGATAACAGCTTCGTTCGTTTTTCAAATCATCTTAAATATAATTGCAAAAAGGTACGACATACATGTACAATATTGACAGGCAACACTATCACGTTATTGTAGAGTTCTCAAACTTTAACATTGTCTCAGAAATATAAAACAATAAAAATTGCAGGCGTTTTCCAAAACTTGAACGTCCTGTAATTAAATCGTTGGTGCTGATTTACAATTATGTCACCGCCATAAGTGGTGACATATTGTTACGGTATTTGGCGTCCGGTGATAAGTGTTCGGCGCTTGGTGTTTGGTGATATAGTCTAACACATGGCTGGTGGTGACATTTTGCATGTCAATGTCTTTTTTTACTGTTTTGACATAGGGATCACGAGCACAGGGATGTTAGCATGGTGCAACACATAATCCGATACTGAGCCTAGAATTGTTCGTCTAGCTTTTCCTTGACCTCTTGACCCCATGACCACAACGTCAGCGTTTAATGACGTAACAAAGTCACATATTGTCTGTCCTGGTTGGGTGCTAACCTTATCATGGACAGAACACTTTATCTGAAAAAAAAACATGTAGCTAATGTACTTATATTATTGTTCATATTAGTATTTCATTTCAATTTGAATATTCATAGCATAGACAAAGAAACTTTCGGAGAATCTCGTTTTGGTGATATTATGAACATACATGGAAATGATGCAAAAAATTGACCTAACCCAACTACCATGTCATATCTGAATGTACCCCGACAATTCAATAGCTTACAATTTATATATTTAAATTAAGCATATAACAGTCATACATGTGCGAAAATAAACAATAGTTTAAGTATATGAAATAAAACAGATTTGAAAAATTTGGCTTACATTTCGTTTGTGCAATTGTTGTGTGAATGTTTTGAAAAGCTGCTGGACCCTTTTCTCTTCCTCATCGACGAGTCTCTGCATATCTGGATGAATAAATGTGATGATATTAGGAATAAACAGATTATCCTATATGAGGATCTGGTTATTCGGTTTATCCCGAGGCAAATATAATATACCTGCCTTGGGGTCAAAGGGGTAGAAGGTAAAGGGGTAATGGTATAGAAGTAGATAGCGGCCAATGGGATCTAGGAAATGTTGATGAACCGAAATATCCAGTAGCTCTAGCCAATCAAAGGGCGTGATTAACTTAGATATATTATGGTTATTCGGTTTATCCCGAGGCAAATATAATATATCTGCCTGAGGGCCAAAGGGGTAGAAGGTAAAGAGGTAATGGTAGAAGTAGATAGCGGCCAATGGAATCTAGGAAATGTTGATGAACCGAAATATCCAGTAGCTCCAGCCAATCAAAGGACGTAATTAACTTAGATATATTATGGTTATTCGGTTTATCCCGAGGCAAATATAATATATCTGCCTGAGAGTCGAAGGGGTAGAAGGTAAAGAGGTAATGGTAGAAGTAGATACCGGCCAACGGGATCCAGGGAATGTTGATGAACCGAAATATCCAGTAGCACCAGCCAATCAAAGGACATGATTTAACTTAGATATATAAACTATGCTACCTCGTTGGTGTTGAGTTATAACTTTCTCCTACCTAATCAAATGACATGATTTAACTTAAAGATATATGATAAACTATGCGACCTTTTTACCTCGTTGGTGCTGGGTTATAACTTTCTTATAGCTAATTAAATGACATGATTTAATTTAAAGATATATGATAAACTATGCAACCTTTTTACCTCGTTGGTGTTGGGTTATAACTTTCTCATAGCTAATTAAATGACATGATTTAATTTAAAGATATATGATAAACTATGCAACCTTTTTACCTCGTTGGTGTTGGGTTATAACTTTCTCATAGCTAATTAAATGACATGATTTAATTTAAAGATATATGATAAACTATGCAACCTTTTTACCTCGTTGGTGTTGGGTTATAACTTTCTCCTGGCTTGGGTTAAAATCTGGAGTCATAAAACAGCTCAGTGAAGCCTCACCCATGAGGCGTGGTGTTGCACTAGGCTTAGCAGCAGCAGGGTAGTCTTTATCTATATAGCAGTCAAGGAGAGAGCCATTTCCTTTCATAATGTTCGATTTGAGAATCGGAGGTTCGTGAATATGAACTAAATGTACCAAGTGGTCTTGTCTGTAGATTGTGTCAACGTACCCTGAAATATAATTTATTGTTGTTTTTATCTGTGTGTCATTTTAATTAATTAATTCAGGATACAGTATAGTATTCTAGTTCTTCGTCCTCTTTAAGTACAATGTATGTATAATTCGATACAACCAGGACGTGCCCATGCGTTATAGTATTCCTTTCGTCAAAATTCAAAAGTCAAGCTGTCATAGTAAATATAAACCTGATGTTGATACTTTTAAGATATTAAGTGATGAATATTAAATAGTTATAAACAACTCTTGAAAAGTGAGAAAAACTTTTGGGCATATCTTACCGACCATTGTTTAACTTTATTTCAATAAAGTGATGGCTCAGACATAATTATCAAGTAATTGCCCCTTCTGATACTAATTTCTTTCAAAAATCAACAAAGGTCCGACACTTCTATCTGAGAAAACTCAATGTTTCTTTCAAGTGCATATCACACCTTTATTACTCAAAACAAGGGAACAACGGTTCATTATATTATAAAAAACAAATCATGATATCTCATATAAATAATATCCTAAAACATATCCTTGTTGTAGTCAACCGTGCATTTTCGACATTTCCCGTTTTCTTTAAGACAAAGCATGACTTCCAATTCATAGCTATTTTATTTCATCCAAAAACATTAATTTGAAAAATACGTTGAAATAGCATGTAAACATGCACTTACTTTTCACAATGAACTCTAGAAATAATTACAAAGAAAAGAGATATGTCATAATGATCACCATGGTTACATGTTATTTATAAACACAAGCACAAATGATCAATTAGTAGACATTATATGGTAATCTAGGAAACCAATATATTATATTATCTTAATGTGTAAATAATCTTAAGCCAACAACATAATACTTCTCTTAAGGTGCTTATTTACATTGAAAAGCATGTTGAGCATTTTGTGATCTGTCCAGGGGCAGGATGACCACCGTTGTGGTGACCTCTTCCCGACCTGACATCCTCCTTGACACCTCTGACATCGTTGATTAATGTACACCGTGGGGCAAACGTATTGAGACAGCCAGTAAGCTGACTATAGTGTCCTGTAATTTAAAAAGAATACATTTTCATATTGATTACCATCAATTCTCTTGTGATTTGCCGAATATGTATTTTTCTTTTGCTAGTTTAGCCATATAATAAATAGTAGCCCAGACAGAATTATTCAAGGGTCACTTTTTCTATAATAACTCTTTTAATATTCAGTATTATCAAAAACCAATTGCATATTTGAAAACTAGAGTATACAGACTTGGTAAGTTATTGGAGAAGTGTAACCCCGGGAGTGTAACATTTTGTTACATATGCCGAACTCTGACGCCTAAATTATAAATCGATGCATATAACATATGGTTTGCCATCATAGTTGAGTGCATCATTTGATAAATACACAATGCACAAGAAGACACCTCTTTGTTTTCAAGATTATTTTTTTAGTTATATTGGAATCTTCTCCAAACTTCAGTAGTAAGTACCAAGTAGTTTAGGTTTAAAATATTATTTTTCACTGGAGGGTGAACGAATGGTCTGTGTCTCATTGTACACGGCGCCCATGAAGTATTTTTTACATCTTACACAAACTTTATTTTGTCATTTTAGAGACTTTATGGACACCGTGTATATTCTGGTCACTACGGATTCGTGACGGGGATATGTCATATTGCAGAGATGGTCAGAGTATCAGAATGGGGATATGTGTATACAGGCAATGCTCATTATTAAATCGGCATTCAAATTGGACATACATAATCGTTAGTGCATCTTAGTACGTTATCTGATATAAAATATTACTGTGTTAATAAATTACCATGGCCTTGAAAATGTTAAATCACATGTGTACTATTAGATAATCTAGATATTATTCATGCTAACTCTGAGTTTGTGGCATACTTATATGTTTCATGTTTAGTTTGAGATTATTTTCATGTTGCCCATTGTCGTACTTTTCAATATACCCCATTTCTTATTAAGTTCCCTTCGTAATGTTTGCCCCCCCAGTGGCCATTTTGCTTGCCTATTTTATCAAATATATGCATTTGCTAGACTATGAACGAGGCACTGACAGTTTGTCACTACCTGAAAAATAAAAATTATAACAGTAAACTACTACAGTAAACTAAAATATGTATTTTTTCTTGGTGGCTTAAAATGTAATAATTATTATAAATGGTAATAGTTACTTACATATCACTGCCTGTTAAGGTCGATTCTACGTCAGTCGCATCCAAACAGAATTCACTATATGACTACCTTTTGTAACCCCCTAACGGATCTTGCGTATGTATGAATATATATGATGCACTTGTTTACAGCAATACTCCCGGTAACCTGTATCCTTTATAAACGATAGACTGTGTTTGACAAAATACTGAATGTTTACAAGTTAAAGAATTGTACATGTTTAAAGGCATACATTTAAATCAATGTTGTATTTTAACGTACAGTTAAATCAGAAGTAGTTAAACATTAAACCGAACAGGGCCAACCTTCTAAGACTAGAGGACGTACAATGTATACGGATTGTTGACTTAAAAATATCCAATGACCAGTCACAAATGGCACGTATTGATAATTATATGAGGAAATGATGAGTCCGTCATAAGACCAGTTGAAGAGCATCTTCAACACTTATCAACAAAATAGTTAAGTGTGGGGCATACGAGGGTATATCATAAAGTTCTCATAATATCTCTCTAATTTTTTTATTTTTCAATATATTCTGATGAATTTTTCACAGAATGTGTAGTATAGAATGCTGTATTAATCTATCAAAAAATATTTGGTACAACAGAAATATCATTTAAGAAATGGTTGCCATAGTAACCCGAAATCAAGGCACCCGGGGCAAATAAAAAATTGTGCAAGAATAGCCCCAACTAACCATGTTTAAATGCATAATAAGTTATCAAATAAGCTATGAAACACATCAAATTTTTAAATGCCATGTATTCTTGACCGCTGCTTTTGAACAATTATAATGGCCATGTGAATTGTGTGATCTCATAATGGATGATTGTAATGCATCATTAGAAGTGTTGTTAGGCACTACAACTGTTTTGTCAAATATTCCAAGGAAAGTCGATTTTCCCCCTTTAGTTTATCTTAAATATGTTTAGACCACAAATAGGGGGGTAATTTTGTTGATAACTTTGCAACATATTTGTTTTAGATCATCTTTAGTATGATCAAAGGACTTTTCGAACTTAACCAAACTTTTTGTTAGTATGAATTTTATTTTTCTGATGATCTCTGCATCTATGCATTATCTTACTCTGTCATTTCTGATCATTATCATTATCATCATGATCATTAAGCTTTGATTCCCAGAGTCTGGTATCACATCTAATGAAGCATGTAAGCATCCCCTAAGACATCACATAATTCACATGATCAATTTATTTTATAGTAAAAGCATTTAACATATTTAACATAACATTTTAATGTGTTTGATAATTTATGAGAGTTTCTTATATGTATGTAAACATGGTTAATTAAGCTCATTTTCTCAATTATTTTTATTTGCCCCGGGTGCCTTGATTTCCGGTTACTATGGCAACCATTACTTATTTAATTTTTCTGTTATATCAAATATTTTTTGATAGATTAATACAGTGTTCTATACTGCAGATTTCCTGAAAATTTCATTAGAATATATTGAAAAATAAAAAAATTAGAGAGATATTATGAGAACTTTATGATATACCCTCGTATGTTCATTTGGGAGAAAATAAAGATACAAAAACATCAATAATCCCGGTCTATATCATACATTTATTAAGCATTTCAATGAGTCGTCAAGTATATTTAAATAAATTTATTGTTACCATTACACATCGTTTAGACCTAATATGTAAATATATCACAAACACTTGATGTATATATCATACATTTTTAAAATATATCGCTCGTTTGCAATATGTTATACCATAGATCTTTTTAATATAATACAATCATAGCTTTACATTTATATCGTCGGCAAATACGTGTTCTAAAAGTAGGTGTTTAATGTTTACCTTTACTGTGTAAATAACCTTGTTTTATTCGCTAGAATAAGGGCATAGTGATATACTCGTATTTACACGTATCATAAATTATCATTCGTATGTCATTAGATATTTTCACGACCAACTATTTTCTCAATAATACTTATTCTTAAACCGTTATACATTAATTGCTAAATGATGCGTATAGGTTACCTACACTGAATATTCATTTATTTTTCTGTCTTGAAGCAGCATTCAAAACTAATTTTTTCTTTAAAAAGATCTCACCCATACCAATATGGTAATCTTACATATTCTATCTTATTATAGGCTGTATTTTTGTATGACCGCGGTGTAAGTGAATTGCATAATATTTTAATGAGTGTCCTCCCTAGGTATCACTATAAAGAACAATAAGCCTTGTAGTGCAAATGCTACCGTGCAAATTACACGCTCATGTGTTTTCAACAAATAATTTTTATAATTTTTTTGATGTCTAATTTCAGTATAGATCCAAGCGGCGACGCAGCCAGCGATCATTATAAAAACATGTACACATGTAATATAAATTAAAGGACAGACTTAGCACGCTGTCGCAGAGCCATATTTTGAAAAATGTGATGTCTTATTATTGAAAAAAATAAAAATTGAAAATAATACATAAATACAACAATGGTAGAAGCTTTTATTTAAAGCGCGCATGTTTATTAATGGGTATTTCCTTACTGCTGTATTGCCGCTAATTGACTATATTACAAATCAGGGAGTAATATTTGCCGATGCGGCTATTTTACTTATAAGGTAATAACGTTTCTTTGGAATCAAAAGGCTATCCAGACTTTTTGAATTCATGATCATCACTGACAGCAGTTATGACATGTAATATGACATGATGCGAAGCTTTCTCTGACATTGCGTGACTGACTGAAGGACAAGTTGTTAAAGCGTGACTGTACACATGCCACTCAAACGAGAACAGATTGTTGTAATTACTGTAACATGACAAAAAATCTGACATCCAGACAATTTCTTCACAGTTCAATAATCACACATGAAAAGGTGCAGAACGTTCGATTGTATTGATTAAGAAATATAGACCGAAGAGCAGGGGTAATATTGTCGAATACACCCCGCAGGGGTAGCCACAAGCGTTTTCTGTACCCCGGACGACCGAAGGGAGTGAGGGGATCGAAAGCTTTTGTTCCTAGCCCTAAGGGGTGTATTCAACGATATTACCTCTGCTCAGTCTGAGGTCTATATTACGATTCGAACATGAAAACTCACCAAAATGTTTCGGGTTTGCCATTACTACGACCCGCCGTTATGAAGTCACACATTGCACGTATTACCAGGGTTATTCTTCGCGAATATACCCCGGGTGAAATGTTGACTTACAGTTTACAGTTTATAGAAGGCGTGAACACAGTCATGTTCGAATATTCGTTGAATCGCGACAGAAGTGTTTGACAACGTTAATATTTCACTCTACTATACCTAACACCTAGAAAAGATATTCTCTTTGTCTAATTGTATTGTATAGTATCATTTTGAAAGTACCTTATTAATATCTAACAGTCATCCAATAAACCATTCATAAGCAGCAGACATATAAAAGCAAATAACATTACCATTACTAATAAGCCAAATGGGTTGCTCATGAACACCAAATGCAAGGAATAGTAGAGTGTATTTGTATCTAACAGGGAACCTCTTTGACATTTTATGCAACACGTGATATTGCATATATCTGAGTGGTCCGCAACTCGTACAAAAAGCTGTGTAGACTAGTGGTGTGTATTTGTATGTCTCTGTTTAAGTGCACATAAAAGGACACAGGGCTCCTCCAGGGAGGGGTTTCTTGGTCTATCGTCCAGGTTAATTACGTAAATTACGACCGTATATATACGGGATATACCCAAGAGGTATTGCTTACCTTCATTGGTGGTAAACAAAATACAATACAATACAAACGAACATCAAATTGCAGTTTACGTTTATCTTGTACATTACCCGATGAAGAAGGAATTATTTATTTTCTTGTTATTTTCTAGGTTTTTATAACGTGGCATTCATTGAGGAAAAAAGTGTTTGATACAACAAAATAAATGATGAAGGCGGTAAAACCGCTCAAGTAGAACTAGGTTGTTAGTGAAACACTTTTGACTGTTTCATGGTCTAATGATTTGATGTTTATCTAACCCTTTGAAGCGGAACAACGCCTTGATAGTGGAACACTTTTCAGATGAACCATGGGTCACATTTGCTCCGATTTATCGGGCGGCGGTTCAAAATTGTGTTCAGTTTTAAACAAATACTCAAGCAGCCGGGCGCCGGCCGAATCTGGGGAAATGTGACCCAGGCATTACAGAGGTTGTTCCGTATTGCCTTGGTCACATTTTCCCCGATTTTCACTACGGCGTCCGGCCGATTGAGTATTTTGTTCAAAATTGAATACAATATTGAACAAAACACTCAATCGGCCGGGCCCCGGTCGATGAATCGGAGCATATGTGACCCAGGCATATCTCAAATACCCCCCCCCTTATAAACAATTGCACTCAAAAAACAAAAAATGTTAATAAAAACAGTTATATAAAATATACAGGGTGTCCGAAAAGTAAAGATACAAATACTCTAATTTTAAGAGATTTAGGAGTTTTGCAATGAAATTGCTACAGATTGTAGAGGAACATTATTACAGTACCAGATCATAGCTAAAATCTGATTAATTGCTGAAATATAACCATTTGATACAGTCTTCATCATTGTGTTTTCTACCAGTGTTTTGTTTTCTTGAATATTATATTATTGTTGCTATTTTGTTCTCTTATGTATAATGGTGTCATTGATACATGTCAGAACTATGTTATATGTCATCAGTGTAATCAAAGAAATATTATAGAAGTGCTTAAAATATAAGTTCCCTGGGTTAATAAGGAAAGTCAATATTCCACCTCCACAAAAATGCACCAGTTCACAAAGCAAAGCCAACAAATCTCAAAATGGAGTGTCTTGACACTAAACCTTTTTTACAATGTCCCATATTTACCTGAAAAGGCCCCTTTAGACTTTTACCTTAATGAGCATCTCAAAGCGATATTTAATCTGTTAGAATTTCAGTATTCAAATGAGACTCAACTAGTAGCGAATGTTATCAGCAATCTGAAGACAAACAGCAGCGGTTTTGTCCGGTCTTTGAATCTCTGGTCAAGATGCACCATGAACATATAGATAATGTGGGGAAAACATAATACTGGATAATAGTAGTCATGTTAAATGATAAAATAACAGAGTACTAATCTTCATGCTGTTGTGGGACATAATTTGATGTTTTATAGGAACAAATGAGTTAAGTGCCAAGATGATAGGAATAGGAAAAAGATTTATAAAAGACAATAAAAATGAATTGTGACGCTGCTCCACATACCCCCAACTCCCGTTACCATAACGACCATAACCTTTTCATTTTGAATCTATATGTCATGACAGTTACATGATATATTGTTGAAATGTCATTTTACAATCTGTAGCAATTATATCTCACAACAGGTAAATCTATTGAAGTTAGAGCATTTGTATCTTTACTTTCCGGACACCCTGTATACTGTGAATAATTTTCGCATTAAATTGTTGTCAATGAGTCAACATTGCATAAAGGACCGTGTTTTTACAGAATGTTTTTAATGGTTGGTTTAAGTGAAATAAATTGTGAAATTCAGTTCACCATATCGATACTCATCCTTTGATGAATTTTCGAAAAATTTCATTACCATGTTAACCAATGGTTGGTTTGGGGCTAATCAGATTTCTGGATATCTATTCAGTAAATGCTTCATCAAAAATACGTTTATACAGAAAATTATGTTAAGTGTTAAGTGTTAAGTTTACTTAGTGAACATTAAAATTACAGATCTTCAAAGTCAATTTTGAAAATCATTTTTTGTCTCTTGTCTTATTTCAGTGGGAGAGGTTTCTTGAAAAATAATTCTGACTTTGGAGACCTGTAACTTTGTTGAACGTGTAGAACGTATAGTTTTTTTATTAAACAAAGTTTGCAAATTGGATAGATGGATACATTGCATACATTGACACATAATTATTATTTTGGGAACATCTCGAATTGTGTCCTCTTATGGTTTGACCCTTTACCCCAAGACCAAAAGTATATCAATAACTCATTACAACGGAGTATCCATATATCATTCGGGAAAATATCAAGGAGATAAAAATAAATCCGTTTCTAGCGGATCGGGATTATACGATTCAATATAGGTAAAAACAAAGATAGAAATATAATATATCACAATGCGAGGTAAGAAGAAGAACAACAGGTTGCGGCCAAACCCACCTGTTCTCGTTCAGTTTTGAAGAAATTACCCGATGTTAAAGTAAACTTAAAATAAATTAACTATACATGCATTTTGTAGGTAGTGTAGTTAAATTTTTTCTCGAATATTTATAATATTAGCGATAAGATTCTTTGGAAATTTGAGATGATCGATCGATGTGCGAAAGGTATAAGTCCTGTTAAAAGTTGAATAAATTAAAAAGGCCACGAACAGAACCAACGATGCATCCAACATTTGAAAATGCAAGATAGAAAGTTAAATTAAATTCAGGTGAAAGAAGAAAACGCGATATCTGAATGACAAATGACGTTTAGATACATGTATTCACTTTGTATTACAGAGATTAAAGATACATACGAGCAAAATCTATAAACGCTACATCAAATAAGTGAATCATAAACGACAAATGAAGGTATCAATTGCACAATTGTTTGCAATTTATCAGTTGAAGCTCTATTGTAATGAAGACATCAGATTGATGCGTTGTTCCCTGTGGAACGTCATTATGACCCAATGATGATCAAAGGCCTTAGCAAGCTCGATAATGTCAACATCTATTGCATCAGTACTATATAAATTGAAAAACTGGATGAAAATTGCCATCGCAGTTTCAAGAACTTGGGTTTTTGCGGTAGCAGTTTGTATGAATGTGCAATATATGCAAATTTCTTGATGATATCGGCTATAATATACCCTGCACTGGTTAACTATTTATGAGCGATTGATAAATCATCATAACTCAATATCGATATAGAAATAGAAAGGCGTGCAGCTCTCTGGTATTTCTGCAGGATCGTTCAAAGGCATTTCTACTCAGAGGATGAGGAAATTATTAATTGCGATTTTCGGAAGTGTTTTCCTGACAACTGTGAGGTCAGTAGGTAAGTGGATCATAGTTGAACACATTTTTTAAAAATAGGCCTTCGTGGTATCCTTGAAATTGTGCAATTGACCCGTGCTTACATATCAGTCGTTCTTCAAAGATTATTAGAGCCTTTTTGAACATAGTTTCATATTTTAAATCAATGCATTAATAAACATGCTTTCAAATTCTTTATTGTTCCGTCTCTTTATTGATGTCTACTTTTTATTTTCGAAATTTTTTTTCTAAAAAGTATCTGTAACTTCGTATGTGATATTCGCCATCGAACTTGATGTGAACGTAAATTTGGAAAACTAATATTAAAACATGAAAGCACATAATATTGTTTTGATCAAAACTGTGAAATATGGATATATGGAAATGAATATGACACATTTTCAACGCCCTATTTGATTATTATAGTAAGTTAATTTTCGGATAATTTACTTTTTGGTATTAGGTTACCTGGAATAGATACTCGATTTTAATTTTGTGAAAAGAAAACAACAATTGATAAAAACCCGATCGATCGGCAATGATCGCATTGACTCTAACCTTATAAATTAAAAAAACAATATTTGGCATGTCAATTGTGTTATAATCGCACTTTACACTTTGTACTTCATTTAGTAAGTGTAGTCGATGTATGGAAAATGGCATTAGAATGAAAATAAATAGTGACAACCTGTTGGAAGGATTATCACAGTTTTATGACTTTTTGCATGAGGTATTTTATCATGATTATCATTTTACAAAAATTAGTCTCCTTCTGACTTGATTTAATTATTAGGGTCGTACAAGCTTCTCAAAAGAAGAGGTTTTATCATTTTACAATAAAATCCGACAGATGTATTTCTTCCCCTTCCCCTATATGCTTGTATAACATTTCAGGACCTCAGACCTATATTGTTCTTCCCGACGTATTTAATCTATTGACCGTGATATAAGAAACTTCAAATGATTCTATAAATGTCAAAATTCGTTTTGTCCATTGATTTTTGTTTCAAGTGTTAATTCTGCTATCTTAAAATGTATTATACACGTATATTTAATCAAAATACTGTCATTTGCAACGACCGGCCAAAATGTGAAGATTTGTGAGGATAGATGTGATAGTATTAGCATCAAATCGCCAGCATGCATAGGGCAATTAGATATCAATTTGATTATCATTATTGCATGCGATTAACTCTACAATGTAAAATAAATATAAGATTGACCTGGTTTTTGACCTTTGATCTAGATAGAAATTTAAAATAATTTCCCGTGATGCCAGGTAGATGTCCTAGCTTCATCTATAATATCCTTATCGTGTATCCTCCATCGTGGTTCATAACTATTTGTTCAACTATATCATGTCTGGGTGAAAACCATGAGTAGGTTGTCTGTCTGAGAGGAACGCCACCATGGGAAATCTACAGGGTGGGCCAAAAAACAATACCCAAGTTTAAAGACAAATGATTCATATGTTAAATGTTAAACCATGCCATGTATTATGTATAATTTTGAAGATAAATCATTTTTGAACAAAATGACACCATCCAAGTGAAAACCCCTTGTTTTTGTTAAAAAATGATTTATCTTCAAAATTATACATAATGCATGGCATGGTTTAACATTTAACAAATGAATCATTCATCTTTAAACTTGAGTATTGTTTTTTGGCCCACCCTGTAAATTTCAAGTGCCCAAAACACGTCATATTAAATCCATTAAATTTCACGTAGATGAAGTGTATCCATATCTTTTAATGTGCATGATTACATAAATTATATATTATCTCTGTAGACATAATTTATAGTCGTATTATACATACTTTTGACTTCGAAACATGTAACTACATGATATGGCTAATCATATTCTACTGACATTGGTAGTCAGGTTTTACCGAAAGTGAAACTTTTTGTAGTTATATTTCTAATTTACTAAATGCGTTTGTTCTCACCAGGCACAAAGGATCAATTAAACAAGATAAAATCCTTCATTGATTCATATAGTGCTCTTCAAACGAAGAGGTAAAGGTTCTGAGAGGACTTTGCTTGTATTCTTCGGCAGTCGGCAACCGGATTAACCTATCAATTTTCCAAAATTAATCAGTCAATTACGGAATTATTGAATCAGGATACACGGCAGGATCTATTCATATTTAAATTAGTTAGTTCAATTAAATTAGTAAATATTTAATATTCAAATATATCTGTCGCGTCTTTTCACCGATTTCATTTTGGCCGACCTGTATACATAGTGTCATAGTATACTGGTCGACTATATTTAAAATCGTTTAATACAAATTAGACGTTTTAAAGTACAACAAATTTATATCCTTGGCAAATATTAAATATTTATAGCATACGAGCAGATAATACATTATATACCTACATTATGAAATTATATAATCACACTTTGTAAACTAGTACAACAGATAAATTCCCGAGGAAATATTTTAAGATTTATCGCATGCGTGTTGACTAGATGGAGTTGACATTGTATAATCAGAAACATATTGTTTGCCTCTGGTATGATATAATGAGATTGATCGGTCATATATTGATGAGTAATCAATAGGTTTAACAATAAGACTGACAATACACGGAACGTAAAGTTAATTGCAAATCGCTAAGATAAACTTAAAGAATAAAATTGCAATGAACTCTTTGTGATCCTCATCATCTCTATTGTTCAAACAAAAAATATCGTAGGTCATAAAAACTTTTTCTCGTCTCGATCAGTCTTGAAAAAAACCTTGATTAATTATCTTTTTAATAAGTTTTTATTTCAAGTTAGCAGTTTTTCAATTACAATAGATACACAGTGCAATTAAACAAAATTCAATAAGTTGCAGATTATTTCTGCTAAGAGCACTATCCGAAATACATCATATTATTGACTTGATAATTTCTACATTTTATGCGCATGTAGATTATTTGGAGTGTGTTATAAGAGATGTTATAATAAGTGTTTGATCTCGTCCCACTTTTCCCCTTTCTCTAACTTTACATCTAACTTAAAGTATTGTAAGTTTTACATTACTTTTAAAACCTACAAAATTTGGTCGTACATTTTTTACATTTGCATTGATAATATATATCTTTTATATATACAGAAAATTGTGTTTAATAGGATAGAATTTTCGTCCATGATTACTTGACCCAAATATTATATAAAGTTCTCGTATGACTGAAAATAGAAAGTCCCTCTGGCAACCATTTCTTAATATCACTTCGTAATTTGTTTGCCAATTCACAATGATAAAATAAGTGCCCAAGAGTTTCAAAGTGGTTTTCGAAAAAACGGCAAAAGGCAGATTCTTCGAGACCACACATATACGAGCGTATGTAGATATTTATTTGGAGGCAAAAATCTGTGAGGAGCTATTTATATTTAAAGTATACAAGCTTTGGCTCAAAATAACTCACTTTGTTCATGGTATTTAATTATGATATGCCCTTCATGATTATTGAGATCGATGTTCACTTCATTATTCCATTTTGAAATGTTGCTTTTATTAAAAGTTCCTTGATAAATTCCCAATATATTGTTCTCGAGATATTTTTCTTTTCTTAGAAAAGTTGATTAATTAATTGATCAACATATCGTTGATACTCACGGGATGTTAATTGCGTGTCATTTTCATCATACCTTGATGTAGAAAAATATAATTTATATGTTGAATTAAAGTTATCGTGAAGTTATTGTAAAGTGTTTTGCGCCTTCGTTTAAAAATCTGTAAAATTAGTGTAATTTAGATCATTCGGTACACTTTGCTTCGTCTTAGTTTAAAACTAGACTCTGCACGCAGGGTACTATTATATAGGTATACGTCTTTTTAATCTCTTTTATTGAGAACATTAAAGAGTGTATAATAGACGGATCATCATTTAATCGTTTCAGGATGTTGGAACTATCCCTTTGGACAATATATTATATTTGCCCACGAGTTCATCTTATCTACAATTGAATTCTCCAGCCATTGCTCTTGGACGGGTGTTTCATATTTGGCTCGGGATGATCTTAGTAATCTCAATATCCCGAACGTCATGATAATCTCTGGATAATGTACCAGCGGCTAGACAAAAGGACATTATTGCGGAAATAGGAAATTAAATCAGCTATCACTTTTCTCAGAATTAATCATCGTCGAACTCGGATAATGTTGCAATTTGATTGTAGATGAGAGAATAAATAATTTTTAACAATGATTTACAACATTAAAACGTCATAAAATGGTTTAAAGATATTCCATTTCTATCTAAGATTAGTATCCTTGACATGCTATTGTATTCTCCTTGAATCATTAGCGCTGTATTAGCATTGAGAAGATGAATACGAAGGAAATAAATGGGTTTACATAATAATTCACCCAAGTTCCTCAGATGTATTGCATAGGCCAGTCCGTAGCTTACGATACAGTTACACAGAGCTAGGCAAGGTGTGTCCGATTCCAGCCAATCATAACACATTAGTTCATATAACTGCATGGCATTATACCAGCAATCACAGCATCCAAGGTCACTCCTAATGTGGTTGTCAAGGTGACAGTTGGATTAAAATTGATGCTTTGCGACCTTGACCCTCGCAAAAAGTTTCATTGAAAATATGTTATTTTTAGTGATTTCGCATCTTTTAGGTAATTTCGGAGAAAGTATTTTGCAATGAGTGAAAAGAATTTAAGCCCAAGACTTGATGCATTGTGGATGATTCATTCCACCCAGGCATTGTTTCCTAAACTTTGCATTCCTGCTGCGCGCTCATGTAAAGATCTAAAAATAATACCTTCAAAAGGAATGATTCAGCGCACTGAGCGCACTACACTGAGTCTAGGGCTTAAATCTTTGAAATTACGTATCCACTATTGTAAATTGTTTAATTAGTTGTGTTCTAAATGAATTGATTCACTGTATTTTATACTTAGAGTTTATTTGGTGACAGGATAACATAAACACAATGGTTGATCACAGAATGAATTAGTAACAAATCTTTTCTTTGTATTGTCTAGAGAATATAAGGCTGGTAGGGGGCACCACTGAAAATGAAGGTCGTGTTGAAATACAAGTCGATGGCGTCTGGGGAACTATTTGTGACGATCACTGGGACCTAAGAGACGCCATAGTTGTCTGCAGAGAACTCGGCCTTGGAATATCTAGGCAAGTCCTCATTGTATTCGTATATAATGTTCAGTATTTTGTTGACAAATTAAGATATGAAACGTTTCGATACTTCTCAAGTCTTTAATTGAGTACTTTTTACACCATCACTCAAAAGTTTGGCAATAGAAGTTTTCTATCGGACCACTTTTAAGTAAAGCCGGTACATAAGAATGCGTTGCAATCCTTAGAGATCCAACTGTACATGAGAATTGCGTTGCAATCCTTTGTAGAGATCCAATTGTACATAAAAATTGCGTTGCAATCCTTTGTAGAGTTCCAACTGTACATAAGAATGCGTTGCAATCCATTGTAGAGATCCAACTGTACATGAGAATGCGTTGCAATCCTTTGTAGAGATCCAATTGTACATAAGAATGCTTACTTCGGGGAAGGCAGTGGGCCGATTCATATCAGAAGTCTGAAGTGTAAAGGAACAGAGAACAGCTTTGAAGAATGTGAAGAGGAGAAAACTGAACCGTGTAAACACGTTGAAGATGCCGGAGTGACTTGCATGCCAGATGAGCCAACCAGTGAGCGAATTAGAAGTTCCAATATGAATTATACTTTTAATGCTCTGTAAAGATGTCGCCTAAAACCGTTAACACTTTTTTTCTAAAAATAAGGAAATAATACGCTCTTGTTTCAAGCTTTTCGCAATTATAATTTTAAAATATCATATTATGCATGCACATTTATGATCAACGAACATATAATTCATTCCCTTCACTACTTGATGGCGAAAGGAAGGACATATTTATTTTCTGTTTTTAATATTCTTGTACATCGAAGCATGGGCATCCAAAATAATTCTGTGCATAAATGATCATCGGTCTGCCTTTCCGGACAGATGAAGTTTATTATCAACACACCAATGTTGATATATAAACAGTTCAAACTTTTCCATATTTTAGTCAAATCGCGTCTTGTCTATGGTAACCCTAACTATGGCCAGCTAGAAATATACCGTGGCGGCAAGTGGAACGGCGTTTGTGCTAGGACTGGTGACGACGAATTCACCCAAGAAGACGCTAGTGTCGTTTGCAAAGAGCTTGGATTCAGTGGGACAGCAGCCGCGTCGACCAGCGATGTCTTCCCAATACTACGCTCTTCTGGACTCGATATAGAGTATTTCATGCAGGAATTCGATGTTCTCCGCCAGGTGACTCTGTCGGCTGGGTGTCAAGGTAAAATCTTCAAATGGTATTTTGGTTCTGATCGTGACATTGATCCCTGAAATGTTTGGGAACGTAAATATTTTTATGTTTTTATGTTATTGTTATCGTCTCCACCTTTTGTTGATGGTGTTCTTTGGTTGGTGTTCGGCGTCTGTAACAGCGGTTGCTGTCTGTAATAAATGGCAGATGGTGACACTTTGCTTGTTAATGTCTTGTTTCTATATGCGTTAATGGTTTGTTAACAAGATGGAGTTTATTTTCACATTTCAAAAGTCCTTTTTTCTACTTGTGGAAGTCCTAACTTCACCGTATAGCATCTCAAATATCCCTTATCTTAGCTCTGTATCCAATCGAGATAATGTCATTCCCCGTAGCGACTTCTCCAAAGAATACGTTCATAATTTAGTGGACTTTATTTATAAAAAACCTAACGTTAAAGACTTATTGCAATACTGTGTACGTTATATCTTTAGGTGACGAGGATACATTAGATGAATGCAATCCGACAGTCAATGAAGAACTTGAAAAATGCAGTGAAAGAATAGTGATAACATGTGGAGAGGTCAAACAAGAGGACACAGGTACTGTGTGGCATCAAATATAGCTATATAGAGTTATGGCTATTGTGACTATTATGATAATGTAGAGTTGTGAGATAAATATAATAATTTTTGTGGGGTATTAGTTGCAAAGGAGCATAATGTTAACATCTTAGAACTTATTAATCGAATTAAACTATAAACAAACATTCTTCGAGTTGAGCGAAATGTTTTCAATGTTTTATCATTTTGTTATTTTTAAGAAATGTGACGTAAAATGTTACGAACTTCTGATAAGAATATAATTTGCTTAAAATTCGTAATGATTTATTCAATCGTTACAAGACGTTAATGCATGAATATTTTAGCCTATATTTGTATACGTATCGAAATTATCGAAAATTATGTAATATTTTTGGCTTATTAATTCAGTACATATGTAGGCTAATGAAATTAAATATTATTCATACAAATAAAATCTAACTGTATTTGTTATTTATTTTCATTTTATTTTATATTTTTATTTTATTCATTTTTATGGTATATTCATATATTTCACGCTTCACCGACGAATCAGTGGTTAACGAGCAATTAATATAAGAAATATGTTGCAATTTTTTGAAAAACGGACATTAAAAATGAGAAATTAAAAAGAGAACTCACTATGTAAGTACACTTCATTTGTCTACCGAAAGTCTAATTCTGGTACACGTAAAACTCTACTAATGTTTAGCGATTTAAAAGGATTCATCAACGTCAATTAAAGAGGCTCCTAAAGTTAATGTAGTGCCAAAATAATAAATGAATGTGTGCTTTTAGTTAAGCTCGTTGGAGGTGACACTCAGGAACGGGGAAACTTGCTGGTGTTAAAACAAGGTATATGGTTGCCACTCTTGGACTACTTGTTCAATGAGGATATGGCGAAGATAGTCTGCAGACAACTTGGCAATTCCGTCACAGAGGCGCCATATGGCTACAGCACCGGCTACTTCGGGAAGAGTGAAAGTTTACTATTCTGGGCTACTGCAGGAACACGAATGTGTGATGCAAATGTGAGATTTATATATAATTATACAATTTTCATGAAAAGAGAAGAGGGGAGAGGTTTACGGATAAGTTCCTTTGAGTTAAACTCAATGTAGAATCGACACTCACTTCACTTCATAACCATCGGTCCATTAATTAAAGGAGTGTGCCGCGATCATTTCCCAGATGAACATTTTGAATTCTGATCATGATTCGCAGAACCAACAAAAGTCTAGCGATATGAATTGCGTATCAAAAACGCACAAATAAACAAATTGTAAAATCACAAAACCAATGTACCACAAAGTAAAGTTTTTCCTCTTTCCAATGATATGTCATTTATTTGAACCACCGGACCGAGTCTTGGTTGACTGCTCGATCCTACAGATGACTGAGAGTCATGCATGACATGGATAAATGAGTCCATCTCATACACTCCCCTCCATAAGTTTGGCAACCTTTTTTCCCCCATCGAACTACGTGTTAAAGCCTCTTTACCTTTGAATTTTTATTTACTTAACCTGCGATGAAAATACTTATACTATTAATGGAAACGTAATTTCTCTAATTCCAATACCTCCAAAGTTTATCAATTTTTTTCCTCAATTACATTTAGTCGAAAATCGATGATAAATTTGATGAATTTTTAAAAATCGACATTCCCATGTTAACCAATTGGAAATGGTAGGTTTGCCGCAAGTCATATGACAGAAAATCCATCCATCCGAGTCCTTGCAAAAAATACGAGTTAGGCAGACAATTGAATTTGCTAACTTTATTTAACAAAAAATGATATGTTTCTTCAGGTTCAACAAAGTTATAAGGCTTTAAAGTCAAAATTGTTTTTCAAAAAACCTCTCCCATTGAAATAACACAGGAGGCGAAAAATTATTTTCTAAAATGACTTTGAAGCGCCGTAACTTTAATATTCATCAAATAAAATAAACACTTAGTGTTTATAAAAGTTAGACAATTCAATTTTCTATATAAAAATATTTTTTTGCTGAATCTTTTACTAAAAAGATATCCTGATTTCTGATTTGCCCCGAACCCTCCATTTCCCATTGGATTACATGGGAATGACGATTTTCAAAAATTCATCAAATTTATCATCAATTTTTGACCTATTGTAATTGAGGAAAAAAATTGAGAAAATTTGGAGGTATTGGAAATAAAGTCAAGTTACGCCTTCATCAATATTGGTTGCCAAACTTATGGAGGGGAGTGTATGTGTGCAAAGAAATGGTGGTCATTCGGAGGGGTGTGATGTATAATCTTGTATGAGTATGAACACGCTGCAGCTGTTTGATCGACACCTGCCACACCTTCTTCCAAAGGGACCTGACCAAATGCACTGGTTTTTGCAATGGCTAAAACATCCCTAACCTAAGCTTTACGTGTGAATAAATGACATAAAGGAGAAGAAACATGGCTTCATGGTTCATAGAATGAAATCGATGCAGTCATCAACAGTGTTATGGTTTCGCGATATATTCATTGTTGCGTTTTTGATACGCACTGTATTATAGAAACAAATGAACTGTTAATACCAGTGTCAAAAACAACTTATTCCAGGACGCCGAGATTCAAAGCTGTATCTGGGGAGACACAAATCGAGAAAGTTACTATCGTCATGGTGCTGGTGTTGATTGTAATCCGACCGGAAATGGTAGGTATTGTGGGAGACACCTTGGTTTGTGATGTTCCGGTTTTGTTTTTCGAATATATTGAATTGAAGGAACATACGATAGAACGATTAAAATAGCCAGTTTAATTCATTATATCATAGTCAAGATCCTACGGTTAATATAACAAAATTAAAAAAATTAAGGGACTTAAGGTCTTATTTGATGACATATTCCTTTAAGATTTTAACATGCTTTAATGTGCTTTCCAATTTAAAGTCTCTAGTTCCAATATTTATGGAGAGATGTCCTTTTTAGCTCAGTATAGGTTAGTAGGCGGGAATGACGATTCTGCTGGTATATTGGAGGTCCTGCATGATGGAGAATGGGGAACGATTTGTAATAACTCCCGGCTACCGGTGAAATCCGGAGTGTGCTCAAGTCTTGGATACAAAGATGAAGACATTAGATTTGTTGAAAGCCAAGGTAATGACCATATCAACACTATTACTGACCAACAAAATCCTCATTGTGATTACTTGTTTACTCCTCCAGTTGTACGCCGAATGCAATGATAAAATGTGTTGAAAGCCCAGGTAATGACCATATTTTAACACTATTACAGACCAACAAAATCCTCATTATGATTACTTGTTTACTCCTCCAGTTGTACGCCGAATGCAATGATAAAATTTGTTGAAAGCCCAGGTAATGACCATATCAACACTATTACAGACCAACAAAATCCTCATTGTGATTACTTGTTTACTCCTCCAGTTGTACGCCGAATGCAATGATAAAATTTTATTGAAAGCCCAGGTAATGACCATATTTTAACACTATTACAGACTAACAAAATCCTCATTGTGATTACTGGTTTACTCCTCCAGTTGTACGCCGAATGCAATGACTTTTTGCAGCTAGTCTCTGGGTTGTAGGGTCCCAATGCACTCCAGTAAAACGTAATTGGGGTGCCCTATCTAGCTGTACTATGTATAAAGAAAGTTGTTCAAATGATCATAAAAATCTCACTCATATACATACGAGTACACGCAAATATTCGTATACAGTGTACCTGTACTGAAGAAATGAATTTTTTAATTGCCCAATGATACAGCAAACATTTTTCAACATTCTTCACCATTTTTTCAAGAGGTCACTTAAAACGGGGAGGGTATTGTGCAAATCCCTTGAATCTTACCCTCTCGAAAGATAAGGCAGGTGTAAAAGGGTAGGAGGTCCTGTCAAATTATGGTCCTACTCTCCATTGATTTATATGGTGACCTAAATACAACTCTTTCTCTCATTATCTTATACACAACCAGGGCCAGTAAGGGCCGTTAAGAAAGGGGACCACAATCCCTGGGGGACCATCATTTCTTTCACACCGGTCTGAACTATGAGAGTCAAAGTTCACAACAAATAGGTTTTTCTCGAAATGTAAGTCATGTGTAATCGGGAGGTTGTGAGTTCGATTCCCATCGAGGTGGATCGATTTTTTTTACACAATCCATTAGCATCGGATCTGATCGTATGCTTCATATTACACGAGTAGCCTACAATAAGAGATCTAGGGAATTTTGCACTTCTCTGATGTATTCAGATTAATATCATCCTGTCTACCTTATAGGGTTCGCCAATTCCGGTTCAAAAGTTTGGCTCTCTGGAATGTTCTGCTTCGGTGATGCGCCGTTACGTTGGTGTGCACACAATGGTTGGGGAGTCACCGAGGGTTGTGACAAGAACCAGAATTCCCCGATTGCCGTGTCATGTAGCTCTTTATTAAAAGATGGTAGGTATCTATATATTATATCTTTTAAAATAAATTTATTTTGAAAACAATGATAAATAGTAGTATATTGATACAAAATTTGAAAAATGCAAGTAATGCAACCGGTAGGTTTGATTGGAATTAGTGGCATATTTAAAGGTTTCTCATCAAAAAACGTTTTCCAGAAAGAACATGCGTATTGCCCTGTAATTTGGCCTATTAGTATAAAGAATGCATGCGTTGTTTACGGGTGTGTAGGCGTTAATTACGCTCGTGTAGATGTAAAATTACGCCCGTGCTGACGAAAAATTACGCCTGTGTAGGCGTAAATAACGCCCGTGAAGAAGTAAATTCTACGGGCGTTCAGAATATATTTACAGGCGTGAACTTACGGCGTTAAAATTATTAATTACGGGCGTTAAGACTGTTATTTTACACGCGCTGAGAAACATCTTCACGCCCGTGGAGTTTATTTTTAGCGCGCGTAAATTATGAACCAATCAGAACCTTACTTACATGATGATTTAATGGATCCTTGCTAAAAGAGCAACTCCGAGATACTTGCGCTAGTAAACAACAATCAGAAGCCTGCTTACATTTTAGTGTATTGCATTGAGGTCCTTAAATATTCGTTCAAGATTGAACTAGATTTAACCAAAGAAGTATTCATTTTTTAGAGCAAATTATATTAAAAGGCAAATTGAAGAGACATGTACTGTGTTGGCAGTTATCAACACCCATTGTAGAAACGACAAAATTGCAGAGTATTTTGAGAAGGTATACATGTTTGGTTTCTAAATACGATGATTTTTGGATAATTCTCCAATCTAGGCGTCGGCTTCAGAGGTAGGCTAGGTAGGGACTTATTAAGCTCACACGCATTGCAGCTTACAGTCTCATTATACAGTCAGATCGCTAATGTATCCCTCTAAAGGATGTGTCCAGATACTAGAATTATAGTATCTGATCAACTGCAAATTGACTCTAGACTATATCCTGCAGATCTGGCATTCTTTGAAAATGTACTGAAAATGTCAAATGAGCCTATATACCTAGTATACCTAGCCAACATATGTTCAAATTTGGTGTTAGGGAGATGTGTACTTTTTGGAATCTTTATGCAGCCGTCTTTATATGTCACATGTTATTTCCAGGAATACATAACTCATTTAATATACGATGTAAATCTTTCACATTTGCACAAATAGTGCACCGAGATACCCAGAAAAGAAATAATATTTCATATGCCTCCAATTGCAACAGTTGTTCCTGGCACAATAATGAGTATGTTATTAACTTGCACAAGGATCTTGGAGTTGTACTTTTAGCTATAATGCATCGTATCATCATGTAAGCAAGATGCTGATTGGTTCATAATTCACGGCGCTAAAATGAACTCGACGGGCGTGAAGATGTTTCTCAGCGCGTGTAAAATAACAGTCTTAACGCCCGTAATTAATAATTTTAACGCCGTAAGTTCACGCCTGTAAATGTATTCTGAACGCCCGTAGAATTTACTTCTTCACGGGCGTAATTTACGCCTACACAGGCGTAATTTTTCGTCAGCACGGGCGTAATTTTACATCTACACGAGCGTAATTAACGCCTACACACCCGTAAACAACGCATGCACTCTTTATACTAATAGGCCAACCATAATATGGTTGCCATAATATGTAATTAGACGGTTATTATATAGGAACAGTAACTTTAGAAGACAAGATTAATCAAGAAGATAAAAACAGTAGTGGAACGGTCAAAATTTTTTTCAAAATCATGCAGTTTTCACCATTTTTAGCACTTTTCAATTGATTTTTGGTCAAAATTGTCTATGAGCCCCCTCCAGATTTAGAAAAAACTGAACCTTCCTAGGATGTGTTGATACCCCTTTGTCATGTTGGTACAGGGCGACACTATCGTTCTTCTTGTCTATTTTAAACGTCATAGAAAAATATTATTCAGCGTGAAATGAACAAGAAAAGCGAGGAGGATTTTAAAGATATAATGATATTATAAGCAGAATTGATTATTTACATTTAGATATTGAGTCGAAATGTGCCAAGGCTCTGTCACAGGACTACAAACAAGTTGGAACATGTACAAATGAAGCTGATGACCTGACAGTCTGTATGTTGAGGTGTCGAGGTCCATCCACGTTTACCACCGCTTTACAAGGGAAAACATTTGCATGCGGCAAATCTGTCAACTATGAATGGTTTAAATATGATAATGGTGTAGTGGATAACGATTTCAAACTTCCCGAATGCACTCGGATAAGAAAGAAAAAACGCTCCAAGAAGACTCGATATCAAGGATGAAGTGGTCAAAGATGACTAATTCTGTAAAAACATGCACAGGGAGACGATCCAAAAGCCACAAAATTTACAAGAATGTCTTGAGGAAAATGACCAGTTATTCAATGTACTGATAAACGCATGTTAATAAAATGAAATAAAATTTAGATCAAATAGTATGATGTTAAGATCAAAGGCGGTCTCGTATTAAAATACATTGATTACCATGCTGGAACATTCGACTCTATTCCTGGAAAATTATTTGAGTTCGACTTTAGCCGTGCGACCTTGGTACAGATTAATCTAATACTGTTTCTTTTCCAACTACCTTTTATATGTCTCTCTCTTTTTAATAAGATTATGTCTGTATCGATATGATGTTTGTTTCATTAATTTGAGGACGAGGTGACATTTTTATATTGTCCTTCAAATGATATATTTTATATTTGATGCAATCGTTTCTTTTAATCGAATAATCTGTGTGATTACTATCATTGTCAAACTTTCAGTAGTACGATCGGTCAAAATCTGAAAAAATTACATTTCATCAAAAATTAGGCGTACCATTGTTTATTGAATTATACTCGTACAGTGCGTCCCAAAAAAACACACAAAAACATTGTAAAGCCTTGGGTGAAAAGGCCTTTGTGCCAAGTTTTGAAATATGCTCAGTCAACTGATTCTATTGTGCAATCAGGTAAACCATTATGTAATTGGGGGTGGGGATTAACTTCTGGCCACAAGAGTTAAAAAGTTCCAGATTTAGATTCACTAAGAAAAAATGTTGATATTAATTTTAAGTGGTCATCATTATCGTTGATGTTTCAGTTAACGTTAAAAACATGAAAAAAGAAGTGGCATAAACAGTTAAGTCAGTGTAATCAATGCCAATCTCTGTCATATTATGAAAGATTACTCATGAACGATTACATTTCATGCATCTTCACGACCATTTCTCTATACACATAGATTGGCTAGTCCCTCGATGTCACGAATACATCTTGAATCATCTGTAGGCTCTGGCGGAGAGCAGGCAGCCTCATTTGTGATTCTCTGTTAACTGTTGTAATGTCTAAAACTTGGTCCAGAGCAGATTTTGGCCCGTTGTGAAAAAGTAACAATTATTCAGTGGTCTGTGGTCATACAGAGTGGGCCAAAACGCCACTTTTTCATCACACTACAACTTTTTTATTTTCCAACCTACATACCCCAAATTTTGCAGTTATACAGGGTGGGCCAAAAAAACGCCACTTTTTTTCAAGACACTATAACTTTTTTATTTTCCAACCTATATACCCCAAATTTTGCAGTTATTTAGTGCAAGGGTTCTTAGTAATAATATAATGTAACAAGTCCTTCAACTTGGATTATACTTGAACTAAAAGGGGAGTTCAATTGTATGAATATGAATAAATAGCATACCATTGGAAAGAAGAGACACGTGGCTTCATGGTAAAATAAATGACATTGATGTTATCATCACCGGTTTTGTGGTTTTGCAATGTTTTTGGTTGTTTGGACGCACTGTATAACTGGTGAATAACTAAGCGGTACATTGCAAGGCGTGTTAAACCATGTGAGGAAAGCTAATGGGAATCCCCTGCTGCCAAGTAATAGCACAGAATTATACGAGCTACTCACGTCTTCTGCCTTACCCTACTATCACACCAAACTAGTTCTCACTACGTTCTCGAAACGGGCTTAAACTGTGCACGAACGGATTTGACGTATTAAGAACCCGCTAAGAACCGTTTGGGATCTGTTTACAAACTTCATGAAACTACTCAAACAAGAAGGTCCTCCAGAACTCAGAGCATGCTCAAAATTTTCTGGTGATCGTCACGTTCTGCAATCAGAACGAGTGACAACGTACTTAAGACGACCTGGACGCACTGGGGACACACTACGAACGGAAGTGTCGTACTTCAATCCTACTAAAGACGTATTACGACGTTTTGTATTCAGGCGTAAATTGCAGCCGTGAGTACCCCAGGAAAATAGGTGATTATAAATGCGTTCTGCACGGATTAGGGACACGATGTTTACTATTTTAGAACGAGTTCAACCGTATGGAAATTTGGTGGATAATTCAGTAACATATTAGGACGTAATGAGAACGAGGACGGTATAACTAATTGTCAACTGGTTTAAACTGATTACAATTGAACTGCTTGGATACGTTGTGTAGACGAGACGAACGCACAATTTAACCCGACAGAAACTTGATACCAACGTAGTGCAGACGGGATAAAGACGAGATGAACGTATTAAAAACTGCTTATGAACGGATTAAGAAAAATAGCTATCACACTAGAACCAGTTGTCACTGCGTTCTTCAAAACGTTGCCGAATCGGTTTTAAACTGTGTGCGAACTGAATGAACGTACCTACAACGTTCTATGGTCTGTTTACGATCTTCATGGACTTTCCCGGACGGGGAATGTGATTTAGAATTTTGAATCGATTCAAAATTCGATGGCGACCATACCGTTCTGTAATCAGGTCATGATGACCTTCTAGACTAAGGGACGCGCTATACGACGTTGCACACCGACGTGGTGCGACCTGAACGAACTGCGAATGAGATGGACGTATTGAAGACTGTTTATGAACGAAGTAGCTAATTATTTTAGACATGTTTCCCGACCACAGCCAGATTTTCGTAGGATTCGTAGGATTTCCGTTTTCGTAGGACTGGCAAGAACGGGTAAGAACTAGTTTGGTGTGATAGGGGGGTTATTGCCAATAATCTAACCACGGCACAGACCCAGACGGTGGTTTGAACATATATACATGTGTTTAATAATATATTCACATATAGTGAAATTGTATCGTCAGTAACCCCCCTATCACACCAAACTAGTTCATAGACAGTTGAAGTCCGTTTTCGAGAACGTAGTGAGAACTAGTTTGGTGTGATAGTCAAATATTTGTGAAGCATTTTGTGTAGTATAATCTGAAAAATTAATATTGAAAATTGAAGATTATTGCAACGATATTCAGAAATCATATCAGCATCGAAACACCATTGTTGAATTAAATGATTTTTATCTTGTGAAACATCAGATGCATATCATACAAGTTATATAATAGTGCATATTAACATTTTGTCTTATAATCTAGAGATATAAGTCGGGGGGAGGGGTTAAGCAAGGCAAACACTATTTACATTCCATATTATTCTGAACTTTGAGTGTACCTCTACATATCGATACATATTTTGTCAATGTATTTACAATTGCCGCTAAACATGACTTGAGAAAATCATCGGTTTGCCTACTGTATCGTTAACTTAGCTTGTATTCGGGAATGCAACAGACGGCTATCGGCTACCGGATTAATGTACTATTTTATTGGGAACTCGTTTAAATATGAATAGTACCTGCCACTATTTCATTCATACTTAAATGAATTGGTCATACAATAGTAGGTTAATCCGCTAGCCGACAGGCGTTAGTTGCATTCGCGAATACAAGGTTAGTCTTCGATTTCACATTGCTTTGACTGCACTATGACAATGTACAGTTACCGTACAGTTATATTAGCATCTGCTATGATCAATCAGCTGTCTTATTAAACAATCCAATATCATCTGCGTTCATCAATACAATGATTCTGTTTTGAAGTTATTGAAAAGGGCGTAGATGTACTGCTAATCTAGTACTATACGTCAGGTCGTAACTTAAGGTAGGTTTCTAATAAATACATGCATCTAGGTTAGTCTACCAAATAAAATTGGCCTTTCATTCGATTCTACTATATGGTGTGACAACTTTAACAACTACTGTATGATAATGTACGATTGCGTAATTTTATTCTAAAGACAACTGGTATGATGGTTAGTAAGTGCTAGCTTTTTCAGATTTTGTTTGTTGCAGCTGATGATCACAATATAATAAAAAATTAAGTACCCTATGTATAACACTACTGTTTTTTCAGAATACTGAGAATTTGAGAATCCAACTTGCTTTCTATAAATAGTTTCAGAAAAAAACATACATGTAACTGTGGGGATCTTTTGTACACCCCTCCCCTAGGGCTTCTATAGGGTTAAAGGTATTTCAAAAGCAAGATAAAAACGATAACCCATGAGATATTTTCATTACAATGAACTAGAATAGGCCTAGGATGCATTTTATTGTAGCGTAAAAAATGAGTAATGATCAACAATCTCTTAGAGTCTTAGAGATTAATCGGGGTGAGGTGGATAATTCTCACGTAGAGGAAAACAGCATTGAAAAGAAGACTTGCACTGTTGGACACAAAGATCACAACCGTGCACAGACCAATAATATAATTCAACAAGTTGGCCCGACGAATTCGGAAATTACTGGTAAATAACATTGACCAAATGTATTTTAAACACAAACCAGACACCAACATTTCTTGGGCTGTACGTATCTCATAGAGTAGCACTGACTAGACTAATTTTACTTCTATATCCACGCGGTACTAACTCACCGGGGCGTATCGAAACCAAAACGCCCCGCAAAACCGTTAATTTGAATTTCAAATCTACTCTGTCTTTGGAAAATCAATGATTGTGAGTCTCACACAACACCGTTTTTCTTCAAACTTGTTTCATTAAAACTTTCACAGAAATACCTTTCAGTCGAGACATTGCTTTTGTTTACAAAGTCCCTCGTTTTAACGGCGTTTTGGTCCCAAGATGTGAGAAGTAGCAAATCTTCAGAGATTTCAACCACAATCCTTGATATCTCGCCAGTTCTTTTATCACTCTCCCCCATATTCGAATTCTGTGCAAGAAGTCCCATTTCAACCCTCCATCGCTGCATCAACATGTTTATTACATGAAACGCAGCAATTCTGAAAAGTCCTACGCAACTGTTCGAAATTGACCAAAACGCCCCGTTGTCTTCCAAAACGCCCCGCAGATTCTATGACTACAAACGTGTAGTTTCAAGGTGTATAGATCCAACGGGGCGTTTTGGAAGAGAACGGGGCGTTTTGATCAATTTCGAACAGATGCGTAGGACTTTTGGAAATTGCTGCGTTTAATGTAATAAATATGTTGATGCAGAGATGAAGGGTTGTAATGGGAGTCCTTGTGCAAAATATAGGGGAGAATAATAAAAGAACTGGCGATATATCGAGGCTTTTTGTTGAAATCTCTGAAGATTTGCATCTTCTCACATCTGGGGACCAAAACGCCTCTCTGTACACAAAAGCAATAACTCGAGTGAAAGGTATTTATTTGAAGATTTTAATGGAACAAGTTAAAAAAAAGTTTAAATGGAACAAGAAAAACGATGTACTATGAGACTCACAATCCTTGATTTTCCAAAGAAAGGGTAGGTTTAAAATTCAAAAAATTAACGGTTTTGCGGGGCGTTTTTTGGTTTCGATACGCCCCGGTGAGTTAGTACCGCGTGATATCTATATCAACAAAATACCTACTATAAACCACAATAACTTTGTTTCAATTAAAATTTTAATTAGCCACCTATATATTGCGTAGAGGAGTTTACGACGATATCATGTTCCTAAAATACTTTGCAGAGAGGCACTTTAAGTCAAAGAATGTTGAAGATACACGTATGGTATTAGAAACAAACCTTAAAATCCCATCATGTTCGGTTACCTTAGAAACATTGTCTCAACGCAGGATGCTCGATATGAAGCGTTGGTGAGAGAAATACTTTATCAAATGTAGTACTGATCTAAAGAAAATATCATTTTATTTGAAGTCAAACGAAAACTGAACACTTTCAGAATAGTGTCAAATATCTGACAGTCATACTACAAAAAAGAACATTTAATTTATCATTCATTTTAGGGGAGGATATAAACAGTATCGTTATTATTTTGCCCGATGTAAATTGCGTTGTTCTGGATAAAATGAAACAAAAACGAATAATTCCTTAACAATACAATCATTTTTCATTTTCGCTTTGTAGGTTCTGTATAAGTAGACCTCAGTACGTGGAATCTTGTGGAATATCATCTTTGGTATCTTGCTGGAACTACCTTTTCTCGACCTTAGGTACGATCTATCACCCCTCGAGTCTCGTCTGCTATGTTATAAACTCAGCCAAAATGCTCAGAAAATCGCAAGGAGGATTGGCTGCCAGAGTGAAACATCGATATTCAGTACCATATATGGGCATGTCGTGATACAACATTCGAATTCGAACAGCCGCCATTTTGTTCACTTCAACATTTGAATCGTGAATTTTAGTCTTATTTCCAAACGAAAAATTCCAAAACTCACAAGAAATGATCGAGATATTGGACCAGGTTCGAATCTTTTGAATTGTTTATTTTGAATTTAGAGTCGGTTATAACAACTAGGAGCCAATCCTCCTCTGAAGATCGATTTTTTTATAATAAGGGGTTGCCAGACAAAGCATAATGTTGCCTTCTCGTCTGCAAGAAATCTTGTATTTACCTTATCCTTGCTAATTTCACTCTCCCTTGGATTCAAAACATCACATCTTTTATGAATTCAAACTTACAATACCTAGAATTGTCTATCATGCCCTGCCATATTATGTGGCCGGATTTTTTGACCCGAAGTAGAAACCTAGTTGAATAGCTGGTACTACATATAAGGGTACCTAAGTGATTGTTGTCATATTTCCAATAGGTTCTGGAACGATGAAACCGATCACACAAGAAGAAGCACTTACAATACTAAATCATAAACCGCCATTCGAGGAAATAAACTTTGGTAAATTCACGGGCAATGTTACTTTAATGAGGTAAACTTGAAATCTTCACATTAAATCAACACAAAACAATATAGATAATGATGAATAAAAAACGAGATTATTTAAGTGCAAAGAATCGCCATTCAAACTTGATTGCACCCTTTGCAAATTGTCCATGGGTATTTCAATCTATGCCGTTTATGGGATGGGATAGTGATGCTCGATCTTGAAGGATGAATTGATTGTATGATCTAGTGACAATGTAACACTAGAGATGGGGTGATCACAATAGTATAAGTTATTGAATGATTTGAAGTGCAATGCGGGATATATTCTGCTCGAGAAATTCTGGAGTGGCATATGGTACATGGCTGCAAGGCTATATACAAGGGTCGTTCGAAAAGTCTTGCACGACAGTTTCTTAAGAGAAGATATTTTATTATTTTTATGTGAAATTTCATACAGATATAGTATTACACTTCTTACAAGCGTATATGAAATTTCAGGACCATGACCAATATACTTCTTGAGATACATTGACTTAAAAATGGTCTAATGGTACATATGACGTTATTAGATTGAATTGATTTTGTGAATGACTGAAATGACTCCGTCAATCTTTGTACTTTAAGCTGTTAATCAGCTGGTTATATTATAACTTATCTATATTTAATCTAAATATACAGTACTTAACATGTAGTCTTCTTTTTCAGTAATGCATTATACTTGTAGCATTACGTCCAGTCCATAAGCAAATGTCTGAACCATCCTATCCATAGAATACCAAGCCCTCTCATAACTACAGCTACCCTCAATACATTTCCCTTCTCTTATTCCATCTTGGAATACTTAGCAAACCCTATTGGAGTCATCATATGCAATATGTCTTAATCATGAATGAATATAACTTGTGTAATATTGTTTCCCCATTCTTTATCATGTATTCTATCAATGTTTTCTGCTCCAACTTTATTATTCCGAGCCATTATTCTCCAATATTTCCTGAATTCATGAGAACTTTGATAACGTCACAAAATCAGGTGATTTGTTCAAGATGTTTGAAGAGTATATTTACGGTCATTCTTTGACAAAACCAAAGAAAACAAGATGGGAAATATTGAGTTAAGATTCACATTTTCCATGAGAACAATACTAGAAATTGTTTAAATTTTAGCATGCTTTAAGTAACATTGATCTTTAAGTGTTACTAGTTATCTTTTACAAAATGATATGGACCAAAGTATGGAATGCAAATCCTGCCAAAAGTCTTCGGCGTCCTATAACTATGCTTATCTTAACGAAGAGTATTAATACGATTAACAACGTTTACGTTTAAAGGGACAAAGTGCGTAAATGAAGTCTCATTTTTGATCTTCATAGTATTTCCAATGGATTAATAAACACCTGATCTTTCATATGACACCAAAAAAAGCTCAAACAGACCTCATCAGCGTTGACACTAGCTCATGAAAAAATATTTTTGATCTATCAATTTATATATGTCAAGTTTTTAGCAATGCCATAGAAAGATGGCATTGTTGTTTGTATTAATTATCCATTCAGTTTTGACAGGATTTTCAAGCATACGCCATCTTTTAATCCAAAAGTTATTCAAAACATACACTATGTGAAAAGTGGTAATTCACTTTTTTCAATCTTTGAACTTCAAATGCTGTTTTCTATGCAAGTATTTTTTTTTCACTTCAGTATTATCCAAAATTAAAGTTTTTATCATATTTGATTGACTGTGTGAGTGACATGTCTCAAATAATATTTTGTCCTTTTTCCTTCAAAAATAGGCGCATTGCCTGTTTAATAAAATAGTGGTAAATTGTTGTATGGGTAAATTAAAATGTTAAGTAGTAGGCGTATATACATGAAAATTTGACAGTGTAAGGGAATAAGATATGGCCACATACATACTAACTATGAACAAGATTGGTCCATTATTCTCACAATAAGACATATTTGTGCAAAACTTTTTGAACGACCCTTGTATATGCGCTGTTGATCTGGCTAATTATAGTAGACCACTCACCCTGACAACAAGGGGACATAGGTTTTATCCCTCGTTCAGTGTACTGACTCTACAAACGGACAAATTTCCCCCTCCAGTTGACCGACGCCAAGCTTCCGCGTTAACATCGCCTATCTGTAACTGCGTCAGAACCATAATTAAATCGGATCTAACCCCTGGTTGGTCCTGGAGGTTAACATTTACCCATAGGTTATTACATTTTTTTTGAGAAAAGGATTGTCCTATTGTTTTCAATGTTCCATAGATTTACCTCATGTTCCAGATGGTTTCAAATATTGAATGATCATTTTGGTGTACAAGGAACTAGTTGTTTCTTTTACAAACTCAATGGAGAAAACAAAACTTTCGATCTGTCCTCACACGATGCTTTGCTGAAGCTGAAGAAATGCTTGAAGGAGAAAGACATGTCCTTTATCTATCATGCTGAGAATCATTACTTCTGTCCAATTGGCTTTGAGGATATGGCAGTAAATGAGATCGATGCATACAAGTGAGCATACGTATTTAACATCAGGGGGGCTACAAGCATATTTACGCATTAAGGATGTTCCCTGGTCAGATAGGAAAATATTCAATAGTATTTAACTTTTTCTCAAAAATGGTTTTCTGGGATTCTCACGGGCAACAAAGAATATTAAAACTTTAAAAACCATATGTTAGTGTGCTTTTTTCTGAGCAAGAGGCCTCTAAAGTGTCAATATTTGACAAAAGTGGGCGTGGCACTTTCTCATTGAAACCCATGTTAAAAATCAGGTTTTCACCCCAAAACACACTTTTGAATATTTAACTTTTTCTTAAACTCACAGAAACACTTAGTTATGCTATGTACTTCACATTTTGAAAAGAAAAATTAGGGGTTGGTGTTCATCGTTTTCAACTTCGTCCAGGGAACATCCTTAAACGAAAATGTCACACGTCAAATGGTTACTTCATGCAAGGGCGAACGTAATACCCGGAACGTTCGCAAATTGGCTTTCGGTTTTTTAACGCATCCGAGTTGAATAAGCCAATTAAGGGATAACTCCACAGAGGGCGCTCGTGAAAGGTAGAAGCAAAAAATCTAAATTTAAAATCGGGATGATGGTTGATTGAAATCAAGATTTATCAGTGCAATCACTAGTGAAAATGTACAGATTTTATATTTTATTTTGTTTATTTTCACACTATGTCCCGATCTCATGTACATTTACAGAATTACTAACACGTAATGGTACATCTATTTTCAGAAGACTCTTGAACAATGGTTTTAGCATAATATGTAACATGTTAGATATCAAAACATAGGTAATTGAAATAAAAATTATATGGTATGTTAATATATTATCTTTATTTTTTAATTTTTAGATAAGGGACGCTTAAACGACTCTATTGAGTTTTAAAGTGCACATTTTTACCATGTAAAACGTTGCATTTGATAATTTTGAAATATGGTAATTTGGTCATAACTTTTTTATTCCTTAATCAATTTAGTTCAAATTTGGTATGGGACAATTGCTGATGGGCATTTATGACGTTACATGATCTTGTGACGTCATCCACGCATATTCGCAATCTTGGATGCCCAAGAAATAGTAATAAAAATGTGTAAAACTCGAAAAACAAATGTTGGTAAGGACCTTAGGCCCTTATTATCTTATTTAAAGATCAAAATATGAAAATGATGTCATTAATACTCATTCTATATATGCTTAACTAGAACTTACCGTTAAAAACATATGTTTTGTATTCATTTTGTTTACATAGCAAACATTTTGCGACTTGTGTCTGTTTTGTACGAAGAAAAAAATTGATAGAAATATGGCGGGTTTCAAAGACTCTCGTCATTTCAATACACGAAATTATGTTTTTCTAGTGACATTCAACTAGATTTTTTATAATGTCATAAAAGCATTGCCCTTATACTACATAGTACGACTGTACTATAATTTTAAGTTCAGTTGCATTGCTTTGTATGTATTTGGACCAAGTAATATGACTAGGTCAAATTCAGCATTCTTTGTTCTAAAATATTTTGACGTTGTAAAAATTGACTAGGGTGTTTTAAATAGCAGTCTAAATGAAATCAGGAAAACAAATGATAACATATCTGGTATGTAGAGAATGCTCATAGCCCATATTTTATGATTCATCACGTTTAACATCTTTAGATCAAGCTAAGTCAGATATTTTCCTTTAAACGTGCGTGACAGAAAATTGTCCCATCTCGATTTTTTTCCTTTGAATTTTAGTAGGCTGAATCCAGGGAAGAAAAGAACGAATATAAAGAATAAATATATGATATTATATTATCATAAAAATGCTCATAAACTCAAGATTCCAATGATATATCACATGACTATCATCCCTTCTTAGATCTTTAGTTATTGTTTAATATGTGCGTGATATAATTTGACCCATCGACGATTTTTTTTACAAAAATAGAGAAATACGACGTCATATCAGCGCTACAGCAAATCGTGAAGAACAGAATGCTCTCAAGTCGTGGCATGATAGTATTTTGAACAAAATATTTTAAATGATCGGTTTTTGAGGACGATAGTGAATTAGACCATTCAAGGGGTTATATAGAAGATTCTTCACATGTAGTTCAGGCAATTTTAATTATTCTGAGTAGCGGATAGTCATTAATACTGATAGCGGAAAGTCATTAACGTGTTCATATTTAATTTCGTTATTTTATTTCAATTTGATACCCTATTAACACGCACAATCTAGCGTTCTTGTTAATTTAATGACTAAAATGCATATACGACTTGAAAGCCCGTGTCTAAATCTACAAAATAATGTTTACTTTATTTGGATTAAATAACAATTGATGACACCTCAAAGCATCAACAGGCGGCCGTTTTAGCATTATTTTCACTGTTTGCAACGTAAATGTACATGAGATCGGGACATATTATTATATTATATTATTATGAGCTTTATTATACTTGTATCCCACATTTGGGCAAAGTGTACAGCTTAAACAGAAAAAATGAAAAAGCTTAACTAATTATCTATATATTATATTAACTAATCAAAGGGTGCTTGATCATTGCAAGATTTTATTGGATGCATTCCGTGTTTTTTTCTCTCTCGATAAAGATATTTGATATATATTTTGCGAGTATATTTAATATTATTCCCTCTGAATTAAATAGAAACATTAATTTATGTTCCACGTTATTCATGGTTTCTAAATTTTGACAGTGTTTTTTTATTTTATCCATGTAACTTGACCGAACATATTTTTACTTATTGCATATTCTAATAGGAAATGGCATTCTGAACCGGTTTTCTTGTTACACATATAAACATTTTCTTTCTTCAATAGGGGTAATTGGTTTTGTGTAACGACCTGTTTCGATTTCTAATTTATGTGCGCTAATTCTTAGCTTTGTCAAGTTATTTTTGTCTATTTCATTTTTGATTAAATCCAAGTAGGGTTCCTTGTTCCATTTTGCTTTTATTATCTTATAAAACCTCAATTTACCATTATTTTATTTTATTTTAGTTTCCCAAAATTGTATGTATCTATTTTCCAGTAATTTCTTAATTTCTCTTGGTTTTAAGTTTAAATAGTTTGTGGAAGTACCATTGTAAATATATTTAAGTACATCATTGATTTCATTTTTTTTCAGATAATAGATACTCTTTATTTCTTAAAATCATAAATAAATTTACATTGTTATTCACGGCGTAATCGCCCAGAAAGGGCATTTCTACTGCCGCTTTGACTGAATTTAAATTACAATAGTATAATATAACATTTAGTCAAAGTCATAGTTAGAGTAAGAAGAAAAATATACAATTTAGATACTTTCTGTTTTTCTACCTGTCTGTACCACCATTGGTGCCCTGAATTTGAATTACTGTTATCGATTATTTAATGAAATTCAAAACTGCCTTAAATATTTTAGAATTGTTTTCATTTGTCAGATCTTTGTCGCCAAAAAGTAGGAAATTTGTCTTATTTTTTAATGTTTTGTATTTAGTTACATCTAAGTTTAATTCATGTTTAACCACCGCTAGCGCATTTGTTTCTCTCTGAGGGCAGGACAAGAGTTTATGTTGTGCTGTCTCTCGAGCTCCACAGTCACAATATGGATCGTTAACGAAAGAGAAATTATGGTCAAAAAGATCGGATTTAAAATATCGATTTATTCTTATCTTATTTAGTACAATTTCTTCTTTTCTATCAAGATTCTATATATAGGAGGTTGAAATTGTGGGTTCGGTGTTTTTGGTGAGATGACCGTTTAGTTGTTTTTTGAAGAGTGATAAGCTGTTCGTTTCCTTATGGTCTCTAGGAAGACGGTTCCACAAGGTTATCATTGAGCAAACTGTTTCCGTTTCCATTTTTTTTACTTATCGAGGCGGGTAATTTGTAGTCGTTGGTTGTTCTAAGAACTCGCGTCTGAGGTGATTTATATCGTTCTAAAATCCGTTTTACGTAAGATGGTACCGAATTGTTATGAATCTTGAACATAACGCGCAATTTATGTTCATCCCGTCTATTTTGAAGATTATCCCAATTTAATATTTCAAGGTTTTTTTCTGTGCTTGCTCCTTGCATAACACCAGAACAAATAACAGCTGCCCTATAATGTAGCTTGTCTAACTGGGCTAGGCTGGTAGCTGGAGCAGCGTCATAAATGATATCACAATAGTCCAGATGAGACAGGATAAAGGAAGAGTAAATTTTTTCCAGGTGTTTGGAATTTAATCTATGCTTAAGTGCCATTTAAGTGGATTTAATAATTTTTGAACTTTGCCTTCTAGATATTCAATATGGGTTTTGAAAGTTAACTTTTCATCAAGAATTAGACCGAGGTGCTTATGATGTTTAATTTGATCTATTGGTGTGTCGTTGAAAACAAAGTTAGGATATGTTCTCTCAATTGGTCTATTTGTTTTAAAGATCAATTCGTGACTTTTTTGTGGTGCGAAAGTTAGTCCCCATTTCTGGGACCGCATTTGGATATGAATTAAGTCTTCTTGAAGAACTTGGCTATCTGTTTGGTGATTTATTGGGTCAACCGGACAAAAAAGTGACGTGTCATCCGCATAGATAAAACATTTAGCGTTTAAGTCGTCTGTTATGTCATTTAGATATAACAAAAAGAAAATCGGTCCCCATATTGAGCCTTGGGGGACTCCAGAGTTGATTTGACCGACTTTACTTGACCTAGACAATTCATTGATTTCATTGATTGATTGTATATATTTAATTGATTGTATATATTTAAGTACATCATTGATTTCATTAGTATGATGATATATAATTTTACAAAAAGTATGACAAAATGATTCGGTTCACTTCAAATATTTGACTTTTTTTGACGGTGGTCTTGAGTTTGAAATCTATTGAAAATTGTTTAAAATTCGGATAGATGGCGGAACAAACGGTTATATCTTTTTATTTCAATGGCCTTTCTACGCAAAAACATTTTCAGTTTTAAAGGGGACACATGGAGCTATCCCGTGGTATATGGGGTTATGTACCGAAAATCCTCATTTTTTCATAATCAATCCAAAGATTTCAATGTTTTCCCATAGGATTACATTAGAGCATTTGTCTGTGGAATTGTCCCCATTAGCAACATAAAAGAAATTACTAAAACTGCTATTAATTGGCTCAAAACCTCTCAGAATAAGAGATATGTGACGTGAAATGTTTATTGGGCGATGGCCCATAAGGATCTGATCAGGAGAACCTAAAAAATAATGCTGAATCAGTATTTTTCAATGGGTTTTGACGATTATTAGGCACTGTTTTGGCATCAACCATCGGAAAGTTGCCTGAAATGTCATTACTTGGAGGCCTGCGAACTGCCATATAAAATATTGAATATTTTAACATACACATTTGTAAATGTGTAAAACATAAACTAATAAACATACACCATTGTCTAATGAAGATCATACAGAGCCCCGGATATCGTGTCGTTTCACGTTTCGTTTGGTACACAACTAAGCGCCGGGTAATTAACAAGCCCTTGCTTCGTGAAGACAATTTAGTGTACTCGAAGTTTTAACGACGACAGTGAATATTTGTTCAACTGAGCTGGGATCCAAGAAAAAACATAATCCCATTTTTTCCCGTTTGTAATATCCTTTCTTCATCAGGTATAAGGACACTAGTTGTACCTTTGCTCTGTTAGCCCATGATTTCCTTATGTATGTATGATGGGACTAAATTAGTTGGATTATACTCTAGTACAGTAAGTCGATATAATACGAAGATTCTGTTTTCTTTATTGTCGGATGAATAATATATGGATTTTGGGTGTGTTTTACAATATGTGCATACTGTTAGCTCATAATCTATGGATATTTGGGGTATATTTTTCTCTCATTACAAGACCTACATGCGTACAGTAGAGACGGGGTTCATTTTGATTGTCTATATTTTCAATCAAAATCTGTGCTTGCATTGTATTTCAGAGGTGAATTGGACCAGTCAGATGTAGAGACATGGATATTGATTGGCGACTCAAAAAAGAATCATCCATGCATACATTGTATAAGGTGCAAGTTAGAAGTAGGAGTATCGCCAAAACCCCTATTTTAAATATGCTTACCTTAAATATTGCACAGTATGATTCTTGTTGATTGGAGAGTTCCATTCATTAAGCAATGGGGATGTTAACTTCAGGAATGTCTTGAAATTACAATACATCCTTCCAAAATATGTGTATTCAGATTAATAGTCATCTACACTTGCCGTATATGCATATTTATTTTAATACAATTAGTCCCCGTCTAAAGTTTGAAAATATTTTTTTATCATTCATTTACTATTTGTCATGACATAAAAAGTTATTCTAGAGATTTTTGAAAGAAAACATTTTTTTTGAAAAAAAGGTGTGAGCATTTCATTTCTCAAATATTCAAATTTCCCGCCATTTTTCCAAAAAGTTGAAATTTTTTAATCATCAAATATTTCTTAATGCATTTCAAAAAATATTATCTGTTTAACACCAATGCACAGATGGATCAAAGGACACACTATTTCAATAATAAAATGCCATATTTAATAGGCCACTTTAATGTTTTAGCATATCAAAAATATTTTGAAACACTAGTGATGTCACAAAGGTAACAGAAACTTTTTGAAAAAATTGAAATTTTTTTTTCGATGTCAATCTTTTCTGAACATGCTAGACTTCGTTAATATACCAATTTTGATTGTCTAACTAGGTTAAAATGAAGAATATATTATCTTTTAGATATCATTGTACCATTGGTTTCTATGAGAACTAGAATTTTTAAATGCATTTTTCTCGGAACCATTTTCATGCACTGATAAGTTCATTTCTCGCTTATTTATGAACCGATTTTCTTAATTTTTTCGGCAAAAAACATGCGAGGATGAATGCTATGCATTGGTATGGGTTTTGGCTAAGTAAGTAAAGTTAGTTTTAAAAAATTCACAAATTTTGGAACAAAAAGTCTATCAAAAACCACTTTTTGAAATTAAAAAAAAAAGTTTCACACATCACACTTTGATAACATTGGGTAAGACTACAATATAAGCCAAAGTGGTTTAAACTTTAGATGGGGACTTTAAACCCGTGGGAATCCTAGAAAACTATATCTGAGAAAAAGTAACAAGTCATAGAACAATGGAAGATTTCATTTTTCCTTTCTATCTGTTTTTAGTTTTTAATACTTCTCAGTATTAGGACTTATTGCACCTGTTCGTTCTTACTCTACTTTTGTTTATTTTAGATGGGAAGATATAATCACCGATTTAAAAAATGTCCATCCCGACTACATCGATGTGCGCAGATTATGGAAAGGAGCCCTCAAACACAATACGGAGAAACCAGAGGATAATGACCATTGCATAATGGCGTTTCGGCGTAATTAACCTCAACATCGAATTAAAGACAGTACAATAGTTCATGATACAATCTATGAATAAACATGGAGCAGTCACCGTTGATACTGATAACGCAACGATTGGAACCAATGTTTCAAAATGTATTATTGATGTAAGCATTATTTAAACAACTCGTAATAAACGAACCGTAACATAAGACATGGCCCTTTGTTGTCATTGTTTTTACTCAAGTCGCATTTATTAAGGTTTTGGCTCATATGGTGAATCGTTAGACAGGATGGTCAAATAAAACGGCAACTCTGTCGCTATATTTTCCTCATATCTTTGTCATTTTAGAAAAGTTCAACCTGATATTTGGTACATACATATGTACATGTGCATCATTCAAACTCCTACCAGCCTACAATTAATCATGACCATCAATCTGACAGTTACAATGTTACAGCACCTCAAACAACATGCCCCAGAGGCCAATATTGCGCCTTGGGCAAACCTGGACCCGTCGACCAAATGTTCTTATCTGACTTCTATATCTGTTGGATATGCCACAGAAAAAGTGTACAAAAATAACCTCAGGACAATTACAGACCTCAAATTGAGGTCATAATTGTCATTCAGGCCATATCTACTGAGGATTGCAGTTGGGTCACAGACAACTTGTGCAGGTTTGCTATTGTCTGCCATTTTTGTTAAATTTCATGAAATTCATCAATTTTGACATTAAATTTTGACCTACATGCATTGTAATGGAGATATAACACTGAATTTTGCAGACTTAATATAGATAATAGAATTAAGATACAGATTCATTTAATTTATCGGGGTTTCTTTTGTTCCACGCTTAGAAAATAGTCGTTCAAACAAATATGGGGGTTAACATGTAAACGTATGAGGAAAACCACTGGTCCTTAATTTTTTGAGGAGAATATTTAGGCTTTTTAACTTTATTATGTTGTAAAGCAAATATATGATTATTTGATTTACATTTTTAAGTTATTGATATATGGTCTAATAAATGTATGTCAATCAATTTCTTGTATTTGTAATGAATAATTTTGCAACTGCTCTTTCGATTGAAAATATTTTTTTGTTTGAATTCTAATTAAACTAAAGATAATGTGATTTATTATGTAAACGCGTGCATATTTATTACTGTTATATAGACATAGTTTGCCCTTTGTTACCTTCGATCATACACTAGGTTTTATTTTCATCGACAATATCGTATTTCGTGCCAAATATTGATAAACTATTGCTGTGTCATTTGACAATCGTGCTACATGAGCCTAAAATGTAAAATCCCTATCCTTGCAGTTAAAACGTCGTCCGTGTTGTTCTGAGTTGTAAGTAGAATATTGTTTTGTTGGTCGTTTTGACTGCCACTATAGAACTCTTTTAAGGAAGTATTAGAAGGAAGTAAATTAACTTTCATTTTGAAAAATATAATGTTTTAATATATCGTGTGACCATGAATCACATGCATTGGAACAGACGGTTGAATTGACCGGAAAATCAATCCCCCATTCCCTGTGTATCAAGGAAAACAGATAGCGTGGGAGATGATTTCCATTTTGGTCAATTCTACTATCTGTTACGGTGCCTCTGTATGGTCCATGATCACAACCCAGCACTAGGAAACGAACTCTGCTATCTTTAATTAAACAAAACCAAACTATACATTGCATATGTCGTATAATTTATTGATTAAAAATATATCATATCAATGTGATGGTTGTTGTTTTTAATTGTTTTCAAATTAATTTTTCATATGTAATAGGATTTTATTTGCACTGATGCCCTTTTAGGGCCAAACGTACATCCAACATACAATTTTCAAAAACAGAAAAATAGCAATAAAGTAAAGAAAATAGGATCACATTCTTCAAATGTAACTATATCATATATCATTACGAGTCGAGTCGGTACAAATATGTTATTATAAGATATAAATTGTCAAATACAGAACACTATCCTCCACTTAGTGTACTAAATGTATAATAACATCGAAAAAATAAATTTAATATCTATTGGCAAAATAAATAACCGGAGGATATCGCCACAATATACTCCGGAAAACCAATATGCGGAGGATATCGTGACGATATACTCCGCTTTTTGATTTCCCGCAAAATTGAACTATTTGACATGAAATTTATTTTTCAATGATATTAAACATTTACACTACTAAGAATATCATTTTAATCTACTCGGTGATATTGATATGTGCAATCGTTCGCTCCGCTCTCGCGTGCAGATATCAATATCACCTCGTAAATAAAAATGATATTCCTCAAAATCATAGGACATCCTATAAATATTCTGTAAGATGTGGACAGTATAAGACTGTCTATTATTATATTTCCACAATATTGTTGCTGTTAGCACACTTCGAGTTCGCTGGGAAAATGTTTATTTCGTAATTTATTCCTTTCAGGAAAGTCTGTAATTGAGAAACACTCACGTCTTGTACGCTACTGTCCTTCTCTTTGTTTTCTCCGTAATATGCGAACGATGCAACTTTATCCTTCATTATACAACAAGCGGCGGTCCAGAAATATTTTGGTATAGTTACTTGTCGATTGCCTATGCGACCAATTTCACCTTGCGTACCTACAACAACATACATGGCGCCATCTTTTGCCAAACATTCGTCCTTAGCATACTTCTTGAGGCGCTGCTCTCCTTTCGGGTACCATATATGTTGATTAAAGGACGGATACTGAGGAGCGGCGTTTGTATACAAATTGGTAACGCTTGCTTCTTTGGCGGGAGGCTGGAAACTAAATGCGATGAGGTGACCCTTATTAAAAACAGACCCTGTATAGTCGGCATTGCTCGCTTGGCTGTCTTTAGGCTTCAGGCTCTCATCTTGTTTAAAATAAGTACTCCTTCTTGCATTTGTATCAATTTGTGTTATTCTAAATGCACTCCAGTCTGGTATCTTTCTTATCACATCATGTTGAGCGGCAAAACCGAACAACAACTGTCCCTTCTGTGAAATGTGACAAATCGAGCGTTTATTACTGGCGGTACCAGTCAGAGATGGTTCGACGTTTTCGACAAAGAAACGTTCGCATCCTGAGAAATGCGATGTTCTTGCTGATGGTCGGAATAACAATGGACCTGGTTCCAATTTTTCATCGCTAGTTCTTGTTGAGTTTTTGTTCTGAGACTGGCGTTCGAATAAAGCGGCCTCGTGTTCATGCACAATGCAAACCAATACAAATCCTATCAAGATTAAGTCCGTGATAAAAGTTTTTGACACTAAAAACATCTTGTTTTAAAATACTGTCACCGGAAAACGTGTGTGTTATTTCTATTCTGCTAGCCTATCCTAACAGTGTAATAGTAAATTTGTTGGTCGAATTCCTTTATATCCGATTCAAAATGATAGCTGCATATTTATATTTCTTTTTACTGGAGTCTTAACCAATCAGAATGCTCTTCTCAAGCTCTCCTTGTATAGATGTAATGTTATATGATATTGCAATTTATTAAGCAAAGTTATTCCCTATTCCTTATTGTAGTCAGTGTCTTTTTTGTGAATACACCCCTTTCATAAGTTTGGAATCAGGAAATCCCCCATTGAATCACTTATTTTAAAAATCCTTTTCATGTTCGGCTGTTTAACTCATCAAAGCCGTTAATGTCGGTATCTTTGTAAATTAAGGACCAGATTTGATTAAGATTCAGAAATTGTCGAGTTTTGATATATGCCATCCAACTTCCATTTGCTAAACTTATGGAGGCGAGTGTATGTCTACAGTGATGAGTCATGTGTTGGAACGAAAATGAAATAAAAAGTACACATCCATTCTAACCTAACAGGGAAGTCACTACATTGAATGTTTATCACACGCAGTTCTCATATAACATTGGAATCATGTTAAGTGTGATGAGCCATAGGTTGAAACGAAAATGAAATAAAAAGTACACATCCGTTCTTACCTAACAGGAAAGTCACTACTACCCAATGTTTACCACATAATAAGAGGCAGTTCTCATATAACATCAAATCATGTTAAGTGTGATGAGCCATAGGTTGAAACGAAAATGAAATAAAAAGTACATAATACATTTTAAACATAAACAAGGAAGTAACTACATATCCATTTCAAATGTATTTTTATCACATGCTAAAATTCAGTTCTCAGATAACATTAGCTTTATTCTAGGATGTCGAGGTTTCTCTGTAATTGTGTGTAGGATGATGAGACATAGGTTAAAACGAAAATAAAAAGCATAATATCTACTTAAAACTAACAAGGAAGTCTTAATTTCTAAATTTTGTTTTTGTTTTAAATATTATCACATATTAAAAGTTAGTTCTCATATGATATAGATATCTTGGGTGGATGAAGAGATTAAGACGAAACTCTCTTTTTGAGTAGAACTCCTTTGTCTCGAAGCATCAGCATATAAAGAATCGATTCGATCGACTAGTATTTGAGTTATCAAAGATTATATTTTTACGAAAAATGGAGCCAATTTTAAATTGAGCAGTCACATTGAGCATTTCCTTCCGAGCAAAGCTTCTGTATAAATACAAAAGACACAAGCCTATACACTTTTAACAAAATCTGTTATTTGAGTTATCGCCCGGACAAACGAACGGACGGATGGCTTATTTACACTCCCCTCCATAAGTTTGGCAACCTTTTCCCCCCCATTGAACTACGTGTTCAAGCTTCTTTACCTTTGCATTTTTATTTACTTAACCTGCGATGAAAATACTTATACTATTGATGGAAACGTAATTTGACTTTAATTCCAATACCTCCAAATTTTCTCAATTTTTTTCCTCAACTACAATAGGTCGAACATTGATGATGAATTTGATGAATTTTTGAAAATCTACATTCCCATGTTAACCAATGGGAAATGGTAGGTTTGCCGCAAGTCATATGACTCACAGAATATCCATCCATCCGAGTCCTTGCAAAAAATACGAGTTAGGCAGGCAATTGAATTTGCTAACTTTATTCAACAAAAAATTGATATGTTTCTTCAGGTTCAACAAAGTTATAGGGCTTTAAAGTCAAATAAACTAAACACTTAGTGTTAAAAAAAGTTAGACAATTCAATTTTCTATATAAAAATATTTTTTGCTGAATCTTTTACTGAAAAGATATCCTGATTTCTGACTTGCCCCGAACCCTCCATCTCCCATTGGATTACATGGGAATGACGATTTTCAAAAAATCATCAAATTTATCATCAATTTTCGACCTATTGTAATTGAGGAAAAAAATTGAGAAAATTTGGAGGTATTGGAAATAAAGTCAAGTTACGTTTCAATCAATATTATAAGTTATTTCATCGCCGGTTAAGTAAATAACAATTTAAACGTAAAGAGGCTTTTACACGTAGTTCAATGGGGAAAAAAGGTTGCCAAACTTATGGAGGGGAGTGTATATCTCTACGAATTTCATTCAGTGGGATAAGCATTCTATGTCACCACTATGTCTATGTCAATTTGATTGTGCTTACTAATAGCTAATGTTATGCAACTCATACAAATAATCCAAGTGTACTGTTATACGAAGAAAGTCAGCAAATAAAAATCTTGGACCAAAGCCACTATTGCAGGCAATTCCATTTCTTTTGTAACACGAAGGGGATCACATCAAGACTACCATTGTAATGTAATCTTTGCAAAATGATACCACGAATCAAATTTCAACAAAATCGACACACTACTGATTGATGAACCAACAATGTCAAATAACACAAATAAAAATGGTTGCCATTTTTCAAAATGGCCATTCCAACGATTGGATTGAAAAAATAAAAATCCAGACATCTATTTGTTACTGTATATTTAAACATAAAATCAGCAAAGATCCTTAAAACGTATAAGTTTCTCTAGATTAGTCTAAAACATTAAATCAAGCAAACTTGAAGAAGAAATACAAAGTCGAACAAATTAAAGAAAATTGAATTTTGACTACAAAAGCGAAAAACTGAAAGTAAAATAGAAAGCAAAATTGAAAATTAACTAAAGCCACTCAAATAATACTATAAACGGCATTCTATGCGAAACATGTAGTCTTTCATGACAATGATTACACATACTTTTAAACTATGGTCAAACTAGAGGAATGCTGAAAACCTGTAAAGTGGCAAAGCGATTGACATGAATGTTAGCAGCGTCAGTATAGCAATGTTTAGAGCATACGTTTCACGTGGCCTCATAATATATTGAATTATAATTGAGATCTCTTTTAAAATATTTTTTATTTATCATCTGCTGGGAAAATATTGTCACTTTGTTGAAAACATATCATGACAAGTCCGTAAAAAGCAATCCACCAAAATGTAAGGCATCCACGCGTACTTTCTGCGGAATTAAAATATGGACAATACGGGCACTGGTAGGACCCGCAGACCATACATATGTGCTGTAGGAATAAGTTATATGTGGTGTATAATGTCCGGTTCTGAATATCTGAAAATAAAAAAGAACACAATTAGAATCCGCTAGAATACTTTTATTCATTTTAAGATTAATAATGCTTATTTTCTTGTTTTTTTGTTATGGGGTTTCACAGACCTCGCCAACAGCAGCCGTGAATCCCAATTAGTGAACAATCAATTTTAACAAAATAATTAGAAATTTGAAATGAATAAGAACCACATAACAACATGTCTCACTAAAACATCAAGAGTCACGATGAAAGCAAACATCTTCGGTTGCAGTACTGTAAATAACTCACCCGGCTGGAAGAACTCAGCTACCATTGCTGTGTGCTGTATACTGGCGTTAGCTACCGGGTACCAGCGGTCCGCTCTAACGTCTGTACATAACCAGTCTGTTCCTATCTGTAAAACATTAAACATTTGTACATTTTTGCTGTGTGTTGTATACTGGCGTTAGCTACCGGGTACCAGCGGTCCGCTCTAACGTCTGTACATAACCAGTCTGTTCCTATCTGTAAAACATTAAACATTTGTACATTTTTGCTGTGTGTTGTATACTGGCGTTAGCTACCGGGTACCAGCGGTCCGCCCTAACGTCTGTACATAACCAGTCTGTTCCTATCTGTAAAACATTAAACATTTGTACAACAACTGTATTTATAGCAATTTTTAATAAGTCACTGTCTACCCTTACACTCTGCCCTGACACGTTTAACTCATTTCTAAATATCGCCAAACAGAAACAGGAGTAACGTTCGGGGTTAAGTGTCCATTAATTAAGAATGACATGCATGTGATTGAATCCGTGTAACAATAGTATTATCTGTAGTATTTTGCTTCAGATCTAGTATTCACCTATATCAAAATTCTTGATACATATACTTGCCACGAGATCAATGATACCATACCTTATTTACATAGAAGTTGAGATAATTTCCAGACACCCGATTCCTAACGACGTTCTTATGACGTTTAAGCATAGCTCTTAGTTCGTTCTTTATAACCATGTATCCAGTTGGAATCTCTATCCTGAAGAACGCCAGCATACTATGGGGTCCTAAATCCGTCCTCAGCCATCTACAATTCAACAAATATGCTTATGCCTAGTTTATTAACGTACTGTACTGGTGACCACTGTCCCAGTCTGTGACAAAATAAAAGCTTACATAATCAGGTAAATTTTAACAAAAAGACAAAAGTATCCATCATGATCACCATGTCTATTGACCTCCCATTACCAGTAATTTAACCGACCTGCCAACGTAATCAACCCGGTCGATGGATTAAGCTGTCCAGCCTTAATCATAAATTGTATGCATGTAAAACGAAATACATGTATCTGACGGTGAGGTTTACTTGAAAACGTCTGTGAATATTTAACTTTCTGTTTAAATACAAATATTGGCAAACAGATAAACATTCATTCTCAATTTTCTTAAAAGTTTATGTCCAGCAACATCTACATCTATAGATTTCAGTATGAATGAAATGTCCAGAGGTCCCGTTATTTTAGAGATTGTGATAATGGTGATTCCAGAAAAGATGGGAAATTTTGGGATATAAGGGGTTGGTTGCCTTGAGACTTTTATTTACTATGTTTTGTAAAATTCCTTGAAGTTAAATTTTCCCCTTGGTTACTTCTTACCTTGCACACGGTTGCATGATCATGATACTATTGTTCATTCCGCCCCAGTTTAGGTTCATTACAAGATCGAAATGTCTCCGAAAGCCATTTGGGGGCTTTCCCGGGGCTCTCATTTGATCCATGTACTCAACATTTACTGTCGTTGTCACCTGGAAGTAATTGTATGTGATGATAGTGCGAATTAGAATAATTCTAGTTTGGTCTTGTTGGGTCCAGTTCAATCCGGTTCTGTCTGGTGCGTCACGATATGCCTATATGGTCCGGTCTGGTCTTGCCCAGGATGTCTGGTATGTCCAAGTCTGTTTGGTTGGTCTGTTTTGGTATCCAATCTGTTACAATTGCAATGTATAACCGTAAGTTACTATTTAAATGCTACGTGTAGATCTAACAAAGCGTGTTTACAAAATACACTGATCGATTATCATATTAGTAGAATGTACAATCAATCGAAATGTTACTAATGTTTCAAAATGTGTCTAATGAAATGTAAGTTTAAAGAGTTGAGTAATTTGCTATTCAAAAAGTAAGGTGTAAAATAAAAGATGGAGGTAGAAGCAATAACTTACTTGTAAAAGAGCCAGGCCATTTCCACGAGCGGTGACTTTTACACTTCCCCATGTGTTTGGCACCTAAATGTGAGGTAGAGAGTTTGGCATGTTTTGCGTTTCATCAACTTTAAATGTACATTATGGATGGAATGTATTTACAAGCTATTGGTAAAACATTAAAATAAAACAGCAAACTGATGCGTATTTTTACATACCGAACCACTTTACAAAATAATTTGACATAATATCAAATTTATCTTATTTAATAATAGTTACATCACAAAAAGAAAACATGATGCATATATAACATGACTGTATAAATATACTACCGTCAATTCTTGCTCAATATTGAAATTGTCTTTATTTAGTACAACAACTTTGGACCACTCAGCGGTAGAGGTACTTTCTACTGTCAGTTCAAGGTTGTATAGATCCCTATTGGGATTGCGCAGTCCATACATATATAACGCTTGCATCGCCGTTGAAGTGTCCTAAAGTACAAAGGAAATTAAACCAATGTATGCGCATTATGCAACGTTGTAAACAAAGTACTTATGTCCAAAGGTGGAGGAGGGATGTAATTTATATGTGGTAATGTATCTGATGTTTGTCATTTTCACATTTATTTTTATATGGGCTTTAGCGTTGACAGACGTGGTTGCAAAATGTCAACTGACATCCAACAAAAACGCAGGAAAATGGTGTTGCTATTTATTAAGTGCGATATAACTATAGAAAGTCTTACAACTGTCCCCGACCAGAAGCCTTTTCCTCTTCTTCTGCTTTGTAGCCAATACATGATCTTAGAGGCTTCATTTAAATAGTTCTGTTGAACGTAACACATAAGTGCATATGACGTGGCCATAACTGATTCGACGCCCATGGCGGATGGCTCGTTTGGCTGCATAAACGGTGTGACGTCAATAGTCTCAATTTCGATGGGATCAATTTCAATGGGGGACCAATACGGCCATTGTTCCCCCTTATCTGAAAACGAGATTTATGAGATCTTGTCCTTGAAGGTGTAATAGGATAGACCCCAGAGATAACTGCCCCTCTAAACAAAAAGTGTAATTATAGAAGACTCGGAAATCGAAAGATTACAGGGTGTATTATGACAGAAGTCGAGTTGGCCGAGAGGGCTTGAGCGCTGACACGTTCGAGCTAGGCGATTGGGCGCGAGTTCGAAACAAGTGTGCTCCTTGTGTTTATTCACTTTAAACTGCAATCGACGGCAACAAAAATTGAAGCAGTTTTCTCCCCTTTTATAATACGATAGTTTATTCAAAATACTATTTAACTATTTTTTAATTTGTAAACGTAACTTGCATACCATTCCTCTTGGCCTTCTTTAGTTTTCTGAAGAATTCCCCCTTTTTCCTATGTTCAGCTGCGTGCAGGGCATACGTCACAATAGCTAGGTCAAATGGATCGTCAAGTATTTCAAGTGTCGTTGCTAAAAACTCAGCAGCCTTGTCCTTGGCCTTTTCGGCAGCACTCGATGCCTCCTAAAAAGATTTAGTTTGCGTAGTCAGCCTCAATCCTTCAGCAAGCTTTCTGCTTCATGGTTTCAAAATGTTATAATCAACTGTTTTCTTTTATTTTATGCTGTCGTAAATAGTATTAAATATTTGATCTTGTTATGTACAATAGTATATCAGTTTAGATATATTTAAAAAGGAAATGAACAGACGGTTGGTTATATGTTGTATTGATATGAAGGTTACAACCCAATTAGCCATCTTCATCATTATTTTTTTAGATAATTATTGTACAAGTGTGCAGCCATATGCAGGATTTCACGATGGCACAATAACTGAATATTCAGTCAATGCTACACTTACACCAGTTAAACCAAGATTTCCCGACAAAGCAATTACTACATGTGCAGTTAAAGTAATGTTCCAGTAGTCTTCCACTCCATTTAACACCTGCAGTTTGGGAATCATTGTCCTCATGTAATAATCCTGGACCTCCATAAAGCAGCCTAAATACAGTGAAAATACGAACAAAGCCTTTTTATAACAAACAAGAAATAAGTATTCTTAAACATGTTATTCAGGTTGGATTATTAAATCACAAAAATATTTTTTTCTTCTTTTTCTTTTTTACTTAACAGGACGTTTCAGATCCTGTTTGGATCCTTTTTCAACTGTATAAAAACTGAACTGAAGACAATAAGAGACCTGAAAGATGGATTAAAGTATCTATTTTTATTAAGTAAAACGATAATAATATGAACAGAGATCAAGGGAACTATAAATTGGCAAATTTGGAATGAATTTTTGGTGAATTAATATGACGTAATATTGTTTTTATTTAATTGTTAAAGTAGCGCTTCAGTTCAGTTTTTATACAGTTGAAAAAGGATCCAGACAGTATCTGAAACGTCCTGTTTAGTAAAATAAAGGTTGTGAAAAGAAGAAAAAATATTTTTGTGAAGAAATAAGTATATGTACTGTAGAGGGGGGTGCTGTTGTTTTTTGACACCCTGTAGTTAAACTGAGGAAAACAGTGCAATACAAACAGCCACTCTAACCTTATAACATGACACCCGAGTGATAAACACAACAAAATTGTTTCAGTTACAAAAGTAATTGTTACAATAATATTAAAAACAATGGAAAATTGAGACTTACCAGAACTTTTATTTTGCCTAGATACAATCCATGTGGCCATATCGTTTAATAGCTCAGATGTTATGTAAAACTGGCCTTCCCACTCTGTATCACGCGCATTTTTCATATGTTGTAGCATATATGCAGTTACCCTGTAAGGTATGCGATGGTTATGTTATTTCTTAGACACAATTTAATCTTGATATGTTTGATAATTCCTTGACCTTACCTTGCTCTTAATATTCGTAATATTATGCTTTAATATGTACGGGTATAAACATCAGAAATGATGTCACCTGTTAAACCTTTTATATGTACTGTATCTTATTATATTATTAAGGAATAAATTGAATTAAATTGAATTGAACAATATAGATTTTTTTATTAAAATCAATGTAACATATTTACAGGTTATAGTGACTATGATCCCCGAGAGGGAATATTATATCATGAGGCACCCTTAAAGTGTGCGCCAAAATTTAAAACTGCGCAGGCGCAGCGCTCTCGCTAACCTATATAAAGAGATTACAAGGTACAGGCTTCAGAGGTAAGCCAGGAAGGTGTACAACTATCGTCCCGTGTTGATTTCCCGTATAATCGTAACCAGGCAAGTTTCACCATTGGAATTGAAAATGACTATTAGATAAACTTTGTAGATGTTTATATATGAAGGTATTAAGTGTACATATATACATCAATCAAATGGCTCATTTTGAACATATAAAAAGTATTTGTGTTTTGTTTCCCAGGAAAAATTGTATTCCCATGTAGTACACACATAGATAGTGTACATTATGTTGTACTTGAATAGCCTGGCTTATATAATATTGAAGGGCATGCTGATTGTACATGCATGAAGGCCTAATAATGATATTGCTTGCATACCTAAGTAAAAATAAACTCTTCTAAACCCCTAATGTAAACACGGATGTATACGTAGCCCGATTTATCGGGGGCTTTAAGGCATATAGATTATTGTTTATTTAAAACTATTTTCAACAAGCAAAATCCATATAATAACTCCTTGTATATCATATTGTACAATATGTTATATATTGAGAATGAAGAATATTATATTATGCAAAAATCGTTTTTACACTATCATCCCATATCATCCTTATCATATCATTTTATCTATTAATAGTACCCAGAGTCCTAAGTTTGGATGTCGTTTTTAATATGCATTGTCATTTTCGATTCAAAAGAATGGGGGCATATATGTATCTTGAACAATAACTTTCCTAATTGATTGTAGTATTTAAGATGTCTTGCCTTGTAAGAATTGATGTCCAAATGACAGAGGAGGGGGGGGGCTTTTCTGTTTCTTTAATTTAGATCATTGTTTGGAATATGCGAGGTTGTTCCAATCGTTATGACAGATCGTACCAGTTAAGCTAGCTTTCTTTTTTTCTTTTTGACCTTGACTTTACTTACTAACCTAGTAACCACTCACAAACCTGATGAGCTTACCATAAGTTAGACGAAGATTTGTAAAACATGCTGAATCCACCCCGAACATTTTGTTTATATCTCATCGCCCTTTCGATGACTGAAAGAGACAATCATAGGAAGTTGAAGATTCGACAAACGAGTATATATAAGAAGTGCGGATGCTTTGATCACTGCCATGTTCTTAGTACCCCGGACAGGTTGTATGATGCAGTCGTTTTTTTACTTTATATTTGCAATAGAACAACCATTTTTATTGAAATTTTCAAGATTTATTCTAGAGACAATTTCCAACATGGAAAATAAATATTTTATCAAAATTTCGAAATTTTATGATTTTGACGGGCTTTTTTCAAAAACACTACACTCTCAATAAAATACAGGTTTTTGCTTGAACAACTGAACTTTTAACGTCATTTCAAATATTGTCTGGCTATGGAACTTCCGGCCGCCTAAAGCCTTTCCAGATATATCTGTTGCCATATTCATAATAATGGCTGATTATTGTTTTTCACTTGAGTCATATTCAATATTATTACAGTGCATTAGGCCAATAAAAATGTTGAAGCGTTCCCTAGATTGAGCCCAGATAGAGGAGGTCAATCTTCTTGTCCACAGACATGAGTTCAACCCAGTCACTGTTCATTGTTCAATACTGTCCAAAATAAAGTAAAACATTACGAATCTCCTATTTGAAGTATTCTTGGTATTAGATCCTTCAGAGATGTTAATACAGCTGTGTCAAATTTTATCATGAAATTTTGTCAGGGAGACCTGACATTTTAAAAGCATGGTACAATTTACGTGCCACGGGCTCGCATGCTGAGTGACGGCGGCGGAAAAACCCAGTGGAGAAAAAGGTGCGTTTTCAGAGAAAACGTGACCCAGAATGACAAGTTTTTCATTGGCCTAATGCACTGTAATAATATGAGGCCTATTGAATATGACTAAAATGAATAACAACAATCAGCCATAATAAATATGGCATCAAATACATCTGGAAAGACTTTAGGCTGTCAAAAATCCAATAGCTAGACAATTTTTGAAATGACGTCAAAAGTTCAATTGTTTAAGCAAAAACCTGTATTTTATTGACAGTGTAGTGTTTTTGAAAAAAGCCCGTCAAAATCATAAAAATTCGAAATTTTGATAAAATATTTATTTTCCATGTTGGAAATTGTCTCTAGAATAAATCTTGAAAATTTCAATAAAAATGGTTGTTCTATTGCAAATATAGAGTAAAAAAACGACTGCATCATACAACCTGTCCGGGGTACTATGTATTCATGAAATGATAATAGAGAGGTTCGCAACTCACTTATAGCATGTGTATTATTCCCGAATAACATATAATTTATGAAGCGTTTACGAATATCGATACCTACATGGGGGTCAGCATGGACAGATGGGAGATGGGAGATAGATATTTGCCGATGGATACACCCTATATCCAAAAATGTACATAGTTGGTGTATTTCATATTTTCATATTTTCAAACGACAAGATGTTACATACCTGTATTCATTATGGCCAATGCTTTGGTTTGCACAGCATGCGTGAGCTGGTCTGTTGACTTTAAATATTTAAGATACCATAGATTCTGTGTGAACTCAAAGAAGTGAGCTTCTAGCATTCCACTAGAAACATCTAAAAGTTCAGAAGATCGCAATTTGCTAGTGAAGAACGCTGGACCAAGAACATCACCTACAAATTAAACAAAACAAAACAAAATAATTTATATGATCTATTATTTGTTGTTACACTTACCTGGATGGATATATCAAAGGAAGTTACACTTCAAAAAGTTGCAATAACATATTTAGATGACATAGCTCACGTCGTTATCCATCCCGGTTTATCGTTGGCATGATAACACATTAGAATGGCACTAACGTCGATTTTATAATGTCTAGAATAGCTTTAACGCCATATCGGCCTGAATTTGGGTTGGGTTGGATATAGGTAGATACGAAATATATATTACATACCTACAATAGAAACTTTTGTAACAGCTGAGCCAGGGACGTAGAGATGATGCCGCTGTTCAGGGAGCACAAATCGTTCTGGGACTGGGATCCAAAGATCAGGGATGATAATCTGACTATATTTTACCAAATCCACAAAATAAGGCGTATGCCACGTATTTCTGACACCATCCATCTGTAATTTTTGATAAACATATCTATGATGTTCAGGATTTTCCAAGGGGGTTGGGGTCACTTTTCAAGAACACCCCATCCCTGGCTACGGGCCTGGGGCATATTACTTATACTTTGAACTACAGTATTAAATATCCATTTGAATGACGCACGATAATCTTGAAATTACCACGAAGTTCTACGTACCGTCACTTTAATCGAACCGGAACATCCTTCGCCACGTTTAAATGTATCAGCGGTGATTTTGAATTTAGTAGTACCTGTCTTTAGTGGTAGAATGGGGAAGTGAACGAATCGTTTTTCCCCAGGAGACAACTGGAATATAAAACATTTAGCTTTTGTCAAGATTATGTAGCCGCCTACAAAGGTTTTAGTTACTGTATTAGTCCACCAGTATAGCTCAGCAGTAGCGTGTGAACCAATTATGCAATAGGTCTCAATTTCGTTCCCCGGTTCAGATAAGACTAAGTTTGCTTGATGATGTTACACAAAAATACAATACAACAGACGACGACGCTAATCGTCGACGCAAAATATTGGCTCAAAAACGGAAGCTAAAACAATATTTGACCTATTCTTGTCGTTGAAATAAATAAAAACAAAATCATAATAAAAACAAAATCATAAAAAGCATTTCCAGAAGCACTTGAGTTTATGTAAAATGATTCCATGCTACCTGATCATAAAGAAAAACTAAAACTACTAAGACTTAATACTCACATAAACAAGGGTTTGTATTTCTCCACTTAAAAGGTCAGGTGCATAACTGCTGATAATGTGCTTGTCTCCCACTGCGACAAATTTGTAGTCGTTACTAGCTAATAGAGTTACCAACACCTAGAAAAAATTAGATTATATATGTGTACAAAAATACGAATACACGTGGATCTCACATCTATCGATTTCAACATTAGGACACATATGTGCGAACGTACTAACAGCAACAAAGCGATTCTAAAGTCTCTAACGTTTAAAGCGAAAGGATTTGTTCAAAATATTCAAAAATTCATGCAGACGTTTACCATATCCGAAAACACTTTGGCCCTAACTAATATAATAAATTCATGAATTCAATAATTTCATGAATATATTTCGAATTTATATTGTAAACAATATAATTATTAACTATAGTATTATGCTTTTGGTTTATGATAATGGAAGTAACGAGAGTCTCCTTACTGTGTTTCCTCATCTTTTAAGTAAAATCATGTTTTTGGGTTATTTCTTATTTTCTCTTTGCGTACAATGGTGAACAATGATCTTTTGAGAACTTAGCGTTTACCTTGAATCTTTTTAGTAGAACATAATACCAGTCTTACCTCAACCGAGTAGCTATGTCTTACCTCAACCGAGTAGCTATGTCTTACCTCAACCGAGTAGCTATGTCTTACCTCAACCGAGTAGCTGTAAAAGCTGGATAACCAGACCTGTATCCCAATCTGTTCTCCCCTCCGTGCAGTTTTAGGAAATTCACATCTGCAGTAGAAGTCACGTGTAACATCAACCTAGAACAAAATTAAACAAAGATACTTTGGGAAAGACAATATATTGATAATGATTTTTTGATAGCAAGTTCAGTAGCTCTTCTGTACGTTTAATGTTTTGTTTGGGGGTAACGTAGTCTCTTTCCTTATGACGGTTCTACGTACGTTTTGCTTTAATATTTTCCTTTCTGGCATTAATATATTTCTTTCAAAATGGCCGCCACTTCAAACAATGCTGGGTAGATTTTCATATTTTAAAGTAACACTATAATTGAACCAAACTTTGACAAAATATACGTAAGAAATATATAGAGATTATCCTATATGAGGTTCAGGATATTGGGATTATCCCGAGGCCAATATAATATATCTGCCCGAGGGCCGTAGGTCCCGAGGGAAGATATATTATATTGGCCAAGAGATAATCCCAATATCCTGAACCGACTATAGGATGATCTGTTTATCCCATACCAATCACATTGTTCAATTGTTGCAACCAATCGTGGAATTATTTTAAAATATTCATGTCCAGTTTTTTATTCTTGTCTGTAGTCGGATTTTCCTGTTCAAATATTTGATTATTAACGGGGCATACTGCTCCTTTCCTTCTCTAAAGCATCAAACAGATCGCGATTGTTTGCGTTTTTATCCATTGTCGTTTACAGTATGCGAACATTACAAAAAAGAACCAATACGGGAACAGCGATTATGACGTAGCGGGCAGATATACTATATTTGCTCGCTCGGAGCGGGACGTAAAGCTAAATCTGCCCGCTGATGAAAATAGAAGTTTTTACAAACCGGCTTTATGTACCCGTAACACGTCCAAGTATGGGATAAATGTTATGTTCTGAGTTACTTTGCCTGATATCTAGGGGCGGATATGGGATATCAAGAAAATGGGATTTTACGATTTTAACCTAAACATACATTAATTTGATAAAGATATATATTGCTCGTTAAATTTCCTACTTTGTATAATTCTCTACTTATTTTCTATATAAAGTTACAGTGGCACATTCGTAAGATGCAGGGCCGTCAGATGGGGGGGGGGGTGCGATGGGTGCGACCGCACCCCCCTTTGTCACCCCCCAAAATTAATTTGAAAAATATTTTTTTTTGTAATTTTCTTTTCATTGACTCATACACTTTGAAAGTACCCAGAAAGCACCAAATAGCATCTTAAAATTGTAAAATTTTCTAGGGGTATTGGCCACCCCTCACACCCCCCACAAAACAATGGAAAAGTTCTAAATTTATTTTAGAGTTTTGTCTCAGACACTTTTAAAGTGCCCAGATATCATCAAATGGCTCCTTGATATAGTTATTGTTTCTGGGGGACTTACTCCCCATCTTGCACTTGCATAACCCCCCCCCCCCTCTGGCGCCCCCCCCCCCCCCTTGACCCCCTCCCCCCCCAAAAAAAAAAATTGTGATTTTCTCAAATTCTTTAATTGACTCATACAATAAAAGTGCCCAGAAAGCACCAAATAGCGTCATAAAATTGTAAAATTTTCTAGGGGGAGTGGGCCACCCCTCACACACCCCAAAAAAATGGAAAAGTTCTGAATTTGTTTTATGTATTGTCTCAGACACTTTTAAATTGCCCAGACATCACCAAATACCTCCTTGATAAAGTTAATGATTCTGGAAGACTAACACTTACTTGCCCTCTGGCATCCCCACTCCACCTCCCCCTCTGGCAGCCCCCCTCCCTTAACAAAAAAAATTGAGATTTTTCAAAAAAAATTTATTGACTCATACCCTTTGAAAGTGCCCAGAAAGCACCAAATAGCATCTTAAAATTGTAAAATTTTCTTGGGAAATAGGCACTTTTAGGCACAGACACTTTTAAAGTGCCCAAACTTCATCAAATAGCACCTTGATATTGTAAATTTTGATATGGGGGACAAACACTTGCTCCCCTCTGGCACCCCAGCCCCACCTCCCCTTCTGGCACCCTTCCCCCCCCCTTTGACACCCCCAAAATTTGAAAAAAATTGCGATTGTTTTTCAATGTTTTTATTGACTAATACACTTTAAAAGTGCCCAGAAGCACCAAATATCATCTTTAAATTGTAAAATTTTCTAGGAGAGTTAGCCACCCCTCACATCCCCAACAAAACAAAAGAAAATATTCTGAATTTCATGTATTGTCTCAGAAGTGCCAGACATCATCAAATAGCACCTTGATATGCATGGTCAATGTTTCTGGGGGACAACCCCTTGCTCCCCTACTGGCACCCCACCCCACATCACCCTCTCATCCTCTTTGACACCCAAAAGAATTTGAAAAAAATCACATTTTTCTTATTGACTCATAACGCACAGGCGTACCAGATGGTTGCAAATTCGCTCCAAATACAACTAAATTTCAAAATTTTCCTGGGGGACAACCCCCAGACCCCCCTAAATTTTCTAGGAGAGTTAGCCACCCCTCACATCCCCCACAAAACAAAAGAAAATATTCTGAATTTCATGTATTGTCTCAGAAGTGCCAGACATCATCAAATAGCACCTTGATATGCATGGTCAATGTTTCTGGGGGACAACCCCTTGCTCCCCTACTGGCACCCCACCCCACATCACCCTCTCATCCTCTTTGACACCCCAAAAGAATTTGAAAAAAATCACATTTTTCTTATTGACTCATAACGCACAGGCGTACCAGATGGTTGCAAATTCGCTCCAAATACAACTTAATTTCAAAATTTTCTAAAAAAAGCTAAAAACCGCACCCCCCTTGGAGAAAAGTGTCTTACGGGCCTGAGATGCATACCATATATGGAACCTGCGTGACCCCAAGACCTTTATCTCTGCTGACTGATATTGCAGAAATGGCGTATGAATACGGCTGGAATGGAGGCGCCAGTTCAGAATAACTCTTTCCACTTGGCCTAGAATTGAACAAATCAAAACATACACTGTTCGCTCAACGCAACGGAAAGTGTTTAGGTGATTTTCAAAATTCACAAAGACAAACATCTCCGAACTATTGTTATTACAGAGAAATTAATGTTAATTAGTCTTTATGAAGACAAAACTATGGTGAGGAAGATCTAAGTTGTCTTTGGATGTTTATTATTACTTGTTTAAGAGAGAACTGCATATAGTTAATCGTTCATTTATGTTTAAACTTATATAACCAGTACCAATAGATCAGATCGGGTGAATAATACGATACTAACAGAGTCAACAATTTAACAATTTTAACAGCTTCATTTCAATTACCCAAATGCGAGTAAGTAGTTACCAGTTTCACCACCAGATGGCTGATTCGGGTCAATTAACATGGCAGGTATATAAGAAAGTTCCCTTAAACTTGAATATTATCAATTTAAGTGGCTCAATTTTTATATAACCCTCATGTGTCTGATACTTATACTAATGAAAATATGTCCAGTAAAGCAAAATATTATCTGTCCACTAAAAGAAAAGATATTTCATTTTTTGTGATTTTATAGCATGGGGTCTATGGGGAATCTCCCCGAGCTAGAAGTCACATTTTCAAAGAAAATTAATTTTTCAAAGTTGATAAACACTTTTTAAAACCACATTTCTAGATGTAGTTTTACATGTAGATTTCAAATATGATATTACTTTGACTGAATTTTTAATTTTTAATGACGTAAATCAAGATTATTTTTACTCGCATCTGGGTTATTGCATAATATCCATGATATATTAGTATTATTCGGGCATCAATATGTACAAAGATACAAACTTTGTATAGTCCGTGTGCCAAGCCCAGGAAACGTCCTCAAACCTTTCAAAGTATGGAATGTGGAAAAATAGGTCCTTAAGGTAGTCCCATGTTCTTACAATCGGTGCCTCGCGTCCACCTGGAATTGATCATAAAAATGAAAGAGAATTGTTTTTCGGATTTATTATTATTTTGCCCAAATGGTTTTTTCTTAAATTGTAAACGATTTCAATAGAATTGCTGTTTATGAATGCTGTATTTATGTTTTCTCAATGTTACTTGTCTTTTCGAATAAAAACTTTTTTGGAACAAATTAACCAGTTTTGATAAAGATGCACATTTCAAATAACTTATGGATCCTCTTATTATATAGTATTGTATAACTATTCCTGTAAGGTTTGGATTTAAGGCGTACATATTTCTAAACTATAATATTCCATGCTTATATATGGATATCGTTATAGCTAATTGCGCTAGAGCAGTGTTATATCTGAATCACCTAGAAAAACATTATAATTACAATCAACACATACAGCCACTTTCATCTGCACCATCTTCGCAGTCAAAGTTGTCGTCACATTTTTTCTCTACTCTATAACAGCTCCCGTCATGGCACGTCAGCCAGCCGTTAGTAGCATTGCAGTCACCTAACGTAGAATAAACTAATATGAAAACACGTTACATTATAAATCATTTTACTTAATTGAAGTATATGAAAAACATGCTTTATATACAGCACTATGTATTTATTTTTTATGTATTTTATTCATGTATGTATTTATTCACATTATGGCTAAGTCATATATTTGCAAAAACTTTGTTAGGAAATTACAGACGTGTAAGCTACGATTTATATTATCAACTTATCCTGTCTTACTTGGTACTGTTGTTAAGTTTGCATCGGTAAAGACATGTAGACCAGCAAACTAAAATCACAATAAGGGATGCTAAAATTTACATAATTAATAGAACGTGCATTTTTCAGAGGAATGAGTATGCACAAATAGATTTGAGTGGCGTATGAATGTAAATAAGGGTTATGTACTGGGAGGTTTTGGATATGGGGTTTATTCAGAGCGAAACATGCATATCGTCCTGAGAAACCGTAGGGACCGAAGGTAGATGTGCATATATCTCACGAGGGATGAACCCAATATCCAAACCGACCGTACATAACTGCTTTATCCTATACCAAGTAAAGTTTTCAGGGGCATATGGCCATTTCAATAGTACAAGTTGTAAAAATAAACAAATCATTCATATGCAAAGTCATTTTACTGCATTTCCACTACTTAACAGAAGCGGGAAGATATTCACCGAAGCGGGAAGATATGCGCCGAAGCGAGAATATATGGCGGGAGATATGAAGGTTCTGGATATGGAAACCTCAAAATCAGGGTACGGGATATATCTTACCAACTTATCTCCCTAAAACTCTACTTGGCATAGGATAAAGTTTAATATCCCAAAACATGATAATTTCCTAATCTGAAACATAGTTCAGCAAGGAGTGACTAAACCACACTTTTTAAAATTTCTCATCTCAGTTTGCTAATGCAACAATTAAAGCTTTATGAACAAATTTTGGATTTGTTGTATTATTTATTTATTTATTTATTTCCCAATTTACCCTTCATAGGGTATAAGAGTACAAAAGATAAACTTAACTAATACAGTAACAAACATTAAAATAACATTACAAATGTACATTTTTTAAACATGTATGAAATTATGTACCTTGATATAAAATATGATTGAAAAAACGAATTAAATGTTATGAACATTGGTATCTATGTTTTGCATTTGGCTTCTATCCAAAAATAATAAATATCATAGAAATAACACCTTACATATTTCTTGTTCAAAGTGTGGATGTTTGCAAGTCATGATTTTTTCCTGCTTAACTTACTGTAAATGTTGTATTTGCATCAGCTCCATACGACTGAGTTGGGAAATACACTCGTTCTCTTTCCCAGTGTTTCCCTTTCCAGGAAACACTTGCAGAAACGTTTGTATGACTGTCATACGTAAGCAGTTCGTCGACAATCTGGAGATTTAATAAAATATATTCAAAATGCTGGAAAATATTCAATTATCGACATATATAGGAAGATAGTTCATATATTCAATATTCAATTTTTATTTCTCACTTCGTTTGACAGATTTCGGTTTCGCATATCATAGTTACGATACATAGAATTTGATAAAATGAGAGCAAAATGTTTTGACAACCCTCGTATAAGAATATGAAGTGTCAGCATTAGCATCGTTATTCCAAAAATAGAGTTGCATTTTATGATACCCCTGTATCATAATGTTATTCAATAAAATAAAAATTTTGGTATTCTAGTGTTTGGATTGTACCAGAAATAGAAATAGTATGGCTTCCAGCTGAACTCTTTTTCTATGCATCAATTTGTTTCACAATTTTTGCATTTCCTTTAAAAAATAGATAGACAATTTTTAATCTTGATTTCATGACCTTGTTGACTTACTTCCTGTTCTGTGATGAAATTTCTCAATCCAAGATCGTACAAGTAATATTGCTCGGAATTAAATGCTATCAGAGTACCAGGGTCCGCTGTTCCAATGACCTCAACGTTTGATGGACTGAAGTCTTTTCCTCGGTTTATTGTAAGATCGACCTAGGTAGCAAAGGTGAAGATATTAGAAGACTTGATATGGCAACCGTGTACCGTTTGGTCCATCATCAAAAGTCATCGACCTTTGATAATTTAACAGGATTGCTAAACTTTCAGCTTTAATTTCATACGGTTTATAATGTGTTTTACAAAAATGGTGTAGAATTCAAAGAAAAGGAAAATAGTCTAAATGAATCTGTTATTACGCACCTCGTGAAGAGCAGCAGGGTCAACGTAGAATGATAATGAATCTGCAACTACTTCCCCGTGTTTAACAAAATATACTACCATCCGGGCACTTGGCATCATATCACGTGATATAGCAACCGAAAATGATTTTTGTTGCGAAGTCATGTCAAGCTGATTGGATACCACAATATTACCAGTGCTTACAATCTAAAAAGATAAGCATAAGGGGCGTCGGACCATATCTGAAAAGGGGCACCGAGTTTTCCAGAAATGGGTGGAACATGCTCCTCCAAGAAATATTTGTCATTTATCGAAAACGTTTTGATGCAATCTGAGCGTTTTTAAATGCTATAGTTGATTTCTGATAACAGGATTTTTTGAAGTTCCACTGGAATCTCATCAAAATCATTTTCTGGGCAGTTTCAGAGGGGATGATAATACTTGCAGTGACTTTTATTTGCAATGAAATTGTACCAATGTATTATTGCATGTGTGAAAGTAATGTCGTCATTAGAAAAGTCTTTGGTAGCGTAGTTAACACAACTCACGTGATAAAATATTGTGTCCACGAACGTATTTGTCTTTAATACAAACGTCATGTATCTGTTGACCTATCGTAAAAACAAAGCAAATCATATTATATTACTTCAAACAATATAAGATTACATGTATTTTCCTATGAAAATTCAGATTGTTTATTGAGGAATATATAAACGTGTAGCAGAGAATAATTTCGTTTCGAATTTTTCCCAAAGTCTCAATATATTATTGATAGTTCGCTGTGATTTACCTATTAACTCACAAAAACTTACTTTTGGCTCCGAGGTTAGAGATTTCAGCTGCATATAGTATCTGTTGATGGAAAACACTCTATAGGCTAACATTCTGATGAGTGGTAATGTCATACCCAGTCCCCTGTACCTCGCCTAGAAGTGAAGAAACTAACCTTACTATATCATACCAAACTAGTTCTCACTACGTCGAAAACGGGCTTAAACTGTGCACGAACGGATTTGACTTACTAAGAACCGCTTGGGGTCTGTTTACAAACTGCCATCCAGAACTTATATAAGAACATGCTAAAAAAATTCTAGGGACATTTCTGGAGACGTAACGTTCTGCATTCAAAACTAGACACAAAGTACTGAGGACGACCTGGACACACTGGGGACACACTACAAACTGTAATGTCGTACTTATTTATACTATTGCATAACAATGTGTGCAAGTTTTGGGAATATTTTTCGTCCAAAGAACTGTGAGCACAGTTCATGCCCCAAAATTTGAGATACGTATACCAGTACTTACATTAATTGTAATGAGTTTGTCGTCCTCTCCGGGATGAATCGTAAGGGCAGCTATGTTATCATCGGAAAACGGAAGACGTTCACGTGTTTTCCGCGAAGCACCATCCTCGGTTTGATAACTTATTTCAAGTTCCACATGACCCGGAGTAGAAAATAGAGGGCGTGATTCATCTGTATCTTTGAGAGCAATCTGAAAAGGACCCATTTTTTATCATAACTTTATTTCCATTAATCAAATAATAATAATACGTACATATGAGCGGCTTTGTTAAAAAACATTATAAGCCACTTTGACAATAGTAAAAATAAGAAAATGACAAGGGCTTAAGTGATCTGATAAAACACTATAGTGGGTCACTAGTCTGCCTGGGGTCCCTCAACACAGTTCCTGATAAACATTGCACTTAACCTCAAAACCTCAAAGGACCCATTATTTTGTTGCACTGCAGGTTTTATATAAAGAAACGACAGCATTTCGATTGTATAATACAGGTTGTCCATAATTTCATAATTACATACAATAGTAACACCCCAGTCACATTTCCTACGGCGACCTTGCGGTCTATCATTTCTGCGGCCAGTAACATTTCTACGCTCGCCGTGGAATTTCTGCGCTCTCATACTTTTGCAGTCACATTTCCCACGGCAGCCGCACGGTGAATTTTAAATTTCTGTTGATAAATAATACTTTTTTCATTTTATTTACATCGGGACAATTTATAAATGTTATTCATAGTGCTAGGATGTAATATCAAATGAAAAGTGATAGTTAAACATTGACAAATAATGATTCTACGGAGACTTCAGAAATGAACAAACATTCGCACGGCCTCCGTACGACAAATGTGACTGGGGTGTAACGTAACGTAATGGCAATGGCAAAGTTAATATATTGGCCTTGTTTCTAGATCTAGATAACACAATTATTTTCAAAGGTATAATCTGCTTTATATTTAGCTGTCACCTTTAGGCCATGTGGACTCACCATTCGCCATCGTGTGATACAGGCAACAGGGCAGGGCACAGCCTGATTACACGGCAGGCAAAACAAATAGTGTTACAGCAAGATGCCCTCCCCCAGATTAGCCTATAGGTAGCGAACGGTGAGCCCACGTGGCTAATGTAACAGCTACTTGAAGAATAAACGTATAATTACATGAACGTCCAATGGCATATTAGGCTTGAAAGTCCTAATAATATCCTCTACAAAAAACATACGAAAACCCGCCCCATCGTAAACTATCGTTGTAGTCTCGCCCCATCTCGTTTCATAGTAGTAAAAGTCGTAAACCCAGGCCTTCGCTTTGATAGCTTTGCCTGATAGGTTAACGACACCAGTGCGCCGTCTAATCTCATCCATTGTTAACATGAATTGAAATTCATTCTCAAACTGAAACAAATATATTAAAGTATTACAGTATATATTTTAGTTTGTTGGAGATCTTACTGACGAATTTTAGATATTACTACATGCTGGTTTGACATGTTAATGGTGGTATGACTTACATATGGAATTTCAATGCTGAATTTTGAATTCGGAAACCCTTCAACTGCAAAATCAATTGAGCCATTGCCCTTCGTGGGAATCCAACTTGGATGGTAACTGAAATATATAACCACGCCATAGGATGTAGCCAGCTTAAAGTAATGCTTTACATTTTTACAATAATGGTCAAAATAACAATCAATCAGAGAGGTTCATTAATGATATCAATCACAGGTACTTGAGACGTATTCATCCAACATATTTTTAAGAAAGGCAGACAAGACTTTATGATCAATGAGATATATTTTCTTCACGCAACGATGATTTTAATGTGTTTCCTTTGACCAGAAAAGTTGATTTCACATAAATTATAACTAAAAAACTTATTTGATAGAGTCATCGTGGACTTCAATGAGTGGGTGTATTTAACGTTGTATTTCATTAAAGATATTGATTCGCACGTTTCTTCAAGATGATTCACATTTTTAAATTGCTACCTACAATGCTTTAACAAAACCAGCTAATCCGTACTCGGTTGTTTTTATGGTCTGGGGCGTAGTGATGTTAACAACCATTCGCTCAACATCTGGAACAGTTCAAGTTGACATTATAGAAGCGAAAGGATTGCATTTCAATTTAATAAAATCATTCGTGTTGTAATCTAATTATAAGCATTATATGCATTTCATTTTATAATTCTATATTCCTATATATTAACTTTTGAAACCATAAGTTTCTTTCTACTCGCATCTAGTCTATTTGGATTTGTAGAGGTTGTTTATCCTTTACAAATAGTGAATATAGTTACTTTAAGAACGACTATAGTGACATATGTCATAAATGCTATATGTCATGTGACATATAGCATTGTTATTTGTAACTGCCATTTCAATGAGTTCGTATCCATTCTAACACCCACATCAATATAAAAATTGCCTAATATACTACTGTACAACGGGGCGTGTAAGTATACTGAGCAATAACCTAAATATAGTTAGCTGGAATATGGGCGACTAAGTTGTCCGATACGGAACACTCTTGAAATAAGTCTTAATATTCTAATTGGTTCGCCCGTATCACCTGGAATAAGTTTTAAATAGCAGCAAACTACACGCCCAGCTCAGAATGTTATTTAAACTTACACATTTCTGTTGCGTAGATCACCTTTTTGTACACGTGACCCTAAAATAGGAAATAAAAATATTTTCAGGTAATAAGAAATGCAACAATGGTACCAGATGGCACTGACACACCTTTCTTTTAGTTTAGATTACTTATATATGTTAGAAATTCGAATCTTGAATACAATTAAAGGGGTAAGAAGAAAGAAAATATTCAAATATATAACACTTTTGTTCTCATAAAAATTGTTTACATAGTAAACATCGCACATTTTAAATTTGAGCCAACTACTATAGAATTATCAAATCAGTCAGGAAACCCTCTTCTACAAAACTTTCAAATTCAATGCAAATCTACGCCGGTCAGATTTCCCAATTTGAAGGTGAATGCAAATAAGAAAACTTAATATCCTATCGATGACAATACTGTTAAGTTGGTATTTTTTCCGAGACTATTTATTTCAAAAATTGTATATACGAGGGGGGATTCATAAGTAGTGGGACAAATGCTATAACTTCACTTATATCAACCAGATTTTATTCAAACTTGAAACACAGAACCACAAACATGTGATAATCATTGTGTGAAAATTTCAAAAAGTTACACCCAACTTCAGTAAAGTGAGAGTTCCAATCATGACGTCACAACAGGGTCCACGGAGCACATTGTTTGTCACTAATTGCTAGTTAAATATACAAGCCTCAACTGATAGTCAGGACGTGATCTAATCCGTGACTTTTAGCGAGTCCTTTTGTGGAGCACATCAATTCTGTGCAAGACTATTGATTCCTTATCCTTCTGGTGCAGTCTCACTCTTTCTCAAAGTATTCGCCATGACAATCATTGCATTTTTGGCATCTCCTCAACCATTCTAGGTATGCACCCTCAAAACCATATTTTCCAAGATTGGTTATCTTGGCTCTCACATCATATTCAGAATACATATACAGAATACCACCTATATACTGTAGATTTTTTTACTTCTTCTTTCCCATAGACTTCCAACAAACCTCTATAGGTCTCTAATACTGTAAACTTCTTCAAAGCATTAAATTTAATCACAGCACGGATGTTTATACGTGATTCTTGCTTTTTCATTGCTATTTTAATCAAATTTTGCTCCATCCAAGAAGGACTGAAAATGGCAGTGTCCTAGGGTCACTGCTTTGTGTGACATCACAATAGCATGATGGTGTAATATATGTTACGGTTGTCATGGCTACAAGGCTTGAGACAATATGAAACCAAATAATTGAAAATAACTGTCATTTTGAGATATTTATGAGCATATTTATGTTGATCAAGCCCTTCATTTTTTAACTGCTCCGTTAACCCCTATATTTGGTTACCATAGCAACCGTTGTTGCTAGGGAACAAAATGAATTAAATTGAAATTTCACCAAACAATGCCTTATATCCTAGTCCTTACATGTGCCAAATTTGGTTGAGATATGTACACAGGGACTTGCTGCCTCAGAAAAGTCCCACTACTTATGAATCCCCCCTCGTATTATATAAAGTAGTTCAATTATGATCACGGCGTAATCGCCCAAATGGGCATTTCTACTAACGCTCAATTGTTCAAAAAGTTAATATATGGTTTATAGTTTATAGTTATACTAATTAACAGATAATTCGTATATATTGAACTAATTAACAAGTAATTAGTTTATATTGAAGTTATCTGAAATACCATCTGTTTTGAAGTTTATCCACGGATGAATCCAACGAGTAACTTAAATCTGGAATGGTAAATGATGAATTATTTTGAAAAGCGTTGCTTGCAATTTTGTCACCCTTATATCTCTGATTTGAGCTTTGAAGATTCAACTACTTACAAACCCATGGACCTCAATGATCCATCTTGCCCGTTTTTGTAGACTTCCAGGAAGGGTGAACTCCTTCTCGATAATACCTTGTTTTGAGAAATACAGTTTAATAAGAAACATATTAAAATGTTAAATACAGTTTAAGATGTTACTGTTTGTAAAACATAAAATACACAATTATATGGAAACATAATGGCAATAAATAATATATGAATAACACGATATCAGGATAGCATACACAATTACATGTATACAAATCTATCAGACAGTCTTATAAAAAACATAATAACCATGGTCAAAAGAAACATAATTTTATGAAAATCATTATAATCAAAGACTTCTCAAAATGTGGGATAAGCAATAAAATGTAGATTTTCTATATTGATTTTGCGAAGGTACAGCAGCCCTACGCCTACCGTAAAGCAAATGTGACCGAGACTTACATTGTCGATTCTACCTCTCCAATAAGAGGTCTACATCTACATCTACATCAATAATCCGCAAAAGGCTAATAAGCCCACTTAAAGCAGATATATAGCTTAACAGTGATATAATTTGAATATAATACAATTTGAACCTTAACATTTAAAAAATAGATCTATGGTTTACAACTCATTTTGAAATGAGTTGTGTTCATGGCCATGTAATTATTTATATTTTTCAAAGAGTTTCTACCCCATGATATAATAATGTTTATTATCCTGACTTAAGATATTAATACATTGAAAAGTACATAACATCGTTCTAAATTCACATATGACTTCACTGTTAATGTGGCTGATGAATTCAGTCGAGATAATTTCGTGTCATTTGTAAAGTTATCCTACCATTATTGATTGCCTGTGCTAACCAGCGTCTCACTATGACGTCACTGTGCTCTATAATGAAGATGTCAACTGTCCCCTGTACTGGCATCAGATTTGGCGTGACTGGGATAACTCTAAATCTTACTGAAAAACAGCAATGTATCATTTTGGATATCGGGTCTTATTCTTAAATTATCTCAATTTTAAAATAATTTGGGCTCTCATCACATCTTGTAATGTATCGGGGGTTTTACTAGAAATCACACAACAGGCTAAATAAATGAAAACAATGGCAAAATTAATGGAAATCATAAATTTAACTTAAGTTCAAAAGTTCCTAAAAACAATCGGAGATTTTGTGAAAACAACCGGTGAAAATTATCTAGCTATTGCCTACTGCTAATGAAACCCCTGTATATATTTTCTAAAAAATTCCAATATTGCATACTTTAATAATTATTACTTGCAATTTACATGTACCTCCCCTTGTAGCTCTGATTCTGCCTTGAATATGCCTTTAGGAGGTTAACCACTTGTAAATAAATGTGGGTATATCCATTATTTAAGGATTTAAGGCCTGTAATCAGCGCACGTGGATTGGCCATTCCTTTAAGGGGTTGCTTCCCAAACTTTGCACGAGATGTGGAGCATCGAGTGTTTATTTGAGGAAACAACGCCCAAGAGAAATGGTCATTACAAAATGAATTGAGACTTGGGCTTAAGCGTACTGTTTTCACACATTGCAAAATATTTTCTGCAAAATCATCACAAAAATAAGAAATCACTAATTATAGGACATATTTTAAATTAATTATTTGCAAGGGTCAAGCTGGCAAAGTATCAATTTCAATCTGTATAGTCCAGTCATCACCATGACAACCGTTTAACTAGTGACATTGAGCTCGTTATTGGTTATATAACGGAATGCAGCAACGTGAAATAGCGTGATCTAATTGGCTGGAATCGGACACACCTTGCCCAGCCTTGTGTGAATAAACAAATAAATGATTCTTTATACACGTGTGTAAAATTGTGACGAAGTCATAGCTGACCTCGTTGGCCAGTCTACTTATTTCACTTCACATCAGTCGATGTCATAATGATCCTTTTCTGTTACTCATGTTTATAATTATTGCGTTATTTTGATTAGTTTATATTTGTATTATAACAGTTGTTTTAGTGATCTTTGAACCCAGTGTGATATTTCACATTATTATATCACTATCTAGCTAGCGACAGTATGATTGGTCAAAACCGGGTCACATGTCGTGGGATATCAGGCGATATTCAATGGCAATGCTAATCAAATAAGACAACCGTGAGATATCTAGCGGTATCCCACGCTCCCGGGAATTTTCAAAGAATTTGTTTTCGTTCAGTGTAAATAATTTAGTTCAGTGTAAGTCAAAATGGCAGACGAACCGAGTAGATTCGTAAAAATATCTGAAGACTTAATGACTTAATAATATTAGGGATGTTTAGCTAGACAGTGATATAATAAAACAAATATTTCACTCTATTTTCGGTGAATACCTGTAGCACTTTCACAAGGTGATATTCCACTTGCCCTTCGGGCTTCGTGGAATATCACTTGTGAAAGATGTACAGGTATTCACCTCAATAGAGCGAAATATTTGTTCAATATCAACAGTTTAATTTTCAATGTTTTATCATCATATTGGAGCAGTTTTAGGCATGACATATTTTTAGAGCCAATCAAATGAAAGGATTATTCTTGAGATATGAGTGACAGAAAATGATATGAAGTCAACTGATGTGAAATTTTGTAATGTTTAGTTAAGTTGTTTATACGTTTCGATAGTTTTTGTCATCGTCTTGAAGACTGCAAACTGATAAGTAAAGTAAAAAGCGATAAAATTTAAAGTCCCAGAGTACAACTGACCAAAACATCAATATAGTCCATGGTACGGCCCATAGATATTTCGAATCAGTGGCATGATATATGCGCAGCGACATTTGAACCGATATTTTGTAAGGGGCGTTTGTCCTTATGCTTTTAGAGAATGCAGTTTGCTGAAAAAACTTCAGGCTTTTGGGTCGAATTATGCCTGTCATCACGAGAGGTCAAAAACGTAAAACTTTTTTTCACATTTTAGTGCATTTTATGAGACTCAAATTGTTAATCCAAACTTATATACAATGTAAAAGATTATAATTAGATAAGAATATATTATTATTCTAACGTAAATGTCATTTTTCAATTAGTTCATCACAAAAGGGTACTTTTCAAGGTTTTATTATTTTCTAAAAATAAGACAGAGCAGATGTGACAAAATTATAGAAATATCCGGAAAAATTATAATTAGTAAAATATTAGTTTTGTACTTACAGAAACATTATATTCACGGACATTTTTTGTTCCGTTTCCAAGGGTCAGACAACGGATTATTTATTTTTATGATATATAAAAGCAATCAAATACAAATATGAATAAGTAATTCAATTTTGGTATTGGAATGTTTACAATTTAAACTAAATGACCTAGATCGAGGAATACGGCAGGCGCAGTCAAACGCCTCGCAAATGTTATAGTGTCAAAGTGCTGTGCCTGCAACCATAAAATCACCATGCAATTTTGTAAACATACTCCAGTTTTAATTATCGATTTTATAAGTGAGAACGCTACGTTGATTGATTAAGAACCAGAAACCAACATTCGTGATAGATAGGTGACGACATTCAGTACGATTCATGTATGCAGTTGTTAGTCTTTTTATATCTATCAGATATAAAGTTCACATAAATTCTCTATTTGCTTATTGATTCATATTTTATTCTATTTTTTACTTTTTACTTTTTTACAATAGTTTTTATATTCCATGTCTTAATATCTTTCTTAGCGTGCTCTTTGTCAAAATCTTAATGTTAATTCTAATTAATTCATTGGAACATTTCTTTTTATAGTCTGCTGGTTTTATTTTTGTTAATTAGTTAATGATATTAGCCGACTAAAAATTAGCCAACTAAATTAGCCGATGATGGAATCGTCGGTCTCAGAGAATAGAAAACTGGTGCCAAGTTTGGTGTGGCAAAATCATCCAGCTTTCTTTCCTGAGACCGAAGATTCCTCATCGGTATAATTGTTTATACAAATAGACAGTACATTTATTACACAATCAACTCTGTGATTGTTATGATTTCACAGAGTTGAGTTGATTGTATGTTTACAATATTTCTAGCTCAGTATAGCGAATGCGGTATTTTGGTATTCCTTAGGAAAAGAGAGTTTGGAATACGCTTAATTATGATTTGGCATAAATGTGTCTCAATTGGCATACAAACGTCGCATTCTGGCATAGTTGATCATATCATAAGGAAAAGCAAGTTTGTTTATAAACGAGATACTTGTTCCTTGTTTCCAATAATAATGTTGTTTATATTAATCTGTGGCTAAGAGAAAGATAAGAATTAGACTATGTGTTATTACTCACACAGTAGAGGAAGATTTGTGAAATTCAAGATACTCATAAGTTTTCGAACTGTCCCTTGCGAAGACAGGATTTTAGTTTTGTTTCGATCATAATTTGACAAGTATTTATTCAATTTTAAATGTTCACTAATAATATAAGTTAGAGCCATTACTATCATTAATAAGAGTGAGAAACAATGTAAACCGAATGCAGACAACATATGGATATACACTGCGTTCTATTTCAGTGATACCTACTCATATAATTACGGACTGAACACACAACACCAAGTGCTTTATCTAGTACATATACCTTTAAGATGCCACCTAAGAAAATATCTGGCGAAGATTTACTGAAGGATGAAAATTTTGTTCAATCCATGACTCAAATTGTTACTGAAGCAATCACACCTATCATCAAAGATACACTTTCAGATGCTGTTAAAGATGTTCTGGATACGCTTAAAGAAAATAAAGCCGACTTAATGAACACTTTGGACAAAAAGGTGGATGAGATCAATAGGTCTATAAACTTCGTGGATGGAAAGCTGGAGAAAACAATTGAGTCAACGAATGCGAACAAGAAAACGATCACAGAGCTTAATAGTCGTATAACAGAGATGACAATGGATTTGAAAAGAGCGAAAATTGCATACGATACCTTATCGGACAAAGTTCTTGATCAAGACACATACTCTAGGAGAGACAGCATTCACTTTTACAATATAGAGGAATCAGAAGATGAAGATTGTGAATTAAAAGTGAGGAAGATGATTAATGAACAACTCAAAATAGATGCGAAAGATATAAAATTCGAAAGAGTCCATCGTCTGGGGAAAAGAAACCAAAATGATAGATCAGCAAATAAAAGCAGACCAATTACAGCAAAATTCCATTGGTTCAAAGATAAAAAGCTGGTATGGGACGCTCGACGAAACTGCAAAGACTCCCCATACAGAATGGATGAAAGCTTTTGTAAAGAGATCAACATGAGGAGAAAGGCACTCTACCCGTATATGAAAGAAGCGCGGAATCAGGGAAAACGAGCATTTATGATAGCAGACACACTACATTTGGACAATAGAACATACAAGAGCACAGATGTATCCAGAATACCAATAACCTTGAGGAAAGACTAATATCTTTCGATGGAGGAGCCCACAGAGACTTTAATGGAAAATAGTTCATCAACTGGTTATTGAAGGACTATTGTTAAGAATATAATGAATGTGTATGTGAGAATGGAATGTCTGAACTTGATAGGAGTGAATGAATATTTAGTAATGTTGTACAAATATGTTATTTTTGTGATACGATACTGTTGTAAACTAATCATATGCCTAAAAGTATATATTGGATATAAATTATTTAATACTACATATTTTTATAGTTTAAATCACAAAATGAACAGGCGCTAGATCGATGATGAATTTTAATATGCTATCTTTTAATGTTAGGGGCTTGGTGAATCAAAATAAACGGGATACGGTTATGAATTGGGTAAAAAGTAAAAACAAAGACATTACCTTTTTACAAGAAACCCACAGTACACATGAAATCGAAAATACATATAATAATAACTGGAAAGGTGATATATATTTTTCACACGGGTCCTCTAAAAGTAGAGGAGTAATGATATTAATAAAAGACTCTCTTGACATTAAGGTCAAACGACAAATTTCTGATAAAAATGGGCGGTTTCTTATTTTAGACACTGAGATTCAAAATGAACGCTTTCTTTTGATAAATGTTTATGGGCCAACCATCGAACAAGAAAAACTTCCATTTTGGACAGAATTCGCGCGTAAAATAGAAGATTTCACAAACGATGACACTAATTTAATAATAGGCGGCGATTTCAACATCATATTCAGTGCAGATCTTGATAGAAGTGGTGGAAATCATAAAGTTAATAAACAGATTATCGATTTTTTTGACACATTCATGCTTAATTTAGACTTGGTTGATTTATGGCGTCTTAGAAACCCTAACAGAAAAAGATACACTTGGCGTCAGAAAAATCCTACAATAATGAGTAGGTTAGATTTGTGGCTGTGTTCAGATAACCTCCAACATAATGTTGAGAAGATTGATATAGATACAGGTATTAAGTCGGATCATTCTCCTATAGTCATTTATTTTAACAATATAAATAAAAAACCAGGCCCAAACCACTGGCGGTATAATAATAGCCTTTCGAATGACATTGATTTTAAACATGAACTTGAGCAAAATATTCCCAAATGGTTAAATGAAGTTACAGAAATTGAAGACCAAAGAGTTGTCTGGGATTTTATTAAATACAAAATACGACATTTTACCATTGCTTATTCAAAGAAGAGGGCAAAGGCTAGAAAGAAAAACAAATGTGACCTAGAAAATAAACTTAATATGCTACAGAGCAATTTAGATAAAAATCCAAATGACATAGAAATTAAAAATGCATACTACGAATGCCAATTACAGCTTGAGACTCATTTTGACTATGTAACACAAGGTGAGAAAATTCGATCAAGATCTCAAGATTTTGTTGAAGGGGAGAAAGGCTCAAAATATTTTCTTCGATTAGAGAAACAAAATGCTGCAAAAAGTAACATAACACAATTAAAAAATGCAAATGGAGTAATTTCTAAAGATTTTAAAACAATTCAAAATAAAATCAAGGAATTTTATAAACAGCTTTATTCAAAATCAAACGCAAATGTATATAATAAAAATGCAAATGTATTCTTAGAAAATAAAAATATTCCTAAGCTAACCGAGGAGGAAAAATTGTCTATGGAATGCCAAATCACAGAGCAAGAATGTTATAAAATTCTTCAAACTTTTAAAAATAATAAGTCCCCCGGAAGTGATGGTCTTACTATTGAATTTTATTCTACATTTTGGGAAAAAATAAAAACAACTTTTATGAATTCTATAGGTTTCACATTTAATAAAAAGGAAATGTCAGTTTCTCAGAGAGAAATCATTATGAAACTCATTCCGAAAAAAGGAAGAGATGTCATGTTTTTAAAAAATCAACGTCCGATTTCATTAATAAATGTGGATGCAAAAATTATTTCCAAAGTTATGTGCAAGCGCATTGAATCTGTATTAGGCAAATTAATTAAATCAGATCAAGCAGCATTCATAAAAGAAAGACAAATGGCTGAAATTATAAGATTAATAGATGACATGATGTTTTATACAGAAGATGAGAATATAGGGGGCGCTTTCGTAGCTGTTGACTTTCTCAAGGCCTTTGATTCTCTAAGCCACGATTTTTTAATAAAAGCTTTAGAAAAACTAAATTTCGGAGAATATGTTATTTCATGGGTTAAAATATTGTATTGTAATATAACTGCCCAAGTTATGAATTTGGGGTTCTGCGGGGAAAAATTTAAAATAGAAAAGGGAATTAAACAAGGTGATCCATTATCACCAGTACTCTTCATCATTGCAGTGGAGTTTCTAGCCCAAAATATAAGAGATGATGTATTAATAAAAGGAATTCAAATTGGTAATAAAGAAATAAAACTGAGCATATATGCAGATGATATGACGTTGTTTGTTAGGGATAAAAACTCCATACTGCAGTCAATGAAAGTACTTGATAGCTTTGAAAAATGCAGTGGCCTTAAAACAAACTTAGACAAAACTGAACTCTTTACAATAGGAAGATTTAAAGATCAAATTTGGGACATTGAACATTTGAAACAAGTTCAAGAAATTAAAATTCTTGGAGTGTATTTTAATTATGATAGAAAGCTCAAAGCAGAGAAAAATTTTAGGTCGACAATTAATCACCTTAAGCAGGTATTGAGCCTATGGCAAAGTAGAAATTTGACAATTTTAGGTAAAATACAGATCGTAAAAACTTTTGGGCTGTCAAAATTTAGCTTTATTAGTTCAGTTATTGAAACAGATGATTGTTATGTAAAGGAAATAAACGGAATTGTTTTTAAATTTATTTGGAACGGAAATGACAAGATTAAAAGAAAAGCACTTATTTCAACAATTAAAAAAGGTGGACTCAACATGAGCGACCTCAAAACCAAAATTCAAACCTCTCAATTAAGATGGGCCCAAAAGCTTTTAAAGGATACTAAAAAGGAATCACAATGGACAATTATTCCAAATCATTATCTCCATAAATATGGCGGGCTTCTACTTTTACTAAACTGCAATTTTGACATAAATAAACTAAATGCAATTAGCCCAAGATTTTATCATAATATTTTAAAGGCATATAAGCTTTTAAGGAGACCAAAGAAAAATACATTGGATGAAATAATTTGGAATAATGAGAACATTGTCATCAGAAATAAATCAATATTTTGGAAGGAATTTTATGATAAAGGTTTTCTAAGAATCAAAGATGTTATGCTTAATGGAATGGTTAAATCATGGAATCAGGTCAAAATGCAAACTGGACTCTCACACAATTATATGCTAAAATGGTTTGGCCTCATTCAGGCAATACCATCAGATTGGTTAAGAGTACCGAATGGAAATATGAATGACCAGGTATCTCTAGAAAATATAATGGTAATAAAAAACGATACAGAAGTCAACTTTTTAGAATGTACATCTAGAGAATTTTATAAAATATTGCTGGAAGCTATTGCAGAATATCCAACAGCAAAACACACTTTATCAGATAAATATCATATTAAAGAAGAAGATTGGTCATTTTACTATGAACACTTTCATAAAACCCTGACATATTCAAAACATAAGGCATTTCAATATAAGCTCATAAACAATATTTTGTATACAAACAGTGAACTATTTCAATACAAAATAACACCTTCACCAATGTGTGAGTTTTGCCATGTGAACATAGAAACTTGTGACCACATCTTCTTTAATTGTGATTATACGAAACAGTTTTGGAAATCAATAATAGATAATACATTAAAAGATCTCGAAAATTTTTCTCTGCTTACAGTAGTATTTGGTAGCCCAAAATGGAGTGATTTTGAAAATATGGTAATTATTATAGGAAAGTACTACTTATATAATAAGAAAATGCAACAAGAGCCTCCAAATTATTACAACTTTAAGGCATATTTAGATTATTGTTTAAAAATGAAAATGGATTTTAACAGTATGATGGTATGAGTGGAGAATGTGAATGAATGGGTAATGGAGTGACTTGTATAATATTTCACCTATATGTATACATTTTATGTTTGATGAATAAAAAAAAAAAAAATTAAAAATAAAAAAAAAAAAAAAAAAAAAAAAAAAAAAAAAGAGTGAGAAACAAACCTACGTAATGGATGAGTGACACCATTCGAGACGATTTCATGCAGCAGGGCGAGATCGGAATTTTTTTATGAAATTAAAGGAACTCATTTATTCTTTATTTCATTGACTGTTTATATTTTTATTTATTTATTTATTTATTTATTTTAATTTTATTATAGTGTCATGAGTTAAAATACAATTACATATTTAAAACAATAGTACACTGTTAAAATCACCCCAGGCCCCCTATGGGCCTATAAGACACTTTTGTAAAAACATATTAATCAGGTTTTGTAAATAAAATGTTCCCGTCGCTTAAGCATCCGGTCACAGGCTTTTGCTGTGAAAAGACAAATTCTGTCATTAGACATTAAACACTGAAATTTACTCTCTTCATCTAAATTCATGAAACCAGTTACAATAGTAGAAACGTTTGCATACAAGTCTAAACGGATATCTTTATAACGAGAACAGTTCAGAATTACATGTCTTTCGTTTTCAATTGCAATATCACATAAGGGACACACCCTTTCATCAACTGGCAGCCTTTCATACCGACCAGTTTCTATTCTTATTGGTGCTACACCACATCTTATTGAGGCAAATGCCTTTCTTTGAGAGATAGAAAGCGTTGATGTAACATATCTTTCTGTTTTTATGTCATGTTTATAGGTTCTAAAAGTTCTGAGTTTGTTTCCTTGACCTTGTTGCCGCTTTGAATCGTCCCAGAGTCTTGTTTGCCAGTTGTTCTGCACTTGACGTTCCAGAGGTGACACAATCGCCGACACCGGGTCGTCATCATTAACCTGGAGAGAATCGTAAACCTGCCTCAGGTGGTATAAGGTGTTTTTCTTTCCACTGTTAGCACGTAAAACATTCCAATGGTAAATACGGTTGGTCAACCTATTGTGGCTAAGGGACTGAAGTCGCAAGTTAAACTTATGGTTTTTCTTCATCTGTTTTTCAAATGGTGAGGTCCACCCCATCTCGCCCTGGACAGCAAGGTTGGGTGTATACCTGCCTAATCCAAGAAATGCTCTACAGGCTCGGTGAAAAACAGTATTAATACATGCATACTCCTTAAATCCCCAGACTTCTGCACCGTATTCCAAAATTGGTGTGACTAAACTATCGTACAGTCTTGTAAAGCACTTAAATGGCATACCACCATTTGCCTTGTACTTGGCAATTACTAGACCTAGAGCGCGACTTGCTGCCTGTGCGATAGAGGTAGCCATCTGGGTAAAGTCTAAATGCTCGTTGAACCAAAGGCCAAGATACTTGTATTTGTCTGATACGTTGATAGCATTGTCGTTATACATAAAGTTAAACTGTGATCGTTGCACAGATTTAGGACGGAAATGGACTACATTGGTTTTTGTGATGTTAACTGTCATTCTCCATTTGCTACACCATCTTGCTAAAGTGTCTAACATTTGCTGTATGGATACACGGTGTATATCCCAAAAGCTCCCGCATGCGGGGCGGAGCGTTTCATTCAAGCGAAAACGCTACGGAGAGAAATAAAATGGCGGCCAATGAAGATATCTCGGTGGCCGTAAATATTGTTTTACTCGCTTCTCTTACATATCAAACATTATGGTGGCATATTATGTACCATTCGATGAACAATAACCTGAGTAAAGATCTTATTTATTCAACTTCTGATAGTACAATGATATTTGCTTGATTAAAGCTCCATAGTTTAGATCGAACGAATCTGAAGTTGACAAATTTAATACGAATTAAAGTAGTATTTATATGAAAACGTCAATCTTTCTGTTAACGTAGTAGATCACAAACTATATTCTTATTTGTTGAAATTCCAGTTCAGTTCCATTACTTGTTCTCAAGAAGTCGCTTGTTTCCCTCGAAACGCTCCGTCGATTATGTACACAATTTTAGAAACGCTCGAACCATTTTGTTTTGATATTATTTTCAGATTATTAGAGAAGATTTAGGAATCGAACCTATCTCCCAAAAACGTGTTGCACTTGTTGGGCAAATTGAAACTTCCAAATTTGGTGGTGCTACACGTGCAACACGTGCCGACTTAAGCCTACATTAGATGATGTTCTACCTACATGTGTGCTAAAGCATAAAACAACTGACAAAAAAATGATTTTCAAACATGACTTAGAAGCTAGAACTTTAATGTTTAATGACTTTTCCTGAACCAACCATTCCGCATTGGTTTACATGTGCATGACGATTTTCAAGTACTTTCATTGCTAGTTATACAAATGAAAATTCAAACATAAGGAGTTTTTAACAAGTCCAATTTGGAGCTTACACTGCCTAATTTTAGGACGACCCTGGAGAATGTTTTTTTTACTTAGAAATACCGATTATTTCACGCAATTCGTTTTTAACGTAAAAGCTGCTTCATCTCGGACAAAATAAACCATCCCCATGCACGTAGCGTAGCGGGTCAAAATTCCTAAAAAGGAGGGGAGGGGGAGTTGTTTGTAGAATGAATCGGGGGAGTTTTTTCAAGCATTTCCCTGTCCGTTAGTCCATAAGATAGATAAAACAGGAGCAATTATTAATGTTACACATCTTTATTAAAAAGCTACATTAATGAGTGACGTCATCAAAAACACAAATAGAGATACCTATCTGTGACTTAAACTTAAATGTTCATCTTTGTTATATGACAATCCCCAAAAATATTTCTCATTTTCAAGGATTATTTATGGGTTAATACCCAGATATTTTAATTTTTTCAAAGTTCAGAGGACTGGGAATCATTGACCCTATTCGCTTTTGAATAATGTAAATTATGTTTTAAATAGTTTCATGTATGCCAATAATTTCTCAAATCCATGTGAAGCAAGATTCTGTTCTCAAGTAGCATTGAGTAAGCTTTCAATTATGAATTATTAATCTTTTTCTAAAAATTGCCATATTTTTATCAACATGAAACAATAAACATCAAAGGATTGGTATCGATATGGAGAACTGAATTCAACAATGCTTTTCTCTTAAAGCAGTCATTGAAGACTTTCTGTAGAAAAACACGGTATTTTATGTAATGTTGACTGATTGATAACAATTTAATGCAAAAACTATTTAGAAATATTTATGTGTGTACTACATCGGAATACGATTCCCTGGGAAACAAAACACAAATACTTTTTATATGTTCCATTTAAGCCATTTGATTGATGCATACACTTAATAGCTCATTAATAACATCTACAAAGTATATCTAATAGTAATTTTCAATTCCAATGGTGAAACTTGCATGTTTACGATTATACGGGAAATCAACATGGGACGAAGATTGTTCACCTTCCTGACTTACCTCTGAAGCCTGTACCTTGTAATCTCTTTATATATGTTAGCGAGAGCGCTGCACCTGCGCAGTTTTAAACTTTGGCGCACACTTTGAGGCACTTAATATCGTGTAAAAGTCGTAAAGATTCACCGTTTATTTGATTGACATGAAATACAATAATGGGTAAAATAACATACAAACACCTACTACGTGACAAGATGTGAACTAAAATATTTAAGCGATCAGGTGTGGCCAGAGCAAATTGTTCGTAAAAAATGAAAGAAAATAGGTATTTATATCATAATACTCAGGTTGAACTCCTGAATATTTTCGTATAAACAGCATCATTGGGCAAACTTCAGTTATTTCTTTAATTATGTAAGAAGATGTCAAATTCAGTTTCAAATGTGAATGTTTATGAGAGGGTTGCAAATTGCTGTCAATCAATGTGTAGGGTATATTGCACCGATTTAGAAGTTTTTGGTACTTCTGGAAAGGTAATTGAATAGACAAAATTAATTTTCTAATTAAATACTTCAATTTGTGACACATCCGTGGTTTATATTTCAAAAATTAGAATGGCGGTTAATTACAATGGATTCTTGATGCCAGCCTATAGCAGAGTTTAGCTAAGGACATGATCACATGCACAGTTTCTATAAGGGAACTCAGTGTAGGCTGATGTCGTGCTGTGGCCCCTGGCGACTCTTGATAAGGTAACATGAAGTCTAAGTCATCATTTAATGGTTCAATTCAGGATCATCTCAAAGTCAACGTCAATATCTATAGGTATTTGGCATTTTAAGGCACTCGGGGGATGCTGTGACCCTTGGTGACCCATTATTTGGCGACATTCATGTCATTAATGTCAATTCAAGGTAAAAAGTCAATATCTAGGTATTTGTATTTATTTTTAAGGTCATGTGAGCCTGCTGTGACCCACTCGAACTGGAGATTGCTAGTATTATTAAAGATACTCATACAAGAATATGGCGAGAGGGTGGGGAAATTGTCTATCTATTCTAATATGCAAATATGGCACTCTGTAAGGACCCGAGAACGCATTCGGGGAGTTGCATGGTAATGCTCTGTGTGCGAACCAAACCTGGGACCTTCTAGTCTAGATTCTGATGCTCTACCACCTGAACTAAACATACAAGCTTAAAAGATACAATTCCATTAAAAAGAAATATGGACCGATATTGTTTTGTTTAGATAAATATGTCAAATCAATTTTCCATAACAATTCAGTTAGTGCAATATACTTTATCAATTGACATTTCAAAAATAATAGTCAATCGTTTCTGTTTTATGATGATTTGCATAAAATTTGCTGATTTGAAGAAAAATAATAACAGAGGAGAGGTTATCCAAATATGAGGTCATATTAATGACTGCACTTAGTAATCTTAGTAACGCTGGCGAAGTTTTACATGAAAGAGTTACTTTCTTTTGTGGTTTTGAATTGAATCAGTATAAGCAGGTGTGTTTCCAAAAATGCAAATTTAAAGCAAATTTCACAAAATTTAGTTATTGATATGTAGAGATAGTCCACTGGGGTATGGTTATTCTCTTAAAAACAATAATGGTCAAAATTTGGCACGTCTGACTATATATAATGCTTTTTTATTCAAAAGTCAATGACATTATTCTTATTTTGCCATCAAATGATTTCCATATATCCGAATAACCCTTATGTTAGTTTTTGGCAAAGTAAATAATTGTAGGGGTCACACAAGGATCAACTGTATTGACGAATTTTCATACTGGTGTATGCCCTGCCGCTCTAAGAGGAAGTGCAATTAATTGTGAACAAAAAAACAAACACATTATCATTATTTTGTTTAACATTTAACAAATAGAATTGTGTTAAACGTCAATCTATAAAGACTATGGGTCACTTCATAGTAACCTACCTCAACACCAATTTATGGGATTTTCTGGAGTTTTGGCGCACACTACTCTGTTTTTATCATACTATTGATTTTGTCATCAGGTTGTTGCAATATGTTTGAGGGATTTTCAATATCTCATATAATTTATTTATTTTCTTTAAGAGTATAAAGTATATATAAACTCATTGGCTCCTTTTCCATTATTCTTTCGTTTCGGATCACTGTCGTCATGTTACCAGACCGACTCTGTGGAGGGTATTTCAATGTAAATCAATGTTGCTTTTAACCAATGTTAAAATACAAGGACATACCCGGCACATCATGGTACCACATATGTTACATTAACTTTTAAATGTTATATGTCTCTGGCTACACATTGACATTATTGTTGTATTTGCCAAATATTTCATATCGTAAATGGTTTGCTGTTTCATCTCGCTTCATCAAACTTATGACATCAAACGATATATTACCATCATCTAGGATTCATCCTAGCCATCATTTAATAAGAACTGTAAGTATGGTGTCATTACCTAAATAACATTTAAAGCAGCCAGGTCTTATCGGTCAATTCAGAACAGGAAGAAAACCCTTCAATATTCGCCCAATATGCCTCATTAAATTCACCGGTCAACAACATGAATTAGTATCATCCAAGTTGCTGGACAAAATGCTCAACATCGATTTCAGCTCATCCAAATAAGCTCTATTTGTATATTCCAGTTATTGTGTCATGCAAAGTTATTGTGTCATGCAAACTAATAAAATTCAAATTTAAACAAGTTGTAAGAAATGCAAAAATGTCTCTAAATCGGAGAACGAAGCAAATGGTTTCGCTTATAATTGGGATGACCTATAGAATTTATAGGATATCCCTTGGAAGATAAGCCGTCTACATATGGCAACCTTATTATATATAAACGTTCCGATACCTCTATAACTTTTAAATATACATATTCTGTGGTCTGGCCATGGCCTGTTGATTTCTACGGGGACCGCAGAAATGAACAAATATTATACACTTCTACAGCTACCTGTGTCTGTGAAAAACTGGATACGCCGTATGGAGACAGCAAGGCGACCGTAGTTTTTTCTACGCTCGCCGCAGAATTCACTAATTTAATTGATCTGCGGTCGACGTTCGGCCGTCGTACGACAAATGTGACTTGGACTTTACCCATTAAAACCCTAGGCAGACGCAAGTTGACCGTAAGTCCGAAGTGCGGCCACTGCGGAGTCCTTCTGCGGCCTGGTTACGACCTGTTGATTTCTACGGTCCAAATATACACATGATGAACATTTACACCCCAGTCACATTTGTCGCACGGAGTCCGTGCGCGCGTCGACCGCAGATCAATTAAATCAGTGAATTTCTGCGGCGAGCGTAGAAAAACTACGCTCGCCCTGCGGTCTCCGTACGCATATCCAGTTTTTTGCAGGCCGCAGGGTAGCCGTAGAAATAATAACTCTGAGTTATAATATTTGTTCATTTCTGCGGTCCCCGTAGAAATCAAGAGGCCGTTGCCAGACCGCAGAAAGGTCCAACGGTGGCCGCACGTTGGGTTTGCCGTTGAGTTGCGTCTGCTGTAGGGTTTGATGGGTAATGTTCCTTTGGAAACAGTTTTTATGTTAGTTTTCGGCCATATATTTGCTGTAAACACAACAAAGTACGTATACTGTTTGATGTAAGGTAACTGATACAACAGCAACTTATATTTCACTTGCACTTTTTATTTGATACTCTACCCTAATACTACAAACAACATTAATAAATTGTACTGACGTAGACAGAATAAAAAGAAGAATTAACGTTAAATCAACATAAATTCAAAAACTCGCCGTGCAGCTGCCGTAGAAAATGTGACTGCAAAAGTATCCGCGTAGAAATGGAATATTTTAAAAGCCTTCGTAACGTTTTAAAAATTTAGAATAGAAAAACGATCTTTCGGAGTATAGGACATTTGCGCCGTTTTCAATTACTTTGTATTTGATCCGAATTGGTTTCAAACCAAATCCTGCAAAATTATGATTGATTAAGCCATTGCAAGGGGTCAGGCCTCTAGCCAGGATTTCTCACATGGAGTTCTATTTTTGCTAACACCCCAGTCACATTTCCTACGGCGACCTTGCTGTCTATCATTTCTGCGGCCAGTAACATTTTTACGCTCGCCGTGGAATTTCTGCGCTCTCATACTTTTGCAGTCACATTTCCCACGGCAGCCGCACGGTGAATTTCAAATTTCTGTTGATAAATTATACTTTTTTCATTTTATTTACATCGGGACAATTTATAAATGTTATTCATAGTGATAGGATGTAATATCAAATGAAAAGTGATCGAGAAACATTGACAAATAATTATTCAATGTTGTTGAGCCGGTTGATTTTTACGGGGACCTCAGCAATGAACAAATATTATAACTCCGAGTTATAATTTCTACGGCGACCCTGCGGTCTTTAAAAAACTGGATAACACCCCAGTCACATTTTCTACGGCGACCTTGCGGTCTATCATTTCTGCGGCCAGTAACATTTCTACGCTCGCCGTGGAATTTCTGCGCTCTCATACTTTTGCAGTCACATTTCCCACGGCAGCCGCACGGTGAATTTTAACTTTCTGTTGATAAATAATACTTTTTTCATTTTATTTACATCGGGACAACTTATAATGTTATTCATAGTGCTATGGTGTAATATCAAATGAAAAGTGATCGTGAAACATTGACAAATAATGATTTAATCTTGTTGAGCCAGTTGATTTCTACGGCGACCTCAGAAATGAACAAAAACTATAACTCCGAGTCATAATTTCTACGTCGACCCTGCGGCCTGTAAAAACTGGATAAGCCGTACGGAGGACGCAAAGCGAGCGTAGTTTTCCTACGCTCGCCGCAGAAATACACTGATTTAATTGATCTGCGGTCAACGCACGGCCTCCGTACGATAAATGTGACTGGGCTGTAAAGGTGAGATTCCAATGATGAACAATACTGTATCGTGATACATTGTGTCGTCCTTGACCACTAGTTTAACACGAGTTGTCTAAACAAGCGATAACCCTTTAAATACCTTTTCTGATGGGTTCTCAGGTATTCCATGCCTTTCAATTAACTTGAATAGTAAATGTGTGAATGAGTGGATTAAAGTATACAAACACCACCCGGAACTTCATTAAATGTAAAATACACACATATTGACAACCGGGATTGACAACTGCTCATACCTTTATTCCCTTTGTTGTATACTGGTTTGTCCGTCTCCATAAAAACAGATACTTGTTTTGTGTCAAATATCAAAGATGTTTCGTTGTAAAATAAAGATCCACCAACTCCGCTCATTGATTTGCCTTCTACATATAGTGTATAATTCCCAGGGGGTAGAAACTCCGGCACCTGGTAAGGAAATAGAAGAGCATTTGCAAAACCATGTCATTGAAGATTAGAGTGTTAAAAGCATTATCAGATCCTCAGCCTTAATCGCCTCTAAATATTATAAAATGATATAAAACTTGTAAATTTATTTATTAAAGTTGTAAAGATTAGCCCCCCTCTTTGTTAATTTCTAGATCCGCCACTGTGGATTGTATCAGTGTGAACTTTTATATCTTACATAGGAACGCGATGATTGGCACGATAGAATTGTTCCTTTGAATTACCCAATCTTTACCTTAATTTCTAGACTACGTCCACCAAGCCTGCTAAAATGTTCGGACACTCCCCCGACCTCGGAACGTTGCTCGACGTTTCTAATCGAAGCCCGGATGATGATGTCATCATACTCTTGTCTTAGTATGATAGCGTACATACGGAATACTTGATTCGGGCGTAGTATCCTTGGGGCAGTTATCATATAAGTTCTATAAAATAGAAATATGCACACAGGGTGGGCGGATATACGGATAACAATAAGGCTCTCCATGATGTCAAGGAGACAACTGAATCAGTTGAGGTGACTGTAAAAGGTCAACATGAACAGGTTTCTGAACTGAAAACTGACAATGGATTTATACATAAATGTAGTGCAAGGATGCAGGGTAAAATGTGCGCTATGGATAATAAAATTGATGTGATGTAAGACCAACGAGAAGAAAAACGGTTTCGCTTAATGAAAATCAACTTAGTGTTCCATGGTGTAAACAAGACAACCCGTTTTTAAATAACCACTATTCAGATTTCTTTATTTTTGCACCGTAAGCCTCCAAGTGTGTGAAACTTCGATAAGACATTTTGATTGCAACTGAATCAACCCTTCGCTAATGTTCCGTTCAAATATGTTCGAAATTGTTATTTGAAAATCAAACTTAAATAAAAAATGTATTGGTTAAAATTCCGAAATACATGTACTGCATAACTGAAAATATAAAGAGGTTACAAAGAGGTTATAACCAGCCGGGGACCAGTAATGTTGCGTTTCAAGTTGTCACTTTTTGAGTTGTATGATATTTATTACTACCGACTTTATTTCGATTACGTGGATTAAACCAATTAATATCGGCAGTGAAATATTTTTAATCTAAAGACACAGGTGATATTAGAAATGAAACTCATTAAATATTAAATCTCTCACATATATGTTATTCCAAGTTCAATAGTAGTCCATTGCCCATTGGAAAGTCATGGTTTTTGGTAATCAGCATTGTATGAGTATTTTCATGTTATTTACATGTTATTTTCACGTATTTACATGTTATTTTCATGTATTTACATGTTATTTCCATGTATTTACATGTAATTTCATGCTATTTCCATGTATTTATTTTTATGTATTAACATGTTATTTTCATGCACTAACATGTTATTTTCATGAATTTACATGTTATTTTCATTGTATTTACATGTTATTTTCATGTATTTCCATGTTATTTTCATGCTATTTTCATGTATTTATTTTTTATGTATTTACATGTTATTTTCATGCACGTACATGTTATTTTCATGAATTTACATGTTATTTTTATATATTTACATGTTATTTTCATGTATTTACATGTTCTTTTCATGAATTTACATGTTATTTTCATGTACAATATTCACATTCTATTTTCATGATTACAATTTCCAATATAATAATGAAAAAGGCATTTTTTTTTAGAATTGTACGACGTGAATATTGACACGTTTTTGAATTTACATTACTAAAGATTAATCACAAAAAGTTATACAATAATAATAATTGTTAATTAGTAATGTTATAAATTATTAATCATTAATTAATACAACTAATAATTATTATAAAAAAGTAAACACTTACGCCCTCAAACGACCCGGTGGATGGTAAGTAATGAGATCTTTCTGTCCAGTAACGTCATTTATCAATAGTGTAATAATATAAATTTCAAATATAAGCGATATTTCCATTTTTATCATTTTCATGTCTGCAACTCTACAATGCTTTTTGTAATCCTGTTTTTACACTGTCTTGCAGTTCTTTTTCTAGTCCTGATAAATTTTTAAGCTAAGCTAATGTGAGATACCTGCATTTAAGGTAGCCGTATTGTAACTGTTTAAGAATGAGCGTTGTTTAATTGTAATTTCACGTACATTACCTTTTAGGTTTCGCATAATATTCATTTTCTTTAATATTTATCGAGTCACTATTAAAGGGTAAATACACGCTAACAAAATATATGACCTTCGATTGTCGAATTTTGTAGTGGGCACGTGGATCAATGAGTATGTCCCTATATGAAGTCAAAAACCCTAAGAACAACAAACAAAGATTCAAATGCTTCAACGGACAGGTCTAAAATAAATAATTTTGAAACGAAACAATTCCGATATGTATCTTTACAAAGTACCTAAACAAACGATATTCAATACCACTCGATGTACTTATTATATATATTAAATGAATGAATATTCGCTTTTTGCTAATACTTTGAGTTGCCAATACTGTCTGGGATGATGAAAAAAAGGTATTGGTTGTCCGTTAGTAAATATTTATTTATATATTTATTATTTATTTGACAGTCATATTATTAAAATAGGTTAAAATCAAGCTGTGTTGGGTTTCACATAAACCTTTTTCAGAAATCTTTTTGTAGAAACATCAAAATTCCAGCCATTGTCGTACCCCCGAATGCTAAACACATCATCCCCAAGAATCCACTTTAATTTCATTTGTGGGAGGAAATTAAGGTACTGAGACACGCAATATGGCGTTGTTTTATTCAATTCTATCATTAGGGTCATCTTTTTATTAAGATATACAGAAAGTACAATCCATCCACATGAACCAATTAATATTACTAAAATGCTATATGTGCTGACCGCTTACCACTGTATTAAACTGACCAAATGGGTCACGTGTTTTATTTACTTATGAAAATAGTTTCCATACATAAAAATGCAGTATTCGACTATGTATTCAATGAAAAATATGTAGTTCGTGAGATTTTTTCATAACCCGGTCGTTTAGACCTAGAAACAGAACAATGGATAAAGAATTAAGTATTATAAACAAATTCACATTACTCTTATTTTATGTTAAACATAGCTATTAAAGAGAATAATAAATTAAAAGCAAGTCAAGTTAGAAAAAACCACGAGTCTGACTTCTTTTATTATTGAAAATATATGTATTAAATGAATGTATTCTTCTACAATTAATGTACCACATGACATTCTCTATATGACCTCTAGACACATTAATAAAGCAGGGTATGGCAGAAAATTATTATTTAACAAAATATGGTTTTGTTTTTCTAAGAGAGATTTACTATAAGCACCTTTTTGAACCTCCTTGTGAATCGAACTTTCTCCGTTAATTACTTGTGCATCACATTCACAACTGATCTGAAATAATAGCTGCATTCCGTTTAACATGTTGAAAACCCCAGACCCCATATTAAAGCGAGAATCGGTGTGTTAGTATAGTTTTTTTCTGCTTCATAATTCGTATTTTAGGATATTTATCGGTATATAAATTAACTAATGTTTTTGTATATTGAACATTTGTACTCGTTGAATGCATGTTATGTTTGTAGTCCAGAGTATTTCTATAATTAAAATTGATGTTATTTTTGCATTTAAATATACCATCTCCTGATTTGCATTTAAGATACAATACAATCTCCTGATTTAGATTACATACCCCAAGGTAAATATTGGTAAAACAAGAATTAAAATATATGGTCACTGGCCATGGCAGACCAACGGACTGTTGTTACACTTATTTTAGGCCTAAGTTCAACAAGGCACATGGCGTGGACGAGATCACACCATCAAAAATTTACAAAATGGCCGCCAGAAAAATGGCTGCCAAAAAGTTAATCAGCTCTAAAACTTATGTGTCCTCTTTCACGCGTTGGTGGAAATCTATGAGGCCTGTACGAGGGTTGTCCCAGAAGTAATGCACTATATGCTCTAACTTTCTTTAATATTCTTCAATTCAGCTGAAATTTTGTGTATATAACAATTGAAGTTTTATCTATTATATACTGAAGTTTCAGCATCCCACATTTATATTAAGTCTTAATATGGTTGCTATAACAACATGGGGGTAGGGGTGGGTGGGGCAGGTACCAATTTTTCTAATTATGAAAAGATCTAAAGTGTTATTTTATTAATATTTCTTTCCTTTAAATGGTCAAAATGTTTGGGAAATTGTTAAATTTATTCAGCATGGTGTTAACCAAGTACAAATAATGACATTTAGCACTGTGATGTCATAAAACCACATTTCAACAGTCACGAATTCAAATACAGTCACAGTCTAGAATTTGCAAAAATGGCTGCAATTCTCACCTGATAACAGAAGGCCTTGCGTTTGGTGGCCTGATTTCATACTTCACTTGGACTCACAGCCACGCAAAACAATGCTACCATGAAGAAAGTATATTAGGAGTATATACCAGATAGAACTACAATTATAGGGTGGCAGAAGAGACGATTTGACCCTGGATGACAACTGCAAACATAGGAGGCAAAAACTCCACAAGTCAAAGTTGAAGAAATTGCCGAGAGTGTTTGACCTGACAGGCATCAAAAGTACATAACATGCAAAGGGCAATATTTTAAGAAAATGTGAAATGGGACATTGTACAATATACATCCATTAAATCTAGGATGTGCTCATAGTAATTAAAATGTATTTTTGAGCATACTTCTTATAGCTACACCAAATGGCATTTGTTGATTAATCATTTCATATTTTCAATTTTTTATTCCTTTTGACGTGACTGTATAACCTGCCCCGCCCTACCCAAACACACCAACTTGATTTTATTATAACATCAATATAGTTTTATCAGTCAACGTGGATTTTTTTAGAATAATCAAAATGTCTCTAAGGAACATTTACTGAAAATGTCATAGAAAAATATCAATTATTGATAAAGTTAGAGCATATAGTGCATTACTTCTGGGACAACCCTCGTATAACAGCATTTGCAATTCGGGCATTTTTATTTGAAAAAGTTAAATAATCGTAAAAACAAGAGAATAATAAAGCAAGTACCATGTTAGAACCGCAAACCTTGCTTTTGTAAGCATATAAAAATCCTTCCATATTATGTTGACTTAACACACAGATTCATCAAATCAATCAACGCTTATTAAAGCTACTTGTGATGATGGTATATTAGTCCATGGTATGACATTTCTAGGACGTCTAATTAAGGAGTTGGTGGCACCATATATGCATAATGATATTTGAGCTTATATTTAGATACCTACATGTGGCCCGCGTCTTATTTTTGTATAGCCGTGATAAATACGGCGGCCTTTTAGGCCGAATAATGCATGTCATTATCAGGGGTCAAAAAACGTGTAAAAAGTTTTTCGTATTTTTTTCATAATTTAAAGTACAAACATTAAAAGAAAATCACATGAAAATATCTTTAATATATACATCAAGTTTCTTGGCTATAATTTTGCGGTATGTGTTCCTTAAAATACCATATATATAAAAAATCAATGTTTCAACATTTTATGTCGTTTTGGAGATATTGGTGAAGCAATCAATATATTGGCACCTTTATTACCTGTGAATAACATATGGTTATAATATGTCCGTTTTTACTAAATTAGTTGTAATACATTTTGAGATATGGACTGCCGTATTCAGGGGTCAATTGCCAATAAAGGGAGACTCGTTGTTCTTCCTTGTCTAATACCGTCTGCGATTGAAAATTGTTGCATATGGTTGAACATGAATTGTTGCTTATATAAGGACCATATCATCAACATTTGATTGACTACATTGATCTTTGAGAAATGTCGGCAATCATGTGAAAATGACAAATATAATTGTTATATTATACTGTTTGTTACACATTAATAAAAAAATCAGAATTCTGAAGTAACAAAACATGAACGCACAAGTGGAAATGGAAAAGGCACAGCAACAAATGGAATGTGTTAAAGAGTATACTTATATAAGCTAGGTTCGCGTTAACGCCGTTTTTCGCGTTTTTTACGCAGTTAATTTCATCTTCACGCAAAACTGCAACACATCTTACGTATCGTGTACGCAAAAATCATATCCCCCAAACATACCGATGATGTATGTATGTATGTATGTCTGATTCGTGCATAATATTTGTGTTCCAGTTATTAAGCCAATCAAAATTCTTGTAGCAAACGTATGCGGCTAAACAGGGTATAGCTGCAGAATTTTTTCCGCAGGACCGTTCGTGTGAATTGATCGCTTATTTTATAATCTGCACTGTACAGCCGTGGAGAATCAACTTGTTCATGGTAAATGGAGGTAATCAACCCTAATATAGATGGTCACCATGTTAGATTCTTTTTAAATATTTCGAATGGCCACTTGAATCGGTGGGACTGCATTCAAATAACCACGGCTATTTGATGCCTACCGACTGCAGCAATCTGATGCAAGCACCATATCCGGATGTCATAAGGGGATTCCCCGTCCATAGCCAAACCGCCGATGAAAAAACGATAATTTCTTCGTTAACATGCAAAATGCCAACGCATATTTGTTACATACAACGAACGCCGAATATGTACTGTCAATGGACTTTATGTTGGAAACTATAACAATATGTCATACCACTCTTGGTGGTGACATAAGAAACCCTAGCAATCCCAAAGTCAAGCGTCTATCAACCCCTCCCGACCCACGAGCTAAGTATAAACATCATTCCCAGACCATTACACCAAGTAGCACTTCATTATACTCGAGTCATTACAACACAAATTGAATAAAAATACAAATTGAGAGCCAATACTCATAACAATACTAATAGTATATTGGATAATACAATATTTAGAATTTGGTCTTAATGCTTTGAGATAGATATAATTCGTTTAACGTTTAAAAGGGTCAGCATCCCACTGCAAACCTAAAGCCTTCAGTTTTAGCAATTTAATTGACAATGCCTAAAATAATCCCCACATCCTTCAGCATCTCGATTACACTTAACTTAAAAGTTCGCAAAATCCAGAAATTATTTTACAAAAAGAAACACTGTTCATTAAACAAAACAAAATACCTCAAATAAAAATCAGTGACTATAGCATTTGGATTCACTCTCATAAACCAATCCTCTCATGAAAGCTCTTATATAGAACTAATAATTCGTTTATAAATCACAGGTAATATTGCCTAACATAATGCATTCGCAAAAAAGTAACATCTCACATGAAAAATCAAAAACATAATAGCCTCATGAATATACTCACAAACACGCACGAATACCTCACACATAAATCGTAACTGATATAACAACTTCTTCAGTATAGTATATTCCTCGCTTATTATGTGGTACTGTATAAAATGCACTCAAAAAACCTAATACTCCACATAAAAACTTGGATTAATCAAACGTTATAGGATGCGCCTCACATAAAGAAAACAATATAGCATCATAGAGAGCACTATTTGAAAGGAATACATTTTATAAAATTTCAAATATTATACAGAATATAGAATGAAGTTAAAAGAAACTTGTACTCCCCTAAAATAAGCTTAAGTGTATGGATAGTACTCACAATTAGCAACGACCCAGGGACAATGACTACCACTCCACATAAAACATTAACAATGATATTGAACTTCTTCACTACTTCCACTGGCGGATTAGGGGGGGGGGCTGGGGGCCCGCCCCCCCCCCCCCTTGGGTGGGCCCAGAAAAAAAAATTGGGCCCAAAAAAAATTTTGGGCAAAAAAAGGCCTTAAGGCCCCCAAAAAGTCGGCCTTTTTGGTCATTACTGGGCCTTTTAAGGCCTTATTTTTTAAATTCAGGCCAAATTTTGAAGAAAAAGGGCCTCAAAATTTCAAAATTTTAGGGGCCCAAAATTTTTTCCCGCGCAAGCTCGGACGTTTTTTTCTCTGACCTGAAATTTGGGCCCCCCCCCCCCTTGTTGGTTCCCAGATCCGCCCCTGACTTCTTCAGCATAGAATTAACTCAGAATTGAGTAATACATGGTATTCAAGTATAAATTAAATTACCTCCTTCATATGTGGCATATAATTTCACCCAGAAACTAGTTTTTCTAGCAAGAACCGATATAAAAACAAAAGAGATATAGCCTGGGAGTAGCCATTTTGTCCCAAATACTATCCAAAATGTCATGAATATGTACGCACAAGTGCCAAATGCGAAAGACCAAAAAGACAAAACATAGCAAGAAATTGAAATGCCTAAGATCTCATTGCCAAATGGAAAGAAAATCCAACTATCCCAAATCAATATACAACGTGAAAGGAAAATGTATCTTACAAAAATTCGTAAAAGTGCAATTCGCATGGCTTTGGCGACATAGAGTTTGTGCACAAATGAATAATGCCTGATTTGATAAAAAGTTACAAATTATATAACCTCATTGGTACAGAATATACTCACCAAACGAAAACCTCATACCAGAACTCATGGCAAAGCATCTTGATGCAATGTTAAGGCATCTTTGATATAGAGTAAATAAAAATACCACTCCAGCAATGATGCAGCAATAAAGAATGCAATCAAAAAATGATACAATTGAGTAAACTCTAAAACAAGAATACCCTTATGTAAACTCAAAGATCATAAGGCCTCTTTGGTACAGAGTAAAGTCACAAAATCAATATTCCAGCCGCATAAAATATCACAAATACTGTAGGCTTTACTGTATAGAATATCACGGTGTTATAGCATGACGGTTACGACAAGGCGATTTGCAAAATTTTGCGGTAACGATAACAAAAAATGGCGGATGGGAAAGACAGCATGTCCTCTTTCTCGCCTGTAGGCAAGATTCTCAGATAAGATTTCCTTTTTAACGAGTTCCATTCGGTGACGTATATATGGATGGTTATAAAGAATGGGTCAAATCTGCCGAGTGGTTTACGAGAAGCGGAATATAAGGTGTAAACTTACCGACTGAGATGTCCAAGTTAATATTTTTTAGTGATTTCTCAGTATATGTGCCTCAGAGCCACTCAAACTATTAACAGTAAGTAAACTGTGTATAAAAAAGACATAAAATGACAAATCCAGAACAGGAACGTGGTCATATTGTAAATAATAAGGTTTCAAACGCAATGTCGTTAGACGACTACGTATAAATTCTATGGACGGTAACATATTGTATTAGATGTACATTATATATTTAGCGGACGGTTACGTGCATGTACATCTTTCAAGTTAAGGTTGCTAGTTCTGATAGCCTCTTTCCATGTAATTGTTATAATTGGTAAGAAATGGAATATTGAATTGCTTATATTTGTTTTCAGGACTCGCAAGAGACGCTCTTGTTTGAGCCTCTGTTTGAACGAAGTTCTGGTTCTTAGTCTATTTTTTCAGTCAGAATGTCTCCAATATTTGTGTTGGAATCAAACACAACTTCGGACGTAGCCATGTTTGTAGGCTGCCAATAATGAATACACGCCATCTTTATTTTGCACTGTAAACTAATTCCAATTCTGAACTTGGTGGGAAACGCCGAGGGAATCGTGAGGGAAAGATAACCAACGTGTGTACACGTACTGCGATCCGATAGCACAATGTCATTAACTGACGCATCCCTAATAGGGTCGAAGTACGGCAAGTACGTGCGTAGTATATGAGGTTTAAAGTACGTTGTGACACGATCTAATTACAGAATGGTATGGTAGCCATCGAATTTTGAAATTATTCAATTGTTTCAAGATCTTGCAATAGCATTTTTGATGATGCATGTATATTTCTATTTATAAGTTGTTCATGGTATATGTCATATTGTGCAAAACTACGTTTGTTGGACAGAAAAATGATCAAAGTTGATTGAAATCAAGGAGCAGATACGTGTATTTTCCTCAGTTAGTCAAATAGATGGCAAATGTACGGCAGGAAAACTAAAGAGTCAAGTTACCTTTGTCGGCAGCCATTGTATCATGTAAAGTTTATAGTCCAATGTTGAAGCTGTGCATCAATTTAAGGAGCATCAATCTGAAATTCAACTTTCTATGATTGAGAAGATCTATTTCAATAAGGGTATGGGAGGGTATTTAAATTGTAGAGGCAAGGAATTAAATACTCCCCTCCATAAGTTTGGCAACCTTAGCTCCCCCATTGAACTACGTGTTAAAGCCTATTAACGTTTGAAATTTATTTAACCTGCGTTAGAATTACATATAGTATTAATTGAAACGTAATTTGACTTAATTTCCAATACCTCCAAATTTTCCAAATTTTTTCCTCAATTACAATAGGTCGAAAATTGATGAGGGTGTACACTTTAAGCTTCTCAACTCTTGTAACGGGGAATGGTTGGGTTGCCATAAGTCATATGAGGAACGATCCATCCATCCGATTGCTCTCAAAATTGAAATTGTAAGAGATAATTAAATTTGCTAAATTGTCCGCTCGACAAAAATATGATTTAATTGTCCAGGCTTTACAAAAGTTAATGGTTTCAAATTCAATAAATTTTTAATGATCCTCTTATTGAAATAACACAGGTGGTTCAGTGAGGTGGTCAAAATTACTTTAACGCTCCCGTATCGCTAATCTTAACAACATAAGCGAGACAGTTAGCATGTAAAATGTAAAATCATTCAATTTTCTACTTAGAAAATATTTTTAATAAATGCTTTACTGAATAGATATTCCAAAATCTTAGTTGCCCCTAAGCCACCATTCCCCATTTGTTTAACATGGGATCTGCCATTTTTGTTAAATTTCATAAAATTCATCAATTTTGACATCAAATTTTGACCCAATGTAATGGAGATATGACATTGAAACGTTGCGGACTTCATGGGGAATAGAATCAAGATACAGCTTTATTTACTTTTATTATTGGGATTTATTTTGTTCCCCGCTTAGAAATTAATCGTTTAAACAAATGTGGGGGTTTACATGCAAACCTATGAGGAAAACCACTGGTCCTTAAGTATATATTGTCCTTGAGTATATATTGGAACCTTATTAACTCACATTATATTCTCATCTGACCGAGCGTCTGTGTATATATATCAAATATACATCAATTGTAAAGTTGCTTTAAGTTTATAAATGCGTCAAACGCGACTCACTGTGCGACTGAAAATGCTATTAGGCGATGAAAAAACTGAAACCCATAATGAATAAATAGCTATACAAGGAGTAAAATAGGGTCATTTACCTGGTTTACATGCGTATGTACACAGAACATACTATATATTCAAGACAGACATTTTTTGCGTATAACATGAATAAGGTATGACGTTTCTCAAAAGCAATAAAAGTGTTTTTGAAACGAAGGTTGTTTTGTCTCGTTGTACATAAAAAACGTATTTTGACGCTAGGGCTTAGTCCGACAAACACATTCTCTAAAAGAAATTAACACTCCCCTCCATAAGTTTGGCAACATTAGCTCCCCCATTGAACTACGTGTTAAAGGTAACGGGAAATGGTAGGTTTGCCGCAAGTCATATGACAGAATATCTATCCATCCGAGTCCCTGCAAAAATACGAGTAATGCCTAGGTCACATAGCCGCCGGGCGCCGGCCGATGAGTAGTCATCGGCCGATTTCTAAATCGACCGGGCGCCGGTGACTTTTCACCGATGTCTTGATCTAATCGTGAGTATGGTCACATTAGTAAAGGCATCGTACGGCGCCCGCAATCAATTGAATCTGAAAGACATCGCACGTGTATCGCAAGGCTATCTGCCGATGGCCGTACGGCACCCGCCAGGACATCGGTCAATCTACAGGCCTCTAGATTTATACTAAATTCTTGTATGACCCAGTATGACTAGTCTAGTACTGTTCCACATGGCGTGAATGCAGGATTTGAAAACGAAATACTTCGATAGACAGGACTTCCAGGATAATAATGTTTGCATGCAATAAAAATCAGAAAAAGAAGATCCTCTTTTGAGTAAATAGGTTCAATATTTAGAAGAAGAAAAATGCCGACAAGGGGTCCATATTCATAATTTTTCAAATTGTTTGATTGATATTTTCACTATCATGGGTACTTCAATTGAAAGAAAACATATTGTTTTAATAAAAACACGGTATTTATGCCCAGAAAGTACTCATGGTGAAAGATATGACCGTCTAAAATCACTTGCCATACTGCACGAGGTCTTTTCATCAATGTGCACCCTGACCTTAATTCATTTTTAGATCTTTCATATAAACAAATACTTTGTCTACCTGTCCATCCGATGGTATTAGCAAAATTCCCTATTTCTGCATCTTTCTTTTGTCTGTTCTCGTAAAGAGAATTTGTTTGGTCATAAAAATATATCTTTAATGAAATTGGCAATTTTTTCTTCTATTTCAAGTGGAGTACCCTCTTCCCTCGACACATCTAAATCTTCCAAAGGCCTTCCTCATATATGGCCCATTGGCCTTATCCCCATTATCCTTAGTCTTTGGCATATTAACTGTAATTGAGACAGTGAACTTTATTTTTAAAATAAATGATTTGTAATGGTATATGCATGAGTGAATATACGCATAAAAATGTATCACTCTATTCAATGTGTATGACAGACATACACGATTAATGTCAATATAAGAACGACTAGATCAACCCACCCACCCAGCCATTCAAATTCAAATTCTCTCAGTAAGCCTAATCGTTCCATTTGTGTTTTATAAAAAATCTCTGACTGTGTGTAGTAATTATAATTCCTTACCTCATTATTTTTAAAACCGTTATATCACTTTATAAGTAATCATTATTAAGATTTATCTAACAAATCAGCACGCAAAATCCCAAGATGACCGTGCGATGCCACCGGGCGCCCGTAAGATAATCGTACGATGACCGGACGGGACACGGCCGGGTAGGTACCGATGAGTTTGGTTGAGAAAAAATCGCCAAGACATCGGCAACTTTTATCTCCGCGATAAAACTCTGCCGGCGCCCGTACGATGTCTAAAAATCGGCCGATGAGTGGCGATCATCGCCCGGCGCCCGTACGATGCCCGGGCTCGCCGGCAGATTTTGAACAAAATACTCATCGGCCGGGCGCCGTAGTGAAAATCGGAGCCTATGTGACCAAGGCATTGGGCAGGCAATTGAATTTGCCAACTTTATTTAACAAAAAAATGATATGTTTCTTCAGGCTCAACAAAGTTATGGGGCTTTAAAGTCAAAATTGTTTTTCAAAAAACCTCTCCCATTGAAATAAAACAGGAGGCTAAAAATTATTTTCAAAAGTGACTTTGAAGCGCTGTAACTTTAGTATTCATCAAATAAACTAAACACTTAGTGTACAAAAAAGTAAGACAATTCAATTTTCTATATAATTTTTTTTTTCTGAATCTTTTACTGAAAAGATTTCCTGATATCTGATTTGCCCCGAACCCTCCATTTCCCATTGGATTAAATGGGAATGACGATTTTCAAAAATTCATCAAATTTATCATCAATTTTCGACCTATTGTAATATCCTAGATGCGAGTAGAAATAATCCTGATTTACGTTATTAAAAATTCAAAATTCAGTCAAACTGATGTCATATTTCTTCTAGGTCGGGGATATTCCCCATAGATGATTTTTTGATGATGATGATGGAAAATCACAAAAATGGAAATCTTTTCTTGTGTTGGCCAGATAATATTTTCTTTTAGTGGACAATTTTAAATTTGTATAACTATCAGATACATAAGGGTAATATGAAAAGTGAACCACTAAAACTGATAAATATTCAAGTTTAAGGCAATTTTGTATTACCCTGCCATGTTATTTCCCCCGAATCAGCCACCTGGTGGCGAAATTGGTAACTACCTACTCGCATCTGAGTAATTGAGGAAAAAATTGAGAAAATTTGGAGATATTAGAAATAAAGTCAAATTACGTTTCCATCAATATTATAAGTTATTTCGTCGCCGGTTAAGTAAATAAAAATTCAAACGTAAAGAGGGTTTAACACGTAGTTCAATGAGCTAAGGTTGCCAAACTTATGGAGGGGAGTGTATATCCAACTTTTGAAGAAAGTTGTTTCAACATGAGGTAAAATTACTAGGTGACATAAATTGAATAAGTGCATACAGCAGTAACGGAAATAGTGGCACTACTCAGGTAAGTTAGATTTACTCGAATAGAAGAACATTTTTTCATTTGTTGCTTGCTTTTGCCAGATTTATATTTGAATATTCGATACTTACTGGCCAATTTGGTAACATTACTGAACTCAGAAAATTCCACACATTTTGATGCATAGTTTGTTTGTTTTCAAATTGAACAAAATAACTAGAATGAAAATTGTTAAAATGATTCTGAGACTGGGTTTTCGAGGGTTTTGACTAGCAACATACTATCTAGTATGCGTAGCTAATTATACCTCGCAAAATATTGCAGAAAATAATTATGACCGGAAGTAGGTATCATATCTGTGATAGAAGATACTTAATACATGTTTAAATAATTATCTAATGATGGGCTTACTGCAAACTAGTTGAAAAGCATTATTTGGTTATTTTTTACAAAAACACATGGATGCATACCCACGGTGATACCTTGCGCTACAGCTGTGTAGCAGATAGTGCCATCGCTGCTTTTAAAGAATTGAAAGGGTTAGGTTCCCTCATTTACACCTCGGAATAGCCTGACAACAGTAAAGTCGGATACCGTTGTCACAAATGGCGGACATAACCGTCGCTTCAATTAGATTTTCATGAACTGTATGTTTAATAGAGCACCTAGACCAAATTCCTTTGGAACAACAATAAATCAAAGTGTTTTTATACTCATTGTACAGTTAATAATGTTCTACCATCGAAATCAAGTCTTTAATTTAACCGATCAAAATGAGATACGGGACAACGGACACTGTAATTACCATATGCCGCTGTCTTTCTAAATTACTCAAATTCAGATTCCGTTGTCATTGACGATATTGAAGACGTTTTATTGCGGCGATTCACGACCAAATTTGATGGAAAATGGGATTTCATATAATACACTATCACAAGAGCTTATAAGCATGCACAGAATTAGCGACGATAAAATCCCACTAAATGAGGACCAAGTGATTAAACAGTTGAAGCGACGGGTATGTCCGCCATTTGTGACAACGGAATCTGATTTTACCGTAGTCAGGCTATTCCGGTGTGATTTAGTAATAACCCAAAAATTCCCAAAAAGGGCCTTGGTTAAAATTTTGCGTCTACCTTGGTTTTTGTTAAGCCCGGTCTTTTAAGACAAACCACGCCCACTGTAGGGACGCCCTACGCTGACCGAGTGCCATCATCTATCAACCGTATGGGAACGGTAGTTTCTATGTTTCCTATGTCGCCGAGCAATTGCCGTAGATGAAATGTAACTGAGGCTAGGCATAAACAACCTGACCGACAAAAATAAATAAGGCATGTTTGATTTTGTGTGTACTCGTTCGGGAAGATATTTAACTTTCTAATAACGTTAAAAGATTTTCGAACAGTGCTAAATTTTTTTCGTAGTCAATCTACCCATATAATTGATCGGTTGCAAAATGTTGTTTTTTACACATTTGCTTTGATCATTTGCTCCCCTGTAGTCTAAAAGTGTCGAATATTTCTATGAGCATATGCTTCTCGAATGTACGTTGTCCCATTGATCTTACTCAATTCACAGTTAACCCTAATTATTATTATTTTTATAATCTGTTTTATTTCATTATACGATAAACAAATACAAATAGTTGCTGATATGAGTGACCAATCGCTATGAAAGGATAGTATTATAGGTTCACTCTTAGTTTTTTAAATATACCATGTATGTGAAAAAGATTTATTTTTCTGACAAAAGGGGTTTGCTGGTATTTGCTTGGTAATGGTGATGGGGCAAAGAAATAAGAAAATCTGTTTCAGCAAGAGGAGGCCGTCTTGAGCATTAAGTGGACTTGTCTGCTAAGAAATTTGTACATGCGAGACACAGTTAGCCATGTTGAACAACTGGTTAAATACAAAACCTGGAGGATCTTTATGAGGTTTACCTTTAACTTTGCCAAAAACAAATTAAACCTGAATGATGGTTTAGTTTTAATGCATTACAAAATTATATTTCATACCAGTTCTTATTAGTTTAATCCTAGTTACAAATATATATCATATATCATCATAGTTTTACAAAACGCGACACATTTCCCGTTTTTGAAGCATACCGATGTCTTGTTTGTTTAGTATAGAAGACCCGGATATGTCACCTTCAACTTATGTATTCAGTGTTAGTTGCTACTTGAATACACATATTATCGCATTTGACTCGATTGCTAGCAGCTACATGTATCATGATGCACGGCATGTAGCTCGTATTCATATTCAAACGTGTTGACCATAAAATAGTCGATGTGTCATTTTCTGAACCTTTGAATCTGTAAAAACACGATGTTTTGTTGTGGAATCACTATCATAAAGATTTTATGAAGTGATTTAGCTGGGTTTGACAAAGGGCAACCTTGGGGAAAAATTATATATGCCAATGAAGGTGTCCATTATCTAAAAGCGATATTTTGAAAGCCTTTGACCATACTACTTTGCTTAATAATAAACTTACAAACTATGAAATCAACTGTGGAATAGTGGTAACATGGTTTAATAGCTAAGACAGTAAGAACACCAACACATTATCTCATTCAACCATACTTCAATATTCACTCATGGTGTGATTAAGGGATCTGTTTCATGTTGTATATTTTTCTATACTTTAAACATAAATCATAAATCAAGTAATTTATGGATTTCTTTGTCACTATTGGTGATGACACACATCTAACGAGCCGTATTTCATCATACAAAGCGTTGATATCTCTAAATATGCTGAACTTGCATATTTTTGTATATTTTAACATTACATGTATCTTGTTCATTGATGCTGAAAACATGGGTCCCCGGGTCCCAGGGTTATCATTTTTCCTTTCTAAGATATGCTAGAAATTCAATAATTGGCCACCCAATAAAATTACCAAGAATTTATGGAAACCACCAATTAGTCATCCTTTGTACTGCAAGAGCTCGATTCACAAAATATTTTAGATAAATGCGAAATACAAATGATAAATATGCAAATTTGCATATATGTACAATTTCTAATAAGTTATCATTGTATCTTTTAATATTACCATATATCTGACTGACCCTGAAAACATTTTGGCTAACTTGCATATAATGTAGTACATTGGAATATCATAAATTATTCTTGTATCTTTTTACATTATCTTCTTCGTTGAGTCTGAAAACATGGGTAAGGGCACAACAATTGTGATGCTATCATTATTACTTTTTAAATTATGAAAGATATTCCGATAATGCTGGACTAATTTGCATATATAATTTTCCCCAAAATAAGTTATTATTGGCAACCTATCTTAAATCAATAAAGAAACCCTTAATTAGTTAATTAGTCAGTAATTTTCATTGTATTACAAGCTTGATAAATAGAAAATACCTGAATAAATAAATGTGATATTTCAATTATAAAATATGGTAAGTTGCAATTATGCACTCCATCTAATAATATCTTATTCATTAACCCTGAAAACACAAGTTTAGACAAACCAATTATGTTGCTATACTTTTTACATTTCAAGATATAGAAAACAATCACTATTTCAATAATGGCTTCGCTAATTAGCCTATATCATTTTTTCCTCACACTAACTTTTTGTCCAACCCAGCTAAATCTCTTCAGGAAACCCTTATCGTCATGAATTGAGCAAAAAGGGTCGTGTTTTTAACAATTGATAGGTTCACTATAGGATACATAGGAGTGACAAATGGACTAAAATTGCAATCACACAGTCAGCCGGCAGCCAGCAGTTGCATTCGTGTAGGCTACTTTAGTCATATTGTACACAGTTACCCTGACTTAAGTGGGTAACGTACACAGAACACATGATAATCCTTATATATGTGTGGGCAATATACTAATCTAGTACAAAAAGGCTATGAAACAACCCTTATAGGTGTGACGAAATAAATTACCAAAATATGGGTGGGCAACGTACATAATTCAAGAGATACCCCTTATGTTGGTGGGGAACGGAGGCAAACCATTAAATAACCCTAATATGTTGATGGGCAACGTAGACACACCATAAGATAGGTCTAATGTAAATTTGCAACGTACGCAAAGCAATATCAATTTAAATCTAATGTTGGCTAGCAACTTTCAAAAAACAGAAAACAATCGTAATGTATATGGGCAGCGTAGACAAACCATGAATAACCCTGATAAAGATGGGAAACGTTCGAAAACCATGAAATGACCCTTAGTGAAACACGAAATGACCCCAAAGTGGGTGGGCCACGTACACAAATTTTGCTAAATGTAATACTACATACGAATTCTTATAGGACATGAGCTGTTTAAATATATAATCAGGCTTGCCTACAAAATTAAATTAACTTATGGTATCAAACAAAAGTTTTCTTTCCTCTGTATTTTTATAGACTATATCCATAGAACTTCTTCAGTTACTGTGTCGGGAAATTTGAAAATTTAAAGGCATGTATCAAAAGTTGGTGGTATATGAGGTCCAAGTAAACTGCCCTGTCTCTTTATAGATGGCGCTAATTAATGGACTTAATTGCCTCTTTGGTTAATTTCTTTTGTGAAAATCGTCATCATTACTCAAAATTTTAATATTGTTCCAGTCTTTAATGGGTTTGTCATATTCCAATCCATGTTCAGTAACTGAGTTGTGGAGGCAATGAATTATGTCCAGAGGGCATACCTTACCTCATGGGAAACTTGGCATATTGCAGCAAGAACAACAGGACTGGGGGATGTTAAACAATTTAAGCTATCGATATTTTTCACAACGTAACTGTGAACCCAAAGCCATATGAATCAATACTGTAATGTACAGTGCGTCCCAAAAAACGCCACAAAGAAAAACATTGTAAAATCACAAAACCAGTTATGATAACATACATTTCATTTAGTTTATCATGAAGCCAGGTGTCTCCCCTTTCCAAAGATAGGTCATATGTTCATATCTGATCATCGACCACTGAGATATCATTGTTTTTTCGTACATGGGTGAAAAGGCCTTTATGTCAAGTTACATGTATGAAATATCAAGCAACTGATCCTTATTGTGCAATCGGGTAAATCATTATGTAATTGGTACTGGGGAATAAATTCTTGTCACAAGATTTATATAATACAAATTCCTGATTTAGATTTACTAAGAAAAACGGAAAAACGAAAAGAAAATTTTACTTTAAGTGCTCATCAGTATCCTTGTTGGCTCAGCTAACGAAACACATGGAAAAAGGAAGTGGCATAAACAGTCGTTGTCTGTCATCTTATGAAAGATTACTTATGAAAAATTACACTTCTTAAGGTTAAAGAAGGTCAAAAAGGTATTTTTTCAACTTGCTTCAAATTGACCAATTTTTCAAAATCATCTACAAGTTATTAGAAGTTCAAATCTGAGTTTGAATTTGAGATTTAACCTTCAATGACCTTCTGAAGGTCAGAAAAGGTCAAAGGGTCTTTATTTCAACTCAAATTAACCAATCTTTTTTCAAAATCATCTACAAGTTATCAGAAGTTCAAATATGACTTTAAAGGACCAGGTGCAGTTATTGGCAAATATCCCTATGGTCAAAAAGAATCATTCGTAGTTGTAACATGAAGAATAAAATGTCATATAATACTTTGGGAAATATTAAAGTGCTTGGACACACATAAGCTGAGATAGGGATCATTTCGTTCAGTAAGGTTGTATTGACTTACATGGGGCTGTGCACCGTTGACTTAACATGAGGATATCAGCAGATCCCAATAGAGGCCATTGGTTTCCATTGATTATCACAGAAATACCAAAAATACACTATGACCTGAATCGATTGCAAACTTAATAATTTCACAATACGACACAAATGGTTTATCTCATCAAATGTGCAAATATGAAGTTTGCAATCGATTCAGGTCATACTTAAAATTAAAAGATTGTACATTTTTTCATCATTCTTTTCCCTACAAAATGGCTATAGAAAAATGCTCCATAAACAACTTTTACACTTATCAAATATCATACAAGTTTGTAAAACCAAAGATTATACTATTATTATATTTCATTATGTAGTAACATATTTGGATAAGATGCAGGGATGCGTAGGATGTAAATGGATTTTGACAGACACAAAAATACTTCCTGGTTTGGAATCTATGCCTCTACACTTCATGATTGAATTATGACCCTTATAAGTGGCCTATACATCAATACAGTGCTGAATATAGGTCAACAAGATACTATTGTGTATATAAACGTAATAATTGAAGCAGAATACACATTTTGAAAAATCAGATGAATTATTTTTTGGTGTATAAGGTCCTTTGAGATTTGACCATCAATGACCTTCTCAAGGTCAAAAAGGTCAAAAAGGTATTTTTCAACTTGCTTCATATTAACCAAGAATCCTTTTTCAAAATCATCTCCAAGTTTTTCAGAAGTTCAAATCTGACTTTACACATTTTGAAAAATCAGATGAATTATTTTTTGGTGTATAAGGTCCTTTGAGATTTGACCATCAATGACCTTCTCAAGGTCAAAATGGTCAAAAAGATATTTTTCAACTTGCTTCAAATTTAACAATTTAAAGTGTCACAATTGACCAATGATTTCAAAAAGTAGATGTTTGAGTTTAGTGTCAACATGAAGCCTAGACATTGCTTTTGAACCTCAGATGGGCCAGTTGGGCCACATAAATCCATAACTCCAGATAAGAAATCAGGCGTTTGCCCATTTGCCCATTGACTAGTATGGTGGCGTAAATTAGGGCTGTTTTGCCGATATGATAGCCAAACTACAAAACAAGCCAAAATATATAAAGGTATTTAAGGCTTGAATGAATGTTTCTATTTTTAAGGCTTGAATAAATGTTTCTATTTTTACATAATACTGTTTCAATATGGTCCTTTGATTGCTTATTTTTTAGATTCAAAGTACTTAATGGAATTATGAATCTGATTTAAATCATATATTTGTCCAATTCTGTAAGGTTTGAATCCACACTGATTGAATGTTATTAATAAATAAACAAAACGATTCGATATACAGTACGTCGATCTATCTAATTAGGCAAGAAACGCCCTCGTTCAAAAGGTTGTAGTTTTGGCTTCAGGTTGTAGTTCAGATCACCTCACAACGAGGACAGTCCAGTTGGTATATAATCCAAGCCGTCAACTAAGATTCTAGTAGCCTTGTATCCTTTTTTTATGTAGATGCAGAGAGAGAAATAAACCTGATACGAAGCATCAAGCGAAAGATCTTAAAAATCACTGGAACAGTCCCGGCTAATAGAAAGGGCGCGATGAACCTGAGATTACTACAGAATGGATTTTTTACGACGTGTCTTTTATTGCTGAGTGTAGGTTCAAGTCTAGGAGGGACGGGCAGAATCTCCGGACTAAAAGGTATGTATATAACAATGACAGTTGAACTGCCGTTGTCTAAACAAATTATGACCATACAATTGCAATAAGTAATAATTTTACTTTTAATTTTATATTAGTTTTGAGTTTTGAGCAAAGTATTGAGCTATTTGAAAGACTGTATTTTGGATTGCAGTTCCCATATCGAGTATTATTTCGTAAAGTATGTCCATGTGCGGCCCATTCCATTGTTTCACATTAGTTAAACCTAATAAAGAAATCATTAGATATTCATCGAGCAGTTTGCATTGTATCATTATAGAAAACCCAGAATAGACATAAAACGACAAAAAAACGTAGTGGCCCGTCTTGCCTTAACATCCTTCTTACCCCACTGTCCCCTAACATCATTGTGGGATCCACAGCCTTTACTATCCTCTCAAAAGCGTTAGGTAAAGAGGGACTCTGATTAATCAGAATGCCCTAACATTAGCAAATTTGGATGTGGCCGTGGCATCCCTTATTTCATTACGACGGATCTGAATGAATATCGCGTCTTAAGCTCAGTGTGATCGTATGGTCCGGATTTCTTGTTTAAGACCAAGAAAATGGAACACAGCGACAGTTTTTGCTGGCATCCATCATTCACAAGTACCCATAAGCCTATGAGCGCATGCGCGTTTAGTTTATATAACATGATATGGTTTGTCAACCTACCCTATGTATGCACGCGTTGTTTACGGGTATGTAGGCGTTAATTACGTCCGTGCAGACGTAATTTACGCCCATGTAGGCGTTCTATACGCATTTAAACAAATACAGGTGTAAACTAACGGCGTTAAAATGTTCAATAGCGGGTGTTATAATATAAGACATTATTTACCACGCGTTGCAAAACATCTATACGCCCATCGAGTTTATTTTAGCGCCGTGAATTATGAACCAATCAGCATCTTGCTTACATAATGATACAATGCATTCTAGCTGAAAGTGCAACTCCAAGATAAACTCACAGTTGTGGCAGGAACAATTATTGCAATTGATAGCATAATTATGAAACATTATTTCTTTTCTGGCTATCTTGGTGCACTATTTGTGTAAATGTGAAATATGAACATCGCATATTAAATGAGTTATGTATTCCTGAAAATAACATGTGACTCTAAAGAGGACTGCATAAAGATTCCAAAAAGTACACATCTCCCTAATACCAAAGTACACATTACATGTAAATTCAATTTGCCTTTTTTTGGTTAAGTCTAACAATCTTGAACGAGTATATTTAAATACCTCAATGCAACACACTAAAATGTAAGCGGGCTTCTGATTGTTATTTACTTGCGCAAGGATCTTGGAGTTGCTCTTTTAGCAAGATGCATTGAATCATTATGTAAGTAAGGTGGTGCTGATTGGTTCATAATTTACAGCGCTAAAATTAAACTCGACGGGCGTGAAGATGGCGTCAGTCATAGGGCAATAATAGTTTGTTTGGCACTGAGTTTGAGTTTAAGCTTAAAATAAGAGGTTTAAATATGCACCCCCATATATGTAGCTATATTGTAACCAGAGGAAGAGAGCTTGTTACCAATTTTAGCTGAATATAAACGACAAAGATCAACCAAGAGTCTAGGAATGAAGGTATGTACCATATATATAATAATATACTCTGCTCTAATGAAAGCTTGTAGCGATATCGAAGTATTTACATTTCATTTCCATTATACTTTCAAAGAACACATAACTTTTTAGCACAGGATTTCATTCGTTGTTTTCATTGTCTGATAAGTGTTAGATCATACGGTACATGTACTTCTTGCGTTCATCTCATTTTTGCGTCCTAGTTGGAGCTCCATGTTGTTTTGATGCAACTAAAACACATCAGAATGTCAGAACTATCTTTAAAGCCAATGGATTCACTGATTAATATTTATTTTGCTGACTTAACATCTTGTTTTCAATTCTATGATATGGGAAAGTACATGTTAAAGTTCAAATCATGTTTTTCTTAAACCAGTGTATGTCACCCTACATTATTAACTTTGACCTCAAAGCGTTGGTTTGTCCCGAATTCACCGGTAGTGATGTTGATAAATACCGCATTAAAATTAGAGCATTCAAAATTTACAATGGGGGATGTTCTGGATCGCTTAAATGTGATATATCATGCCTAGAAAAAGTAGATATGCAGGACTTCGAAACGGATCATAAGCTCTTTTTTATTTGACCTGTATGGAATGAACAGTACATATGTGATTTTGGCATCTGATATTACTATTTTCATCATCGAACTTTATATAAAAATAATATCTATTTATTTGCAGTTTACAAATTCTGGATAAAGAATCTAAACTAAATACAGGACTCGGATTCCGTGCTGTTGAATGTTACTTCGGATCATGTATGTCAGTGCTATCCCAAAATTAAAGAGCTCTCTGAGCTCTGCATTACAGATATGGAACGGAGTAAATGTATACGGAGTGAATATTCTCGTATAGGATGGATATTTCTTCCACTGTTGCTTATTACTATGGAAGCCCCAATTAATCGTCAAGTTGGAATAATAAGTCAAGGAGATGCAGAAAATGTCACTGTAGCCCTAACGGCCCTCGCTATAATGGATGTAATAGAGTCGATGCTAAAGTCAGTTGTGTCCCCGTCCCAATCAATTCAGATCTTTATCGTGTTGGTTAACACGAGGAAAGATTTTTGGAGTGCGGTTGTATTTGTAACGTTCATGGGTTTTGTCACCGCTGGTGTTATGCTCACGTTGGGATTAACTCCGTGTGGAGATTTCATACAGATAGCTTTCGATATGAAAGAAGATGAACGAATTATCTTCAACATGGGAATCGCCTCTGTTTGTTTAGCAGCGTGTATTGGAAATATAGATGTCGGTTTAAAGGGTCTGTTATCCAAAAGATACCACATTAGATATTGTTTGATGTCCGGGATATTAAGACTCTTATTGAAGATAGTCGTCACCTTTGGCTTAATGCAGACTGATTTGGCATCTCGGAACACTATTCTAATTCCAGTGATTTCACAATATGCGTGTATTTTATCTTCAACTGTATTCCTTATCGGGGCCTACATAAAATTGGACATTTTAGGCGAGTTACCCGCCTCAATTCCAACCCAACCTCCATTGGATTACTTGAGAATATTGCGGATGATCTTACCAATGGGGGCGAAAGAGTTGACAGAGAGACTCGAACCGTTCATATTGTACGCCATTCTTCGTCATACTGCGCGGAATGATAGAGATCGAAATGATGTGATTGGATATCTTTATGTTGTTCATCAAACTGGATTCATGTTGATTCGAGGCCTGTTTGCTACAAACCCATTAGTAACTATCTACCTATCGAACACGAAAATGTTTGACTATAGGGAAAAATATCATAGACTTGTGATATTCACCATAGCAACAGTAACCATAGTACAAGCCATTATAGTCAGCTTTGCGTGGATACCACAACTAACAAGATTTTTATTTGTAGACTATTTGAAAGTGTCCGATGAAAAATTCAATCTTGTCACTTATCCTTTCAAACTTTGGACTTTCAGCCCTATCATCTACGGTCTTTACATGTTCTCTCTCGGCGTGGTAGTCCATAGTAAGGATACAAAGATACTACTCGTATGTTCAGTTGTACAGCTGATACTTTCAGGGTTATTGCCATATTTGTTTTCCCTCATAAAAATGTCGGGTCTGATTTCGGGCACAATGTCTGTTTTCCTAATAAATACTTCAGCTGCGTTTATATTACTTGTGTACAATTATATCCATGGTAAGATCGGGAAAACTGATTAATTAAAAAAAAGTATAAAATATTTCATTCCTTTAAATTGGCAAAATGCAGTCTTGTAGATTTCAAGTATGATATCACTTTGTCTGATTTTTTGTATGTTCAATGTCTAAAAATCAAGATTATTTCTACGTGCATCTAGTCTTTAATAGATATGAGTTAAATCTAATCAATTGTGACCAATGTCTTTATTATAGTATTATACCGATTATACCATGTTTTTGCTTGATTTATTTTGTTGAGAATTAATTTTGATGTAATATTTTCATGTTTAATGTTAAAATTATGTTTTTCAGTACATGTAAATTAATGATATTAGAAATATGTTCAAACTATTTTAGCAAATACTGTACGAATGTGGTTAACAATAAATAACCTGAGCAAATAAATCATTTCTGTTATATCTGTAAATTCTTATCAACTGGTGCTCCCTATGTTTTGAGCGACCTTTCTAGTATAGTCATTATCGCTCCATGCATTCCAGGATGATATGGTTTATAGCTTTTTCTGTTACGATGGCATTGAGTGCATTGAGTTTAGCGTTGACTTGCAAAAGTATTCACTTTTTGATCTCAGAACACTTTACAATGATATAATTTGCATCATCCTTTCAACCATCGACATTCATTCCTTCAACCATTGACATTCATTCCTTCAACCGCTGACCCTCCATTCAACCATTGCCCGTTCATTAACATTTCAATCATTGGCTGCATTTCTTCTATCAACAATTCATCCTCATCGATTTTAATATTGAGCCTCATCCCTTTAACCACAGAATCTCATTTTGTCAAACATTGACTCAAACGTAAAATTGAACTTTACGTAACATTAATTATCTGCTCACATGTCCTTTACATGAATGTTGAAATAATACTTGCGAATAAATCGACAAGCTAGTAATCCGTTTATCTTTCCGATGTTAAATAAATTTAGATATGTGATAATTAAGTAAATGTGTTTTTGATGCCATGTTGATAGTCGTATTTCTTGGCCGAATCTGGCTTAATTGAATTGAGCCCCGACGACAGCGTGTCAATGTTTGGTGATTTTGACAAATTCAACACGTTTAATTTAATCATCCGAGATACTGTAGTTAACAATGAACATTCGGAATTTAATTTGTCATCCATTCTGATACTCATAGCATCTTTCATCAGTTTCACTTATGATATTATGAGGCATATTCTATGATCCGAGCACGTCAGGTGGGAAGAGTTATAATTGATATATAACTAATAAGTGATAAGTGTGATAGTTCTCATGTAATCATTTACCTAATGTCAATACATTACATAATAGGCATTGTATTTAACAGCAGATATTAGAACAGACATAGGTAAACAAGTTTTATGACCCCAATTAGATGAAATATGAGCTGAGATGAAATATCTCAAAAATCCTCAGTTTTTGGCTCTCCTTGATCGCCAAATCAAGCTCAATATATCATGGCATCTCAGGACTGAGAAGAATTGAGATGTCATGGTTTATCTTGATGAATATCATCCTATGGACATTTAAGTGGATTGGAAGCCTGTTGTGCTTTTTAACAATAGTATTTACATTCATTCGTAGATTACAAAGACCATGAATGCATTAGAGAGTGTAACGGAACAGTGCGCACGTGCGAGTATGACTTCACGGTTGAGTGGTACCACGTGCTTACCAAGGCTTGTTATAACTGTCCGTTCAACGCCACAGATTGCGCCCGACCTCATTGTGTGGCGGCAGATGGCGCTGAGAAAGCTGTATTGACAATCAATAGAATGATCCCCTCGCCATCAATAATTGTAAGTAAAGGGTATATTTTGTGGGTTGATATATCAGTTGTTGTTAAAGCAAACGTTTTTAATGAGCTTGATTTGACTTTATACCATTTCACTTAACTTGCACATTTACAGAATGCTACAGGGTTCATAAAAAGGAATTAATGCGGTATATCTTTTTGGTGCATATTTTATGAATCGATATGTATCCATAGCTCCGGACATCCGAATGCCAGATGTTAATAAAAATAAAGACGTGTGTTAAGTTCAAACGTTTTCATTTGTTTCAGGTATGTAGGGGCGACACCATCGTAGCTAATTTGCATAATAAGATATCCAATGGGGAAGGGACGTCTATACACTGGCATGGTCAGCATCAAGAGAATACACCACACATGGACGGCGTTTCTATGTTAACACAATGCCCTATACCACCACACACATCATTCCAATACAAGTATGTACACACTAATACTACGCTACCGGAGGGGGGAGGGGACGTCTATACACTGCCATGGTCAACATCAAGAGAATACACCACACATGTACGGCGTTTCTATGTTAACACAATGCCCTATACCACCACACACATCATTCCAATACAAGTATGTACACACTAATACTACGCTACCGGAGGGAGGGAGGGGGGGGTGGTTCACCGCGTGTATCCTACAGCTGCCCCATCAGTAACCTATATGTACCCATACCTACCAGTCAATATGCTACCATTGAGATTTTTTCAACAAATGTTTCATTAATGAGCATTTTTTAATAGCCTGAAGAACTAATGTTATCTACAGAGTATAAGCCCACTCCAGGATTTTTAAACCTAAGAATTCAAAAACTGGTGTATATTATATTACCGACCCTTTTTCTATATTAACCAGGTTTAAGGCTGATTATAGAGGGACACATTTCTACCACGGACATTCAGGGTTGCAACGTGCTGATGGCATATTTGGCCCATTAATCGTACGTGAAGAAAACGCTAGTGACGCACATAGTGGTAACTATGACTACGACTTACCGGAACACGTTGTTATGGTTACCGATTGGCTAGTTGAGATGACGGTGAACAGATTTACTGCACATCACAATGACGACGGAGACAATAAACCAAAATCTATGCTTATAAACGGTATTGACAAGTTCTAAGCTATTCACTGTAACCCGATCCAAGTAACCAGCTGTAGTATTTTAAATTCATATTAATATGGAACTGGTAAAAGAGATATATTTAAATATAATATGATAGGCTTTGACATTAACTTTTCGTCTGTAGTAACCATGATCAATTCATAGACTTTTGTGTTCAAAATGAATAATTTCTATGTTGGAGTTGACAATATGCACGTGATAAACTTAATAAACTTTATGTCAGTAATTTTTCAAGCTTCGATAACTTAAGAAAATGATGTGATATTTTTTACATCTTGACTGTAATCAGCTTAACTTGATCACATATCGACTTGACTTGGATGTAATTTTAGGCAAAGGGGCTTGGAAGTTGCACACCGACGCCGAAACTGGTGAAGAAGCATACACTCCCAAAGAGGTGTTCACTATTGCAAAGGGCAAGCGATACAGGTTTAGGTATGTGTCGTTGACTTCAATGACTTACTTATTGAAAAAATTCAAAAATTTTAAACCTCCTTTACACACACTTCAGTTTTCGGTTACCGGTTACCGCCACTATACTAAATGTTGTCTACTTGTTCCTATATTTTTACAGAATGATCAACAACGGCATCCTTAACTGTCCAATACAGGTATCAGTCGACGGACATAACCTCACTATGATAGCAACTGATGGTAGTCCATTTGAACCTGTTGAGGTAAGACATATTTGTGTAAGAACAGCACGATTTATGCAAACGTTGCGAATTTCACGTATAAACATTTTTTATAATTTTTCCCCATAACTCCGGCATTTTTTCTCAATTGGGACTATATAAAGGCCGATCCAGGAGTTCTGATAAAAACGCTGTATCCTTTTCTTAAGTAAAGGTAATCCCCTGAAATTGTTACACGATTCACATAATTTATATGCCTATACAACAGGATTTTCAGAATGGTTGATCAACAGAAAATTCTATAATCACATTTTTGCTACCCCGTGGTAGGGGCACTTGGTCCAGGGTTTGCGCTCACATTGACGTCATAACTTATATTGAAAATCTGAAAACTAAATCAAAATTGCAATCCTATTTGAGATAAAAATAGTATAAATATTTTCATCGCAGGTTAAGTAAATAAAAATTCAAAGGTAAAGAGGCTTTAACACGTAGTTCAATGGGGGAGCTAAGGTTGCCAAACGTATGGAGGGGAGTGTACCTTTGTACTTCTTTTGACAGGTTGAGAATTTCATCATATTTGCTGGTGAAAGGTATGACTTCGTCCTCAATGCAAACCAGAACGTCAGCAACTACTGGATGAAATTGAAAGGTATGTAAAATATTGAAGGATTTTCCTTAAATGAATTCAGAACTGTTGGACTTTTTGGAAAACAAATATAACATAAAATGATGAAGACCAAATTGAAATGATTTGATATTGATAACAGTAAGCATTATCTTGAAACTAAATCAAAACTTTTTCAGACCATTTTTTATCAAAAACTTAGTGGTGAATGTCAGTGCAAGCGAGAGATGAATAAATTATAATTTAATTATCGATATTAATGTACCGAAGTCCACTATAATACAACGATTACATATTGGTACTAGTGTCTCGACTGTTCCACAACTAATAACTTTGACGGAACTTCAATGTACATGTAACAAAATGGATGGACTTCATGGACACGAGTTCTTAGCTTTCTCTATTTAAATTACTTACAAGTTAGGTTGCAGATTATAAGTTGGCATAAAGTTAGTCTAGCTTTGAAAAATACCTTCGGTTTTGGAAGGATTTATGAAGACGTAATTCATACAATTAGTCCCTCGCTTTTGTTACACTGGCAGAAGTTCAAGTCAAAGTGACATTGGTAATATAACTGATTTTCGTCAATCTAACAAAAGGGAGAAACAAAATATACGTTTATGGATGCAACTTCATTTAACAACCAAATTTTAAATCGAAGGCATTTCTTAAACTATATTTTCTAGATTTGCGCAACATTATAATCTGCAATTTGACTTATAAATAGGTTTAAATCTAGCTACATTGACGTTCCGTCAAAGTAACTAGTTAGTAAGCTCATTCAAGGGGTGTGCTTAAAGCAATCAACAAAAATATTAATATTGATTAATAGGTTAATATGATGTTTGTTTAGGGCTTGCTGATTGTTCACCAAGTTGGGCCCAGGCTCACCAGACCGCCATTATCCGCTATGAAGGTGCCGCTAATGAGAATCCTCCGGGGCCAACGGGGTACGAGGACACTGGCAGGGAAGGCAAGGTATGTAAGGCCCCTGGAAGCGTCACTCATTAATAACTCGACCTATAATTTGTGAAACTTTGTTTGCCGTTGCTGCTATGGTAACATCGTAAAAGACTATATACAATGGAATGTATGATAAATGTGTTGAGATAGAAACGCTTTGCCCAAATATTTTAACTCGTATCATGCGTATGAATTAAACTGGTGGATTAAGTTCTGCATCGTGGCCTCCTTGCAAAGCTCCGATTTGCCTGTCTCTACAAATATTTTCTCTCAACCGTTCCCATAGCAACCGCTGTCCGTCCTCTTGACCCTCTATTCCATCTACCCAGACTTCACATTCATTATTATCCACGTATCTCCGACATTCTCTTGGGCATTTTGTTTTTACTGATTCACCCAGGAAAACAATAAGTAATGGTCTCTGTTCTTTAATAGCAATATGGTTGGCTTCGGATAGTTGAAACAAGCTAAAATTGTCATCTAGGAAATTGTCTGAAATGACAGCAATCACAACTCGACTTATGTCCATATTTTCCGCATAATTCTTTATCCTTGGCATTCCAGGAACGGAGTTACGTGTATCAAAGTATAACTTGATCCTGTTTTCTGGGTCATCATTTATGGCTACTTCTATATTCGGAAGCATGTTGTCAATGACCCATCTATCGTCTGCTTGTGCGTTGATGACGTAAGCGTCATACGTCATTACGCGCTGGTATCCTCTTTGATGATTGGTGGAATGTAGGTATTTCGAGGCACGATATAGTCGTAGTTTAATTGACCACTGGTGTCTGCAAGAATATAATAAATTGATAACAAACAATTCTATAAAAAATGGCTCGCTCTTACATCGTCAATGATAGGGTCAGAGGCAAAATAACACATAGAACAATTTCACAATATGCATCTTTACGAGTCGAGACATCAAGTAATGTGAGAATTGCAACCTTCCCTATAGCAAATAATGATAGGCTAATCCAATATTTTCCAAATGGAAAACAAATTCGGAAAAAGCTGTCGGTTGTATTGTATTCATCAATGTCAAATGTCAAATAAATAAATTTTATAATGCTTTGAACATGAATTTGAGTCTGAAGATACAAGAACGGGACACTAGAAAGAGAGCACTTAATTTAAGTAAATTCATAATTACAAAGAAACCGCAACTAGTAGTATAAAGAGAAATATTTCAGGCTGGTCAAAGTACCAGTCAAGTTAGTCCCATCCCGTTAGTCTCGCTGGAGTTCAAACATAGATTCTTAGGTTTACGTTATACTACCTATTTTGTATATAGTGTCAGTCAAACATGTTGAAATATGAGAAAGAATGAATAAGATAGGAGTTCCTTGTTCTGTGGTGTGCCAGAATCTCAAAGACACCTCATAATTAAGCAACTTACCTATGATAAGTGAATCCAATGACGATCAGCAGCAAAGTAGCAACTCCTGTAGATGCTATCACCATCAAAATGGTGTGATCCACACAGTCCAAGGTAGAAGGGTCGAAATCCATGAAGTATGTACCGGCGAGATTCTTTGGCGAGTTACACATCATTTTTGACAATCCGGGAAATGTGATATTAGTCGAGTTGACCCACCATAATCTGAACCAGACAAGGTCACAGTTGCAGGCAAATGGGTTTCCGCTAAGATTCATCCGCTCTAGAGAAAGTAGTCCCTTCATTGAGGAACTATTTACCAAAGAGATAAGATTGTTCCCGAGATTTAAATCTTTGAGATTCTCTGTCGCATCAAAGAAGTTTGGTTCCCAGTGAGAAACCATATTTCCAACTAGATTTAACTTGGTTAGGCCCTTGGTGTTGTTAAGTAGCGATGGTGGAAGAAGTTCGATGCTATTAATACTCAAATCAATTTCTTCCACTTTGATAAGGTCTTTGAATATAACTGACATTGACCCATTCGAAAGAATCTTTCCGAAGTTGTTGTTTCTCAAATTGAGATATTGAAGGTTGGTTAGCTTGAAAAACAATCCTATTGGGATCTCCTCACAGTCATTGTTACTGAGATCCAACTGACGCAACTGGGGTAGATTCTGAAAGAGTTTATCCTCGTTCACTATTTTCTTGTAGTTATTGTTATTTAGATTAATTATCTGTAGGTTTGTCATCGGGTTAAGGGCTTGAACAGCAAGGGCATTTCCTGCAAGTTTATTATGTGATAGGTCTAGTTTGGTAACGCTAAACAGTCCGCTGAAGGCCCGTTTATAGATACCGATGATGGCATTATGGTGAAGCCTAAGCTCGGTCAATTTTCTGAGATTATCAAATGTGTAGTCAGAAATGTATTTAACATTATAATTGTAGCTCAAGTCAAGCTTCTTGAGAGTAGAGGGAAATGTACCCTCATGGTAGGTATATATAGCGTTTCCGAAGAGCCTGAGATCGGTGAGTGTTTTGAGTCCAGAAAATGCCTCTTCTTCCCATCCCGCTATCTTACTAAAACTTATGTCCAACATTTTTAATGTTTTCAGCGTTGAGAACGCTTTACTTTGAATTGTTTTAATGTCATTATGACGCATCGTCAGCGTCTGTAGATTGGTATTGTTCATCGAGTCAAATATGCCAAGTGGTAGGCTGCCATCAAATGATATGCTAGATACGTCCAGTGCTACTAACTGTCGTGATTTAGACATATCTTTAAGAATGACGGCCAACTGATCAGAATCTAAAGGGTTATACCCTATACTGAGAGATGATAGCTTACTGAAGAAGGAAAATGTTCCATTCTCTACTTTGCTTATTTTGCAACCTGAAATCGTAAACTTTCGCATTTTTGAAAACTGAAGGTTTCTAAAATCCGCTTTACTTAAGCTAGTCAGCTTCAAGTTTTTATTCAAAACTACAGTAGATAGATTTTTCAGTTTCTGATAGCCTTCGGGAAATGTGACATTTTTCAGGAGGTTGGTTTCCAATGATAGATACTGCAAGTCGACGCAGGCGCTCAGATCTGGGATACGATGGAGCGTATTCTGATTCAGATGAATCTTTTGTAGTTTGGTTAAACGAGACACAAGCCTTCCGTCGAATTCTTGGACACTGTTCTGTGTCAAATACAGTGTCTTTAACTGTCTTAGAGAATCGAACGTCCCCATGGCAATAGAAGATATGATATTATTGGTCAAATCGAGTTTAGTAAGATTGACCAATCCGGCAAAAGACCCCGACTGGATGTTGGTAATAGCGTTGCCGTTAAGGTAGAGTTCAAGGGTGTCGTTAGGAATATGGCTCGGGACTTGACGAATAGCACGTTTATTATTGATACATTTCACTATCTTATTCTTACACTCACACACTCTAGGACAGTATGATTTGCTTTTAATGCTGTCCAGACCCTTAGCTATATCTCTGCCAGCGTCTAGTTTCACCGGAAAGACAGATGATGTGAACGAAAGAAACACACTCAAAATGACTAGGAGCATAATCATGTCTGTCTTCATGGCTGTAATGTCGCTGCTATAACAACAGTATAATAGTCAACACTGCCGTAAGCAAGGATTGGTTCAGGTACATGTAGTTGTAGTCAATCGGGACTCGCTTGACCAACGGTGTGTTAATCAAAACATATATCTGTTTCTATACTATTAAAACACAGCCATCGGGTAAGTTGTTCTGTCTGTGACGCTCTTCTCGTGCCTTCTTTTATAGTTATGCAGTTTTGTTTTGTGGCTGAGGGGACGTAATGGACGCAATCGTTCCTACTGCAATGAAAAGACAAAAATAAAAATTTTAATTATTTAACAATGGCGCGAAATATATTGTCTTATAGTATTGAATAACAAGCGCTAGTAGTACTGAGTAACATGTACTTGTAACGAGAAATGGAAATGAGCATGTATACATCATCATGCATGTGGCTCAAAATATGAAATATCCTATATATTCTTTGGTTTGTTTAAACAAATTGCAAAATTGTTAACACTATTAAACAAAGTTATGTCTGAAAGGACCGAAATTGCTTTACCTTTACTTGTCTATCCTGCATGTTATCATATCAGTTATGGTTATCAGAAAAACACTTGATCATGAAGTGATTTTACGAAGACAACGATGTCAAGAGGATCTATCTTCTGAGTAATGCCGAGTCTCTTAAAACATTACTTCTGACGAAATGCAAAAACCATGTGAACGAACTATAAAATCGTACGTTTCCAGTAAATTCTGACCATTTTGGTACCTGCCTAGTAAATCCTGACCATTTTGGTACCTGTCTAGTAAATCCTGACCATTTGGTACCTGCCTAGTAAATTTTGACCATTTTGGTACCTGTCCAGTAAATCCTAACCATCTTGGTTAATCAAGGGAAATATAGTACATTGAACTTGATTTATGATACCATTATTTCGAGCCAGCAATATTCAAAGACAAAAATGTAAGGGCTGATAGGTGGAAATTATACACACCCGTGTAAAAGGTCCATGATGGAATATACAAGGTTATTGATCAGCTTCGAAGTGTTTAAAGGTTTACTTGATCCTTTAAATACATACATTAGGCCCCGTCGTACAAAGAAAGAAGTGTTATCCCCCTAATGTACTGAATGGAGTATACCTGCGTCTTAATCAGTTAAAACATGGGAATTTTGTTATTGAATACTGCCTGCTTAAAGCTCATACAGGCTGCTTGTTGCACTGAGTGTCACCATGACTCCCAAAATAGTATCTAGTGTCAATAAACTATAGCTGTACAGGAGTCAAGGGTCAAGGTTGTCAAAAGAGGGGGAAATTAGTTTTACATGCAGATGGGTTTTTGCATATTGGCTCCTCTCACCTCTTGGTACTCAATGTCATCAACTCAATAAATTGACTATAAATTAAGTATTATTCACTTTTTAATTAGACCTTGGGCAGAAAATGTAAAGTGATGTAGTAGAGTATAATTAAATGTACTTGTATTTATAAAGAGGAGATCACTTATGCCCCACAATCGAAGATGGCCTGGTGTAATTCCGATTCTTCTTGAGGATAAGGGTTTGGGATAGGGTTAGGTAGGATTTCTCTTCGGCCATATTCGGCCAAAAATCGTAACCCCTTATTTAAATGACCTTTTGCAAATTGAACGTTGTACCGAGTGACCGGAAAAAGGAGACCATTAAAGGGAATGCGAAGTTTCATGTTCTAATTTACACGCTGGCTACTTATAACCATCATCTATCACTTCAGCTCACTCATGGGACATATCGTGTTTGAACTAACATATAATTCAAGTTCAAAGTACCCATATCTGGATCGCTGCGGATGCCGCCATTGTTATGTATCAATGACGTCATTGATGCCTTAAAATTGATGCCTGGGAAATGTCGCTATATAATCACGTCATACTCGGATCGCAGAAATAGAACACATTTCACTGATATTTTATAACTGTTTCTGTCCGCTTAACATTGTTGCCGTATGTTCATGTTCATGTCCATATCATGTCATATATTTCGAAAAGTTGTTTCAATATATTCTTCATAGAAATTGAATTGTTGCAATGTATTTTTTCAAATGTTTGTTTTTATTTTCTCCAATGTGATATAGTATAGGCTAGGTAGAAAAATCAGTAAACTTATGAGATATCGGCTGCGCGATTTGGAAGACATCGCATTATATTCCACTTGAAAAATATCCACTAGAATTATTTTATATAATAACACTCAGTCAAAAAGGATAAATCTGTTCAAATCCTGTAAATGCTTTCTTGTATATTTAACCAATAAATGAGGTAAATGCATTAAAATATACAAAATGGCATTTACACATAAATGCATTGCTGTGCATCAATGGGGATTTATTTAAGTAAGATTAATGTGGCTAATGTGTTGGCGTATTTGTGGTGAAAATAAGTAAGTTATATCATAGGCTGAACGCATCCAACAAATAGTTGCATTTACCATATTTATGTAAATACGCGACATACCATTTAAATATCAAAAACTATGCTAATGTTCATTAATGCGCTGAGATGAGCATTTACGGCACATCATTATTAACCTTAAGGTTTACGTCGGTAAATAGGCATACTGCCGCAATTGCGTTCTTACCTAATCATAAACGGTAGATTTCTTCAATCTGTAGTATTCTATTCAAATATGAATAGGGCATATTGGAGAATGAAAACAAAAAGTAGTAATCCAATGAAACAGTAACTCCCTAAAGTGTTTAGCCATTTAAATTCTGATGAAAAACGCAAACAAAAAAACGAAAAATCGATGTCGTCTAAATGATACGTATGTACGAGAAATGTCAATCTCCTAAATATTAAGATTGGTAATAGCTTTACAAGGACATGCCACTGTCATATTTTCAAAGAATAATACGTAATGTTTAATTTTTCTCAGTTGTTAAACGACCAATTTCAATCATCATATCACTGTAGCAACATTCGATATGACAAAAAAGCTTTTCAAAATTCAATGGTATTTCACCTTGGATCATGGCAAGAGAAGGCTCATAACATTCAGTGATGCGGGGAGACGATGGGGGATTGTAGTATGATATTTCATTTCAACGACGATAAGGCAATTGCCGTATTGATAGTACGCCAATAGTTTAATATTTATTTTATTATATATTTATTTTTTGTTAAAAACAATTCCTGATTTCGAGCCCGAATTTAATTATATAACATCCGTGGTAAGTACAGTTCTACAGTATTTTCGAAATATTGATTTTCAATTCAATGGCATACAACCTTTTGTTTTTCTATATCGGAAAATAAGTGGAACTGTAAAAGCTTCAGTCACATTTGTTCAATGCGACCACACGTCGATCGTATTTCCCTGAAATCAGTAAATTTCTGCGGCAAACATAGGAAAACTACAGTCGACTTAAGGTCACCTTGCTGTCTACGTACACGACATATCCAGTTTTTACAAGGCGTAGAGTCGGAGTTATAACTTTTCTTTCCTGTGGTCACCATAGATATCAACAAGCAGCAGCCAAACCGTAGGTCTCACGACGGCCGTACGTCGGGTTCACGGTCGACTTGCGGCTGCGCTTGGATTTCATAGGTTACAATTGAAGAAAAACTACGCACGTCGTAGGGCCACCCTACGCTGATCGGGCGTCATCATTTATCAGCCGTACGGGAATCGTAGTTTTTCCTCATAATCAAGATACGCTGTACGGCTATCTTAGCAAATGTGACTGCTACATTATCTGACTGCCAGAAATACTTAGGCAAACGTAGAAATCCAAAAATGTTACGTGAGGCTAAGAATCCATGATAGTAAATGAATACGGTTTTAAAATTTAATTTTAAAATTTTAATTTCTTTGAATACCTGTGTTAAAGATAAACATAAATGCAATGAATATTAAAGTACGAACACGTATTTTTGTAATGAGACTAGCAAATTAAACCATTGCATTCTTGGAAATTCAAGATGGGTTGGTTGAATTAATTTTATCATGTTTTATTCAAATAGTTTGCATTCGCCTCATAGAATTAGCATTCTCTGTTCGCATTTAGCGCTAGACCTAATAAAAGTTAAAAAGTCACGAATCCCAGATTGTTTCAAGTTTAAATAAAGAATAAATCTAACCTGCATTCCATGTCTAGATAGGTAAAAAGCAATTCCGAAAATGCCGGCGTTAATATTCTATTGAAATCGTTCTTTATTATGGGTGGTATATACGTATTCTTTTAGTTCCTTTGAAATGATTTCTTTGGTTTTGGAATGGCAACAACTCGGCATTCATTTTTGGATTCAAAAATGGCGCCACAAAACTTTTGGAATGCCAACAAGGAGGATTGGCTCCCAGGATCGAAACTCGATATTTTCCAACAATGAAAACGTCGAAATGTCGTTATTTTCTGAAATTAAAACCGACTATAAATTCAAAATAAACAGTTCAAAAGATTTGAACCAATATCTCGATCATTTCTTGTGAGTTTTGGAATTTTTCGTTTGGAAATAAGACCAAAATTCACGATTTAAATGTTGAAGTGAACAAAATGGCGGCTGTTTGAATTCGAATTTTGTATTACGACATACCCATATATGGGACAGAATATCGGTGGTGCACTCTGGGAGCCAATCCTCCTTGGAATGCCAAGGCATCAATCTGGCATCAATGACGTCATAACAATGTTGTAAAGAACCACTTTACGGTTGAAATGGCAGCTCCGTGGTCCAGTTCATATGCAAAACCCGGGGCTCAATAACAATTAGAAGGATAATGGTAGAACAATAAAACTAAGTTGAATTGAAAGATATATCTTTATTCTAACTTATTATCAAGTTTAAGGGACAAAACTTCGCATTCCCTTTAAAGTAGACAATATCCCCTAAACTAGACAAGTGATACCAATGAAATTTTGCACATACCAGAACAGTTCTATGGAAATTTGTTCCTGAAAGTTTCAATATAACAAGTTAACTGGTCCAGGACCCGTGATCATTTATATTACATGCTCCAATTTTCCAAACTTGAGACCAAGTAGAGCTTGATTCTTATGGCAAGATACCCGTACATATGCAGCCCTTGTCATGACATTAAATCTAGCAGGGATTGCCTTATTTACGTCAGCAATTGTCTGAGGATTGTTTTGTCTCGTTTTTCCAGTCACCCTCATATTAGGTCCTGGTGACCTGTAATACCATATTGCTCCAGATCTGAATTTTTCACTCCAACAAAAAGAGAAACAACCCTGAATATGGCTAGCCTTCATGTGAAATATACCTGAAGTTCACCCTGATGTGAAGATCCGTTCATCTTTCAATTCTGGGTAATTTCTCCCACGTTCGCAAACAACAACCAAGATCACCAAGACTAACCTTTCGAATGAGATGCAGGTAACAACCCGAGCAACCGGGATGTTTGCCTAGTATTTTCATTAAAACCCTCAATCCCTCATACGCGTTTAGCTCTCCTTCACCACCATGGGTTACTATTATATTATGAATTATCATTGCTTTAAACGTGAACCTATTCAACCTACCTCTAGTCAGTCGACTTTCCATACATCTACATCAGTCTAGCAACTATAGATCTCTCCAATCAACTCATCAATTAATCCTTAACACTGTTTAGCTGAAACTCCATTCCTCTCATCAGTCGATTCCACAGCAATATTGCTGTACTTTAGACTCTCAGTATCTGAGGTCAGTATGACACAAGTCTGTACTTTGCATTTCGTTTTTTCTGTAACACGATAATATGATGCTATCAACTCCAGTACTAGAAATACTGGACTCGCACGCACTACTCAATTATGCGTCTTGCTGGTGCGAATGTTAATATTGAAAGACGCCGTTTATTCGATTAGTTCATTTCATTTATTCAGGTTCGACAGCTTTCTTCTTAATAGCCTCGCATACAATCCTTTTATTCTAAGAACACGTTTATTTGTAAAGCACACTACTATACCTAACACCTAGAAATGCATAAGATACTTTGTTTGTCCAATTGTATTGTTTAGTATATTTTTGAAAGTACCTTATTAACATCTAACTTTCAACTGGTAAACCATTAATAAGGAACAGAGAAATAAAAGCAAATACATAATCATTACTAATAAGCCAAATGGGTTGCTCATGAACACCAAATGCAAGGTATAGTAGAGTGAAAGCTGTGTGACTCATAAAGCGATGACTCACTCTGCTTTGGAAATTCCAAGTTGAGTAATGTCTGCTGACCTTTCTTCCGGTTCGCGTAACCTCATATATTTGAAGGGCTCTAGATCATTATGTTGCATTTAGTATATTCCTTATTTCTTGACAGAGGTAACTTCACAAATACTTATCTTAAGTAATATAATATAGTTAAAGGGGCAATAAGGACTGTAGAGAAAATGGGAATTTTTAAAGGCAACATTTGGTTTTACATCTTTTTTGACATACCTATTTTCTTAAAATGTATGGATAAATTATCAATTTCAGCATTAAGAAGTGTAAATTCAGTTCAAAGCTTCAAAAAGGGGACTTCCACTTTTATATTTTTAAAACCCACCATGTTTCAAGAGGAATATCAGCTAAAATAATGTTTATCTATGGCGTTTCTTTGTAGATAATAAAAATAGATGTTAGTCTTGATGAAATATCCAAACTTAAATATATTTTGACACTGGTCCATGATCGTCGTATGACCCCGCTGCACTGATTAATGCACCTTTAAGGTATACGAGCCTTAGTATCTAAATTCTGTTTTTGATTAATTTGATTTAAACTTAATTGCATAACTTGAAAATTTAAAACAGCGAATGATCTTTTATTTTAGTTTGTTATTTTCGTTAGTTCTGTTACCGGTTCAACATAGCTATTCTGATACATCCGCATCACGCATACATTTCCCATGTTTCTTCAAGACTGTGAAATGTCAGTTTGTTGCCATATGTGTGATATAACATGATTTGTTCTGTTTATTGTCATTTATGATTATTTTGGCCCATTTGCAAATATCTATTACTCCTTGTGCTACTTTATACCCAATTTGACATTTAGCAAGTACCCATTGAAACGTCATGTCATGTTTTGTGACTTATATACAGGGTAGGTTCACGCCATTACTTCGAAACTATTTGCCATTCTGCAAATACGTTTTGGCGTTTTTGCCACTTATCATTTGAATCATTTCCAAGAACCCATTAGTGCTTTTGCTACATATTTGACACTTGTCACTGATTGGTGCTTTCATTTGGCAATCATTTCCAAGAACCCATTAGTGCTTTTGCTACATATTTGACACTTGTCACTGATTGGTGCTTTCATTTGGCAATCATTTCCAAGAACCCATTAGTGCTTTTGCTACATATTTGACACTTGTCACTGATTAGTGTCTTTGTCAATATTTTTCCAATCCTGATTATACCATATACTTATATCACAAATTGTTACTTCACCAATTGACCGGTGTAAAATAAATTATGGTCCCCTGGGGATTTGGTCCCCTTTCCTTACGGCCCTTACTGGCCCTGACTGTGTATAAATAATAAGGAAAATAATTGTAATTAGGTCACCATATAAATCAATAGAGAGTAGGACCAAAATTTGATAGGACCACCTACCCTTTTACACCGGTGGTGAGAATAATATTGTCTGCTGGGAATTTGTCCTAGTCTTTTTAAGTACAACCTGGCTCCGACTATTCAAAACCAAATGGTACATCAATAGAAGCTGGAACAAACGTGTTTTCTTTTGTATTTTACAGCAACTTAACCCTTTGAACACCAAAAAGTCAGACATGCACATTCCAGTGTCAGAGCTTATGTCTTTGGATCCCGATGACGAAAGAATCAGTGGCACCCCGGACCATCAGCTTCACCTTGGTAAGCCACCATTATTCTATTGATGTCGAATGGTAAATGACGTCATAATTATACAGGGTGTCAATGAAGTATTTTTCCACTTTACATTAACATTTCGTTGGAATTGGAAAGAATTTTTTGGAGACCCTGTATATAGCAATATAGTGGCACTCCAGATCATCAGCGTCACACGCAGTACCATTTCAGTGCAATCTCAGTATGGCTGTTTCAACATGGCCGTGGACAGGAAATCTGTAAAAAAAACTTGTTAAAATCACAGAAATTATTATTCTGGGATTAATTCCATTAGTTAAAGGAAGGTCAAGTTCATCACAGGGAATTTTGCAATTTTTAATTGGTTATTAATAAAGGGACTTAATTGCAATTAATTAATCAGCAATTAATGCTGATTATCCCTTTAACTTAACCCTTGTGCCCAATCGATCGCAAGCACATGAAACTTCCACAGAGTTCGGCAAGTGAAGATGCCGATACCTTAGAAATAAATGTATAATTATTTTGAAAACGTCGTCGATTAAACAGATTTTAATGAATTCATTTTTCAGCTATGGACTTCAACAAAGTTGACAACGAGTATTTTCACAACCCTACATATTACCCCATATATCAGATCTCCAGGAAGAAACACTTGTACAGTCCTCAGATGAATGGAATTACTATGGTTATACCATCATCCCCTCCTCTTACACAACCTGAAGACATTACTGAGGTATGATACATGTAATTTATATGTATGATTTGTATTTGAATGGAATTACTATGGTTCTACCATCCTCCCCTCCCCTTACACAACCTGAAGACATTACTGAGGTATGATACATGTCCATTTATATGTATAATTTGTGTTTGAATGGAATTACTTTGGTTCTACCATCATCCCCTCCTCTTACATAACCTGAAGACATTACTGAGGTATGCTACATATCCTTTTATATGTATAATTTGTATTTGAATGGAATTACTTTGGTTCTACCATCATCCCCTCCTATTACACAACCTGAAGACATTACTGAGGTATGATACTTATCCATTTACATGTATAATTTGTATTTGAATAGTGGTTCTACCATCATCCCCTCCTCTTACACAACCTGAAGACATTACTGAGGTATGATACACATCCATTAATATGTATAATTTGTATTTGAATGGAATTACTTTGGTTCTACCATCATCCCCTCCTCTTACACAACCTGAAGACTTTACTGAGGTATGAGACGTATCCATTTATATGTATGATTTGTATTTGAATGGAATTACTTTGGTTCTACCATCATCCCCTCCTCTTACACAACCTGAAGACATTACTGAGGTATGATACATATTCATTTATATGTATAACTTGTATTTGAATGGAATTACTTTGGTTCTACCATCATCCCCTCCTCTTACACAACCTGAAGACATTACTGAGGTATGATACTTATCCATTTACATGTATAATTTGTATTTGAATAGTGGTTCTACCATCATCCCCTCCTCTTACACAACCTGAAGACATTACTGAGGTATGATACACATCCATTAATATGTATAATTTGTATTTGAATGGAATTACTTTGGTTCTACCATCATCCCCTCCTCTTACACAACCTGAAGACTTTACTGAGGTATGAGACGTATCCATTTATATGTATGATTTGTATTTGAATGGAATTACTTTGGTTCTACCATCATCCCCTCCTCTTACACAACCTGAAGACATTACTGAGGTATGATACATATTCATTTACATGTATAATTTGTATTTGAATGGAATTACTTTGGTTCTACCATCATCCCCTCCTATTACACAACCTTAAGACATTACTTAGGTATGAGACATATTCATTTATATGTATAATTTGTATTTGAATGGAATTACTATGGTTCTACCATCATCCCCTCCTCTTACACAACATGAGGACGTTACTGAGGTATGATACATGTCCATTTATATGTATAATTTGTGTTTGAATAGAATTACTTTGGTTCTACCATCATCCCCTCCTCTTACACAACCTGAAGATATTACTGAGGTATGATACATATTCATTTATATGTATAATTTGTATTTGAATGGAATTACTTTGGTTCTACCATCATCCCCTCCTCTTACACAACCTGAAGACATTACTGAGGTATGATACACATCCATTTATATGTATAATTTGTATTTGAATGGAATTACTATGGTTCTACCATCATCCCCTCCTCTTACACAACCTGAAGACATTACTGAGGTATGATACATGTCCATTTATTATGTCCCCACCACATAGTGTGGGGCCATATTGTCGGCCTAGGCGCGTCCGTCCGTCCGTCTGTCCGTCCGTCTGTCGGTCCGTCCGTCCGTCTGTCCGTCCGTACGTCCGGGAGTTTTCTCCAAAACCGCTACAGATATCACCTTCAAATTTTCAGGGATAACTTATGAGTGCATACAGATGTGGATGAAAAAAAATTAACTCGATACCTACTTCCTGTCGGCCATTTTGAAGTCAAATGCTAAAATCCTTGTCTGCAAACTTTAAGAAAAACGGCTTCACAGTTGCTTTTAAAACTTTAACATCTTGTTCAGCTCACTTCATTCTAGATCTGATTAGGTGTTGGACCTGTTAGCTCAGTCATGTCAGCCATTTTGAATGTCTTAAGAAAAGTTAGCGCACGATAATACTTTGTATCATATTGAATGGTGTTTTTGAGTTTTTATATTCTAACTATTTAGTAGCTTCATAAATAATTTCAGATGTACTTTGTTGTTAAAGCCTATGTTGTTGTTAACAGTATTTATATGTGATAATTTTGTAAAAAGAAATCAGCAAAAACTCATGATCACTTTTTTATTGTCAGCCATTTTGGATTTTTCCGTCCTAAAATCTTGTCTGTGGAGTCTTGTCTACGTGTTTTCAGGTGAACCGTTTGGTGGATCAATTCTTGATTTTCAGGGATGATTCTTAGTATAAAAATCTAGATCTGATTAGTTTTTTGGCATTCTGGGTAAATGTCAAGGCAGCCATTTTGGATTTTCCGTCCTAAAATCTTGTCTGTAAAGTCTTGTCTACGCGTTTTCAGGTGAACTGTTTGGTAGATCAATTTCAATTTTTCAGGGATGATCCTTAATATGAAAATGTACAACTGATTAGTTTTTTGGCATTCTGGGTAATTGTCAAGGCAGCCATTTTGGATTTTCCGTCCTAAAATATTGTCTGTAAAGTCTTGTCTACGCATTTCCAGGTGAACAGTTCTGTAGATCAATTTCAAATTTTCAGGGATGATTCTTAGTATGAAAATCTAGATCTGATTAGTATTTGGGCATTCTGGGTAAATGCCAAGGCAGCCATTTTGGATTTTCCGTCCTAAAATCTTGTCTGTAGAGTTTTGCCACGCATTTCCCGGTGAACCGTTTGGTAGATCAATTTCAAATTTTCAGGGATGATTCTTAATATGAAAATCTAGATCTGATCAGTTTTTTGGCATTCTGGATAAATGTCAAGGCAGCCATTTTGGATTTTCCGTCTTAAAATCCTGCCCGTAAAGTCTTGTCTACTCGTTTTTAGGTGAACCGTTTCCGTTTTGTAGATCAATTTCAAATTTTCAGGGATGATTCTTAGTATGAAAATCTAGATCTGATTAGTTTTTTGGCATTCTGGATAAATGCCAAGGCAGCCATTTTGGATTTTCCGTCTTAAAATCCTGCCCGTAAAGTCTTGTCTACGCGTTTTTAGGTGAACCGTTTTGTAGATCAATTTCAAATTTTCAGGGATGATTCTTAGTATGAAAATCTAGATCTGATTAGTTTTTTGGCATTCTAGGTAAATTTTAAGGTGGCCATTTTTGATTTTCCGTCATCAAATTGTGTCGGTAAAGTCTTGTCTACTCATTTTTTTAGGATAACCATTTGACAGGATCACCCATAGGTGGGGACATTTTGTACACATTTGTGTTCTTGTATGTATAATTTGTGTTTGAATGGAATTACTTTGGTTCTACCACACACTACCCTACCTCGATAGCGCATGCGCGAATTTTTTGGCTTTCAACCACGTCGCTTTTGAGTATTTCGACTGCTTAGTCAAAAGGTTAATACGTTTGGTGCTCGGAGTGAGTCAATATTGCTATTCGCTGAACTTCAGTGGTGCGATAGTGAAGTCCATGTTCCAAGTTATATGATAGTTGAAGAAAGAATGTAAATAATATCGTTTTAAATTTTAAAATATTTGATATGTCATAGTACACGGTACACAGTTGCAAAAGTTGATCAATACAGGGTACAAGGAATGTAAATTGCTCAATAGTACAGGGAGCGAGGAAGTAAGCTGATTATACAGACATACTATGTCCCGATCTCATGTACATTTACGTTGCCAACAGCGAAAATAATGCTAAAAAGGCCGCCTGTTGATGCTTTGAGGTGTCATCAATTGTTATTTAATCCAAATAAAGTAAACATTATTTTGTAGATTTATATAACCCCTTGAATGGTCTAATTCACTACCCTTCTCAAAAACCGATCATTTAAAATATTTTGTTCAAAATACCATCATGCCACGACTTGAGAGCATTTTGTTCTTCACGATTTGCTGTAGCGCTGATTTGACATCGTATTTCTCTATTATTGTAAAATAAACTAATACCAGATCGATGTAGTCTTAGATGACGTGTTGAATGTCAGATGTTTTTGGATGGTATCTGCTCCAGTGATTTTGCATTTAATCATGAAACGCTCATCACAAGACACCTCGAAACAAACATTATCCTGTTTGTGACAAGAGGAAAAATGTTTCACAATATGTTATGCCTTACGGCAAAGTAAAGATACATTTCTGGGACGACGTTTTTTGCATCTTAAGATTTTAGAAAAACAATTAATTCACAAAAATACAGTTGAATAACATACTGGAAAACGTATCCACATATAACATGATGACACGTAGTTTAAATAACAGTTAACTGGGTTTTTTGTTACATATCAATGTAACATTTTTGAAGGGAAACTTACATGCTCCCTGTACGTTGATAGATTTACTGAAATGTATCGTGTATTGCATTGGGTTTTGCTTCACTGCGCCCACTATTATCTATCTTTGCCTATAGTGGTTTTTTGCCAACAATGTTCTACAAACTGCTCGATGAATCAATTCTATGTCTGGTAGAATACTAGAAATAAATGTAAAATGTATTTTACGTTCAGAAATATGGAATTAAACCCAAGTCCTCCATTTGCAACTTAGCTGTACCCTGTTTCCCTTTTAAACGTGGTCATGTGGTAGGGTAGTGTGTACCATCATCCCCTCCTCTTACACAACCTGAAGACATTACTGAGGTATGATACATATTCATTTATATGTATAATTTGTATTTGAATGGAATTACTTTGGTTCTACCATCATCCCCTCCTCTTACACAACCTGAAGACATTACTGAGGTATGATACACATCCATTTATATGTATAATTTGTATTTGAATGGAATTACTTTGGTTCTACCATCATCCCCTCCTATTACACAACCTTAAGACATTACTGAGGTATGAGACATATTCATTTATTATAGAGTACACCTACACTGTGTATAATGTTATCCAGATTCTCATTCGCCGGGAACGACTGTTCATACACTTTAACTGCTATATTGTGTAACGCATAGGCTTAGCCAGCCAGCTTTTAAGCAGAACTAGAAAGCCAACAGTCTGATGTTACTCCTGAAATTGTGAAAATCATGTTATATCGACTATTTTGGATCATATTATGATTATTATGATTAATAGACAATCAGTTGTTTTAATCCGATGTCTGATGTAGGGCAAAGGCCCTCAACAAATGTCAACGTGACATTTTGTGATAAATTGTTAATTTCCTTTCAAGATAATTATTGGTGTCTAAATGCTTTATTTCCTAAAATGACAATCTATCATCTTTCAAATGAAATAAAAAGTAGGGTAATTGCTTTCCTAGAACTGAAGTTATGTACTTTCAGAGATAGCATCACGAAAACTCATTGAAATCATTGGAACGCGTAACTGAACAATTAACAATTAATTAATCACAATTAATTTCAAGTTCAACTTGTTTTTGTCTTTAACATTCATATTTCAAGAAGTACTTACGCCACTGTAAATCTGTCATATGTCATCATTCATGATGTGTTTTGCGATTTTACAAGGTACACGTACTTCATATTAAGCCTATGCCTGTAACAGATAAAACACATTCTACGTTTGCTTGTAATCGGGTATCATATATGTTCATCTGTTTATTGTTTCCAGGATACATTCTGCAACGAGACATCTTTACACGGGGAATGTCGAGAAAAGTTCTGCGAATGCACCCACGTGCTGCGTGTCGGCTTGGACAGCCTTGTTGAAATTGTGTTTGTTGATCAAGGATTTACGTTCAATGCTAACCACCCCATGCATCTCCATGGCTACGCTTTCCATGTCGTCGGCCTGAGAAGGGTAGGCTGCACTTTATTTAAATTGATTGGTTTAGACGACGTGATGTCATAGTTATATGGACACATCAACTGTATATATCCCATTGTCTTCAGAAGGTCTCTCAGCCTCTCAGAAGCCAAGGTGGGTTCACTGTATATAAAACTTGACGGGGAACCCCTGCGAAGGTTGGATATCGTTTATAACATTTGGTATGGTAACTGACCCACACTTTAGGATCTGGTATGAGAATTTCATGAAAAGGACCACGTAGGTTATCGCAAACAATTTCAAACGGTTCTAACTTGAATTATGAATATTTTTTGATCATGCACATGGGTGTATCTTTTAGATCCATTCATTATCTTCAAGAAAAGTATATATAATGATAATCTAGTTAATCAGACCTAAGTGATATTGAAGGGGCAATGGACCAATCAACATACTTTTTCAAAAATGTTGACCTAATTTTCACCAAAAATGCAACCTATTATTATATTGTTGAATGCATAATTAGAATGTGCTTTGAGACATGTTTGATTTCCTAAAAGGAAAATTTGATTGCTCCAGGGACTTTAAAGATATTCAATTTGGAAAAATGAACTGAAACCAATGGATAGCATGAGATTTTTCAATGGAGAAATAACATGGGGAACACTTATCTTAATGCAATTAAGTTTTTCTTTCAAGAACTATTTGATACATCAAATTAAAGAATAGTAATGCATTAAACATTGTAAAAAATGATTGCATTTTTGGTGAAAATGGGGTCAACATCTTCAAAATGGGGTCAAAAAGTGTGTTGATGGGTTAATTGCTAGTTAAATATCTCCGAGTTTGTTTGAATTTATTATTACTGTGCATAATTTTCTTTGAGATTATGAATTGATCTAAAAGATAAACTTGTCTTCATTGTCAGAAAATAGTCATAATCCAAGATATAACCTTCTGAAATTGATTGCGATAACCCACGTGCTCCTTTGACTTCTTTGGTATAACGATGGTGTTGTTTTGAATATATTGAAATTTGATAGATTGGTATGGGAACATACTGATATGTGAATGTTCAGCCTAGGAGCCCCGCCAAAGTGTGTATACAGTGACCCCCACGGTTCAGATGCAAACCTACCACTAATCTAGTCTCGACCTATCTAGTTTCCTAAGTACGGCCCAAGTTTCTTTCCTTATAATTGATATTTTGATACCTCATATTTTGGAATTGCGCACAATCAAAAATAGATGGAGTGATTAGATATTTCTTTCTCATATGACTAACAAAGATACAGCCATCTCACTGATATACCAGAATGGATAGTATAATTCCAACAAAAAAGTCGTTTTGTTCAACGAATACTTTATTTCTTATACAAGGTGAATGCAAGTGGCTTTCATATCGACACGTTCAAAGAGATGGACGCCCGTGGAGAGATCGAGAGACGATTCACCAATGTGGTTAGGAAGGATTCCGTGACAGTACCGGATGGCGGGTATACTATCATAAGATTCGTAGCAAGGAACCCAGGTGCGTAGCGTTTGTTCAGCCTATGGGCTGGTCACTTACGTGTCACACACCACGTACGTGCACGTGTCCAGCAAACAATTTCAATCGGTTCAATTGCTCAGTTGTGTAGCATACAGCAGAAAATAGAGGGATCGTTTGATTGATCATGAGTCCCATCGAATGCCATGCCTACCCGAATTGTACACATCTTTGCACTTCAGATAGAGGTAGTAGTAGGCATTGCATACTATAAAACCCGAGGCATATCGAAATTGGCTTTTAGTCCAATCAATGAAATTTCATGTTTTTATGATAATAGGAAAACAAACTTGATATGTTGAAGTGAACTTATAATTGTTATATATTGCTTATTTTACAGGATATTGGTTCCTTCACTGCCATATAGTGTTCCATGCTGAGATTGGTATGGGGGTAGTTTTGCACGTGGGTGAGCCAGATGATCTGCCTGACATTCCATCAACACTTCCCAAATGTGGCAACTGGAATCCGGACATGAAAAAGGAAGAGATGGAACACACAACTGAACCAGGCACAGTGCCAACGTGTCCCTCGCTGAAAGATACATCCGAAGCAGCTTTGAGGGTTGCCCCAGCGTTCAGTGCAATCTGTCTTGTCGTAATAATAACAATTGCGTCCATTAATTAACTCTGAATGATCTGATCGCATACTTATAACCATTCCTAGCTCAGAGAAGAGACTATTAATCCCGGGGAGTCAATACTGATCGAATGCACCGAACGAAATGTTGAAACTCGAAAGTGTGATCTGTTAACTGAGGAACGGAAAATTCATCACTTCCCATTCTGAGGACAAGTACTCTAAAGGAAAAAGTTGGATATCATGTATTTTAGTAAAAATCTCACATTTATTTTTTGTTGAATTTTAAGCAGACTGTATAAGAGAGTGAACAGTAATCATGTGTATACTATGTATATATTTTTTATAAGTTCAGCTTTTTATTTTCATATTGAATTCATACAAATAACAATACAATATTACGTAATTGAGTACTGTGATACATGTACTACGCAAAAAGGTTGCGCACGTGTGTTTTTACATATATTTTATCAAGAGATGAGCCAGTTACAGTGTATGTATAGTTTAGTTTTAGTTTTAAAATAGTTTATTTTTGTGTCACTGATATTACAATATACATGTAAAATACATAATAAAAACAACATTTTGTAACATCACCAGTCGGTGCAGACTTATCAGACACAGTATACATTATATCTGAGTGTCACCCATTACAACCCCCTAAGGGCAGCTTGGGTCAACATTCATAAAGACAGAGACATATAATGTCTCTGGTAAAGATTTATACATTTATAACCAATGATATCAATGCACAACTCTGATTAATCAGTTTGGCATAAATAAGTAGTTCACGGAATCATATTGAAGTCGTGACCATTTAAAAAGAGAATGAACCGTTTAGTCCCTTTTTGAAAACCCAAAAACGTAAAAACAGCAGTGAATTTCATTAATTTCAACCGTCAATGTTTTATTATCATATTAGATTTACAATATTTATACAAAGTATATGAATATTTCATCAAACCAGATAAAGGTAAAATCATTTTATCAATACATATTCATGTTGATGTCTAGTAAAATTGTGTTTCTTTTTATCGTATAGAATTTTCTATGTAGCTTCTAACTAGACTTACAAATAAACTATTCTCAGATAGAAATTTCTATACAAAATATTCCATTGTCTTTCCGTATAGAAATTTCTATGCAGATGACTCTGGCAATATCAATTTTTGTCATTTTAATTGGTTATCGGTATAGAAATTTCTATGTGAAGGCCGTCGGAAAATAATAATTATGTTACTGGTAAAACATTTCTCCTCGTATAGAAATTTCCATATTGATAAAGTCAAAAATAAAAATTGAAACGCTTCATAGAAATTTCTATATATATGGGTGCATATTTAAATTATGTTTGCTGGTATAGAAATTTCTATAAGGATAGAGTAGAAAAAGAAAAATCGAAACGCTGTATAGAAATTTCTATGTGGCCCAGAAAAATTATTTTCCTAGATTGCCTGCTGTATAGAAATTTCTATATGGTCAAAAATATAAATTGAATGCCTATATAGAGATTTCTATGCGGGTGTAGTCGAAAACCGTTGGTGCTCAAAAATTAAGTTTGTCCGTATAGAAATTGCTATATGGATAAATTCAAAAAATTAAAATCAAATAATTATATAAAGAATGTTTGTAATTAGTCTTAAATTTTCGGCCTATTGTAATAGTATTTGAAATAGTATTTGAAAATATTTGGAGGTATAGCCAATGCAGTCAAATTACATCACAGCCAGAAAAATTATTGATTTACATGGTTTTTTGTCGCTGAAAGTTATGAAAATTAAAAATAAAACATTGAGTGGCTCTGGCACATGGGGAAAAGGTTTAAGGATTTAAGCCCTTGACTGAGTGCAATGTGGAATGATCATTCTTTGAAGATGTTGGTAATTACAAAATGCATTGAGTCTCGGGCTTAAATTCTTTTCACACATTGCAAAATATTTTTACCATGTCACCTAAAAGATACGAAATCACTAAAATGACATATTTTAAATGAAACTTTTTGCAAGGGTCAAGTTGGCAAACCACCAATTTTTATCTGTTGAGTGAACTTGTCACCTTTGCAACCACCTAAGGAATGACCTTGGATGCGTTATTGGTTATTTCACGCACAATGCGTTATGTGAAATACTGTGTTCGGATTGGCTGAAATCGGACACACCTTGTCTAGCTATGTGTGAATTCCAAACTAATGGAGGGTAGTGTAGGCATAGTGTAATTTGACAAACTTAGTCTAGCCAATCAAAACACAGTATTTCATATAACTGCATTACATTCTATAACCAACAACTCTCCATTAAACTCATCGGACCCTACCCTGTCGGCGCCCGTACGGTCACCGTAGGATTATCGTACGTACGGCTTTCGGTGATATCGTATGATCATCCTGTCATTTCGTACAACAATGCAAACGTAATGATAAAATCAACTTGATTCTAATTACATTTCAAAAGTTTGCCAGAGACTATACTCATTAATGTTGAGAGATAATATGGGTCACATTTGCTTCGATTTCCATTACTATACGATGAGTATGTTGATCTTATGGTACAACTCGCGTATACTGTACATGTAGATATAAACTTTCCACAATCGCCATATATCAGCATATGATCTGAACAATTACAAGTACCGTAGTCTGGTATAAGTGTAATCATTTTTTAACAAACTACTCAATCGGCCGGGCGCGGTTCCTCGTCAAATTCCTATCCCTTTGGGCAATATTGTGTATCAAATTAATTTACAAACATTTCAAGTTGTCATCGTACCGCAATAAAACAATCAAGATCATTTTTAATTAACATATTGTGGTTAAAAGCAAATATGGCCTTACTTCCCGTACTCAATATACACCTGATTCCAATTTAAATGTTGCGAGATGACTTGCATGGCCTACACGCTCTATTTTAGTTTTACTATTGCCATTAGAGATGTCATGATCTTACTTTTAGATTTTAGTTTACTAGTTTACTTTTTGAGCTTTTGTATCATCCATTTTCTCGTCCTTCGAACGTCGTCCAAAATAGTTCTCTGTATATCATTTTAAGATGTTAGAGCAAACATTTCAGGACTTATGGGACAACCCTCGTATTCTGTACATGTAGATATAAACGTTCCACAATCGCCCATCATGATGATAAACCATGGCATCTCATTTCTTCTCAGCCCTGAGAAAGGTGAAACCGAAAGATGCTATGAGTATCAGAATGCAATCGCCATATGATCTGAACAATTCCAGGTATCGTAGTCTGTTATAAGTGTTAGAAGGAAGTTTTCATTTTCCTCTGATGTGTCATATTCCTCGCCCAATAATCAAACAATATTTGTCTTCTTGATATGTTATCGAGAGTACCATGTGTGTACCCTCTGGCGTGGTATTTAGATATTCCAAGATGAGCGTTTGTGTTTTCATCGAAGTTATCTTTTGACTGAAACATTAATGAATGGAAGCTATAAAATAATGTATAAAAAGTTCAGGATTTCCATTGCGAGGACAGAATGATGTACTGTTTCGTTTTAAAATACATTTTTATAAAATCTGTTATAAAATACATGTATATCATAACCCAGCTTATTATTGTATAATGTGTTTTTATTAAAAACCTACCTCGTATGATCATGGTTTGAGTTTACACCGGTCGACCAGTCAATCCCCCACACAGCAACCGACAATTAACATGATTAATCGCAGTGATATATCTCACCTTTCGTTTCACATTCGCATTTGACTCTAAATGACAACTCGTAATGGGCACTGGTATTTTGAATTCTTACGCCATTTTATGCAAATCGCTTATTGTGCAACAATTAAAATGCTTTGATAGTACATTACGTTTGTTGTTCTTAAATTCCAAGTTGGTTATAATTACTGCATATTCAGGATATAAACTTGAACTAACTGCTGACCTGTGGACGTTATACACAGTATTACAAATTACAATGATCGGTCAACTGGTCAAGTAGGAGTCTGTTTGGTAAACTCAGGCTTGCGGTTTGTTAACATACAATGTTACGCATCTCTTCAGATTGAAATTGACACAATAGCCCACAAGATAGAAAAGCACATTTTAATATTGTATGATTTATGTATAAGGAGCTCCTCCCTTTATCTTTCCGGATTCACTCAACCTAGAAATGTATTAAATGTATAAATGTACAAATATCTGCCTTAAAGATGCTCGCAATCTTTATCCAATCAGCGTTTGCGAGTGTGTCGGCTCACGTATAAAAGGCGAATCCAACTCAAATCCATGCAGGGGTGTATGAGGTACTCGAATATGAAAGAGCTCGTGAAATCTGAATTTATATGCACATGGTCAATGTTTACACATGTTTGGAGTTATTGAAGAAAATGTGATATGGGTGTGGTTCCGGATTTGAAGTCATTGCTGGAAAATATGATTTTAATACGTGAAATTATATATATAAATACAGCACTAAAAATAACAGTACACTATATACATGTATGATTGTGTCCAGAAATGTTTGAAACCCTTACGGAAAATTCTGTCTACATTTTGTCACCATTGCTCTTTCTTCCCGCATTCTAGTGCTGTTTGAATGAATATATTAATTAATGTATTTCTAACTAAAATAAATCACTTTTTTATAAACCAAAAACATTTAGATCATAAAAAATTATTCAATACTTGAGTGAGCACGATATGCATGGGTTACTAAGTTGACACAGTAAATGACCACTGATATTGTGTTAGTCCATGCACACAGCGTATTCTGCTAAGGCCACAAGAAGTAGATCTGTTTTGCGTCCCCTTGCTTGCACGATTTTGAGTAAATCAGAAAAAACAGATCCAAATAGTAATCACAAGGGTCTGAAAGTACCATCGCATTTCAGAATCAGATGAAATGGCGGATAATTTGATGTGCGTCAAAATTAACAGTGTTATAATTATTTGACATACATTGTGTTTTTTCTTATTTTTTACCCTTGAATAATAGCTATATTTTTATATATTGTATCAAATGTATAGATATGTGTTTGTAATCACTGCAAATTGGGATGTCATCCTTTTTTATGCCCCTAAAATGTATATATTTCTCAGCAAACAAGTTTGTTTTTTTCTTGAGTTTGTGTTTGTTTTCCTTGTACCCTTGCATGATTTGGATTTTGCCAGGACGCAAAACAAAGAATCTACTTCTTATGGCCTAATATACATTTGCTAACACCCCCACTTTCATAGTGAAGTGACTAATTGGTTTATGTTTACGTTTTAATGTGTTTTGGGTTCCTTGTTACAGCAAGGGGGGCCAGTAAAGTAGACTAACATGTTTGCATGGCAAATTTTGATCGAATATGTGAGACACTTTAAGGCATGATTTAATGTAATTTGGGAGATTCAATGGTTTTATCAGTTGACTTCATACACATGCATTGTAAGCCCCTGGGACCTTTACATTAAAACCTTGTGTATATGCCACGGTAAGATCATTCATATGTCTGTATGTCAGGGTAAAAAAAGATAATTTAGTCAAGAGTCATCCTTCTCGGATCAATACCTCAACAAGTCAATAAAGGATGATAAAAAAGTGCAGGCCTGAAATATTTTAAGGGTCACGATAAGTGGGCCATTTGGGCTAATAATGGCCTGCTTTGTCATTAATCGGCCTCTTAATTTTCAAGCAACTAAACATTTGGAGTATAGGGGTCTAGAATTTTTCGTACGATTTTTATCAAAGTAGAGCAAACCCCTTCACATTGCCAAAAGCTGGCTTCCCCCTCAATAAACTCGTGTTTTCGTGCCTGTGTCCAATACTCTTTTATACAGAAACATTATATTATAAACAGCTGGAAACTTTATATCATTACTCACAATATTATTCGTCAGTCCAATGTTGATTGGCAGTGGTACAGCATATAGAAAATAGTTAAATAACAATGGCAAGAATATTGTAACGATGATCTCAAAACTAAAAATAAACTACATATTATAGAGGACTTAAAATATTAGGTATACGCAATAGTTAAACCGTACATGGTGTTGCAATGCGTAAATGTATATTTTGTTATGAAATCTACCTGAATACACTTGTCATTCTTAATTCATTAAAATCAAACAGAATATATCAATGGTCAAATAAGATACACACGCGGTCCTAACTTCGACCGTTAATTTGAATTTTTGACCTACCGGATGTTTAAAAATTGGTCCCCAGTTGTAAGAAGGCCTTCTAACAGCTGGGGACCAAAACGCTGCTAGAACGAGGGACTCTTTACAATAAAGTAATGCACCGACAGAAAGGCAATTTTGTTCTGCTTTTAATGGTAAAGGTTTGAAGAAAAACGGTGCAGTATGAGACTCGCAATCCTTGATTTTCAAATTAACGGTCGAAGATAGACCGCGTGATACAGTCACGACAAAAACTGAGCAACTTATATACGAGTACATGTTTTATCTTGTGGATTAAAGTGGTGAGGTCAATTGAAATAAATAGAGAAGCGCATTGGCACAATATACACTTCTACAGATTTAAATCAGACATCAAGGAAAGGGTTCCAGATCGCTTCACATGTAACATTCACAAGTGCTCAGAACAGGGGGTACTGCATGATTTTGAAAGGATGTATGACCGAAGCTATGAGCCTGATATCTCAATTCGATCCAGCCAATTTATTTCCGATAAAATCAGATAACACAACAGGCAAATTTTTCAAATTTTCAATTTTTTAATTTGTCAAAGGCAATTCTTTCATCATGTTTGGAGATAGAAATATGACTGATGAATATTTTTTTATTGGAGTTCACGGTTACCTCTTAAATGAAGTTATTAAACATTGTTAAATCAACTAAACATGCCAACACTCTCAAAATTTGAACCAGACTTATAATATAGTGAGCATTATATACCCGAGACCCGATTCATCGTTTCAAAGTGGTAAAATGCTACCGTATACGCAAGGGAGGAGACCATATTTACTCGATTGGGAATCACGAGAACATACAAAGAAAACGTTTAGAAGGAAACGCGAAACTTAAAGGTACGATTTAAGTAGAATTATGATGTCGAAATTGATCAAATAAGACACACCATAAACACATTAAGGATACCTTATGCTATGCATGTACGTTTGGGACTGATACATAATGTATATTTTTGTTTTCTAGCCACGTATGTAGCGATCCAGTACAGCGTGTATTTTGAAGCACGTTGGCAAGTTATTTGAAGAGTTATACAAGAAACAAGTTCGTTGTTTTGCTAACAATATGATGAATTGATTCTGGTGGAAGATATACTTGTAAGTTAAACTTATTTAAATAGTTGCACATATCTTTAAGAATAATATTATTGTGATATTCCCATTCTAACTTGAGCTAAAAATAAGAAGGCGTATTCCTAATTCACACGTGTGGCATCTGGGAATAACATCATACAATAATAATTTAAAGATGAATGGGTACCTCAGTGGAATTGAATAATTATAAAACCGTTCACGCGTGTATCTCCTTCACATATGCCTAAAGTTGCTTCTTCAGAAAATATAGCTTACAAGGGTCGATCCAAAAGTTTTGCATCTTTGCTCTAAAAATCTTAATACTTTAAGAGTATTTTTCATATCTTATCTCATCCACCCCATAAGTAGTAGTTTCATTCTGCGTAAAATAAGCAATACATTTGATCAGTAACATAGTTTTCTGAAAATGAAATAGCGCTTCAGTTGCTGAAATTACCAATACGGTTTAATTCATTCAAGCTCCATATACCCTGTTGTTGTATTGCTATGGTAACTAGATGCATATGTTGAATTTTGAATTCATGGTTTATCTATACACAAAATGAAGCTACAATGCAGGGGGCGATTAAGGCAAAATATGTATATTATTCGTCAAAGATAAAGATTTTAGAGCAAACGGTGGAGACCTTTTGGATCAATCCTCGGACACCAAATTTTGAATTTGAACCTGATGTGATATGTCATAAGTACAAGCGGATAACATAAGCAATTTGCATTGATACATCTGAGACAGTCACGAGGTGGTGTTAATTTCACAGTTTGAAATGCTATATCTTGTAATCCCACTCCATATGTTAATAGGATTTTAAAGACCCAGATAAAGCCACTTGTTGTAGTCGTACACAATGATATCAATATTTGATATGGAAAACTTCTTCTGAAGGGACTTTTTGTTCGAAACATTCTCAACTAATTTTGAATGATTTTGTTGTCAGTTGTCAAACACATTAAATAAGCAGTGATAATATAAATCCCATCGATTGCAAGCATATATATATACATGTATACTGATCTATTTTATGTTGGAAAATTATGACAATTGTTTGGGGAACGAAAGAGAAATGAACTCACAAACGCAGGAAAGTGGTTCAGAAAAAGAGACACATACATTTAAAAATACAACATTACAATCAGCGACGGCTTTGCGAATGATGTTGACCCTTGAATTGCCTATGAGCAGAAACGATTTTGAATTCAAATATGTTTTTTGACACAAAAGGATGAAACTAAAGATTGACACTATTATAAAAAATGAAACCAGTAAGATAATAGTAAAATAGAATGGTAGATTAGTGAAATTGTCATTTTAAAGTATATCATCTAATTTGTCATGTTTTGTTAATATTTTGTATGTACAGTTTTCATAGTAGATAAATATAAAGCTTTCTCATGGAGAAAGTTTTCCATGATTAAAATGAATACTTCAATTCAGAAATTATAAATTTATTGTGTTAAATCAATCCTCAAGTGTGGTAATTTTCCAAATATTACACAGTATGTAGATTGTATGATTAACAAGTTCAATGGTGTCATCACATGCAATATACTTATTTATAGATTTGTCTTAAGAGTCAGCCCTTACAAATACATTTAACATTGATAAGCAAATTATGGTGAAAAGAAAAAGGAAATAAAAGAATCAAAATAATTTCAACAAAATAATTTCATTGTAGGATGAACCTCAAATGCAATATATGATTTAATAAATGAATGTTGTGGTTGATTCAGAACTCCTTCAACATTTATCAAGAAGGGAAAATTCATTCATATTAGATGCATATCTTTCATATGACCACACATGTTTTGAACGCTTGGTATCATCTCCAGAACTAAATACCGTATCGAATACTACCTACTCTATATGGTATAACCAAGTATGAGAGTACGAGACCACATTTTAGGACTTTCATCAAAATACAAAATACAAAAACTAAGCCCTATATCATTTTATTGAGAATTTATCTTTTGATAAAAAAAGCAAAATTAATGTGTCGCATACGCAAGCAGTGAGTTATGTTCAAACATGGGCTTTCAATTAGTTGAAAGCCCATGGTTCAAACAAATACAAAAGTATTAACATCAATCATGTATTTAAAGAATTTTTAAGACCAAGCTTGATACTTTATGGATGGGCTAATGGAACCATCTTGGTATCAAATGATGCTCGATTGAAAGAAACTTATTCGCTTTTCCTACCCCAATCGAATGATTTTTGATTTAGAGAATGCCATTCGCTTTGTCCACCTTTTAATAATGTCTGAATGATGAAACTGACCTTATTGCCTACCTTAAGGCTTTTAGCTATGTAATTCTACTAGAGAAGAATTGACTTTGCTTCCAGGCAGAAAAGAGATAAAAAGAGATGGAGTCATTGCAGCCTCATTCGCCACTTGAGTAGACCAACCGTTGCGTAATATAGACAGGTAAACAGGGCCGACAATATTTATCTGTGTGAATAATTAAGTGAACTATTGTGTTGCCCTATTCCATGACATTCCAAGAATTGGCAAGAGACTCGAGTAACCACTGGATTTATCCTACAAGTCTTGTACTTCATACCTGATACCTATTGTGTGCTGTAAACAGGCAGAGTCATTTAAAACTCAGATCTCTTTCTAACAAGAAGCTGCCATCAATTATGTAAAGATATATGCAGAGGGTGCGTGGTTATATAATTCATTCGAACATGACTGTATTCACGCCTTCTATAAACTGTAAACAAAGTCAACATTTCACCCGGGGTATATTCGCGAACAAAATCCCTGGTAATACGTGCAATGTGTGACGTCATAACGGCGGGACGTAGTAATTGCGGTTCATAATGAATATTAAAGATTACTGATAGACAGTTACTCTGGCATAGCCGAAAAGAGCACACATTCCAACGTCCATATTGTTCACCAGGAGCCGTCACCGTGAACAAAAAACATTGTGAGGAAAATTATGAAGTAAACATGTTGCATACGTTTTTGTGCATGTGTGGTTGATACCACATTTTATCATATATTTAAATGAATAAGTGAATTAAAATGTACTACACCCGCATAGAAATTTCTATACAGGATTTTTATATCTATACATGCATTTTTTGACCAAATAGAACTTTCTATACTGGCCATCAAGCAAAATTATTTTTCTGCGCCGCATAGAAATTTCTATACAGCATTTTTATTTATCGATCTTTTCCCTATAGAAATTTCTATACCGGCAACCAAAATTTATATTTACACCTGCATAGAAGTTTCTATACGAACACTTGTTTTAATTAGAAAGGCATAGAAATTTCTATACGGGGAGAAATGTTTTTCTGGTAACAGAATTAGTATTTTCCGACGGCCTTCACATAGAAATTTCTATAGAGGTATTCAGTTTTAAATCCTCTGCTTAATCGGTAGAGAAATTTCTATACCGATTACCAAATGTTCATCAATAACAAAATTAATATTTCCAGCCCCATCCGCATAGAAATTTCTATACGAAAAGTCAACGGAGTCTTTTGTATAGAAATTTCTATCTGAGGATAGTGTATTTGAAAATATAGTTTGAAGTTACATAGAAAATTCTATACGATAAGAAGAAACACAATTTTACTAGACATTAACATGAATATGTATTGATAAAATGATTTTACCTTTATCTTGTTTGATGAAATATTCATATACTTTGTATAAATATTGTAAATCTAATATGATAATAAAACATTGACGGTTGAAATACTTGAAATGCACTGCTGTTTTTACATTTTTGGGTTTACAAAAAGGGACTAAACGGTTCATTCTCTTTTTAAATGGTCACGACTTATTGTCAATCATTACATTAAATACATATATTGCATCTAATGTGAGATGGATATTGCATAATAAATACATATATTGCACTAAATGTGAGTAGCATGTTGCATATGGTCAAATATTACAATAAATACAAATATTGCACTAAATATGAATTGCATAATGCATATGGTCGAAGACAGATATTACAATAAATAATGTATATATTGCTCTAAATATGTGAGTAGCATGTTGCATATGGTCAAATATTACAATAAATATGAATATTGCACTAAATGTGAAATACATAATGCATATGGTTGAAGACAAACATTACAATAAATACATATACTGCACTAAATGTGAGATGCATATTGCATAATAAAAACATATATTGCACTAAATGTGAGTTGCAAGTTGTCAGATATTGCAATAAATACATATACAACAGCCTCATTACTGGTGCGTTTGTTTACACCTAGAAAGAACTTTTGTTTTGTCAGTTTGACATATTGAGTTCACAGGTTAACCACATGTCAAACATTTACTTATTTCACTCTGGAAAATCAGAAAATTTAGATACATCTTTCGGTATAAACACTCGTGCGGAGTTCTTATATGGAATAGAGGTATTCTCAATTTTAGTCATATACAAGACCTTTATACTATTAAAATTGTACGTTTTGAGATATGAACAGTTATTTTCAAGGTCAAAGGAAGATGTATTGCATTTCTAACATACTCCTTGCAGGCATGTTAAAATGATTTTGTCAGTTGCTATATATCGCTCAGTTGTCTGTAGGGAAATAGGCTAATTGAATTTGTTTATTAACAAGGGAGTTCTTGAATAATTATTTTAGCGCTGTTTGATTGGCACTAAATACATGTAAGTCAATTTGTGCACCATCGTTAAATCGAGCAATGACTTTAAATATTTAACTATGCATGTAGAGTACTAGTACACAACGTGTTGTTTTCGTGGCAAGAGGGTTGTCTAAATATTTAAGAAGGGTCGCAGACTGGCACCATTTTACCATTTGCATAACTTCATCTACCTTTTAAGCTTTTCTCGTAGCCTATTAGTGTGAAATAGATTTATCAATGTCGTTGAATGAAGTTTGAAAGACAATGCAGGTGTAGAGTCTTTTTGATTTCTATACTTCTATTCTGTTTATCTTATTTATCAGAATCAATATGCATTGATGTTAAGGTCATCTGCATGTAATCGATCGGTTTGAACTTTCTTATTCTTTAAAGGCCCCATATAAAGTTTAAACCACGTAAATTATATAGTCCTACTCAGTGGGGTTCACTGTATACAAAATTCTGCGGGGGTGGGTCCTAAGCTGAACCCTCAGATATCTATGTTCTCATACCAATCTGTCAAATTTCAATGTGTTCCCACACCAACCAAAATAACCCACACAATTTTATCAAAACGCGCTATGTTCAACATTCCAATTTAATTCCAAAAGTTGATTTTGAAGGATTTTTTACAAAATTGTGAATTTATTTCAAATGAAATTTTAATTGTCACACACATGCATTATTAAGTAATTATTTACAACAATCCATAGCATGCATCCTTGGTCTTACCTATTTTGTGTTGAAAAAATCTAAGAAAATGGTTGAAAATAAGCACGAATTAAACTCCTAAGCGCAGGAAAGTTTTTTAGAGAAAAACATTTAAGATTTTAATTCGCAATGGCAACAGGAAAAATGCCTTCGCTTAAATAAGTCATAAAGAATACAATGGTGCACAAATACGAATGTTCAAAACATGAATCTTAGAAAATTGGTTGAAAATAAGCAAGAATTTAACTCTTAAGCGCAAAAAGTTGTTTAGTTAAAAACATTTAAGATTTTAGTTTTGATTATAAAGAATACAATGGTACACAAATACTAATATTCAAAACATGATAAGAACTCATTTTCAATCTAGATGGCAGATAACAGTATTGCTTTATTTTGCCCAGGATAATAAGAAGAATGACCAGTCGACTCATGGTGGACACCGAGAAGATAATTATTTAAGATATTAAGATAATTTGATATAATTTAGGATTTTTCTCAAGAAAGCAGATAACAATATTGCTTTAATTTGCCCAGGATAATAAGATGATGACCAGTAGACTCATGGTGGACACCGAGAAGAAACATAAGCCGTCCGATATTATCTATACTCGCCACAAACAGGGAAAGTAAACAAGATACGTAAATGATAAGTCAATCGGTAAATGGAATGAACCTTCAATAGTGTTCGACAAATATTTGCCTTATCTTTGTTAGACTATTAAAACACATAGGAATGTATGCACTATAAGAGTCATGCTTTATAAAGACTTGACCGAGTTCTAGAACTTGATCTTTGGCCTAGCGATATTAAACACGGATACTATTCGAGTTCCATGTCAAACAACATACAGCCGAGCAAAGACCCGGACATATCCAACTTAAAATAGAAAATTGAATGATTTACATGTGCCAAATATCAGGGGAAAATTCACTAAAATGAAAAAGATATGAAGAAAATGCAGGGTTTCTTTTTGACAACCATGTGTATATATAAAGAGAATTCATGCTCTATTCCAAGGCTGTTTTATCTACGTGACTTATTTTGATGATAATTTACTTAGGACCTGGAATAACATGTTTCAGCAAACTGAAAAAGACTTATTTATTTGTTGTTTCTGTACATTTGTAACCCCCCCCCGTCCCCACCCACTCTGTGATACATGATGTTTAACATGAAAGATGCAAAGCCTGTGTTTCTTTATGAGCACATTGGCCAATGGGGAAAAAAGGTTGCCAAACTTATTGAGGGGAGCGTACTTGGTGATTAACTGTTTTAACCTTTAGAAATTCATAACATGGTCAATAGTAGCTCGATTTTTATGAAATAAAGCATATGGAGGGACAACCTGCAGACATTAGGGTTAATGTCCTGTAAGGGATTGATACAATAAACCACCATGCAATACAATCAAATGCATTACAATATAATACAATACAGTACAATACAATTTACGATACGATACGAAACGAAACGAAACAATACAAAACAATACAAATGGATACAATACAAGGCAATGCAATACAATACAATACAAGGCAATGCAATACAATACAGTGTATCATTGTGTCATTGTGCTTTAATTATATTTTTAAACTTCACACAGAGCCTTTAATACACAACTTTGGCAGATAATCTTAACGCAGCAGATAGCACGTGTGACCATTTGTTAATTTCTAACGAATACATGCATACGATAGTATCATACACGAAACGATGCCAAACGCTTAATATTTGAATTGAATGTTTCTGTATGTAGAAATGTAACACCTGAGCAATGTCATGCGAAATTAAACAGAAGACTTTCGAGACAAAATATATTAACGTTGCTGATATTGATAACACCAAAGAGGAGGATGATAGACACAATAATAATGATGATGTAAATGGATGTATAGTTCCGTTGACTGATCGTGCCAGTCCATTGGATAAAGCTAAAGGTGAAGATGATTATGTCAGTAAGGCATCTTCAGAGAAGAAAGTGTTTCGATATAAACTTATAAAGACGATCCTGTTAATAGTGACATGGATCGTAAACGTGAGTTTTGATCATTTTATTACTCTTATCGTTAAACAAAGAATATCTATATAAGAGAGACTTTCTTAGGTCAAGGCAACCTTTAAGGTCAAAAGCCAAGAGTAAATCAATGTACGCACGATGTAAATGAGAACGATCCTCGCACTGCGGAAAATCTCGAAATTGCGAGCAAAATCCAGATGAAAGCGTGACTAATTAAAAAAAAAAGAGGAGGTTTTGTTTTGTTTAATTTAATCATACGCTAGAAATAAGTTCGCAAAGTCAACAAGAGTGAAAAGAGAAAAGTCATCTATTTTTTGAATAAAGTAAATCCAACATGATATAACGTACGTAACGTATCCTAATATAAGGGCCTATTTACGATTATTGATAACGATACATTCAAATTCTGTTATTCTTCTTAAGCCTGCCCAAAATATTAACACTGCTTGTGTTTGTGCTGTAATCCGGGTTCATCTACAACAAACAAAACAAAACTTTGTTTTTAATCATAAAATCATCATTAGAGCTATTTTTAGAAAAAGCGATATTTTTAATACAATTGCATGGTTATGATAACCAGTTGTGCTGTCAACAAAATAGCACAAATAAATGCCGTTGATATCAACACGAGGGTCGAATTTGAATATATTCGTTAATGGTCCCATAAAAGTAACTTCAACCAGAGAGAATAACCTTAATTTCAGTGGACGAAACGAACGTATTTTTCAGTGAATTTTTCGTCATTTTCTGTTTGCAATACTTACATCATCACAGTCAATATAAATGAAATTGCGACCAAAGACCGCTCGCTCCATTTACTATTTTTATTAATACAAAGCTGTTTTCGGCTCACTTGTGAATATAGCATCGTTCATTTTGATGTCGGTAGATCGGGTATGTTTTGAAAGTTATTTTTCATTTTCGTCTAGTAAGCCCCACATTGTAACACCATTCTAACACATAAGCAGCCCATCAATTTATTGAATTTGATATTTTTTGTTTAAGTGCGTACGGAGAGGCGTGTGTAAACAATAGAGATCTTTAAACTCATTAACGAAAGTTCAATTCACGACTTTTCAGATGTTTGTAACTCAAAACTTATAGTATGTTTAAAAGTTAGTAATGTCGTAAACTAAATCAGCCTCGGGCTTCCATCCCCAAAATAAATCTATTCAGTTTCCTATCTGACATTTAATATTTGAAGTCACCCCTACGTTATAAATGGGGTCAAGAAAATGCTACACAGATCTCGATTTTATCATAAAAACGATTCTGTAGTAAATCCGTATGTTAAGAAGTTTTACTAATTTGTATGATAGTAGTTACCGAGATAATTATGAAATGTGGATATTTACTCGTACACATTATGGTAGAATATGCAGACATACACTCCCGCCCCTCCATAAGTTTGGCAACCTTGGCTCCCTCATTGAATTACGTGTTAAAGCATCTTTATGTTTGAATTCTTATTTACATAACGTGCGATGAAAATACTTATGATATTGATGGAAATATAACTTGGCTTCATTTCCAATGCCTCGGAATTTTGACTTTGAAGACCTATAACTTTTTTAAACCTGAAGAGAAGTATCAAGTTTTTGTTAAGTAAAGTAAGCAAGTTCAATTGACTACCTAACTTGTATTTTTTTCAAAAAGTTGGTTTGAAGAATATATACGTTGCCAAACGTATGGAGTGTACTACCTAGCTATTGGAGTGTACGACCTCTTTCAATAAGTATCGGTTATTACACTCATGAAGATCAGTAAAACATTCTACAGGGCGTATCAAAAAAACGCAACAAGTAGTTATCTCGTAAAATAACAAAACTAGTGATGACTACATCAATTTCATTCAATGTACCATAAAGCCACGTCTCTCCTCTTTGCAATGATATGTCATTCATTCGCATGTGGTGATGGTTGAGTGAGAAATCCTTCCATTTGCAAAGTGGGTCAAAATCGGCTCTGGGCCAAGTTTTAGATATTGAAAAAATCAGTGCAAGGGTTAAGTGCCAATGGAAGTTCCCCTGACTTGAATTCTTGTGACTTTTTCTTTTGGAGCTCTCTCAGGAGCATCTGTGCTCACGATTCCTCCACCAGATGTTGCAAAACCTCGAGAAAGAGTTGCCCATGGGCTGCTTTTCTCTGCTTTAACCCACAGATGACTCAGGGCTGAACCATGCATGACGTGGACAGAAGAGCGCATCTTTATGTGCAAGAAAGTGGTAGCAATTTGGAGGGGTATTGGATGTATTCTTGCAAGAGTATGAGTATGAACACTTTACTGTCTATACCACACCTGTCACACCTTCTTCCAATAGCCCCCTATGCCCGTTGTACTGACTTTTGCAATGTTTAAAACTTGGGTCCGAGCTGAATTTTGCCCCACTTTGCAAAATCAACGATTATTCGGTCAGCCATGACTCCCTGTGAATGAATGATATTCCATTGCAAGGAGGAGTAGTCCGGCTTTTTGGTACATTGAATGAAAAGGATGCAATCAGCATTGGTTTTATGTTTTCTTCCAATATTGCATCGGGCTCCGTACACTGACTTTTGCGATTTTTATAACTTGGCCCAAAGCTAATTTTGGCGCACTTTGCAAATGGAATGATTACTCGCCCAACCATGACCAAATATCAATGAATGATATATCATTGTAAAGAGGAGACATATGGCTTTACCGTGCATTGAATGAAATCAATGCTGTTATCACTGGTTTTGTGCTTTTCCGAGATAACGATCTGTTGCGTTTTGTTTGATACGCACTGTATACATACGGATCTAACTTAAAGGAACAATGGTGATAATGGAATTTTTCAGATAAGCCTTAATTAAGCTGTTTCCTCCTGTTCATCCTCCAATCGTTTATTCCTGCACACGTTTTCACTTGTTGAGCACTCGTCAACATTACCGTTTACTTATTATTGAGCGGTTTAACAGGGGTCCACAAAAAATAAAAAAAATATAAGATTTTGATATTCTTGACGTTTACAACGGATTATCTACTTATGAATCGGTTTTTGTGAAGATTAGCATGACCTATTGATTTAATCTGTTTAATTGAAAATAAGATCGTCTGTCTGATTATATTTTGCATCGATGTATCGCAAAAAGCTCGCGCACGCATTGTTACACATTTTGTGGCGTAATCCAGAGGATCCTCGCTTTTAACATGGTAGAATGTGACGTTTTTGAGAAAAATGTACACAAATGAAAATCCTTTCGTCGTCCACATTTACCTCTCTATCTCAAAACATTTTAGACGAATAACTCTGATATCATATATATATTGTTAATGGGCTAGGAGCATCATAAAACACGAATCAATTGATATTTTAGGTGAAATAAATATACGTGTTGCTGTGCTTGAAAATAGGCGAATGGCGTAAATTAGCCATATTTTGATGACTTTTGAAAACCTTTCGTCCTCCACTTTTCCATATACAACAGAAAACACATACTTCTGCGAAAAAAATCAACTATTTATTAATAAACTAGAGTTAAGGAGCAAAATAATCATGTATGATTTATTAAAAATTGATCTCGTATTTTTTGTTTAATGTACACCTGAAAAGTTGAAGGAACAAAAAAATGAGCAGAAAAGGTCGCTGTCAACAGATTCTATTTTTCAAACTCTATGACGTCACAATATGGGACGCTTACTAAAATTCATCCTTTGAAATAAAACTTCTATCTACCTTTATCAAGACGAAAAATAAGTATAATAGTCATATATTGTTTGAGTTATGAACGTTTAAAGACGAAAAATAATTCAAAATGTAACGTGTCAACAGGGAATATTTGCCAGATGTTTTGGTAAAAAACTCTTTTTTTAAAAAAGAACGCGCAAGAATTGTGAACGGAGTGTAGTTAATCTAAAAACTTCATCGAAACAGCTTTAAAATGATATACAACTTTAATTAGAATATTATTTTATAATCCGGGTAATCAAAGTTACATTCACGCGATACCCCTAAAAAACAAATGCGCCACCTTTTTGCGACACGTCATTCAAAGTGATGAAAAATAATGGTTCCATTTAGTTCACTTGCTTTTAATATCATCTTGTTTTTTGTTGATCCGCCAGCTGTTCTGATATGTTTAAATGATAAAACATATATTACTACATACATTTTCACCTGTTGAGGACCTGTCAACAATGCCGTTTATTTATTATTGAGGTAACAGGGGTCAACAAAAATATTAGATTTTGATATTTTTGAAGTTTACAACAGATTATCTACTCATTAATCGAGTTTCAGTTTAATTGAAACTAAGATTGTTTGTCTGACTATATTTTGCATTCAAAATGATGAAAAATAATGGTTCCATCTAGTTCACTTTTTTTAACAGCATCTTGTTTTTCGTTGATCCACAAATTGTTAAATGATATGTTTAAATGATAAAACATATATTCCTACATACGTTTTCACCTGTCGAGGACCTGTCAATATTACCGTTTACTTATCATTGAGGGGTTTAACAGAGGTCTATAATAATAAAAAATATTAGATATTGACACTTTTGAAGTTTACAACGAATTATCTACTTATGAATCGGCTTTTGCATTTAAATTATAATCTAAGATGAATTAAGAATCTATTCCCACTATTTATAAAATGAGATTTTAACCTCAATAAAGCATATGATATGATGTGGGGTGAAAGGATATATGATTTTTGTGATACAGGCAACCTCTGCAAGCACATAACTTTAGTAATTGATTATTTTATTTAGTAGAAAATAGACTATCCCATCATGAGGCAATGCTAGAACCCAAACGTTCTATTGAAATTAATTTTACCGCCTCACCCAATATTTTTTTCTCGAAAAGGTATTCTGCCATATCCAGCTCCTGGTCATCCAGTATTTGTTTAATATTGCCCACAGAAATTATGTTATTAGTATTACCACCGTTAATGCCAAGGACTGAAATAGCAAAAATTATATGCTTATTATACGATATCTCATTTCCCGGTGAAAATTACCGGGCGTTAATGCATTTTTGGCCCTCCACTATGGCCCGCCACTATGCCGTCATATATTGCTCAGATCGATAAAGTAACGTAAATGCCTTCTAAACTAGCACGATTACCCATTCCCGGCAAGGTGGTTTTAATAGTAATTGATCTGAGAACTATCCACAAAAATATTCATATTTTGAATTAGACTTGAATTAAATCTTCAATAAAAATCTGAACCATTTTAAGATATTCGAAATTCAGAAAGTGCAAATGATTCAATTATATCTATTTAAACCAATTTAAATTGTTAGGATGTGATAATAAGCTCAGAAAGTAAACATTTGATTAGTTATACCAATCATTGTGATTTTAGAGCCCAAATGTTATCTCATTTTACAGTTTTAATTGTATAAATCGTCTTGCTGTCAACCTATTTATAATAGTCTACACTTATTTAGTGCCTGTTTATGATGATACCGACATTATTGTAATATTGAAATCTTATAAGTAATGAAGATCCCCAAGTGGAGGTCAGAACTATCCGGAAAAATATTTAATTTTCATAAAATAGACCCCTGCTGAAATCTTTCATAAATGAAGTTCTGTAACCTTGTATGGTTCACAAAAATTTATAAATGGTCAATGATATAATCCTAACTAACAAAAGCAAATCAAAAACATAAGGCTGTTGCGATAAGCTTAAAAAAAGTATACAGTGTTTGATGAGTTATACCCCCTACTGTGAACTTTGATTCCATTTTGATCTAATTCTTCAGTTGAAATTTTACATTATGCTTTCGATATATAATAATTCATACTTTTTGTACTTGTTTATTATCTATTCACAAGAAATCTTTTAAAACGATTATTTCTTTAAAAAATGGACCCCTGCTTAAATCTCAAATAAATGATAAACGGTAATGTTGTGTGGTCCTCAACAAGCAATACCGTATTCAGTGATGTTAAATCTATCAATATAATCTATAAAAATGATTGGAACTTGAACAGGAGGTAATTTTAAGATTATTGTCAATTCCTTTATCACAACAACGCATTGAGGGAAAGTGTGGCGAATGAAGGTTTTCGAATTCTCTGGCCATCCTTAGTTCATGACCTGAAGTATTTAGTTCCACTCTGATGTTCATCTAAGTCAACGAGTAAATGTTTATATTTATGTTTTATTTATTTTTAATGACACACAACAATACTTTATATGAATGTGTTACCCTTTGATAAGTCTATATTCCCAATATAATGTTTACAATAAAAGTTGTGAATAACGCAGATGCGAGTATGTAGTTACCAGTTTCACCACCAGGTGGCTCGTTCGGGTCAGATAGCATGGCGGGTATAGTAGAAAGTTCCCTTTAACTTAAATTACATCTGTTTTAGTGGTTCAATTTTCATATAACCCTTATGTATCTAATAGTTATGAAAATCAAAATATGTCCAGGAAATGAAAATGTTATCTGACCAATACAAGAAAAGATATTTCACTTTTTGTGATTTTGTAACATGGGCTCTATGGAGAATCAACCCGAACTAGAACTCACACTTTCAAAAATAATTAAATTCTCAAACTTGATAAACAATTTTCGAAACCATATTTCTAGGTGTACTTTTACATGTAGATTTCAAATATAACATCGCTTTGACTGAATTTTGAATATTTAATGGCGTAAATCAAGATTTTTTTCTACTCGCATCTAGTCTATTGTCACACCTGTTAAGTGCAGTTGGGGGCCACCTGCCTATCTGGTATTCAGCTATATATGATATATGAATGTAAACGTTGGCTTGTCAGACTGAATGACTAAGTTATACATTCAAAAGTCGTGGGAAGTTTTCAAATCGAAGAGGCAAACTATAAAGGGTACAGCAAGCCACAAAGGAGATAAACCCTGTCAAATCAAAAAATCATATCAATATTCGACCAGTTTCATCAAGAGTCTAAAATAGTGAAGGTCAAGCAAATGTCACATCTCCTGAAAACTTGTGGATGATTTCTAAAAAAAATTGATCAATTTGAAGCAAGTTTAAATTTGATATTGAAAATTTTCGAATTTTTCGATTTTTCCGTTTTGGTCTTATATCTCAAAAGCGATGCAAAATTTTATGAAATAGTTAGTCCCTTATATGAGTAGAACCAATTCAGAGGAATGTAATAAGGTCTGAGGTATAGGTCAAATCGCAAATCTAAGGTCAGATTTCACCTCCTGAGAACTTGTAGAAGAAACCTTTGTCAAACTGAAGCAATTTGAAAATGAATTGAGCAATTTGTAGAAAATGCTTAATCTAGAATAGACAAAACATGTTTTCTCCCAATACTAAATTTTTAGTTCAGTCTTGCCTTTTTAATGCTTTAACCCTTTTTATACCATGTGTTGAATTTAACTTTCTCATATTTCGATGACAGCCTGCATCCTTACTGCTACATTGTTGATTATATTTCATCATGTTTCTGGTGTACGTAATGTTTTGAATTTCTCTTCGGATGTTGGCCTCAAGTTCTTCTAGATCTCTTGGCTTGGGCTTAGCATAGATATGGTTCTTCAAGTTACCCCAGAGAAAAAAGTCTGGGGTGTAAAATCTGTTGAACAGGGAGGCCCTCGCAATGTCTTTATTCAGAGAGATCAGACGTTGAAGAAACTGTTTTCATGGGAATTCTTGTATGACCCTTGCTGAATGTGGAGGGGCTCAATCTTCTCAAGACTTCAGTGTTCTCATTTGGATATACCAATCAGTCTCCGTAACTCTGAAAAGTGAAACTCCATTATTGAATCATTTAACGAAAATTGACCTGGTTCTCTGTTATTGTCCTCCCATCTTCATCCGCGAATTTCTTTCTCTGAGGCTATTTGGATGAGAATTTAAAGCTAATCCCAAGCCAAAAGACTAAGAACAACTTAAGGCCAATCTCCAAAGAGAAATTCAAAACATTCCACCAGAAACATTATCAAATGTGATGAACAATGTTGCATAAGGATGCAGACTGTCATCGAAATATGAAATAAAAGTAAAAGGTTAATACATCAAAAAGGGGAGTCTGAACTAAAAACTGTGCATTTTGGAGAAAACTTGACCAACATGACCATGCAAAAAGTCTGAAATTGACTGGTTAAGCTGTGCTGTTAATATATTTCTACTTTCGGGTACATTTTTGAGACATCCTGTAGACCTTTACTCGTTCATGGTTGAACGAATTTTTTTATCCATTAACATACATGTATATTTTACAGGGTTTGGTATTAACGATTAAATATCCGACATTTCCTGATCTTTGCGAGAGGACTGGCAGTAGTGTCGAAGAGTTGACCAGAGCTACAGCGGTGAGGCATATTGGGTATATAATCGGGTGTTTAGTAGGAGGTGAGTCAAAGTACAATAATGGATATTGGGTATATAATCGGGTGTTTAGTAGGAGGTGAGTCAAGGTACGAATATGGATATTGGATATATAATCGGGTGTTTAGTAGGAGGTGAGTCAAGGTACAATTATGGATATTGGATATATAATCGGGTGTTTAGTAGGAGGTAAGTCGAGGTGCGATTATGGATATTGGGTATATAATCGGGTGTTTAGTAGGAGGTGAGTCAAGGTACGATTATGGATATTGGGTATATAATCGGGTGTTTAGTAGGAGGTGAGTCAAGGTACGATTATGGATATTGGATATTATATAATCGGGTGTTTAGTAGGAGGTGAGTCAAGGTACGATTATGGATATTGGGTATATAATCGGGTGTTTAGTAGGAGGTGAGTCAAGGTACGATTATGGATATTGGATATATAATCGGGTGTTTAGTAGGAGGTGAGTCAAGGTACGATTATGGATATTGGATATATAATCGGGTGTTTAGTAGGAGGTGAGTCAAGGTACGATTGTGGATATTGGGTATATAATCGGGTGTTTAGTAGGAGGTGAGTCAAGGTACGATTATGGATATTGGATATATAATCGGGTGTTTAGTAGGAGGTGAGTCAAGGTACGATTGTGGATATTGGGTATATAATCGGGTGTTTAGTTGGAGGTTAGTCAAGGTACGATTATGGATATTGAGTATATAATCGGGTGTTTAGTAGGAGGTGAGTCAAGGTACGATTATGGATATTGGGTATATAATTGGGTGTTTAGTAGGAGGTGAGTCAAGGTACGATAATGGATATTGGGTATATAATCGGGTGTTTAGTAGGAGGTGAGTCAAGGTACGATAATGGATATTGGGTATATAATTGGGTGTTTAGTAGGAGGTGAGTCAAGGTACGATTATGGATATTGGATATATAATCGGGTGTTTAGTAGGAGGTGAGTCAAGGTACGATTATGGATATTAGGTATATAATCGGGTGTTTAGTAGGAGGTGAGTCAAGGTACGATTATGGATATTGGGTATATAATCGGGTGTTTAGTAGGAGATGAGTCAAGGTACGATTATGGATATTGGATATATAATCGGGTGTTTAGTAGGAGGTGAGTCAAAGTACAATTATGGATATTGGGTATATAATCGGGTGTTTAGTAGGAGGTGAGTCAAGGTACGATTATGGATATTGGGTATATAATCGGGTGTTTAGTAGGAGGTGAGTCAAGGTACGATTATGGATATTGGGTATATAATCGGGTGTTTAGTAGAAGGTGAGTCAAGGTACGATTATGGATATTGGATATATAATCGGGTGTTTAGTAGGAGGTGAGTCAAGGTACGATTATGGATATTGGGTATATAATCGGGTGTTTAGTAGGAGGTGAGTCAAGGTACGATTATGGATATTGGGTATATAATCGGGTGTTTAGTAGGAGGTGAGTCAAGGTACGATTATTGATATTGGATATATAATCGGGTGTTTAGTAGGAGGTGAGTCAAGGTACGATTATGGATATTGGGTATATAATCGGGTGTTTAGTAGGAGGTGAGTCAAGGTACGATTATGGATATTGGATATATAATCGGGTGTTTAGTAGGAGGTGAGTCAAGGTACGATTATGGATATTGGGTATATAATCGGGTGTTTAGTAGGAGGTGAGTCAAGGTACGATTATGGATATTGGATATATAATCGGGTGTTTAGTAGGAGGTGAGTCAAAGTACAATTATGGATATTGGATATATAATCGGGTGTTTAGTAGAAGGTGAGTCAAGGTACGATTATGGATATTGGATATATAATCGGGTGTTTAGTAGGAGGTGAGTCAAGGTACGATTATGGATATTGGATATATAATTGGGTGTTTAGTAGGAGGTGAGTCAAGGTACGATTATGGATATTGGATATATAATCGGGTGTTTAGTAGGAGGTGAGTCAAGGTACGATTATGGATATTGGATATATAATCGGGTGTTTAGTAGGAGGTGAGTCAAGGTACGATTATGGATATTGGGTATATAATCGGGTGTTTAGTAGGAGGTGAGTCAAGGTACGATTATGGATATTGGATATATAATCGGGTGTTTAGTAGGAGGTGAGTCAAAGTACAATTATGGATATTGGATATATAATCGGGTGTTTAGTTGGAGGTGAGTCAAGGTACGATTATGGATATTGGATATATAATCGGGTGTTTAGTAGGAGGTGAGTCAAAGTACAATTATGGATATTGGGTATATAATCGGGTGTTTAGTAGGAGGTGAGTCCAGGTACGATTATGGATATTGGGTATATAATCGGGTGTTTAGTAGGAGGTGAGTCAAAGTACAATTATGGATATTGGGTATATAATCGGGTGTTTAGTAGGAGGTGAGTCAAGGTACGATTATGCAGAACGGATTTACGCCCATGCTTATTGTCTAGCTATTGTTGAAGAGCAGTTACATTATTATATATATGTTAATGTAACCTTATATATTTTTTTATATTTTTTAAAAAGTTTTAGTTTTATTTCCTCAATTACACATAAAGCTACATATATTGAGATGAACAGAGCGCCAACCATTAGTTCTGGTTTAAGTATAGCTTTCTCCTTTCTGAATACTGTCGCTTTACAAAAAAATATTTATTATATTGAGAGTTTTTCGTTAAATCTGAACGGATATAGTTGTACCTGAACCGTCGAGAGAACGTTTGTCATGCCCTATCCAAATTAATACATATCGTCCACACTTTGAGTCTATCATGGGGAACATTCATAAGTTTTCGATTTTTCTACAGGTATTCTATTCGATCGATTCCGGAAAATTTGGGATCTCCAGTTATCTTCAGGATTTTTGCTGTTGGCCGTTTCTGTTGCTTTTAAACCTTGGTGTAGAGGCATCACAGCGCTCGCATTTCTTTACTGGCTGGAAGGTGCGGCTCATGGTATATTTGCAATAGGTAAATAATACAATTCAAAATATCAATGATTATAGCCAATACATGGTGTAAAAGGGTAGGAGGTCCTGTTAACTTATGGCCCTACTCTCCATTGATTTATATGGTGACCTTTTTCCCTTAGTATCTTATACATAATCAGGGCCAGTAAGGGCCTTTAGAAGGAGGGACCATGATCTTGGGGAACCATAGTTTCTTTCACAATGGAACCGTTCACCTTTAAGGAGCGCCAAAGAGAAGGGAAGCCCCCAGAGTTCAATGATGACCATAACTTAAATAGAAATATTGATGACCATAATCGCTGGTATTCTAAACAAAATGGCCGATTCAAATCTTTGAAAAAATGTTTCGAATGCTAGTTATATAAAGGCAATATCGGCCGTATTTACCAAGATTTCACGTGCAGGTATAGAAAAATATTAGAAATGTGTTTACATCAATTACTTACATATCACATTGACGTGTGTGGTATTCAGAAACGAGATGGTGAAAATTCGGTCAAACGAAAGTGGTTAACAAAATAGATAATTTTGAGGTAAGCTCTGGGGGTTTCCTTCCTCTTAAAGCGCTCGTTTCCGAACACACAAAAAAGTTCATCGATTCACAGTTTTCAGAAACATGTTTAATATGTAAAACAAAAATCCTGATACATCTTGAAGAACCTAATAAAGAAACAATGGTACATAATAAGCATGCGATACGACGTCATTGTTGTAGCAGCAACGTTTGTAAACCAAACAGTTAGATGTAATGTATGTCGATGAATTTGTTTTTTCAGCTGGTAATGGAATAATGATAGCCATATGGGGAGGAAATACACCGGCCCCACTCCTGGCCATGCACTTTGGGAGTAGGATCGGGTCTTTAGTGGCGCCTGTTCTGGCGTACCCTTTCCTCAGCTCTAGCCGTGGGGAAGCTATTTACACAAATGCATCCGTATTTAACAACGGGACTGAAATCAAATTCACATCTAACATCGAGGTACCATACGTTATAAGTGGAGGACTTGGCTTATTGGCATCACTTGGATATTTGGGGGTGTATCTAGCACCACGGCCCCGAGGACTAGTGTTAACCAATATACCTAAAGGAAGGAATTTAAAGGAATTGTTACATCCGGGTTCTTTCACAAATGGGAATGCGAGATACGGTGTAACTTTAATGACGTGTATGTTCTTGTACTTCTCAATTAACGGGGCATGTAGTTCACATTTTCAATTACTACAAGCTTCAATAGCCACTGGGGCATTGAATGCAACAAAACAGGAGGCTTCACTCATGCAGTTTGCAGCAAGGGGATCTGCGATTTTAGGAAATTTCATAATAATTCCAGTCTCAAAGTTTGTTCCAATGCCGTTTATCGTATTCGTGATATGCCATGCTATCGCTATCATCAACTTCATTGCAGTTGCCATGGCGTTAAAGAGTCGTATGAACTTTGCTGTTCTCGGCGGTGTCTTCGATTTCTTCTATGCCTCAATATGGGCGTCTGGAATGGCATGGCCGGAGAGGTACATGGAAGTAACGGGTTCAGTGATTATGATATGTAACATAGGGAGTGGCGTGGGAGGTGCAATAATAGAATGGGGTAGTGGTTATGTACTGCAGTATCATGGGGCGCAGGCAGTGATGTGGCTCTGTGCAGCGTTTGCCATTTCCTTTTGTGTGCTGATATACGTCACACAATGCGTGATGTCTTACCATGGACCAAAGAAAAGACATCTTGTCCCTTTATGAACATCGATTGAAATTATTGAAAGGAAGGGCTTGTCAATGTTTTGCTCTACAATTCAATTTGTGTATCAAAACAGTACAAGGGTTAAAATATATGATACTCAAATATATGATACTCAAATATAAAAAAAATGCGGTCCAAAGAAATATATATATTCCAAATGATCCGAGTCCAATTTTCATGCACTTATTATCATGTTAATTATATCAAGGAAAAATATACAAAATATATTGATACTGTTGTGTTATATGTTATGTAATCATATTTATTGTATCTCCATCGGCACAGAGAAACGTTGTATCTAAAGATAGATGTCGCACTTGTATAGGTTTAGATAAATTGCGGATTAAAATACACACGTGAATTTCCCAACTACTTATCAGTTAGTTTTGTATGTTAATACATACAAGATACATGCTTTTTGACATTTGCATTTTCATGTTTGGCATTGGCATTTTTACGATACGATGTATTGCATATTGGCGCTTATAGTTGGCTCAAGGGTTAATTTAATACATGTATGTGTACCTAACAAAACGGAACAACAACTGTACAACTGGGACTTAATTAATATGGCCTTTAGTACACCATTGAACATAAGTTCTGGGCCAATATAAGGATGGCAGTACCATCAGAATCCAAAATCATGCCATCTTTATTTAAGGATTATTTCAATCTACCTTAGCCTATGCTATTGAATAAACAGGGTGAGTTTTCTCAGACCAAGGTACACTTCTCTGCACCGTTATGGGGTTATTTTACTCTATAGCATTGCAATCCGTTCCCGTCATTACTACGTGATATGTAACAAAAAAAAATAAACAGGGGGATGTAATTGAAGTGGCGATTGTGTTTTCGGCTTATCCGTGTCACCCTGCTTCGGAATTGCCCACATTTAGTCTATGTCATAGCTCAAGGTCACGTAGATGAGGGAGCACCATTATGCTGTGTAGAACACAACCTAAACAAAGGCGAACAATTTTCGTTTTTGCAACTGTTTTAAACGTTTTGTGACGAAAATTCACTGAACTTTCAAAAATATGTCATTTTATCACTGTGTGACATTCGCCAAAAAAAACATCAATGAGAACAATATAGGATACGTTGAAAAATTGCCCCCTCTAACCGACAATGCCTCTTGAAAGATAACAGAAAGTATTTACAGGAGTTGTATTTTATTCACCGAATATTTTAAATACAATCGTTACATGTTTTTTCGAAAATGCTAGCCTTGCATATTGTTTTAATTGCATTCAAATTAGCCAACAAACTTATCTATGTTAATATCACTTCTAGTTTATAAAAGTATATACCGCTTAGATTCCCTCTAAAAATATATAGCAAATACATTCGTTTTATGAATCATATAAAATGTCATGTTCTGGTTATTGGTTTAACCATTGTAGGATCCACTGCAATCTCTAATAAATCAGAATTGGTTTTACCAGTTTTAGTATGATAGTATCTAGATAGTTCTTAAACGAGAGGTACTTGCGTTAGCGGGATTTTCAACCGCCCCCTATCCAGTCCATTCGGGATATTTGGTTAACAGTTATGAACGAATAGACGAGGAATATATTTTTCAAATTGGCTCCTTCTAGCCTAAATGCTGCTGGTCGTGAGCAGCGTTGTCTGAACCGACTGTTCCCCTGTCTAGCCCGATCAAGAGATTTCCACCGTCTTGTACCACCATCGACCCATTCATCATACGTGCATCATCGGACGCTAAAAACACGGCAACTTTCGCACAGTCCTCACTCGTCCCAGTCTTCTTAATAGGCACTGTCTTTGCAATATCTGAATATATTTTTGTAACCTCGTTTTGGCTAAGACCAACCCTCTTCATTAAATCAGTCTCAAGATGTCCAGGGTTTAACGAGTTGACGCGGACGCCTTTAGCGGCGAACTCAAGGGCGGCACATTGGGTGAACATATTCATGGCGGATTTCATGATATTGTAAACCGGAGCCATGCTGGCTGGTTTGAATCCGTACATACTTGAAATGTTAACAATATTTCCCTGGGTCTTGACGAGCTCTGGGAAACATAGTTGCGAAAGGTAGATTGGAGCACGTAATAAAATCTTTACCTTCTCATCAAACACGTCCATGGAAACCGTTTCTAAATCATGAAAAACCAGGATTCCTGCATTGTTGACGAGAACGTCGATTTTACCGAAAGTTTTAACGGCTGTGCCCTTAATCTTCTTAATGATGTCGTCATTTGCGATGTCTCCTTGGACGAATGGAAACTTTGCGTCTTTTCTTCCGACTGCTTTACATTCTTCGACCGTTCTATTGATTTTCTCTAAGTCACGTCCACATACTAGAACATTTCCCCCTTCTTTCGCAAACAGTATAGCCGTGGCTTTTCCTATGCCTGCGCTCGAGCCAGTTACAATCACGGCTTTTCCTTCAAACCTCATAGTTATTGACTTTTCTAATTAGCCTACGCCGATCTTGCGGAGCCGCCTCTGTATTACAAAAATCAGCCGATTAAAATGATGGAAAAATAGAACAGTATATAACGCCTTTTATGCTCCAAAGCTTACAAATATTTCAAAGGCCGGGTCGGTTTATTATTTTCTATTATACACTCCTTTTCAATAAACCATTGCGTAGTGTTGTTACACAAACAGGTTAAAATTTATGATGTCATACTTTTCAGACAGCCATGGTTGTAAACACAATAAGGGAGTTGTGATATAGCCAGGTTGTATCCAGTTCAAAATTACGGATCGGCTCGATCCGCTCTACACAAGCTATAGGATGGGACAATCCAACAACTTTGAATCGGATACTGTCCAACGATCATTTTGGTGTGCGATATGCATGCCATTCTTGGATAATGTATTGTGTCGAATTTTGCTTTCTCGGTAGTTCCATTTCTTTATAAACTATGGAATTTGAAGAACAATCATTTATTTTGTTAATTTATGCATGACCATGTACATGTCATTTTTCAAATTTGGAGTCAGTTGACTCATTCATTGAGTTGAATGGCTCATGTATGAACCATGTAGATATGTTTTTGGATTAGGATGTTACAACCTGTTTGTGAATGTATTTGTGTGCCAGACAGAAGACGAAAGGTCAACAGGATGACATCATTATTGCTCATAAATATTACCTAGAATGCATCACCAAATGAGATAAACGAAGCGATTTAGCCAATCAGAGGGTGTCCCGCCGCATATAATTAACGAAGATACGGTGATCAAGAGTTAACAGTGCAAATTGGCTCGGTCGTGTTTTTCAAACTTTTTAGTCGTGTTTTGTAAGAACATGGGATGCGACATTCGTTAGAATGGAGCAAAAATATAAGAATATTCTATATTTAACAAACTTACATATCTACCTAAGATGTTCTTCTTCATACCCACGAATGTATTTTGGGGACGTCTAAAGAGTCTGAAAAAACACGACAGGGCCACTTTGCACTGTTAACTCTTGGTCACCATAGAAGAGAGATAAGACAGAATTTGGTCTGATGTGCGCAGTCCAGCTTATTGCGTCGAAGTGTGAAGAACTGTACAGTGATTTTAGAGATGCTAGCGCAGGAAGGTGATGGAACAAAGTTTTTAATAGTAACAACCCAGCAAATTCATATTAATTCATAACATAATTTCTCTTATTATTTGGTGTGCTGTCACTGTATTCACTGCGTCAAATGTGAAGTTCCAAGAAATTTCTAGACGTGCAAAGCTAGTCCACAAACTCCGCGTATCTAGAGATTCAAAGACGTGTCAAGAGGTGCAAAGACCTCGCGTGTACAGAGCGTGTCAAGAGTTTTGATATCTCTTTGCACTGCCTTATCGAAACAAACAGACAAACAAACAGACCGGCCATTTGTTGTTATGCACTATAGTCGCGCTTAATTATACTTTACTAGTATTGGGATATATATAACAGTCATTTTTATTTCATGTAAATAATAATTTGTGTTTTTTAAATCATTATCAAAATTAAATTAATTTAAAAGTATGTCTGTGCGCGTAAGTGTAGTAAATAGCTTAGTCGAAATGAGTACAGTCGAAATGTTGAGGCATGCGCAGACCTCTATTTAGTGATATTTTCATTTCAAATATGGCGGCCAATCCGATGTCTGGCGACCCTTACAAAGAATCTAGGCAGTTTGCATTTTTACCTCCTGTGAAATAACAAGTGGAATTTAGTAGTTGTTTTGTGTTTTATTATCATTCTGCATCGTAATTCTATGTGATGTGGTGTTGAAATGTCAGCAGAAATGCATATCCATACGATAATCGAGTGAATCAGATAACAGATTTTTCGAAAACCCGTCTCGTGCTAAGCGTGTAAAAACTTGTATTAACATGCTCAAAAGTGCCAATGTGCACATCAATGTCAAGCTAAATCAATGTTGTGTCTAAAACAGGTACCCGATCTACTCAAAACAGCTTGTCATTCACGTATACACGCTTAGCAAACACGGCGAAATGACCTCAATCTTGGAATTTCGTTCAAGAGCTAGTAATGTTTGCTCCGGTCTTCGTCATAATTGTTCAACAGACTTCACGCATGCGCAGGAGAAAAACCATCAACCAATAAGGTTTATAAATCAATTTTGCGCATGCGTCTTACAACGGTAAAGAAATTGGTATTTATAAACGAACCAGTTTGAGATAACCCGATATCAGTCGGAGAAGTCTGACGATCTACGAAACTCACTTCAAAAAATCAAATGCGGACTGACGGCGTATTCTACTATGTTTGGATCTAAGATTTTCAGTATAGATAAAGTCTTTTATGATCTTTCGAATGAGGTAAGTCTCTAGTTCGAAAGACAATCGTATCAACTTGAACAAAAGTTGAGTTTTGACGAAAAAATTTAACATGCGCAGAAGTCCCATTTTCGTTGTACCATATTGACTGAGTAGACGTGTGCAGGTGGAGATCGGCTACATATTTTGCTGAATATGACATTTTTACAGGATCACGATATATAAATCAAATGAAAACACGAAATGTGTTTACCTTTAGGTTTATCCACGCTTATTTCGAGTGATTCTAACTTGGACGCATATTCCTCTTTTAGAACAGTTTGAATAATTAACAAAGTCCACTTTGAACCGGTGTAAAGGGTAAGAGGTCCTATCAAATTATGGTCCTACTTTCCATTGATTTATATGGTGACCTAAATACAACTCTTTCCCTTATTATCGTATCCACAATCAGGGCCAGAAAGGGCCTTTAAGAAAGAGGACCATAATCCACAGGGTACCATAATTTCTTTTACACCGGGCCAATCAAATATTCAAATATGTAAATAGCACATGCAGGCCCGTATACAGGGGGCGGGGTAGATTGTTTCTAGCGACCCCCTCCGTGACCAAAAATGCATTTTACACCATTGTGATCGCTTTTTAAATAATTTTGGCCATTTTTGAACTTACATTGCCAAAAGTGAACTCTCCCTGGAATTTTTGAAAAGTAAATCCACCCCTTCGCAAATCCTGGCTACAGGTCTGGAACGTAATCAAGTCTATATTTATAACAAATAACCTTAATGAATAACTTCATCGAGACGTCTTGTCGGAGCATCATTACAGTATGCAAAGAAAAATATCAATGAATTCGCACAACTTATTCTTTCCAACTTAAAAGCTGCTCCATCTACAGTGATATGAACCAACTGTCTGTGATGAAAACACATTTTCTTTCAAATCTGTGCGCCTCCGTTTTGTTTTATTTCAAACCAAAAAAGTCTTGCTAAGTCCCCGGGGCTGATAAGTCCTCAAAAGCAAATATTTTGAAATTAGTTATTATTAAAAGCATATGTATAATTTATAAACACTGCATTCGATCGAATGGGTATTTATAATCAATCACTTTTTATAGAAAAATAAATCCATTGCGAAAAAAATCAGTTTTTTTCAGATGCACGTTCATTTCGGAGATCATTTTAAGATTAAATTGTTTCTGTTTCAGTGTACTTAGTATACGCTCTTTTTTCAAGAAAATCAAACTTTAGTGAATCTTGTTAATGTCATTAATTATATTTGTTTAGCAAATAAATGGATTAAGGGATGCAATTAGCAGTTTGCAGCAGTGATCTGGTACTGATGTGGCTCTGTGCAGCGTTTGCCATTTAATTTCCTTGTGTTTACTGAAAAACGTCACACAATGTTTGATGTCTATCATGGACCAAAGAAAATACATCTTGTCCCTATATGAACATCGATTGAATTAATTGAGAGGAAGGGCTTGTCAATGTTTTGCTATACAATTCAATTTGTGTATCAAAGCAAAAATAATACGGTACAAAGAAATGTTTATTTTGGACGTGTTGATACAAGCCAGGTTGTAAAAACTTATATTTCCATCAGCGTTCAGATATAGCTTTACGTTCCGCTCCGAGAGGGAAGATATAGTATATCTGCTCGCTATGTCATAATCGCCGTGCGCATATTGGTTCATTCATTGCATCGTTCGCATAATAACTGGAAAGCTAAGTTCACACCAACGGCGCTTTGATGGCGCTTTAAAGCTCCGTGAAAAGCCGCTTTGCACGACGCTTTAATGCGCCATCAAAGCGTCGTTGGTGTGGACTTTAACAACAATGGAGAAAAACGCAGACAATCGCAATCTTTTTGATGATTTTAAGAAGGGAAGGAGCATACGTATTCCTAGTATGCAACGATTCTAGAAAATGAATGTGGATGCATATCTGAAAGAACAGGAAAATCTGGCCACGACCAAGATAACAGAACTGGACATGAATATGCTATAATAATAATAACGGTTGGTTGGATATCGAACAAATGTGAACCAAATGACCATGAATATTGGTATGGGATAATCAGATCATACTATACTAGTCCACCCATGTATCTCAGCGGTAGCGCATGTACCTCTTACGCAATAGGTCCCAAATTCGATCCCCGGTCCAGGCAAGATTACATTTGCTTATTTGCATGAAGTACTTCAGGGTGTTTGACTGAGTGGTCCGCAACTCGTACAAACGGCTTTGGTGTGTACTTGTATGTCTATGTATAAGTGCTCATAAAAGAACACAGGGCCCCTTCAAGGAGGGGTTTCTGGGTCTATCTTCCAGGTTAATTACGTAAATAACGACCGTATATATACGGGATATACCCAAGAGTTATTGCTCACCTTCATTATTGGTAAACAAAATACAATACAATACAATATAGTCGGTTCAAGATATAGGGATTATCCCTTGGCCAATATAATGTTTCTACCCTCGGGACCTACGGCCCTCAAGCAGATACAGCCTCGGGATAATCCCAACATCCCGGACCTCATATAGGATAATATATTAGAACTGTTGTGTTATTTGTGTTGTGTTCGTTCACACGAACGGCGCTTTGATGCCGCTTTGATGCGGCGTACAAAGCGGCTTGCACACCAAAGCGGCTTTGCACAGCGCCTTAAAGCGCCATCAAAGCGCCGTTGGTGTGAACCTAGCTTAATCATATTTATTGTATCTCCATGGGCACAGGGAAACTTTATATCTAAAGATAGATGTCGTACTTGTAGTAGGTTTTAGATAAATTGCGGATTAAAGTACACAGGTGAACTTCTCAAACTTATTAGTTAGTTTGTATGTTAATACAAACAAGATACATGATGTTTGGCAATCGCATTTTCATTTTTAGCATAAGCATTTTTACGGTACTATTGCATTCATATATTGCGCTTATAGTTGGCTCAGTGGGTTATTTTACCGAACGAAACAGAACAACAACTGTACAACTGGGACTTAATTAATATGGCCCTTACAGTCGAAATGTTGATACATGTGCAGACCTCTATTTAGTGATATTTTCATTTCAAATATGGCGGCCAATCCGATGTCTGACGACCCTTACAAAGAATCTAGGCAGTTTGCATTTTTACCTCCTGTGAAATAACAAGTGGAATTTAGTAGTTGTTTTGTGTTTTATTATCATTCTGCATCGTAATTCTATGTGATGTGGTGTTGAAATGTCAGCAGAAATACATATCCATACGACAATCGAGTGAATCAGATAACAGATTTTTCGAAAACCCGTCTCGTGCTAAGAGTGTAAAAACTTGTATTAACATGCTCAAAAGTGCCAATGTGCACATCAATGTCAAGCTAAATCAATGTTGTGTCTAAAACAGGTACCCGATCTACTCAAAACAGCTTGTCATTCACGTGTACACACTTAGCAAACACGGCGAAATGACCTCAATCTTGGAATTTCGTTCGAGAGCTAGTAATGTTTGCTCCGGTCTTCGTCATAAGTGTTCATCAGACTTCACGCATGCGCAGGAGAAAAACCATCAACCAATAACGTTTATAAATCAATTTTGAGCATGCGCCTTAAAACGGTAAAGAAATTCGTATTTATAAACGAACCAGTTTGAGATAACCCGATATCAGTCGGAGAAATCTGACGATCTACGAAACTCACTTCAAAAAATCAAATGCGGACTGACGGCGTATTCTACTATGTTTGGATCTAAGATTTTCAGTAAAGATAAAGTCTTTTATGATCTTTCGAATGAGGTAAGTCTCTAGTTCGAAAGACAATCGTATCAACTTGAACAAAAGTTGAGTTTTGACGAAAAATTTTAACATGCGCAGAAGTCCCATTTTCGTTGTACCATATTGACTGCTTAGTACACCATTGAACATAGATTCTTGTCCAGTATAAAGATGTCAGTACCATCAGAATCCAAAATCATGCCATCTTTATTTAAGAATTATTTATATCGACCTTAGCCTATGCATTGAATAAACGGGGTGGGTTTTCTCAGACCAAGGTACACTTTTCTGCATCGTTATGGGATTATTTTACTCTATATCATTGCAATCCGTTCGCGTCATTAGCTACGTGATATGTAAATAATGATCATTTCAAACAAAATAAACAGGGAAATGTTATTGAAGTGGCGATTGTGTTTTCGTCTTATCCGTGTCACCCTGCTTCGGAATTCCCCGCATTTAGCTAGTCGTCACGTAGATGAGGGAGCACCATTATGCTTTCACGGTAGAACAACATATAATAAACAAAGGCTAACAATTTTCGTTTTGCAACTGTTATTTTTAAACGTTTCGTGAAGAAAATTCACTGAACTTTCAAAAATATGTCACTTTATCAAGTTTGAAATTCCCAAATAAAATCATCAACAGGAACATGATATACGAAACGTTGAAAAATTGCCCCCTCTAACCGACAATGCCTCTTAAAAGATAACAGAAAGTATTTACAGGAGTTGTATTTTATTCACCGAATATTTTTAATACAATCGTTACATGTTTTTTCGAAAATGCTTGCATATTGTTTTAATTGCATTCAAATTAGCCAACAAACTTATTTATGTTAGTATCACTTCTAGTTTATAAAATTATATACCGCTTAGATTCCCTCTAAAACTATATAGCAAAAACATTCGTTTTATGAATCATATAAAATGTCATGTTCTGGTTATCGGTTTAACCATTGTAGGATCCACTGCAATCTCTAATAAATCAGAATTGGTTTTACCAGTTTTAGTATGATAGTATCTAGATAATTCTAAACGAGAGGTACTTGCGTTAGCGGGATTTTCAACCGCCCCCTATCCAGTCCATTCGGGATATTTGGTTAACAGTTATGAACGAATAGACGAGAGATATATTTTTCAAATTGGCTCCTTCTAGCCTAAATGTTGCTGGTCGTGAGCAGCGTTGTCTGAACCGACTGTTCCCCTGTCTAGCCCGATCAAGAGATTTCCACCGTCTTGTACCACCATCGACCCATTCATCATACACGTGCATCGTCTGACGCCAAAAACACGGCAACTATCGCACAGTCCTCACTGGTTCCAGTCTTCTTAATAGGTACGGTGTTCGCAATATCTGAATATATTTTCGTAACCTCGTTTTGGCTAAGACCAACCCTCTTCATTAAATCAGTCTCAAGATGTCCAGGGTTTAAGGAGTTGACGCGGACGCCTTTAGCGGCGAACTCAAGGGCGGCACATTTGGGTAAACATATTCATGGCGGATTTCATGATATTGTAAACCGGGGCCATGCTGGCAGGTTTGAATCCGTACATGCTTGAAATGTTAACGATATTTCCCTGGGTCTTGACGAGCTCTGGGAAACATAGTTGCGAAAGGTAGATTGGAGCACGTAATAAGATCTTTACCTTCTCATCAAACACGTCCATGGAAACCGTTTCTAAATCATGAAAAGCCAGGATTCCTGCATTGTTGACGAGAACGTCGATTTTACCGAATGTTTCAACGGCTTTGCCTTTAATCTTCTTAATGATGTCGTGTGATATAGTAAGATTAAAAGTGAATTGAAATATAGATGGCATGCTAACAATAACATTAAAGTAGATTGAAGATAGATGGCATGCCAGTTTTTACCCAGAAAAGTCAGTTGACAAGAAGTGGCCATATATGAGACATGTAATAATTAGTAGCAGAGAGAGGAAATAAAGAAATCGAAAGACCTAAAGGACAATAGCGACAATAACAGATATATATAGTAGTAAGTAACATATTCACATGGTGGCGGCGAAGAAAGAACAAGCGCTTCAGGAGAGGTAATATAGTTACATTACTTTGTGCTCAAGGATTCTGACATTTTGATGAAGGCAAGAAGCCCATGCAAAAATATCTGCATCTCAATACAAAAAAGTGAACATTGGCCAGTCAACTCAAGTTACAAGATATAAGATAAAACCCAAGTGGTAAAGAAAAGCAAATCTAGAGATAAAAGCCAAATTGAATAAGTGAGCTTCATTGGCAAAATATTGAGGTTTCAAGATAACCAAAATAAGAAAAGCAAAAGTCAAATATCAATCATATACAGTGGCAATCATAAAGCTAAAAAGTAAAGCAGTGCCCTATGTATAGTAAGCATGATTTGATATGAAGGAAATGCATTGAAGTTGCATCCAGGAGTAAAAATTGGAAAACTTGAAGTTTCAAAAAGGAAATTTTACAAAGTTACAATTTGCAATTTACATGGTATATTTTACATTGGTTTTGTAGACAGTGCAATATATTGATTTTGAACACTGTTTATTAGATTTAAGTGTCCCAGTTAGTTAGTTAGGTGTGAACTGTGAAGTTATAATTAGCCAAGATTAGATGTTTTTTTCAACTTTAGGCGCACTCACTAAGCAGAGCATAATAGGTAGCCTGAGTTTATGTTATTGAAGGCCATTATCAGATTTAAAATACTTTTTGCCATTTTAGAAGGTCAAGTTGACCTCTCAGTCTGTTTGCAAACAAGTATGGCTTGCCAATAGGGGCAGTGTAATTGATACAAGGCCTGTCAATATATGTTTTACTACAGTTCAGTGAAAGATTGACATTCCTTTAAAGAATTATAATTAATTATAGTTAGTGATTAGTGATTTAGCATCATAGTCTACAACTTGTGCTGTTTATTTATACCAATTACGTTTCAATTTTAAGCTTTAGGACAGTTAGTTTTGAAACTTCTCATAATCTTTTAACATATAGTTACAAGTTAGAATAAAAGTTAGATAGAAATGCAAGTTACATTCTCATAATCAAGATATAGAATACTGGATTCAGTTAATTCTCTATTAAGATATTAGATTTATAGGAAGCCATTTCTTTTAACATTTAGTTACAAGTTAGCATAAAGTTAGATAGAAATGTAAGTTACATTGTAACGACACTGTGATGATATATCAGGTGCTATTCAGATTTTGTATAAATTAAAACAGATCTATATGGTACTTGTGTTATTGTTTGGTGTGGTGTATTAGTTAATATTCAATGTTATGGATACAAGATCAACAAAAGCTGAAGACAGAAAGAAAACAGGTATGGCTGAATCTAAAGATAACACTAAACCTACTCAAGTTGATGATGATCAGTACTATGATGACTTTGACCAAGGTGTTGAAACTAAGCAGACACATAGGGATCCTGAATTTGGTCCACAACAAGGAGGTGATAGTACAATGATGATGCGTTTCATGATGGAGATGTTTGACAAAATGGAACATTCCCGTATGCAGCTAGAAGAAAGAAGAGTTAGGGAACAGCAAGAATACCGTGAGGAAAATAGGCGACTCATTGAAGAAATTCGTCATGAAAAGAAACAAGAAGAAAAGCGCCCCAAGGATCCCTACATAACGAAACTGAAAGATGGTGATGACATCGAGGATTTTTTGACTGTGTTTGAGAGAACTGCAAAGATGTGCAACTGGAAGAAGGAGCATTGGACACTGAAATTAGCACCATCTTTATCAGGAAAAGCACAGGCTGCTTATGTCAGTTTGAATGCTGTTGATGCCATAGATTATGACACAGTCAAAGAAACTATCCTGAAGAGATATGCGATTAATCTTACAGAACTCGTTTTAGGAATCTTCACAGATCTAATGATGAAGGAATTAAGCCCTTCGCAATTAGACTGACTGATGCTTTTGACAAATGGTCGAAGGATGCTGTAACAAGAGATCAACTCAAGGATCTTATCGTCAAGGAGCAGTTAATTAGCACCTTCCCCAGTGATGTGCAAATTTGGGTCAGACAGCATGACTCAAAAACAACTGATGAAGTTGTGCACTTAGCTGACAATTACATTGAAGCAAGAAAATCTCAGAAGGAAGATGTAGAAAAAGCAGAAGCCAAGTCAAAGGTTTGGAAACAAAACCAACCCAAAGAAGAACAAAGATGATGAAGAAAAACCATCTGATACAAGTGAATCAAAAGAAGACTACTACAAGAAAGTCAAGGAGACGTCACGGTGCTTCAAATGTGGAGTCCGGGGCCACCATTCGGCTTCGTGCCAGAGTGGGAAGGAGATAATGAAATGTACAAAATGCAATAATTTGGGGCACGTGATCTCAAATTGTAGCACAGATATGTCCTTGAAATGTGAAAATTGTAATATGTTTGGTCATGTCACGAGCAGGTGCCGTAGACAAGGCAAACAATCTTTCCTTTGCAAGGCAAAATCTGACATATTCTCTCAATACAGCAACAGTGATGATGGGACAGTTCAAGGGATGCTGAATGATAAAGAAGTGACCTTATTGATTGATACAGGAAAATGCAAGACCATCATTCACAAAGATTTGGTACAACCTGAGGACATTTTAACAAATGACAAGGTTATGATGACATGTGTTCATGGGGACCAGGAATCTTACCCGACTACAAAAGTAAAGTTCGCCATTGGTGATGATGTATATCAAGTGAAAGCAGTCGTTTCTGATTCAGTCCCTACACCAGTCTTACTTGGTCAAGACATATTGAAAAGATTAGACAGGGATAAAATGAATAAGTATATATACAAAAAGATCAACCCTGTGCCTGCATATGTTACAACGAGGCAACAATGGAAGCAACAGTTGAGAGATGATGCAGATGAGAAACATGAAGTTGAGAATTCAGGAGTCAAGTTAGTTGGACAGCATGACGAAAATGATGTTCAAGAAGATGATGTTCTCATTAAAGAAGATGAGGATTATCCAAAAGAAGATGATGTTCTCACTGAAGATGATGAGGACAATCCAAAAGAAGATGAAGTTCTCACTGAAGATGATGAGGACAATCCAAAAGAAGATGAAGTTCTCACTGAAGATGATGAGAACAAGTCAAACGAAGATGATGTTCTCACTGAAGATGATGGGAATATCCCTAGAGATGCAATTTTCTCTGAAGTAGATGAGAATGATCCAGAAGATGATGTTCTCATTGAAGATGATGAGAATATTTCTGAAGAAGATGACATCAACACAGTAGGCAAGTGTAAACTCAAAGATGATATTCGTGGGCATAAACCCATACCTGTAGTACACAATGTGACACAGAATGAATGTCAAACCAAAGATGATGTTACATTCCCTTTTTCATTTGATGAGACAGTGTTTCTACCCAAGACAAGTGACAAGCTGTACAAAACCAAATCACAAAGAAGGGCGAACAAACGGAAACATGCAAATGTCGATCTAAACAAGGAATGTGAACTTGATGCAGTCAGTCCAGAGGACCTAAAAGAATTGCAAAGCAACGACCCTAGTCTAAGAGATGTGCGAATGAAGATACTTAACTCGACTGAAGAAGTGCGAGAAACACCATACTTTATTATGAAAGATGGACTTCTGATCAGAGTTACTAAGAATCCCCTTAATGAGTATGTTGAGCAAATTGTGCTTCCTAGAAGTTGTAGAAAAAAAATACTACAATTGGCACATGACATACCTCTATCAGGGCACCTTGGAATAAAGAAGACAACAGACAGGATATTGAGGAGATTTTTCTGGCCTGGTATCTACAAGGACATAAAGCAGTTTTGTAAATCTTGTGATATCTGCCAACATACAGCGAGAATGAGAGTTGTTGACAGAGCGCCTTTGATCCCTCTGCCTGTTGTAAAAGAACCATTTACAAAGATAGGTATGGACATAGTAGGACCTCTTCCTCGATCTACAAAAGGAAACAGATTTATTCTTTGTATAGGAGACTACGGAACTCGCTATCCAGAGGCAGTCCCACTTAGAAGTACAGATGCAAAGAAAATCGCCAATGAATTGATGATACTGTTTTCAAGAGTCGGCATTGTAAAGGAAATTTTAAGTGATCAAGGAACCAACTTCATGTCTAAGTTACTGAATGAGGTGTACAGACTTCTAGGTGTCAAAGGAATCAAGAGTACCCCATATCATCAACAAACAGATGGCCAAGTTGAAAGGTTCAATGGTACTTTGATTAACATGCTGAAGAAGTTTGTTGTTGCAGAACCAAAACTATGGGATGTTTACCTTCCCTATGTTTTGTTCGCATATCGTGAAGTACCAAATGAATCTACAGGATTTTCTCCCTTTGAATTGCTATATGGACGTGATGTTCGAGGACCATTAGATGTTCTAAAAGAAACATGGACAGCTAAAGAAGACACCCCACAGACTGTTGTTGATTATGTTCTCAAGATGAGAGATAAGCTAAGCAACTTACAGATTCTTGCTGAAGAAAATGCAAAACAAGCAAAAGTTACCCAGAAGAAGTACTACGATGAAAAGAGTAGAAATATTAGCTTCAAACCAGGAGATGATGTTTTACTCCTACTACCATCAAGTGAAAACAAACTTGAAGCACAATGGCAAGGCCCTTATAAAGTAGTAAGAAGACATGGTAAAGTCAATTATGAGATTGAGCTCTTCAATGGAAAGATGAAGATATACCATGTCAACTTACTGAGAAAATACCTAGACAGAAGAGACTATTGTTTTATGGCGGCAACTGATGAGGAAGACAGTGATGTAGAGGAAATTATGAATCTTCCTACCTACAGTCTACACAGTACAGTTAGCTCTGATGGCAATGTGACTAGTGATTGTAATATCAACCCAGAGTTGACTACTAACCAGACAAAACAGATCAAGAAGCTATTAGGCAGTTTTAGTGATGTTCTCTCAAACAAGCCAGGAAGAACAAGCCTGATAAAACATAATGTGGACACAGGAGATAATATACCACGTAAGCAGCCAAGCTATAGAATACCTCAAAGTCAGATGAAAGTCGTCAAAGAGGAATTAGATACAATGTTGAAGGAAGGATACATAGAGCCCTCTAGAAGTGAGTGGATCTCTAACATAGTATTAATTCCAAAGAAAGATAATACTATGCGTTTTTGCATCGATTTTAGATATCTAAATAGCGTCTCCCGATTTGATCTTTACATGATGCCAAGGATTGATGCCATTTTAGATAGATTGCATAAGGCACAATGGATTACTGTGATCGATTTATGTAGGGGCTTTTGGCAAATACCTCTTACAGATGATTCTAAAGAGAAGTGTGCATTCAGAACACCATGGGGAATTTACCAATTTGTTGTAATGCCATTTGGTTTACATGGAGCTCCTGCCACTTTCCAAAGAATGGTTGATGAGATGATCAGAGGATTAGAAGACCATGTAGCAGCTTACATCGACGACATAATTATCTACAGTGAGACTTATGAAGATCACATGAAGCACGTAGAAGAACTGCTGAACAGACTACGACTGAATAATCTTACTGCAAAGCCTTCAAAGTGCCAATTTGCATTTCAAGAAGTAGTATATTGTGGCCATATGGTTGGAAAAGGTGTTGTTTCACTGAAGCCAAGTGCCATAGATGCAATCAAGAATTTTGACAAGCCAGAAACAAAAGAGTTACTGAAGACCTATTTAGGTATGACCGGCTACTATCGCCGTTTTATAAAGGATTATGCAACCAAGGCATACAACTTAACTGAACTGACCAGAAATCAAGCACCAAAGAAGATATTTTGGGAAGATAAGTCAGATGAAGCTTTCTACAAACTCAAAGAATACCTTTGCAAATACCCAATACTTCGAAGCCCAGATTTTGACCTACAGTTTCTAGTCATCACTGATGCAAGTGCCTATGGTATTAGTGGCATACTGAGTCAGAACTTCGAGGATGGAGAGCATCCCATCATGTATTTGAGTAGGAAAATGTTACCAAGAGAAAGAAATTACTCTGTAATTGAGAAAGAATGCTTGGCGATGAAATGGTCTATAGAGAAGTTGAGTTACTACTTGCTAGGAAGAGTCTTCAAAGTCATTACTGACCACAATCCTTTGGTATGGTTGCATAACATGAAGAATACAAACCCAAGATTGATGCGTTGGGCACTCGCTCTACAGCAGTACAATTTTACAGTGGTGCATAGACCTGGATCAGCTAATAAAAATGCTGATGCATTGTCAAGACTATAAGATGAGAAACTGTTAGAAACTTGTATATAGATAAACATTTTAACAAAATTTGTTTGGGAAAAGCCATCCCTAATAGGACTTTATATAACAAATAGAGATACAAAGATGTGACTGTTTTACTGAGATGGAAAAATTTAAAGAGCAAAAACAGTCAAGAAAAGGGGGAAGATGTGATATAGTAAGATTAAAAGTGAATTGAAATATAGATGGCATGCTAACAATAACATTAAAGTAGATTGAAGATAGATGGCATGCCAGTTTTTACCCAGAAAAGTCAGTTGACAAGAAGTGGCCATATATGAGACATGTAATAATTAGTAGCAGAGAGAGGAAATAAAGAAATCGAAAGACCTAAAGGACAATAGCGACAATAACAGATATATATAGTAGTAAGTAACATATTCACATGTCGTCATTTGCGATGTCTCCTTAAATGAACGGAAACTTCGCGTCTTTTCTTCCGACTGCTTTACATTCTTCGACAGTTTTGTTGATTTTCTCTAAGTCACGTCCACATACTAGAACATTTCCCCCTTCTTTCGCAAACAGTATAGCCGTGGCTTTTCCTATGCCTGCGCTCGAGCCAGTTACAATCACGGCTTTTCATTCAAACCTCATAGTTATTGACTTTTCTAATTACGCCGTATATCTTGCGGAGCCTCCTCTGTATTAATAAAATCATCCGATTAAAATGATGGGAAAATAGAATAGTATACGCTTTTAATGCGACAAAACTTACAAATATTTCAAAGGCCGTGTCGGTTCATTAATTTCTACTATACACTCCTATAAACCCTTGCGATTTTTTGCTTCGCAAACAGGTTTCTATTTATCAAGTCATACTTTTCAGACAGCAATGGTTGTAAACAGTAGCTATATAGCCAGGTTGGATCCAGTTTAAAACTACGGATCGGCTCGATCCGCTCAACGCAAGCTATAGGCTTGGACAATCCAACAACTGTGAATCGGATACTGTCCAACGATCATTTTAGTTTGCGTTATGCATGCCATTCTTGGATAATGTATTGTGGCGAATTTTGCTTCCTTGGTAGTTCCATTTCTTTATAAACTATGGCATTTGAAGAAGTATCATTTAATTTGTTAATTTTATGTATGAATAATAGAGAGGTTAAGCTACACGTAATTAACAAATCTTGAACGTGAATTTCAATGCGCGCTCAGATAAATGACGTCAGATTTGTTTATTTCCTGTGGGTCAGCGTGAAATTTACAGGTTTTTACATGATATTATCATATTGGTGCAATTTATAGACGTCGCGTATTTCGGAAACTCTTTTCTTCCAACTGCGACTGCGCAGGAAAATGACGTCAGATTAGTCTACTTTCTACAGGTAAGCGTGGAAGATACAGGTTTTTACGTGTAGATCAGTGATTACACGTCGCTTATTACGTGATTGGTTCTAGCTATGTTCTAGGATGGCCCGGGAGCCCATATTTGATACAGACAATCTTACTTGTTTGTTTGGTAAACCCCAATCCTTAATTGGAAATAAGAATACATTTTAATGGGTAAATGACAACTTCAAATGTGATCGTTTGTTCATTTCGTAGAATTTAAATTGGCTAGACCAATTTGATGCCCGGGGCTTAGTACAATATGTATACTAAACGAAATGAAATGACAACCAGGGCAAGAAAGGATTTAGTGCGCCCTCCATTATGATCTCCCCATGAACAAAGATAAATTCATCTGATTTTTCAAAATAAATATACTGCTTTTATTATTACATTTATATGTACACTAGTATCTTGTTGACCTATATTCAGCACTTATTAGGGCCAATATTCAATCATAAAGTGTACAGGGGTAGAGATGCCAAACCATGAAGTCTTTTTGTGTCTGTCAAAATCCATTTGCATCCTACACATCCCTACATCTTATCCAAATATGTTATTAATTAATGAAACATAACAGTATAATTTTTGTATTTACAGAGTTGTATGGGATTTCGTAAGTGTAAAAGTTGCTTTTGAAGCATTTTCTATAGCCATTTTGTAGGAAAAAAATGATGAAAAAATGTATTATCTTTTAATTTGAAGTATGACCTGAATCGATTGCAAACTTTATATTTGCACATCTGATGTGATATACCATTTGTGTCATATTGTGAAATTATTTAATCAATAGAAACCAATAGCCTCCATCGGAATCTGATGGTATCCACATGTTAGGTCAATAGAACACATCCAATGTCAAGTTAATCTACCCTTGCTGAACTTGTTGACCTCAACCTCAGCCAATGTGGGTCCAAACGCTTAAATATATTCCAAAGTATTATGTGACATTGTATTGTAACGTTTTTCCCGGGTCAGGAATGCGGGGAAAATGCGGGGAAGGTGGACTCTCCCGCGTGTTACTTAATTGCGGGATGTTTCGGAGCGGCGAAGAAAGTATTACGCAATCTGGGTTTGCACTACACAAGTTCCCTCTGGAACTCAATACAATACAACAATGAACATTCAAGTACAGAATAAAAATAAAGTTATATATTTGCTCTTTATGAGCCAAACAATCACAAACAATGCTCTAGAAACAATAGACAATTATGTACAAAGTTAAACTCAAACTACACTAAGCTATATAAACACTAATGCCTTAAGGCAGAAAATACATGTGATGTTACTTGAAGGTCTCTAAATTTACTATAAGAAAGTAAGATCAAATCCTGTTTCACTTTAATCAGTTCCACAAAAGATAAAGGTTGATATGACTTGAATGCTTCTATAGTCTTCTTCAGCAATTGTGGGATGCTGCTCTTTATATTCTCTTGTTGGTCCTGAAATAAAAGGGCGCTCCTGGCCACGGGACTCAACTGCAACTAATCAAATTTATAAATGTGCAACCTGATGCAAATATTCTTAAAATCCTTTTGTGGGTGCAAATGTCCCTTGTACCTATATGGGGTTACCGAGTTGGTTGCAACTCTCCCAAGTGTCCTTCCAAGGTTTATTTTGGGTGCAAATATCCCTTGCACCGATATGGGGTTGCAAAATTGGTTGCAACTCTCCCAAGTATCCTTCACACCTGTTTAAGGGGGTTGATATGGGTGCAAATATTCCTTGCACCCATATGGGTTGCAAAAGTGGTTGCAACTCTCCCAAATGTCCTTCCGTTGATTATTTTGGGTGCAAATATCCCTTGCACCGATATGGGGTTGCAAAGTTAGTTGCAACTCTCCAAAAGATCCTTCCGTTGTTTATTGAGGGTGCAAATATCCCTTGCACCGATATGGGGTTGCAAAATTGGTTGCAACTCTCCAAAATATCCTTCCGTTGATTATTGAGGGTGCAAATATCCCTTGCACCGATATGGGGTTGCAAAGTTGGTTGCAACTCTCCAAAAGATCCTTCCGTGGTTATTGAGGGTGCAAATATCCCTTGCACCGATATGGGGTTGCAAAGTTGGTTGCAACTCTCCCAAATGGTTATAATGGGTGCAAATATCCCTTGCACCAATATGGGGTTGCAAAATTGGTTGCAACTCTCCCAAATGGTTATAATGGGTGCAAATATCCCTTGCACCAATATGGGGTTGCAAAATTGGTTGCAACTCTCCCAAATGGTTATAATGGGTGCAAATATTCCTTGCACCGATATGGGGCTGCAAAGTTGGTTGCAACTCTCCCAAATGTCCTTCCGTTGATTATTGTGGGTGCAAATATCTCTTGCACTGATATGGGGTTGCAAAATAAGGTGCAACTCTCCCAAATGTCCTTCACACCTTCTTCAGGTGGTTGTTATGGGTGCAAATATCCGTTGCACCAATATGGGGTTGCAAAGTTGGTTGCAACTCTCCAAAAGATCCTTCCGTGGTTATTGAGGGTGCAAATATCCCTTGCACCGATATGGGGTTGCAAAGTTGGTTGCAACTCTCCCAAATGGTTATAATGGGTGCAAATATCCCTTGCACCAATATGGGGTTGCAAAATTGGTTGCAACTCTCCAAAATATCCTTCCGTTGATTATTGAGGGTGCAAATATCCCTTGCACCGATATGGGGTTGCAAAAGTTGGTTGCAACTCTCCCAAATGGTTATAATGGGTGCAAATATCCCTTGCACCGATATGGGGCTGCAAAGTTGGTTGCAACTCTCCCAAATGTCCTTCCGTTGATTATTGTGGGTGCAAATATCCCTTGCACCGATATGGGGTTGCAAAGTTGGTTGCAACTCTCCCAAAAGATCCTTCCGTTGTTTATTTTGGGGTGCAAATATCCCTTGCACCGATATGGGGTTGCAAAGTTGGTTGCAACTCTCCCAAATGGTTATAATGGGTGCAAATATTCCTTGCACCGATATGGGGCTGCAAAGTTGGTTGCAACTCTCCCAAATGTCCTTCCGTTGATTATTGTGGGTACAAATATCCCTTGCACCGATATGGGGTTGCAAAATAAGGTGCAACTCTCCCAAATGTCCTTCACACCTTCTTCAGGTGGTTGTAATGGGTGCAAATATCCGTTGCACCAATATGGGGTTGCAAAGTTGGTTGCAACTCTCCCAAATGTCCTTCCGTTGATTATTGTGGGTGCAAATATCCCTTAAATCCTTAATCCGAGGTGCAACCGGGTGCAAATGTCCTTATGGGGTGCAACCTGGTGCAAATGTGCTTTAATCCTTAATCCGAGGTGCAACCGGGTGCAAATGTCCTTAAATCCTTAATCCGAGGTGCAACCGGGTGCAAATGTCCTTATGAGGTGCAACCTGGTGCAAATGTCCTTAAATCCTTAATCCGAGGTGCAACCGGGTGCAAATGTCCTTATGGGGTGCAACCTGGTGCAAGTATCCTTAAATCCTTAATCCGAGGTGCAACCGGGTGCAAATGTCCTTATGGGGTGCAACCTGGTGCAAATGTGCTTTAATCCTTAATCCGAGGTGCAACCGGGTGCAAATGTCCTTATGGGGTGCAACCTGGTGCAAGTATCCTTAAATCCTTAATCCGAGGTGCAACCGGGTGCAAATGTCCTTATGGGGTGCAACCTGGTGCAAATGTGCTTTAATCCTTAATCCGAGGTGCAACCGGGTGCAAATGTCCTTAAATCCTTAATCCGAGGTGCAACCGGGTGCAAATGTCCTTATGAGGTGCAACCTGGTGCAAATGTGCTTTAATCCTTAATCCGAGGTGCAACCGGGTACAAATGTCCTTATGGGATGCAACCTGGTGCAAGTATCCTTTAATCCTTAATCCGAGGTGCAACCGGGTGCAAATATCCACTATGGGTGCAATCGGGTGCAAATATACGCTATGGGTGCAACCGGGTGCAAATATCCTTAATCATAGGTGCAATGTCTCTGTGTGCCCCTGTTCCTAACCAGGGTGCAATTCCTCTATATGCCCTTGTTCCTTAACCAAGGTGCATCTTGCCCCTGTTCCTTAACCAGGGTGCAAGTCCTTTTATGTGCCCTTGTTCCTTAACCAAGGTGCACCTTGCCCCTGTCCCTTAACCAGGGTGCAAGTCCTTTATATCTCTTATTATACTTTGCACCTATGTCCAGGTTGCAATCATGGGTACAAATGCCCCTTGCACCAATATGGGGTTGCAAGTTGGGTGCAACTCTCCAAAATATCCTTTACACCTAATTCAGATGGTTATTATGGATGCAAATATCCCTTGCACCGATATGGGGTTGCAAGTTGGGTGCAACTCTCCCAAATGACCTTCACACCTATTCCAGGTGGATTTAATGGGTGCAAATATCCCTTGCACCTATATGGGGTTGCAAATTGGGTGCAACTCTCCCAAATCTCCTGGGGTTGCAAGTTAGGTGCAACTCTCCAAAGTCCTTTAGGTGGTTATTACGGGTGCAAATATCCCTTGCACCGATATGGGGTTGCAAAGTTGGTTGCAACTCAAGGTGGTTGATATGGGTGCAAATATCCCTTGCACCAATATGGGGTTGCAAATTGGGTGCAACTCCCCCAAATATACTTCACACCTATTCAAGGTGGTTGATATGGGTGCAAATGTTCCTTGCACCTATATGGGGTTGCAAAGTTGGTTGCAACTCTCCCAAATAACAATACAATGTTGAGTAAAAAGAATGAATAAAAATACACACACAATCTCTATACAATCCGATATGACTCTCTAAATTAATGTTCAAAATGTCCAGACTAAAAAATGGACAAACTGTGATGATATTTGATCGAAAATCCCTCGTCAATTACTCAACAAAATATTCCTACTTACGTCTCCGAAGCTGTTTGTCCGTAAATCTTTGTCGCACAACAACTTGACAAACTGGTCAAATTCCTTTTATATGCCCCGCGCGGACGTTTTGGACTGCATAAATCTGATTGGTTAATTCCGCCAAAAAAACTAGGTTAGTATGCCGATGAGGTACCTCAATGGGCGATAATATGAAATTTCCGTGGATGATCAGGTCACTAAAATGCTAAGAACGTGATCAATTAACTCGAGAATGATTAAAAATCAAAGTTCCTATGAAAGATTATACGCCAATAATTAATCCGCCACTCGCCTAAACTCACCAGTTCCACTGAAATTCCTGTAAAATGGCTTCGTTTTCCGATTTTCGAAAGAAAAATTACATTGACTTCCTTATTTCCGGAATTTCTTATCAAAACCGGTAATGGTGAAACGAAAACACTAAAATCAATAATCAATTTTCATCACATTCCTTCCTTCCCAGGGGTAGGTTCGTCCCGAACCGAAAACAAAAAAAACAAAAAACAAAAAAATGAAAATTGATTACAGCTACTACAAGTCCCTATTTGACCTTCCCTGATCCATGGATCTATTTCAACACTCTTTGTATTTACATTCTAATGAGGCCAATTCGTCTCCTCCATGCCTCCTCCCTGTTTTTATTTTGTCTCGGTCGAGGACATGAGTTTTCATTTTTGTCAAATTGTCTCTGTATGTCCTTGCCAGTGTAGTTTTTCTTGATATCCTTTGAGTCCCAAGATAATCTAGAACTCCCTCTACTACCACTGAGGGGAGGAACTTTGTTCGCCAAGTCTGGGCACTCTTCTGATGTGATATCGGTAGACTCTGTAGTTTCCGATCCTACATGGAAGTTTGTATCGGTACTACCACTGATCTGTTCTGTTTTGACAAATGTATTAGGTTGAATTTGAATATTCTCCTTTGTTCGACAATCGGAACAATCATCTCCTTTAGTTGCTGGGGAGACTTCAGCAACTTTCCTAGACAGTGTGCCACATATCTCTGTCTTGGCAATTATCTTCCGTACAATTTGGTTGTCTTCCTCTCCTGATTCAATTTTCCCATTGTTCTCTGTTAAAAATTGAATGGGGGCAGTAACTTTAGTTTCCTGCCGTTTTGATATGGGTTCTCCATTCACTGTTTTGTGGGCAAAACACTCCCTTGAATAATGCCCCATCCTGTGACATCTGTAACATTCAACATTCCTTTTAGTAAATTCCCTTGGTTGGTTAGTCTGAATAAGATCCTTGATGGCTTCCTTCATAGATTTGAAACCTTCCTGAAAACTATGCTTCATGATCTCAACCAATTCCGAGAAAGACTCCTTGCTGTCTTGGGACTGATCTTGAGATACTTCCACCGCTGCAATTGATCCTTCCTTATAGCGGGGCAACTGCTTCATCCCTTTTCGCATTTTCTCTGACTCCAAATAGGATTCCTCCCGAATAGCTAATTCAATAGCTTTATCAAGGGACTGTGCATTTCCCTGATGTATTGCTCTTCGCACTTCCTCCTGAGGAATGGCTAACTCAAAACTTCTTCGTGCAAGCCTATCCTGTGCAGATTTTGTCATCTCTGGGTAGGCAAGGCCAGTTAAGCGGCGGATATCTTGTCCTAAACTGGCTAAAGACTCATTTGGTTTCCGAGTCCTACTCGACAATTGAGCTTCAAAAATGTCAGCTTTCCCACCTGGTCCGAATCGTTTCTCCAGGGCAGACACCAGATCTTCATAAGTGTACCCAGGATCCATTTCCGACAAGATTTGCTGGGCTGGACCCCGCAAACTGGTGACTAAAAATTGATTTTGCTCCTGGGCATTCCATCCATTAGCCTCCACACAGGCATTAAAATAAGTCCTATAACCCATCCATGGTGTTTTGCCGTCATATGGTTCTGGGCGAATTTTTACCCTGGTTTGATTAGTGCTTTTACTCTGAACCATTTCCTTACAAAATTCCATACATGTTTTAGCCAACTGGGCCATTTGAGTAACAACAAATGAAGATTCATTATTTGTCTCCTCTGAAATTCCAGGATTTTGGCTGAACTCGGATCTTGAGTCATACCTACAATGCCTGATATCTTCCCATTGCTCCTGTTGGTGTTCATCCTTTTTAGGTGGTTTCCATTCAAACTTGTTTTCCGAGTTCCTTAAGAAGTTGTTTGAGGACTTAACTTCACTATGTGCCATCCAGTTCCGATGTTCCGAACGGGGATCTTCTCTTTCACCCTCCAAATCTCTTCTAGTTTCCATATAGCTTTGAGTGCCTGGCACCTCAAATGGGCTTTCCCTGTGAAATCTGGCCTGCCTCCGCAAAGGCCAGGGGTTCTCCACCCTTTTTACTGGATGATCGCCATCCCATTCCTGTGATGGAGGTATCTCTTTCCGAGGTGCACTCTCCAATGGTTGCCTATTGCCCTGGTGTTGTGGATTCATTTCAATAAATCCAGAAGTGGTCCTGGGTGGGGCAAAGACTTGTTCTTCCGATTCTCTTCCAGTGTGTTAGCCAATGTTTGCACAGTGTTAGCCACATCTTCTACACAAGTGCTTAGCATTTTGGCAACATTTTCCATTTTATTTATCATCTGGAAATTATCTCTCTGATTTTGCTGACAAAGGTTGTCTATTTTCTCCTCCATATGTATGACTGTGTTATCCAGTCTCGAGAGATTGCATCCAATCTCAGTTACAAGTAATTTCTGTTTATCCACTTCTTCACTCAAAGTAGGAGAGTTCTGTCTCCACTCCTGACTTTCATTTTCCAGCATCATTCTAGTTGATGTTTTAGGAATTTTAGATTCCCCCTGTATAGTCGGAGAGTTACTCCTATGCTCCCCTACCTCATCCAATTCTAAAGTCTCCTTAAATGGGTTTAAAAGGTCCAAACCCTCTTTCAGAAGCCAAGTTTTAAGGCTCCGCTTTATGGAAGGGGGGTTCCTTATTCCACTCCCCTCTCTTTCCAGGCTCCTATCCTGTGCTGGATCAGTCCAAGCTTTTATATTCTCTTCTGTCCAATAATCAGTGTTTATGGCGCTGGATTGTGCAGTTGATTGTTGGGTTACAATTCTCCCTTTATCCCCTCGATCCATTATTGGGGAGGTCGGGGCAGTGAGCTTTCCCGCAGCACCCATTTGACTTTGGGTTATTTTGATAAATTCCTCCTTTTGCTCCTCCATGTGACCCGACTTAGAACAACTAGGTTCATAAAATGGGTTTTGTACAACTTTCCTTGTACTCCTTAATTGCTCCAGGTCCATTTCTTGACTACTAAAATCTGGGATATCCTTCTTCCCGTCTCGTATTGGGGAACTTCTTTGTTCAACAGGCAAGGTTTTATCACCTGCCAAAGGGTTTTTTATATCCTCATTGTCTTTCTTAAAGAAGACCTGGGTTTTCTCCTGTTCATTTGTTTGATCCATACTCTCAATATCCGACATTTTCTCCGTATTTCCACCTGTAAATTTACATGCAAATTCCGAGATATGCGTCGCTATTATAAATCCTTATCCTTTCTTCCACAAGAACAACTGAAGCAATCCCACTTCTGACACCAATGTAACGTTTTTCCCGGGTCAGGAATGCGGGGAAAATGCGGGGAAGGTGGACTCTCCCGCGTGTTACTTAATTGCGGGATGTTTCGGAGCGGCGTTGACTCCGCTCGCTACAGTCGCCTGAGATGTTACTCAAAGGGAATGTAAGGGAAAAGAAAGTATTACGCAATCTGGGGTTTGCACTACACAAGTTCCCTCCAGAACTCAATACAATACAACAATGAACATTCAAGTACAGAATAAAAATAAAGTTATATATTTGCTCTTTATGAGCCAAACAATCACAAACAATGCTCTAGAAACAATAGACAATTATGTACAAAGTTAAACTCAAACTACACTAAGCTATATAAACACTAATGCCTTAAGGCAGAAAATACATGTGATGTTACTTGAAGGTCTCTAAATTTACTATAAGAAAGTAAGATCAAATCGTGTTTCACTTTAATCAGTTCCACAAAAGATAAAGGTTGATATGACTTGAATGCTTCTATAGTCTTCTTCAGCAATTGTGGGATGCTGCTCTTTATATTCTCTTGTTGGTCCTGAAATAAAAGGGCGCTCCTGGCCACGGGACTCAACTGCAACTAATCAAATTTATAAATGTGCAACCTGATGCAAATATTCTTAAAATCCTTTTGTGGGTGCAAATGTCCCTTGTACCTATATGGGGTTACCGAGTTGGTTGCAACTCTCCCAAGTGTCCTTCCAAGGTTTATTTTGGGTGCAAATATCCCTTGCACCGATATGGGGTTGCAAAATTGGTTGCAACTCTCCCAAGTATCCTTCACACCTGTTTAAGGGGGTTGATATGGGTGCAAATATTCCTTGCACCCATATGGGTTGCAAAAGTGGTTGCAACTCTCCCAAATGTCCTTCCGTTGATTATTTTGGGTGCAAATATCCCTTGCACCGATATGGGGTTGCAAAGTTAGTTGCAACTCTCCAAAAGATCCTTCCGTTGTTTATTGAGGGTGCAAATATCCCTTGCACCGATATGGGGTTGCAAAATTGGTTGCAACTCTCCAAAATATCCTTCCGTTGATTATTGAGGGTGCAAATATCCCTTGCACCGATATGGGGTTGCAAAGTTGGTTGCAACTCTCCAAAAGATCCTTCCGTGGTTATTGAGGGTGCAAATATCCCTTGCACCGATATGGGGTTGCAAAGTTGGTTGCAACTCTCCCAAATGGTTATAATGGGTGCAAATATCCCTTGCACCAATATGGGGTTGCAAAATTGGTTGCAACTCTCCCAAATGGTTATAATGGGTGCAAATATTCCTTGCACCGATATGGGGCTGCAAAGTTGGTTGCAACTCTCCCAAATGTCCTTCCGTTGATTATTGTGGGTGCAAATATCCCTTGCACTGATATGGGGTTGCAAAATAAGGTGCAACTCTCCCAAATGTCCTTCACACCTTCTTCAGGTGGTTGTAATGGGTGCAAATATCCGTTGCACCAATATGGGGTTGCAAAGTTGGTTGCAACTCTCCAAAAGATCCTTCCGTGGTTATTGAGGGTGCAAATATCCCTTGCACCGATATGGGGTTGCAAAGTTGGTTGCAACTCTCCCAAATGGTTATAATGGGTGCAAATATCCCTTGCACCAATATGGGGTTGCAAAATTGGTTGCAACTCTCCAAAATATCCTTCCGTTGATTATTGAGGGTGCAAATATCCCTTGCACCGATATGGGGTTGCAAAAGTTGGTTGCAACTCTCCCAAATGGTTATAATGGGTGCAAATATCCCTTGCACCGATATGGGGCTGCAAAGTTGGTTGCAACTCTCCCAAATGTCCTTCCGTTGATTATTGTGGGTGCAAATATCCCTTGCACCGATATGGGGTTGCAAAGTTGGTTGCAACTCTCCCAAAAGATCCTTCCGTTGTTTATTTTGGGGTGCAAATATCCCTTGCACCGATATGGGGTTGCAAAGTTGGTTGCAACTCTCCCAAATGGTTATAATGGGTGCAAATATTCCTTGCACCGATATGGGGCTGCAAAGTTGGTTGCAACTCTCCCAAATGTCCTTCCGTTGATTATTGTGGGTACAAATATCCCTTGCACCGATATGGGGTTGCAAAATAAGGTGCAACTCTCCCAAATGTCCTTCACACCTTCTTCAGGTGGTTGTAATGGGTGCAAATATCCGTTGCACCAATATGGGGTTGCAAAGTTGGTTGCAACTCTCCCAAATGTCCTTCCGTTGATTATTGTGGGTGCAAATATCCCTTAAATCCTTAATCCGAGGTGCAACCGGGTGCAAATGTCCTTATGGGGTGCAACCTGGTGCAAATGTGCTTTAATCCTTAATCCGAGGTGCAACCGGGTGCAAATGTCCTTAAATCCTTAATCCGAGGTGCAACCGGGTGCAAATGTCCTTATGAGGTGCAACCTGGTGCAAATGTCCTTAAATCCTTAATCCGAGGTGCAACCGGGTGCAAATGTCCTTATGGGGTGCAACCTGGTGCAAGTATCCTTAAATCCTTAATCCGAGGTGCAACCGGGTGCAAATGTCCTTATGGGGTGCAACCTGGTGCAAATGTGCTTTAATCCTTAATCCGAGGTGCAACCGGGTGCAAATGTCCTTATGGGGTGCAACCTGGTGCAAGTATCCTTAAATCCTTAATCCGAGGTGCAACCGGGTGCAAATGTCCTTATGGGGTGCAACCTGGTGCAAATGTGCTTTAATCCTTAATCCGAGGTGCAACCGGGTGCAAATGTCCTTAAATCCTTAATCCGAGGTGCAACCGGGTGCAAATGTCCTTATGAGGTGCAACCTGGTGCAAATGTGCTTTAATCCTTAATCCGAGGTGCAACCGGGTACAAATGTCCTTATGGGATGCAACCTGGTGCAAGTATCCTTTAATCCTTAATCCGAGGTGCAACCGGGTGCAAATATCCACTATGGGTGCAATCGGGTGCAAATATACGCTATGGGTGCAACCGGGTGCAAATATCCTTAATCATAGGTGCAATGTCTCTGTGTGCCCCTGTTCCTAACCAGGGTGCAATTCCTCTATATGCCCTTGTTCCTTAACCAAGGTGCATCTTGCCCCTGTTCCTTAACCAGGGTGCAAGTCCTTTTATGTGCCCTTGTTCCTTAACCAAGGTGCACCTTGCCCCTGTCCCTTAACCAGGGTGCAAGTCCTTTATATCTCTTATTATACTTTGCACCTATGTCCAGGTTGCAATCATGGGTACAAATGCCCCTTGCACCAATATGGGGTTGCAAGTTGGGTGCAACTCTCCAAAATATCCTTTACACCTAATTCAGATGGTTATTATGGATGCAAATATCCCTTGCACCGATATGGGGTTGCAAGTTGGGTGCAACTCTCCCAAATGACCTTCACACCTATTCCAGGTGGATTTAATGGGTGCAAATATCCCTTGCACCTATATGGGGTTGCAAATTGGGTGCAACTCTCCCAAATCTCCTGGGGTTGCAAGTTAGGTGCAACTCTCCAAAGTCCTTTAGGTGGTTATTACGGGTGCAAATATCCCTTGCACCGATATGGGGTTGCAAAGTTGGTTGCAACTCAAGGTGGTTGATATGGGTGCAAATATCCCTTGCACCAATATGGGGTTGCAAATTGGGTGCAACTCCCCCAAATATACTTCACACCTATTCAAGGTGGTTGATATGGGTGCAAATGTTCCTTGCACCTATATGGGGTTGCAAAGTTGGTTGCAACTCTCCCAAATAACAATACAATGTTGAGTAAAAAGAATGAATAAAAATACACACACAATCTCTATACAATCCGATATGACTCTCTAAATTAATGTTCAAAATGTCCAGACTAAAAAATGGACAAACTGTGATGATATTTGATCGAAAATCCCTCGTCAATTACTCAACAAAATATTCCTACTTACGTCTCCGAAGCTGTTTGTCCGTAAATCTTTGTCGCACAACAACTTGACAAACTGGTCAAATTCCTTTTATATGCCCCGCGCGGACGTTTTGGACTGCATAAATCTGATTGGTTAATTCCGCCAAAAAAACTAGGTTAGTATGCCGATGAGGTACCTCAATGGGCGATAATATGAAATTTCCGTGGATGACCAGGTCACTAAAATGCTAAGAACGTGATCAATTAACTCGAGAATGATTAAAAATCAAAGTTCCTATGAAAGATTATACGCCAATAATTAATCCGCCACTCGCCTAAACTCACCAGTTCCACTGAAATTCCTGTAAAATGGCTTCGTTTTCCGATTTTCGAAAGAAAAATTACATTGACTTCCTTATTTCCGGAATTTCTTATCAAAACCGGTAATGGTGAAACGAAAACACTAAAATCAATAATCAATTTTCATCACAGTATTCTTAATGTTACAGTTAATGAAGGACCCATGGTCCTGTGCTCACACAGTTCGGAACCTTCAGAGGAATGTATATCCTGACTTTCAAACAAAAATATTGATTTGGATTTGTAGTCTCGAACTTTGAGAAACTTAGATAGCACAGTTGTGTGACCTAGTTTGATGACCTTTGACCTTGAACATTTTACTAATTCAGAGCTCAGTAAGGTCTTTTGTGATTAAGCTGACCAAAATTTACATACAAAAATCAATTTGAAAAATCAACTTTTTTGACCTTTCGAAGGTCAAGTAAAGGTCAAATCCTAAAACTAATGTCAGATTCGAACTCCTGGCAATTTGTAGATGATTTTCAAAAAAAATAGGTCAAATTGAATCAAGTTGAAAGATAACTTATTTCTACTGTTTTTTGACATCAAATATCTCAAAAACGGTAAAAATTTGATGCTGACATATATTGAGCAATATGTAAGGAATGCTTAAATCTAGTAATGGTGTAATTCATTGCAAGAAATGATCAAGTATAAGGCAAACTTTGAGAAACTTGTCAATCACAAAACCTGCCATTGACTTTATACATGAGAAAGTTTCCTGAAAATGATTTAAGTCCTACTTTCTGTCAAATTTTATAGAGTAAACACCAAAAACTGTAATTCCAAGAGCTTTGAAATCTTCAGAGGACATAATTTGCATATACAGCAACTGCTAAACGTTATTTGAAAGTTCTACTTCAACAAAGTGTCTAGTATTTACAGAAAATTTGACTTTTTGACGTCGAAATCCGCAATTTCTCGGAAACCAGGCGAACTTGGGAAATGGCGATGATAGGTCAAATAGGCATTATGGATATGCATAAAATGAATGTAGATATGACTCAATCCGAATAGCAGTTTTAATTTGTGCGGTCAATGTTGACGGACGGACGGACCAACGGACAAACAGACGGACGGACCAACGGACGGACGGACGCCTGGTCGATCCCATAGGCTCACTGTGTGAGCCAAAAATGATTCATTTTAATTTGTTCATGGGGAATCCATAATGGAAAGTGCACCAGACCCTTTAATTGTGGTTGAATATGAAATAAAGCAAAAATAAAAAACAAAATGTTTTATTGCGACTAGATTCGAACCCAGGCACAACGGACTTACGTGAAGTGCTAGATTGCCGAAGTGCTATCCATTACACCATAGAGACATGATCTTTAGACACAGTCTCCACATAAATATAGCTCAACGTCCACTGACAAGGTTTCAGACGTGTAGCTTAACTGCAAGTTTTCTTAAACGTGTACTTGAGCGTGGACTTACGCGTTCAGGTTTACGGTTTGCATTTATACGTGTAGCTTAACCTCTCTAATTATTAGTTAGTTTTGTATGTTTAATACATACAAGATACATGATTTCTGAAATTTGCATTTTCATGTTTGGCATTTGCATTTTTACGATACTATGTATTGCATATTGGCGCTTATAGTTGGCTCAAGTTTTTTTTTATACAAGTATGTGTACCGAACGAAACGGAACAACAACTGTACAACTGGTACTTAATATTAGATGGCCTTTAGTACACCATTGAACATAGGTTCTGGTCCAGTATAAAGATGGCAGTACCATCAGAATTCAGAATCATGCCATCTTTATTTAAAGGGACAAAGTGCGGAAATGAAGTCTCACTTTTGATCTTCATAGTATTTCCAATGGATTAAAAAGTACCCGATCTTTCATTTGACACCAAAAAAGCTCAAACAGACCACATCTGAGTTGACACTAGATCATGAAAAAATTATTTTTGATCTATCAATTTATATATGTCAAGTTTTAGCAATGCCATAGAAAGATGGCATTGTTATTTGTTATTATTAATCCAAGAGTATACACTTGAAAAGTGGTAATTCACTTTTTTCAATCTCTGAACTTCAAATTCTGTTTTCTATGCGAGTAATTTTTGTTTCACTTCAGTATTATCCCAAATTAAAGTTTTTATCATATTTGATTGACTGTGTGAGTGACATGTCTAAAATAATATTTTGTCCCTTTTCCTTCAAAAATAGGCGCATTGCCTGTTTAATAATTATTTCTATCGACCTGAGCCTATGCTATTGGATAAACGGGGTGAGTTTTCTCATACCAAGGTACACTTCCCTGCACCGTTATGGGATTATTTTACTCTATTGCGATCCGTTCCCGTCATTACTACGTGATAAGTAAATAAGGATCAATACAAACAGAATAAACGGGAAATGTAATTGAATTGGCGATTGTGTCAGGTTTTCGGCTTATCCGTGTCACCCTGCTTAGCCTTCGGAATTGTCCACATTTAGTCTATGCCATAGCTCAAGGTCACGTAGATGACGGAACATCATTATGCTAGTATTGAGATTGACAGGCGATATAACATATATTAGTCCTGGTGAAATAAGTTGAATAAGTTTGGAAGGACATTTATGGCAATATAATAGAGAGATTTCGCGCATAAGTGAAAGTACAACTTATAGTTTAAAGGGTCATGTCGAACTATTATATTTACTAAAATCAATTTTAAATTGTACTTAAAGGGACCCAACACCATGGTCACATGATCAGTCGTGTGGAGGTAAGCTCCCAGTTGAAATAAAAGCACTGTCCTCCTTTGGTTTCTGTGAAAAGAAGCTAATACCCTCATGTATTGGTCAGTTTGTGTGTCACACGACTAATCCATACCATATGCTTCATTTATCATATTTTATGCTATTGAGCTGCATATATAAACAGTACTTTGCAACTAAGGTCATACAGTATACTTACCCCTTGCAAATTGTAATTTATTGAATTCACAGTAAACCCATCAATTTTTAAGAAAACAAAGAATATTGTTCTCATGGATCTATTATTTATGTTAGACTAACTATGAAAATATAAATATGAAATAATATGTTAGCTTGAAGTCATATATAAGATGAAAATATATGTTCATGCATTTGCATTTTTCCAAAGGGAATATTCCCATGTAAGTAAATACAGGTGCAATATATAATTTATATGTATATCTATGTCATCTGTCTATACATGCGCGTATAGCCTAGTGTTACATGTGAACAAGATGGTTCTGGAAAGAAATGAGCGTGGCAGATTTGCTAAAAAGCCACATACACCACAAAAGCAAGACCAATTTGAAAGTAAGTTCATTAATCTCAAGGGTACACTTCAAGTGAAAGCCACATTGCTACAGGATGGCCTATCATTCTGAGACAAATGTATTATCCAACGATTGTGATTTTCGAAGCTAAAATATGATATCTTGAGCAGATGGAAATACATTCCCATGAGATATGTATATATAGTCAAAAGTGATAACTATTTATTGAGTGTAATGAAATGTATCCTTCGCTAACTGCTTTTGTTTGAAGTAATTATCATGAAATATTTTTAAATTAATTTTTATGTGTGTCATCGATCCTAATCCACCCTGTAGTCTGGTGTTTGTAGAGCATTGCGACTCGTACAACTTATTCTCACAAATATCAAACCTCATTTACTAATTAATTTTTTGTGTGAATATGAAGAGTCCAAGCATTGCTTTTTTATTTTTATTGTATAGCTATATTTAGCCTTGATATCCATGATTTTTTAAAACAAAATCTCACCGTTAGATTTCGAGCTATTCATGTTTACTCATTTGTCTAATTGGAAAACAATGCAAATCTCATTTTTTCAAAGGAAAAAAATTGAAATTCTAAGACGGTGAAAAATCATTAAAAAATACACAGATTCAGAATCCGGCAAGCATTTTCCCTTATTCCTCTCCGTTAAGAAGTTTTGCAAGGTGTTGGATTCCTTTAATGGAACATAACTATTCCCGTTATAGAAAAGCTCCATCAACTACAATCAAATTTTTTATTCTGTCAATCAGTTCATATGGTTAGAATAAGGAAAGAATGTGATGTAACCACGTGTCTACTTACCGGCTTGTTCTATGTCATCCATCGGACTAGGTTACATCGTGGAACGCAGCCGAACAGGACGCTGAAGGCAACAGCATATCTATCTTGATCTTAGCCGAATTTTTGGAAATTTAGATCGTCCATTTTGCAAGCTCACGTGACTGACACGTGATACATGTCTGATCACGTGACTAGTTACAGTATCGATCATGTGACTTAATCACGTGTCAATGACGTGTCACCCAATCATGTCTTCAAGGAAATCGGAAGTAAATATTTTGGAAAATGTTTTCCGAGCATTTGCTACTGATTATAGAAGGCCCAATCACGCAACGAACGAAACTGCTAAATTGTTTTCGTGCCTAACATGCGCAGTACGCAATGAAAGAAACTGCTAAATTGTATTTTTAGAGCTGTTTATTGATCTATTGATTCATAAAGACCTGTAATGATGCATTCAAATAGACCGCCTCCTAAATGAAAACAGTACACATAAGGTGGTGAAAAAACAACGAACTAAAGTTGAAAGATCGCAACGTTCGCTACTTTGTTCAATCCCGGAAATCTCCAAGGGGCTGCAAATGGGAAATTATTTAGATTTAGATTTTATAACCTCAGAATACTGGCTTCATTGTCGTGTTTGGCTGCGTTCCACGATGTAACCTAGTCCGATGGATGACATAGAACAAGCTAGTAAGTAGACACGTGGTTACATCACATTCTTTCCTTATTCTAACCATATGAACTGATTGACAGAATAAAAAATTTGACTGTAGAGACTGTGAATGCACTGTCATCTGCACGTGTAGATTATGCACATTATAATTAAATGCTTGCTTCCGTGTCCTTGTTGTTGTAGAGTATTATAAACACGATCCTTTAAAGTGAATCATGATTCTTTAAAGTGAGTCATTACATAAACAAGTTGATTATTTCAATGTTTTCATGATCAGTATAAGTTCAGTGAACTTACAAAACGGTATATTTACGTAGATGATAACGTATACAGTTGGATCTCCGTATAAAGATTTGCCTACATGTGTGTGGAACAATTGACCGCAAGCATTTTTTGAAATTAATTGGCTGAGAGTGGGAACAGTATCCAATCAAATACTTTAACCATCAATTTGAAACACCAATCAAACCAGTAGGTTCTAGCAATTCCTGGAAACGACCCATTCAGTAGCTCAACATATGACATACAGGGTGTTTCATAACGAGCATCTCCAAAAGTCAATTTGAGAAGAGATGGTTCTATAACATATGTACTATATATGAGCCTATTTTATTCTAGACAAACACATTTGGATCAACTAAACATGCTACAATTCAAGAAAGTACAAATGGCATCCCTTTGACCTGTATTTATTACAGTCCGAGAAGATCTTTCCTAACGAAAAGCCCACATTATGAAACACTTTGTACGTTTACCTATAAGTATAAGTATACGTTATAAGTTGTACTTTCACGAGGTGCGAAAACTCTCTAATAATTGTGCGCTGAGTATGCGGTCACGCTAAAAATAGAACCCGCTATTCGAGCTTTGTATTTATATGTCAATAACACGAGTACGGAAAAGTATAGAAAGCATGAGTTCTCGAGTCGCAAAGCCTTTTCGAATTTTTTAGACGATATTTGACAAGCTTTATTTTCGTAATTCACTGCTTTCTCTGAATTCAATGTTGTTGTTTTCTCTTCCAACTTTTCGCAGTACTATCAAATAGCCTATAACAGGCTGAGGCCTAAGTGGCAGAAGAATTGGCGCTTTTCTATGTCTTGAAAAGGTGACATTATTTTATTGGTGGGTATGATGTATTTTTCAAGGGGAGTTTATATCAGTTTAAAGCGGTACTACCTATATGCACTCCTAGATCATGGGTAAACTTAATTTTTGTAGTTTAAACTGTCAAGGTCTGGGTAACCAACAGAAAAGAGTGGGTGTCTACAACTATTTAAAAAACAAACGCTTTGACGTCGTTTGTCTTCAAGACATACACTGCTCAATAGACTGTAAACAGCTCTTTGAATCTGAGTGGGGTAACACGGCCTTTGTAAGTTCTAATACCGGAAATTGAGTAGAGGTGTGGGCATTTTCTTAGGCGAACAAGTAGACTTCAAGGTTCATGAGAGTGATATCGATAAAAATGGCAACTTTGTTATTCTTGATCTCCAAATTGAAAATCAAAGAATGACTTTGGCAAGTATATACGGCCCCAATAATGATACTCCAACTTTTTATGTCGACCTAAAAAATAAAATCGAACATTTTGACAATGCTTCAATAATTATTATGGGCGATTGGAATATGATAATGAACAAAGAATTAGACTGTCTTAACTATAAACACATAAATAATCCTAACTCTAGAAAGAAAGTAATCGAAATATGTGAACAACTGGAAGTTTTTGACATTTGGCGAGACTTCAATCCCGACGATAAAAAATTTACATGGCTTAGGCGAAATCCGCGCCAAATGGCCAGGCTCGACTTTATTTTATGTACATCAGACATTATAAACCTAACTCATAATTGTAAAATTTTACCCGGCTATAGGTCAGATCACGATGTCATTACCATATCTCTTGAAACTGAAATACCCGAAAGAGGATTTTGGAAATTTAATGTATCATTACTTAAGGACCAGGAATACATCGATATTGTTAAAACCAAAATTCAAAATACAGTTGATCAATATACAATCAAAAACAATACGGGTAATTTAAACGAGGACCAGCAACTAGCACTTGCCATAAACGATCAACTATTATTTGAAATGTTAAAACTTGAAATAAGGGGGAGACCATTAAATACTCATCAAGGAAAAAGAAACTGAGGGATAAAACTCAAAAGGAACTTGAATATAAGATCAATGTAACGGAGCGAGAAATTGAAAATATTTTGAATAGCAATTTAGCGGACACCAAGGAATTACATGAGATATGAAACGCTGGAAAATTATAAATCTGATTTGAAGAAACACCGAGAATACTATGTAAACGGAATATTAACACGAGCGAAATTGAACTGGTATGAAAATGGGGAAAGGGCAACTAAATATTTTAGTGGTCTGGAAAAGAAAAATTACGTTAATAAGATTATTAATAAAATTGAAATTGATGGAAAACTGCTAACTGACCCAAAAGAAATCCTCGATGCACAACTTCAATATTACCAAGATTTGTATTCAAGTAAAAAATATTGTTTAGATGAGGATTCAAACGTTTTTCTTCATAATCACGACCAAGAACTAAAAACACTGAGTAACCAAGAAAAAGAATCGTGTGAAGGTAGACTGACTGAATATGAATTGAAATTAGCTTTAAAAGACGCGAAAAATGGAAAATCTCCTGGCTCTGACGGGTTTTGTGTAGAATTCTACAAGTTTTTCTTCAAAGATATAGGTTCTTTTCTACTTAAATCACTAAATGCATCCTATGACCTAGGACACCTGTCGATTACTCAAAAACAAGGCGTTATAACTTGCTTACCTAAGCCTAATAAGATGAGAAAATATTTTAAAAACTGGAGGCCAATGTCACTTCTTAATGCAGACTCTTAATACTAGAAAAATGTCCGGCCTACTTTTGTTGGCGGACTTCGAAAAAGCTTTTGACAGTATTGAATGGGAATATCTGGAAAAATGCCTGAAAAAAATTCAATTTTGGAGATAGTTTTATTAAATGGTTCAGGGTTCTATATAACGGAGCAGAAAGCACAGTTGTAAATAATGGACACTTTTCAAGATTTTTTCAAATAAAATGTGGATGTCGTCAGGGAGATAGTTTGTCTTGCTACATGTTCATTCTTGCCTTAGAACCACTCTGTAACAAATTGAAATACGCCAGAGATATTCAAGGTTTGAAAATGTTTGACAAAAATATTAAAGTCGGTATGTACGCTGATGATACATTCGTGGTTCTCGATGGTTCAGAAAAATCTTTGAAAAGCTGCTTGCAAATCTTTAATTTATTCTATGAGGCATCTGGTCTAAAGCTTAATGTTGAAAAGACTTCCGTAATATGGTTAGGAACAAAATGTAATTCGGACGAAAGATTATTGAAAAACATTCCTCTGAATTGGGAAACCACTTTTAAATTACTTGGCATTCAATTTAATAATGACCTTAAGAACATTGAACGAGACAATCTTGAGACTAAATTTATAGAAATGCAAACAGTGATAAATCGCTATAGAGAAGAAATTTGTCCCTGATAGGAAAAATAACGGTAATAAAGTCGTTTGCTCTGCCAAAAATTTCAATTGAATATCATAAACGATTAAAACATTTATTTACTACATACCTGTGGAATTCTAATGTGTCAAAGGTGAATTTTCATCAAGTATGTCAAGACTACAAAGATGGTGGTCTAAGAATGATCGATCCCCAAACCTTCGAGCAATCTCAGAAATTAACCTGGCTTCAGAAATTGACCAGACATGGCACATGGCAATTCGCAGCGCATGGTATAATCGGTATAAAAGATGCGACAGAACTGTTTGCATATGATGTAAAATCACTTCAAAAATTAGAGGCTAAAATTGAAAATACTTTTTGGAAAGGGATAATCAATATATTTCGCTTATACACATCTATTAAAGAAGCCGAAATTGAATGCAATATAGAATCATATGCTGAAAATATAATCTGCAACACATGGTTAAGATATAGCAAAAATGAGAATGTGAACAAAATCATAAAAAATACAAAGCAGGAAGGCTTAATCATTCTAAAAGACATGTACCACGAATCGAAAAGAATTTTGAGACTAAATGAATTTATGGACCGTTTTACACAAAAATAAACTTTTTGGATTTTTTAAGTTTGAAAAACACAATTCCTGAAAAATGGAAAAAAATAATATCTGAAAACAATAAACCACCTAAATACTATTCTGAATATAAAAAACATGTGTTGAAATTCATGGAAAAGAAAAAAATTGGTAAAATAATTTATTGGGAACTAATTAAAAACCTTGATTACAACGATAACTATGTGAATAAATGGAACGGTGATTTGGACATTAATATTGGAGATCACGAATGGAAAAACATTAATAAAATTAATAGAATAAGTAACTATGAACCTAAATTAGCATCTTTCAATTATAAAGTAATACACAGATTTCTACCGACAAATAAATACTTAAAGATGTGTGGTATTAAGGAATCCGATAAATGCTGTTTTTGCAGTAGACACATAGAGTCCCTGGTGCACCTGTTTTTAACGTGCGAATTTGTTGAAATGGTAATTCAAGATATCAAAAAGTGGCTTCCTAAAAAGCTTTCTGATTTATGTGACAAAACTGCAATCACTTTAGGACCAGTAATTATAAATAGTGAAACAATATAGATAAATACAATTTTATCCATATACAGGAGATATATACATTTATGTAAATGTCTAAAGGTGCGTCCAACCTTTCTGGGACTGAAGAGAAACATAAAAGAATATTATTTAAAGTGTCTGTTCGATGCTCATGGGGTCAAAATACAGTTTATACACGTTCTAAATGAAGTAAATACCACTATCATATCAAACCAGGTACCGTTCTTGTAAATATTTTTATATAATGTGAAATTTGATGTTCAAAATCGAGAACACAATGTCAAATGCCAATCATGACATCACGAACAGAACGGGTTTTGGATATGTTGTTGGAGTTCATAATCTCCGAACGTGCTTATAAAGTGTTAGTGTAATTGATTGCAACTGCATTCAGTGAAGTGAGGAATTGATTCAGAGATGACTACTTTGGAGCCACGTTTTTCCTCCGATAAACAAAAATATAATACCTAAATTAGAGCTTCCGACCCAGCGGTGCGTTTTCACATAGCTAGTCATGCAGAATTACTTTCTGGCCAGTCAGAACACAATATAGAAAATAAACACGCTCAGTGGATTGTATTACATAACTCAAGCTGTCTAAAATCTTGTAACCAAAAGGCATTGAACCATGAGGTGATTTCGGTAAGTGTTACTCCTTTCTGGCCAATCAGAACACAATATAACATAAATAATTTGAACTTGGCACTTTAGTTGCATAACGCATTGCCGTTAAAAATACATAACCGGTTCTGTTCGTGACGTCATGTTTTTTCCCGGGAAATCTTATTTTGCCACTAATGAACAAACGGAATGAGTTGAGAGTCTGTTGGAATACTATTTTTACTTACCAATATCTGTTTAATCTATTGTAGTGAGAAAAATAAACAGAAATTACCGAATTAGCACTTTAATAGATGTAAAAGTAGGAAGGGGAGATAAATGGGAGGATATTAAAAATATATTGTAATTACATGTACTACAAGTTTATACTGCTTCATGCTTTCCATGTTGTATACTTTTCATACTATTGTAATGCTTAATGTTTAGGGAAACGTCAAACACGTCTGTGTTAGGCTTTGCTTGCAAAGAGTTCAATTTTTAGAAGCAGATTTATGTGTGATACCCTCTTACCCACCGACATTATTGTAAAATGAGTAAACTTAAATATGTATTGAATGTACTGCTTGAACTGAAATAAAAATCCATTAAAAAAATTATGCTTTCACGGTAGAACAACCTAAACAAAGGCGAACAGTTTTCGTTTTTGCAACTGTTGTTTTCAAACGTTTCGTGAAGAAAATTCACTGAACTTTCAAAAATATGTCATTTTATCATGTGTGACATTCCCAAATAAAATCATCAACGGGAACATGCATGATAATAGGATACGTTAAAAAATTGCCCCTTCTAACCGACAATGCGTCTTAAAAAATAACAGAAAGTATATTTTACAGGAGTTGTATTTTATTCAACGAATATTTTTAATACAATCGGTACATGTTTTTTCGAAAATGCTTTCATATTGTTTTAATCGCATTCAAATTAGCCAACAAACTTATCTATGTTAGTATCACTTCTAGTTTATAAATTATATACCGCTTAGATTCCCTCTAAAAATATATAGCAAATAAATTTAGTTTTATGAATCATATAAAATTTCATGTTCTGGTTATCGCGGATCGGTTTATCCACTGCAATCTCTAATAAATCAAAATTGGTTTTACCAGTTTTAGTATGATAGTATCTAGATAATTCTTAAATAGAGGTACTTGCGTTAGCGGGATTTTCAACCGCCCCTATCCAGTCCATTCGGGATATTCGGTTATCAGTTATGAACGAATAGACGAGCGATATAATTTTCAAATTGGCTCCTTCTAGCCTAAATGTTGCTGGTCGTGAGCAGCGTTGTCTGAACCGACTGTTCCCCTGTCTAGCCCGATCAAGAGATTTCCACCGTCTTGTACCACCATCGATCCATTCATCATGCGTGCATCATCGGACGCCAAAAACACGGCAACTTTCGCACAGTCCTCACTCGTTCCAGTCTTCTTAATAGGCACGGTCTTTGCAATATCTGAATATATTTTCGTAACCTCGTTTTGGCTAAGACCAACCCTCTTCATTAAATCAGTCTCAAGATGTCCAGGGTTTAACGAGTTGACGCGGACGCCTTTAGCGGCGAACTCAAGGGCGGCACATTGGGTGAACATATTCATGGCGGATTTCATGATATTGTAAACCGGGGCCATGCTGGCTGGTTTGAATCCGTACATGCTTGAAATGTTAACGATATTTCCCTGGGTCTTGACGAGCTCTGGGAGACATAGTTGCGAAAGGTAGATCGGAGCACGTAATAAAATCTTTACCTTCTCATCAAACACGTCCATTGAAACCGTTTCTAAATCATGAAAAACCAGGATACCTGCATTGTTGACGAGAACGTCGATTTTACCGAATGTTTCAACGGCTGTGCCCTTAATCTTCTTAATGATGTCGTCATTTGCGATGTCTCCTTGAACGAACGGAAACTTCGCGTCTTTTCTTCCGACTGCTTTACATTCCTCGACCGTTTTGTTGATTTTCTCTAAGTCACGTCCACATACTAGAACATTTCCCCCTTCTTTCGCAAACAGTATAGCCGTGGCTTTCCCTATGCCTGCGCTCGAGCCAGTTACAATCACGGCTTTTCCTTCAAACCTCATAGTTATTTACTAGAGATGTGCACTGTTGGTAAATCACTTAATCGATTAACAAAATATTTTAATCGATTAATCATCGATTAATCATTCTAACATAAACGATGGAGATCTGACATAATTTCCCTTTGATTTTCTAATTCTTTAGTAGTAGGCGATAATTCATTCGTTTGATTTGATTGCATACCTCTAGCTTACAAATATTTCAAAGGCCGGGTCGGTTTATTATTTTCTATTATACACTACTTTTCAATAAACCAACAGGTTACAATTTATCACGTCATACTTTTCGGACAGCAATGGTTGTAAACACAATAAGGGAGTTGTGATATAGCCAGGTTGTATCCAGTTCAAAATTACGGATCGGCTCGATCCGCTCTACACAAGCTATAGGATGGGGGACAATCCAACAACTTTGAATCGGATACTGTCCAACGATCATTTTGGTGTGCGATATGCATGCCATTCTCGGATAATGTATCGTGGCGAATTTTTCTTCCTCGGTAGTTCCATTTTTTATAAACTATGGCATTTGAAGAAGTATCATTTCATTTGTTTATTTTATGCATGACCATGTTATGTCATTTTTCATATGTGGAGTCAGTTGACTCATTCATTGAGTTGAATGGCTCATGTATGTACCATGTAGATATGTTTTTGCTCTGTTGCCGAGGGGACCCCTGGATTAGGATGGTACAACCTGTTTGTGAATGTAATGTTTGCCAGACAGAAGACGAAAGGTCAACAGGATGACATCATTATTGCTCATAAATATTACCTAGAATGCATCACCAAATGAGATAAACGAAGCGATTGAGCCAATCAGAGGGTGTCCCGCCGCATATAATTAACGAAGATACGGTGATCAAGAGTTAACAGTGCAAATTGGCCGGTCGTGTTTTTCAAACTTTTTAGTCGTGTTTTGTAAGAACATGGGATGCGACATTCGTTAGAATGGAGCAAAAATATAAGAATATTCTATATTTAACAAACTTACATATCTTGACTTCTACCTAAGATGTTCTTCTTCATACCCACGAATGTATTTTGGGGACGTCTAAAGAGTCTGAAAAAACACGACAGGGCCACTTTGCACTGTTAACTCTTGGTCAACATAGAAGAGAGATAAGACAGAATTTGGTCTGATGTGCGCAGTCCAGCTTATTGCGTCGAAGTGTGAAGAACTGTACAGTGATTTTAGAGATGCTAGCGCAGGAAGGTGATGGAACAAAGTTTTTAATAGTAACAACCCAGCAAATTCATATTAATTCATAACATAATTTCTCTTATTATTTGGTGTGCTGTCACTGTATTCACTGCGTCAAATGTGAAGTTCCAAGAAATTTCTAGACGTGCAAAGCTAGTCCAGAAACTCCGCGTATCTATAGATTCAAAGACGTGTCAAGAGGTGCAAAGACCTCGCGTGTACAGAGCGTGTCAAGAGTTTTGATATCTCTTTGCACTGCCTTATCGAAACAAACAGACAAACAAACAGACCGGCCATTTGTTGTTATGCACTATAGTCGCGCTTAATTATACTTTACTAGTATTGGGATATATATAACAGTCATTTTTATTTCATGTAAATAATAATTTGTGTTTTTTAAATCATTATCAAAATTAAATTAATTTAAAAGTATGTCTGTGCGCGTAAGTGTAGTAAATAGCTTAGTCGAAATGAGTAGACGTGTGCAGGTGGAGATCGGCTACATATTTTGCTGAATATGACATTTTTACAGGATCACGATATATAAATCAAATGAAAACACGAAATGTGTTTACCTTTAGGTTCATCCACGCTTATTTCGAGTGATTCTAACTTGGACGCATATTCCTCTTTTAGAACAGTTTGAATAATTAACAAAGTCCACTTTGAACCGGTGTAAAAGGGTAAGAGGTCCTATCAAATTATGGTCCTACTTTCCATTGATTTATATGGTGACCTAAATACAACTCTTTCCCTTATTATCGTATCCACAATCAGGGCCAGAAAGGGCCTTTAAGAAAGGGGACCATAATCCACAGGGGACCATAATTTCTTTTACACCGGGCCAATCAAATATTCAAATATGTAAATAGCACATGCAGGCCCGTATACAGGGGGTGGGGTAGATTGTTTCTAGCGACCCCCTCCGTGACCAAAAATGCATTTTACACCATTGTGATCGCTTTTTAAATAATTTTGGCCATTTTTGAACTTACATTGCCAAAAGTGAACTCTCCCCTTCACCCCTTCGCAAATCCTGGCTACAGGTCTGGAACGTAATCAAGTCTATATTTATAACAAATAACCTTAATGAATAACTTCATCGAGTCGTCTTGTCGGAGCATCATGACAGTATGCAAAGAAAAATATCAATGAATTCGCACAACTTATTCTTTCCAACTTAAAAGCTGCTCCATCTACAGTGATATGAACCAACTGTCTGTGATGAAAACACATTTCTTTCAAATCTGTGCGCCTCCGTTTTGTTTTATTTCAAACCAAAAAAGCCTTGCTAAGTCCCCGGGGCTGATAAGTCCTCAAAAGCAAATATTTTGAAATTAGTTATTATTAAAAGCATATGTATAATTTATAAACACTGCATTCGATCGAATGGGTATTTATAATCAATCACTTTTTATAGAAAAATAAATCCATTGCGAAAAAAATCAGTTTTTTTCAGATGCACGTTCATCTCGGAGATCATTTTAAGATTAAATTGTTTCTGTTTCAGTGTACTTAGTATACGCTCTTTTTTCAAGAAAATCAAACTTTAGTGAATCTTGTTAATGTCATTAATTATATTTGTTTAGCAAATAAATGGATTAAGGGAGGCAATTAGCAGTTTGCAGCAGTGATCTGGTACTGATGTGGCTCTGTGCAGCGTTTGCCATTTAATTTCCTTGTGTTTACTGAAAAATGTCACACAATTTTTGATGTCTATCATGGACCAAAGAAAATACATCTTGTCCCTATATGAACATCGATTGAATTAATTGAGAGGAAGGGCTTGTCAATGTTTTGCTATACAATTCAATTTGTGTATCAAAGCAAAAATAATACGGTACAAAGAAATGTTTATTTTGGACGTGTTGATACAAGCCAGGTTGTAAAAACTTATATTTCCATCAGCGTTCAGATATAGCTTTACGTTCCGCTCCGAGAGGGAAGATATAGTATATCTGCTCGCTATGTCATAATCGCCGTGCGCATATTGGTTCATTCATTGCATCGTTCGCATAATAACTGGAAAGCTAAGTTCACACCAACGGCGCTTTGGCCAAAATGCCCTAATACGTCACTTCCGCTGAATAGAAAAAAGTAGTATTCAAAAATAAATGTAGTCCCAACACAATTGTGATCATGACGAGTCAGTAAGCTAGTATGTAGGCACAGTTGTAATCTTTTTGCAATGGCAACATGCCATTTCTTCTGAAAATGCGTTTATTTGGGTTATCTGAAGGACAATTTCGAGTCAAGTGGCGTATTAATTTTGCCTTCATTTTTGTGAATTTCAATTTGTGTCTGCAGAGAGAGGGGGTAGTGTCACAATTGACCAATTATTTCAAAAAGTAGATGATTGGCCCCTATTGAGTTTAGTGTCAAGATGTAGCTTAGACATAGCTTTAGAACCTCAGATAGGCCAGTGAGGCCACATAAATCCATAACTGGAGATAAAAAGTCAGGCTTTTGCCCTTTTGCCCATTGACTAGTATGGTGACGTGAATTAGGGCAGTTTTGCCTATTAGTCACATGTGAAAGTGACCAAAATTTTTTAAAACTACTCAAAATCGCCCAGAATTGAAGTTTATTAGTGTGAAACATATTTTGGACGGAGGCAAAAAGGGGAATTTTCATGAACAAATTTAATGTTTTTGCTGAATCAGCAGTTTTCGCTTTTTACCCCAAAAACCACTGATTTTGACGATATTTGGCTACAATTTTGTCCTTAGTGACCCTTAAATGTCATTTGTTGTCGTAAATGGGGAAGCCAACGAGTTGCTATTCATCATAAAGATTGAATTTTCCATCTTATGGTTTCCAGTATAGAAAGAAGGTACATATCGGGGGTGCAGTCAGAAATTGGTGAGTTAAGTGTCAATTTTTGATGTATTTGTTCACTCTGAATGACTAAATTCGAGCTAAATAATATCTCAAAAGTCCCAATTCTCTAGGCCAGAGTCAAAACTGATCAAATTTGTCATCATTTTTCAAATCAGGAGGTTGTTGAATGGAATAAAGTATGAAAAAGTGATGATTTTAGTAAGATTTTGCCAAAAAGTGGGCCAAATTTGTCCAATTTTCTGGTTCACGGTTCAGTGATTTTGGCTAAAAATCGCAATATGCAATAAAATACTCAATTTCTTGACACGATACTGAAAAATGTCACCATCAGGCAGTGGATTTCATGATGTAAATGAAAAACTAGTCAAATTTAAAGGAAAACCATTGGGTTCTTGGAAAAATGACCCCAGGGGTAATGAAGTAGCCATATTTTTCATAATTGCTGTCAGAATATTCTTAAACTGCACAAAACTACTTGAAAAACTCTAGTAAATTGGAAAAACGCAATTTAAAGCCAGAAATCATCCAACCATGTGGATATTAGGCCAAAATGCCCTAATACGTCACTTCCGCTGAATAGAAAAAAGTAGTATTCAAAAATAAATGTAGTCCCAACACAATTGTGATCATGACGAGTCAGTAAGCTAGTATGTAGGCACAGTTGTAATCTTTTTGCAATGGCAACATGCCATTTCTTCTGAAAATGCGTTTATTTGGGTTATCTGAAGGACAATTTCGAGTCAAGTGGCGTATTAATTTTGCCTTCATTTTTGTGAATTTCAATTTGTGTCTGCAGAGAGAGGGGGTAGTGTCACAATTGACCAATTATTTCAAAAAGTAGATGATTGGCCCCTATTGAGTTTAGTGTCAAGATGTAGCTTAGACATAGCTTTAGAACCTCAGATAGGCCAGTGAGGCCACATAAATCCATAACTGGAGATAAAAAGTCAGGCTTTTGCCCTTTTGCCCATTGACTAGTATGGTGACGTGAATTAGGGCAGTTTTGCCTTTGATGGCGCTTTAAAGGGTTCCGATAAGCTTCCCGTATAAAAACAATATGGCGGCTCCAGGCGAGTCAACTGGATCAGTCCATTTTTAGAAATAAGGGGAGTTCTGTAAAATCCAGTTCATTGAAATTGTCTTTGAGATAAAGTAATCCGTTTATAATGATTTTGAAAACGTTATCCATAGAGTGATTGCGTTCAAAGAATACATGTACAACAGCCAATATAAATCCTTGTATTAGAACTGCTTTGTTTCATTTGTAGGATATTTCATATGCCAAGCTGTGTGCTATTACGTTATGGGGAAATTTAGATGCCAATTTTTCCTTATTATACACAAACAGAAGATCCTGAAACTTCACCCATAAATGTGGAATTGATTTGTCAAAATAAAAATCACCCTTTTATAAATGTGTGACAATCTATAATATACTTATGCTATATAACAGTTAGAGGTGTTGACACAACGACCTCGAACCTGTGAACCCTTGAGTATTATTCCGGGATCGGGCCTTTTATACTAAACGGTGAGCAACACCAGAAACGAGCGTTCGATTTGCTAAACGATATGCGTCACCCTTTAAAGCTCCGTGAAAAGCCGCTTTGCACGACGCTTTAATGCGCCATCAAAGCGTCGTTGGTGTGGACTTTAACAACAATGGAGAAAAACGCAGACAATCGCAATCTTTTTGATGATTTTAAGAAGGGAAGGAGCATACGTATTCCTAGTATGCAACGATTCTAGAAAATGAATGTGGATGCATATCTGAAAGAACAGGAAAATCTGGCCACGACCAAGATAACAGAACTGGACATGAATATGCTATAATAATAATAACGGTTGGTTGGATATCGAACAAATGTGAACCAAATGACCATGAATATTGGTATGGGATAATCAGATCATACTATACTAGTCCACCCGTGTATCTCAGCGGTAGCGCATGTACCTCTTACGCAATAGGTCCCAAATTCGATCCCCGGTCCAGGCAAGATTACATTTGCTTATTTGCATGAAGCACTTCAGGGTGTTTGACTGAGTGGTCCGCAACTCGTACAAACGGCTTTGGTGTGTACTTGTATGTCTATGTATAAGTGCTCATAAAAGAACACAGGGCCCCTTCAAGGAGGGGTTTCTGGGTCTATCTTCCAGGTTAATTACGTAAATAACGACCGTATATATACGGGATATACCCAAGAGTTATTGCTCACCTTCATTATTGGTAAACAAAATACAATACAATACAATATAGTCGGTTCAAGACACAATGAAACTTTATATCTAAAGATAGATGTCGTACTTGTAGTAGGTTTTAGATAAATTGCGGATTAAAGTACACAGGTGAACTTCTCAAACTTATTAGTTAGTTTGTATGTTAATACAAACAAGATACATGATGTTTGGCAATCGCATTTTCATTTTTAGCATAAGCATTTTTACGGTACTATTGCATTCATATATTGCGCTTATAGTTGGCTCAGTGGGTTATTTTACCGAACGAAACAGAACAACAACTGTACAACTGGGACTTAATTAATATGGCCCTTACAGTCGAAATGTTGATACATGTGCAGACCTCTATTTAGTGATATTTTCATTTCAAATATGGCGGCCAATCCGATGTCTGACGACCCTTACAAAGAATCTAGGCAGTTTGCATTTTTACCTCCTGTGAAATAACAAGTGGAATTTAGTAGTTGTTTTGTGTTTTATTATCATTCTGCATCGTAATTCTATGTGATGTGGTGTTGAAATGTCAGCAGAAATACATATCCATACGACAATCGAGTGAATCAGATAACAGATTTTTCGAAAACCCGTCTCGTGCTAAGAGTGTAAAAACTTGTATTAACATGCTCAAAAGTGCCAATGTGCACATCAATGTCAAGCTAAATCAATGTTGTGTCTAAAACAGGTACCCGATCTACTCAAAACAGCTTGTCATTCACGTGTACACACTTAGCAAACACGGCGAAATGACCTCAATCTTGGAATTTCGTTCGAGAGCTAGTAATGTTTGCTCCGGTCTTCGTCATAAGTGTTCATCAGACTTCACGCATGCGCAGGAGAAAAACCATCAACCAATAACGTTTATAAATCAATTTTGAGCATGCGCCTTAAAACGGTAAAGAAATTCGTATTTATAAACGAACCAGTTTGAGATAACCCGATATCAGTCGGAGAAATCTGACGATCTACGAAACTCACTTCAAAAAATCAAATGCGGACTGACGGCGTATTCTACTATGTTTGGATCTAAGATTTTCAGTAAAGATAAAGTCTTTTATGATCTTTCGAATGAGGTAAGTCTCTAGTTCGAAAGACAATCGTATCAACTTGAACAAAAGTTGAGTTTTGACGAAAAATTTTAACATGCGCAGAAGTCCCATTTTCGTTGTACCATATTGACTGCTTAGTACACCATTGAACATAGATTCTTGTCCAGTATAAAGATGTCAGTACCATCAGAATCCAAAATCATGCCATCTTTATTTAAGAATTATTTATATCGACCTTAGCCTATGCATTGAATAAACGGGGTGGGTTTTCTCAGACCAAGGTACACTTTTCTGCATCGTTATGGGATTATTTTACTCTATATCATTGCAATCCGTTCGCGTCATTAGCTACGTGATATGTAAATAATGATCATTTCAAACAAAATAAACAGGGAAATGTTATTGAAGTGGCGATTGTGTTTTCGTCTTATCCGTGTCACCCTGCTTCGGAATTCCCCGCATTTAGCTAGTCGTCACGTAGATGAGGGAGCACCATTATGCTTTCACGGTAGAACAACATATAATAAACAAAGGCTAACAATTTTCGTTTTGCAACTGTTATTTTTAAACGTTTCGTGAAGAAAATTCACTGAACTTTCAAAAATATGTCACTTTATCAAGTTTGAAATTCCCAAATAAAATCATCAACAGGAACATGATATACGAAACGTTGAAAAATTGCCCCCTCTAACCGACAATGCCTCTTAAAAGATAACAGAAAGTATTTACAGGAGTTGTATTTTATTCACCGAATATTTTTAATACAATCGTTACATGTTTTTTCGAAAATGCTTGCATATTGTTTTAATTGCATTCAAATTAGCCAACAAACTTATTTATGTTAGTATCACTTCTAGTTTATAAAATTATATACCGCTTAGATTCCCTCTAAAACTATATAGCAAAAACATTCGTTTTATGAATCATATAAAATGTCATGTTCTGGTTATCGGTTTAACCATTGTAGGATCCACTGCAATCTCTAATAAATCAGAATTGGTTTTACCAGTTTTAGTATGATAGTATCTAGATAATTCTAAACGAGAGGTACTTGCGTTAGCGGGATTTTCAACCGCCCCCTATCCAGTCCATTCGGGATATTTGGTTAACAGTTATGAACGAATAGACGAGAGATATATTTTTCAAATTGGCTCCTTCTAGCCTAAATGTTGCTGGTCGTGAGCAGCGTTGTCTGAACCGACTGTTCCCCTGTCTAGCCCGATCAAGAGATTTCCACCGTCTTGTACCACCATCGACCCATTCATCATACACGTGCATCGTCTGACGCCAAAAACACGGCAACTATCGCACAGTCCTCACTGCTTCCAGTCTTCTTAATAGGTACGGTGTTCGCAATATCTGAATATATTTTCGTAACCTCGTTTTGGCTAAGACCAACCCTCTTCATTAAATCAGTCTCAAGATGTCCAGGGTTTAAGGAGTTGACGCGGACGCCTTTAGCGGCGAACTCAAGGGCGGCACATTTGGGTAAACATATTCATGGCGGATTTCATGATATTGTAAACCGGGGCCATGCTGGCAGGTTTGAATCCGTACATGCTTGAAATGTTAACGATATTTCCCTGGGTCTTGACGAGCTCTGGGAAACATAGTTGCGAAAGGTAGATTGGAGCACGTAATAAGATCTTTACCTTCTCATCAAACACGTCCATGGAAACCGTTTCTAAATCATGAAAAGCCAGGATTCCTGCATTGTTGACGAGAACGTCGATTTTACCGAATGTTTCAACGGCTTTGCCCTTAATCTTCTTAATGATGTCGTCATTTGCGATGTCTCCTTAAATGAACGGAAACTTCGCGTCTTTTCTTCCGACTGCTTTACATTCTTCGACAGTTTTGTTGATTTTCTCTAAGTCACGTCCACATACTAGAACATTTCCCCCTTCTTTCGCAAACAGTATAGCCGTGGCTTTCCCTATGCCTGCGCTCGAGCCAGTTACAATCACGGCTTTTCCTTCAAACCTCATAGTTATTGACTTTTCTAATTACGCCGTATATCTTGCGGAGCCGCCTCTAAATTACAAAAATCATACGATTAAAATGATGAAAAAATAGAATAGTATACGCTTTTTATGCGACAAAACTTACAAATATTTCAAACGCCGTGTCGGTTCATTAATTTCTACCATACACTCCTCTTCAATAAACCCTTGCGTTTTTTTGCTTCGCAAACAGGTTTCTATTTATCAAGTCATAGTTTTCAGACAGCAATGGTTGTAAACACAATGAGGGAGTTGCTATATAGCCAAGTTGTACCCAGTTCAAAATTACGGATCGGCTCGATCCGCTCAACACAAGCTATAGGCTGGGACAATCCAACAACTGTGAATCGGATACTGTCCAACGATCATTTTGGTGTGCGTTATGCATGCAATTCTTGGATAATGTATTGTGGCGAATTTTGCTTCCTCGGTAGTTCCATTTCTTTATAAACTATGGCATTTGAAGAAGTATCATCTAATTTGTTAATTTTATGTATGACCATGTTATGTCATTTTCCCCCCTTGGGTGGGCCCAGAAAAAAAAAATTGGGCCAAAAAAGGCCTTAAGGCCCAAAAAGTGGGCCTATTTGGTAATTTCTGAGCAGTTTTTTATTTGGCCTGAAATTGGAAATTGGCGCTCCTCCCTTGTTGGTTCCCAGATCCGCCCCTGGAATGCATCACCAAATGGGATAAACAAAGCGATTGAGCCAAACCCTTGTTTTCACCCCGTTTTCACCTGAATTATACCTGTATATTACCTGTCCATTACAGGTGTTGGCATTTAAAACCCGTGATTATTATCAAGAATAAATTACTATGCCTCTTATATAGTACTATATTAAATGCTATCTTCTGTGCACTTGTTCTTCCATCCAGGGAGAGTGATGGTGTTTGCCCTGAACTCACTTCTCATAAAAATAGCTCTCCTATGGGTCTCGCTACCAATTTGAGAGATGAAAGGAGAGGGTTTTTACACAATTAATGGGTTGCCTGGTAACAAAGGAAGTTAACTAACATGGTTAAACATTCAAAAGGTCCATGTGCAATATGGCAAGTGATTTTAGACGGTCATATCTTTCACCATGAGTACTTTCTGGCCATAAATACATGTACAGTGGTTTTTATAAAAACAATATGTTTTCTTTCAAGTGAAGTTACAGTGATAGTAAAATATCAATCCAACTCTCTGAAAAATTATGATTTAAGACCCCATCTGGGCACTTTTTAGAAAATGTTTGGCTTATTATCTAAAAATAGGAACTTGTTTTTCTCGATTTAACCATACCGAAAGTTTCTTCTACACTATATTTACAACTTCTGAAAAGGGGATTGGTATTGAAATGCGCTAAAGTTAAAAAGCACATATACCATGTTATTTTCCCATAGGGAAAACTCGTGCTATCCATTGTTTTCATCACAATTTTGGTCTAGACTTTTAAAACTAGACTCAATACCATTCTCTTTTGAAGAAGTTGTAGGCCCCTTTTTGAATAATATTTTCATGCAATAAAAATCAGCTGAAAAGGGAGATCCTCTTTTAGTAAATAGGTTCAACATTTTGATAAAATGTTGACATGGGGTCCCTATAATTTTTCGAAATGATCGATTGATATATTTATCATCATGGGTACTTTACTTGAAACAAAACATTGTTTAAATAAAAACCACTGTATTTATTCCCAGGAAGTACTCATGGTGAAAGATATGACTGTCTAAAATCACTTGCCATACTGCACATGGACCTTTAACGAAGGATAGTGGTCGTCGTCAAGACTTGCGAAACAACATTTAAGGCTGAAAGTTGCCATGACATGTGCGAATGCCGTTCCGGTTGGCAGGGTCCCTATATTAAAAACTAGACCGTGTCCAGACGACATGTTAAGACGCAGTGATATAAGAGGTATATCCGCATGGCATGGTCAATGTTTCTACGAAAGGGAAAGAACCATAATTCTGTCAAAACGTCGAAATAAATGAGTACTTACAAATCTCCCGCCGAAAATACTTGTATCACGTCGTAAACCTCCGGTCTTACGACGTATTCAAATATTATCAGACTTGATTTAGATTAATGCTAGATTAATTTGGTATAAAGGACTGGACAGATAATGAGAAATTAAATCAAACTAGATAACAACGAAACCATGAACTAGCAAATCTCAACATAATATTTTATCAAATCATTAACTTTGAATATTTAGTGATAGACCTAACTAAGTGGGAGTTGTGTATTTTTGAGCAAAAATATTTTGTTGTATATAACCCAATTTTGAATATATCATGAAAAATGCATTGACAGAAAAAAAATCTTCAAGTTTTCGTGCAGAATCGCTGCTACTATAGTTTAAGCAGCTATTTATTAAGAGATTGCAAACCTTACAAAATTAAAAAAATCCTTTTAAGAGAAATGGCAGCCATATAGAATTGGGCGTCATATTGGAAATTCCTTCCTGGAAATGGTCATATGCCCATTAGGCATCAGTCTATATAAAATACAAATCAAATCGGCCAAACAGCTATCAACGATTATCCCACCCTAAGTGCTTTATATGATTGTATAATGGCACTGTATAACTGCAATATGAAACCAACACTCATCGTATACAACTCTTGAGAACGATATACAACTCCTGGATAGCGTATACAACTCCTGGGCAGCGTATACAACTCTTCGACTTGATATACAACTGCTGAATTTAGATTAACCTTTTATTGATTAAAGATAAGGGTGGGATAATAAGATCATATAATGGTTGATTCTGTATATCGTTATACTCTCGTGAGTATATGATATATTCACTCGTTCCCTTCAGTCACTCGTGAATATATCATATACTCACTTGAGTATAAACACGATATACTGAATCAACCATTATATAACCTCATATTACATGTTTTAGTAAAATGGAAATTATTTTGAATACTAGTGACCAAATTGAAAGTTCTCGAGCAAAGATTCCATTCCCATAAGCTATCAGCCTATGGAATTCAAACCAGAGCTGGGGACCATTATTTGAAGTATCGTCCCGGCACACTATCAGACGGATGAACGATTGTGTGGACGGACAAACAGCTTCTCTATATCTCTCCTAAAAGTACATTTAGTGACATCAAAAAGCACAGACACTATCATTGCTTTGGACTCTGAACCTTATTATGCAAACAAAATATATAAAGTCAATGAACTACTCTGTATCATTAATAACCATGATGGCTGCAAGATTTATACTGCTAGTGCTGTGTATCTGCAATACGGGGCAAGTGAGGGCATCGTGTGACTGCAAGCTGGATGCAGCTACCACAACAATAAAACCAGAGATCATCAACTCAAGACTTAAATCCCAACAAGAAATAATAGCTGGGTAATTGATTTAGTACTTATAAGTATGGTAGCTTTGGGAGAAACAACATGAACACTGGGTGATGAAAAGAAAAAAGAAAGTATTCTTAATTTTAAAAACAATTCTAGAAATATTTGTTCTCTAAATAACATAATTTACCAACGCTTGACTCGTTAACGACATTTTTTGAAGGATTTGAAATTATTAAGCTAAGTTCAATCACACCAACGGCGCTTTTTATGGCGCTTTAGAGGGCCGTCGAAGCCGCGTTGCACGCCGCACTAAAGCGCCGTCAAAGCGCCGTTGGTGTGAACTAAGCTTTAAATGATTAAAGAAATTCTATTATTCTATTGAAATATTTGTGAAGTTAAGTTCACGCCAACGGCGCTTTGCACGCCGCATTAAAGCGCCATCAAACCGCCGTTGGTGGGAACTAACACCCCAGTCACATTTCCTACGGCGACCTTGCGGTCTATCATTTCTGCGGCCAGTAACATTTCTACGCTCGCCGTGGAATTTCTGCGCTCTCATACTTTTGCAGTCACACATTTCCCACGGCAGCTGCACGGTGAATTTTAAATTTGTGTTGATAAATAATACTTTTTTTCATTTTATTTACATCAAGACAATTTATAAATGTTATTCATAGTGCTAGGATGTAATATCAAATGAAAAGTGATCGTGAAACATTGACAAATAATGATTCAATCTTGTAGAGCCAGTTGATTTCTATGGGGACCTCAGAAGTGAACAAATATCATAACTTCGAGTTATAATTTCTACGCCTTCCCTGCGGCCTGTAAAAATCTGCATTCGCCGTACGGAGGCCACAAGGCGAGCGTAGTTTTTCTACGCTCGCCACAGAAATTCACTGATTTAATTGATCTGAGGTCGACTTGAGGGCGCCGTGCGACAAATGTGACTGGGGTGTTAGCTTCAGATATTTGGATATAAGAAAACTTAATGGAAATGATGGAGGATAGTTTAATTTTTGGGCGATTCTTAAAGCTAAGTTTACACCAACGACGCTTTGATGCCGCTTTGAACGCAGCATTAAAGCGTCATCAAAGTGCTGTTGGTGTGAACTTAGCTTTAATCTGTGTTCAATTTCAGCCTCGAGGAACGGTTCCAGAAGATAACTAAGGACAATGCACTGAAACTTGATCGTCTGAAGAGTACCAAGGGAGATGTCGAACGGATGACAGATCTTATTTATCCTCAAGGTAACTACAACAGATAAGATACAAATATAATACTAAAGCTAGGTTCACACTTCACAAAAACGGCGTTTTGATGGCGCTTTAATGCGGTGTGCAAAGCCGCTTTGCACGTCGCATTAAAGCGCCATCAAAGCGCCTTTGGTGTGAACGTAGCTTAAGATGTAATGTCAACTCAAGAGCCTACCATTGAGTAGTGAATTAAAGTGTCAGTATATGATAATTATGCAATAATTGGATTTATGAAATTATAAACAGTTTGTTGATGGAAGTAATACAAATGAAAGTATAGGAAAAATGAAATAAGAATGATCCATCCCCTGGACAAAGATCACAAGACACGAAGTCACAAAGGTCACGAGGTAACTCGGACTTCACTATTCCACTGAACTTCAAAGAAGTATGACCACTGAAAACAACCCACAACCCACCCTTGAACCCCCAAATTTAGGGTAAAGTAGATAACAATTGAACATATTAAGCTAAGCCAAAACAATAAAATATTCCTTAGGACACATACTGTATGAATGTCCCACCTTAATTCAATAAGGACCAATAGATGATTAACCTAATTAAGCTAATTAAGGGAAGTGTCTAAGTAAGTTATGAAACATATCCCTTTAATTAGGCTAATTAAATTATCATTTAATTGTACTAATTAGGCTCCTTGATGGCAATCAGAATAAATAGAATATACTACATGTATCCTACATGTATAAGCTGTTATTGAATCCAGAGGGGCATGAAAGAGAGAGGTTGATGTTCGGCGTTCGGCATCTGTAACAAATAACAGGTTGGGACATTTCGCAAGTAATGCTTTATTCCTAGTTATAGTTTCGAAACACCTCAAATTATAGAGTTATCAATGATGTAACATAGTACACAACAAAGTCGATAGTTTAAATCATTATACTGTGAATGAAAAATGATAATTCATTCAATCAAAGCTTTATCTAATAATATTAGAGAGAATTGCATTATTGCCTGTTAATATTTACATGGTGGTATTAAGCGTGAAATGAATTTATGTCATATCTTTGTTTCTTGTTTTTCTATTTCCAGTAAATAAGTGTGCCAAGAAGAGTCATTTGCGCTGCAAAGAATCAGGAGAGTGTATCCATCATCTGTTGGTGAGCATAAAGCTACGTTCACACCAACGGCGCTTTGATGGCGCTTTGATGGCGCTTTAAGGCGACGTGCAAAGCCGCTTCGCACGCCGCATTAAAGCGCCATCAAAGCGCCGTTGGTGTGGACGTACAATTCACTACAATTACACGAAATAAATATAAATAAATATGAAATAAATATACAATCATGACTGGGCCTTTAAGCAGGCTTGGTCAACCTGTTACCACCGAATCACTGGTCATCATCAACTGTAGGTAACGGTAGTTACCTTCGCATTTAAGATGGCATACAATAAGTGTTGATTTAAATATTATTAGTTTTTTTATTGAATTATACTGCTTTATAGTTGGAATAATGCTTTGATATTTGAACTAGATCTAAGGCTTATGTGACATGGAAACTCTGGAGTATGACCATGACCATTTGGGCATACTCGTATACCATGCGTAGGCACTATCAGTTCAACGATAACTCCCACTGCTTAAGGGAAGGTAGCTACCCTGCATGCAGAGTCTAGTTAAACTAAGCTCTCTTTTAAGAAGTGAAGTCAAACGAATGCAAAGGGTAGAAGGTAGCTGGGATTTTGGTTTTACAGATGATAAGGTAACCGATATGTGGCGATGTGGTAACATCATGAGAGTTTATAATTAAGAGCTTAGATGTTCAGTTGCATCATCTTGAAAACCAACTTGACCGTTACCGTATCATGTATGGTTGGAGATATCGTTGAACTGTGGCGTTCACGGATATATTATCATACTCCAGAGTTTCCATGTCGTATAAGCCTGATGTTGGTTCTTTCAAAGCATTGCGTCAATTATAAAGTAGTTTAATTCGATGAAAACTAAAACGACCAGGGAGAATTTAAAGCACTCTGAATCCTGAATAACGTCACCAATTTATAACATATCGTGGATCTTTTGGGAGATACTTGGGATTGTAAGGAATATATTGATAGGTCAGTTGTACATGCTGTTTGCGGGTGTAAAAACAAAATTGCGTAATTAGTTTGATTTAGAACTTTTGGATCACACAAATAGCTACGCGAAATGCATAGTGGGAAAATATTGACCAATCAAATTTTGTCCTTTTTGAGTGCTTTTTCAGTACATATTTGCGAACGTTCTGATTCAAAGAGCGAACTGCGAAAGGGAGAATTTTGTCACTCCCCATAGATATGATTCTGGCTTTGAACCAGACCTGAGCAACTAACGTTTTAAACAGTTGAAGTTTCACAAAATATCCATTTACAGGGCTGTGATGGGGTGGTTGATTGTCTAGATGGATCCGATGAGGCTAATGAAACGTGCAGTGAGTTAACGTTGACTATCCCATTATTAGTTTTAAAATGGCATCTGGTTTTGATTCTTTCAAGTACGTATTACGTCACCACCAAAAAGTGGTGACATATTGTAATGGTCTCTTTTTTGACGGCGGTCGGCGGTTGGCGGTTGGTGGTTGACGGTTGGCGATCGGCGTCTGTAACAAATTCTTACAACTTCCAATAACTTAACAAATACTGTATAGACTGACTTCAATTGTTTTCAAAATCATCTACATGTTTTCAGAAGTTCAAATCTGGCTTTATATTTAAGTTTTGACCTTCAATGAAAAAAGGTCAAAAAGGTCTTTTTTCAACTTGTTGGGTCAAAATAGATTTGACCTTTAATGACCTCCTCAGGGTCAAAAAAGGTCTTTTTTATCTTGCTTCGACTAGATGGTGACATTTTGTCATGTTAATGCCTTGTATTAATATGGAGAGCATTCAGTGAGTATTATACTGTACATTATCTCATGTTAATATAATTTGGAGTTTTAAACAAGCATCTATGCAAAATAACAATTTTAATCTTGTCTTTCTTTTACTAATACAGTCAAACAGTATATATTAATAACTTCACATTTATTTTGAATTTTAGCAATTATAGGCCGAGATCATATTTATTTCAAGTTAGAAAGTGGGAATCTCGGGGCCTTTGTGCAATTATATTCATTTTGTATGGATTATACGGATAATGGTGAAACATGCAGAGCTGTATGCTGTAGACGCAAAATCGCATCAAAATGAGGGGACAGAATGATCCAGTGACAATGACAAATTAATGATAAAGGAGATATAGACTTTGTTACAAAAAATAATAATATGAATAATGTAACTATAATGTTTACATTTTTCAGCAAATCCCGTGGTACCCGGCCACCCATATATAGCTGTTCTTCCAAAACGCCAGACATGTTTCCCAGATGCTTCCTCTGAAGTCAAAATTATTTGCTTAGTAAAAGAAACGACGATATCAGAACATTTCCCGCAGGTTTTCCGAGGAACTGGAACGGGGGAATATAGTTTTAAAGATACCAATGGAAGGTGAATAAAAGCTCTGGTATTCTTCTAAATAATAAAAATCCTTCTAAGTATTTTCATCATAATACTGTATAAGTGGTAATGTTGCCTAATCATTTAATTTACCTATTGCCTAATTTTTGCCAGGCTCGGAAAATTAAATGTCGGAAATATTATCTTCATAATGTAATCTAATGACAAGAAGTTTCTTGTCATTAAAACCATAGATCAAACGTTGTTCTCTTTTCTTAATCATGTTAATATTTGGCAAAAGACCTTTGCAAATTCCAACTTGAATATGAAATGTATTGTTCTTTGTCTTTCAGGGATGTCAAGGGTTTCTTGAAAATCGAGTTAACTCACTTTGTGGCCTCGGGTGAAATGATATGGAACTATTCCGGTGACTATAAATTTAGAGGATATGCGTTCCTGCCTTATTTCCTCGAGTCATCGCCGCTTATAGGCTACTATTACCATGGACACGATTTCAAAGAGGTTTGCTCAAATGCAGTTTGGCATTAACAAAATACATATATAAGAAATTGGACTTTTGATAAATGATTAACTATATTTCAACTCCAACAATATCCTTGGTGATAAACTCTATAATTATAGATTGTATTTTAAATACCCAAAATGTTTGGACTTTAGATTTGAGGTTTAGCAGCTTAAATTGTCTGGCCTAGCTGTCATATACAAAGAAGTTATTCACCAGGAGGGATTTGATATGGGAAATATCACAAGGGTGATGACAATATTTCCCAGGCCATTGATATCATCCGAGGGATATTCCCCATATCATCCCGACAGGTGAATAACGATTTTATACCACTCTAAGTCCGATTACAGTTGTATAACATGGGTCTATAACAACGATATACAATGGAGAGTGGTATATCGTCATCGTATACACTCCACCGTATACACTCCAGCGTAAGCCTATACCACTGTAGAAGTGCATTCTGGGAACTAATGAATATTGACCGAAGAACGAGGTGTATGGTTTGTTCAAGGGAAAGATCAATACCCGGTGTTTTCAGCGGGAAGTAGCGTTTCGTTCAGTGAATGAGCTGCGCGCTATCACAAACAAGTACTGCACGAACCGATAAATTCCCGGGTATTGTAACGCCCTTGGTTTGTTACACATGATTTCCTAGAATCAAGTGACGTCATAAATGGTTCCCACATGATTTGCTAGAATCAAGTGACGTCATAAATGGATCGAGATCAACATCGGCATTACTGAGTTGGCTGTGGGATATTTTTATGGTTTTTATAATTGTTATGATTGTGTTTGAATCAACTGTAATTGAACTTAGAGTGGCATAATAAGATTATATAATGGTTCAATCTGTATATCGTGCATTTTATACTCTCGTGAGAATATAATATATTCACTCGTTCGCTACGCTCACTTGTGAATATATTATATACTCACTCGAGTATAAACACGATATACAGAATGAACCATTATATAAGTCAAGAGCAATATATTCCCAAACTCCTCTGCTGAATGTGAAAAAATGAAAAAAATTGAAAAAGTAAAATATGGAGAAATGAGCATTTTTGAATAAATACCCGGGTTGACTATCCATATCATCCCTGATATCATCCCTCTAATCCCAATATCATCCCTGATATAGTTCCTATTCCAAATCCTACATGTGATTTTCACTTGCTGTTATATATGTATTTCTTTATTGCGACCATAATTGATCATCATGTTTGAGGAGCAACTGGTGGTCATACTAACTACTAAGAATCAGCTGTAAATCTGTAAAATTATATGATATAAAGCTGAAATTTCTCAGGTAACTCCAGAATTAAATTGTCTTTAAAATGAGATATGACACACCATGTAACATTAAGTACCTTTTGCTGTAGAGGGGGGGGGGGTGCCGTTGTTTTTTGACACCCTGTACATTGTTTTATGTTTATATACCTGATATTGCTCTAAACATGGTATTGTAAATGATAATATTGATTAACCTGCATATAATTTATACAATGTGACTAATGTTATTCATTTTAATATGCTCTTAAAATGTTTTTCTTCTCACTTTTTTCTAATCACGACTGAAATACATTAAACTCTCACAAAGAACGTGCGGTGCCGTCATGATTATCAAGTCTTAAAATAAAAATCGGGAATATAAAACCATATCATCTATTTTTCTTCATCTAAAATATTTGTGGATTGATGTCCCGAGTGCAACATTATTGATAAAGTGGTTGCAATTAAGTACAATTAGATTACAACATTTAGCCTACTTCACTTAGTAGCGATCATTGCACATTGACAATTCGACTTAATTATATCAAGAATAGATGACTGCTTCACATTTTATCTAGAGGTTATGTCACTATGCCATGGAACATGCCTCGGTTTGGGCAATAAAGGCTTCCCTCGGCAGGCCCTATGTTTTGACAAGCACGACCCTTCTATAGATTTGTAATTCATAACTATTTTTACACATGCGAATACTGTAATTAATAATAATATGGTTCAAATGTCAAATGTTCTAGGAGATATCTCGACAGACAGACGAACCACATTGATACATATTGGGACGATAACCTTTTGTAACGAAAATCAAAACAAGACACAGAGTTAACATTATCGCATCCTTGAAACCTGTAGACGAGACGGATAAGATTTTTGACACAAAATCCTTAGCATATCCATAATTCCTAAAATCTTACAAACATTCCTGAAAATTTCAGCTGAACACCTCAAACAGCTTGGCTGGAAGCATGTAGACTGGCCAACAAAAAGGACAGGAAAATCAAAATGGGCGTGTTTACCCAGAATGCTTAAAAACTAATCAGTTCTAAATTTTCATTTCGTTTCATAGAAAGGAAAATTTCCGTTCCCACAAACCGTATTTGGCTACAAATTTGTAAACACTAATTAGGACAAAAAATTCAAAATCGCTGCCTCAACGTTTATTCAGGATACATACGTAGAACCATTCTTAAAACTACAAATTAATTCATGAAATGGTTTGGCTGGAACCTGTAGACAATGATCGGTAGACACGTTTAAGAACAAAAAAACAAAATGGCCACCTTAACATTTACCTAGAATGCCCAAAAAATAATTAGTTTTTAACTTTCTTATGACTTTTTCCCGAAATTGTTTTGCTGAAAACATTTAGACAAGCCTCGACACTCGACAGACAAGATATTAAGAAGGAAATCCAAGTTGGCTGCCTTATCATTTATTATAAGAATGCCCCAAAACTCTTCAGTTCTAAACTATTATAGTTACTGACGATTCTGAAAAGGAGGAGGGAAATTAGCGCAACAGATTTTGGACAGTCATATGTTTGATTTTGGCCATTTTCTGAGGATTTAAACAATTGCATATGTTAGGCCAATGCATTACCTCCAGGAAAATCACTTCTACCGATGATAAAATAATTTTGACTTTGAGACAGGGTAGATGCAAACAACCCACCCACATGATTTTTTTGAAATGTTTTCCTAATTTTCTACCCCTTCCATCCCTGCTTTTTTAATTTTTCTTGCATCAATATGTTGCATTTTGACACATAGTTAACCACTTTAAAGGAATAAGTGATTCCTTAAGGGGTTTTAAAGATACACATTATGGGTGACCAAACTTAGCTGAAAGCAATGATTTTTCCTATAGGAAAATAACATGGGAAATATTGTTTTCCACTTTATCTAAATGGAATCATTTATTCCTTTTAAGGGATTAACTGTGTGTCAAAACGCAACGTATTGATGCAAGAAAAATTAAAAAAGCAAGGATGGAAGGGGTTGAAAATCAGGAAAACATTTCAGGAAAAACATGTGGGTGGGTTGTTTGCATCTACCCTGTCTCAAAGTCGAAATTATTTTATCATCTCTAGAAGTGATTTTCCTGGAGGTAATGAATTCGCCTAACATATGCAACTGTTTAAATCCCCAGAAAATGGCCAAAATCAAAAATATGACTGTCCAAAATCTGTTGCGCTAACTTCCCTCCTCCTTTCAGGTGAAACTCTCAAAATGTTAGGCTAGAAACCTGAACACAAGCCTCGACAGACAAGATTTTAGGACGGAAATCCAAATGGCCACCTTAACACTTTCCAAGAATGCCCAAAAACATATCAGTTCAATACAAAGAATCATAACTAAAAAAATTGAAAAAGATTTGTCGACTGATTCGCCAAAAAAAACATATATACAATACTTTACAGATAAGATTTTAGGACTGAAAATCCAATGTTGCCACTTTTAAATTTAAATTAAGAGATTAATGTAGGGTACGTCGTTTTATACTCTTAACTGTTAATATCCTTTTAATTGCGTAATTGAGAATTTCACTCCCCACTTATAATCAATCATAGTCTATCATACCTAAGTGAAAGTACAACTTATACGTATACTTTAAAGGGTCATGTCGAACTATTATATTTACTAAAATCAATAAAGCTCCATCAACTAGAGACTGTGAATGCACTGTCATCTGCACGTGTATATTTAGTCCAACAACATTAGACCTAGCCTGGGCCTCGTTTCTTATCTGACATGTCAACGGCTCCAAGAAAATTCCTAATAATAAAGAACGCCGTTATTGAGTTTAACGGCGTTGAACTAGTGTAGATTATGCACATTATAAGTAAATGCTTGTCTCCGTGCCCTAGAAGCCCTAGTAGTTGTAGTGTATTATAAACACGATCCTTTAAAGTGAGTCATGATCCTTTAAAGTGAGTCATTACATAAACAAGTTGATTATTTCAAAGTTTTCATGATCAGTATAAGTTCAATGAACTGACAAAACGGTATATATATACGACGATAAACGTATACAGTTGGATGGAACTATTGACCGCAAGCATTTTTTAAAATTATTAACGCAGATGCGAGTAGGTATGTAGTTACCAGATCACCACCTTATGGCTCGCTCGGGTCAGATAGCATGGCGGGTATAGTAGAAAGTTCCCTTTAACTTAAATTACATCTATTTGCGTGGTTCAATTTTCATATAACCCTTATGTATCTAATAGTTATGCAAATTAAAATATGTCCAGTAAAAGAAACTGTTATTTGTCCAATACAAGATAAGATAATTCACTTTTTGTGATTTTGTAACATGGGGTCTATGGGGAATCAACTAGAACAAAAAGTGACATTTTCAAAAAAATCTTTTCAAAGTTGATAGACAATTTTCGAAACCATATATCTAGATGTACTTTTACATGCAGATTTCAAATATGACATCACTTTGACTGAATTTTGAATATTTAATGACGTAAATCAAGATTATTTCTACTGGCATCTAGTCTATTGGCGTAGTAGGAACAGTATCCAATCATTAACCATCAATTTGAAACACCAATCAAACCAGTAAGTTCTAGTTTAAATTCCTGGAAACGACCCACACAGTAGCTCAACAAATGACACACATGGTGTTTCATAGCGAGTATCTCCAAAAAGTCAATTTGAGAAGAGATGGCTCTATAACATATGTACTATATATGAGCCTATTTTATTCTAGACAAACACATTTGGATCAACTTAAAATGCTACAATTAAAGAAAGTACAAATGGCATCCCTTTGACCTTTATTTCTTACAGTCAAAAATGACCACCTATATATAAATTCTTAAATTGGTTGAAACTCTGATATATCCCCAATGTCTCAAATGAACATTCACTGTTTTTTTTTATTTTTCCGAGTGATTAGATGCAAACGAACACGTCTTGGTTTTAAAGCACTTTTTCTTACAACTTTTTAATGTTACACATTGTACATTTTACATGCACGCTCATGGTAAACAATAAATATAAATCTATAACATACAGCTCTTTGACTAAATATTAAAATTTAAAACATTATATTTGTATATCACAGATTGAGAGGCTTACAAAATGATTAGTTACTGGGTGTGCTGTCTAGGGTAATTTCAGACTGCATACCTCCCTATACTTACTGGGGGTATTTCAATCCCAGTGGATTATTCACAAATGTTAGTCCTCTCAGCATTCCTAGTGTACACTGATAAATATTACTCTCTCAAATAAGAATTCACAACCGTTGCCTTGGTAACGTGGGGACGCTATATAAAGATAGTTTAATTTTGATTAACATGTAAAAGCCCGCCTATATGGCTACCCGTGGTTGCATTACATTTAGCAATCACAGTGACCAATCCATACAATATATATATACAATGCTTCATTAATAATACAGCGATTCATGAAATAATTACATACATGTACATGTCAAATTCTATCATAAAATTCCTTATTTGTAAATTTGTAACGCCTAATAAATGTCTGTCATTTAAAAAATCATTGTAGTCCCCAAATCCTATATAGTTACATATACAAATATATATTTCAATTCGTTGATACTTAAGCCAGTGCAGAACTATTACAAGTTCAAGCATATGAAAATTAGAAAATATTACAAGTACTTAAGCCAGTGCAAAACTATTACAATTTCAAGCATATGAAAATTAGAAAATATTACAAGTACTTAAGCCAGTGCAGAAATATTACAAGTTCAAGCATATGAAAATTAGAAAATATTACAAGTACTTAAGCCAGTGCAGAAATATTACAAGTTCAAGCATATGAAAATTAGAAAATATTACAAGTACTTAAGCCAGTGCAGAAATATTACAAGTTCAAGCATATGAAAATTAGAAAATATTACAAGTACTTAAGCCAGTGCAGAAATATTACAAGTTCAAGCATATGAAAATTAGAAAATATTACAAGTACATATTTCAATCAGTAAATACATAAGCAACTGATGAAACATTATGTCCATGCATTTGGGAATTTAGATGACATTACAAGTGCATACTTCAATCAACAAACACTTAACAAGTATAGAAGCATTACAAGTTCATGCATAAGGAATTTAGATAATATTACAAGTACATGTAGGTGTAATAGACTAAAATTCAAGCTCTGAATAAATTCTTGAACATAATATAGTACAACAAATAAATACTAATCTAGTAATAAACATGAACATTGGCAGATTTAAACATATAAGTCAATATTCCTTACTAGTTACATACATTTCACCTTAAAAGGGAAGCTTCATGAGCTTTTGGATTTACCAACTCATTGCAAAAAATAAAAAATATGGAGTTAAATTTTTTAAGGAGTGGAAGGAGGTAAACCAGAAATGAAATTTATTACATTTTGGGACAACTTCCAAATATTGACCTGCTCACTTAAGAAAAGAAGATTGCCAACATTTTGATAAAATACATTTATAGTTAGGTCATAATAATATAACAGTCAGAAACACTGAAAGCAATTAAAGCTATCAAACTCATAGCAATTCAAGTGTAAATACTAAAATATTTTTACTTTGTATTCTTATAAGTATGATGTTATATCCCATGTATTGAATCTAGACTGCAACTATGTACAGGGACAAAAGTGTCAGTCATGTGCTATTTATTTATTAGCAACTTAATCCATCTTTGAGTGCTAAGGCCAATTAAAATGCTGATGGCATTAATTGCAAATTTAAACTTTCATTTTGGGCTACTGGTGGCATTATTTGCAAATTTGAACTTACATTTTGGGCTGCTGATGGCATAAGGTGCGAATTTGAAATTTCATTTTGGCCTGCTGATGGCATTAGTTGCAAAATTGGACTTTCATTTACATTTGCTCATGAGATTTCCCATACAAACACTTTTATTAAAATACAGCAGACCATGGGTGCAAATTAAGTGGAATGGTCTAGAGTAAGACTCAGAGGTATATGTAAGAATGGTGTCATCTGATTAAAAGGCTTAAACAGCTTTAAAATGATGTATATAACAGCTGTAGTTAAAAATAAAATGAACATAAACATGAACATTCAATTTTCGTTCTGTGTTCCTACAAGAGAGCCTACATGTAATTCCGTTGGTCAGAACAAAATGGGATGACACCTTTTACTGTAAAAACTTTAACCTGACAACTGGAAACAAATATTAATAATTTTTCATATATCTGTGTAAACAAACACAATAAATATGAATCATGCAATTCTATAAAATCATTCTTGTTCCTAAAACTAACACCTATTGATACATTTCCTGAGAACATGAAAACCTGACTAACAGCCTGCATGCATAGGTATACTGTCATACTGTCATATATAAATGATGCAAATCTCCAAGCATTCAGTTCATTGCAAATCTACAACATCCATTTCTCTGCAGATCTTCAATTAACCAGAGTCCTCATATTTGGCTTTATCACTCTTAATGATGTCATATCAAAGTTAATAATTGCATAATAAACAAAGAAAATTTTCTAAAAATGATGTATGTTAGATGTTCTCTTTAATTTACAAATTTTCTGATTCTTAAGTGAACCAAGGGTCTGCAGAGAGTAGAGGAAGCAGACACACACTAAACACAAGAAACTAGGAGAATGAAATGATGTACCGGACCTGAACATGAGATTTGAATTAAAGTGACTCAGTATACAGTATAGTACTCTCAAACTAAAATATGCTAAAATAAATCAAATTCAATATGACCCAGGCCCGTAGCCAGGGGGGGTTCGCAGGGTTCGGGCGAACCCCCCCTGGCCAAAAATTCTTTCAAAATCATGCAGTTTTTCACAATCTTTAGTACTTCTCAAGTGATTTTAGCCATATTTGGGCCAAAATTGTCAAATGTGAACCCCCCCTGGAAATTTTTGAAAACTGAACCCCCCCTTGGCAAATTCTAGCTACGGGCCTGTGACCTGTATCTTGTACAATCAATATGTTTGCACACCTTATAATTTACCTCTACCGATTTAAGGTTGATAGTGTGAGTTAAAAGTCATCATGAACTTAAATGTTTTGGGTATAACAGGATCAAGAGAGAGAGACCGAGTCACCTTAATGGAAGTTTGATTTTTAAGAAAAATGGCAAGAACATCCCAAGACTAGTAAAAAGATAAACATTAGTAGAATGTGCCTAGCTATAGAGATTCCTCAACATATTGTTGTAACCATGGAAACAATAACTTCATGGTGAGGGAACAATACCATGGAAACAATGACTTCTTCATGGTAAGGGAACAATACCATGGAAACAATGACTTCTTCATGGTAAGGGAACAATACCATGGAAACAATGACTTCTTCATGGTAAGGAACAATACCATGGAAACAATGACTTCTTCATGGTAAGGGAACAATACCATGGAAACAATGACTTCTTCATGGTAAGGGAACAATACCATGGAAACAATGACTTCTTCATGGCAAGGGAACAATACCATGGAAAGAATAACTTCATGGTAAGAAACAATACACCAAGGAATTTTTAACTTTACAAACTTCTGTTAATGCTCCCTGATGTGTAATACTTAACAACATCACAGATCCCCATGACATCACTGGATGATACATGGCTTCACCAGCTGAATGACTAAATGTTACAATGATGTCAAAAATTGTGATGACCTTTAACGAGCATATGTTAGAAGCACACGTTTCTATGACATCAATGTTGCATGTTGTTATATCACATGTTGCTATGGTAACACCACTTCACATTGCTGTTGTGTATGCTGTTTTATGCTGTACTATATGCTGTACCATGTCTTGTATAACTGGTACCAGGATTACTGTTGGGTGTAACACCATTACTGTTCTGTAAACCATTGTCGTGCTTGACACCATTACTATACTGGTCTCCATTCATTTGTTGTACACCATTTTCATGCTGTGCACCATTACTGCGAATTACTCCCTTAGTATGGCTAGAGGCTCTTACAAATGGAAACCATCCTCCCAGCATCTATTAGAAATACAAAATACACAAAATAAGTCTGTGTTATAACATGAATACTGGACTAGACAAGCTCTAGAGGGCATAGACAGAATCATTGCCAATTGAGGTTGGTCAATGTATTTATTAGCAACATAAGCCCTGCTCACGAGACCAATAGACCCAGAGCCAGTTATTCTTTCTTCTGAATCAGTTAACATTTTCAGCATCTACATGTACATGAATAAGATAACATGGCAACTTTAGTAATCTCTCATCTTTTTTGCAATCAAGCTTTTTCTTTATTTTTTTCACATTTTTCTAAAATGTATTCAACATGATCATGATTGTCTAAGACTGGCACAATAAAACCCTTAAGTGGAACTCCTCTAGAAGTGGAGCACCTCAGTGTTAGTTGGACACTTCAGAGTCCTAATACCAACTGACTTAATTTTAAATGAAACACTTTCTGTAAGGGGAACACCTCCCATGTGGAAAACCATTTGGTATCAAAGGTGATCCACTTAGACAGTTTTTACTGTAGTTCCCTTTTCTAATTTCTTGATGTACTTGTATCAACTGAGCATGCGAGTAAATACATCAATATTTGGTTTGGTTTGATTCTGGGTTAATTTAAGCTTTTTACCTTTAAGTGTAGGTCTCTCTTCAAACACCTGTATCTGGAGTGAGTGCTGCAAGTAAGATACATTAACATGGTTTATAGGGGTTATACCATTATAAGGCTATTGCACTATTTTCTCTTGATAAACAGGATGCTGTAAAACATTTACTCAGTTGTAGGCAATTTATCCTATTACCTATACTTTAATGTATGTCAAAGGTATTAGTACATTGTCTTGAGAACTATATCGTGGATCAAAATTAAGTGTGACCAACTAAGTATACCCTATAATCCAGCCTTGTGAATAAAAGGTGTTACGAGACACGGTAACCAAGAACATTTTATTTTCTTAGGTAATACTTTAAAACTTTTATTTCATATGGCAATAAGAGCAACTTTATTTCAAAAAGTTGTCAATACTATAAAAAATATATATAGTACAACAAAATTTGTGGGGAATTCTTGAAAACCTTTATTGTGGGTTATCAGGACTGTCACTAATGAAAAAAATAAATAAATAAACAACTAAAAAAATGCGAGAAAAACACATATTTTTAAAAAATGAGAAATTTCCAAAACTCACAAGAAGACGATGCTTGTATGAGTTCCCAGTCCAGCGAACAGATGCCACCATGCGTGTAGCTGCGTCACAGGACGCAGACCATGTGGTACACTATTGCGTACTGACCTATGTGTAACATAAAAACTTATGAAGAGCAATGATGTGTAATTAGATGTAAATCATATTTGTATATGGACAATTAAGTTTGTCAAAAATATTATATTGCAATAAAATTCTGATTCTACAATTAAATAAAGATTAAAAATATTTTCTTAACATTCAAATATTATTGATCGTGATGGGTTGGGGTTGTTTTAAACATTTCTTGAAAAGGTTGAATTTCGAGAAGAGTTTTCACAGGTGAAAGTTTACTTTAAAAGATTAGTTAAAGGTATCTCTATAATGCTTACATCACTTTATCACAGAACATGTGGTCAAGATTCCAGAGCACAAATCCAGTTGCATAGATGACAAGACTAGCGAAGCATAACCATGACTTGCTACCATTGGTTACTCTGAAAAGTAAATAGGCATGTGGTAAGGTTCCATGGCATAAATCCAGTTGCATAGATGACAAGTCTAGCAAAGCATAATCATGACTTGCTACCATTGGTTAATTTGAAAAGAAAATAGGCATGTGGTAAGGTTCCAGAGCACAAATCCAGTTGCATAGATGAAAAGACTAGCGAAGCATAACCATGATTTGCTACCATTGGTTAATCTGAAAAATAAATAGGCATGTGGTAAGGTTCAAAAGCACAAATCCAGTTGCATAGATGACATGACTGGCAAAGCATAACCATGACTTGCTACCATTGGTTAATCTGAAAAATAAATAGGCATGTGGTAAGATTCCAGAGGACAAATCCGGTTGCATAAATGACAAGACTGGAGAAGCATAACCATGACTTGCTACCATTGGTTAATCTGAAATATAAATAGGCATGTGGTTAGGTTCTAGAGCACAAATCCGGTTGCATAAATGACAAGACTGGAGAAGCATAACCATGACTTGCTACCATTGGTTAATCTGAAAAATAAATAGGCATGTGGTTAGGTTCTAAAGCATAAATCCAGTTGCATAGATGACAAGACTTGCGAAGCATAACCATGACTTGCTACCATTGGTTAATCTGAAAAATAAATAGGCATGTGGTTAGGTTCTAAAGCATAAATCCAGTTGCATAGATGACAAGACTAGCAAAGCATAACCATGACTTGCTACCATTGGTTAATCTGAAAAATAAATAGGCATGTGGTTAGGTTCTAAAGCATAAATCCAGTTGCATAGATGACAAGTCTTGCAAAGCATAACCATGACTTGCTACCATTGGTTAATCTGAAAAATAAATAGGCATGTGGTAAGGTTCCATAGCACAAATCCAGTTGAATAGATGACATGACTGGCAAAGCAGAACCATGACTTGCTACCATTGGTTAATCTGAAAAGTAAATAGGCATGTGGTTATGTTCCATAGCACAAATCCAGTTGCATTGATGACATGACTAGCAAAGCATAACCATGACTTGCTACCATTGGTTAATCTGAAAAACAAATAGGCATGTGGTAAGGTTCCAGAGCACAAATCCAGTTGCATAGATTACAAGTCTTGCAAAGCATAACCATGACTTGCTACCATTGGTTAATCTGAAAAATAAATAGGCATGTGGTAAGGTTCCAGAGAACAAATCCAGTTGCATAGATTACAAGTCTTGCAAAGCATAACCATGACTTGCTACCATTTGTTAATCTGAAAAATAAATAGGCATGTGGTAAGGTTCCAGAGAACAAATCCAGTTGCATAGATTACAAGTCTTGCAAAGCATAACCATGACTTGCTACCATTGGTTAATCTGAAAAATAAATAGGCATGTGGTAAGGTTCCAGAGAACAAATCCAGTTGCATAGATTACAAGTCTTGCAAAGCATAACCATGACTTGTTACCATTGGTTAATCTGAAAAATAAATAGGCATGTGGTAAGGTTCAAGAGCACAAATCCAGTTGCATAGATGACAAGCCTGGCGAAAATTAATCATGACTTGCTACCATTGGTTAATCTGAAAAATAAATAGGCATGTGGTAAGGTTCCAGAGCACAAATCAATCCAGTTGCATAGATGACAAGCCTGGCAAAAATTAACCATGACTTGTTACCATTGGTTAATCTGAAAAGCAATACAAATTATTTTTTAGAAAACATATGCACAAACAAATACATGTACAACCATGCAATTCTTTGAAATCAGTAAGATAATGCAGACCATGTTCCTGGGTAAGATCTCAATGCTTCAGACATGTTTTTCAAATCCAATTTCATTTCTCTAATCTTAGGAGGCGCTATTTCATCAATGAATCAGGCCGTTTATAATCAAAGTGTGACTTCTTTTTGGTTACAAATACTGAAAAAAGTTGTAAAGGTACATTGATGACGATGCGATTCTACCTTGATGTAGCCCATTATAAGAGAGCTCCATTATAAAGAACAGCTTAAAAATACATTTTTGCGAGCCCATTTCTCAAATGATATGGTAGCTATCATTCTGGCATGCCAGAGCCCCTCTTATCTGCCGTTTGGAAGGATAAAGACAAAGGGGACGCGGCTATCACGATGGGTAGCTATTAACATTTTTATATTATCCATATTTTTCCATTTAACATTTCCCATTATTACCACCTTGCTGGGCCTGTTCTAGGGGTATTAGTGCTATAGCTAGCTAGTTTAAAAGGCATTTATTTTGTGACGTCATAGTGGCGGGCAAATAATGCATTAACGGCCAACAATTTTCCCTCTGTCCAATATTTCACTATTTTGCCCTTCGAAATGATGTTATTATACTATTGTTTGCTAAATATGGATAGTATAAATATGGTTATACAATATTGAGAGAAATGGGCTTGCAAGGAAAATCAATTCAGTTTAGTCATAATTCATACATTCTTACCTCATAATTCTTCTAGAGAGATAGATAAGGGTGAACACCATTAAACCATAGGCAGCCTGGAATATAACAAGAAACTTAAAATTAAAGAGCAAAGCTAAAACAGACAAGTTATTGACATACACCACCTGCCATTTGTTAAAGATGCCAAACACCAACGACTGAACGCTGTCACAAAAAAGTTGGACACCATGAAAATATGTCCTCACAAAATTTTAACCATATGGTATTATACTACAATTTGGACTTCATTTTCAGTTTTAGCTTAAAATAAAAATGGTTTTCTTTAGGGACCAGTGTCCAATATTGTTTTCAAACATAATACAATTCTTATTCATGTTGACCTACACCTAAAGTGTAATTGTAAGAGTAATAAAAGTTCTTTTATAACACTTGTACTTTACCCCCCTGCCAAAATCAATTATATTTTTTTTCATTATATTCTGTTCGGGTGTGTTTTCCCGCTTATTATGGAAAATCCAAACAGTTGCTCAACTATCCCCTTCACCCCCCCTCCTTATTCTAACTTAACCCAGATTCTGACTGATTGCCTCTGGAAATGGGTAGTTAGGGGGAGGGTCCATATTATTTGTAAGACTAAAGTTGAAATGCAAATGCTTCACTTACCTCATGAAATACTGGGTTTTTATTAAATATATAGATCTGGAAATAAAAAGCAAATCATTTATTAAATAGATGGCATTCAGGCCCGTAAGACACTTTTCCAATTGTTTTGTGGGGGTGTGAGGAGTGGTCCACTCCCCCTAGAAAATTTTACAGTTTTGAGATGCTATTTGGTGCTTTCTGGGCACTTTCAAAGTGTAAGTTTCTAAGTAGTACGCCACCACCACGGGAATAAGAGTTGAGTGAATAAAAAAACGAGCATTCAGGGGGGTCTGGGGGTTCTCCCCCAGGAAAATTTTGAAATTTGGTTGTATTTGGAGCGAATTTGCAACCATCTGGTACACCTGTGCGTTATGAGTCAATAAGAAAAATGTGATTTTTTTTTCAAATTCTTTTGGGGGTGTCAAAGAGGATGAGAGTGTGAAGTGGGGTGGGGTGCCAGTAGGGGAGCAAGGGGTTGTCCGCCAGAAACATTGACCATATCAAGGTGCTATTTAATGATGTCTGGGCACTTAAAAAATGTCTGAGACATTACATGAAATTCAGAATATTTTCTTTTGTTTTGTGGGGGATGTGAGGGGTGGCTAACTCTCCTAGAAAATTTCACAATTTAAAGATGATATTTTTGTGCTTCTAGGCACTTTTAAAGTGTATTAGTCAATAAAAACATTTAAAAACAATCACAATTTTTTTCAAATTTTGGGGGTGTCAAAGGGGGGGGAGGGATGCCAGAGGGAGAGGTGGGGCTGGGGTGCCAGAGGGGGAGCAAGTGTTTGTCCCCCATATCAAAATTTACAATAGCAAGGTGCTATTCGATGAAGTTTGGGCACTTTAAAAGTGTCTGTGCCTATTTCCCAAGAAAATTTTACAATTTTTAGATGCTATTTGGTGCTTTATGGGCACTTCTAAAGGGTATGAGTCAATAAGAAATTTTGAAAAATCTCAATTTTTTTTGGGGGGGGGGTGTTAAGGGGGGTGGGGCTGCCAGAGGGGGAGGTGGAGTGGGGATGCCAGAGGGCGAGTAAGTGTTAGACTTCCGGAATCATTAACGTTATCAAGGAGCTATTTGATGATGTCTGGGTAATTTAAAAGTGTCTGAGACAATACATAAAACAAATTCAGAACTTTTCCATTGTTTTGTTTGGGGTGTGAGGGGTGGCCCACTCCCCCTAGAAAATTTTACAATTTTACGACGCTATTTGGTGCTTTCTCGGCACTTTCAAAGTGTATGAGTCAATTAAAGAATTTGAGAAAATCACTTTTTTTTTTTGGAGGGGGGAGGGGGTTATGCAAGTGCAAGATGCAAGAGGGGGAGCAAGTCCCCCAGAAATACTAACTACAGTGTATATTAAGGAGCTATTTGATGATGTCTGGGCACTTTAAAAGTGTCTGAGACAAAACACTAAAATAAATTTAGAACTTTTCCATTGTTTTGTGGGGAAGTGTGAGGGGTGGCCAATACCCCTAGAAAATTTTACAATTTTCAGATGCTATTTGGTGCTTTCTGGGTACTTTCAAAGTGTATGAGTCAATGAAAAAAAATTACAAAAAAAATATTTTTTTTTCAAATTTATTTTGGGGGGTGACAAAGGGGGACGCGGTCGCACCCATCGCACCCCCCCCCCCATCTGACGGCCCTGGCATTAATAATCAATGGTTGAATAACTTAGCACTTACAGGTTGCTTTAAAAGTCCTAAGATCATATAATATCATGATGTAACCTATCATATAAAGATAATCTTATGTTGAATAACTTAAAGTAGATCATGATGTATCCGGATCATATAAGGATAATTTATAAAATACATACAGAGGTACCTAAACTGTATGTAAGGACTTGAAAACATGAACACTTTATCGCTTTTGAAATTGGTGAAAATAAATCTAGTTGAGTATGATCAGTAGATTAATCAGAAAAAATGCTATGTGAGCAAAATAATGTCAATAAAAATAAAGGCATCTACAGGGTGTCAAATAAATATGTTCTCCCCTTAGGTTTAACATCAAAATAATGTCTTATAAATTTCCTGTGTGCAATATATCTGAATTGTTCTTTGGGGCACATTCAAACTAAGCTTCATGGAGCATTTACTCTTCAAGAAGTTTCAGATGACTGTTGCTCAACTAGATGGACTTTTATGCACAGAGGGTCATACTTTTGAAATTAAAGGGAGAACATATTGATTTAACACCATGTATGCAGTAAAACCTGTATAAAGTAATCACCTATGACAAAATGGGGATTGTATACAGGTGTCAAGGTAAAATGTGTCTTGAAGTGGTGTTTACTGAACGCAGGTGTTTACTGGAGACAGGTGTTCACTAAGACAGGTTTTACTGGAGTATTATCAATCTAGTATACATACCGCAGTTACTGCTACACAGTAAAGGAAGAGTCCAATAATAAGCTTATAGTGGGTGTGACCAGGGGGGCTGTTAACCTGATACCTAAAACAAATGAAAACAATTGGATAAAACTTGTGTTGCTTCTTTCCCCACTCTCTTCTGAAACAAATCATAACAAATCATCATCCTCCTAAGCAGGTATCCAGAATCCGTACCTCCTTCTTCCCCCTGCTATAACCAATTTGGAAGTGCCCGATTAAACTGAATCACGTGATCTAATTATGCGCAGTGACTTATACATGATTTCTGTTGCAGTGTTGCGACAGCCAATCAGATTGCGAGTTCTTAATCGGGAAAATGCTAACTGCTTATCGCAGGGGGTAAGAAGAAATAATATATTCTGGATTTTTGGAGCCCTGTGATCGGAGGATGCAAATCATGGACTTCTATGAATAAATAAAACTTTGAATCAAGTAATTGGACATGTCTTTTAACATATTTTTAGTTCATTATATTGTTTTCATTTAACATTTTTTATATTCTGGCCCTTCGGATTTTACTAAGAGACAGTCAAAGAAGATCCAAATTATTTGTAAGGGTCATCCAAAAGTGCCTATTATACATTATCTGTAAGGGTTTACAAACAGTGCCTATTGTACATGATCTGCAAGGGTTTACAAACAGTGCCTATTGTACATTATCTGCAAGGGTTTACAAACAGTGCCTATCATACATTATCTGCAAGGGTTATCAAACAGTGCCTCATATTGTACATTATTTGCAAGGGTTAGTTGATAGTGCCAGGTATAAGCATATTGAGCCTCTTCAGAAAATCAGTTAAATAAATATTTCATTTGATGAACTGATAACTGATAAGCGTCCATGGTGATATATGTGAGGCACCCAAGGGTTACAACCAGATCACTTTAGTCACATTTATCAAAACCTAAAACTGATATACAGGGTAGGCACCCAAGGGTTACAACCAGATCACTTAAGTCACATTTATCAAAACCTAAAACTGATATACAGGGTAGGCACCCAAGGGTTACAACCAGATCACTTTAGTCACATATATCAAAACCTAAACTGATATACAGGGTAGGCACCCAAGGGTTACAACCCGATCACTTTAGTCACATTTATCAAAACCTAAAACTGATATACAGGGTAGGCACCCAAGGGTTACAACCCAATCACTTTAGTCACATTTATCAAAACCTAAAACTGATATACAGGGTAGGCACCCAAGGGTTACAACCAGATCACTTTAGTCACATTTATCAAAACCTAAACTGATATACAGGGTAGGCACCCAAGGGTTACAACCAGATCACTTTAGTCACATATATCAAAACCTAAACTGATATACAGGGTAGGCACCCAAGGGTTACAACCAGATCACTTTAGTCACATTTATCAAAACCTAAAACTGATATACAGGGTAGGCACCCACGGGTTACAACCAGATCACTTTAGTCACATTTATCAAAACCTAAACTGATATACAGGGTAGGCACCCAAGGGTTACAACCAGATCACTTTAGTCACATTTATCAAAACCTAAACTGATATACAGGGTAGGCACCCAAGGGTTACAACCAGATCACTTTAGTCACATATATCAAAACCTAAACTGATATACAGGGTAGGCACCCAAGGGTTACAACCAGATCACTTTAGTCACATATATCAAAACCTAAACTGATATACAGGGTAGGCACCCAAGGGTTACAACCAGATCACTTTAGTCACATATATCAAAACCTAAACTGATATACAGGGTAGGCACCCAAGGGTTACAACCCGATCACTTTAGTCACATATATCAAAACCTAAACTGATATACAGGGTAGGCACCCAAGGGTTACAACCCGATCACTTTAGTCACATTTATCAAAACCTAAAACTGATATACAGGGTAGGCACCCAAGGGTTACAACCCGATCACTTTAGTCACATTTATCAAAACCTAAAACTGATATACAGGGTAGGCACCCAAGGGTTACAACCAGATCACTCTAGTCACATTTATCAAAACCTAAACTGATATACAGGGTAGGCACATTTGAAGTGCCCACTTGAAGCATGTTTTTGTAAGATACTGCAGTTTTTGAATCCATACTAGGCAAATTTTCATCAAACTTTCATGACAAAATCAACATTGAATGAACTAAAGAATTCTGAAATCTCAAGGCAGAATATGCAAGATTGTATCCTTTGCATTCGCTTGACTTCACTTCTTAAAAGAGAGCTTCGTCCTGTAGTTTAACTAGACTCTGCACGCGGGGTCGCAAGATTGACTGAGTTAATCAACTTTTCGCTGTCCCTGTTTTTGGACTGTATCAAAATGCCAGTTTCTGTTTTGTTATACCAGGACCCTGCCCACCCCCCTCCCCCCTCTCCTGTTCCCCTCTCCCTCTGATTATATCCTCCCTGCAAGGAAGAGATTGGCACTGAGCAGGCCCGTAGCCCTAACCCTGCGAACCCCCCCTGGCCAAAAATTCTTTCAGAATCATGCAGTTTTTCAGCATTTTGACCACTTCTCAAGTGATTTTAGCCATATCTGGGCCAAAGTTGTCAAAAGTGACCCCCCCCCCCTTGGCAGATCCTGGCTACAGGCCTGCTGAGAGTGGGGTAAAATGAAGAAGGTGGTATAAAACTGAATATCATTAAGTCATTTATGTTTCCCCATTGGGAGCCCTTATTAGGTAGGAGCCATGCATGTAATACTGTAATAACCTAGCAACATGATGTATCATCAAAATACAAGTAAATACAATTATCCAGAAGGTGGTATGAATGTATATCATATATTCAGAGTATGTATACTAAGCTAAATTATATCAAATTGACAGTACAACATACCAGAATAGGGGGAGAAAAGGGTCTTATTTTACTGTACATTCAGTGATGGATAAGGGGGAGGGTAGGACCCTGGCTACTCCCCCCCCCTCTTCGTTAGTGTGCCCAGAGAAAAACTGAGGCCCAAAAAATTCTAGAGCCCAAAGTCTTGTTCCGCACATAAATTGGGCAATTTAGGCATTATTTAACATTCATGTTCATTCTTTGTCATAATTTCAAACAATATTAACGTATTGGTCCCTATAATGATCGGGAATTTTCATCAGCCTGGGCTGTTCGTTTCTTCTTTTTTTACTTTTACTTTCATAAGATCTTAAAACTAAAATATTTTGTAGAAGTCAGAAGCTAGGATTCGGGGTAGCTACGTACCCTGTATATACAGCTGATTTGTTCAATTCGTTCATTATAATAGACCTTTGGACTCTTTATCTTTTTAATATCAAGCATTAATATTATATTAATACTTACTATACAGTACTATAGTTATAATAAACCATATTTTGTGAATTATGAAAATAAGATATTTGTTAAAATCTGACCATAGTTTCTAATTGGAGGAAGGGGTCTGTCACTAATTAGTCGCTAATTACCTCTTTAAGAATGCTTATACAAATCATACATGTACCTCATGTAATTTGTGTCTTACACAATTTTGGTCATTAATTAATCACACATTTTTTACACAACTTCTACACAAGGGTGAGGAGAGAGGGGTACAAAGACTAACACTATCTATTTAGGCTTTATTGTGTGAGTAATAGGAGGAAATCATAAAAATTCCTTCCTTGAATGAAGTTCATCAAGGAAAGATTCTGTATTTGTGTATCCTTATATTGAAATGTTGAAATATATGGTACTCAGAAATCACCATAATGAAGGAACACCACTTTTGATAACAAAGAATTATAAGTTATGAATAGTATTATTTCCTGGTGATTTTATTAAAGTGTAATAATGAATAGTTTTTTGTGTGTTTTTTTCAGGAAAGCTTTTCTTAATTTTCCTTTATAAAATAATAACCTTGGGGACATTTTGAGTCTAATAATACAATACACTGTGAATACAAGTAAAAAAAAGACATATTAAAATCATCTAAAAATCTCTTAATGTTAACTCTAGCATTCTGAGATCCACAGCCAACACCATCCCTTGAAATGCTCTCAAGCAGTTTTAACTCCAGTGGTTTAATCATTGTAATGTTTAAGGGAAGGGGGAGGGGCACACAGGAGCTTGACATATGACTTAAGTTATAATCAAATAAGCAAATGAATAAGAACATGTACATATGCCAAGGGCATAGCTATGTAATAGTGAGGCAACTTGAAATTGGTGAGGTAACTTGAAATAGGTGAGTCAACTTGAAATGGGTGATTTAACTTGAAATGGGTGAGGCAACTTGAAATAGGTGAGGCAACTTGAAATGATTGAGGCAACTTGAAATATGTGAGTCAACTTGAAATGGGTGAGAAAACTTGAAATGGGTGAGGCAACTTGAAATAGGTGAGGCAACTTGAAATGATTGAGGCAACTTGAAATAGATGAGGCAACTTGAAATGGGTGAGGCAACTTGAAATAGGTGAGACAACTTTAAATGGGTGAGGCAACTTGAAATAGGTGAGGCAACTTGAAATAGGTGAGGCAACTTGAAATAGGTGAGGCATCTTGAAATAGGTGAGGCAACTTGAAATAGGTGAGGCATCTTGAAATAGGTGAGACAACTTGAAATAGGTGAGGCAGCTTGAAATAGGTGAGGCATCTTGAAATAGGTGAGGCAACTTGAAATAGGTGAGGCATCTTGAAATAGGTGAGGCAACTTGAAATAGGTGAGGCATCTTGAAATAGGTGAGGCAAGTTGAAATGGGTGAGGCAACTTGAAATGGGTGAGGCAACTTGAAATAGGTGAGACAACTTTAAATGGGTGAGGCAACTTGAAATAGGTGAGGCAACTTGAAATGATTGAGGCAACTTGAAATAGATGAGGCAACTTGAAATGGGTGAGGCAACTTGAAAAAGGTGAGACAACTTGAAATGGGTGAGGCAACTTGAAATAGGTGAGGCAACTTGAAATGATTGAGGCAACTTGAAATAGGTGAGGCAACTTGAAATAGGTGGGGTAACTTGAAATAGGTGAGGCAACTTGAAATCGGTGAGGCAACTTGAAATAGGTGAGACAACTTGAAATAGGTGAGGCAACTTGAAATAGGTGAGGCTACTTGAAATAGGTGGGGCAACTTGAAATAGGTGAGGCAACATGAAATGGGTGAGGCAACATGGAATGGGTGAGACAACTTGAAATAGGTGAGGCAAATTCAAATAGGTGAGGCAACTTGAAATGGGTGAGGCTTTAAGCTAAAGTGAATATAATACAAACCACTGGACCTCATTTTCATAATTCAGTTTAAATAATATTGTGTACAATTTTGATGAGGCAAATGTTATGAATAAGAAAAATGGGTGAGGCAAATTCAAATATTTGAGGCATGTTGAAATAAGTGAGGCAAATTTATGCTAGGTGAAGCAAATCTAAACACATGAGGCAAATTTACTTACATTGCATATATAAGAGTTGATGTTCCCCAGATCATTGGAAGCTCGTCAAGCAACTAGAAAATATAAAACATCAATGAAATATACACTGAACATGCATTCAATAAAATATACTTGGTGGGCTTTTTGGCTTTATTCTGTGCCATCAATGAAAAATATAGGAGTTATAATACATTTGATGGGCTTTTTGGCTAAATTCTGTACCATTATAATTGTTAAATTCAAACTCCCCTTGAAATGCCAAGATCTCAAAAATTACCATCATTATCAAAATTGAACAAGGCATTAACATGACAAAATGTCACCACCTAAAATAATTTGGTCAATTTAAAAAAAGTTGGAAAATACCTTTTGACCTTAAGAAGGTTTGATTTGAACTTCTTAAAACATGTAGATGATTTTGAAAAAAAAATTCTTCAATTTGAAGCAAGTTGAAAAAATACCTCTTTGACTTTTTTTGACATTGAGAAGGTCATTGAAGGTCAAATGTAAAGTCAGATTTGAACTTCTGAGAACATGTAGATGATTTTGAAAAAAAAAATTAAGTAAATTTGAAGCAAGTTGAAAAAAGACCTTTTTGACCTTGAAAAGGTCATTGAAGGTCAAATGTCAAATCTAAAGTCAGATTTGAACTTCTGAGAACATGTAGATGATTTTGAAAAAAGAATTAGTCAATTTGAAGCAAGTTGAAAAAAGACCTTTTTGACCTTGAGAAGGTCATTGAAGGTCAAAGGTCAAATCTAAAGTCAGATTTGAACTTCTGAGAACTTGTAAACGTCAAATTTGAATTTCTGAGAACATGTAGATGATTTTGAAAAAAAAATTAGTCAATTTGAAGCAAGTTGAAAAAAGACCTTTTTGACCTTTTTTGACCTTGAGAAGGACATTGAAGGTCAAATGTCAAATCTAAAGTCAAAACTAAAGTCATATTTGAATTTCTGAGAACATGTAGATGATTTTGAAAAAAAAATTTAGTCAATTTGAAGCAAGATGAAAAAAGACCTTTTTGACCTTTTTTGACATTGAGAAGATCATTGAAGGTCAAATGTCAAATCTAAAGTCAGATTTGAATTTCTGAGAACATGTAGATGATTTTGAAAAAAAAATTTAGTCAATTAGAAGCAATTTGAAAAAAGACCTTTTTGACCTTTTTTGACTTTGAGAAGGTCATTGAAGGTCAAATGTCAAATCTTAAGTCAAATCTAAAGTCAGATTTGAATTTCTGAGAACACGTAGATGATTTTTAAAAAAAATTTTAGTCAATTTGAAGCAAGTTGAAAACAGACCTTTTTGACCTTTTTTGACCTTGAGAAGGTCATTGAAGGTCAAATGTCAAATCTAAAGTCAGATTTGAATTTCTGAGAACATGTAGATGATTTTGAAAAAAAAATTTAGTCAATTTGAAGCAAGTTGAAAAAAGACCTTTTTGACCTTTTTTGATTTTGAGAAGGTCATTGAAGGTCAAATGTCAAATCTTAAGTCAAATCTAAAGTCAGATTTGAATTTCTGAGAACACATAGATGATTTTGAAAAAAAAATTAGTCAATTTGAAGCAAGTTGAAAACAGACCTTTTTGACCTTTTTTGACCTTGAGAAGGTCATTGAAGGTCAAATGTCAAATCTAAAGTCAGATTTGAAGGTCAAATGTCAAATCTAAAGTCAAATCTAAAGTCAGATTTGAATTTCTGAGAACATGTAGATGATTTTGAAAAAAAATTTAGTCAATGTGAAGCAAGTTGAAAAAAGACCTTTTTGACCTTGAGAAGGTCATTGAAGGTCAAATGTCAAATCTAAAGTCAGATTTGAACTTCTGAGAACATGTAGATGATTTAGAAAAAAATTGAAGTCAGTCTAAACAGTGTTTGTTAAGTTATAGGAAGTTGTAAGAAATTGTTACAGACGCCGGACGCCAACCACCAACCGCCGGACGCCGGACGCCAACCGCCGTCGCAAAAAAAACGGAGACCATAACAATATGTCACCACTTTTGGTGGTGACATAAAAAAAACGGAGACCATAACAATATGTCACCACTTTTGGTGGTGACATAAAAATCATAGTGGGTGTTAGGTAGTGCATCATCAGATATCCATGTACCAAGTACTACATTGTATATGCAGGTTTATGGGTTCGAAAATGATACTGAGGTGGTCCCTTTATAATTGTATGAAATGATGTGCACTCTAGACACAATTTACCAGCATATAAATTACACTCATAAGTAAACCTTTTAAACATACCAGAACCTACTAAACCCTTCAAAGCTACAATAAAGAGTAATTTATAATTCACATTTCCCCTCTTCTCTTCAAGCAACATACCAAAGTGGACTGCTATATAAATCACTTTCAGTTGTAGGATTTATCTGTTCTATATTTGCAGTGATCTCCCCAGCATAAAAGCAAGCACCCACATGAGATTTAAAAAACAAGTCTGCACCCATCTGAAAATCCATTTGCACCCACTTGAAAATGAGAAAAATTATGAACAAGGCACAGGACGTGAACGAGATCACACCATCAAATAGGCAGACACTATGAACCAGGAACACTGTTCTCCTATTATGTTTACAAATTTCAAGAACAAGAAAACAAGATGGCCACCCAAAAGTTAATCAGCTCTAGTACTTGATATCCTCTATCATTTGTGTAAATTTGAAGGAAATCCGATGAGCGGTTTTCCTGAAATGGCGATGACAAGATTTTTCGAAAAACCTTCAAAATGGCCACCAGAAAACAAGATGGCCGCCCAAAAGTTAATCAGCTCTAGTACTTGATATCCTCTATCATGTGTGTAAATTTGAAGGAAATCCGATGAGCGGATTTTCTGAAATGGCGATGACAAGATTTTTCGAAAAATCTTCAAAATGGCTGCCAGAAAACAAGATGGCCGCCCAAAAGTTAATCAGCTCTAGTACTTGATATCCTCTATCATTTGTGTAATTTTGAAGGAAATCCGATGAGCGGTTTTCCTGAAATGGCGATGACAAGATTTTTCGAAAAACCTTCAAAATGGCCATCAGAAAACAAGATGGCCGCCCAAAAGTTAATCAGCTCTAGTACTTGATATCCTCTATCATGTGTGTAAATTTGAAGTAAATCCAATGAGCGGATTTTCTGAAATGGCGATGACAAGATTTTTCGAAAAATCTTCAAAATGGCTGCCAGAAAACAAGATGGCCACCCAAAAGTTAATCAGCTCTAGAACTTGATATCCTCTATCATTTGTGTAAATTTGAAGGAAATCCGATGAGCGGTTTTCCTGAAATGGCGATGACAAGATTTTTCGAAAAACCTTCAAAATGGCCGCCAGAAAACAAGATGGCCACCCAAAAGTTAATCAGCTCTAGTACTTCATATGCTCTATCATCTCTGCGAATTTGGAGAAAATCTGATGAGCAGTTTTCCTTAAACGGCGATGACGAAAAGCGGGACGATCACGATCACGATCACGACCACGACCACGATCACGACCACGATCACGACCAGTATGACGACTATATCCCACCGATGGTGTGATAAAAATGGGCATATTTTGACCAATTTCAGTCAAAATTGTGAAAATTGGTATTTTCACCCACTTGAGAAAAAATTCTGGGGAGAAACTGATTTGTAAACCATTTATCAATTAAATAGGCCAAGGTTTGTCATATATAGGTCGTGTTTTAACATTTCTGGAGTGTGCACTTATTCACTACTTCGTCTAATCATTCTTATCAATTGCTTGTTCTTTAAGAAGGTGATACAAATTCTGAAACAAGGTAGGAGAATTATGACTTGAAGAGGAAAATGAAATGCCAATTCAATCCCTGGGAAATGGTTATATAACTTCAGTGGTAAATTCCGGCTGGTCTGCATGGCCAGACAGGAATAGGGTATAAGATCCCCATAAATGTTTTTGCGAGGACAAAATGTCACCATTGTAAGTTATTGCTAATTTAAATGGTTAAAAATTGTTACAAAATGTTACAAGTTTACTTATTTTTTTTGTCATGTTAACAGATTTGGAAGAATTGCGTTGTGAATCATAACATGTTTATATATGTTTACAGTTCAAATATCAGTCCATAAACAGTACTTGTTCAAAAAGTTGTAAGAACTTGAAACAGACACCAACCCCCTAAAAACAAATGCCAACTTCCAAACACCATCCACAAAAAATTGGAGACTATAAAAATATGTCACCACTTCTGGTGATGACATCATAAAACTTTTCTCAAGTCTCAAAATTGGAACAATCTTTCAAAATGTTACCCTAGATTCATCCTTCCTCCACGTACCTTGATAAGAGAGATAAATGATAATGCTTGCCTAAAATATCAATTCTAAGTGCAGCACTTTTTCATACTCACAAGCTTCCACGGAAACACATTCATTCTGATAAACAATGTTATTTTTGCTATTTTAGTCTATGGTGGTCCATTTCATGAATTGTACATGAGATATAATGATTAATAACGGTCCATTTCATAAATTGTACATGTGATATAATGATTAATAATTTTACTTTTTATTTCATTGTTGCACAATGTTGCACAGGGCATTAACCTGCAAAATGTCACCACCTGCCATTTGTTACTAATTCCAACCGCAGAAAGCTGCACACTAATAGCCAAATATCAAATACCAAACACCAATCAAAATCCACGAAAAAGTTATATACATGTGAATGTTCATGTAAAAATAAACGCACTTTCAAAACTGCACCATCTTGCTTCAATTCTAAACAAATTCAAAATTTTGGAAAAACGAATCTTATTGAACATATTGACCAGATTTGGATTCAGGATTTCTCAAAATTGGTCAGTTTAAAGTTTACATATTGCTGTGTAATTGGCAAACTATTTTGTTTAAACAAATAAAACTAAATAAAAATCCAATATGTGCAAACTTGCATGTTTATTTTTACCAGGTGAACTTTGTTGTTATTTACTATTTATTCCGCCTGGCCAAGTTGAATAAAAAAGTAATAAAAATGATGCGCTGATATATTTTATTGTATATTTTTATATCACTGGTAAACTAAAATTGCAAAAGGCCTAAAAATAAGTTTGAATTATTACCTTTACTGTCTACAGTATTACATTAAATCATTAAACAGGAGTATAAATTCCTGTTGGTCTGCTCAAAAGGATGTTTTTAAAATGACCCTGGATTTCTAAAATTGTAAGAAATTTTGAAAAAGCAATTATTCAAAGCACAGGTCTTATTTTATTCCAGAACAGTTTTTTAATCACCGTGGTTACCTGGCAAGTAAAATTGAGAAGGGGACTGCAAATTAAATAATGGCAACTCCGCGGAGTAGCAAATCCCAACGAACAAAATATCAATTACCGAATTACAATCAATTATACTCATTACTTTGGTTGAAAAATTTAGATTTTAGAATTGCGAACTCCTGCAAAGCAGCCATTTTGAATTTTCTGAGGTACAAATCTGAAAAATAATACCATAATAGTGATCTACTCCAAAATTCCTTCAATTTGAGTATTATATAGCTATACGTTGAAGGGATCAAAAAATTATTGCGAAATCTAAAATTAGACGGCCATTTTGAATTTTACGAGGCTTGAATCAGAAAAAAGATACAATATTTGCAATCTACTATTAATTGCCTTTCATTTGAGTATAATAAAGCTATACTTCAGAAAGATCTAAAAATCAGTGAAAATTTCTGTTTTCCTGACCCCCCATACACGGCCCCTGGGGTCAGGATAAAAAACACGGAACATATGTGAAATAGATAGATGTTGCGAATATACTACCAAAATGTCAAACAATAATATTTATTACTTTGGTTTAGAATGACGGACTGACGGACTGACGGACGGAGGGCTTCACGCTTCACTATATCCCTACCGAACTTCGTTCGTTGGGATAATAACAAAATGTCACCACTCACCACATGGGGTGGTGACATAAAATCTATGATTGTACATAAGGGAAATATTGGTATCATCTTTGAGAAAATGCTTTCAACACTGCAGTATTTCCCCATTCTAATTCATTTATCTTAGGTTAAAACTTTAATGTTAAGTATTTTCCCATTCTAATTCATTTATCTTAGGTTAAAACTTTAATGTTAAGTATTTTCCCATTCTAATTCATTTATCTTAGGTTAAAACTTTAATGTTAAGTATTTCCCCATTCTAATTCATTTAACTTAGGTTAAAACTTAATGTTAAGTATTTTCCCATTCTAATTCATTTATCTTAGGTTAAAACTTTAATGTTAAGTATTTTCCCATTCTAATTCATTTAACTTAGGTTAAAACTTAATGTTAAGTATTTTCCCATTCTAATTCATTTATCTTAGGTTAAAACTTTAATGTTAAGTATTTTCCCATTCTAATTCATTTAACTTAGGTTAAAACTTAATGTTAAGTATTTTCCCATTCTAATTCATTTAACTTAGGTAAAAACTTAATGTTAAGTATTTTCCCATTCTAATTCATTTAACTTAGGTTAAAACTTAATGTTAAGTATTTTCCCATTCTAATTCATTTAACTTAGGTTAAAACTTAATGTTAAGTATTTTCCCATTCTAATTCATTTAACTTAGGTTAAAACTTAATGTTAAGTATTTTCCCATTCTAATTCATTTAACTTAGGTAAAAACTTAATGTTAAGTATTTTCCCATTCTAATTCATTTATCTTAGGTTAAAACTTTAATGTTAAGTATTTTCCCATTCTAATTCATTTAACTTAGGTTAAAACTTAATGTTAAGTATTTTCCCATTCTAATTCATTTAACTTAGGTTAAAACTTAAATGTTAAGTATTTGACTTACCTGCCCACTGTACAGAAGGGTCATATGAAAACACCAGGATCCCAAACCAACACCTATAAACAATATAAAACAAGGTATGAACATCACATAATGTCAAAACTTGAAGTGTAACAATGACATTAACCGTTGATAATAAACAAGGCATTAACATTTGTTACAGACACTGAATGCCAAACACTAACTGCCAAACACTGACTGCCAAACACCGACTGCTATCCACAAAAAAGTTGGAGACAATATAACAGTATGTCACATACCCCAAAGTTTGCAGTTATATAGTGCCAAGGGTTCTTAGTAATAATATAATGTAACAAGTCCTTCAACTTGGATTATATTTGATCTAAAAGGGGAGTTCAATTGGTCCGCCAACCTAATTGATGATAAATTTCAGTTCTAGTCGCCTTGCTGATATTGCAGTATCAATTAAATGTTAGCTTAGTTTTTTTCAACCTGTCTTAATTGCCTGCTTTAGTTGAGCAATTTTTTAGATTGGGTGCCTTCATACAATCTCCTGGAGACCTTCCCATACCCTATACTCACTGGGATTTGCATCAGGGCTATTAGCTTGGCGATCATCAGGCCGTATCAGTTCAGGAACATTTTGCAAATTATGCTTATTTCTCATGGCACACCACATGTTTAAGTGAGACGCTGGTGACATATTTTATTCAAGTAAAAGTGTATAATTCATGATCAATGGCTAGATAACAACCTCAAGATTCATTTGGTATGCAAATTATGATTTATTATCAAAAATTAAAAAAGTTATAGCATTTTGAAAAAAAGTGGTGTTTTTTTGGCCCACCCTGTATATGCATGTACTGAGGTACTCTAAGATTAGATACTTGCAAATTACATTTAGGAAAATGTGTTCACATGTTATGCTCTTAATGGTATGCTCACACTGCACATATTTTACTATATTCAATGAAGTAAATCTAAAATCATATAAATTATTTCTCATTGAAAAGAAGGAGATGATTAATTATTTTCTAACCTATATATAGAGGTAAAAGTCAAACAGTTCTGAAAAATCCTTGGATTTCAAGGCGATCTGCATAGCTTTTAAAATGGGACATTCTCTAATTCTAATGGATTTGCACATTAATGAATCTTAAATCTTTGATAATTTTTATACTTGAATTATTTTTTAGAAAATAAGATTGCAAAAGAAACATTGATATGCTTTCTACAATGACTCTTTTAAACATTTAACTTTGTCCATCAATTTAAGGGGCTTGAAGAATCAATCTCTTCCAGATATGATATTTAACACAAGTTTATACAGTACTATGTGCATCTTTATACAGTACTACTTGAACACCTGTACAATACTGCATGCATACTTATTCAGTACTGCATGCACATTTATACAGTACTGCATGCACATTTATACAGTATTATAAGCACCTTTGTACTGTACTACATGCAGACTTATGCAGTATTGCATGCATGTATTTATACAATACTGCATGCATACTTATACAATACTTCATGCTTCACTTATACGATACTTCAGTACTGCATGCATATACTTCTATAGCACTGCATGCATACTTATACAGTACTGCATGCACATTTACACAGTATTACAAGCACCTTTGTACTGTACTACATGCAGACTTATACAGTACTGCATGCATATATTTATACAATACTGCATGCATACTTATACGATACTTCATGCTTCACTTATACAATACTTCAGTACTGCATGCATATACTTCTATAGCACTGCATGCATACTTATACAGTACTGCATGCACACTTGTACAGTACTACATCCTAAATATAAAGTGATGCATGCACACTTGTACAGTACTTCATCCTAACTTATACATTTGTCAGATACAATGATATATTGGTAATTAGATTGGATACACAGCAATTAAGTAAAAAGATTACCCACATTAAACTATGTTATTCACATAATGAAACCTAAAGGAGAGAGACAGACAGCCATTAAAAATTCATATCTGTCTGTCTGTTTCACTTCCAACATCAATCTTATGCATTCCCTTTGAGAATATCATAGCAGGGCAAAATGTTAATATTTTTGAGGGAAGTTAAATTAATAAAGAGGAAAGGGAATGGGGATTTAACATAGCAATTAACTAAGGGCAACATATTCTGACTCATCTAAAGGTTCCTCTTTTTCTTATGTTTGATATTGTTTTGGATCCCAAAATGGGGGTAGAGTGTTATTAATGTTCATATTGAATCAAAATATTTTTTGATGGTTTAAGAGTTACACGAGCAAATATGGTCGAAAATGTTCCTTGTTAAATGTACTCATTAACAATTACAATGATAACCCATCTATCATACAATAATTTAAACATGAAGCAATTCCCTAATACAACTATACCAACAAGCAGGCCCATAGCCAGGATTTACAAAGGGGGCTCACTTTTTGGCAATTTCAAGGGGGGTTCACTTTTGACAATTTTTGTCCAAAAATGGCCAAAATCACTTCAAAAATGTTCAGAATGGCGAAAAACTGGCCAGGGGGGAGGGTTCGCTCAAACCCATTGAACCCCCCTGGCTACGGGCCTGCCAACAAGACTGATGAGCAAAATGGCACCACATGCTATTTGTTACAAACACAAAACACCAACCACTGAACAACAAATGCAGAAAGCCATCCAATGAATGCTAAATGCTGACTGCCTAAAACTGTCCACAAAAATGTTGAGAGACTAATATATCACCATTTGTGGTGGTGACATAAGATATGTTAGTAGGCCCTCATTCATAACCACTTCCCGTTCCCATCTATTACTACTCCAGAGCATTTTAGCATTAAAATGAAGAATTGTAATACTTACATAGTAGAGATATATGACTCCAGAAGATTTTAGCCTCCAGCCCATCCAACCAGGCAAACACAGCACCCATTATGGGTGGTAGAATCATAGATACATTGCTGATTGTGTTCCCTGAAATATAATATAATATAGTATGGGTGGTAGAATCATAGATACATTGCTGATTGTGTTCCCTGAAATATAATATTAAATGGTATGGGTGGTAGAATCATAGATACATTGCTGATTGTGTTCCCTGAAATATAATATTATATAGTATGGGTGGTAGAATCATGGACACATTGCTGATTGTGTTCCCTGAAATATAATATAATGTAGTATGGGTGGTAGAATCATAGACACATTGCTGATTGTGTTCCCTGAAATATAATATAATGTAGTATGGGTGGTAGAATCATAGACACATTGCTGATTGTGTTCCCTGAAATATAATATAATGTAGTATGGGTGGTAGAATCATAGACACATTGCTGATTGTGTTCCCTGAAATATAATGTTATATAGTATGGGTGGTAAAATCATAGATACATTGCTGATTGTGTTCCCTGAAAAAAAATGTATATGGTATTACTACTATATAGTATGGGTGGTAGAATCATAGATACACTACTGGTTGTGTTCCCTGAAATTTAATATAATATAGTATGGGTGGTAGAATCAAAGATACATTACTGATTGTGTTCCCTGAAATATATAATATAGTATGGGTGGTAGAATCAAAGACACATTGCTGATTGTGTTCCCTGAAAAATAATATTATATCATATGGGTGGTAGAATCAAAGACACATTACTGATTGTGTTACCTGAAAAATAATATTATATTGTATGGGTGGTAGAATCAAAGACACATTGCTGATTGTGTTCCCTGAAAAATAATATTATATTGTATGGGTGGTAGAATCAAAGACACATTGCTGATTGTGTTACCTGAAAAATAATATTATATTGTATGGGTGGTAGAATCAAAGACACATTGCTGATTGTGTTCCCTGAAAAATAATATTATATTTTATGGGTGGTAGAATCAAAGACACATTGCTGATTGTGTTCCCTGAAAAATATAATATTATATGGTATGGGTGGTAGAATCAAAGACACATTACTAATTGTGTTCCCTGAAATAAAATATATAGACAGTATGGATCATAATATATAGTATAGGTGATAGAATCATAATGTTTGCCTCTTAAAATTTGTGGTAAGGACTGTAATTAGTAAAATAACAAGGCTTCAAGAATAATAGCCGGTGATCTCCCCAGCATTAAAACAAGTGGGCGAGCACCCACCTAAGATTTTAAAAATAGGCATGTACCCGGCTGAAAATCCATTTGCACCCACTTGAAAATGAGAAAAATCATGAAAATGGGCACATTTTGGTCTGAAATGAGAGTTTTGCACCCACTTGAGAAAAAAGCCTGTGGAGATCACTGATAGCACTTCAAAATTTGAAGTAAATTAGAATCATCTTTCAGAAAGAAAATACTCTTAATTACTTCCATTTGACATGGGTGTGTCATTAGAAGCTTAAAACACATATATTTCGAATGTGCAAAAAGTCATAAAATGACTATAACTATAAAATAAAATGGAAATTTTACTGGTATTTGCAAAGGAGCAAGTGCACACTGTGGAAATGTGACAAAAATCATGCAGTTACTTGGAGATAATGACATTGAGATTTTCTCAAGTGATAATCTCACGTTTTTTATCAAAAGAGATATTACAAACAGCTACATCTCTAAAGCTGATATAACAGTGTACCTCCTTTTCTAATTCAAGGTTATTCCCAGAAATTAAAAAAATAGGACCAAGAAGCCATTAACATTTCTTAACACGTGGAAATACCTTAAAAAGAAAGTTGAGTTACATAGGACGACATAAATAAACTAAAATTCAAACCTAAATAATTCAATTACATTCATTTCAAACTCTTACAATTATTACCATTGAAAGTATTTCAGCTAATAAAAGTGCTGATTTACAAATATCAATTTGGATTAAATGCAAATAAAATGTTTGAATAATGGCAACTAATTACTTCTATATTACTTCTGTAAGTTTATATAATGGAACAGATTATGTACTGAACTATAGGCTTTGGGGGAAAGCTGATTTAAAGATCTAGCTCAACCTGCACCAACAAACAGTTGCTATAGAGATAGATTGCATTTGGCACAGGGCCATCTCTATTAAATAAATTGCAGTGAAAAACTAGAACTGTTGTAAGTGCAACACTCTAAGTAGACTAGTACTTATTATGTCCCTTTCAAAATATTATTTTATCTATGTACATGTATTTGTGGATAAACAGATATTCTCAAAATTGTACCTCTAAACTGCTTATTGTGTTTGTGCAGTAATCTCCGAGGCATTGTGTTTTATCTCTAAAGCATTGCATTTCTCTCAGGCAGGTATTGCATTTTAGTTATTTAGAGAATAGGCTTGCATTTACCATTCAGTCATGAAATTCAGTCATGTATTTTTAATGTACATTTATGAATATGGAAACTTTGCATGTCTTTGATGAAAAAATCAAAGGAGAACAGACTGACATTTGTGTTTACATGTTTGTTTACCTTTAATGTCATGACAACCATTTGTGTATTCTAATTTATGATGACACTAGAGGCATTTCTCAGGTCACAAACTACATGTAGTGCTAACTTTAGCCTTATAAACGTTATACTGCTCAAAGTAAGTCTGTATCATCTGATCATTAGCCTTTAGTGCAGATTTCCATTCATCATTTTCATTAACCAAATTTGTAAATGTTTTGTTTATATATCTGTATAAAAGGCTGACAAAATGGTCATCCACCACAGTCAGTATGGAGTTTGATTTGGGCAAGCCTAAATCAGTTTGTATTTTATTCTTCCTTTAAGTTCAATAATGCAATTTGGAGAATCCGTCATAAAGTGGTTTTCTGAATATTTTTTGTCATAAATGATTCCTTTTAGATAAAGTGGAAAACAATATTCCCCACGTTATTTTCCCATGGGGAAAATCATTGCTTTCAGCTGAGTTTGGTCACCCGTAATGGGTATCTTTAAAACCCCTGAAGGAATCATGTATTCCTTTAAAGTGGTTAACTATGTGTCAAAACACAACATATTCATGCAAGAAAAATTAAAAAAGCAGGGATGAAAGGGGTCGAAAATTAGGAAAACATTTCAGGAAAAAAACATGTTGGTGGGTTGTTTGCATCTACCCTGTCTCAAATTCGAAATTATTTTATCATCTCTAGAAGTGATTTTCCTGGAGGTAATGCATTGGCCTAACATATGCAATTGTTTAAATCCTCAGAAAATGGCCAAAATCCAACATATGATCATGACTGTCCAAAATCGGTTGCGCTAATTTACCTCCTCCTTTAACAAAGTTTAATTATGCTAAATGTGAATTCAAACACATTTACATTTGTTTACTTTATTTTTTATTGCGTCAGTAGAACACCAAAATTGAGAAATTAGGAGACCATTGTGCAATAATATATGGAAAAGTATATTCATATTATACATGAATGACATTTGTATATTTCAGATTATTTAATTTTTGTGCAATAAGCCTGTGCCCTCTTGTAATCTAAAAAATGTCAGCGTGCTAATCCTTTTGAAAATACTATGGCAGAAAAGCATCAAAATTTAAGAGGCCACACACTTTATTAGCCAAAGTAGAAGCAATCAAAGACAAATAAACAAATGTCATCTACATTTACTCACGTCGAGAGCTACCATGTTAGATTTTGAAAGTATAGCTCTCCATCGTGAGGATCTCCCAGCTGAAGAATTGTAACATCTTAATTTGATCAGCGCCAGTCAACGGCTTGCTGTTTGTCTCAAACTGTAGCCTACATATGGGCTCATATGTGTCTACTTTCCCCGTGCATGTAGGATCGCGGATGTGCTTCTATGGCGATCAGGAGTTCTAATCGTTTTTTGTTCGATACCCATTTCCAATATGGCGGTTAAACGGAAATACTATCAACGCATGCACAACTTGGGAAACGTCAAGCCGCCATATTGAATATACCTGGCCAAAACTTTTGACACGACCAATAAAATGAAGTCCTGATCGATACATAGGGCAGTGAGACGTTCTATAGTTGAGCTGAATGAAAGATGGCGATGTAGGATACATTTTCAGGTATATAATGTGCAACATGAGTCAGCTGAATTCCCTGAAATTTTCTTTGAAGTCAGGATTCTTAAGCTGTTGATCCTAGCGATAGAGAGCTATACTTTCAAAATCTAAGTAGCTCTCGACGGGAGTAAATCTACATGTATGTACAATAGGCATACATTTTTCCATATATTATTGCATTGATCTTTTGATTTCTTATTTTTAAGGTTTTACTGACGCAATAAAACAGTGAAATGGGCTACAGAATGTTTGTTTGTAATCGCATCCTTTTATGCGCTATAATGCCGCTAAATGGTCTTGTGGAGCTTGTTTTTCGCCTGTGCTTACACTTGTGCCTCTAACTTGTGCTAATATTTTCATAAAGTCTAAAATCACTTATATATTTGTACTAATATATACAGTTTTATTATGTGCTCATTAGAATCCCTGAATGGATGGCGTTCAATATGCACTCATCCGCAACTGTTTCGCAAATGAAGAGATTGTGACACAAAACAAGTTACCATGTTCTAGGCCGATACTATCAAATGCAGATGAACGCAGAGCTCAGTAAGCTAAATATTGAATGCGAATCATCGAATTCAACAGATGAAACATATATTTTCTAGAATTTTCTGTTGAGAATGTAAACAAACATGTTATCGCCCGGTGAATATTTTTTACCAAACTTTAGATCAGATGTTTAGAGTGTCTGAGTTATAACAGACTCCCAAAACTCGCACAGAATGTAGAATACATACTAAATACTTACAAAACTCTGCAATGTAGTAATTTACTTCATAGTTCTCTTCGCACCAGTCGATTGTGGCGGTCCTCTCACCCCAGTAGCCGTTCGGTGCCATTTTCCCGGGTAAATCAATAATGTAAGCTTGTGATGAATCACGAACTTATATTGAAACGTATTTCGTGATACGTGTAATTTCATCGCTAAAAAATATCAAAATGGCGCGGAAATCTTAAAATTTTGTTTTGCGTATTATAGGTAATATCTTTACGTTTTACGATATTCTTGCATTCTTAATGCCCAATTTGAAAAGATAAAATAAAGTCTCGTAACACTGAGAAATATCAAGGCAATCGATCCATTTCAAAACAAGAAATCGACGGTGAAGTAAAATTTCAGATTTCTACAAAAACTCGTTTTCCTCCAACATGTTTTCAATTTGATGAGCCTAGGGGTCCTCCATCGAACTTAGAAGATAGGGCTACTTCGTCACTGCCCAGAATCAGATGCACTTGCCCCGATGTTATTTTTGTAAATGTTGTGACTGTAAATAGGACCATCTCTAGGCGTAAGGTTAAAACTTTGATACTCAATGGTACTAGAGGCTGGGCAGCTCTGTCTACTATTTCAACTATCGGACTTTTCCGGCACTGGCATAAAATACTACGCAGTTTGCCATCACACAGGGCCAGATTGTGACGTATTTTAGTGCAAACTTTGATTTTGCGCCACTTATAACGTTGACGCCATATTGGATTTGAAGTGGTTGTAATACTTATCATCAAACTCCAGTTAATTCATATTGAAATCATTCAGCTATGTATTTGAAAATTTTACCAGTTATGCACAACATATTGATTGATTTATATAAATATTTTCATTGTCCTACCTTGTATAGTTTTGAAGTTCTTAAATAATTAGTTTGAGCCGTCAACTGTCAATAATTTTACCGCAAAAAATCATAACAGCGTAACAGGTCTAGCAGCGGTAAAAAGATTGTATTGAAAGTATTGTATTTTTCTGCTCAAATTGAGCAAAGTGAAAAAAATGTTATTCTTTTGACCCCATTTTAAATCCAATGGCCATATGTATTGTATCCTTTAGTACCTCATACATATGTGAGTACTATATTTGTAGATGTTTTGAACTTTTATATCACTTAGCAGAAAAATAGTTGAAAAATAAAATGTCAAATGAAAAGGATTGCTTCTCTTTATAACATATTAAGCCATGATTGCTCGTAAGAGAAGTGTTGACAACCTTCCTACATCCAGGTTTCTTACAGATATCCAAAGCATGGACCCTTCAACAGCCTACAACTCAGTGCCAGGCTCTAGTAATCTTCTCCTGGAGGCTCTTGGTACAAGCAACCCCCTAAATGCTACAGCCCCAATGTTCAATGAGATGCAAGCGATGCGTGCCCTCAAGGAGCAACAGAAGCCGCAAGTGTTGTTAGAGAGACAGATAGGGCAAACTGTAGAAGAGGGAGATGATATTGAGAAGATTGCACAAGAGAGTGTGGAGGCTAAGTTAAGGTAAACAATTCAACCTTTTCCAAAACCTGTGACTCTACAGGGGTTTCACTAGAATTTCTCACAACAGGCTAAATGAATAAAAATATGGAAAAGTTGATAAGTCCTTAAAAACAACAGGTGGTTTTTTGAAAACAATCAGTAAAAATCGCCTGTTGCCTGCTGCTAATGAAATCCCTGTTCTACCAAGATTGAATATTAGATAAAGTTTAATCTGGCCTATAAAATCTAATCATTATATTCAAGACTTCATTTCTCTTAAAAATATCAAGTGGGTGCTTGCTTGCTCTCATATTTGGATGCTAAATTAAAATATTTTTTGCCTTTGAATTTTTGTAGTGATGAAGTGTTTTCTAACTACCGTCATAGTGCAATACTCGAAGGTGCCCAACCTCATCCAGGAGATATCGTGGAGGCAGGCATGCTTGCTGTAAGTATGAATATTAGGGTGTTTCACTTTTCACTTTTTTTCCGGATCAATATGGAGTTTTGCCCAGTTGGTTAAATGAAAGCAAGCACAAAAAATTTCAGTCCAATCGGTTGACGTTTTAGACCTCCCCCTACCACATTTTCTGACCACAAGGCACACTAGGTACTGGAATTGAACTCAGTACCTTTTGCCTCAAAATGTAGTTTGTTTTAAAAAAACAAAGTTTGATTCATAATGATTTAACTGCCCTCTCCATAACACAATTGTTGATTTGGTTCTCATTCTATGTTTTAAAAATCAATATTCTCTCACATATATCAAGATTGTCATTTAATATTCCTTCGAAAAAATCAGTTTTGTTTTTTCATACAATTTGACATTTCAACATTGTCTCTTATCCTATAAACCTTTGTTTTTTCAGGATTTGGATCTCCCTAACCCTACATACCCTTTACAGGATTCACTTCCACCAACTCTAGTATCGGAGGGAAAGCTAAGCAGTTTACAGTTAGAGGGAATACTTTATGCTGTAAGTCCAACATACTTGATAGATGTTTCAACATGATTGATTTTGTGAAACACATCATTATGATTTAGTTTTCTTGAGCCATAAGATATTTGTTTGCCCTTGTCCTGTATACAAATATAAGCCTTTCTCAAACTTGATTACTTTGAAATTTTTGGCAACGCTTTTACATTTAAAAACATCATTACAGAATCCAAAGTAAATGTGTTACAATAATTGTATCCCATTCCTATAATGAGGTTCTAGCATACTTAAAAGAAGGATATGAATATTATCCATCTTCCGATCACAGGGCTTCAAAATCCAGAATATCTCCTTTCTTTTTATCCCCTGCTATAAGCAGTTAGCATTTCCCCGATTAAGAACTCGCAATTTGATTCGCTGTTGCAGTGTAATCATGGATACGTCATTGGCGCATAATTAGATCACATGATTCAGTTTAATCGGGCGCTTCCAACTTGGTTATAGCAGGGGGGAAGAAAGAGGTACGGATTCTGGACACCTGCTAGGAAGATGATATTATTTAGAGTGTGGCGTAAACATTTTTTGTGTCCATTAATGGTGTGTCTTGGACAAATAGAAATATGTGTATTATCCTTCCAGAGATACACATATTTCCTTACTTGGGATAAATATATTATCTAAACCTCTCATTGCATATCCCTTGTGTATATACTGTTTATGAAACTTTTTTCTTTGTAAAGTGTCAACGTCATCAGCTTATCTTAGCCAACCAGACAAGAGCTGGATTCTTTATTGGGGATGGAGCAGGTGTCGGGAAAGGACGTCAAGTAGCAGGAATAGTCCTAGATAACTTCGCTAGAGGGCGCACTAAGCATATTTGGTTCAGTATTTCTACGGATCTAATTGTAGATGCAAGGAGGTACGAATGCATTTACATATCATTATCATTTAACAACCAGGTCAACTCATCATCTTTTGCATATTAGTGCATGTATCATATTTGAATTGAAGATTAGACCCTCTCCTTCCCTCATTGATGAATGATAATTATGCATATGCATATAGAAGTTTTTATCATTACTAAACTCTATATCAAATATATTGCATTTTATCTTAAGAAGTGTACAGAATAAACAAAAGAATCACAATGTACTTAAATTTCAAAAATATGTAAGTAGATCAATTCCCCTCAAAATATATTCAAAATCAAAAAGGCATAATGGGTCCTGATAACACTATTCTCTTGATCACACTTTGATGAACAAATAATTTTTTTTTATTCAGAGATCTTGAGGATATAGGATGCTATGTAAAAGTGATAGAAGGTTGTCAACAGCTAGACAAGGAAACCAGAGCACTAGGGTTGCCGTCAGACTTCAAAGATGGGGTAATCTTCAGCACATACGCCACACTAGTCTCATCAACACAGAAAGGAGGTATGTGTTGACATATTGTTGTAGTGTCCGATTTTTTCTATGGATGGTGTTTGGTGGTTGGTGTATGTAACAAATGCCATTTGGTGGTTGGTTTCTATTACGAAAGACAGGTAGTGACATTTTGCATTTTAATGCCGTGTTATAATTCAAGGTGTTCATATTTTTCTCTGACTATTTTGTTGTTTGAACTATAGCATTTATGTTTCAAATTTTGTTTTTGCTTTTTTCTTTGTTGAATTTCTTTGAAGATTATTGCAAAATCAAACAAGGCATTAACATGCAAATGAAACATAAAACCTTATACATCATACAAAGTGAAATAACATAAAATGCTAACTTTTCTGTCATTATCCTTTATTTACACCCTCATAGTAGTGTTAAATTAGAATAGTTAACATTTTTTGGTCCACCCTGTTGTTAACTTTTCTAACATTTACTTCAATGGCATATGGAATTTTTAACTATAGTGTGGCCTAACGCATTGCTTTTTATTCTTCTCCAGGTTTCTTTGGGTCTGCTAAACAGAGCAGACTGCAACAGTTGGTGAAATGGTGTGGAGGGGAAAACTTTGAAGGTTGTCTCATATTTGACGAGTGCCACAAAGCTAAGAACTTTGTACCTGGTAAAGAACAGAGTAGCACAAAGGTGGCGCTGGCTGTGGCTTCGATACAAAGGTGAATTTTAATGCTTCATTTGTGAAATGGGCTTTTCATTTTTTTATTTGAGAAATGATTTTATTGTAGGATCTGTAAAATGAAGCCTTCTAAAAGGTCAGTTCTTGTGTTGTACCAATCTGTATTGCTGCTGAGATTTTCACCATTGATCATCTCCGTAGCAATACAGAAAATATTGGAGCGGAGGGGACAATCTCAGTAGCAATACGGAGAATACAGAATATTTCCTAGGGATTATCTCCTAAATAAAATGCATTGGCCTAAGATCACATGATAAAAACGTTAGGCTATAGAATGATTTGAAGTGCAATACAGAATTTATTCTGCTCTCGATATTCTGTAAGACTTTGTCTTGTTCCAATGCAGAATTTTTCAATAACTTACATTGTGATTGTGTAATTTATCTACATGTCGCATTAGATCAAGCACAATCATCAACACGATAAAGCCAGCATCAATTGATTTCCTGGAAAGGTTCCTCGACATTTTATGATTCAGTACACATTATATTTTTGTAGGATCCTACCTAAAGCAAGGGTTGTTTACTGCAGTGCGACTGGTGTTACTGATGTCAAAAATATGGTAAGAGTAACCTCCCACTTTTTGTATGATTAAAAATGTATCCAAAAATTTTATCTTATGATAACAGTGCACTGAAATTTCATTTTTACTAATTCATCTCACATTACTTATAGGAGTGCAAATCATCTAGTGAAATTGAACCTTATATTTTTCAAATATCCTTCTTTCACCAGTAACTCTTGGATTTCTACAGGTTTTTTCCTTTGCAGTTGCATAGCTAATTTGGGTTTTAAGCAGTAAATGTTCTCTATACATGTAGATCTCTATACTAACTCCAGAATCCATGTTACCCCATTTTGTTTATGCTTTCAGGCATTCATGGAGAGACTGGGATTATGGGGTGAAGGCGCACCCTTTAAATCATTTGAACAGTTCCTTGATTCTGTACATAGGAAAGGTTTAGGTAGGTGGAAAGCTAAATTCAAATAAAAGTATTGTATTATAAAATGTATTCATTCAATAAGAATTCTTTAAGAATGACAACATTACTTCTCCAAGCGTATGGATACATATATGTGTCCAAGATCTGGTGCCATCATATAGTTTCCATAGAAACACTCTTTTTCAAGTGATGTGACAAAAATTCATACTTTATACGGGGTTTAAACATTTGCAACAATTCTGGAATTTTTGTGTTGATTCATCTCGAAACATAAAAATAAGTTACATTACAATAAGAACATTACACAAGTATCATTATTTGAACAACCCTCTTATGTATGTACATACAATGAATAAGATATGTTAAATACACACAAGGGTGTCCACAGGGAGTGTTTTTTATGTAAACGCACCCCCTTGGAAAAATTGTGGGGACACCGCTGACACATATACTGTACATGTAATTATATAAGAAAATGTAGAAGGAAATGTGCCCATATTTGCAATACTTCAGTAAACATCGCAATCATCAAAAATGCTATAGAAATGAAACATTACCTTAGCCATTAGTCTACCTACAAGTCCCTCTGACCCCCCCACCCCCCATTATACACACCACCCCCACGAGAACTAAGCTATACTCAAAATATTCTTCTGATACACTTGTTGTAGGTATTGCTGAGATGCTTGCTATGGAGATGAAATCATCGGGGATGTATGTATCTAGAGGCCTAAGCTTCAGACAAGCCGAGGTAAGCAGGCCCATAGACAGGGCAGGGGGGGGGGTTGTAGGGTTACAGTGAACCCCTTGCCAAAAATCTTAAGACAGTCTACTTGATACTTTCCTAAACGCGAGAACCCAATAGTTTGTGATATTCTCCATCCATTTACCCATGGACAGTTTAACCTGTCTTAGTGAACATCCTTTCTCAGTGCAACCCCATTGGCTTCTCTATATGACGTCCTGTCTTAAGTGAACACTTCCTACAGTGAACACTTTTTTGTGGCTCAATATGTGTTCACTGTACACAGGTTTTACCGTATTACAAACTTAACCAAAATTGTAGAGTTTAAGTTATGTCTTATTCTTTTTTGGCAGTGATGCATAGTTGCATGTGTGTTTGACCATGTCTAAATGTTTGCATGAAAAAATTGCTTGTAAAATACAAACTATTACTAGATGAACCATAAAATACATGCATTCTCACATAAGTTGCATAAGTATTAAATCATTGTAATTTACGCATGATTTTAACTTTGTTATTTTAGTTTTGCACTATTGAAGCCGAGTTAACGAAGGATCAGATAAAGATGTACGACACAGCAGCTCATGTATGGTATGTAACATATTCTAGTAAAAATGTATACATATACTTAGTATTGTATTGTATTTTGTTTAATGCGTGTAATCGTTGAAGGCAGACCAAGGAATCCCTCCTTGATGGAGCCCCATGTTCTTTTTATGTGTACTCATACTTAGTCAGCACACACCACACACCACAGCCTTTTGTATGAGTTGTGGACCACTCAGTCAAACACCCTGAAGTACTTTACGCAAACATGTAAATTAAGTGTTGCCAGAACCGGGGATTGAATCTGGGACCTAATGTGTAAGAGGTACACACGTTACAGCTGAACTATGCTGGTGGACTAGTATGGTATACATTTACATGTTTCACATTGAAAAATGGCAAACCACTGGTACATGGTGAAAACTGTTAATTCATCCAATAAACATGTTTAAGTGTTGAAATATATCTCATCAATTTGATCCTTTGGTCTACTGATATATGATATATAACTCATGAAACTACATAGTTCATATACAGTGATAAAGTTGAGACAATGTAGTAAGATTTAATATTTTTTTGTTTCATTTAGGAATGAGACAAGGAAAGCTTTAGAGAGTGCAATTAGCAGAACTGCAACAACCAATAACAGAATCTGGGCATCATACTGGGGTTGCCATCAGAGGTTCTTCAAACAGATGTGGTCAGTACTTATTTAAATCAGTTTGCATCTTTTTGTTTTATATCTCAATTGTAGGGAAATGTCAGTAATTGACAATAAATTAATCAGTTAGTTGAATACACTCAGAGATCAGAGTACAGTAATTTACTATGGAAAATGTTCACAAGCTATCTAAGATCAATTTCATAATTAAAATGCACTGTGAATACATACTTCAGTCTCAAATAAAATTAAAAAAAATAAAATGTAAGATGCTTGGGATGGTTAAAAAACTGGGTTCACACTTCTCATGGGTCGGTGGATTAACATTTGGTTTGATTTTTGCGAACATTGGGCCATTGGGAGGGTTCATTGTGATAGCAGTTTTGCAAAAAATGTAATTTGACTCTTGATCTTACGCTGGTAACCATTCTACAAGTAATAACCCTTGAGTTTCTTGTTTTGTTGTTTTAGCATGGGCATGAAAGTGCCTGCCATTGTGAAAGAGGCTAAAGAAGCACTTAATGCTGGACATAGTGTAGTCATAGGTGAGTGGAGAAAATAAACATATGAAATGATTTAAATAATTTTCATTACATACTCCAAGTTTTTGAATTACGTAAATGGAACAAGTTGATGCGATTCTCATTGATATGTAAATGGAAAAAAAGATGGATTAAATTGTCAAAAAAGATAAAACTAAGAAATTATCCTATTATCATTAAGTGAAAATATGTGCTCTATATCTATATAAGTATATTGTATTATAGCCTTGCCCAAGTCGGTCTCTTTTACTTATCTTGATTTCTATTATGACCGCCTTGTACCAAAGAGAAAGCCACATGCTTTACCGACAGTTTGTTGATGTCGGTAAAAGTTGACCAATCAACGACGGCCCTGTAGCGTTAGCTCATTATTATGCAGGGTCAAAAACAAGTACACTTTTTACCAGGACTTTTCACGAACAAATCTTGCACGAATCTGAGCATGAATTCATCATGAAAATACAAATATTTTATCAGATAAATATCAATGAGAGTTTAGTGGATGCCGGGGCATCGATCCAGAGACATATATATGTCTCTGATCGATCGGATCACCAAAGGTGAGAAGATTTCAACAATAAACGTTCAAACGATCGCTGAACATGAAGGCTGAGATTCAATCGCCGATCGACGACAACATGACTCGCTACATTGGACTAGGTCTTCGTGCATTTTCATCGCGAAATCAGTTTTAAATCAACATTGAATCGCATGATTTAATTTATATTAATGACTCTTACCTTCCAATGTACATTTAATTATATAATGTATTGTAACTCTAAAGAAACACGAGATCAGATCATTGAATTTCAAGTCATAGATGGGAAGTTTGTTTTGTTTATGCAGCTCAACCTGATAACGTTTTGATTGGTCATTCAGCCTGAAGTCACGCATTGTGTCCACGCGATATCTGTCGATCAATAACGTTTCGCGATACCCCTGATAGCGTAGGTATTATGGAAATCTCGAAACCGTTGAATATTTCAGCATAATAACAGCGGAGATGTATTGGATTGTACAAGGCGGTAATAATTCAAGATCAGATAAGTAAAAAAATACCGACTTGGGCAAGGCTAATTGTATTAAAAAAGTATATATATTTAGGTCTCCAGACAACGGGAGAGGCCAGCATGGAGAGTGAACTTAACAAGGGAGTTGGAGCAGTCCAAGGTTTCATCTCACTGTGTCGAGAAATCTTATCTAGATTTATAGAACAACACTTTCCCACAGTCATAGCTGTTGTTCCCAATTCAGTAAGTTGTTTCTAATTCAGTAAGTTTTTTCTAATTCAGTAAGTTTTTTCTAATTCAGTAAGTTTTTTCTAATTCAGTAAGTTTTTTCTAATTCAGGAAGTTGTTTCTAATTCAGGAAGTTTTTAATTAAGTAAGTTCAGTAAACCTGTCTAATCTGAATGTCACACGGGGTCGATGTGACATAACAAAATTAGCGCCAAAAAAGAAAGTTATTTTCATAAGAGAGGTGTACAGATATACAGGTTTCACTGTTGTTTCTAATATAGTATATTTTTAGTTCAGCAAGTATTTGTTTCTTATTCAATATAATGCTATTTCATTTACAATGTAGTTGTTTCTAATTCTGTATTTCTAATTCACTCACTTTTTGTTTCTAATTCAATAAGAATCTGTTTAGGTATGTTATTCAGTGAGTTTTTTTAACCACCAGAAGAAATCTCATATTGTAAGTCTCCAATTTTTTTTTGGATGGTGTTCGGTAGTTTGCGTTTGACATTTGGTGTCTGTAAGAAAGGGCATGTGGTGACGTTTTGCATGTTATGCCTTGTTCATATTTATGCCTTGTATTTAATGTCTCTTGCCTCATGTACATTTCTTTCGAATAATTTTTTCATATTGCAACTGCTTTTTGGCTCACACAGTGAGCCTATGGGATCGACCAGGCGTCTGTCCGTCCATCCGTCAACATTGGCTGCACAAATCAAAACTGCTATTCGGATTGAGTCAAGTTCGCCCAGTTTCCGAGAAATTGCTGATTTTGACGTCAAAAAAATCAAATTTTCTGTAAATACTAGACACTTTGTTGAAGTAGAACTTTCAAATAACTTGTTGTAGTTGCTGTATATGTAACTTAATTTCTCTAAACATTTCAAAGCTCTTGAAATTACAGTTTTTGGTGTTTACACTATAAAATTTGAAAAAAGTAGGACTCATTTTCAGGGAACTTTCTCATGTATAAAGTCAATCATCATTGGCTGCACAAAACACTGTGTGAGCACAGGACCGTGGGTCCTTTATTTTAGTTGCTTTTGTGCAAATCCATTATCTAATATTATCTCAATATTTTCCTCCAGATGTCCGCAGTGAATGAAGTCAAGGAAGATGATTGGAGCGTTACAGCAAAGACAATGCTGCTTGATTTTGCCAAGAAGATAGATCTTCCAAACAGGTGTGTGACTAATGCAGTGATCTTCCTTGTATTAAAGCAAGTAGGCATTGCACCCACATGTGATATTAATAATAGGCTCACACCCACCATTTGCACCCACTTGAAACCGAGTGTAAAAACTTTTTGTGAATTCATCAAATACATAACAATAGTATACTATATTTTTACTTGGCTAAAAGAAAACAAACTGTTAATAAAGATCAATTGTACAATATAAACAATTCATTAAAAAACTCAAATGTAGTGTGAGATTAGAAACCATTCAGCAGAATAATATTCCAGCCATATGAATTTATTTAACAAGTTGCATCTGGATGTTGTCGAAGATTAACATGAAAGATTAACATCACAAACATGATGATGTGTTATTTCAGTCCATTGGATGACATCACTGACCAATTAGGTGGACCAGAGGCAGTGGCAGAGATGACAGGACGCAGGGGAAGAATTGTACGACACAATCCAGGTGATGTCCCAGCATATGAGTTGAGAGCCTCAGATAATCTTGCAGGCTTAGAAAGTCTCAATGTAAAAGAGGTATGAATACACAAGATTGGATTGGATTTTTTAACAAAACTGGATTGGAGCTCGATCATAATTCTCATTTTTCTCACTATGGTGGCCATTTTGTTTTTTATGTTTATTTTTAAAAATAATCTCTGACTTGGCAATGAAGCCGTATTTACATACAAACACTGGAAAAAGGCCATTCAAGTTAAATATATGTTCAACTTCACCTCCCCTATATGTATTTGCAATGAAGTCTAATGACTTAGAAACTTTAAAATTGGTGTGTCGCTTAATCGATCACTTTCTTTTTATGTGTTATGGTATTTGTACTATTCTAAGAGAAATACAGTAAATAGAGTTTTTTTCACCTCACACACTCTTAAAAGATGGCCCTTACTCCAGATTTTAACGCATAATCAATTTTCAGTGGCCTAAGATCACTCAGTCATTGTGGAATTCCAGTCAATAATGGTCACATAATCCATATTTTCTAAAAGTGGCAACATGCTTTGATAAATTTGTCTCTCTTATGCTTGTAGAGGAATCTGTTCATGTCAGGAAAGAAACTGGTTGCCATAATATCAGATGCAGCAAGCACAGGTCTGTATTTTAGTATAACTATTTTTATTCAGAGAAAGTTACAATATGACAACCTACCACATCTTTCAGTACTGGGTGGATTTTTTCCAAAATAGCAGAACTCACAGCATCTTCTGCACTTCAACTAGTTTCCTAGTCAATAACTATGCTAAATCCCATGATAAGACCACTCAAAAGTCATGAATCAAATTGAAAAGTAAGCTTGATTAATATGTAAGTTACAATGTACAACATTAAAGCAAGAGAAGGACCCATTTACATAATGTGTGCAAATTACAAAAACTTGCAGCTGAATTAAAAACCTGTTGATTAATCTCAAACAGGTTTGTGTTAAACTTGATTGTCCAAGTCACTGATTAAACTTTTTAGAACAAAAGATATGCAACTTCAGAACATCGTATGCAGTTAACCAATGTATTGTTATTGTAGGTATATCTCTGCATACAGACCTAAGAGTGGCCAACCAATGTAGAAGAGTACATATCACATTGGAACTCCCGTGGTCAGCTGATAAAGCTGTATGCTGTAGTTAACCAATGTATTGTTATTGTAGGTATATCTCTGCATACAGACCTAAGAGTGGCCAACCAATGTAGAAGAGTACATATCACATTAGAACTCCCGTGGTCAGCTGATAAAGCTGTATGCTGTAGTTAACCAATGTATTGTTATTGTAGGTATATCCCTGCATACAGACCTAAGAGTGGCCAACCAATGTAGAAGAGTACATATCACATTGGAACTTCCATGGTCAGCTGACAAAGCTGTACAATGTAGTTAACCAATGTATTGTTATTGTAGGTATATCCCTGCATACAGACCTAAGAGTGGCCAACCAATGTAGAAGAGTACATATCACATTGGAACTTCCATGGTCAGCTGACAAAGCTGTACAATGTAGTTAACCAATGTATTGTTATTGTAGGTATATTCATGCATACAGACCTAAGAGTGGCCAACCAATGTAGAAGAGTACATATCACATTAGAACTTCCATGGTCAGCTGATAAAGCTGATGTAGTTAACCAATGTATTGTTATTGTAGGTATATCTCTGCATACAGACCTAAGAGTGACAAACCGATGTAGAAGAGTACATATCACATTAGAACTCCCATGGTCAGCTGATAAAGCTGTTCAACAGATGTAGTTAACCAATGTATTGTTATTGTAGGTATATCCCTGCATACAGATCTAAGAGTGGCCAACCAATGTAGAAGAGTACATATCACATTAGAACTTCCATGGTCAGCTGATAAAGCTGTATGCTGTAGTTAACCAATGTATTGTTATTGTAGGTATATCTCTGCATACAGACTTAAGAGTGGCCAACCAATGTAGAAGAGTACATATCACATTAGAACTTCCATGGTCAGCTGATAAAGCTGATGTAGTTAACCAATGTATTGTTATTGTAGGTATATCTCTGCATACAGACCTAAGAGTGACAAACCGATGTAGAAGAGTACATATCACATTAGAACTCCCATGGTCAGCTGATAAAGCTGTATGCTGTAGTTAACCAATGTATTGTTATTGTAGGTATATCTCTGCATACAGACTTAAGAGTGGCCAACCAATGTAGAAGAGTACATATCCCATTAGAACTTCCATGGTCGGCTGATAAAGCTGATGTAGTTAACCAATGTATTGTTATTGTAGGTATATCTCTGCATACAGACCTAAGAGTGACAAACCGATGTAGAAGAGTACATATCACATTAGAACTCCCATGGTCAGCTGATAAAGCTGTTCAACAGATGTAGTTAACCAATGTATTGTTATTGTAGGTATATCCCTGCATACAGATCTAAGAGTGGCCAACCAATGTAGAAGTGTACATATCACATTAGAACTCCCATGGTCAGCTGATAAAGCTGTATGCTGTAGTTAACCAATGTATTGTTATTGTAGGTATATCTCTGCATACAGACTTAAGAGTGGCCAACCAATGTAGAAGAGTACATATCACATTAGAACTTCCATGGTCAGCTGATAAAGCTGTACAATGTAGTTAACCAATGTATTGTTATTGTAGGTATATCCCTGCATACAGACCTAAGAGTGGCTAACCAATGTAGAAGAGTACATATCACATTGGAACTTCCATGGTCAGCTGACAAAGCTGTTCAACAGATGGGAAGATCACATAGGTCCAACCAGTCAAGGTTTGTTCAATAATTTTTCTGAGGGTTGGTTATATTGAGTCATGTTCAAATTTTTTATGTCCAGATGCGATACATTATATCCACAGGCTGGTATCGAAAAATTTGTCCGCTGTGACGGAGCGTGCTATTTTGCATAGAAACACTAAGAAACCCAGACAATTAATTTTTTTACTCATGTTTCGCTATTCCAAAGAAAATTTCTTACTCCATGCAATGGGTATAACATTTGCGGGTAACTTTAACTTTTGTTTGAAGTCCAACAACGCTAAAAGTAAAAGCTATTGAAAACGGCGCCGGGGTATCATACTCCAAAATGTACCATTTCTTTTATTTCTTTTTAATGGTACAATATAGTGACACGATAATATTAACATGTGTTTTCAGCATAACTCTGAAGGTATTAATGATATCTTGATGTATTGGGTGTTTTTAATATTTTTTATAAAAAATAATGTTTACATTTTTTGTCAGCTGTGACGGAGCAGTTTTAACTGTGAACTACGTAAAGAATTTAAGATTCAAATCATATCTTTTAAAAGTACCCTTAGAAGAGAGAACGTCACAAATCACTTTCCTAAATTATGACAAGTTGAAGTAGTCTCTTGGAGATCTGGTGTAATGTAAATCTGAGATATAAAAACGACAACGGAGGTTTTTACTGAAATCAACATGAATCAACATGGTGTAAACTCAACATAATATTTCTAATACGTTTTCGCCAAGATGTCTTGAAATGTCACGTGTAGTGTAAATAGGGCTAATATGAATTTATTCGAAATAGCGCACAGACATCCTGCATTCCGACAGATGTATAACCTTTTACCACATAATATTACTGTATATAAGATGATCCCAATACAGATTTAATTTGTATTTATTTGAAATTCATGAAATTCATCATTTTGCATAGACTAAAATTATAAAAAAAAGTCTTGCTAAACGTGCTGCACTGTAAAACCTGTCTCAATGAATATCTTTCTCTAGTGAACACCTCTTCTTATCAAATATTCCTCTGACTTCTGTATGAAATTGCCTCAATGAAGCGAACATCTACTACCAACTGGGAACACATTTTTGGGCTCCATATGTGTTCACTGTACACATGTTTTACTGTAGTTGCATCAGATAGTCATAACTCTTATTCAAATAAAGAACGATCTTAAAATCAAATTTTGCATTTTTGTATTTCAAGATACACTCAACTTACCTTTTGGAACGACTAAAGAGGGTAGAACAATCCACATGCCATACCATCATATGTATTTAGCCTCATCTTCAGCAAATCATTTTACTTCAAATAATCAAGTTACCGTAAAAAATGACCATGTCAGGCCGATGGATCCACAGAAGGCAATACGAAAGGGAAATACCCTATACTTAAATGAAGTTGACTATCATTTTCATGAGTTACCATGCATAAGTTGGATTGCAGTACAAACTGAGAAAAGATGCTTTAAAGAGTGGTCGTATATACATCTCAGAATTTGAATTGTGTACTTTTATTACGTTTCATTTTTCAGAATACTTTACGAGATTTGACACGCTCGCTCCTCTAACGTGTAGTTGTAAAGAGATATATTATAAATCTAAATTCTTAACGTATTTCAGATTTGAAAATGCTCCGTCACAGCGGACAAAAAATCTAATTATTATTTTTTATCAAAAAAAATTAAAAATACCCAATACATAAAGATCTCATTAATACCTTCAGAGTTATGCTGAAAACATATGTAAATATTATCGTGTCGCTACATTGTACCATTAAAAAGAAATAAAAGAAATGGTACATTTTGGAGTATGATACTCCGACGCCGTTTTCAATAGCTTTTACTCTTAGTGTTGTTGGACTTCAAACAGAAGTTAAAGTTACCCGCAAATGATATATTCATTACATGGAGTCAGTAGTTTTCTTTGATATAGTAAAACATATGAGTAAAAAATAAATTGTGTGGATTTCCTAGTGTTTCTATTGCAAAATAACACGCTCTGTCACAGCGGACAAATTTTTCGATACCAGCCTGTGATATCATGAACTACATGTACATTATGTTGATTGAACCTTGTTTAATACAAGATTTTAACAAAAGGGAGCTCCATTTTGTGTATTATCTTAATAATTATACTCTGATAAAGATTGACTGACAGATAAAATGTCCAATCATGCATTTTGAACTACCTTTGTGCATAAACGATCTCTCAGAATTTACATTTCCACCAAAAGGGAATCATAAAAACAAACTATTTTGTAGTGGTCCTTTGTACAAACTGCTGACAACAAATCTTGGAGGAGAGAGAAGGTTTGCCTCTGCTGTGGCAAGACGCTTGCAGTCTTTAGGTAGGCCTATGTATATGTATATCAGAATGCTGTACTTAATCATTTTGTGCAATTGTCAGTGATCTCCCAGCATTCACTTGATGACCTATTTGGTCCCATTTAAAAATGAAAAAAAATTGAAAAAAATTCAGAATTATGAAAATGAGAATTTGTAAGTAAATAATGTGTGGGTTTGGCTGGTCGTCGGGTGCCTGCAGGTAATATACTTCATGAGCCCTGTCCACCCCTAAAGTAAATATTGTAACTTTTCCTTTCATTTCTAGGGGCCATTAGAGCTTCTGCTCCCATTTCCAGGCAGTTCAAAGTTCTTACCTTTCAGCTCTAAAGTCCATTTAATTGTATTTTTTGCTTATTTCCAGGTGCAATAACCAAGGGTGATAGAAGAGCTGCTACAGGAGCTGATCTGACTGAGTTTAACTTTGATACACCTTATGGTAGATCTGCATTGAGAGCTATGTACCATGCAGTAATACACGTAAGTTCTATCAATGTTTAACTTTGATACACCTTATGGTAGATCTGCATTGAGAGCTATGTACCATGCAGTAATACATGTAAGTTCTATTAATGTTTAACTTTGATACACCTTATGGTAGATCTGCATTGAGAGCTATGTACCATGCAATAATACATGTAAGTTCTACTTGTTTAACTTTGATACACCTTATGGTAGATCTGCATTGAGAGCTATGTACCATGCAGTAATACATGTAAGTTATATTATTGTTTAACTTTGATACACCTTATGGCAGATCTGCATTGAGAGCTATGTACCATGCAATAATACATGTAAGTTCTACTTGTTTAACTTTGATACACCTTACGGTAGATCTGCATTGAGAGCTATGTACCATGCAGTAAAACATGTAAGTTCAGAAAATATTGGTATGGAGGGGACAATCTCAGTAGCAATACAGAGGATCACACGATAAAAACGTTATTGAATGATTTGAAGTGCAATACAGGATATATTCTGCTCGAGATTTATCATATCAATGTTTTTTTGCATAAACTCCTGACACTAGTCCTTGTATTTGTAAAACCTATATCATGGATGTGCCATTAAATCACTTACCCAAGTATTTCTATTGTATTTTCAGAAGGACCATATTCAGGGTGTTAACATAGATGAGTTGATGGGAACAGCATACGACTTTGACTCTTTCAATGAGATGTTACAACAATGTCTTGTACTCATGGGAATCATTGAAATGGAAACAATCAGGTAATGGCATTGTAATTATTTTACACAGGGGAATCCTAAAACATATGAATTCCAGAATTTTTGAGCTAAACTTTGTCATTTTATTGGTTAAAACCAGCATATATAAAAAATCGAAATTGGCATTCTTTGACAACATTTTGAACAATTTAGGTCCATTGAAAATTAAGTTGCCCTGGAAAGATAGATTCCATCTTAAAAAAAGCTGTCTGTGGAGTTACTTATTACCAGACATCAGATCTAATGAGAAACATGTTTAAACATGAGAAACAAGATATGAATACATCAAGGTATAATAATCCAATATTTCTAGGTTTGGAGGAGGTATGAAGAAAGAAGACAATGGAGATGTGGGTAAATTTCTCAACAGAATTCTTGGTCTCAGTGTTACCAAACAGAACTTGGTGAGTATAAAACTTGATTCTATTGTAATCATGTATTGACTATATAAGATGTCACACTAAATTGAACTATTGACTTTTTAGCCTATTTTAATTACTGAAATGTACATGCTGAAATCATGAAATAGAATTTGGTGATTAATTTAATTTTCATTATGTTTATTGTATTCCCTAATAGTACTGACTGAAAAAAGTCCATGAACTTTCCAAAGGTTAAATTCTGTTTTAGATATTCCAGTATTTTAGTGCTTGCCTTGAACATCAAATAGAAAGTGCCAAACGAGAAGGAAGGTATATGTCTTTATTTTTATCATTTTTACTTTCTGTGTTTTGTAAAATATATCAAGATTGCAGGCTTTGCATTTACAAAAAGTGGGTCGGATTCAGGTCAGCATGAATCAGGCTGAACCAAATCGGGCTGCATCAGGTTTGGTACAGTCTGTGTCTGAATCTTGATGAAAATAGCATCGCCTTTCTTAGCAAATTCTCTATATTGGTTTTTTATCCAAATGTGATTTTATATTGATCTGATTGTCCCATGTGACTTACAAAAGTCGTGTTTTGGTGAGTTATAGGATACGGAATCCATATTTTAACCTAATGTTGTGTTGAAAGACAAATTAAAATGTATATACCATTGAATAAAAAATAATTTCAATGACTTCATAATATACATAAAACATTGTGCCCTCGAAAGATAATCTCAGTCGTCTGCTGACTCATGAAATATAGACATTCTCAGGCACAATATTTTTATGTATCTTATGATACTGAATTTCTTTTATAATGTCTCATAGATACAATGAGGGTCTGTTAGACATCAGTGCTACGTCCATTGAGATTATTGGTGAACCTAAAGAAGTATTCAAGAAAGCAAACAAAGGCACAAATATCACACAGTAAGTGAGACACACATTTTTAATAAATGTTATTTTACATGAAATGTTAAGCACCAAAATTCTTTTTGTATTCTGTTTTTGTTTTTTGTGCTCTTTTAGTACACTGATTAAAGAGGCACTATTTTATTCCATTTTAATGTCTGTTATTTAGGAGAGACATATCGAGGTCAATTTTCCCAGAATATTAAAAGAAACTCTGAGTTCAGGGACTTATTCACAAAACTGGTCTTTGAGTTAAAAGAATGAACCAGTTGCTGCATTATTTTCACTTACATGCTGACAATCAGCTTAGCATTATAACACGAGGGGTGATCAATAAGTAATGGACGCTTTCTTACACAGATACTTTTTATGGACCAATCCCTTTGATTTTCCTACCAGTGATACATCATTCAATTATCTATCAATTCTGAAGATTTGAAGACAAAATATAGAATACGTGTTGATATATCCTTTTCCATGCAGGAGGTACAGGTAACCCGGGACCGATGTTTACGTCACATTTTCAGTTTTTAGCCAGTTTGGCAAATTTCAGATAGGCTTAAACTTTTTTATATGCAACAAGTGTTTTATTGTTTGAAATATTTTGCTGACTGGTAACACACAAACAGAAAGTATTGTCAGTGTTGTATGGTCGGGGTTCGTAGGTCAATTTGAGAAAGCATTGTGGAAGAAGGGGTTGGTGAGAGGAGACACCCTACTCCGTATGGACAATGCACCTGCCCATAGATCTCAAAATGTTCAGAAAACAATATCCCTGGACCTCTTAATTGAGCCCTTGGCCAATGCACCATATTGTCCAGGTCTGCCCACATTATTTCTATAGAGAAGGAACGCAGGTTTATTGACATTGATGAAATAAAACAACCCGTGCAACTGCATCTTGCTACCATGTCAGAGAATGGATTCAGCCTTGTCTCACAATCTTGAGTTAAGAGGATGAGGAATTGTGTACATTTAGCACTTGGTGGAACCTATGTAGAGCTCCCTGTAGAATGAATGTGGCATGAATACCACATAGTGATGATAAAACATTCAAAATAATCTATGGCATAACAAAATGGGGTAATTCATGACCATAATGGTTTGTTTTGTTCAACCTGCATTCAACTGCTTTGTATGTTAAACAAGCTAAAATAGCTTCAGAATGTTTGACGTCATGTCGGTCCCGGGGTACCTGTACCTCCTTCACGGAAATGAAGATACAGGGTGATCATTAAGTTCTGGGAATTGGTCTGCCATTTCAAGATTTCTCAACCATTTGAGTTGAAATTTTCAGCAGGTGTACATTGTATAATTCTGAATTGACAAGCAATGTTCATATACATATCACATCTACAATTTATTTTATTGCAATTACAAAAAAAGAAAAAGTGGTTCGCGGGTCAGCAAATTTTGACTGATGTTAATTTGAAAATTTCCTGCCAAACATATTCATCTTGCCTAGATAGTTGCTTCAAAATACCTGTACTAGAGGCAGAACAGTACTCTTGAAGTCATTTATTCAGAAGTATTCTTCATTGCTGAGGGGATCTTCATTTCATTTATGATTGTTTCCATTAGCCTGGACGCACATGCGTTGCTGTTGCGTTGTCCATAAAGATGTGTTCCAGTCCTCCCTTTGGTATCCTTTGAAGATTTGCTCAAGCCGTTGAAATCAGTCCCTTATTGGAATCAAACTTATGGCCTCTCATATAATGCTTTAGCACCCAAAATGTAGTGAAGCCTAATGGTGCTTTATCTGGTGAATATGGGGCAGTAATAACTTGTGTGAACCCTAATTCTTCAAGAGTAGTATGGGCAGCTTGAGTAATGGGAAGGAGCATAGTCATAATGGAAGATAACTCCCCGCTATTTTTAGGCATGATTGTTACTTTGAGATGCTAATGAATGATAAAAAAAATAAGCAAAGTACACTCTTATATAACAAAAAAGATGTTACTTTAGAAACTTAAGTTAGAAGTAGTTGAAAATATAAAAAATCAGAGAAATATGTCCACCAAATAGATATTTATTAACCATACTTTTGGATCAAACAAAATTTGAATTCATTTTTATTTTACTTGACCCTCTACGACATTTATCATGTTGCTATAGTAACAATAATTATCCATTGTGACATCAGATGACAATGAGACTGTTTTGTCCAACCAAAAATTACATTCCCCATTTACCTTGAAAATTACTAGTAAATTGGTTGAAAAATAATGAAATGACAGATAAATTCCCAGAACTTAATGATCACCCTGTATATCCATTTATATTACATGTTTTGTTTTCAAATCTTTAGAGTTAATAGATAATTGAAAGATGTATCACTGGTAAGAAAATCGAAGGTATTGGTCTATAAAAAGCATCTGTGTAAAAAAAAGCGTCCATTACTTATTGATCACCCCTCATAACACTTAACAAAAACTTTATGTCCTTTTTTTGTATTTTGGATAAGTACATGTAACTGATATTTTGATGTAACTTGCAGGCATGTTGTCTTAAATGTTGATCGTGGAATGTCTTGGGACTCTGCACTAACCAGACTAGCCAATCACGGTGCAGCGGGAGATGGGTTTTATGAATCTCGACGTGCTAGAGAGGGTAAAAGATGGTACTTGTTAGCAACACGCAAGGAAAACTCGCACCATTCGTTCACTATAGCCAGGTATGGGATCATGTACAGATGTTTAGGGATCAATTACATATGTTTGCAGTTTCCACCCTCATCTCATCCCATATACTGAATTGTGAAAATTTTAATTGACTTTTTTTTGAATTAGTAAAATTGCCAGTTGTTGTGTGTAATTTCCAGATAGATAAGTTAACAAAAACATATTATTTTGCTTTTATATTGTTATGGTCTCAAACTTTTTTGTGACAGCATCTGTCGGTTGATGTTTGATGCTCTGTAGCAAATGGCAGGTGGTGACATTTTGCATGTTAATGCCTTTTTTTGTTCTACCTATTAACAAACATTTTAATGTAGCCCCTACATTGAGTTTGAATTTTTCCCTTGTAATTTTACAGACCAAACACTGGGGTATCCAGCTTTGAGGAAAATGAAGCAGATTTGACACAGAAGTACACAAAGATATCCCAAGAAAAAGCAGGTTCGATATTATTTATTTTTCTTGTGCCTAAAATAAGGTTCCGTATGATCCTCAGTTTGTCAGATTGACAACATAATTTTCTTGACAGTGTAACCCCCCTATCACACCAAACTAGTTCTTATCCGTTCTTGCCAGTCCTACGAAAACGTCGTAAAACGGGCTCAATCTGGCTGTGGTCGGGAAATATCTCTAAAATAATTAGCTACTTCGTTCATAAACAGTCTTCAATACGTCCATCTCATTCGCAGTGTCGTTCAGGTCGTATCACGATCGGTGTGCAACGTCGTATAACGCGTCCCTTAGTCTAGGAGGTCATCATGACCTGATTACAGAACGGTATGGTCGCCATCGAATTTTGAATCGATTCAAAATTCTAAAATCACCTTCCCGTCTGAGAACGTTCATGAAGTTCGTAAATAGACCTTAGAAAGTTGCAGCTACGTTCATTCCGTTCGCACACAGTTTAAAACCAGTTTTGAAGAACGCAGTGGCAACTTGTTTGGTGTGATAGCTATATTTTTGCTAACTCGTTTATAAGCAGTCTTTATTACGTTCTTAGTCAGTTTAAACCCGTTTGCAGTTAGTTCTACCTCGTTCTCAATACGTCCTCAGACAGTTCAACTCGTTGTAAAAACGTCCCTAGTAGGATTGAAGTACGACGGTTCCGTTCGTAGTACGTCCAGCTCGTCGTAAGTACGTTGTCACTCGTTCTTATTGTAGAACGTGACGACCACAAGAACATTTTGAGCATGTTCTAAGTTCTAGAGGACCTACCCGTTCGATTACGTTCGATGAAGTTTGTAAATAGACCCCAAACGGTTCTAAGTACGTCCAGTCCGTTCGTACACAGTTGAAGCCCGTTTTCGAGAACATAGTGAGAACTAGCTTGGTGTGATAGTAGGGTTACTTTAGGCTGTTCTAGTACTTATCACTTCACTAATGTCACCTTGGTCATCAACGAGAAATGATGAAATTTTTATTACACCTTTCATTTTTCTGATAATCATCCGGCATTGGTCTTTACAATTGGAGCTTGTGCAGGCACCTTAAAGATAGCAGCTAACAAATTGTTCCTCTGTTTAACTTGAAATAATATAAATTCTTCCCAAGGTTTAGAAGTTGTATTAAATTTAAATATGTACTTACAAAACTCATTTTTGATGAGTTTAAATTTCATTGTTGAATATAAACCAACAAGACGCTTTATTTGATTGAGTTTAAAGTTTAGTTGTGAATATAAACAAAACTGTTAATATAAACTACAAAATGTGATGTAGCTTAAAGGTTCTATTTTAAATATGAATAAATAACAAAACTTATTATTTGATCGAGTTTAAAGGTGTATATTTCATACAGACTTATACTGTATCCTACATGTTATTAATGTTCATAAGAAATGCAGTTACACTATAATAAATAGTACATAAAACATTTATTCCACATCAATACCTAAATGTTCAAATGTAATGAAATAATGTAAACATTGTTCTGTGATGCCATGTGATGTCACACTGTTTCTATAGAGTCATACAATACCTATAGTAGTTTTATTTTTGTTCATTATCATATTAGTAATTTATTCCATTCATAAATTAACTAGTGAATTGTTGGCCAAATGTGAGTACATTGAAAGCAATTTTTAGAGATTGTGAAGTAGAATAATTTTTTTATATGCAAAAATAATTATCCAACGAACAACTATTATTTTAGTTTTACAATTCACCATCATGTGCATGTTTATCACTACAATATTTGTGTTTATGATTTATTTTCCCACTTAACACTTCATAAAATTCCTGCACCAAAAATGGAAGAAAACACAAATTCCCAATTTATTTATTGTATTATTGTGTGAAAATAATGATGCCCCACACCAAAAGTGGATAAACCATAAATTCTCTGGTCATATCTCTGTCAATACACAATACACAATTCATATAATAGTACATTGTCATGCTACATTATAATTTACCACATTATAATTTACCAATTGACACATTGTTTTTGGTCTCAAACTTTTTTTGGGACGTTGGTTGGTGTTCAGAATAATGTTACACGTTAATGCCTTGTCTGTTTTAATTATAATTAATATCATCCATTAAATCATTAGTACACACAAATTTAAAACATTAATTGATTATGTGACAGTAATTTTTTTAAATATTAATTGTGATTTTTGAATTACAGGTACCTTCAATAAGGGTCACACACTGCACTATATATTTTAAATTCTGAAATTAGATTCTATTTCATTCAACTACTGTTCACAGCACTTCTACTATATAATTCTTATAAGCAGTATAAATGCACATTTTAAATGTATAAAATTGTTCAATAGCATATTTCTATTTAAATATTTAAGTATATAATATTATATTAATTTAGTTATATTTTTACTATGCTTGAATTATCCAAAAAATGATTTTTCAAATTTATTTAATCATTAATCTGTCGAATTTGAATTGAAGAATATTATTCAAGTTTGAACCAGAGCAATAAGAAAGATTCGGGAAAGAAACCTTCAAATTTTCAAATATTTTAAAATGCTTAATGAGGTGACAAGCACTCCTTTTTAATTGATTTTTTGATAAAGTGAACCTGAAAAATAATTGATACATTAATGCCTGTAGTCTTAAGTGACATGATCTATATGCATTCATAATATAACCACATGTACAATTTTACATTTTATATGAGTGAATTGTATTACTTGCATATGTCTTCTATGCATGCATAATAGCTATATGTGTGAAGCCTATTAACTCACATATACCATATTTATTTAAGTTCATGCATTTATGATCTTCATATTAAGTTCTTACAATATTTAAGTAGCTAAATATATACATACATATTCCTTATCTTACAAATGTATGGTTATTTGGCATATGAATGCATTATATATACATAAATGATAATACATACATTGTGGTATATAGTTACATTGTGACATTTGGTTACATTGTGACATATCATCACATTGTGACATTTAGATACATTGTGACATATAACAACAGTGTGCCATATCATTTTCAAATTATATATACATTATGGGAATAAAACATGACATACATATATGATATAATGTCATATAAAATTTAAATAGTTTTGCTATGTACAATGGTGGCCATCACTAACTACACATAGCATGTATATATATATTAAATCAGATATATACATATAATATTAGTGTTTTGCAAATATATACAGATAAAAGATAATAAATAGTGACATAGTAGAAAGTGCAATATGTATGATTGTTAATTATATTAAACAATATATTGCAATATTACAAAGACAATTCTAAGCAATATTTGACAAGTTGTCAACACCTTTTCACATTTTCAGTGACTGGTCTCACTAATATGAGTTATTTAGCCTTACAAATTATAAGTTATTTATAATTTCTCAATCAATTTTATTTAGTTATTTTAACATATCAGTTAAAATCAGTAATATAACTACCTTATCATTCACAGAAATTACACACAACCCCAAATTAGTCAGAAATTACACACAACCCCAAATTAGTCAGACACAACAGACATTGATTAAAAAGTCAATTTGATTTAACACACACATCTAAGTAAAACCCCCCATTTAAATTCTATATGTAATTAACATTCTTATTCATCTGGATTGTTGATCATTAAAGTAGTATATCTTATGGGCTTTGTTTAACATATGTTAAAGTTATATGGCTACTTCTAATAAAGAATCTCTAGCAATGTGACATTAATTTGCCTAATGGATATATGTATATGATACAATATGTAGTATACATGTATATGATACATCACTGACCTCAGTGATGTGCTATACAGAATCACCAGCTTCTTATAATGTAGGTTTTGTTTGCATATTTTTCCAATAACAAATGACTTATTTATTCATTGTCACATCTCCAACATGGAAGGGTATACAATGCAAATATTTACATTGAGTCATAGCTGCATTATTTAGCAGCCTTGCACTAGGAGGTCACCAGTCACAGGTAGACACCAGACAATATGTGGTGAATACCAGATTTTATGACATAAATACCACATAATATGAGGTGAACAATAAATAATATCACCTGGATTCACTTAATTCATAGCTGTGTATTCATCGAGAGTAAACATTGTCAAATTCAAGCAACAGTTTGAGATGCTTGCCTTCCATAATTCTAGCTTTGTTCATAAAATGGATAAAATTTATTGATGTCACTAGATATATGAGGGGTGGTCAATAAATAATAAATGCTATACTACTCCGCAAGTTATTGATCACCCCTCATATACATCCTTGTCTGGGGAAAAATGGCAACCTTGAGTACAAATGATTCTTACAAGTCAAGATACCTCATATCAACAGAAGAGTTAAGTATACACTAAATGTCTATCTGCTTTCATCTTGGGAGCATTTTTATCACTGGTATACCACTTGGCTTAAGAAGGGTTACCACATATATTCAAAATCATATTTTGCTACACTCAGAGAGGAAACCACTGTTTGTGAATAGATATGACTCGTACAATCATAGAAACTCTTTTTAAGGCTGGCCTGGATTAATGAATTTAGACCTGATTTAGTAAAGCATCAGTATGTAGGATTCATTTCACTAGGGTAGCTATTATGTGAACTTAAACAGTGCCATTGTTGTTTTCCGCATGAGTACAATTTTTGTCGATTTTGCTGATGCCTGGTATTTGTGCACATAATACATTTGTAATCAGTGAGCTATCCCAATTTTTCTTCATTGTGAATATTTACAGCTCCATTGTCAAATTACATTTAAGTAATAGCTCACTCCAGCTACATCTATTAAACTTTTGTGTAATACTTTAATGATCCCAGTTTTTAGCCACATTGTGATTTTGCTGCCTCTCATTCAATTTGTATTCAGCTGAAAACTCACCCGACTCCATTGAATAATAATTTAATGATCCCAGGTGTTTGCCTCATTGTGGATTGGCAGCCTCACTTTCATTTTGTATTAAGCTTCATCTATTGTGTGTTGCAGAAAGCCATTGGAATGAGTTGTACCAACAAACTGAGAGCCATTGTATACACGGCCATGGGTGTAAGACAGGTCCCGCTTGCACAGGTAAAATTGTACCTAGGTAGACTTACATTACCTGTGTCATTCACTCTGTTAGTTAAGTTATCTGTAAGTACATACAACAAGGATTTTTCAGAATTTGTGAATGTGTAAGCAAAAGTGCCAAAATGGTAAAGATACATGTGAAACATTTAAATGTAGCAGCTGACTATAAGGAAACAAACATCCAGAATTCCAAATAGTGATCTCATGAACTTTGTGTTAAATCTCGCTGAAAATAAAATACTCTTAACCATCTAATAGTTGCATTCTAATTTCTCAATATAAACACTCTCTCGGTTCCATTTTCAATTGTATTAACTTAACTCATCAAAATATGAAATGTACATGTATAATGTTTGTTATCTAATGCAACAAAAATAAGTAATGTGAAAGTGTTTACATTACAGTATAATTTTTTATGAATGTTTTGTATAAAATGTAATGCAAATATTGCAAGGCAACATGAAATTTTGATTTTAGCCATCATTAGCCATTGCATTATGTATTATTTTATATACTATGTGTATATGTGCTAATATTAATCAAATTTATGTTGTATTCCAGTTGGAAGTAGGTGTTACAGATTACATCTTCTAGTAGGGGGAACAGTTACCATGATGTCGTTACTTGAGACTACTATGGCCAGGCATCAGGATAAGCTCCAACTCAGGTAAGTGCCCATATATCTTTTTAAGGTTTAGAGTTTTTATTTTCAAATGTAATATACATGTCATTGTGTAGACATACAACACTAAAAAGACCTCGTTGATAATATATATCTTAATATCACGGTCAAGCTTGTAGTTGTACAATTGGTCAATACTGGGTCACATGCCATGAAAGATCAAACGATATTCACTGGTCATATTTTCTGAGATGTTGCCTAAGTGTAGTTGGTGTATACGTCTAAGAATCTAGTTTTAATATACTGTTCAATATTCTGCTTTTACTCAAATGTTGCTCTTTTGAGTTAAGTTAAAAAATACTATTTCATTCTCACACAAACTAGTTGTTATTTTAAGTTTAGTTATATTGTTTCATATGTTCATAATTGTTAATTCTCAAACATAGTAGTTTAGTTATGTTGTCTATATCTTTGTAGTAAAATGTTGAAAGTTTGTTATTTGTTTTATTCTAATCCATAGTTATACTAAGTTAGACTATAATTATGTTTAAAGTAAAGCAGAGTGTAATCTACGTGTTGTACGGGTACAGCTGAACGATGGAAAAAAGATTATTGGTATTCGCTACCCAGAGCTACTCATACCGCTAGTGGAGAAGGCGATTGAGGAACAAAAGATACTGGAACAAATGCAAAAACAGCAATATAGGCAAACTGTAAGTCTATAGGTCTTTTCCTAATTCTAGGACTTTCTTTAAGAATAAACAGTTAATTAGTGTGCTGGTGAGACAGGTAAAGGCAGTAGGAAATTTCAATGAACATAATGGGGTTTCTTAAATGATTAAATGCCATAAGAATTACATTTTGCTAATATTATATTAGAATCATGTTTAAGTCATTGAATAGGTGCAATACATCTTTGTTAATATTCCAGGTACTGGCTAATGGGATGGTTGTCCAAATACCTATCCCTGAGACATCTACCTCAGATCAATCTCCTGCAGCCTTCAGGCAGACTGTAGTGGAACCTGTAGCTGATGTTAAACCAAGGTGCCTTAAAAATGCGATCACACCGCCATTGACACTGAAGAACTTCTTCAAATCAACAGGGAAAAAATCAACAAGCTTTAACAAAATCTCTTCAGAGAGCTCTTCAGAGGGAGAGACTCAAAGCAACTCTTCAAATGCGGAGGTTCTGAACTATACAAATAAAGGAGAACAATCTCAATCTGAATCTCCAGGCAAGGAGAATGATACTTGTAACACATTCGACAGTTCTCAAGTGAAGCGCATTACCGATTCCCCTTCATTAGTGACATCCAATAAAAAACGTCAGCAACCGACTCACTCGCAATTGGGAAACCCTACTAAAAGGCCAAAGGTACAGAACAGCATTTTGGCAGCATTTGCCAAACAGACTAGTCAACCCAAGCCAAAGGTACAGAACAGCATTATGGCAGCATTTGCCAAACAGGCAAATCAATCTGACGAAAAAGCCAAGAAACAACTAGAATGTCCTATATGCCAGAAACCATTTGAACTTGGAACTAACAATAAGGTTATGAATGAGCATATAGATAATTGCTTGTTATGAACGAGCATATAGATAATTGCTTGTTATGAATGAGCATATAGATAATTGCTCGTTATGAACAAGCATATAGATATTTGCTTGTTATGACAGAATACATCTTATTGCTGCGTTTAAAAGTTTCTGGATAACACATTAATGGCAATACTGTCATTAAATATATAAGATGCATCATACCAGTGCCATGATATTCATGATAATAACATGTTCATGATAACAGGTAATAGTATCATTATAAGATTCATGATGATAGTCACGAGGGTTAAGTCAGTAAATCTCACACACCCACACTGTCTTTATGAATGGGAACTGGGAACTGTTTGACTGGATATTTTTCAGAAATTGTAATATGATGCTAATAGCCACTTTTATTGCATGTCCACTGATTTATGATTGGAAAATACTGGTTTTCAATTTTTGACATTTTGAGAGTAATAAAATTTTACATGAAAATAGTATTGTGACTCAAGATTTAAAAAATACTATAGCATTGAACGTCTGATGAATAAATCAACAAAGAGCAAAACAGTATGAATTTTAATCTGTAACATATGTACACCACTTTTCATCTAACCAAATATGCTTAAACTTTGAAACACATTTAAGATTTTTTGCTGAAACAATTAATGGACCAAGAAGATTTACTAAAACGTTGTCTCGGAACAATGATATATTTCTATATTTAGAGTCCTGCTCCATTGATTGTTTATTTTAGCAAAACAGCTATATGAAATAATATTGTGATTCCAACTGGATCCATGGATACAGTCAAGTGATGGGTATTGCATTTTTTATACAACTGTTCTACCCATACATTGTTGTTCAGTACAAACTATAATATGTAGATGTAGGTGGGTATGTTATCTTGATATATATCATGTATATGCACATAGTGTTTTTAAAAGCTTGTATCTTTTTATCAGGTTCAGCTCATTTTAATTGTACAATGATGCAGTAAACTACCCGACTGTCTGATTTTACATAATAAAGTGCAATGCATATAATGAAAAAAAACAACACTTGCAATTTTAGATTATTTTTATTATGTAAATATTAATTACATACAGTAGTGAATCCTAAGTAATATCCAAAGTCAGTCCAATCTGAGGGTAATATATGTTACAAAACAACCAGTAAATCGAATGAGCCATGCTTAATACATCTGAAATGGAACTTTGAAACTTCAAACACTCTATATGATAGTGATTAAAAAATTAAAATGCTAACTGAAAAGCAAAAAAACAATGTTTCATGTTGAAAACTACTGTTAACTGGTGACGGATCACAACTGCCCAAATACTGTACATTTAGTTCAAACATGTCGATAGAAAGGTTAAGTTGACGCCGTCAAGTCGAATGGGTATTTAGGCCGTACAGCAGTAATTTTTGTATATGCACGCTCAACATGTTATAAGTTTTCGTGTCGATTTTATGTGCAAGCTTAATCTCCCCGATGATTTACTTATTTACGTCTAAACTCACAGTTAAACTGCATAAGTATTATTTAAAACATTTATTGTACAATTTATATATATTTTAATTGGTTGCTAAACATAACATTAAAACACGAAAAATAATTCATACAATGTACAATTTAACATATTTACAAATTTTAAATAATAATTATATCTGTCAATGTATTTCAATGTTTTGCGGCGCGTGTGCTGATGCAAGTGTTGCAAACACACGGGGAAATTGGATCATTTCAATGAAAACATCCTAAACTTCCAAAAATATCAATTCAACAATCCAACTCAATTTATTTCATTTAACATTTCTATTTATTATACATTACATGAGTAAGACACCCATGGGGTGTATATATCTCAGTTTACTGAATGCTATTCAACCGAAAATGAGTTAGATATACAGAATAACAGAAAGGCTATGGGATTTTTATCAATGCTTCTTGAACGCCCTATGTACGCATATTTGCACCAATATTCACCATTCTCCTCTAAAGTCCAACAGATACTTTGTCAAACACCTTACATTTAACCTAATTCAATGTATATCGTTTTTTTAACTACTCGTATGTTTTGTAATATCTTTCGACTTAACCAAGTTGACAGGGATATATTAAGACGAACGTGTAACAAGAAATTCTAAGAATATACGCACCAAAGATGCAGTCATCATATTTAACAAATACTGGATGATCACGAGCTGGATATGGCAGAATACCTACTCGAGAAAAAATATTGGGCGAGGCGGCAGCCGAGCCCAATATTTTTTCGACAATAGGTATTCTGGCCATATCCAGCTCCTGATCATCCAGTATTTGTTTTATTATGCACCTCCCAATCAAAGTTAAGTGGAGTACTTACTGGAGTACAGGCTTAAACTGTCGTTTAGTTGACATTATTTTGACATTTATTTATTTTTTCTTTCAAAACTCAGGCGACTTCCGGCCAGTTTATTCGCTACACTGGACGAAAATATTTGCCCCAGGAATTTGATTTTTATTTATTCGAGACGTTCTTGCAGAATTATATGTAACTTTTGAATGATAAGGGTAATTGTGATTGATTAAGTGCATTTTTTCTTCTATTTTCCGCCAGTTTCAGATGTAAGCTTTAAGTAGTACTCCAGTTATTAAGAAATAAAACTCTGAAGTGGGAATGTTGCAAAAACATTGAAAAAAATATCCGACCCTTTTTGGGTCAGATATTAAAAAAATATCCGGCAGTTTTCAGAAAAGAGCAGAGTATTGCCAAATTACAAGCAACTAAGAACCAATCAGATTTGAGTGTTTTAATGAGGTGCATAATAAAAAATAATGCAGCACTTGCACCTTTGTTCATCATAGGAAATATCGAATCGTAGTCGTAACTATGGAAAATACATCTACGACGGCGAGAATTTTAAGTAGCGGAATAATTCCTGTGTTCTTTAACATTAATTTGGTGATTCGCCAATTCCGTTCAAAACTTCCAAGTACTGTATCTACTCCATGTTCCATATTTTGATGGCAATTTACACGGCATGCTCATAACGTATCTTTATTTTAGATATTTTTTATAACTGGTGTATATCGAATTACGTCCATTTCGTTACATTGATAATTTTCACTCATAGAATACATAATAAAAAATATATGTCTTAATTTTGTGGGTAAACAATAAGAGTCTTCAGTATGGCCATCACCACGTGACAGCTCTCTCAGATTATACTCAGAGACCGGCCACATGATAATACTATATCAGGTCGTCGCACCAGGCCTTTCACGCGTTTCAATCAGACTTCTCTCATATCTACGGTGGAGGGCTCTCACATTGTGACTGCTGGGCTCTTATGAAGTTATCGTACTGTTGTTTCCAATCAACGATGTACTGTGTTCTCCATTCCGAAAATTCCAACTTCCAGCTCTTTTCTTCTTCAGTAATGTTCGCTGAAAGGGTAAAAATGTTATAAGGCAAGGGTTGATTAGCTGGGTATATGCATAATTTGGTGATAGTTCATTATAGTAACCCCATTAAGCCATTCAAATTAACGAATGTATCAACATTAAATGCTGAACATTTAGAATTCATTGTTTCTCTAGTTTTTGATATCCATTATCCATTACATTTTTCTTATAGAGAATGGCTGGTTGAAGAATGGTACGTTGTATTACGGTATAATGAGGAATGGCTTGACAGGTTATTGTATTATATCAATGGTTTCTGATTTTATTGTTTAACTTTTCTGAAGTGATGTAAATTGAAATGAATATATTTGATCTAACTTTCATTCACAAAAACGTCTTATAATTACTACCCTGAAAGCGAGTTCAAAGCAGGTTTTCCGATAAAAAAGCCATACACTTAACGGGGTAAATTGGTAATAAGCAAATATACTCTGGGAAATCCTCTAAATGGATGCTCGAGAGCAAATTATATATTGTATAACTATACAAAATGAACAGTTGAAGTAATCACTCTTTGCATTTCAAAGCAATACAATCCTTAAAAGCAGCAAAAATCATAATTGGTTAAAAACATTGCTTCGAACACTGCATCTTAAGGTATTCATGATCAACGTTGGCACACACAACGGAGTGTTAAGAAAATTAAGAAAATTAGTGAAGCGGCATTTTAAAGGGTACTAGTAATTGGTTATCTTGAATAAATTAAAGTGTATTAATATAATAAAGTAGATCAGTAACAATTAAACACACACTGTTAGATAATCGTGCAATAAATAATCAAGCATTAGTGTATTACCTGTTAGAGTCCAAAGCTGATCAAGCTGATGACGTCATAGTAGGAAATCGTCATGCGTCGCAAGGCTACTCAGTGTTACAGCAAGGTCAGGTCGGAAAAAACGGGTGACGTGCGGGTCCCATGCTCATATTCTCACTGCTCTATATTTCCATTGACTCTATATACTAAATGAAACCAATGCTGTCTATCTATAGAACACTTCTATCCAATTTATCCAAGCACACGGATCGATGTTATAACACTACGATCTAAGTAAAGATGGCGACCTGATTCAGTACTGTTGGTTATGTGGTAACTGAAGGTGTAGATAGGGTTTAACCAGGGGGTTTAAACTATGTGGTTTAACTATAGATGGCAAGTTTGTAGCTCGTAAATCTCGCAAGAAAAACATTGCGAATATTTAGTCAAACGCTGATGGGGGCAGGTTCAAACTGGAACACGTTTACTTTTACACAATGATGACAATTATTTCATATATTTAGGAGGAATTGGGTTATTTCGTTTTTAAAACCCACCACTGAGGGGTGTGTCGAGAGAAATTGATGGGGCGTCTTAAAAGAGTATAACACACTCTATGATGCTGGAGGTTTACGCCTTTCAAGTGACCATTTCTAAATGATTTCTACGAGACACCATTAAGCAAACTACAGTAAACATAGCAGATATGGGAGTGAATGATCCGGACAACAACGGTGAAGCAGAAATCACATCATACGCAAGGGTAAAAAGCATTGTGGTCCACATTATGGAGGAACGTCGCAAACTGGAAGAAGGCGAAACTTAGGGTACTGATGAAATAGTTGAACTTACCAGTACTCTGAATATGAACGTATATTCCAAGATTATATTCCAATCTGCATCAAATTTTGAAGCGAAGAATGGCTTAAGTTCAACACCATTCCAAGTATTACATGTGCTCCACAATGACAAAAACGACAACAGACTCCCTATTTTATCTGAATGACTTGGCCTAATTGTGATTATTTTGTTTCTGAGCTTTAGGGTGGGGAGGGGCGTGAACAAGTGTGTCTTTAAACGTTATATAATTATTTGGGGTGTTTGGATTCGTTTTCTCGTGACCGTTTGAACGGTTTAAGGTTTCTCATTTAAAACTTTTGTATTTGTAAAACTATGTGGTATTTTTCCCGTTGGTCTATGTGCTAACCGTATTTGGCTTTCCTTTAAACATAGTTAGTTGGGTATTGGTTGGGTAAGTAGGTTGGTATTAAGTGCAAGGAACGACGAAGTTGTATACCGCCAGTACTCTTTATAAGTCATATTTCTTACTTTTTACTCTTGTAACTAACTATTAATATTATACGTTCCCCTATTATCTTACGCTATTAAAAATGCCCACCCCCTCCCTTTTGGGAGCTCAAATCCCCACTGAACTACATGGACAACTGGTTGAGTTTTAAAGTAGACACGTGATAAAGATGCAATTTGAGTGAGAAAATGCAGTTTTCAGCAATAACAATAAAGAGGCCTCAATCTTAGTCGCACGCTCTACCGCTTGGTCACCAAAGCTTAAACTAGGATAGGCGTATTGTAGAGACCTCATATTCCATTGTGGTTTACTACATTACCTGTAGCGGCAACTAGCTGAGGTAGATATTCTCTCCAGAACGCACATTCCTTAAGCCGCGGTCCTCTCCCCAACGCCAGTGTTTTGTCAGTCTCGTGTACGAACTTAGCATTCAATTCTATGATCTCTTTGCCTTCCTTAGTGTGTACTGGCCACTCTTGGAGATTGTATCCATCAGGTGTCTGGTTGGGATCTCTGCAAACAGGCGAATAGAGCATTTAATATACTAGTATATATATGTAATGGGAGGTTTTGGATGCAGGAGGATCTCCACCCGTGTAGCTCAGCGGTAGCGCAGGTACCTCTTACGCAATAGGTCCCGGATTCGATCCCCGGTTCAGGCAAGACTAAATTTGCTTGTTTGCGTGAAGTACTTCAGGGTGTTTGACTGAGTGGTCCGCAACTCGTACAAAAGGCTGTGGTGTGTACTTGTATGTCTATGTATAAGTGCACATAAAAGAACACAGGGCTCCTTCAAGGAGGGGTTTCTGGGTCTATCTTCCATGTTAATTACGTAAATTACGACCGTATATATACGGGACATACCCAAGAGGTATTGCTCACCTTCATTGGTGGTAAACAAAAAAAAAAAAATACAATACACAGGCCCAGGAAGAAGATTCAACCCCCCCCCCCTCAGTCACTTTATAATGTATTTTTCTAAGTAATACATAGTGAGTGTGGGGATAAACTCTTGTTCCCGTGTCTGTGATTTCTGCAAACAAGCGGAAAGAGGAATCGATATAGAAAGGTTATGTACTGGGGGTTTCGGATACAGGGTTTATCCTAGCTGATCGTACATTACTTCCTTTACTGGTCACTCTTGACGATGCTGCCATCTAGTGTCTCGTTTTGGCCCATACACAGATACAAAGCAAACAGAACGTTTTTTATACAGAATAAGACTAAAGTACAGGAAGAATTTGGATATAGAGTATCAAAAACCTGTTCATTCGTTTCAATCAGTACGATCAATCCTAAAATTAAAAAAAACAAGTTTGGGTCGTGCACAAGATTGTTCTTGGTATATGGATCATTTTATATCGAAATTAGACCTTACACAACTGATATATCATATGGTATTAAACGCTCTTTGAGATTAAAACCATCAAGTAAGTATTCCAATCAACCACATATAGGCTACACATAAGCATAAAAGTAGAACCAGTCATGGTGGAACAAACCCCTAACATCCCAATATTTTATGAGTTAAAGTCTGAACTCTGATACACGATTGGAATATTGTCCCCGTTTCATTCATTCTCAAAAGCGTTTTTGATGCAATGGTTCGAATAGTGATTAGCTAAATGTGCTTTACTTCTAAGGATTGACCTAATCTTATTATTTGGAATACCCATATTTTGTACACTTTAATGGTACATACCCATATTTTGTACACTTTAATGGTACATATCCATATTTAGTACACTTTAATGGTACATACCCATATTTGGCAAAGTTGGTCCAGTAATTCATCACCTTTTTACTGAACTCCACTTCTAATCGTGTGTAGTTGTAGCCCTGCCTTAGGGGTTCCCCAAACACAAAGTTGATCTCATCGGCGTGCATTACTCCGATCCAGATTGGCCAGGGTTGCAAACTGGATCGATGGCTGTAGTAATACGAATATACATTCTCCCCAAAGTTGGCGTATGCCTGAGCAAATTCATTCACTTGACATAAAAAGTGATAATCCCCCACACAGTTATCTATTGCCCTGAAGTTTAAGTATTTATCATCAGGATTCTCCCAAGGTGTATATTGATGAATTATGGCATCCAGCCCAAATGTGTTCAATTGGTGTGGGTACTGTGGGTAAAAATTGTTTACCCGTTGCATCGCCTCTATAAAAAATTCTCTATTAACGAGTTCATCTGCCTTAGTTTCCAAATCAATACGATCACTTAGGTCATACATTAAGAAATAAGATCCTTCGTTTTTGTTACTTCCAATTAAAATGGGGCACTTTTTAAAGTTATGTCGTTTAAGACTCTGACGTGGGTCTTCAACGAGAAATACGCCATCTATTACTGGCACGAACGCAAACTGCATTGTTCCTCCAGTTGCGTAGTATTCGTTGTTACTCAGGTCAAAACTTTTAGTATTTCGAAGACAAGTGAACACACCGAGTTCGTCTAACTTTTTGGTCTCCTGACGCTCCGCACAACGTAGTCGCTTGGCAACTCTAAATGCTCTTGTTTTTGCCTCAGCAACTGTGATCGTTGCCCATTTGGTATTTGCTACCCCGCTCTGGAGTATGGCTCTGTTGAATTTGTTTCGACTAAGAGGTGATAACAGATGCATGCTTACGCTAACCGACCCCGCGCTCTCACCTAACAACGTTACGTTATTTGGATTCCCACCAAAGGATCGAATATTTTTTCGTACCCATTCCAACGCCATAAGTTGATCAAACATTCCTGCATTTCCTGGTGCTTCGGCAATACCCAATGATAAATATCCCAGTATTCCAACCCTATAGTTCATAGCAACAACTATGACGTCATTATACGCGGCAAATATAGTCGGATCATAAATGTCCAATGTGATTGACCCGCTGTAGAAAGCGCCTCCATATATCCACACAACTACTGCGGAGTGTCTTGCTATATTTTTTGGCACATAGACATTTAGGTACAAACAGTCTTCACTTATTGGAGTGTTGGCGTTCCACATCGTTGAACCTGAGAAGTTACCAAACGTGTCGTCTTTTAGTTGAACACATGTATTTGGCTGTTGGGTAGCATCCCTGATACCTTGCCATCTGTCCATGGGCTCTGGATGACGGAATCTAAGATCACCTAGAGGAGGTTTTGCATAGGGAATTCCGAGAAAAGTGTCTACACGTTTATCCATATGACGTAAATGGACACGTGTTCCTCTGACCTTTCCCTTGTCAGTGTTTTTAACAAGATCATCACGGTTTCTAGCCGCCGAAGCGAGGATTATGAGGTGTAAGAATAGAAATGCTATAAACTGTCGCCATAGTAACTGCCAAAATGGCGGTATATCTGTTCTTACACGGAATGTCATCCTGTCGTTCTTGTCATTCCTGAAAATACATACATAGAACATGTTATTTTCTTTAGGCAGACGCTGTCAACTTTATTTATGAAAATAAAAGGCTTATTAACTGATTAACAAATTCAAATTATATTATTATATGAAATTAATTATGTTATATAGATGGTTTGTTTTACAGAAAGAATACATAAACACTCGCAAATTTCAAATGTAGATTATATATTACGTAATAGTATCAAAATAGTAAAAAGTTGAATTTTGAAATTTAATTTTTCTATCACATATTATAAACATCTTCCATGTAAATAGATACAAGTGGCAACGCCAGCAAAAACATAATAAGACAAACATCAACACCAACGTGAATTAATTCCCTAATCCAAGCCACCAATGTAAACAACGCCTGCATATGTGTATCCAGTTAAATTACCTTAATATATACTCAAAATATAAATGAACAATCCTAAAATACCATCCGAACATTTACACTTCGCTACGCGTATCACTTATCAAATTAATAAAGAAGAAATGCATGTGTATCAAGAATCCCACGAATAGTATAATATCTTACTTTGGTTAACTCGAAATATTCTATTCACATCCGTTTATGCCATTTCCCATCATAAATATTTAATGTCTGTTTCAATCTGTGCTTTATAATGATAACTGTTCAGTGTAGAATCTCTGTTTGTTTTTAATGTCATCTTACAGGCGAATTGATAGTTATAAAATTAAGTAGTTGTGCTGAACTTTGACTTTAAATGCCTCTGGTCCAAATACTTTTAAGTAAATAAATGATTATGCCCTTTAATGACATTTTCAAGATGAAATTAAAGATGAAAATGCATGCAACATAAGACCATTAATCTATGTGTATTTAAATAAATGGATATATATTTGGATAATGTGCGTGTATGTTAATGGATGGCCATAGCAAAGTACTTTATACGGTATACACACATCTTAAATTCTTAAGAAATTGATTGTGTCGAATTATAAATATATACATAAACTGATAAATGATTTTTTTTCTATTTCTAAATGTACGCTGTGGTATTCGAATCGATAAGTAGATTTACTGGAGAAAGTTGTATAGGGATTGACTCTAACTTTAGGCTCAGTTATCAATCACATACAATCCTGGTGATTATATAATTAATTATATTACTTTATTTGAATAAAGTTCTTGATTGTACATTAATTGGAAAATCTAGTTCGACAGGTTTTTAAAGCACGAGTTGCATTATTATGTGCCATGTATTATGTGTTACATTTTGACTTAGGCAGTGTGAATAGTAGCTGCCACTATTCCATTCATATTTAAACGAGTTGGCCATAAAAAGTAGATTAAACCGTCAGCCGTCAGATGAATTCGCGAAGCGCTTTGTAATGTATTCACTAGCGCAAGTTACACAGCGATATTTGCGGAGACTAAACAGCTTTAACCATCTATTAATCTCTCATATATTCTGCTGCCAAATACTCCCCTCGTGGGTATGATTAAAGAATAATCGAATTTATCGCTCCTTGTCCTGGGAGAAACCAATGCGTCTATATGGATATCTCTTAGGATTGGAAAACTGTTTGAACAGCGTAATTGATTCTATTTCTTCCCTTGTACAAGCTCTGTAATCGTTCCTAATTTTATCAGTATTTAATTATGTGAATTGCTCATATTTCCGCATTTTTGTTGAGGTGAGATTAGTGAATTATTTCTTGTAGTTAACATTTCGCAAACTGGTGGGTCCATGTTAAAATCATTTAGCTGAAACATATTACCCTAGGCAAGTGATGAACCTAACATGCACTCTTTATATTCAGATCATGTTTAGGTGTTTCCATTCCGAATACGTAGTCGGGAAAACATGAACATATATCTACCTATTTGAAGTATTATACCATCAAATTCCCATAAAGGTCACAGAAGCTATGTTTGGTTTGAGATATTAGCAGTCCAAAAGAATTGGATTTTGAACCAAAATATTCATAGTCGCTAACTATTATTCTAATGGCTAAATGTTGAGTTTGTGACAAAATTGGACGTTGGCGCTGCTAGGACGTTTTCGGCACTACAATAACGCGGAAATGCCAAAAAGCCATAACTATTTGTCATAGGTATTAGATACCTCGAATTCAAACTATTTTTTCCAAATGCCATACATTTGGGCCAAGAGAAGAGGAGGATAACCCGGATTTCATTGATGAACCTCTTTCTTAAGATGAACATAGACTGAAATAGGTCCATCTTTGTATGATGGGTAATTCCTCCTCTTGACCAAGGGTATTGTAAAAGTACACATGTTTTGAACGGCAATATTGAAAATCCCAGCACAATTGAAATATGCTCAATAGTTCGATTGTATTTGGTAGAAATGTCTAATTCAAGTCTCCCAGCAAATGACGAATTGAAGCATTGGCCGCGGTGTCGTGTTCGCCTTGATTACTATTGCTGCTGGATGTTTTATTGCTGTCTTTATATTCAATGAATACTCTTATTCCCAAAACTGGCTCATTCTTATGCTAATTCTTGCAACGTAAAGTTCTGTTTTCTGATCTGAGTGCTCTGTATTTTGGCCTAACTTTAATTGTGGGTTATTTAAAAAACGAGGAACGTGTGGTAATCAACAATGTTCGAATTCATTAAAACGAGACGTTGTCGAGTTCGTAACACACACTGATGAATCACAAGGTATATATTTCACCAACAATTTTTCATTTGTTATTTAATAATAGTCAGTAAACACATGAAGTAAATGGTTGATTTGTTAATGCGATGTAAATTTTTTCTAAATTATAAAACAAGTAAATAAATAAAAATGGTTGAGTAACCTAAAGCAGGACATATACATTTGCATAAATCTAAAAGTGATATAAATAGTAATGCCGATGGGCAAGATGAAGGAAAATAATTTCTATATCACAGGTCTAAAGTATGTTACCCTGCGGGCAGAGTCTAGTTAAACTACAGAAGACGAAGCTCTCTTTTAAGAAGTGAAGTCAAACGAATGCAAAGGGTAAAAGTATGTTCAGTTATTAGGAAATAAACAACCCCAATATGCCAACTGTTGATGTAACTACAAAGAAACAGTGTGTTACATAATCACGGGTTAAAAGCATTCTAGATAAACCATTTCATCTCATATCTTGTCGGTCTCGATCCTCCTAGGTGAAAAACAGATGTGGTGAGTCGCCTAGATATGAATGGTTAAGATAGCAAGAAAACGTATAGAACACTTGAAAACATAAGATTGAAAAAAGCTCATTGGTGTAAGCTAAGTACATCTTATTAAACTGAATGATATTTTGAAAATGTTAATGAGCATTTCATGAAAATTCGCCTAATATTTTAATTCATTATTAGGTCATCCACTCTATTTATATGGCCTTGATTTTGCAATTGCCATGTCACAAAATTGCACCCGGATGTGCCTTATTGAAACGAAATCTCCAGGGACTTGATAATAGGACCTGGGGGTCGTTAAATCAAACGAAGGCAATCAAAGTGTTCAAAAGACAGAAGTTGTAAGTTAACGAAGGCCAGATATCTGAACAATGAAATCCACATGAGCATATAAGTACGTCTTGTATTACTGCAATTGTAATGTTTTATTGTTGTATGTATGTTTGGCCCTAGGGTATCAGTACAAATAAATCCTTTTCATAAAATACATATAGGTTATTTACTGGGAGGGATTGAATATGGGTTTTATTCCGAGGGACAATATGATATTGACCGAAGGGTGATATGATATTGACCGAGGGAGCGCAGCGACCGAGTGTCAATATCATATTTCCCAAGGTCAATATCATATTTTCCAAGGAATGAAACCCATATTCAATCCCGACCAGAAATAACCTATTTATTCCATAATACATTCCTCTAAAATGTCACATTTTGAAAATGCTTTTATCAATTAGCTAAGGTTAAAAATAACAGGAAAACCAAAAATAGGTTAATATTTTCCAATACGATTTTTTTCCCGGGGACAATACTATTTTTTCATGTAATACGCTCCAATACGATTTTCTTCCCGGGGACAATACGATTTTTTCATGGAATACGATTCAATACGATTTTTATTCCTTCATATTTCCCTGGGAAAACAGTAGTATTATGGAATAATTCATTTGATCAATTAAGTGTACATGATTGGATACTATTCTAGTATTCGTGCCGTCTGGTCAAGATCGGGCTCCACTGCTATATTGAACAATGGAAAGCATTGCAATACCCTTGGACCAAGGGTGAGTTCATGCATAGATGGAAAAAACTCCGACTACTACAAAAGGAGGATTGATAAAAACATAGAATTATCTCTTAATAATATAACAATATAATAATTTCAATTTGCATTATCATTTTTATCTTAGTTATACTCGTTGGTTGACGTCATCGTCCTTTTATCTTCATCATTGTACATTGTTTGTTATGCTTGTGCATACGCATGGTGACTAGCCAGGCCCGTATATCGCAAACAAGTTCCCGCTGACATCGCGAGCATTGGGCTCATGTTAGAAGCGGGGCCTCGAGTGATATGATAAAATATAGTTATACTTGAAGAACGTCGTTGCCCTGCAATTGAAATAGCCATTGTACTATGAAATAAAGTTGTACTGAGTTTCACTTTACTAAATGTTTTATAGAAATTTCTATATTTCAATTTTATCATATCTCTCAAGTCTCAAGGCCCCGCTTCTAATATGAGCTCATTGCTCGCGATGTCAGCGGGGCCTGGATAGTCTCCGTGATACGGTCGTGAATTTTGGTGAATTGTGTCGAAAGTATGTTTAAATTATTATTTGGTGACACTGATACCTTGCGCGTGTTTTATATAATACTAGATATAGTATTAGGTTACAGTCTCACCTACATGTATATTCTGGCGTCTCATTAACGATAAACAATACACATTAAAGTCTTCAACTAAAACTAGACTATGCGCGTTTTGCTAGGGTAACGTTATGCTATGGTCTAAGGGAGGATCATAATTGTGTCAAAAATGAATATATCATAGGAGACATCGTATAAAGTTTTGTACTCATGCTTCATACTTGTATAACATTTTCCAATAGTTTGCAATTGACTTTGGCGAGAATGAATTCTACTAGACTTTGGTTCCTTAAAAGAGAGTTTCATCCCCATCCCTCACTCAGAGTTATTTTATCTCATTAATTTCCAGATCCATCTATGGCCTTCAAGGTGTCATAAACATATACCTTATGTTTATACGTCTAAACCTTATGTCTCTGGGATTTGTGAATACATACTCCTCTGCACATACTGACAACCATCACTCCCTACCACCCATGCACCAGATTGCCCGCCTGTGAAGACCCAGATATCACCAGACCATATGTTCAATTTTCTAAAAATTCCATCTGACGTAAATGGAGCATATATTTAATAGAAACAAGCCAAATATATCAAAACGTGTCTATAAATAGAGAAGCAATCCATCCTTACACCAGTCTTATGTAAACTACATCTAAACAATCTGTATGATGGGTGTCTGTTTCCACATTTCAACTTGGAATGAACACCATCTCTAAGATCAGATATTCTCCATCACTATCGCCCGGAACATTTTCCAATTTTCAGCTTTGAATTCAAGACTTGGGTTTTCTTAAACAGCAATCATTATCTTACACCTGAACTGATTAAGCAGTTTCCCTTTTCTGATTTGGGATTGGAATTCTTGTGCAAAAAGTATGTTTCGTTACAATTTAGCCATATTCTAATTTAATATTCTGATTTTTTAGAATTTAGGGTGTTTTTTATACAATCCATTCACATTCATTTGTAAATGCCTTTAATCAGCACTCCGAGCTCCCAAATGACGTTCTAACTGCAGACTACAACGCGTAATTAATTGTGCAACGTATAAGTAGGATAAGATGGTTAAGGGTAATAATTCGGCGGAGACGTGTGTTTGGTTAGACTTGAATTGTGCCCCCCCCCCCCGTTAGTTTTCCGATAGATCCGCCCCTGTGAATACAGAGTCTAGAGGCAAGACTAACCAAACTCAGGTTTTATTTCATATAGGTGTTACGTCATGCTGGGGAAGCTGAGATTACCAGACAGAGAGCGAATATTCACTTATCATTTCGATCCCTCACAGACGGAATGCAAAGCTCAATTTTAGATTCCGAGTGTCAAAAATAATCAAAATTGAATTTTTGATATGTCTAAATTGAGATTCTGTATGCAGATATAGCCACAGCTGAGGTCTGTTGTCTGTTTTTGCTCACAGACATGACATATCTGTGTTGAATTTTTCTCCAGTTGCTTTGTTTTCACGCTTGCTATTTCAGTGGTATATCTATCATATGTTTGTGCCCGATCGAAATAAAAAGAATTATATCAGTTTAATTTGTTAAAGGTATATCGGACGGTCTTAATTAAATAGACCCATGCCTATTGATAAATATTGTGATATAACAGCCTACGTTACCCTTTGCATTCGTTCGACTTCCCTTCTTAAACGATTTTTAGCTAGACTATTAACTATATAACCAAAATGCCTTCACAAATAGTCGCGGTCAGTATTCAAGTAGAGTACCATTTAAAAAGCTAAGCTAATTTGTAAACATAAAAATCTTGTTTTTACTTTGCTTGTCAACAATATCAAATGTGCTTAAAACTTACCGTTACGTATGATACATGTAGAGTACCATTTAAAAAGCTAAGCTAATTTGTAAAGATAAAAGTCTTGTTTAAACTTTGCTTGTCAACATTATCAAATGTGCTTAAAACTTACCGTTACGTATGATATGTGCTGGATCAAGGAATCAAAGAATTATAACTAATTTAAACAGAATAGACAAAGCCGATCATCTAGTTAAACTATTATCGCATAACTCCTGCACAACAACTTTCTCCAAGATCAATTGAGCTCTCAAGAGCAGCACAAATAAGTGAATCGGTAAACAAACATATAATAGAGAGGCTTGATGATTTGTAAACACGCTAGTCGTAACGTGAAGAGCTCGCCTCTTAAGCAATCTTATAACACCTAACGTAATCTTAATAGATGATTAATAGAGTCTGATAATCATTATGACAGTATATACTTCTGAATGATATGTGAATTAAACGAACAAACATTAAGACTTAAGAGATAATGATACGGGAGGTTTTGAATTTTTACTGTTAATGATACTAGTAAAGCTTACGATTGGAAAGGTCCTTGAGATCAACGATTTTCCTTATATTGAAATAGTGCCCTATTTTAGACATGTGATGTAGAATTTTCTACAAATGCTTGAGTTTACATACTCGTTTCCCAGTTTGATTTTCAATCACGAAAACATATACCTTGGAAATCCAAGATGCGAGCTGGAACGAGTTCTATGTTGTACCATATCATCCTTGGTCTAGTGTATTTCAATGCTTTCTATAAAGCTGTTTTAACAGTGAAGCATGACCTTGAAGACTGGTAGCACATTTTCAAATTCCGTTCTGCCTACCGATTTTCCCTAAATTATGAAAGGTGTCAAACTACTTTTACTTTTAATTACCGCAAAACATTTATTTTTGGATTTTCGCACGTGTAGGTGTTACGATTCTAGAGGAATGTGTGAAATGTCACACGCGAAGCATTGTTAAGAGTAATAACAGCTAGATGTGTCACCATGAGCGGGGGAGTTAGACGTCACATCTGGATGACACCTTTACGGCATAACATACCTAGATAGATAATAGTGAGGTTAAGCGTATGCATATTTATCACTTATACGTATCACACAGTTAGCTCTTCCTGGTTTCCTTGAAACACATACCATGAGAAAAATTCAAAGGTAGTCTTACAATACCCGATGCTTTTTTCTGAAATATGAAAAATATGAAGTTCAGGCATTTCCATACGATTCAAATTAGTACAACATAATGGGTGTACTTTATTTCTCGCGGATTCCATTCTTTTTACTATATGTTGCATTTGAAAATGTTTGCCGTGATTTTTGTGTTAAGGGTTGCATTCCGGTATAGTTATTTAAAGAATTATTGAGCTTTATTTGTCAGTTCGTGTTTTAGCGCATATTAACACCGACGCAACAAACACTCCTGTCTGTCAAAAATGCATTACGTTCAATCTTGTAAACCTGGTTTTAGATTTGCGTTATATACCAATTTGCAATACTGGCTTATTCAGTTCAGTTTCGGAGCAATTTCATTAATTTTAACAATTTTAGCAATTTTTGAATCTTTTGTAACTTCCAATATAATGTCATTCCTTTTTAAGTTGGATATTCCAATATTTGAGGATAAAATTCATCTCAACTATCAAGGGGTCATCATTAGGCCCTAATGTATACTTAAAATGCCTATTGTTATCTTACTATGACGTCATGATTGCTATTGATTCGAGAGTCGTGATTTTAAGAACGCTCCTCACATGCCTGATTATAGACACCCGCCGAATAAGGGTACTGCGTTTTATCCAAGATGATTGCATTTAAATATTGTAGTGATGAACAATTTATAAACTCCTAACTAATGCTCAAAGAGATGTTCTGTGTTTCGTTTACAGCTTATGTCAGTTTTATCGCCAATATCACTTCAAATTACGTCGGATTAAATTAACTGCTATGAGGCTTTTACGATTACATACTTACAAATTGTGGTAAAGTACTGAAGTATCTTTGACTGGTGCGCTAGTTTGATATAAGGCATTCGTGTTCCTGCACCAATGAGCAAAATTACATCAAAATCATCATAAATATAGAGAAATATAGAGCGGACTCAACAGGTGAACATTTGCAGAGTGAAGTAATTAAAACTAGCTTTTGTGTCTCAGGGTTGCGTTTAATGTATTCGATTTTTCTAACGCGATCATAGATCAAATGTGTAAGTTTTTTGGAAGAGCATAGAGTCCTTATAGTATGATCTATCGCTAATATCGCAACGACCTCTTCTAAACCAAATGTAGAGTCTTATTTGAAACACCTGACGCAATGCATTCACTTGTTCGGATGGATTACTTCGTTTTTATTTGGACCATTATCATCGTCGTTTATAAGTATATTAGATTCCCAAAAGAAAACATGAAGAGTTTCATCCTGTAATTTGTATTTTCATGTTATCACTTTTAAAGGAGAATTGCATACCTTTGGTACATTAATTCTCGCTCTCTTTCCTTGGCAATGTAATGATAGTATATATATATTAAAGAAACCCAACCTCAATATGCTAAATTGCGTCCATTTTCGCAACGTTCTCGTGAATTGCATCGGAGACCAACGTGAACAGTGAAAAGCAGCACTTCATCTTAAATGTACAGTGGCTAGTATTTTTTGAGTTAAGACCAGCGTGATAAAGCAACATAATTTGTTAACCATTCATCCAGGGGAGACGATCATGGTATGAGAGAACTCTTAACAAAAATGTTAAATGTTTCCAGAACCTTTTGATGTTAGTGTGTACTTGGTTAACGCTCTAACAGACGTATTATTGCCTAGCCTTTAGAAAAAATCTCGTTGTGGTCATGTTTTGAAATGCGAAATAACTTTTACACACTGGAATCGGCGAGGAATGAAATAAACAAGCATGTATTCGACACTCTAAATTGCGCAGAGATATCAGAAACCCGAGCGCATAAAGTAAGCCTTAAGACGTCAAATGCCCGGATGTGAATGTAACGAACGGGATGATTATAAACTTGTGAGAATAATGGATTCTGCACTGTATTATTTAACAATTAGGGGGCTACAATATACGGGATGAAACAAAACTTCATTTTTCTTTGAGACTTTCTGGCATGTTTAAAAAATTAGTGAGAAAAAAATCGTAATTGTATACACTGATGAAATGTAGCTGTATATACAATTTCACTTTGCCCATTAACGTTTTAAAGTAAGTTATACATTTTAATGATTTCTCCAAATAATCATACAGAAATATCAAACAAACGCTTGCCACCAAATGATCATACATTCGCTCAAAATTACGAGAAATAACAGATCGCACCTGTTACGCGGTTTACAATACCCAATAGCACAAGAAAGTTTCTTCCACATAAAGAACCTGTCTTAGTAAGGATCCGGAATTCGTCATCATAAACAACGACACCTCTTCTCAGTCATGTTATTGTTAATGCGATTTAGTGATCAAAAAGAGCTACGACTTTATTTTAACTACATCATTATTCAAGATTATTTTTTCTAATTGGGTCATTCAGCCGGTGGTGGTTATATCACCCCGATATCACCCGTGCCTATGTTAATATCTCATAATAATTTGTATTGCAAATAAAAACAATAAACCTATTAATTAAAAAAATATGGCGGTGACACTAGATCGAATATTTCTCGTAAAACAAAAATATGTGATAAGTATCAGAATAGCCGAGATGGAAGAATCTTTTAGGTTAAATGATACACCGTGTGTGTTTTTATTGTTCAGGCCTAACGGATTTCTTAGTCTAATATTTAGCATTCTTTGATTCACACTCAGCAAAAAATCAGAGATATGTTCCTAATTACATTACTAGTTCGTTAAACTGTTTGTCGATCACATTCCTTAACCAATAGAAAACTTATACCATCGATTGTAAGACAATACATGTATATTGATTGTGTGTAGCATATTTACAAACCCTTTCCCCAAAAGTGAGGTATTTACTGACCCCCCCTCCCGCCCCCTGAGGAGCCTCCCCTTTGGACTACATATACAGGGTGTTCATATTTTAAATATTCTTTGTCATAATTAAAACATTATCCGGATTTTCTAACGTGTCTAATGTCTGGCTCTATGTCTATGGCCTTTGAGACAAATTTTTCTATACCAACAGAAATAATGATAACTAGGGGTTATTGCCCCCCTCCACCCTTGGGGATTCTATGGAGACCTTTTCAGCCCCGATTGAGAACCATATTCTTGGGGTAAGGGCCAGGCTACACTGAAACAGTAAAAACAGGTTAGCCAACTGTGACAAGTGCTTATTATGAAATCACGGAGTTTTTTTTAATTAATCGACGCTGCTGAAGTGCTCTAGCTACAGTGTTACAAATTGATTGATTACAAAACATCAATTTCTGTGATATTACAAAAACACTTATTAGGTTATTTCTTTGTGTTTACAAATGTTATGAACGAGTATTGTAAGAAACATCAATTACAGATATATTTCAAACACACACTTATATTTTCTTGAGCTTGTTAACTTCTCGAGATGTTTTCCACCAATGTTTACATATTGGCAGAAAACAAAATAGACACTTGGAACTTGGACGTCCAATGGAAACAACCATAGATTACCCTGAGCCATATCCAGTCGGAAAAGTAACAACATTCTGTGATGATAACAAATGATTTTACCGTATTATTGTTATTACATATAAGTGGTTTTTAATCCGAGTGGTTAATTTGCCAAATGGTCAAATGCTATTATGTTTCCTCATGACAAGAAACTCGCCATTGGATAACATTATGAAGATAATATTTCCGACATTTAATTTTCCGAACATGGCAAATTAAAAATTAGGCAATGGGGAAATAAAATGATTGGGAAACACTTAGTAATTTGACTGTTTTGATGCTGATTCGATCTTAAGTATCTCACATGGAGATTTTAAAGTTTAAGAAAATAATAATCAATCTGACTTCAAAAATACGAATTGAGCTCTTGCTATGAGTCAATAGAATACAAATAAAACAAGGTATTAATATGCAAAATGTCACGACCTGCTATTTGTTACAGACACCGGACGCCAGACGTCAATCAATCGCCGTCAAAAAAATGGTGACATATGTCGCCTCCGTTTTGGTGGTGACAAAATGACAGAATCGGGATTGAAAATACTGTATCAGATTGCACGAGAAGTAACACTGCCAAAACAAATACAAGTAAAAATTTAAAACAAGCCGACAATTCCAGATGGTATCAAACTTTGCTTCAATATGAGAAGTTTTGAAAGTTGAATAAGTTATCGGAAAAAAGAATACATACACTTGATTTGCGTTTGCAGGGAAATTAAAGAAATTCCAATGGAATTTTTAACGTCATTCGATACATTTGGGGAATGAATTGTTATTGTAGGGTACAGGGGTGAAGAATGTAAATCACGATAAATTAAATGTTTTTCAAATTAAAACATTAATTTCTAAGAGTTTATCGCAGTTGATAAACCTTATCTTAACTACTAAGGTAGACCGAATAGAAATTGCAATTTCGAACCATTTGAAATTTTGCATATAACATTAAATCCCAAAGAGGAAGAGGAAAACGAAATACAGCAACAAAAAGAGAGCATAGCCACTCACAGGGAAAAGAACCCCGCGGTATCATCAACCTATGGTCTTCATAGCAGCTTTCTGTTCATTCAATGAAAACATTACTTAACAACCCACCCCCACCCACCTAACGAGATGCGCAAGTACGTCCAAAATACGCACCATTTGTAACACCTTTGGCAGCTCCTTATAGCTAAGATCGTCGTGGTGAATTAGAAACAATGTACTTCAGTCTAAATCGAATTCCTTGATCTGTTCAAGGGCTCACCATTCTCCACCCACATATACACTTGTTTCAAACTATTCACACGTATTGATTAAATATCTTTTAAACACTACAAATCTTAAAATTAATACTTTTCACATGCCACTTATCAATAAACTACTCAACGATTTTAATAGAGCTGTGCTATAATTAGATTTAAATATCAATTATTTAATGTTAACGTCTATTAGACAAGTGCATGTACGTAATATCAGTCATTATCCTACACTGGCACAAAACATTATCAATTTAAACGTATCTAAAGTTGAGTATACAATTAACTACCTTTATTATAAACCGTTATCATTTATATAGCTTCGATTAAAAATTTAATAAACTATCAACTTTATAGTTTACTCACCATCCCCTAAATGTATTAATCCATTATCAGCGTGTATTTGTTAATATATATTAAGATGTAGGAATCATATCTTGTAGTGATTCTCTTCAGATCTTGATACTATCCGTCTGCGTGTATTTATCCGAATGAAAGGTAAGGTATAATGGCATACAGCTGAGTAAGTCTAAGTGCAGTTCAACTCTTCGTTTTGAATAATAATTCCCCCTAACACTAAAAGAGAATAGATACATGCGCTTGTCTAGCAAAGTTCACTGTTTTGAAATCTCGGGATTTATTGCTGTGAGCTCGGACGAACACCTGTTCAGGCGAATTACTGCTATGACGTCATCTGGAACTATTTACAAAGCCCGGGCTAAGATCAGGGATATTTATTTAGCTATTTTCGTAGTTTAATCACACGAGTAAATCCGAATTTTCATGTTTCATTAGAAAATGCTGTAAACTTGCAACTGTTGGTGGCTGAAGTGTTTTACTGCGAAGTTATCTGTTATTTCAGATGCAACCAACAAATGTTGTAGCATGTAACTTGTATTTACTATTTAGTATCCGTGCAGCCCCCACAGCTCCAGAGGCGCATGCCTTTCGCACGCTAAGCATCGGTTGAGATGATCCACATGTATTTTTGTTTCAGTATTTATGGAAAATATATTTACAATGTACGTAAATTAAGTATACAATGGAATGATCGGACTATTTCACCATTTTATTTAAAATCAATTACTTTTCGTAAAGTTGAAAAATAAATCTTTAGAATAGTACATGGCTTATGGCTGAAATATATACAGAAAAACACAATTTTAATAGACTCTGAGATATCCCGGGCAAACTATCATTCATTTGTTTATATCGGATTCCCCTACGAAGAATAACTAAGTTTACTTTTTTCTTTGGAGACTACCCAACTATATGTTCTCAGATACTGCGTTTCACACTGTTGTTATTCAAACGTGCAAAACGAATTTGAAGCACGTGACGTTACTTAAATATACAAAAACACTTTCCTTGTTTATCCTAATACCTGACACATTCTGTAGAACTGGCATTTGTATGAAATTAGAACGCTACTTTATTTGCCATATATCTGTTTATACTTAACTTATTGCAAATGTTTTTTCTAATAATTTTATCAGTTTTAGGTTGCTAACGTGAAGAAAGATGTTTTGGAATAACAAACTTAGCGGCCAAGTCAACCTTTTCACGGTGCTTAAGATAACAAAGATAGCCACGTGGATCTCACTATAAGCAGTCGAACCAGCACTCTGTAAGATGAAAGATAACCCACATTACGATTAACATGTATATCCTTCATTTTGCCGAATACAAGTTTCAAAAAGATTAATGAAACATCACAAGACATGGGCGTAGCCAGCTTTCAGTCAGGGAGGTGCGATCGCCAAAGAATTTTCGGTTTCATGGTTTTATTTTTATTGGTTATGAGGATTATCTGCGATCGCACCCTTCGCACCCCCTCCCCTGGCTACGCCTATGCAAGATATTTATGGATAGGTTGATGCCCCTCATAGGGGAACATGGGGCAAAACGGCCCTCTGGGGCAAAGTGGCCCATCGAAATATCTTTTGAACTATAAAAAGATGGTTCTTCAAAAGTCACAAAATCGAATTTTGAAATATCTGCCACCTTCTCGACCGTCCATTTTTAACCAAGCAGCGTCTCGCTTTACGTAAGAGGTAATTCTACTTTTCACCCTCTTTTTTGGAAATTACCCCTCTCACGAGAATCTCTAAAAAATCCGGCAACAATAGAATATCGTTTTGATTTAACATTTTACATAGAGTGTGCACATTTATTCTTTATTTGTAAAAATTTCGAGCTTCAAATATAAGGCAAATTAAAATGACGTCTATTTGAAAATTCACATGTCTTTGGGGCAAAACGGCCCACACATGTTATAACATACAAAAATCTTATTGTGCAAGAACAATTGGTTTTCAAATGTAACAATTTTTACATCTGGCTTGTGCCTTATTTCCTTCCGACACATATCGAATGACTAGAATTATGGTAGGGGTTAAGAATACTTTATCTGTCAAAGGTTTGAACGTCTGAGATAAGATGTTTGTGGACGAGTCTTGTAATTGATTAATTTTGGTTTCAAAACCCATGTAACAGAGGGTGGGCCGTTTTGCCCCACCCATGGGCCGTTTTGCCCCACTCTCGACAATATTTTTGACCATTGAAAAATCACAGAAGATAGTCCTAGGAAAGTATAAAACACTCGAAAAATGTAAACCACAAACCATTAATAAAGTGGAACATCAAAGTGCGCGATGATTGACAGATACGAAAATACCCCGTACAGAACAACTTAAAATTAAATTTTTTGGGCCGCTTTGCCCCATGTTCCCTTACATGCCATAGTCCAGAGTTCCAATAGTTTATTTGATTCGATATATTGACGCTGCATTATATTTTTTTATTCTAAATTTGCCTCGAGTATCAAATTAGCCACCTCTATTTTCAGACTCTGGCTACGCTCCTGCAATCTAACAATATATTGGTATCTAAAATTAAACCAATCCAGGCTAATCTCACTTTTAAAATCCAACGCAGCCAGATGTCCTATTGTAACCGTTCCTTTGTTTTCACATGTTCATAAGATTGAAAGTCAAAATCACTAGTAGCTGCTTTTGACTAAAATAAATACATATTCAAAATGGAAAAAATCACTTGTAATGAATAAGACTTATAGTAGAGTGATAAAGATTATATTTTATGTTTTTCAATAAAAAGCGTATAAAGATGATCTGTTTTTCTTCAATTTTGATGGAAATAAACAGGAACGACATTAAAATACAAGTACCCTTATTCTTAATCCCCATCGAGTCATACTTTAAAGAACAGAACCTTTGCGAAACTACACCTTTACTTCTAATAGCTATTCTGGACAGCGTTTAAGAATGAATGACTGAATCTCGCTTTTCAGCTTTTCTATTTTGCGAGTCAATAAATGTAATATCAATATCAAGTCAAATGTTATTCCATGGAATTTCTATTGAATGTAAAGTTTCATGCATTTTTTGAGAGATAAAAAACTTGATTTGAAACATCTTATAATATCGGAAAGCACCTACCATTGATGCTGCGCCTTCCAAGCTTATTTCCAAGTAGAAGCAGATGCAATTTCAGGGTTTTGATCAACACAATCTACAAAGTAATCCCCGCTATGAACGATTGCATTTCCACAAAAAGCACCTCGCTCCACTTGTACATAAATTGAACAAAAGGTCGGGGCCGGGCCATCAACGATTAAAATACACATGCTTGGAGTTAAATCTTCAGCAGATACAGAAATGCTCAAAATCGGATTGGACAAGATTTCAAAGAAAGGAGAAAATTAAGTTTTACATGTTTGTCACCTTACTCGAGGGTATGTCGGGATCTGCCATGGACTACAACAAATTCAATTAAGCATACCTGGATTTTTGTATACAATTTCAAAACCCCAGAAAAATAATCCGATTTCGGCCAGAATATTTCGTTTTAATTAACGAGTATTTTGGGATCAAAGGCACTGATTGAAACTAAAAACGCACCTGTGGGTATCAATATGCGAAAAACTATTGTTAAAAGGTACGCCTAAACGTGGATAAAAATAAAAACACCAAAATGTATATAGATACTTGTGAAATTATATTTACGGGGTTTCTTCTCAGTAAAATCAACGTTACATGAACAGTATAAACATATTCAATACACACAACAAATCAATTGATTGAGTACCTTCCAAGGAAATGGAATTCGGTGCGGCGGTCTCAACAATAAGGCGGAATCCGAGATCAATTGATACTTGTATATCGAAGTCGTAATGCCCCGGTGTAATGCTTGTAGATCTAAAAGGCATTGTGACATATTATAAATATTGACATTCGCTGACCTTACCTTCTTTTAGTAGTTCAAACGAATTTAATTTTGTATAGATATATGTAAATTGGATATTGGATAACCCGTCCGCTGTTGCTGTCCGTTAACTTAGATCACCGTTATCCCTAGGATCCCGCCCGGGCCTAAGATATGGCCCATCATGACATTGAACGAGGGGTGACATGTCTATCAGAGACTGCGACAGGCTCGACGCTTGTAAGAAATGAGATGCGATCTCATAATACATGTACATGTTCCTTTATTGTCCTATACGGCCGGAGTCTTATATTTGACAATTATATAAGTAATGGATTTTGTTGCACTTTGTGAATTACATATCTAATGATTATAACTGTGCGCAATAATTCTTGGAATAACGTATAGACATATTGTAAACAGAGTTAACTTATCGTAGCGTTCTCTAAAACTATTGTATGGAAAACCTAACTTGCAATTTAATTTAAAGTACAGACAGTTCTACAGTCGGACAACTTGGCCATACACAGGCTGAAGAAAACTTCTTCATCATTGGCCATACACAATTAAAACTAGAAAGTCAAATCCAACATTGATCCAATACAAATTCACTCCTTAAGAGAGCTTCATCTCCACTGTGTATTTATTTATTACAAGATATGCTAGTTATCCAATGAAACACACGTACGCAATGAGATATGTGGTCGAGCAAAATCCAGCTACCCAAAAAATAATTTTTATGCGTTCATAAGTAGCTCGTATTTATTCTATGTTTAAAATCCAACGAAATGCAATGACAACTACTAAGATCTTGACTTGACTTGACTCTGGACTTTAAGGTATCGTTCAGGGAGTGGGGAGTACCAGGATTTTCAACATCGAAATGTTGGTTCCTAGCTCCGCATTGTAAATCATAATTAACTTGTTTTCCATACTCCATGTTAACATTATCACATTGCATTATTTGTAATGGTATTATATTGTTTCCAATATTTAGTAGAATTCTTGCAATTCTTATTGATTTGAATTCTAAAAAAGCAATTCGATGTAAGAAAATACAATCTAAAAGTCTTAACTAAAGTTTGTGCATTGATTTCGCATACCAATGCAACACTCTTATATTACCTTAATCACATCCGACAAATTACGTCCCTATCGTCAGTGATAATTTCCGATGACTCCCGGGGATCTCGGATCAGTTTCCGTAGATTAATGAGACTGTTGTTAAAATGACGAGCCTAATATCCTATTTACTTGTTAAACTGCAAACTGCTATTATCTCTGGAAGGTGTTGAGGGCTCCACTTAAGATACTTAGCACTTCAATTATTGCCTTATCAAAGCCCTTTGCTGTTATAGATTTCACTTTTCCTTTCGCATTTCGATACTTAATGGAGGTTTATAAATACATTTTGTTTGTAGCTTACACGTACTCAGGCCCGTAGCCAGGATTTGCCAAGGGGGGGGGGGTTCACTTTTTGAAAAATTCCAGGGGATTTCACTTGTGACAATTTTGGTCCAAAAATGGCCAAAATCACTTAAAAAGTGCTCAGAATGGTGAAAACTGCATGGTTTTGAAAGATTTTTTGGCCAGGGAGGGGAGGGGGTCCATCGAACCCCCTGCGTACTTGACTGCATGCATGTATATCTAATTTGGATATTTTATTAACCGTTTGCATTCGTTCGACTTCTCAAAAGAGAGCTTCATCTTTATAACTAGACTCTGCGCACGAAGTTTATTTCATTTGATTTTTGCATTGCATTTGCATTTTTAATTTGGGTATTTTATGGGTATTGTATCTTAAATTTTTAATATGGTTCATACATTGGTTTTGCATTTTCTGTATTTTCTATAATTTAGGTACTTCATCGAATATGTAAGTAGCCTTTTTGCATGTTCTATTTTCTATAATTTAGATATAAGTAGCCTAAATTTTGTTTTGCATTTTCTAATTCGGGTATTTCATGACATTCTGGATTACCCTTAATTCTAAATACTTATGGTTCGAGATCGTGCATTGGTGATGTATTCTAATTTTGGTAATTTGGTTGCGTTGCGTGATTTTCAAACGAAAAGATAAACATCCCCTCGAAATACAGAAGTTAGTTAGGCAGCACCTGGCTAATAGATTAAGCTGTACCTTTAGAAAGTTTTGATTAACACCCAGTCTCATAATTTGCTGAATCTAGATTCCAGATAGGCGGTTAATTGATTTATAAAGAAAGCCTATAATTAGAGACCGGCGAATTTATTTCTTCGACTTCAAACCTGCTATTTAAATAAACGGAAAGTGAAGTCAGTTAATTGTATTAAAACATATTATTTACCATGGCATATCATTTACTGGGAGGGTCTACCAGGGGTCTTTAATATGTCTTATTCATTTAGACCCCCTCAATAACTTATTTCTGGAGGTTTTGATCATCTGTGATAAAATTCATCTAAAACATATTATCTTATCTCTTGAAAATCTATAAGATGTTGAATGAGGTTGTTTCGTTATGTTTTGATTATACCCTTTGCAATCGTTTGACCTCACTTCTTAAAAGAGAGCTTCGTCTTGTAGTTTAACTAGACTCTGCGCGCAGGGTATTTTGATTATGGCCTCGTACATGCACGGGGTACCATCGAATAATTTTGGCAACGTACCGGAGAACGACATTTTACTAAGAAATGGCAATAATTTAGCACAATATATTTTTTAACTAGAGTTCTACTTTGATTTTGACAAAAGTAAGTATTCCATGCAATGGCTATTTCATTCATGAGTTTGTAGGATGTATCGCAAAAAGCTCGCGCACGCATTGTTACACATTTTGTGGCGTAATCCAGAGGATCCTCGCTTTTAACATGGTAGAATGTGACGTTTTTGAGAAAAATGTACACAAATGAAAATCCTTTCGTCCTCCACATTTACCTCTCTATCTCAAAACATTTTAGACGAATAACTCTGATATCATATATATATTGTTAATGGGCTAGGAGCATCATAAAACACGAATCAATTGATATTTTAGGTGAAATAAATATACGTGTTGCTGTGCTTGAAAATAGGCGAATGGCGTAAATTAGCCCTATTTTGATGAATTTTGAAAACCTTTCGTCCTCCACTTTTCCACATACAACAGAAAACACATACTTTTGCGAACAAAATCAACTATTTATTAATAAACTAGAGTTTAGGAGCAAAATAATCATGTATGATTTATTAAAAATTGATCTCGTATTTTTTGTTTAATGTACACCTGAAAAGTTGAAGGAACAAAAAAATGAGCAGAAAAGGTCGCTGTCAACATATTCTATTTTTCAAACTCTATGACGTCACAATATGGGACGCTTACTAAAATTCATCCTTTGAAATAAAACTTCTATCTACCTTTATCAAGACGAAAAATAAGTATTATAGTCATATATTGTTTGAGTTATGAGCGTTTAAAGACGAAAAATAATTCAAAATGTAACGTGTCAACAGGGAATATTTGCCAGATGTTTTGGTAAAAAACTCTTTTTTAAAAAAGAACGCGCAAGAATTGTGAACGGAGTGTAGTTGATCTAAAAACTTCATCGAAACAGCTTTAAAATGATATACAACTTTAATTAGAATATTATTTTAGAATCCGGGGAATCAAAGTTACATTCACGCGATACCCCTAAAAAACAAATGCGCCACCTTTTTGCGACACGTCTAGGAATTCAGTTGGAACCCAGTTCTGATCAAGTACGAAGTTATTGAAATCGGCGCAGTTGGACTTTACTCCGAAAGATGGTTTTTCGATTATAACTTTTTACAACATTTAAGTATAGACTTTTGAAAAATGTACAGAATAGTCCTTATACTATTGAATAATTCTGTTATTTCTGATTCACACGACTCTGATTTGTTTAATTAAAAAAAAAGTTTTAAAAATATTACTTGGGAACGTAACCGGAGCTGGGAACGTAACCGGAGCAGATCAGTTGAATTATATAATTTAAAAAAATAAAATATATGATTTAAAGCATATATATTAATAAATACGCATTCGAACAATCCCGTATGTTTTTAAATTAGTATATGTGCTTTAAATCATATATTTTAATTTTTTGATTAAATAATTCAACTGATCTGCTCCGGTTACGTTCCCAGCTCCGGTTACGTTCCTAAGTAATATTTTTAAAACTTTTTTTTAAATTAAACAAATCAGAGTCGTGTGAATCAGAAATAACAGAATTATTCAAAAGTATAAGGACTATTCTGTACTTTTTTCAAAAGTCTATACTTAAATGTTGTGAAAAGTTATAATCGAAAAACCATCTTTCGGAGTAAAGTCCGTTTGCGCCGATTTCAATAACTTCGTACTTGATCAGAACTGGGTTCCAACAGAATTCCTACAAACTCATGAATGAAATAGTTATTGCATGGAATACTTACTTTTGTCAAAATCAAAATAGAACTCTAGTTAAAAAATATATTGTGCTAAATTATTGCCATTTCTTAGTAAAATGTCGTTCTCCGGTACGTTGCCAAAATTATTCGATGGTACCCCGTGACATGGTACACCCGGGATGGTACGCCGCTGTGCGATTCAACATGTTCAATATTCATTCACAAAACAAATGGGCCCCAATGATAACAATCTGAAAATGTATTCTCTCCAAATTAGACCCCCATGCCAATTTACAGGCTCGCCCCAAGGCCCACGCATATTACTGTATAAATTGTTTCGTTTTGCTGCCCATTCTACTGTATTTTCATCTGCAATTAATAGTGGTTTCTCCCAATGATATTTAAGTCTTAGAGAATCATTATTGCACAATCCGTATTGCCAGTTCACAGTTGGGTCTAGATTACGTCTAGAATGTGACAACTGCTTTATATATAGATATGTTATACTACGGCAAAATCTACTTAAAATACAAACCAGTTCCATGGCTTGTAACAGCTACATACATTACACCCACTCGTCCAGTGTAATCTCTCCAATGACAGGGACACAGTGACTTGTCAATGTTTCATCCCCGGGGATACTTTATCTGCAACTCGCCCGGATTGCAATACACAATGGACTGATAAAGATGGATAGTCTTGTCCTCTATTGGGAACACTCATTCTTGGTTTTTCAAGACCTTTGTGCAATCAGGAAAAACTTCAGTTGCAACAATACCGATCGTATGCAATCGATATGTAGTTTATAAGAAAGATCTAATTTCTCCGTCTAGTGGGGAAAATTTAGTTTGATTTAGTTCACTACATGGAATCGTTGGTGCCAGCGTTTTTTTTTGTTCTTTTCTGATGAAGAGTTTGGCTCTGCATCACACAGTAAAGAGAGCTTCCTGAAAAAGTTCCTCCCTTCCAATTACAGGCCCGTAGCCAAGGGGGAGTTGCAGGGTTCGGGCGAACCCCCTGGCCAAAAATTCTTTCAAAATCATGCAGTTTTCACCAGTTTGAGCACTTCTCAAGTGATTTTAGCCATATTTGGGCCAAAATTGTCAAATGTGAACCCCCCTGGAAACTTTTGAAAACTGAACCCCCTTGGCAATTGAAATCCTTGCTACGGGCCTGAATTATTACCCTTATTTTTCGTACCGAAAAGATTTGGTTTGGTTTCTGTTTTTATTTCAATCCACTGGTTTAACTGTCAACTACCTATTTGTAGCTGACATTTATTTTGTATTTAAACTCAGATGAAATGCCATTTGCCATCAAAACTCAAAACTCAATAATGAGCGTAATATTGAATATTTCGAGATGAATAATTCGAGATTATCCGACGTGTCCTCTTAGAAAGTCGTCAACATTATATTTTCTATGAGATACTTTTGATTTTATTTGTTACAATAAATATAAAATAGATAGTAGACAAACGAATGACTTTAATTTGAGTGGTGTGTGGTGAGCTGAGACGCAATTATTTTGTAAATATTTATACCATGTTTTACCATTGTCGCCTAGACCCAACATTGCGTGAAGGTTTGATAACGAAATGAAATGTAAAAACCGTTGAATGATTCTAAATGAACAAAATTCAAAACATTTTAGAAATTTTATTCTCCGGCTTTAGGTTTGTACCCTGGATATCCGGACCTCGAAATGAGAACCAATCTATTGGCTGGTCGTGTACCTGGAATTCTCCGATATATCGATTCCACATTGATCAACTCATTTCCAATCTTGCCATTATAATGTCTCATTCCCTTACAGCTAATGTCTGTCTGTTAAGCAATGGGACATATACGAGGAGCGATCGATAAGTAATGGATTCTTACTACAAAGCCACATTTAATACACTGCTTTGAGATTTTGATGCATCAATTGCCATTTCGAAACCCATTTTCTTGCATTTTTAGGATTTTTTCTTGATATGTGTGTTTGTAAACAAAGAGTTGATTTTTAAGCCCGTTCAACAGATAGTTAACCACCCCTGGCCAAAATGTCTTTCAAAATCATGCAGTTTTTCACCATTCTTACTGATTTTGGTGAAATTTACCAAAGTGAACCCACCCTAGACTTTTTTGGGAAAATGCCCCCCCCCCCTTGGAAATAAGACAATACGTTTGAAAAAATGTAGTTCATCTTTTAACCCTAACGAAACTAATAAGATATCTAATTCTCGAATAGTAAGCTTATAGGGCATGATTTCTGCAATGATTGCTTTAATCTCTTAAACTCCGGTCCCTTTTTCTGCCACTTTTAAGAATTTGAGTATTTGAAAATCTGACCGTCCTGCTCAAGAAAGCAAACCGCCTGTATCCCAAAGAATGATCAAGCATACGTTTCTGGAGCTTCAAGTCTTTTGGGTTACACAAGTGTTCCGACTCTGGCATAAGTGTTTGTTAATTAGTTCAGGAATGTGCTACAGCCTGAGTTCTAATTATTAGTTAATAATGTGATAAACCAGGCTGTGAATTCTTCAGTTTTTTGACCAAATAAAAATACGCTAAACGACAAAATGTAAAAAAGCCAAGAAGGGTAGTTTTTTAGTACATAGGCTGTGCTACAGCTACCCTTTGCATTCGTCTGCACGCAGGGTGGTATGCTACAACCCGAATTATTACTAGTTAATATCATTCTGATACTCATAGCATCTTTCTGTTTCACCTATTTCACCAGGGCTGAGAGGATTTGGGATGTCATGGTTTATCATGATGAGTTGATATGGTTTACTGGGCTTTGAACTTTTCATTTTTCTGAGCAAATAAAAAGTTCATACAATAATAAAGAAACTTAAAGAAGAAAAATGGTTGTTTTTGAGTTCAAGAATGTTCACCAACTCGGATTACTTAATGGGGCATGTGTATCTGCATTCCGAATGTTCTGTTTTTGACCAAATAAAAATATTGACATGTTAAACAATAAAAGTATGTTTGGAAACCCAAAACGTTACCGTAAGTTAAGTATTAGTTGTACTTGTACAAGAATGCGCTACTTATTTTTATACACATAATTAACTGTCAGATAGAACGCAAACACCAGCTGGGCCTCAAACTTACCGTAAATATAATGCACCCACCAGGGCCATGCTAGAGCTTGTCAAAAACATGAAGGCCGAGAAATACCAAGAACAACTTAAATTCAAAAAGATCTACACATACTAAAAACGAGGAATTAAGCCATTGAATTTTACTATGGAACACGCAATGCGCCTTTGGGTACAAATATTCATCTGGGGTGCTTCTGATGATGATGGTGATGATATGTTTAGTACTCGATAAAACGTTCTTGTCCGGACTGTATTATAAATAGACCGAAAACTACCGATTTGCGCTAATTATACGCATATAGCCCAATTATACGCATATACAGATTATGAGATATATCATATTGCACCTTATACCTTATTAACTGTGCTCGTACTTACCCCATTATACCCATCTTGCGCCTCATTAGCAGGATTTTATTTGCCATTTTAAGTTTCTAGGATACATGTAATCCCTCGTACCCTTTGCATTCGTTTGACTTCACTTCTTAAAAGAGAGCTTCGTCTTCTGTAGTTTAACTAGACTCTGTACGCAGGGTAAATCCCTCGTGAACGAAGCCCACGAAGAACTCTTAAATTTAAATTTTGGCTCATTTAGATAGCCTATGTATTGCATTTTTACGTTCATCAAAAATAGCATATATAATTTATACGTAGATCATGAACAAAACCTATATTGCTATTTTATCATCAAAGCCTCTTAGCTAACTCTGCACCCCATTGGAGTTTTTATTGCCATCTTAAGTGAAGTATTATGTCTCATTAACAAAACTGACTCCAAACGGGACAAAGACCTTGTCATTGAAACAAATTCTCATATTTAAAAACAAATCAATCTCACGCCATATGAATCATTTCGGCTCGATGGAAATAAGTCCAGAAGAAAAACAATCAGAGACATCATGATTAATGGTCGAGAGGCCAAGATAATTCTGAGTGAGAAGTTAAGTATTTTGATGAAAATTACTAAACATTCTGTCATACAGTATTAATGAGCTGGAAAAACACACGTGTTCATTTGGAGAATATCTGATAAACTGAACGATTCGTTAACTTGCAGCAAACTGGAAGATATCGAGCGTTTCTCGATATATAAGCGGTTCGATAGTAGCCGGAACGCCCATCATTTCGTCGTAGATAGTTTACACGAGTGCAAAATCTTGGAATCAAATTTTTCTAAAACATGTCAATATTTTATTATTTATTTTCTGAAAAAACAAATTTGAAATGTCTGACCAACTAAAGTTAAAAATGTCTAAATTCTGGAGTTCTAATAATCTAAAAATACAATTGACAAAACTGTGATTTATCCAAACTTTCAACTAATTGCAAGAAGTTGGTGCCAGCTTACTCTAGTCATACAGAAATTTATCGTATGATCTGTAAAATGAAGCCTTCTAATTGGTCAGTTCTTGAGCTGTATCTTGTGCTCTCGATATTCTGTATTGGCACTCGACTTCGTCTCGTTCCAATAAGGAATTTCTCGAGCAGAATATATCCTGTATTGCACCATGGGCATTCAATAGAAAGCCCATGATTGCACTTCAAATCATTCAATAACTTATAGTATCTTTAATTTTCAGTTCGAGATCAACGCATTTTAAAGTGTTCTTAAAATCATTCAAACATGACCTAGGTGACCCGGTGTAAAAGAAATTATGGTCCCCTGGGGATTATGGTCCCCTTTCTTAAAGGCCCTTACTGGCCCTGATTGTGGATACGATAATAAGGGAAAAAGTTGTACGTATTTAGGTCACCATATAAATCAATGGAAAGTAGGACCATAATTTGATAGGACCACCTACCCTTTTACACCGGGCGTTCCAGAGGGTATGTTATAATCAAGCATATAAACATGAAAAGAAAAATGATAAGTACTTGAGCCAAGTAAAATCTACATAAAATACTAATTTCCGTATTCCCCCATCCTAATTAACATCGCCATTTCATACATCTATGCATCTAGGATTTCCAAGGTATGATTTCCAAGGTTTTCATAATTGAAAATCAAACTGGGAAACGAGTATGACACCTATGCCCAAGACAGCCTCAATGGTTCTACGAATTTATATTTTGGATATCAACGCCGAATTGGTACCCTTTGCATTCGTTCGACTTCACTTCTTAAAAGAGAGCCCCGTCTTCTGTAGTTTAACTAGACCCTGCACGCAGGGTACCGCATTGGTGAATTTTGCTTGCAACTGTATCACATACCACCTCTGATTCTACCTTTAATCGAATAAATCTACCTCTGTACAAAAAATCTTCATCAGATCCGTACAGTAGATCTACAACTGACCACAATTAATCAGAAAGTATATCAGGAGAGAATTAAGCGAGGAGAGAATTAACGACACTTTTAAGAAGATCATTTTTTAAATTAGATGATTTCATTAAAGCCAATAAGTCTCAACGCGTGACATGTTAATCCCTTAAAATGACAGCCTTGTCAAAACAGCTACCTTTGTAATGCCAAGCCGTTATTATATAAATGCCTGTTTTCGTTAATTACAATTTTTGTTGTCTTAGGATACGAGGCATCTGCCTCACAAGAGGTTTGCAGAACTTGTTTGGCTTCTAATGTAGAGGTTGTCACGAGGCTTAAATACAATTTCAATACAAAGTCTATGTAAAGTGTAAAGAAACTTTACGAACGGCCTCCTGTACACTAAACCTAAACTTGAAATGAAGTCAAATGGTAGTAATGCTCCACTCTCCTTCAAATGACTTCATTTACGCTTTATGCTATATATAAAACAGGCCCGTAGCCAGGGAGAAGGGGCTCGTGTAAGCCCCCCCCCCCTGATATCTCCTAAAAGTTGTGGACCTACCTTTTTTCATTTTTGAAGGAAAACCTGTTCTTTCCCACATAAACTGGGCAATTGAGATAAAAACTGGCATTACTTGGCATTGTTTTTTAAATTTGGGCTTAGTTTTTAAATACTATATAACCTTGCAGCAAGGATGGTTATGCACCACATCTGGCTTTCTGCTTTGTCAAATGTCAATGTTCATTTTTGTCTCGCTTCAGGGGCGGATCTGGGAACCAACAGCCTGGCGGGGGGATATTTCAAATTTGAGTTGCAGAGATGTTACAAATCAGTACGAGAAAATGCTTCTTTTGCGTAAGATCATAGTTTGGGATGTGAATTTATTGTATTTTGCGATACTTATTGATTACATTAATTTTTTGTTTTTCGGATAAGTAACTGATGTTCAAAGATACCAGAGTGTAATTGAAATTAAATTAAACCGGTGGGCAAGCATAGTCTATTACAGCTATTAATCAAGCTTAGAATGACTACGCATGATGCTGCACTAATTCAAGCTTAATATGTTATCAAACAAATTGCTTGTTCAAAATAGGAGATCAGTCAAACTGAGAAAACAAATCAATGTGATTACACTTTACAGTCGGCTCAAGCCATACATTGACGGTGTTAGCAGCAAAACAACTAAAGGTGGTATTATTTTAAAGGGGCGCTGTCGGTTAGAGGAGGCATTTTGGTACTCATTTTAACATTGTATCCTTAATGTATGGTACAAGTACACAATCTTCAATGTGATTACAGAATTGCTCTTTACAGCCAGGCTCAAGCCATACATTGACGGTATTTGCAGCAAAACAACTTAAAGGTGCAACAACTAGATAACGGCAACTCCGCGGAGTAGCAAATCCCAACGAACAAAATATCAATTACCGAATTCCAATCAATTATACTCATTACTTTGGTTAAAATTGAAAAATTTAGATTTTAGAATTGCGAATTCCTGCAAAGCAGCCATTTTGAATTTTCTGAGGTACAAATCTGAAAAATAATACCATAATTGTGATCTACTCCAAAATTCCTTCAATTTGAGTATAATATAGCCATACTTTGAAGGGATCAAAAAATTATTGCGAAATCGTACTTTAGACGGTCATTTTGAATTTTACGAGGCTCGAATCAGAAAAAAGATACAATATTTGCAATCTACTCTTAATTGCCTTTCATTTGAGTATGATAAAGCTATACTTCAGAAAGATCTCAAAATTGGCGAAAATTTCTGTTTTCCTGACCCCCCATACACAGCCCCTGGGGGTCAGAATGAAAAACACGGAATATATGTGAAATAGATAGATTTTGCGAATATACTACCAAATTTTCAAATAATAATATTAATTACTTTGGTTAAGAATGAAATATTTATGAGTTTTGCGAAAAAGTCCCGTCATTTTTAAAGCGGCGGCCATCTTGAAAAAATTTTTTTTTGCGTAAAATTATTCATCAATATACATCTTTCCACCAAATATGAAGAAAATCCGTCAACTAATATTTGAGTTATCTTCCGGACAGACGGACGGACTGACTGACTGACTGACTGACTGACTGACGGACAGACGGACGGAGGGCTTCACTATATCCCTACCGAACTTCGTTCGTTGGGATAATTAGTGCAGAGGGACCATTCAACGATCATGGACCAGTGTCGAAATATATTTTGTTCGGATATTTCATCAAGCCTCAAATCATATTTTCATTATCTCCAAAGAAACCCCCTGGATGAACATTATTTCACCTGATATTCCCCTTCAAACATGGTGGATCATAAAAATCTATAAAAGTGGGACTACCTTTATAGAAGCTTTGGACTGAATTTATACTTCTTAATGCTGTAATTGATGATTTATCCATATATTTTAAGGAAATGGGTATGTCAAAGAGGATATGTTAAGACAATTGTTGCCCCGATAGCTCAGAAAAACTAAAAACATTTGAATTTTCCCTCTACAGTCCTTGTTGCCCCTTTAAGGTGGTATACTTTTAAAAGGGCGATGTCGGTTAGAGGAGACATTTCTGGTACTCCTTTTTTAATTTGGATGGTGCTTTGTGGCCCTAATTTTAAAATGTGTGTTTTGTACTCATTTTAACATTGGATTGTGGATTTTTGGTACTCATTTTAACTGGATGGTGCATTTTTGGTACTCATTTTAACATTGGATTGTGCGATTACGCCAACGTTAGATTCTGACTAGATAAGGTCAAAGGTGTTGATTTGTACGTTTTATGACAGCATCAATATGGTCCCGATTTTGGTCGCTTAAGTTGCTAATTGAGTGATGGATTTGGTCCCAAGTCGCTAATTGATTCCCATATAGGCAAAATGGTCATACTTTTGATAGGTTGCGTACGTGCATATGCGCACGTTTAATATGGAATTCACGTGGCAGCAAATTAGTTGCCAGTTGATAAATATTTGGGTATTTTAGAGAGGTTTCGCACAATGTCTAATTGAAAGCCCATGGTTATACTAGCTAAAACCTGAGACCCCATTCTGATACTCAGAGCATATTTCTGTTTCACCTGAAACAAGGCTGAGAAGATTTGAGATGTCATGGTTTATCATGATGCTGAGACCCTCATATTTTCATGCTAGTCTCAGCTAAATATCCACAATCGCATCTTGTTTTAGTTAAACTATTATATGCATAAATCTGAAGAATACGTTAAGTTTTTAGATACGTTTGAGCTGAAAACGTTGTGCAAAACCTCTCTACTGCAGTACTACTTCTCCAAATTGCCCTTATCTCGACCACCGTATCTAATCCGAATTTGATGATGTAAGCATCCTGGTGTAAATTGATGTTTCATCAGCTTTGATAATAAAAATACGTGATACAATAACAGTTGCGTAACAAACACGCCCGAGTTTCTCAGTGCGTGTGGACATACTTTAGTTCATTTGAATTTTCATAATCGAAAGTTAAAGGTATCATATTGAATTATTCACTTTCCTTTGTGAAAAATGATGTATTATTTTACAGCAGAGAACTAGATCTAAACGGAATCCTGTGCAACATTTTTGCCTTCTCTCCATCCCATACAGGGGCTGAGTTTAAGGAATACCATAAACAATAAAAGAATACAACAAACAAATGAATTCGAATTCCAAAGTCAACGTAAACGAGTACAAAATGACCCAATATTTTAAACTGAAAAACATGTGTTTTTCCCAATATACAACCTTATTATTGCAAGTGTTGTAATAATTTCCAAATTGTTGCGTTATTATCTCCACCAATCAACCATTAATTGAGCATTAATCACTCAAGTTTGAACTATAACATAATATTCTCGATATTCTAGAGCTGTATTGGTGAGGCGAATCTGCACTTTATAACATTATATGGAAAGGTCTTACAAATTATATATATGTTTATGTATGAGGAAAATAGTTTTGAAGTTTTCACTGTTAAAACTAATAGACTCGGGATCTCAGGACTGAGTAGAAATGAGATGCCATGGTTTATCATCTTGGATTTCCAAGGTATGATGTGTTCATATATATGTGTTCATGATTGAACATCAGACTGGGAAACGAGTTTGATGGTTTATCATGATGGATAATATCCCTTTGTACTGATTTGAAGGAAATCGAGGTTCTCCTATTCTTGCAATAAGTACCGAACGAACCACCTTGAATTCATTGGCTAATTTCTTACACTAATCAACCGTTTCATCGTTGGTGTTTATTTAATTCTGGGCGTCAGTAAAAACATGGAAACGAGGACTATAATCACCGGGACGCCAATCTCTGCAGTCATGCTGGTAGTCAAGTGTGTATACCTTTTGGTGAAACGTTTCGAAAACGCTCGAACGCTGTTATATGGAACTAAAAAGTCCCGGATGCATTTTTAATTTCAATACCAGGAACAATTCCAAGGCTAGCGAAATATATCGAAAAAACTTACCGTATGACGCACAACGTGTATTCGTGGTTCTGTGTATTGTATTTAAAGCTATGTCGGCAAGTTGTGAAGTATTATCCAAACATATTTATCACTGCATTTTCTTCATAGCTCTTTTCAGTTCATCAGCAATCTGGAGTTATATAAAAGGCTTGCATTATGCCACTACTAAAATATCATGTTCATGATATCATTATTTTATCATACTTTTGAGTACTTTAGGCTCTTGAGGGGCTGGTTCAAAGTGCTGAAAATTGCCTTTCTTTACCCTGCGTGCAGAGTCTAGTTAAACGACGAAGCTCTCTTTTAAGAAGTGAAGTCAAACGAATGCAAAGGGCAGCCTTTCTTAAGAATCCTCACGGAAATGTTTGCTTTCGATGTACCCCCTTTTCTAATAACCGCCCTGGGCCACGAGAAAATCAATTTATTGATTTATTGCTTATTCTTAATTAGCGAGATTATCTAATGTTTCTGATGTTGCTCTTTGTGAATTATTCTGTTTAGAGAATTGAAAGTTAAAAAACAAATGTCTTGGTAATACAATGAATATGGGCTCGGTGTATCCGTAATTCAAGTAACACAAGGGAGTATGAAGCTTACTGTACGGAACTAATACCTCCCTTGGTAGAATCAGACCATGCCGCCGTTTGTGACTGGAATTTTTATTTAATTTTAACCAATATTATCTCACTTCTTCCTTCGATCTGATCAATCGATCGTGACTTCTTGGTGCGATCTAATTTTGATGTACCCTTTGGCAGTCCTAGATAGCTACATATACACTCTGCATGCATGCATGCAAATACAGGGTGTTTCAGAAAAATACAACCAACATAACTGACGATGGAGCCTGGAAATCTTTGTTAACACAAGTAAAGTTGATTCAATGTTCTTTGAAGTGAGCAAATTTTATCACTGAAACATGTATATGACTTAATTGCTGCCAGTATAATCGTACCTTATTTGTTAAAAAGAAATGCATTGTGAGGTGGGTTGCATTTTAGAAACACCATGTACGATGATTCCTGACATTTGTATCAAAGAATGCAAGTATATGTTCGGTGCACAGATAGGTGTTTAGATTCTTTTGTAGACTTGTTTTTATTTTTAACTCCAATATTGGACGTTTATATCGTACCATTACATTTATGTGCCTACAATTACTTAGATTTTTGTAAAATTCTCTTTTACATTCAAACAACAAAGGCCATATAGGGTACATTTGAAATCATTATGTTTAACATATAAACTATAAAACCAGACTTGTAAGGTCTCTGGCATATAGGGATTCGTCGAGTTTTTATTCTGATTATGTTATATCCACACACACTCATTAGATAAACAATGGACAGGCCCATAGCCAGGGGTGGGGATTCGCAGGGTTCGGGCGAACCCCCCCCCCCCCCCATGGCCGAAAATTCTTTCAAAATCATGCAGTTTTTCAACATTTTGAGCACTTCTCAAGTGATTTTAGCCACACATTTCGGCCAGAATTTTCAAATGTGAACCCCCCTGGAAACTTTTGAAAACTGACCTCCCCCTTGGCAAATCCTGGCTACGGGCCTGATGGAAATCAACATTGTTAAACAGCACAACTTTATATTGAATATGTTCAGTTCAGTATCTTTTGTAACATCAAAATAAAACGCTAGCATTTCTAAACAAAAGAAACCCTTAAAGAAGTTAAAGGTATAAGAAATTAATAAAAATCCTAAAAGCTAATACATAAAAAGTATGAACTATATTCATGAAAAGTAGGAATGCATACTCATATTTTGAATAACGTAACACCTAGAAATGTCGAGGGGAAGGGCTGTCGACAAAATTTTGTACAAAACCCAAAAAGTGTGTGGTCTTGATTTCTCTTTAAAGCTTGAAAAACTTGGGAGATCGATTAAATATAACTTCGAAATTAGAGCCTCTGCATGTTTTTACACAAAACAATAACTAGACAAATACAAGTTATCTTACGAGAAAATTGTAAACATTTGTAGATATGAATGACAAATTGAACATTTGCTTGTATTGCATTGCAGAGTTTTCCTTTATTTCCTTCCAATATTGAAGTACGATTTTAATTGCTGCCATATTAAGAGGACATTTGTTCTGGCCCCTTCTATGTCCTGAAAAAAATATATTGTACGCCAAGGGCCAATGTACAAGGTATATTGTCTCAAAGAAGCACGCTTCCTAAATAATATGTCTGTGATAATATGTCTGTGATTCAAAGAATGAATTCGAATCTTGTATACAAGTAAAATATAAAGTGTATGACCACAAGTATAAAAGACAAAGGAAAGTAATATAATAGTTAAACTAGAATAATTGTTACATAAGTATATTTAAAAAGTATGCGTCCATCCATATTATACATTAGTTGTTGCGTTAAAGTTAAGAGGATATTATCAATTGTTGTAGTTACAGACTTATTTACAAACATCAAAATACACTTCCTCACCTAAATTCTACGCTAACAAATAGTCCAAAATATAGAAACTCCTCTACGTATGTTTCTAGCTACAATTCAGCATGCTTATCATTTCTCTTGTTGAAAATCACCCATTTCCATTTGATTCAATAAACTTGCTTCCCAAGATTCTTTCCTGATCACTTATCTTGAAATGTAATTATATTGTTCGATCCGTACAATGCAATCTACTGTGAATTGTTTGTGTTTCTCTCTTCGCTTAGCTTTCCCGATCTGCGAGTATTCGAGGCTTCCGAAAGGGCCTGGTTATATGCAACTGTAGCACGTCATAAGAACGATCAGAACGCTAATGCTCTGGGCCGTCAATCAATTCAATAAGAACACGTTCCGACAGATATATTCGAACAGAGGGCCACCCAAACAAATATAGCAAATAACCATTAATCACCCTTTTAAAGCGATTTATTAATAACCGGGGGTTTCCCGAAATGACGTCACGACGTGCCTGGATGTAAAATTACGTCATCGTGAGATTATATCGTTTATGTTCCGCGGGAACCTTCTTGAAATAGACGTACTTGGCTATAAATATCATACCAGAAGTAACAATATAACCTCTCGGTTGTACATTACTTACTAGTTAGCCTTGTTTTACGCTTTATTAACGATTTTTCGTCGAAACGTTTTTTGCTTGGAGCATTTTTGGAGCAATCGAGTACATTTCTCAGAGAAAACAAGCGTTCGCACGTTTTGTGTATTGTAACAGAAAACACAATCGAACTGTTCCTGATTTGTATACTCTATTTAATGCGCTAGTTCAAAGGGAGATATCAAAGATCGTCGGATCAACATATCAGGTGTCCCAAAAAAATTGAGCCACATTTTGACAAGTATTATCTCAGCAACTGATGAACCAAATTCACTGAAAATTTGTACAAAGTAGCCCAGGAGTATTGGTAGCAAGGTATAAATATATGAAAAAGATCAAGTAAATATTATGTGAGTACTAAGAAATTCAAGATAGCATGTCATAATAGCCCATACCGGAGCAATGCAATGTGAACCTTATAGCATTTCTACCCAAAAAATGAGGAGCAATTTGACAAGTAATTTCTCATCAATAGATGAGCCAAATTCTTCAAGAACTTTACCTGAGGCACTTTAGGTTATCCTCTGCTAGTGCCATGAATATGTAAGAGATTGGTCTCATAGTATGTGTGTATTTTAGAATTAAAGACAGTATGTCAAAATAACCAATATCAATGTAAAACTCACTTATTAATCCATTTCCAAGTAAAAATACTTTTCCGCAATTTTTCTTACAATATCACCTCCAATGAATTTGAGAATGAATTGGATTTTGGATATTTGGGATGAATGAAAAGAATTAATCAGATATCACTCGGCTCCCATCGAACGCAATGAAGACTGAGCGTGCGAAGACGATAGCTGGTACAAACATTTTTGAAGTCTCATATCAGAGCTCCGGTATGGGAATTTTTGACATGCTGTTTTGAATTTCTTAGAACTCACAGAATATGTACTTGATCTTTTTTATATTTTTACAACTTGCTAAAGATACTCTTAGACTACTTTGTACAAATTTTCAGTGAATTTGGATCATCAGTTGCCGAAATAATACTTGTCAAAAAGTGGCTCATTTTTTTGGGACACCTGATATATACCAAGGAAATAGTCTCACTTTATGATTCAGGCAGGTTCTTACCCCGGAGGAGTATACTTCGATGTATTTTCATCGATCTGAAATAAGCATAAATTTCCACACCTCCATTTTAGCAAGCTATAGTCTACAATTATCCAATGAGTTTGAAAAATGGAGCAACAAGCTATTATTTAGAAGCGAAACTTAGAAAGGTACTCAGTGTATTTTCGTGATTTTGCAAATATTATTGAGAACATTTTAAAATGTTAAAGCTGTCATCCATCTTCAAGTTCCAAAGTATTGTAGATTTAAAATGCCGGAGCTTTTGTATACTGAATGCATTTTCAATGCATGCAATGAGCATGCGCTTACACAATGAAAATAGATAGCAATGGTGTGTACTACCAAGCTATGTTTATGAATTAAAATATATCCTTGTCATTTCTAGAAGGGCATATTTTCTCCAATAATTCGATCTTCTTATCCAATCAAATGATTTATTGCGGTCTATGCTATTACTTGCCTGGAATTCCCTAGATTTTAACTTTTGACAGTTACTCGAGACGATATAGATGAATGGCCACTTCGCGTAACTAATTCAAAACCACGTGATCAATATTGACCAATCACAAATTTGAGTGGTAATTCCCAGCTCAGATTATCACTTTGTTGATCTGACATTTTCTAGTAAACTCTTGAGATCAAAAGAAGACGTGTCATTTTCTATATTTCTCGAAATCTCAAGGGTAGTTTAAAGTTTTTTATGCAATAGATGTATTTGAATTAACTTGTTTTCTATCGATCTATTTTGGAGGAATCGGTTAACCCATATCACCATCTAACATAGCTCACCACCAAACATATTTAGAAACCTTCCCCACCTAGGACCAATCACCTTTGATATTCTCCCCAAGTTATGGTCATCGCTTAACCCATATCACCACCCAACGTAGCTTACCACTCCGTCCTTCCAGACATCTACCCCACCCAGGACCAATGGCGTGGCATTCTCCGATCATATCGCAATGCATCTCTTAGCCACGTCATTTGAATTAACGTGTTTTAAGTTTTGGCAATCATTTAACCCATATCACAACCAAATGTAGCTTACTACTCCGTCCTTACAGACATCTACCCCACCCAGGACCAATGGAGTGACATTCTCCGATCATATCGCAGAGCATCTCTTAGCCACGTCATTTGAATTAACGTGTTTTAAGTTATGGTCATCGCTTAACCCATATCACCACCCAACGTAGCTTACCACTCCGTCCTTCCAGACATCTACCCCACCCAGGACCAATGGCATGGCATTCTCCGATCATATCGCAATGCATCACTTCGCCGCGTCATTTGAATTAACGTGTTTTAAGTTATGGTCATCGCTTAACCCATATCACCACCCAACGTAGCTTACCACTCCGTCCTTACAGACATCTACCCCACCCAGGACCAATGGCGTGGCATTCTCCGATCATATCGCAGAGCACCTCTTAGCCACGTCATTTGAATTAAGTGTTCTAAGTTATGGCCATCGTTTAATCCATATCACAACCAAATGTAGCTTACCACTCCGTCCTTACAGACATCTATCCCACCCAGGACCAATCAGTATGGCACTCTCCGATCATATCGCAACGTATCTCGCAACGTTATTTTGATTAAGGTGTTTTAACCATTTGTGACTACCTTGAATCCAATACTACCACCCATCGGCCATCTTCCCATCGTCATACATTTTAATTTCACTCATTCATATACATGGATGACGCCATGGTACAATAGTTTTACCACCCCCCCCCCCCGTTTACTTCTAGCCCATCGTTATAGTGGAAAGGGAATCAAAGATCGCGAGCAAATCCCGAAAATTACCCCACATATTTATTATTTCGAACCAGGTGCACAATTCCAGATCTCGATTTAACAGACGTGCCAATTTCGGCGTTTAAAACCAGAAATAACTTCACCATTTGCTGTTGATGGCATGGAACATTTATAGAAAATAAATTTTGGATGGCAAGCCTCACGTAGCTGGATGATTATTTTAATTTTTAGAATATATTGGTAACGTATTGTTTTAGTTTGATACCCGGGATCAGTAGCTTTACAATGATATATAAATTATGTCTGACCTTAAGGGTCCTATGAAAATGTACATCGTTTGCTCCTTGGTCCCGTAGTGTTTTCCATCTCATCTCGTTGATTTAAACTTCCAAACTATGCTACCTTTTTATTTATCATGCATCTCACCCTTCATCTTGACACCACATTGTTCTTATGCTTAAACATTTGTGGGAACATAAAAATGATGTCACTTAAAAATCGTTTATATGATCATTGTAGAATTATGCTTATCAATGAATAGAAATTAATCGAAATTGAGTTGAAATTGGAAAAAAAAATGAAGTCCGTTCTTCATTAGACGAAGCTCTTGAATGCGGGATCTCTATACAGACAGCAATATCTATTTTCCACACCGTTTATTAATTAATAGATAACCAGTCAAAAGTTCAAAACAATGCTCCCTAAAGGCGCGTTTGATATAGCACAACATCTAAATGACCCGCCAAGGGTTAATTAAACATAATTAACCACAAAGGGTTAATCCAATCTAACGAGGCACAAAAGATCCATAACTGTCATAACGGAAAAAGATGGCGTCAAAAGTGCCCAATAGTCATACAAACATTGAGAAAATTATCATCAGGATGATATAATAAATGGATGATCCGAATTATATCGCATCGATAAATGTAAGGCTGTATAAAACCATTGATTAATTCCTTTAATAAAGTTGCATTAATGGCCCACCGTGGCAATACTAAGCTCCCATAGCGTTAAATTAGGATATTTTGTAAGGCAATCGAAGACAACCAATTGGGTTGTCTTATATAGTTAATATTTCACTCGTCTCCGCTCTCAAGTTTGATCTATCGTGAAGTTTGGTCGATAGTACTGCAATATATGGATTGTACAATTCGGAACTCTATTGCAGTTTATTGTCTTAAGTGGTGGTAGCGCACAGGCTGGTACTGGTTGCTTTCAATGCGGTTATGTTCATATTCTTCATCCACTGTACGCATTTCTTTATACCCTTGTATTTTGTTGTATTTTTGTCAAACAATATGTAATTTGTCAAAGGTGTCAACATTTTGTCGGACATTAAAACATATTTTTTTAAATGCAATACCTTAAGGCTTTAACTATAGGAAGTCTAGCTTAGTTATTTGTCAATCGACAGGTGGAATTTTATGCATTTGATGTCAAACTGAGATGTTTACGTTTCCAATCGTGAGTACCATATCTAAGGATACATGTACATGTAGCATGTAAGAATCGACGCACTTTAAACAACATCAATATTTAGTTGGAAACCATAGTATTTGAATGATGTTACAGTGCACTGCGAATTCCGTAGATTTAAAATTTACCAGCGTAGTTAAAGTTTCACAATCGGGAATAGCGTCGTAGAGACAATTTACTTTCCAAGTGACTTAGAGACCAAAGTGATTCACTAGTTTAAATTGAAGAATGAGAATATAAAACTCCAGGGTGAACAATTTATTTGTGTCGCGTCACTCTAATCGTCTGATTGAAAAGTACCCGGATGTTAGTCCCCTGGATCGGAACTATCTTCCAATTGATCTTTTCCCCGGATCTCTTTGGAGTAATATTTGTTCAATACCAAGTTCACAAAGATTATTTAACTAACTCTGTCGCAACGCAGAAATCCAATAAAGGAAGAGATTAAGTAATTTTTACTTCTGGTGTACACGGATCGAACGATTGGAATTTCCGTCAGATCGACCGATTGGAGTTTCCGCTGTTGTATTGGAATCCTGTCGTTTAGACTGGGAAATGCAATACCGTCGTGAAGGCAATATGGTCCCATGGGAATTATGATCCCTTTCTATTAAGCTGCCACCGATTAACTATAAACAATTTATAATTAGGTCAAGGTCGCTATATAGCAATGGAGACGGGACATGAACCAAATAGCACCATTGTACCGAGGACTTATTTTGATGTACTATTTCCTACTGCTTATCAATTGCCAATATGTCGTAAAATTCCGACATCAAAGGTGTATACGTAGATCATTGGCATTATGGTGAGAAAATCTAATACAGGCTTGACGAAACTGACGTTTTCCTTTAATGTTTAGACCTTGAGGCGTATTGATTGTTATTCCAAGGAGACAGAAACTTATTACAAGAAACTGATTCAAATATTGAATCAATGAATATAAAAACAGAAGTCAAAATGATTTCCGGTGTTTGTTACATTGTGGCATAAGAATTTCTCGCCCTGATGACATACAAAAGTCCCCAAGGCCGTTGTTGTAAGACAAAATTCGATTTTAGACAGAAAATGACTTTGAATACCTGTACGGGTATATTCCTGGATGTTACGTGCACTTTTCAGGGGATATACGAGGGTGGTTCATAAAGTAAAGTGCACGTCTTGTGTCAAGAGTAACTCGGTATAACTTGTCATAGCAGTCCCATTATACAATAATAGGATCTTGATCTTGATCTATCAAGGTTTTTCATATTTGATAATGGTACTGGAACCATGGTGCGTTTTACAGAATCACAATTCAAGAAATTCTGTAAAACTGGCCCCTGTGTCCAATCTAGAGCAATTCGTTGATTAAATTAAATAAACAACAGTGTTCGGGGGTTTAGTGAGCGATATAATCAGATTACAAGGCCTGGAGCTAGCCCGCTAAATAGATAACTAGGTTTAATCCACATTAGTGCAGCGTTTATAAACATGCAATACAGCTAATCATTACCCTTTGCAATAAGTAACCTCGTATAACTCTTATATATTGGATCTAAATAGATAACTAGGTTTAATCCACAGTAGTACAGCGTTTATAAACATGCAATACAGCTAATCATTACCCTTTGCAATAAGTAACCTCATATAACTCTTATATATTCGATCTAAATAGATAACTAGGTTTAATCCACATTAGCATAGCGTTTATAAACATGCAATACAGCTAATCATTACCCTTTGTAAGAAGTAACCTCGTATAACTCGTATATTGGATCTAATAACTTACACTCCCCTCCATAAGTTTGGCAACCTTTTTACCCCCATTGAACTACGTGTTAAAGCCTCTTTACATTTGAATTTTTATTTACTTAACAGGCAATGAAATATCTTATGCTATTGATGAAAAGGTAACTTGACTTTACTTCCAATACCTCCACATTTTTTCATTTTTTTTCCTCAATTACAATAGGTCGAAAATTGATGGTAAATTTGATGAATTTTTGAAAATCGTCATTCCCATGTAATCCAATGGGAAATGGAGGGTTCGGGGTAAATCAGAAATCAGGATATCTTTTCAGTAAAAGATTCAGCAAAAAAATATTTTTATATAGAAAATTGAAATGTCTAACTTTTTTTTAACACTAAGTGTTTAGTTTATTTGATGAATATTAAAGTTACAGCGCTTCAAAGTCATTTTTGAAAATAATTTTTCGCCCCCTGTGTTATTTCAATGGGAGAGGTTTTTTGATAATATATAATATATAGTCTAATATGAAGAGAAATAATGTCAAACACCTTCCCTTCCCTCCCTCCGATCAAAAACCAATATCATAACCCAGGACCAAAACATTAATGCATATCTCATGCATACTGAAGTCAATACAATACATGTTGTAGAACAAATTGAAAAAAATGATAGCCATTAGCCAATACTTATAACATCAAATATAGCACTCATAAAACATAAAGCATTCAGTCTCAAATGATGTGGGATAGACGAAATCCAGTCTCGAAGCCCAGAGCCAAATCTAAAGGGTCACCATCCATTCGCAAAGCCGTAACCAGAATCCATAAAACACAATATTTCACAACGGTCATCGGGGGAAACCTATCAACTCATTATTCAGGTTGCAATATCTAAACTTAAAATCAAAACGCTAGAAGACATCTATTAAATCACACAATTTGTACAATTTGGGACAAGAAGCAACACATACTTGATTACAAAAACTAACACAAACAACAGAGACGGAAACATGTATTCAATTATAACCCACGGTATTGCCTGTTGACTCTCAATCTTTACCATGATTAAAAATTCGAATTAGACCATTTTAAACAGAAATTGAATAAGGAGTAGAATCAGTAAGCTATGAGGTATACATAAATGTAGAAAATATCCACATTTGTATAAATCAGGCAGCTCTTTCGACATTTACGACCACATTTTGTAATGTCACACTGCCGAATTAAGACCTGCCTGACTAGTTGACTACCTCAACAATTCCTCATTTGGTACTATACGCCATGGAATTACTCTTGCGAATAAGACACCATGACAGATAATCCATATATTATATAACACGACGTTTATCTGATTACTTGATTTCTAGTTACCCCAATAATGTTCACAAATAAGCTATATGAAATAATATAATTCGCGGACAGTCTTTTGGGACGGGGAGAATGTAACGTAAGTGGACATGTCGTTCGCGTTGGCCACTTACACATGCAAACACAATTGTATTTTTCCTTGGATACATATAGTTTTGCAACACTTTAACACGTATATTCGTAGATTTAGTTTGATTGAGATTAAAGTTAATATATTCTTACGTCCAGATAAGCTTTGTGTTAGAAAATGAGTACTTGTATTTTTGAGGAACGAGCACACATTTGCATATTTCGATTTGGCAACCCTAAACGGCACCTAAATGATCATATTTGAGTCATTGATGAAATCATTCACGACTGAACAATTCATGATTCATATTGTGAACAAGACGAATAATCCCAATGAAGTATTTCTACTATTTGCAATGAACTTTAAATAAACTGATTCATTTCAGGCCCGTAGCCAGGATTTGCCAAGGGGGGGGGGGGGTTCAATTTTCAAAAATTTCCAGGGGGGAGTTCACATTTGACAATTTTGGCCCAAATTAGGCTAAAATCACTAGAGAAGTGCTCAAAATGGTCAAAAACTGCATGATTTTGAAAGAAAATTTGGCCGGGGGGGGGTTCCCGAACCCTGCGAACCCCCCCCCCCCTGGCTACGGGCCTGCATTTGTGTATGTATCGTTTACTTAACTGTTAAAATCATGGAAGAATTAAATGATAACCAGCGTGTCAAGTTTTCATTTGCGTTTAATCATCGCTCATAGGATCAGTTAGCCAGGGCGTCAGTTTATAGAGGACTCAGTTGACTGAGTGTCAGTTTATTGTTTGTCAGCTTGAATGTCAGTTGAGTCGGGGATAGTTAAACAGAGAGTAGGCCGATTACAATATCAGTTCTCAAAACATAGTCGTACTTTTCCTAAGATTAAAATTTTCAGTTTTGTCCGAAATTCAAAATGGAGATGAATAAATTTAATTACTGTTACAACCTATTTTGTAAACAACTTGATATATTGTCACAAGGTTAAATTTCTTAGATAAAAGTATTTGAATAAATGATGTGTTTAGTTAAAGTTCATTATAAGACCTTTTTTTCAGGAGATACATATAGTGGGTCAGTGAGGCAGTAAAACCCTTTTCCAGTTAACTTATTGTTCCCACAGGACTTAAGTTACAGTGCATCTTTAATATCTGCCATAATAAAACAATAAATGTCCAGCCATCAAGGGTAAATTCATGGAGAAATACAAAATTGATATGGCGTTCGATTCCAGTAAATCAAATGTTCACGTGATTGAATCATAAAAATGACGTAAAGTGGCGCACAGCGTGGAAAAACGACTCTTGAAACGCATTTGCACGATTCCAGAAAATCAGACACATTGATGAAAGTCTTGAGGAAATCCAGTGGAAATTGCTTGTTTAGGTCAACCACCAAGCTTAGAGTCATGTTTGAACTTTGCATTGACCGACTTATGGATGTGGAGTAGGGTTGGAGGGTTGTTAAAATGTTCTCAAGTACGAAGTCAAGCTTGAATTATGACGAGTCTATTCCCCCTGAATAAACATGCCTGGTATACACAATCACAGTGATTAATTCACTTATTAAATGCCAAGACATTTGTAGGTATTCAAGAAAAGATCTGTAGTTCAGTGTAGATGTTCAAATTATTCTTAAGAATTTTGAGTGATTACAAGTTGTAGAATCTTCTTTTAGGGATGGTGCTCAACAGTAGTGGATTAATGAAGTTAATTAAATCATGGTTTGACCCCCATCTCTCATCTAAAATGTTGATTTGTTTTTCCCTTGAATATTAGAAAATCAACACGATTCCCTTACGAAACTATCATTTAACCCCCCCCCCCCATAACGGCTTCGTTCCACAAGTGTTGATAATTAGACACCATCCCCAACATACTCCAATAAACTACACCGTTTGCGGTATAATTGATGGTTAACATATTAATATACGTAAGTTCACACGTTACTGGATGCAAGACTGTTTGCGTTCACCGGTGATCCGCTCGATTACGCTGGTTACCCACGCAGATTTCCCACGACATTTTGATCACAAACGTATATCAGTATCATATGTTTAAGAAAACGTACATATTTGCGAACAAATAGTCCAGGAGACAACAGAATCGTCGATTTAATTCCTCACTTAAAGAGAGAATCAGATATAGCGAGCAGGCTAAACAAAAAATTGTTTCAATTTTAGAATATTTTTGGTTCATGTCATTCCTTGTCATGTCTATTTTCTAAAAATCACAAAAGTGCATACTTTATTCCAGGAAAACTAAAGATTTTTACAATAATGTATCATTTTTCTATAAGAATGGTTACCATTCTTATTATTTGGGAGAAGTTAAACATTTTTCACTCATTTTTGTACTTTGAATCATTAATAACTTCACCAATTTATAACATATTGTGAATCTTTTGGGAGATATTGTACTTGATATTCTAGGGAATAGACTGGTAGGCCAATTATTCATGTTGCTTGTAATTCTTTCACCCCCTATAGATCAGATTCTGCCTTTAAGTTACACAAACGGTATTTCGTAAAACAGTTAAGATCTGCACTTTTAACCCAAACCGTTTATGTAACATGTACATTTTATAAAACACAGGATACTGATATACGTTTGTGAGAAAAAATGTCTTGGGTATTCTGCCTACAACGCGTGAAATAAGGAAAAAAGAAAAATCGTACCTTTGACGTTCCGACATTTTGTTACCGAAACGAAAAAAAAACGTGAAAAAATGAAGACAAATCGTACCTTCGATGTTCCGACATTTTATTAAAACTGTTTCGGTAACCAGCGTAATCGAGTGAATCCCCAGTGGCGTTGGGCAATGACAGTTGACTATTGATTATTGATATAAGCTACTGTGCATTGACATTATCGATTTCCGATAGAGGGCGTGATGTTTCTACTGTATACACCTCTACATGGCACCGACCAGGGAATTATATGTCATTTCAATTCATAATGAACCCGTTCCTCTGCACGAAACTCAGATACACGATAGTATTTATTCAGATAAAACGGAGACCAATAATTCGTTTTCAATGCGTTGTCAACCCAAACAGGTATATGTTCTTACATGTTACTGTACATAGATGGTCAAGCACGTGTTTTAAACAAGGACAAGGACTAGACGGTAAATAAAACTGTATGAGAGAATCGGATTCCGATACAGCCGTTCGTATAGTTATCCGTACAATGCACTCAAATTACCCCATGTCACGTACTAAGCCTTGAGTCCACTACCTACCGCCCCTAGGGTTCGTTTTTGGTATGGCTGTAACTTATGATTCCAAGAAAATCATTGTCTACTTTTTGACGAATAATGACTGGCAACCAAACTCATGCCATCCCTATTTTCAGGCTCGCCAAAGGTAGTTTCGGCTGTTTCGTTTAGTTTACCACCCGGGTTTTTGCCAGTATACCACTACCACAATATGTCAGAACGTTTGGATTAAGTGTTGTATTGCAGGTCTATAAATGTGAATACTACACTTGGTAAAGTTATGCACTGGGAGTTGTCTCGAATCCGCTCATTCTCGCCTCGTTTATTAGAATCGTTAATTTGTTTGAAATTCCGGACAGCTATAACGAGCAACAGGAGATAAGCAGAAAATGAGTGACCAGGTCAATTAAGAAAGCAAAGTACAGCATTAACACAAAGTTAATTTCTTGAGGGAATCTGAATATACACTCGGTGTGCATATCAACATGTTCGCATGTGTTACACTTCCCCCGTTTAAGAGACGTTATTTGCCCCCGCAGCGAACATCACACTTCTTGCATGCACCGATACCTAATCAGAACATATAATTTGTCGAATTGTAAAATTTACATTTAATGCTTGTGTAAAGCTCAATGTATGTTTCAGACATTTTAGAATATGATATATTTTTCATTCTTCTACACACATGTGGTGCTGCTGCTTATAGTGAGTTCAATTGGTTGTAACTTGTGGTATTACTTTTGGTTTTGTGTAGATTATGGTATTCATTGTTAAGACGCTATCAGTATCAACACGTTATTTATCAATAGAATTATACTAATAACTTTTAAAGCCTTGACAACCTTCATTTTGGAAAATTTGGACGGTGACATGTCATCAAATGTTTGACTTAGTAATACTTAGTTGATTGAGAGATGTGTCTCCCTAAACGGATTTGAACTTCTTGGCATCCCAAATCACGGAGTTTCGGCGTGTTCAAAACCAAGGAACTAAACGATTGCGTGACATTTACTTCGGATCGATATATCAAAAGTCCTGGACAAAACTGTTTCCAGATAAAACTCCGCAAAAATAACAACTGCTCATAATTAATTTCTATTTGATGTTGCAAAATGTATCGTGTGAACACAATGGGCAATTAATTATTTTATCCCGAATATTGTTTTTTAAATGATTAAGATCACGTTCGATGAGATCTCGCGAGTGTCATGTGACAATTTTGACCACTTATTTAAGAAGAGTAAGAAGCTGATTTAACGGAGTTTTACTGATTCGAACATGATGTAATGAGGGCTAATGTAATCATCGATGCTATAATTTGTGTGATTTCCAGCAACGAGGGTATAAAGTACGAACATTGGCCCTTTGGAATCGTGTCCAATTATAGATCACTTCGACCGATTTTATAACCTAACGCCACGAACGTCTGGTCTGTTTAAATGAAAGGAAAAACGTCGCAGTTATATTGAAGACAACTTGTAATTTTAATCACTGTCGAATTTGGTTACATTCTGATTTTTGCATGTAAAAGTTCATCATTAGTGAATTATATACGTTCCAGTTTCTTTGGAAAGCGTACGTCACGTAATTGCATTTTTAAAGAAATTTTGGTGGTTCTCCCTTTTAAAGTTAAAAATGCCAAAAAACGAGAACATAGATTTCTACACTTTTAAAAGAGGTGATATTCCAATACACCAATTAATCATACTGAATTAAGTTCTCAGTTCTCCATTACAAACACACATGGTGTTCATCAATTACAATTACAATTAAAACCTGTGTGAAGTGTAAAAAAGACTACAGGACACCCTGTACAATTAACATTGAAGGACATTTTACTGTTGTTTAAGTTCCAAAATATAAATCTTTCAAATTGTCCAGCTGACTTCTGCGCATCTGACATATTTCGAGAACATATCTAAATCTAAATCCAAAAGTTCTTACATTTTCAAAAGAGATTCATGGAACATTGATCTTTTCAACATCTAACGAGGGAAATTCTCTTTTATATTTTCGCCTGTTTAATGAAAGAATTGCTTATGAATTCTTTCATTCTCTTCGATGAATATATGCACACGCGTCTCGTACTCGACTACATGGTTATCGTATTTTATGTCAACTACCCCTTTCCCCAACGCTAGAACTATAGTTGACTTTACACCCTAGAGATCAATAAATTGAGTCAAAATGCAAGTAACTCTAAATCGTAATTAAATTCAAGGTTAATGTAACTCTGATATCTCGAGATGTGAATTTTTAATTTAAAAAAAGTCTCTCTTAACTTTATAAAACAGTAAAACAATAAAATCTTTGTTGGATCGTATTCCATTTTAATTATGCCCATGTATGAATGACAATATATCGTGTTCTTACAAGCGATTTGTTTACAATTTGCTTATTCCAATTTTCGCTGGTGTTTATAAACCTCAGATCTTTGCACGAAGAATATGTAAAGGGATCTAGATCTCATGAGGTCTCAACATGAATATTTGTTTCATTTTGTAAGAATATCATACTGAATAAGACTAGTTCTTATATTCGTATGATACTTTTTCTATTTATCTGAATCAATAAGAAAATTTTAACTTACTTTAAAATTTGCCGCGATTCAGGACTCGCGATCGGACTTCCACTCCTCAGACATCCTTGAGGTACATTAAATGAGTAAAGTAGACTTATTCGAATCTTTCATCAATCTCTTTTTAATTATTCAAAGATGAGACACCCTGGCGGACTATTCCGTGGTAAAAAGATGGCTCCACATGTGACTTCAAAACCCCACGGGTTTATATTCACATAGACCAAGTCCTTCTTTTGTATTTGCTCTTCAATTCTTATCTGCATTTCCGACTGATGGTGACTCTATTCGTCTCGAGATCAAAATGTCTCCCTATTTGTATTTTAAAATGATTAATTTTAATATGACTATCTCTAGATGACTTCATTGTTCTCCCTTGATGACGGAGCTCCCAAAGAGAATATTTTATCTCGATCTATGACATAGATTGCTCACCGAGCACGGCACGTATAACGTTACAGTCATCGTGAGACATCACGACCTTTTATCAGTTTCTTCCTGGAAATCCCAAGAACGTTCTATTTTTTTATTCGGCGTTCCGAATGACATTATATCAGATACATGTAGAAAATGCATTTTAAATGTCTCTATCTGTATATGTATTTAGCAATTTCCACGTACACCAAGCAATTGTTAGTTTCGTTCATTGCACATAGTTAACCCCGGGTATTAAATAAACCCTTGAAAGATCGCGTATAATGTTGTGTTAAACAAATAGATCAATGGTTATTAAAGGGACAGCTAAGGATAACCGATAAATCGAGGCAACTTTTGAAAAGTTGTCAAGTCTAAATGTGCTTCCAACCACATTAGAGTCATCGTGACATCTAAGATGCCCCAATAACAATGCCGTACATATAGTTAGTAAGAGGGGGAGAAACCCCAAGGTTCAAAGATGACATACGCTTACAATGTAAATCTGTATTGAGATGACATCGTCGCTGATTGGTTAAGCGAGTCGATCGTTGATTGGTTTAAAATTAGGTCAATTTGAATACCAAGATGGAGGGGAGTATAAGCATACGTACTTCAGGGAAAGGAGGTGCGCGAAGGAGGAAATCGTATGTCATCAATTGAATCATGGGGTTTTCCCTCCTCTTATAGTTTGTATTGGAAACGGTCGACGAGGCCTCCGAAACGCACGTGGCTTGGTGGGTGCATAAACAGTGAGTTAGTCTGGGAAATTATAGACGAGGATTCGATACACACTGGCTTGAACCATGAGTTATAGCCCACGGATATCAGTCTCCGTACTGTTGACACACACCTATAGATTGCATCCGATGAATAGATGAGTAATTGAATTTTCTTAAATCGATCATATTCCCATTGTTTTAAGATACAAGGCCATGCTATCTGGTTCCGTGATAAATGCTGAATCTCGTTTTCTTCCTTTCTATCTTGATGTTTATCACATATTTTTCATTTGTATTGCAAATCTGAAATCTTACATCTATATTGCCTGGGTCACATTTGCTCCTATTCATCGGCCGGCGCCCGACCAATTGAGTATCCTGTTTACAACTGTATTCAGTTTTGAATAAAACATTCAATCGGCCGGGCGTCGGCCGATGAATCAGGGCAAATGTGACCTAGGCATAAATGTGATCCAGGCCTAAGATATGATTGGAAATGCATGGTATACCACTATTACGATAGCGATACCATTTGCATTTATTAACTTTGCTTCTCAGCCATATATTCTTTTGGGCCCCTTAATCCAAATTTTGGGCCCAAATTTTGAAAATGTAAGGCCCATTTTTGATAATTAAAAAATATACCGAGTAATTGAAGTAACTAATTGAAGCCCTACAAAAATTTGGCCCAAAGGGATATTTTTCTGGGCCCACCCAAGGTGGATTCGCCAGTGCAATAACTGAAATAGATAACGAAGCTTTTCGTGATCATCACATATAAAGTAGACTGACCGTCAAATTTAATATTTGAGACCTTTTGTGCAATATAGTTCTAATATTTCTCTTATAAAGCTATTGGCGATTGGAGATGTTCCCAAATGGACAAAACAAATAAACGGTCTATGCAATAAAGGCCTCCGTCGCTTCCAGATATAGACCTGGCGTAAAATGAATTGTAGGCAGACAGTAGAAAAGGGCATGGTTAGTACGATTTTTAATCTTTAACTATATGACATTGCATTCCTAAATCAACTTATCTTCTGGTCTTGATCGAGGGTTCTATTGGCTGCAAATCAATATATCTAAGTCCAATATAATTCCTTTTCTTACAACGGAGCACTGTGCAGAAGGCCCGGGACTTCAGAAAAGATCGATCTTGTTTATCAGTTTTGCATTGGATAAAGATTCTGCTAATCCTGTGATGCAGGCGATGTATGTTGCATTATAGTTATGGAAAAGGGTGAGGTCACGGGAGATGGCGCAAAGGCTGCGATAGCTGGTTTATCGTGCGTGTACGGAGTTGTTTTTTATTTTATTTTTATTTATTTTAATTCTATTGTGGCTCGGTCACTGTACGGAGTTGTACAGTGTACATCGACGAACCTCACGTGGTTTTAACGATATCGAATAACTATTTCAGTTTTAGTTTGTGTAAAACATTTATTTGCAGAATATAGCCCCAAAAACAGTTTTTGCATAACCCATGAAATGATCTGAAACACGTAATACAATTCTCTTAGGATAGGATTATTCAAATGTGAAACATAATCAATGAAAATAAAACAGAAGTTGGGTAATTTGAAATATTTTGTTTCATTCATTCATTTCGATATAAGAAAAACAATAGTGATAAGAAATAATGAAAAACAATGAAAACACGAGTTAGGTAATTTGACATTACAATTAATGAAAAATAATACAATGCTAAGAAACAGGAGTTATAGTCAATCAATGAAAATATAAATTGAATTTAACTCTACTAGATTCTTACAAATTGATAAAAATACTACTACGGGACATATTCCAGAGCCACGGGATGTCATCGCCTGATTTGGTCAATGTTAGGGAGCAGGTCGTTTTTACAATAAATTTCAATATTTTCACACAAAATATTTTTTTACTGAAAAACTGCTCATTCGCAGAGAAAATGTACTAGCACATGCAATGACAATGTCAATCACGCTTCTGTACGAAATTCGGCGGAAGTCTTTTATAATCTAATACGAAGTTACTAAAAAAGGCGCGAACGCCCTACACTCAAAATGATCGTTTTTCCATTATAACTTTTTAACGTAATTTAACGAAGGCTTCTAATTATTATCCAAGATAGTCTAAATACCGATTAAAATATTTCTTACTTCAAACAGATACGCCGTCTTTTATTCAATTTTTTAAAAAATAATAAAAAATAACTCTTGTCAATGTTAGGGAGCAGTCAATGTTAGGGAGCAAAATGATTTTATCAGAATATTAAAAATGTAGCAAATGGCCATTTAAAATATGTATGGCATTTATAAACTGAACAATTTTGTTTGTATGATTATTTGATACCCTTTGGGGAGGAAAGCGTTAAAATTGTAAGAAAATCATTGAAAAGGTTATTTTGCATTTTTTATTTTCAGCTAAATCCTGTTTACGTTCGTTTTAGAAATATTTAGATGCGAACCATTCCTTCTTTATTCGTTGACCTCTAACTGTAAATGAATGTATCGTTATATACACTTTTTGATGATGTCATCAGTTCACAATCCTAAATTGTGGATGATAAATTATCTGAACTGATATATAGGCTTGAGAAATCTCCGACATCCTTCAGTTCTATGATTTGATATTTTCCTAGTATTAAAGTAAGAGAGTTAGTCTCGCACTTATCTTTACGACCGGGTATCACCTGATAGCTGGCACAAACGCTATGAAGGGCTCATTGCGCAGTTACATGTATGATAGTAGATTTTTACACGTATACTTCAATTTGTCAATACTCAGACAATGCAGTGATGTATCGCAAAAAGCTCGCGCACGCATTGTTACACATTTTGTGGCGTAATCCAGAGGATCCTAGTGCTTTTAACATGGTAGAATGTGACGTTTTTGAGAAAAATGTACACAAATGAAAATCCTTTCGTCCTCCACATTTACCTCTCTATCTCAAAACATTTTAGACGAATAACTCTGATATCATATATATATTGTAAATGGGCTAGGAGCATCATAAAACACGAATCAATTGATATTTTAGGTGAAATAAATATACCTGTTGCTGTGCTTGAAAATAGGCGAATGGCGTAAATTAGCCCTATTTTGATGAATTTTGAAAACTTTTCGTCCTCCACTTTTCCACATACAACAGAAAACACATACTTTTGCGAACAAAATCAACTATTTATTAATAAACTAGAGTTTAGGAGCAAAATAATCATGTATGATTTATTAAAAATTGATCTCGTATTTTTTGTTTAATGTACACCTGAAAAGTTGAAGGAACAAAAAAATGAGCAGAAAAGGTCGCTGTCAACAGATTCTATTTTTCAAACTCTATGACGTCACAATATGGGACGCTTACTAAAATTCATCCTTTGAAATAAAACTTTCATATACCTTTATCAAGACGAAAAATAAGTATAATAGTCATATATTGTTTGAGTTATGAGCGTTTAAAGACGAAAAATAATTAAAAATGTAACGTGTCAACAGGGAATATTTGCCAGATGTTTTGGTAAAAAACTCTTTTTTAAAAAAGAACGCGCAAGAATTGTGAACGGAGTGTACTTGATCTAAAAACTTCATCGAAACAGCTTTAAAATGATATACAACTTTAATTAGAATATTATTTTAGAATCCGGGGAATCAAAGTTACATTCACGCGATACCCCTAAAAAACAAATGCGCCACCTTTTTGCGACACGTCAGTATATAACCGATCTCTGTTATATGTGTACCACTTGCTAATGATACTCTAAAGCCCGGTATACACCAATGGGACAAGTTGGGACCTCCATAGACTTAACATGGCGTGGGACCTAGTGGGACCTTTTGGGATTTTGCCCCATGAAGTCCGTGGGAATCAATGGGACTCCGTCGGATTTTGCCCCAACTTGCATATAATCTTGCCCCATCGAGTCCCATGAGGTCCCACGTTGGACTCGATGGGATTCGATGGGGCAGGATGGGGCAAAATCCCACGGAGTCCCATCTTGCCCCATCGAGAATGAACATGTTCATTCTTTCCATGGGGCATCGTGGGATTTCCGATCAGGTCACATGTTATGTGAAGCCCAACATACACCAATGGGGCAAGGTGGGATTTGATGGGACTCCATGGGGCTCGATGGGGCACGTTGGGACTTGATGGGGCAAAGTCATCAACCATGGGACTCCGTTGGACTCATTGGGGCAAGTTCGGATTCGATAGGGCAAGATCGGACTCGATGGGCAAGTGGGATTTTGTCCCATTGGTGTATACTGGACTTAAGGCTACTTTATTTAAGTTTTGAATGAATTTAATTGTCAAAAAGCGGCTCACTTGCAGACTTGGGGACACCCTATATATTAACCTGGGATTACACATACAGTACGTGGCTGGACTGCGTCATCCATATCCACCGTGCAGGCTACTTATTTCACTTTCCAATGTACTACAGTAATTATATGAATGAATTATCATGGAATTATTGAGAATATTTTTGAAATTTACAGTTCAGGGGAGACATAATTTTTAAAATAACAAAACATTACATTTCATGCTACTAGATCATGAGCTAGCTAGCAACTGCAGCTGCGCATTTATTACGCTATCTTACATGTTTGAAGAATGATTCGTTTTAATATGCCGTTGTAAGGTTGCTCGGTATTTAAACTCCTTACAACAATGTGGACATTTGAATAACGTGTTTCCATGAACAAGCTTCTTGTGAACGTTTAAGTAATGTTTTGTTTTGAAGCAGCGTGTGCCCTCCATATCTGATCCCATGTCCTGGCAAGTCTCACAAAAGAACTCAGATTACTATTACAATTACTCTGATATTCTGATAAAACCATTTCGCCCCACTGCATTGTTTGCTCCGCCACATTGATCATACTTATTTTTTATTATTTAAAAAAAGTTAAAGAAAGGTGTACCTGTTTGAAGTAAGAAATATTTCAATATGTACTGAGATTATCCATGATAATAATTAACTTTCCTTCGTCAAAAATCTTTGAGAGTCCATTTTCTGAAGATAACAAAAATGCAAAACAATTTTTTTTATCGATTTTGTTAAATTTTGTTAAGGCAAGGGGTTTAAAATAATCATTCAAACAATATTGTTTAGTTTATAAATGCCATACATATTTTAAATGGCCATTTGCTACATTTTTAATATTCTGATAAAATCATTTTGCTCCCTAACATTGACTGCTCCCTAACATTGACAAGAGTTATTTTTTATTATTTTTTAAAAAATTGAATAAAAGACGGCGTATCTGTTTGAAGTAAGAAATATTTTAATCGGTATTTAGACTATCTTGGATAATAATTAGAAGCCTTCGTTAAATTACGTTAAAAAGTTATAATGGAAAAACGATCATTTTGAGTGTAGGGCGTTCGCGCCTTTTTTAGTAACTTCGTATTAGATTATAAAAGACTTCCGCCGAATTTCGTACAGAAGTGTGATTGACATTGTCATTGCATGTGCTAGTACATTTTCTCTGCGAATGAGCAGTTTTTCAGTAAAAAAATATTTTGTGTGAAAATATTGAAATTTATTGTAAAAACGACCTGCTCCCTAACTTGACCAAATCAGGCGATGACATCCCGTGAGAGCAAAGACAAAAAAATAATCCCCCAATGCAATTCTTCAATGTGTAACTAAGTGTATCGCAGAAGTACCTAGAATTTTTAGTGTGTCATTTGGCGTATGTATCCGATAATATCATTTGATTTAACTTATACATTACACCGAGCAGGTTATCAAATTCAAAATAAATGAACGAAACAACGATAGAATGAACACAAGGCATACATTGCGTGCAGTGAAAAAAGCAAATTACCAACTTAAAAAAATGGTTCATTTATATAAGATTATTTGATAACTGAAAATCATTCCTTACCTCCACCCGTCCTGCTGAAATGAAACACCTCTAAGCCCAGTCGTGTGTTGCGCCTTTCTGTTCCCCAAGCAAAACGCCTCTCTCCTCACTCAACTCGAGCTATTCGCCGCGGTCCTATTATTCCGAATTTCCCCGGGAATGAATAGCATCCAATCGGTAGCTTTATTTCAAGTAAGTATGACAATAGGCTAGATGCAAGAAGAAATTATTTTGATTTTTGTCATTAGATACTGATATGAACTACCATTAATTAGTCATATAATGTATTCCCAGAGTAATAGTTACTTATTGTTTGTATGTAATAGTAAGCTATATTCGAGCGTCTTCGAATTCGTATGAACTTTTTGTGTCATCTGAGTAAAGGTTATGTCACCCAATTACATGCATTCCCGTGTATATGTACCTCCATATAACAATACATTGGTTCGGGGTGAGCTATCTGATTCTTTCCAATACCTCAAAGAATGTATCGATACGTTCCTACCAGGGACAGGCGCACATAGAGGCCCCATTAGGGGAAACTCGATCGTCCGTGCCATGGACATTTCATGTATGTATGGACAGTGGATACATTAACGCCTCGGTCACATTTCATCTACGTCGATCGGACTGTGACTGTAGCTTCCCAAAATCGAGAAAAATATGCAGCCTAAAATATAGGGATAAGCAGTACGATGCAGATTTTCTATATCGATTTTATGAAGCTACGGCCGCCGTAGAGCAAATGTGACTGAGGCTTAAGGGCTATGATGATACGAGGCAGCACGATGGGAGAACGAGCCAAGCAGGTACGAGAAGTTTAGAGAGACAGAAAATGCATTCCTTCGAATTCCCGTTTATATATATCGTGCACGTTTTGATGTTGCCGCTATTGAATTGTGAAGAAATTGTAGGACGAAATACCATGCCTACATTTCCCCTCCTCATGTGTAGCATCTCTGATCCCTCGAATAACGTGTTTGTGTGAGAATGCATGATTCAGATATGTTGAAATTGTTTAAGGATCCTTAAATGTCCGCGCTTTCGTTATCTCGGTATTTAATGGGGGAATTGTTGACTAATCTTGAGAGCCAAGTTTAAAAGGTTGCTCCAAATGTAATATAAAAGGTTCTTTAAAATAAATAATATTGTATACGAATGTCCGTCTCTAACCACTAACCACCCCTCTTCGCCGAAAATTGTATTTATTCCCAATATCATATTTATAACGACTAGACACAAGATCCCCTATCCGGGCCCTTAAATCAAATTATCGAACCCTGCCATCATTAATGTGCATCAATGCTTATTGAACAGTCCAATGTTTAGAAGACATCATTAATCGTCTTGCCATGCCATCCATCGCCTTAATCCCCGTTTCTAATTGGCTTACGTTTTACCACTTGAGCATGGTGGAATTCTGGGATCGAACATTCTGTTTGATTTTCTTGATCAATCTCCATGCAAAGACTGCAGACCAAACAGTAAATCGTCTCAAATACCAATGTTAAACCGAACAATCCTCAAAACAAAGACTCATATGAAATATATGCATGCATTGGTTTAAGTTCATAGTTTGGGTAGAATGTTCATTACTGAGTGCATTTCTCTACAACTAAAAAAAAATAAGTGTATGCGGTAGTATTTGTTGTTGTTGTTGTTGTTGTTGTCGTTATTACTCTTGGGTTGCTGTTATTGTTGTGACAATACGAAAGTGAACATGAACCAGACATAAAACATTACTTCAATGGAGCCCATGCCTGTAACATCCATTTTCCTGGAAGTGTAACTGCGTGAGAGGTACATGCGATGCGGGTAAGTTCCAATTGGCTCCCCGAGTAGAATAAATTCAATGGTGGCTCACTATGCTTCAGAGGCCTCATCATCCGCTCGTCGCAACGCAGATTCGCAAACGCAACGCAGACACAAACGCAAATCTTGCGACGAGCGCGTGATGAGGCCTCTGATCTCTCTCAACCACCTCCTGCTTACTGGCCTTCAACCCATAATCTCCCGAGGGAATACCTCTATTTGGTTTGCATTGCACTCTCATTGCATGATGCAACTCAATGATTTAAGTGTCGAACAAGTAGTTTGCTTGACATGCACCCACCGATAGAATCCCTTATAGGTAGATGTAAGCCTATACAAAGTGTAAGAAACGGTCAGTTTCCTAAAATTCCGTGAATATTACTAGTCTTGTTACTAACAGAAACATCAAATACCATTAAAAGGCATGGTAAATTTGAAATGCACGTAGATGAAACAAAATTGAGCAATAAAATACTATTTTTTCAGAACACGACTCTTCAGTGCCTGACTCAACCGTACGAGCATTTTGCTCATTGATTAGCTTTTATACGTCTAACATGTATATAATTTTGTCATAATATTGTACTTTTATTTTACATCACTGTACATATAAATTGTATCTCCATTTTATTATGGGCAATCAAGATAAACAATACAATACAATTACACGGTTTCAACTGCAAAAGATGTCAGCATTAATCGTTTCTAGAATTATTAAGGAGGGGGGGGCTTGTCTCGAGCTCTCAGGTGACATACTCTGCCATCTTTTTGCAAAGAATTGTGTAAAAACGATTAGAATATCATTCTCGATTTCGTTTGCGTATCCCTTTAAAAGGTAATCCTCTTAGAGTGATTTCGCAAAATGTTTTCGACGCAACCCAACGCATTGGTGATCAACGTCGCTCTTTTGTGCGCAGCCAGTGAAAATGACACAAACTCTTGTAATGAGATTTACATGCCTGTAGCAAGATTTTTGTTAGGGGTGGATGGGGGGGGGGGGGGGCTCGACCCCCTTCCCAATACCCTAACCCCTGCCAGTAAATACATTTTCCTATGTTAAACCAGCCCTTTCGTAAAGGCCCAAAAATAAGGCCGTTGATTTGATAATTTGACCTAAAATTAAAATAATAAGGACCTAAAAGGCCAAGTAATGAGTAATGAGAAAAATGTTGGCCCAGTAATGCAAGTTTTATCTCAATTGCCAAGCTTATGTGGGGAAGAGGAGGAACATTTTTCAAGCCAGGAGCCCTTATTTGAAATCAACATATCGACCTAGATTTTCAATTTTTAAAATTGTATTATTTTCATCGCCTCATGTTTATATACATTCGTCGTACACTGTGAGATGTCGGCAGAATTGACAGTCTTTAACACAAGGGGTATTACTGAACCATTCACTGCGACATCTTTCTTACCACCATCGATTAATTCTATGAGTTTTTGATAAACATTACAACTGTACTTGCAATTGGGCCGATCTAAAATGAATATACAAGTCTAGATATAAACTACACGTAGCTTGAAACGAACGCCACAATCGCGATCGCGCCATATGTGTTCTATTTCCTGACCTCTCAATTAGTACAATAGAACAATATAGCAATCTCCACTGTGATAAGCCCATATCCGTAGAAACTGAACGAGGACGCCGGTTCAAGGTTACCCTTCACAAGACGGTGCACTTCACTCGCACTCTTCTAATAAGAAGAGTTATTTTGATGAAGCCTTCATCTCATGTGTGTACATAGATATAAGGTAGGTGATGAAACTACCCTACCAAAGCTTTACAGAAAACATTAATTCTGATTTTTTTTATCACATGAAAGTGTGTAAATAACCTTTTCTATACATCAAACTTGCATCGCCTACTTCAATATGCCTCGGTTTTATATAGATCATGGTTGAAGAAAATCACAATTAAAAGCTTAATTGATTTCACATTCCAAAATCCAAAGATAATAAAAGCTAAACTAAAGATTATGAGGATTTTGTCTGCTTCGAAACTAACCCATTTTATTTCTTAGAGGGAAGTGTGATCAGATGACAGTGAAACAGGGTATGTTCAAGGTGAAGGTGTGGCTTATCTGGATGTACTTTTAACTCTGATCACGTGATTGCCATCGGGATCTCTACCCAAGCGTGACGTGACACAGTGCATGACAGTACATGACCATTCACATGTTTTAGAAGTTCAAAATGGGGAAATAACGAGTCTTTCATAAACTTTTTACATTGGATTTAGCAGGTGCAACTTCTGGCGACTTTTGCGAGGTAAATATGTACAGACTCTTTTAGAGATCTTGCTATATAAGATGTTATTTACTCTACCTTATCCACGAAAAGCTGTAACGTGCATTTAGAAATATTTCTCAGTAACGAGTAAAGATCACATTTTTGTGAATAATCAAACCTAACAAATAAGCAAAACAGTATACGAAATGTTTGTCTATTTATGTGCCTGAAGATCTGGCCTCTTGTAAAATAGGGAGTTTCAAGATCGGACTTTCAGCCAAATTGATTTTTAGGTCATGATTTGAAAATTTTCGAATGCATCCATCCAACATTGCTTATTTTTAGATTTGATCGAGTCAGTTCAGTTCAGTATTTCTATTTCCTCCACAAAATCGACTTTGATTATTCGATGATTGTTTTATAAAATAGTTTTGGATTTCAGGGAATGTTCATTCAATGATTGGCCTTCTTTGAAAAGTACAAAAATGTAGGTCATTAAAGGAGGAGGGAAAGTAGCGCAACGGATTCCGGACAGTCATATGTTTCATTTTGTGAAGTTAGAGTCCATTTCACTGTTTAACTGCGTCAGTAAAAGCTAAACAATAAGAAATCAAAATATAATTTTGCAATAATATATGGAAAAATATACTCCTATTGTACATGAATGACATTTGTGTATCTTGGATTGCTTCTAGTTTGGCTTATAAAGTGTGTGGCCTCTTATATTTGGATGCTTCTCTGCCATGTTATTTTCAATAAGATTAACATGGCTGAAATTCTTCAAATTACAAGACGGCACAGGCTTATTGCACAAAAAACTAAAAAATCGGAAATATTCAAATGTCATTCATGTACATTATGAATATACTTTTCCATATATTATTGCACAATGGTCTCCCAATTTCTTATTTTTGCCGTTCTACTGACGCAATGAAGCAGTGAAATGGACTCTACATGTTTTTTCTGAAATGTTTTCCTGATTTTCGACCCCTTCCACCGATGCGTTTTCAAATTCTTTTGCATCGATATGTTGCATTTTGACACACAATTAAACCCTTCAAGAGAATAAGTAACTCCTTCGGGGTTTTAAAGATATCCATTATGGGTTACCAAAATTCGATGAAAGCAACGGATCGCATGCATTTTCCCCATGGGAAAATAACATGGGTAATATTGTTTTCCAATTTATCAAAGAGGGGTATCTATTCCTTTACAGGGGTTAACTGTGTCTGAAAATGCAACATTTTGATGCAACACAAATTGAAAAAGCAGGGGTGGAAGGGTAGTATGTATCCAACAGACTGACTAGAAGTCAGTTATGATGTACTACTTTCCTGTGGAAATTGCAATGACATTTTTTGCACAAGTTCAATGAACTTACAAATTAAAACGGTATAGCATTTACGTAGATGATAAACATATACAGTTGGATCTCCGTATAAAGCTTTACCTACATGTGTATGGAACAATTGACCGCAAGCATTTTTTAAAATTAATTGGCTGAGTAGGAACAGTATCCAATCAAATACTAACTATCAATTTGAAACACCAATCAAACCAGTAGGTTCTAGCAATTTCCGGAAACGACCCATTCAGTAGCTCAACAAATGACATACAGGGTGTTTCATAACGAGCATCTCCAAACTGTCAATTTGAGAAGAGATTGGTCTATAATATATGTACTATATGAACCTATTTTATTCTAGACAAACATATTTGGATCAACTAAGCATGCTACAATTCAAGAAAGTACAAATGGCATCCCTTTGACCTTTATTTATTAGAGTCCATTTCACTGCTTCATTTCGTCAGTAGAACGGCAAAAATAAGAAATTGGGAGACCATTGTGCAATAATATATGGAAAAGTATATTCATAATGTACATGAATGACATTTGTATATTTCAGATTTTTTAGTTTTTTGTGCAATAAGCCTGTGTCGTCTTGTAATTTGAAGAATTTCAGCCATGTTAATCTTATTGAAAATAACATGGCAGAGAAGCATCCAAATATAAGAGGCCACACACTTTATAAGCCAAACTAGAAGCAATCCAAGATATACAAATGTCATTCATGTACAGGTACAATAGGAATATATTTTTCCATATATTATTGCAAAATGATATTTTGATTTCTTATTTTTTAGCTTTTACTGACGCAGTTAAACAGTGAAATGGACTCTACAGTCCGAGAAGATCTTTCCTGACGAAAAGCCCACATTATGAAACACCGTGTACGTTTACTTATAAGTATAAGTATACGTTATAAGTTGTACTTTCACGTATACGCGAAATTTCTCTATTGCATTGGCCTAACATATGCACCTGTTTAAATCCTCAGGAAATAGCCAAAATCCAACATATGACTGTCCCAAATCTGTTGCGATACTTTCCCTCCTTCTTTCTCCTTTTTATATCCACAGTCTGAATTTTTCTGAGTGTCAAACCTAAAATCATAATATAACAGTTCAACATTACATGGAAAAAGACACTACTGTGTAAATAACATCTACATCAATAATCCGCAAAAGGCTAATAAGCCCATTTAAAGCAGATATATAGTTTAACAGTGATATAAGTTGAATAGAATAGAATTTGAACCTTAACATTTAAAAAATAGATTTATGGTTTACAACTCATTTTAAAAACATTGAAATCATGAAACACTTCTCCACTTAAGGAGGCATCTTCCCCAAGGTCGATGCTCCCGTTCGTAGAAAAGTAGGCCATATTCAATGATCATTTGTATAGAACAAAGACAAATTTTAAGAATGTACCATAGACCTATTGCTAAAATACAACCGAGCTTAATTGTTAAGCTGCTTGCTGACAGAAGATTTAAAACTGGATAGGCTATCACTGTCTAAAATATCACTAGGTAGAGTGTTCCATTTTACTATTGTCCTTGGAAAGTAACTAAACTTGTATGCATCCGTTCTGGCAGCTGGTTGGATGAATTTGGATGTATGGAACTGTCTAGTGTTTGTACATGTGTTTATTAGGGGGCTGAAGTATGTGGGTATAGTGATGGCTGCTAAGTTATGAGTTCCTTTGTTGAAGAGGGAACGTCTAGAAGCCTCCCTACGGGATTGTAGTGATTCCCACTGTAGGTGTTGGAGAGCTTGAGTGACGCATCTGTATCTTTTACATAAAGCTTTGGCATCAATATGGTTCTTATTTATTTTCAGATGGAATCCTATATCGCTCTCCAAAAGCGCGTGAATAAACAATGGAGACATTTTGCTCCGATACTTGCAGTTGCCGTACTTGTACTCCTCATGACGTTCATCTACTTCTGCACGTCTGTTGCCGTTCGCAGCGTCGGACAAGATTTCTCAAACACATCCGGTGAATATTTTAGGATATCTCTTTCTAATTTCTAGTACCCTTCTATTGTTTCGTTCTAAGACTGGGCAACCTTTTTCACTATATGAAGGAGATGGGGGGGGGTTACTTATTCTTGAGAATTCAGTCTATTGATCATCATGTTCCTCCTTTGGGAAAAAACAAGACATTTTCTGCACAGAATTATCAATTTTAGGAAATTTCACTTCCCAAAAATAAACATTATATCAATTCAATTAATTCGTAAAGTACAATTAAATGCTATATAACGTAACACGGCTTATTGTCAAATGGAAATAAAGGTAGGGAAAGTAACAATTATCCAAATTTATTTACTCCATCGGCCATTTTGAAGTCATACAAATCCGACCGTCTTATGATGTTATTTATTGTTATTTTTTCTTATTCGGATATTTATTTTTTATTTTTTCTTGCATACGATGGTCGTACACACTAGGCGGTTCTACAGTATATTGTGGGAAATGCTTTCCTGGCCTGTCTACCCAACCAAATTGACACAAATGATAAATTAATTTCTTTGCTTCAACTATAAAGTATTTAAGGTAACGGTGAAGTTAATCAAAAGTACAAAAAATGGCAGCCATATTTTTTTGACTAAGTCACAAGATTTTGTATTCTGTTTTCCTTATCTGTGAATGCATTCCTGACTAAAGTGACATGTCAAAGAAAACTTCACATTTAGAGGAACATTCCTGGCCAAACCTTTTCTATCCTGATGTGATAGCTATAATCATATATATACGAAGGGTGATCAGGAATTTCTGGACCGTTGGCTCTATTTTTGCCATTTTTTATCCTTTCTTACTGATTTTTTCACATAATTTAATCCAAATATATAGGATCACACCATGAAGATTTCATTGTTCTATGCCATCATTATTCTATTATTTTTGCTACCATGGTAACTGGTGATGCGACAAGGTGGAGCTCAGAAAAAATACAAAAATTGAAAAACAACAGTAATTTTATAAGATGTTTGGACACTGTATTCATCGCTGAATATGTGACATACAGTGTACTGTATATGTACTAGGTTGTATTATTTCATTAAGTATATTCATTAATGTTCATAGTAACTGTCATTATTCTTCCATCAATTCAAAATTCTTTAAGTAGTTACCAGCATTTTGTAAGCATTTGTTATGCCTTTTCACTCAATCCTGAAGACTAGGCCAACTTAGGCCAAATTTTACTCAAATTATCATTTTTTGATATTTTATTCCATTCAACTACCTACTGATTTGAAAAATGATGACAAATTTGATCAGATTTGACTCTGGCCTAGAGAATTGAGACTTTTGAGATAGTTTTAACTCGAATTTGGTCATTCAGAGTGGACAAATACATCAAAAATTGACACTTGACTGACCAATCTCTGACTGTACCCCTGATATGTACCTTCATTCTTTACTAGAAACCATAACATGGAAAATTCAATCTTTATTATGAGCAGCAACTCATTGGCTTCCCCATTTACGACAACATATGACATCTTGGGGTCATTAAGGACGAAATTGTAGCCAAATATCGTCAAAATCAGTGGTTTTTGGGGGGTAAAAAGCGAAAACTACTGATTCAGCAAAAACGTTTAAATTTGTTCATGAAAATTCCCCTTTTTGCCTCCGTCCAGAATATGTTTCATACTAATAAACTTCAAATCTGGGCGATTCAGAGTAGTTTTAAAAACTTTTTACGTTTTTGAATTTACTAGAGTTTTTCAAGTAGTTTTGTGCAATTTAAGACTATTCTGACAGCAATTATGAAAAATATGGCTACTTTATTACCCCTGGGGTCATTTTCCCAAGAACCCAATGGTTTTCCTTTAAATTTTCCTTTATATTACAGTTTGAACATGTTAGTATGTCACGTAGGCCAGTGTTTTATATGGGGATTAGATGTACTTTTCTTGTTTAAAGGAGCCTAAAACATTTCATGAAATCTGCAGTCTTCCGGGTTTTCTCTGAGTTTGTATTGTCTCATGGGGGCTTTCTGACTTTAAAACAAACCCTTTTTGTTTTCCCAATTTTAGTCATAAATTACATCAATATGACATGCAAACTTTGAGTAGACGTTGTCATTCCCGGGTGCCCAAACGTGTCGGGAACACATAGATACTTGAATGATGTTTATTGGACATCAGGGTGCAGAGGAATCGTAATTTTACTTAGAAATTTTATATGAGAAATTCCGTAGTAACGTGTTGCCTTGCATTGAATGTCTTTAAGGTCAGTGTGTACTTTCGGCCATTTTGATGCAATCTTCATAGAGTCACATTTTATTCATCAAACATGAACCTCTCCTTCCCCACATCGTCTACATCTTTAAGATTTGCACAAAGAGTGCACCAATGTACATGATAAAACGGGAAAATCCAGCCACCTACTTTTTAAAAAGTAGGTCATTAAAAAGTAGGTCATTGAATTTTCGCATACATTTTTCATATATTTTCTAAATGAAATATATATCCATACTCTTTTCTTGGTACATTAGTGCACTCTCTGTGCAAAGCTAAAAGATGTAGACAATGTAGTCCATGGTATGAAATCTCTAGGACGTCTAATAAAGGAGCTGGTAGCACACTATAGTGCAGCGATATTTGACCTTACATTAACATACCTACATATGTTCCCTAACAATTTTTATTATAACCGCTCAATATACATCCGGCTTTTAGACTGAATTATGCCTGCCATTATCAGAGGTCAAAAAATCACCAAAAAATAAAATCCCGATTTTTCACAATTTGGAGTACACAATCACACTACTATACCCCCATACTGTATCCTGTATTCCTTTAAAAGAAGTACAGGCTACAGGGAAGTTGCAAATGGAGGACGTTTGTTTATTTCCATAGTTCTGAATGTATACTAGATTTTACACATATTCTAAGTGTTCTACTATAGATTCATCGAGCAGTTTGCAACGTATTATTACCAGAAAAGCCCAATGGACAAAGATAGAAAATACCCGCTCCATTTGCAACTTAACTGTACCCTGTATCATTTTTAAATGTGGTCACGTGGTAGGGTAGTGTGACAATGCAACAGAAAATAATACTAAATGATTTTAAATATATGATTTAGGTTTCTAAGCTATAAGTTTGAGGTCATTTTTCTTATCAATACCAAAAATACGTAATCAGTGTATCGACGTTTTGTATTGTTTCTCAGATATTGATAAGATAATGCTACTAATTAATCACTTTTATATTGGAATGACAAATGCTTAAATTATGCTAGTTTCTCACAAAATGGGTCTCAATACGTTTTGAGATAAACTTTTATTCAGCGGTGAAAATTATCAGGAAAGGAGGGCCTATTGCTCTTCCTTGACTAATTGGGACTACAGCTAAAATTCTATTCCTCGTAGTTAGATATAGCCCAGTTGCTTATAAAACAACCATCAATACTTGATCGAATTCATGAATAATTGAGAAAAATCGTTATCATTATCTTCATAAAATTTGATTGTACCCAGCGGTAAGGTCAAAGAAACAGCCGGCAGAAAACTTGATGTTAGCCACAATTAACGTCGAGGAAGAATTGTAAGGCGTTCGATTGCATATGACTCTAATTGATTATTAGCCATGCCCTTGGAATATATGAACATTCCAATACCTCTGTAACATTTAATTAGATATAAATCTTACATATTTTTATTGTATTATGATTTATAAAACATTAACAATAATTTGTTGTTAGACCACTTGCGATGATATGGAAATAAGATGTCTGGTAATAAGATGTTTTAAATGGTAAGAAAACTATTATGTTCCCAATCATAAATTACCTGTGAATATTCCACACACTTTTGATGAGACTTGGCTCATATTTGAAATAACCAAATCTGAAAAACACACTTGCATAATTACACTAATTAAACACCGACATCTACGTTGAAATTAAATAGTATATTTTTAAATTATGATAATCTTTTTTTTGTTCGTATGCTTAGAATAACGGTACATCTGTATGTGTCTTATAAAATGTATAAAAGTTCGAATCAAAATATTTACGTTTTTTGACCCCTTGTGATGAAATACATTTTTCGACCCGAAAACCGGAAGTTTTTTCAGCAAATGATATTTTAAAAGAATCAAGACATGTACACCTTTATAAATATTGCTTCAAATGTTGCTGCGCATAGTGTGCTACGGATCCTTCATATTCGGAAGTCATACCATGGACTAATGTCGGAAAGGAGAAGTTCAAATTAGAATATGCGATTCCAATGAGGATTGCATTAAATTTCCAAACGTACACACTTACCTTAATTGGAGAAATAGTTTGAAACTAATACGGATTATTTTGGTGACGTCCTTTTTTGGTGACGTCATGATTATGTGATCTCTGTAAAGGATTGAAAATTCTTACCAGTTTTTCTCACGAAATATTATTACTGTACTCAGAAATAAGTAAGTTTACGGGGATTCCGTTAATAAAACTTCTCAGAGAGCGGTTTGTTTCGAATTTTGATCTTTTTAGGAAAATGTTTGTATAGCGTCTATCGATGATTGAATTTACAGTACTCCAAGACCTTGGACCCCCCCTGTCTACTTTGTGTTGTGTTGGAGAAGTAGACAGTCTTGAAGCAAGACTATATTTATTATGAAAGAACATGATGAACAGGTGATTCAAGCTAAGAATTGCAAACACTGTTGATTCAATCTTAAAATTGCAAACACTGCTGATTCAAGCTGAGAATTGCAAACACTGTTAATTCAAGCTGAAAATTGCAAACACTGTTGATTCAAGCTACAAATTGCAAACACTGTTGATTCAAGCTGAGAATTGCAAACACTGTTGATTCAAGCTGAGAATTGCAAACACTGTTGATTCAAGCTGAGAATTGCAAACACTGTTGATTCAAGCTGAGAATTGCAAACACTGTTGATTCAAGCTGAGAATTGCAAACACCGTTGATTCAAGCTGAGAATTGCAAACACTGTTGATTCAATCTTAAAATTGCAAACACTGCTGATTCAATCTGAAAATTGCAAACACTGTTGATTCAAGCTACAAATTGCAAACACTGTTGATTCAAGCTACAAATTGCAAACACTGTTGATTCAAGCTGAGAATTGCAAACACTGTTGATTCAAGCTGAGAATTACAAATACTGTTGATTCAAGCCTCAAATTGCAAACAGTGTTGATTCAAGCTGAAAATTGCAGACACTGTTGATTCAAGCTGAGAATTGCAAACACTGTTGATTCAAGCTGAGAATTGCAAACACTGTTGATTCAAGCTGAGAATTGCAAACACTGTTGATTCAAGCTGAAAATTGCAAACACTGTTGATTCAAGCTGAGAATTGCAAACACTGTTGATTAGACCTAGAAAGAAACTGAACATGTACAATAAAATAAACATTAATTGATTTATGTTATATTTTTTTTCAGATGAGGTGGAAGTTGACCATTCCATGCAATATTTGAATCAGACCAAGAATAGAAATCAACTAGACGAGGCTCATATTCTACCTGGCAAGATGCATGGTACTCACAACAAGCAACAAGATCCTCATTACAAGCAAGACGATCCACATAACAAGCAACAAGATCCGCATCACAAGCAACAAGATCTACATGACAATCGACTGGAGCCACAGAAACAACGTTTAGATCAAGACGACAAACAACAAGATCCTCACACCACGCAACAAGATCCTCACACCACGCAACAAGATCCTCATTACAAGCAAGAAGATCCACATGACAAGCAACAAGATCCAAATAACAATCGACTGGAGCCACATGACCAACGTTTAGATCAAGACGGCAAGCAACATGATTCACATGAAGAACATCAACTACTTGCTTATCATCGATATCACAACGCAAAGCAACACGATCGCCCTACCAAACAAGATTATCAATATGAGAAACAACTACAACTGCATGAAAAACAAACATTTCTGCCTAGTAATCAACAAGGATTGTCAGTCAATCAACAAGAATCATCAAACAATCAACAAGATTTTTCAGACAATGAACAAGAATTGTCAAACAATCAACTGGATTTTTCAGACAATCAACACGAATCATCAAACAATCAACAATATTTCGCTAACGATGAACAAATGGTATCAGACAATCCGTACGATTCACCAAGCAATCTAAATATAAAACCAAGATATGAGAAGTACATACCTAACGATCAAGACAAACTTTCCAAAGAACAACAATATCAACCTCACAGTGAACTACCTGACAATGACATACTGCTGGAAATGCAACCGGAGGCAACAATAAATGACTTCCATACTGGAAAGAGGCATCTTTTCAAGCGACAAATTAGTAAGTTTAAGAGAGATCGTAATCTATTTTAAGATGTTACCCAGGGGTGTGCCGTGTTTTTTTGTTTGGCTTTGCATAAAAAGCCTTTTTGTTTTAACTTTTTATTGTCTAATATAGCTCATGGGTTTTCTAACGTTGTCTTTGAAAATGTTTGAAACAATCTGCAAGTTGTGTGACTTCCTTGCATACCCCTAATTTGACAGTAAACGTGTACTGTCCACCATTCTTAAGTTTGTGGATTTTTTTGTTTCATTTTAGGACCTAATGTAGTAATGTTGGTTATCATTTTCAAAATCAATTGAAACATTGTTCTAATCTTGATAGAAATGGGCTTCAATTCAATTCCTGAAAATGGGGCCCAGATTTTCTTAAGAGAACCATATTTTTATTGTTGAATTGAAAAGTATTTAGCTTACTTGTTCATTAGCCATCGGAGCTACGGGACCTGCAGGGGCAACAGGTCCAACTGGATTCGGAGCAACAGGACCCTCCGGTGATGTTGGAAGTCCAGGTGACCGTGGCGAACTAGGAATTGGAGCTACCGGACCAGCAGGAGCAACTGGACCCACAGGGTTTGGTCTAAGAGGTGTTACTGGGGCAACAGGAGTTCAGGGACTGGATGGTCTTCCTAGTATAGGGGCGACCGGACCGGCTGGTGCAACTGGTAATTGCTTATAAAATTAAGTTAGGGCATGTAAGGGTAAATCAGTGCAATTTTGGTAGAAATCAAGAAGTTGAGATTTGGGGCATATTCTTGGCAGTGTCCTTTTCGACAATGAAAACTATTTTATTGAACATCAGATATTTGCACCGACACAGGTGCACACGTTTTATGACCCCAATGAGATGAATATGAGCTGGGATGGAAAATCTCAAAACTACTCAATTTTAGGCTCTCCCGGATCACCAAATCTAGCTCATTATACCATGGCATCTCCGGGCAGAGAAGAAATGAGATGTAATGGTTAATCACGATGGGTGCACATGTACTGTCGACTTTCTAATTGGATTATTGCACCATTTGGTTCTCTCTTATAGGCCAAGCAGTGATTGGGGGCACGGGACCTGCTGGTGCCACTGGTCCAACGGGAGCAATAGGTAATTTTTTTCAAACATTAGTGTACTTCTTCAACTACAATCTATTTGGCGAAATATATATAAGTCTACTTATTTGATTTAATATACAAATTGTACAATGTAATATTTCAACTATATTGAAGTTATGTAAGTGCATTTTGCTATTCAATGCGAATGTAACATATAAAATTTATGTACTCGTAGTCCAAGACATTCGAAAATAAATCCGATGAATTTGGAAATATACTCCTCAAAAAAAAGTTAAACTAAATGAATCTGTATCTTGATTCTATTCTCTATAAAGTCTGCACAATTCAATGTTGTATCTCCTTTAATGGGTCAAAATTTGATGTCAAAATTGATAGATTTCATGAAATTTAACAAAAATGGCAGATTCCATGTTAAACATATGGTGGCTTAGGGGAAAACTCAAATTTTTGAATATCTATTCAGTAAATTAAAGATACTAGTACTTTTTGAGTAGAAAATCGAATGGTTCTACATGCTAGATGTCTAGCTTATATTGTCAAAATTAGCGATACAGAGCTTTAAACTAATTTTGACCACCTCACCGACCACCTTTGTTATTTCAATACGAGGATTGTCTCTTAAATTTTTGTCTCTTAAAATTTTAATTTTGAAAGCAATCGGATGGATGGATTGTTCCTCGGATGACTTGGCTACCCAACCATTTCCTATTGGTTTACATGGGGTCCGCCATTTTTTCTAAATTTCATGAAATTCATTGATTTTGACATCAAAGTTTGACCCATTGTTATAAAGATACAACATTGAATTTTGCAGACTTTATAGAAAATAGAATCACATTGTTCCAAGCCTATAGATATTAGTCATTCAAACAAATATGGGGGTTAACATGTAAACCTATGAAGAAAACCACTGGTCCTTAACCTTTCTTGAGGAGTATATTACAGTGTTTATTAAATTTCTAAAAATACTTCCTTGTACAACACAGTGTAAAATATAGGCCTACAAATTGGTTTTGCTACATGCATATGACCATAAGATCAAATACCCACACATCAAGCATCAAGTATATCCCAACTTCTCCACAAGAGGCCTCTTATGCATGTAACAAACATGCACGCCATACATGGCACTAGTATTCCCATTAACGGGGGACGTGGGTCTAGTTGTGGTTTCTTTTTTCAAATAGCTATACGTATCAATTTGTGTCTTTCATTCATCTTAAATCGAATTTAAATTCAATTTATATTTTAGGTCCAACTGGTGCAACCGGATATGCGATTGGCGCTACGGGACCAACAGGCTCGAAAGGTGATCAAATAGGTTTTAGACAATTTGCATGCGCTACACCCGATTCCGTGTAAATACCATTGAACAACCGAGTCTATACAGTAATTCTAACTGGTTTAGTTTATTTTTTTTTAATTTAAAGTTTAATTTAATTTGAAAAGTTGTAAATATAAGGTATAAAATTTACAAATTGCAGGTAGAGTCATGGCTGACCCCTATTTTTCGAGATCCATCCCTCTTTGATGATATTTATGGTTTGTAGGTGGAACTAAGATGTAAAACATAATTCAGATGGGTTTTAATTAAGGAAGTTGATGGTTTTAAACAAGTCCAAAATTTGAAAAATTGTTAATATAAGGTTTCAAATTTAAGAATTTCAAGTATAGCCATGGATGACCCTCGTGGTTTTTACATCCATACCTCAATGATGAAACATGGTTTTAGAGTGTGATACTAAGATGTAAAACATACCCAAGATGAATTTTAAGGAAGTTTAAGATTTTAAACAAGTGCAATATTTGAAGAATTGAGAAATAGCAGGTCTCAAAGGAGCATGGAGAGTATCGCAACAGATTTCAGACTTTGGGTCAATAGAAATATTATAAGTATGTTCATTGAGAATGCATTCATATTTCTTCAAAATCCAGAATATTGCAGATGTAAAAACCTAAAAATCCGAACAACTCTAATTAGAACGCTTTTAGCTGGTCCAATTAGAATTCAGATTAGAAAGATTTTACTGTAGTTCATGACTTTTCACTCCATCTATAAGCTGCAAACAAACTGCTGCAGTAGGAATATATTCTACACCTGGTCTCTAAGCTATGAAATCGTAGTTGATACTATTATGCTAATAAACGTCGATAATCCAAGGCTGTACCCGAATTACGTGAATTTGAGACCTGATATTTCTCAGTTTTTCAAATTTTGCACTTGTTTAAAACCCTGAATTTAGTTAAAACTCATCTTAGGGATAATTTTACATCTTAGTTAAACACTCCTAAAATATGTTTTTCATCACTGAGGTATAGATGTAAAAAACATAAAGGTCATTTTTGGCTATACCTGAAATTCGTAAATTTGAAACCTTATATTTACAATTTTTATAAAGTTTGGACTTTTGCACTTAAAAACCATAAACTTCCTTAAAACCCTTCTAAATCATATGTTTTAAATTTAGTTTCCACACAACGAAACCATAAATATCATCATAGTTGGATGGATCTAGAAACTATAGGGGTCAACCATGGCTATACATGTAATTTGTAAACCTTATATTTACAATTTTTCAAATTTTGGACTTGATTAAAACCCTTAACTTCCTTAAAACCAATCTAGAGTACACAAAATCCACGTGTCAAAAATGTCGAATCTTTCGAAAAATCTACAATTTTTTCAAAGCTCCCACTTCTTCAATGGCTTTGCATCTTTCAGGGTTACTAACCCTGCTATTGGGAACTTCATATGAATTTTCCCAACCACTTACAGTGTCTAATTGAAACTTTAGTATCAAAATAGTTCGAAAAGGGGTCATGCATTTGCCCCCTGGGGTACACACTTTTTACTAATATTCAAATTCCCCTAACCCATCAAAAATGAACTTCCTACCACCCTACGAAGCTATCACCTAGGTGGCAGTTATATCCATGACTCTCCCCTAACTGAAAATACAGCCAAACCAACTATGCACCATTTATTGAGAATTTTCCTCCTCGCTCCCAGAGTACATTGTTAAATAATGAAACAAACAAAATCTAGAGTAACAATTTGCAAAAAACTTGGTGAACAGGTAATTTCATATACATTCGAATGTTTCATGAGAGTGTATTGTGAATCAACGATTGGTTTCAGGTGATACTGGGTTAATTGGTGCAACGGGGCCAGCTGGGAGTACAGGGCCGACTGGCGCAACAGGACCAACTGGAGCCACAGGAGCAACTGGATCAACTGGTGCAACAGGAGCCACTGGATCAACTGGTGCAACAGGAGCCACTGGATCAACTGGTGCAACTGGCGCAACAGGAGCCACTGGATCAACAGGAGCTACTGGATCAACTGGTGCAACAGGAGATACTGGATCAACAGGAGCTACTGGATCAACTGGTGCAACAGGAAACACTGGATCAACAGGTGCAACAGGAGCCATTGGTGCAACAGGCGCCACTGGTTCCACAGGTGCAACAGGAGCCACTGGTTCCACAGGTGCAACAGGAGCTACTGGATCAACAGGTGCAACTGGTTCGACTGGATCAACAGGTGCAACAGGAGCTACTGGATCAACAGGTGCAACTGGTTCGACTGGATCAACAGGTGCAACAGGAGCTACTGGATCAACTGGTGCAACAGGAGCCACTGGATCAACAGGTGCAACAGGAGCTACCGGATCAACTGGTGCAACAGGCGTCACTGGTTCAACAGGTGCAACAGGAGCCACTGGATCAACTGGTGCAACGGGAGCCACTGGATCAACAGGTGTAACAGGAGCCACTGGATCAACTGGTGCAACAGGAGCCACTGGATCAACAGGTGCAACAGGAGCTACTGGATCAAATGGTGCAACGGGCGCTACTGGTTCCACAGGTGCAACAGGAGCCACTGGATCAACTGGTTCCACAGGTGCAACGGGAGCCACTGGATCAACAGGTGAAACAGGAGCTACTGGATCAACTGGTGCAACAGGAGCCACTGGATCAACAGGTGAAACAGGAGCTACTGGGTCAACTGGTGCAACAGGAGCCACTGGATCAACAGGTGCAACAGGAGCTACTGGGTCAACTGGTGCAACAGGAGCCACTGGATCAACAGGTGCAACAGGAGCTACTGGATCAACTGGTGCAACAGGAACCACTGGATCAACAGGTGCAACAGGCGCTATTGGTTCAACAGGCGCGACTGGTTCTACAGGAGCAACAGGCGCGACTGGTTCAACAGGCGCTACTGGTTCAACAGGTGCTACTGGTTCAACAGGTGCTACTGGTTCCACAGGTGCAACTGGCGCCACTGGATCAACAGGTGCAACAGGCGAAACTGGTTCCACTGGTGCAACGGGAGCTACTGGATCAACTGGTGCAACGGGAGCCACAGGATCAGCAGGTGCAACAGGAGCTACTGGGTCAACTGGAGCAACAGGAGCTACTGGATCAACGGGTGCAACAGGAGCTACTGGGTCAACTGGTGCAACAGGAGCTACTGGGTCAACTGGTGCAACAGGAGCCACTGGTGCAACAGGAGCCACTGGATCAACAGGTGCAACAGGAGCTACTGGGTCAACTGGTGCAACAGGAGCCACTGGATCTACAGGAGCAACGGGCGCAACAGGCGCGACTGGTTCAACAGGTGCGACTGGTTCTACAGGAGCAACAGGCGCTACTGGTTCCACAGGCGCAACAGGGGCTACTGGTTCCACAGGTGCAACTGGCGCCACTGGATCAACTGGTGCAACAGGCGAAACTGGTTCCACAGGTGCAACAGGAGCCACTGGATCAACTGGTGCAACAGGAGCCACTGGATCAACTGGTGCAACAGGAGCCACTGGATCAACTGGTGCAACAGGTGCCACTGGTTCCACAGGTGCAACAGGAACCACTGGTTCCACAGGCGCAACTGGTTCCACAGGTGCAACGGGAGCCACTGGATCAACTGGTGCAACGGGAGCTACTGGATCAACTGGTGCAACGGGAGCCACTGGATCAACAGGTGCAACAGGCGCGACTGGGTCAACTGGTGCAACAGGAGCTACTGGATCAACTGGTGCAACAGGTGCTACTGGTACAACAGGCGCAACAGGGGCTACTGGTTCCACAGGTGCAACTGGCGCCACTGGATCAACTGGTGCAACAGGCGTTACTGGATCAACAGGTGCAACAGGAGCTACTGGGTCAACTGGTGCAACAGGAGCCACTGGAGCAACGGGTTCAACAGGAGCTACTGGGTCAACTGGTGCAACAGGAGCCACTGGTGCAACAGGAGCCACTGGATCAACAGGTGCAACAGGAGCTACTGGGTCAACTGGTGCAACAGGAGCCACTGGATCAACAGGTGCAACAGGAGCTTCTGGGTCAACTGGTGCAACAGGAGCCACTGGATCAACAGGTGCAACAGGCGCTACTGGTTCAACAGGCGCGACTGGTTCTACAGGAGCAACAGGCGCGACTGGTTCAACAGGCGCGACTGGTTCTACAGGAGCAACAGGCGCTACTGGTTCCACAGGCGGAACAGGGGCTACTGGTTCCACAGGTGCAACTGGCGCCACTGGATCAACTGGTGCAACAGGCGAAACTGGTTCCACAGGTGCAACAGGAGCCACTGGATCAACTGGTGCAACAGGAGCGACTGGATCAACTGGTGCAACAGGAGCGACTGGATCAACTGGTGCAACAGGTGCCACTGGTTCCACAGGTGCAACAGGAACCACTGGTTCCACAGGAACCACTGGTTCCACAGGCGCAACTGGTTCCACAGGTGCAACGGGAGCCACTGGATCAACTGGTGCAACAGGAGCTACTGGATCAACTGGTGCAACGGGAGCCACTGGATCAACAGGTGCAACAGGCACGACTGGGTCAACTGGTGCAACAGGAGCTACTGGATCAACTGGTGCAACAGGTGCTACTGGTTCAACAGGCGCAACAGGAGCCACTGGATCAACCGGTGCAACAGGAGCTACTGGATCAACTGGTGCAACAGGAGCCACTGGATCAACTGGTGCAACAGGTGCCACTGGTTCCACAGGTGCAACAGGAACCACTGGTTCCACAGGCGCAACTGGTTCCACAGGCGCAACTGGTTCCACAGGTGCAACGGGAGCCACTGGATCAACAGGTGCAACAGGCGCGACTGGGTCAACTGGTGCAACAGGAGCTACTGGATCAACTGGTGCAACAGGCGCCACCGGATCAACTGGTGCGACAGGCGCATCTGGTTCAACAGGTGCAACAGGAGCCACTGGATCAACTGGTGAAACTGGAGCCACTGGATCAACAGGTGCAACGGGAGCTACTGGATCAACTGGTGCAACAGGAGCTACTGGGTCAACTGGTGCAACAGGAGCCACTGGATCAACAGGTGCAACAGGAGCTACTGGGTCAACTGGTGCAACAGGAGCCACTGGATCAACAGGTGCAACAGGAGCTACTGGGTCAACAGGTGCAACAGGAGCCACTGGATCAACAGGTGCAACAGGCGCTACTGGTTCAACAGGCGCGACTGGTTTTACAGGAGCAACAGGCGCGACTGGTTCAACAGGCGCTACTGGTTCCACAGGTGCAACTGGCGCCACTGGATCAACAGGTGCAACAGGCGAAACTGGTTCCACAGGTTCAACAGGAGCCACTGGATCAACTGGTGCAACAGGAGCCACTGGATCAACAGGTGCAACAGGTGCCACTGGTTCCACAGGTGCAACAGGATCCACTGGTTCCACAGGCGCAACTGGTTCCACAGGTGCAACAGGAGCCACTGGATCAACTGGTGCAACAGGAGCCACTGGTTCAACTGGTGCAACAGGAGCTACTGGATCAACTGGTGCAACGGGAGCCACTGGATCAACAGGTGCAACAGGGGCCACTGGATCAACAGGTGCAACAGGAGCTACTGGGTCAACTGGTGCAACAGGAGCTACTGGATCAACTGGTGCAACAGGTGCTACTGGTTCAACAGGTGCAACAGGCGCCACTGGATCAACAGGTGCAACAGGAGCTACTGGATCAACTGGTGCAACAGGAGCTACTGGGTCAACCGGTGCAACAGGAGCTACTGGGTCAACCGGTGCAACAGGAGCTACTGGGTCAACTGGTGCAACAGGAGCCACTGGATCAACAGGCACAACAGGAGCAACTGGATCAACAGGTGCAACAGGAGCTACTGGGTCAACTGGTGCAACAGGAGCTACTGGATCAACTGGTGCAACAGGTGCTACTGGTTCAACAGGCGCAACAGGAGCCACTGGATCAACTGGTGCAACAGGAGCTACTGGATCAACTGGTGCAACAGGAGCCACTGGATCAACAGGTGCAACAGGAGCTACTGGGTCAACCGGTGCAACAGGAGCTACTGGGTCAACTGGTGCAACAGGAGCCACTGGATCAACTGGTGCAACAGGAGCTACTGGATCAACTGGTGCATCAGGAGCCACTGGATCAACAGGTGCAACAGGAGCTACTGGGCCAACCGGTGCAACAGGAGCTACTGGGTCAACTGGTGCAACAGGAGCTACTGGATCAACTGGTGCAACAGGAGCTACTGGTTCAACAGGCGCAACAGGAGCTACTGGATCAACTGGTGCAACAGGAGCCACTGGATCAACTGGTGCAACAGGAGCTACTGGATCAACAGGTGCAACAGGAGCCACTGGCTCAACAGGTGCAACAGGAGCTACTGGATCAACTGGTACAACAGGAGCCACTGGATCAACAGGTGCTACAGGAGCTACTGGGTCAACTGGTGCAACAGGAGCTACTGGATCAACAGGTGCTACAGGAGCTACTGGATCAACTGGTGCAACAGGAGCCACTGGATCAACAGGAGCCACTGGATCAACAGGAGCTACTGGATCAACAGGTGCAACAGGAGCAACTGGATCAACAGGTGCAACAGGAGCTACTGGGTCAACTGGTGCAACAGGAGCAACTGGATCAACAGGTGCAACAGGAGCTACTGGGTCAACTGGTGCAACAGGAGCCACTGGTTCAACAGGTGCAACAGGAGCCACTGGATCAACAGGTGCAACCGGAGCTACTGGATCAACTGGTGCAACAGGAGCTACTGGGTCAACTGGTGCAACAGGAGCCACTGGATCAACTGGTGCAACAGGAGCCACTGGATCAACTGGTGCAACAGGAGCCACTGGATCAACAGGTGCAACAGGAGCCACTGGATCAACTGGTGCAACAGGAGCCACTGGATCAACTGGGGCAACAGGAGCCACTGGATCAACAGGTGCAACAGGAGCTATTGGATCAACAGGTGCAACAGGAGCTACTGGATCAACTGGTGCAACAGGAGCTACTGGATCAACTGGTGCAACAGGAGCCACTGGATCAACAGGTCCAACAGGAGCTACTGGATCAACTGGTGCAACAGGACCAACTGGTGCAACAGGAGCTACTGGACCAACTGGTGCAACAGGAGCCACTGGATCAACAGGTGCAACAGGACCTACTGGATCAACTGGTGCAACAGGAGCCACTGGCTCAACAGGTGCAACAGGAGCTACTGGATCAACTGGTGCAACAGGAGCCACTGGATCAACTGGTGCAACAGGAGCTACTGGATCAACAGGTGCAACAGGAGCCACTGGCTCAACAGGTGCAACAGGAGCTACTGGATCAACTGGTGCAACAGGAGCTACTGGATCAACTGGATCAACTGGTGCAACAGGAGCTACTGGATCAACTGGTGCAACAGGAGCCACTGGATCAACTGGTGCAACAGGAGCCACTGGATCAACTGGTGCAACTGGCGCAACAGGAGCCACTGGATCAACAGGAGCTACTGGATCAACAGGTGCAACAGGAGCTACTGGATCAACAGGTGCAACAGGAGTTACTGGATCAACTGGTGCAACAGGACCTACCGGATCAACTGGTGCAACAGGACCTACTGGATCAACTGGTGCAACAGGAGCTACTGGATCAACTGGTGCAACAGGAGCCACTGGATCAACAGGTGCAACAGGAGCTACTGGGTCAACTGGTGCAACAGGAGCTACTGGATCAACTGGTGCAACAGGAGCTACTGGATCAACTGGTGCAACAGGAGCCACTGGAGCCACTGGATCCACAGGTGCAACAGGAGCTACTGGATCAACTGGGGCAACAGGTGCCACTGGTTCCACAGGTGCGACAGGAGCTACTGGATCAACTGGTGCAACGGGAGCCACTGGTGCAACGGGAGCCACTGGTGCAACGGGAGCCACTGGATCAACAGGTGCAACAGGCGCCACTGGTTCTACAGGCGCAACAGGCGCCACTGGTGCAACAGGTGCCACTGGTTCAACTGGTGAAACAGGAGCTACTGGATCAACTGGTGCTACAGGAGCCACTGGATCAACAGGTGCAACAGGATCAACTGGTGCTACAGGAGCCACTGGATCAACAGGAGCCACTGGATCAACAGGAGCCACTGGATCAACAGGTGCAACTGGTGCAACAGGAGCTACTGGACCTACTGGTGCAACGGGACCTACAGGGGCGACTGGTCCCTCAGGAGGTAGTGGGGAGGTTGGTCCAACAGGGGCAACTGGCCCAACGGGAGCTACAGGACTGACCGGTGCTACTGGGCCAACAGGTTCAACTGGTGACACTGGTTCCACAGGCGCAACTGGTTCTACAGGTGCAACAGGGGCAACTGGATCCACAGGAGCAACTGGATCAACAGGAGCCACGGGATCAACAGGTGCAACAGGAGCCACTGGATCCACTGGTGCAACAGGCGCTACTGGATCAACAGGTGCAACAGGAGCTACTGGATCAACTGGTGCAACAGGAGCCACTGGATCAACTGGTGCAACAGGAGCTACTGGATCAACTGGTGCAACAGGTGCCACTGGATCAACAGGTGCAACAGGAGCTACTGGATCAACAGGTGCAACAGGAGCTACTGGTGCAACAGGAGCTACTGGATCAACTGGTGCAACAGGAGCCACTGGATCAACAGGTGCAACAGGAGCAACTGGATCAACAGGTGCAACAGGAGCAACTGGATCAACAGGCGCAACAGGAGAAACTGGATCAACAGGTGCAACAGGAGCAACTGGATCAACAGGTGCAACCGGAGCTACTGGATCAACTGGTGCAACAGGAGCTACTGGGTCAACTGGTGCAACAGGACCCTCTGGATCAACTGGTGCAACAGGAGCCACTGGATCAACTGGTGCAACAGGAGCCACTGGATCAACAGGTGCAACAGGAGCTACTGGATCAACAGGTGCAACAGGAGCTACTGGATCAACTGGTGCAACAGGAGCAACTGGATCAAATGGAGCCACTGGATCAACGGGTGCAACAGGAGCAACTGGATCAACAGGTGCTACAGGAGCAACTGGATCAACAGGTGCAACAGGAGCCACTGGATCAACAGGTGCAACAGGAGCTACTGGATCAACAGGTGCAACAGGCGCGACTGGTTCTACAGGAGCAACAGGTGCGACTGGTTCAACAGGTGCAACAGGAGCAACTGGATCAACAGGTGCAACAGGAGGTACTGGGTCAACTGGTGCAACAGGAGCCACTGGTTCAACAGGTGCAACAGGAGCCACTGGATCAACAGGTGCAACCGGAGCTACTGGATCAACTGGTGCAACAGGAGCTACTGGGTCAACTGGTGCAACAGGAGCCACTGGATCAACTGGTGCAACAGGAGCCACTGGGTCAACTGGTGCAACAGGAGCCACTGGATCAACTGGTGCAACGGGAGCTACTGGGTCAACTGGTGCAACAGGAGCCACTGGATCAACAGGTGCAACAGGCGCTACTGGATCAACTGGTGCAACAGGAACCACTGGATCAACAGGAGCTACTGGATCAACTGGTGCAACAGGAGCCACTGGATCAACAGGTGCAACAGGCGCTACTGGATCAACTGGTGCAACCGGAGCCACTGGATCAACAGGTGAAACAGGAGCTACTGGATCAACTGGTGCAACAGGAGCCACTGGTTCCACAGGTGCAACAGGAGCCACTGGCTCAACAGGTGCAACAGGAGCTACTGGATCAACTGGTGCAACAGGAGCTACTGGATCAACTGGTGCAACAGGAGCCACTGGATCAACAGGTGCAACAGGAGCAACTGGATCAACAGGTGCAACAGGAGCAACTGGATCAACAGGTGCAACAGGAGCAACTGGATCAACAGGCGCAACAGGAGAAACTGGATCAACAGGTGCAACAGGTGCGACTGGTTCTACAGGAGCAACAGGTGCGACTGGTTCAACAGGTGCAACAGGAGCAACTGGATCAACAGGTGCAACAGGAGCTACTGGGTCAACAGGTGCAACAGGAGCCACTGGATCAACAGGTGCAACCGGAGCTACTGGATCAACTGGTGCAACAGGAGCTACTGGGTCAACTGGTGCAACAGGAGCCACTGGATCAACTGGTGCAACAGGAGCCACTGGATCAACTGGTGCAACAGGAGCCACTGGATCAACTGGTGCAACAGGAGCCACTGGATCAACTGGTGCAACAGGAGCTACTGGGTCAACTGGTGCAACAGGAGCCACTGGATCAACAGGAGCCACTGGGTCAACAGGAGCTACTGGATCAACAGGAGCAACTGGATCAACAGGTGCAACAGGAGCTACTGGGTCAACTGGTGCAACAGGAGCCACTGGATCAACTGGTGCAACAGGAGCTACTGGGTCAACTGGTGCAACAGGAGCCACTGGATCAACAGGTGCAACAGGCGCTACTGGATCAACTGGTGCAACAGGAGCCACTGGATCAACTGGTGCAACAGGAGCCACTGGATCAACAGGAGCCACTGGATCAACAGGAGCTACTGGATCAACAGGTGCAACAGGAGCAACTGGATCAACAGGTGCAACAGGAGCTACTGGGTCAACTGGTGCAACAGGAGCCACTGGTTCAACAGGTGCAACAGGAGCCACTGGATCAACAGGTGCAACCGGAGCTACTGGATCAACTGGTGCAACAGGAGCTACTGGGTCAACTGGTGCAACAGGAGCCACTGGATCAACTGGTGCAACAGGAGCCACTGGATCAACTGGTGCAACAGGAGCCACTGGATCAACAGGTGCAACAGGAGCTACTGGATCAACAGGTGCAACAGGAGCTACTGGATCAACTGGTCCAACAGGAGATACCGGATCAACTGGAGCCACTGGATCAACGGGTGCAACAGGAGCAACTGGATCAACAGGTGCAACAGGAGCAACTGGATCAACAGGTGCAACAGGAGCCACTGGATCAAAAGGTGCAACAGGAGCTACTGGGTCAACTGGTGCAACAGGAGCCACTGGATCAACAGGCGCAACAGGAGCAACTGGATCAACAGGCGCAACAGGAGCAACTGGATCAACAGGTGCAACAGGAGCTACTGGATCAACAGGTGCAACAGGCGCGACTGGTTCTACAGGAGCAACAGGTGCGACTGGTTCAACAGGTGCAACAGGAGCACCTGGATCAACAGGTGCAACAGGAGCTACTGGGTCAACTGGTGCAACAGGATCCACTGGTTCAACAGGTGCAACAGGAGCCACTGGTTCAACTGGTGCAACAGGAGCCACTGGTTCAACTGGTGCAACAGGAGCCACTGGATCAACTGGTGCAACAGGAGCTACTGGGTCAACTGGTGCAACAGGAGCCACTGGATCAACAGGTGCAACAGGCGCTACTGGATCAACTGGTGCAACAGGAGCCACTGGATCAACAGGAGCTACTGGATCAACTGGTGCAACAGGAGCCACTGGATCAACAGGAGCCACTGGATCAACAGGAGCCACTGGATCAACAGGTGCAACAGGCGCTACTGGATCAACTGGTGCAACAGGAGCCACTGGATCAACAGGTGAAACAGGAGCTACTGGATCAACTGGTGCAACAGGAGCCACTGGATCAACAGGTGCAACAGGAGCCACTGGCTCAACAGGTGCAACAGGAGCTACTGGATCAACTGGTGCAACAGGAGCTACTGGATCAACTGGTGCAACAGGAGCCACTGGATCAACAGGTGCAACAGGAGCAACTGGATCAACAGGTGCAACAGGAGCTACTGGATCAACTGGTGGAACAGGAGCTACTGGATCAACTGGTGCAACAGGAGCCACTGGATCAACAGGTGCAACAGGAGCAACTGGATCAACAGGTGCAACAGGAGCAACTGGATCAACAGGTGCAACAGGAGCTACTGGGTCAACTGGTGCAACAGGAGCCACTGGTTCAACAGGTGCAACAGGAGCCACTGGATCAACAGGTGCAACCGGAGCTACTGGATCAACTGGTGCAACAGGAGCCACTGGATCAACAGGTGCAACAGGCGCTACTGGATCAACTGGTGCAACAGGAGCCACTGGATCAACAGGAGCTACTGGATCAACTGGTGCAACAGGAGCCACTGGATCAACAGGAGCTACTGGTGCAACTGGTGCAACAGGAGCTACTGGACCTACTGGTGCAACGGGACCTACAGGGGCGACTGGTCCCTCAGGAGGTAGTGGGGAGGTTGGTCCAACAGGGGCAACTGGCCCAACGGGAGCTACAGGACTGACCGGTGCTACTGGGCCAACAGGTTCAACTGGTGACACTGGTTCCACAGGCGCAACTGGTTCCACAGGTGCAACAGGAGCCACTGGATCAACCGGAGAAACAGGTGCAACTGGATCCACAGGAGCAACTGGATCAACTGGTGCAACAGGAGCCACGGGATCAACAGGTGCAACAGGAGCCACTGGATCCACTGGTGCAACAGGTGTTACTGGATCAACAGGTGCAACAGGCGTTACTGGATCAACAGGTGCAACAGGAGCTACTGGATCAACTGGTGCAACAGGAGCCACTGGATCAACAGGTGCAACAGGAGCTACTGGATCAACTGGTGCAACTGGTGCAACAGGAGCTACTGGATCAACTGGTGCAACAGGAGCTACTGGATCAACTGGTGCAACAGGAGCTACTGGATCAACTGGTGCAACAGGAGCCACTGGATCAACAGGTGCAACAGGCGTTACTGGATCAACAGGTGCAACAGGAGCTACTGGATCAACTGGTGCAACAGGAGCCACTGGATCAACAGGTGCAACAGGAGCTACTGGATCAACTGGTGCAACTGGTGCAACAGGAGCTACTGGATCAACTGGTGCAACAGGAGCTACTGGATCAACTGGTGCAACAGGAGCTACTGGATCAACTGGTGCAACAGGAGCCACTGGATCAACAGGTGAAACAGGAGCAACTGGATCAACTGGTGCAACAGGAGCCACTGGATCAACAGGTGCAACAGGAGCTACTGGATCAACTGGTGCAACAGGACCAACTGGTGCAACAGGAGCCACTGGATCAACAGGTGCAACAGGAGCTACTGGATCAACTGGTGCAACAGGAGCCACTGGATCAACAGGTGCAACAGGAGCTACTGGATCAACTGGTGCAACAGGAGCCACTGGATCAACAGGTGCAACAGGAGCCACTGGCTCAACAGGTGCAACAGGAGCTACTGGATCAACTGGTGCAACAGGAGCCACTGGATCAACTGGTGCAACAGGAGCTACTGGATCAACAGGTGCAACAGGAGCTACTGGCTCAACAGGTGCAACAGGAGCTACTGGATCAACTGGTGCAACAGGAGCCACTGGATCAACTGGGGCAACAGGAGCCACTGGATCAACAGGTGCAACAGGAGCTACTGGATCAACAGGAGCTACTGGATCAACTGGTGCAACAGGAGCTACTGGATCAACTGGTGCAACAGGAGCCACTGGATCAACAGGTGCAACAGGAGCTACTGGATCAACTGGTGCAACAGGACCATCTGGTGCAACAGGAGCTACTGGACCAACTGGTGCAACAGGAGCCACTGGATCAACAGGTGCAACAGGAGCTACTGGATCAACTGGTGCAACAGGAGCCACTGGCTCAACTGGTGCAACAGGAGCTACTGGATCAACTGGTGCAACAGGAGCCACTGGATCAACTGGTGCAACAGGAGCTACTGGATCAACAGGTGCAACAGGAGCAACTGGCTCAACAGGTGCAACAGGAGCTACTGGATCAACTGGTGCAACAGGAGCTACTGGATCAACTGGTGCAACAGGAGCTACTGGTGCAACAGGAGCTACTGGATCAACAGGTGCAACAGGAGCCACTGGCTCAACAGGTGCAACAGGAGCTACTGGATCAACTGGTGCAACAGGAGCTACTGGATCAACTGGTGCAACAGGAGCTACTGGATCAACTGGTGCAACAGGAGCTACTGGATCAACTGGTGCAACAGGTGCGACTGGATCAACAGGTGCAACAGGAGCTACTGGATCAACTGGTGCAACAGGAGCTACTGGATCAACTGGTGCAACAGGAGCAACTGGCTCAACAGGTGCAACAGGAGCTACTGGATCAACTGGTGCAACAGGAGCTACTGGATCAACTGGTGCAACAGGACCAACTGGTGCAACAGGACCAACTGGTGCAACAGGAGCTACTGGACCAACTGGTGCAACAGGAGCCACTGGATCAACAGGTGCAACAGGAGCTACTGGATCAACTGGTGCAACAGGAGCCACTGGATCAACAGGTGCAACAGGAGCCACAGGTGCAACAGGAGCTACTGGATCAACTGGTGCAACAGGAGCCACTGGATCAACTGGTGCAACAGGAGCTACTGGATCAACAGGTGCAACAGGAGCCACTGGCTCAACAGGTGCAACAGGTGCAACAGGAGCTACTGGATCAACTGGTGCAACAGGAGCCACTGGATCAACTGGGGCAACAGGAGCCACTGGATCAACAGGTGCAACAGGAGCTACTGGATCAACAGGTGCAACAGGAGCTACTGGATCAACTGGTGCAACAGGAGCTACTGGATCAACTGGTGCAACAGGAGCCACTGGATCAACAGGTGCAACAGGAGCTACTGGATCAACTGGTGCAACAGGACCAACTGGTGCAACAGGAGCCACTGGACCAACAGGTGCAACAGGAGCCACTGGATCAACAGGTGCAACAGGAGCTACTGGATCAACTGGTGCAACAGGAGCCACTGGCTCAACAGGTGCAACAGGAGCTACTGGATCAACTGGTGCAACAGGAGCCACTGGATCAACTGGTGCAACAGGAGCTACTGGATCAACAGGTGCAACAGGAGCCACTGGCTCAACAGGTGCAACAGGAGCTACTGGATCAACTGGTGCAACAGGAGCTACTGGATCAACTGGTGCAACAGGAGCTACTGGTGCAACTGGAGCTATTGGATCAACAGGTGCAACAGGAGCTACTGGATCAACTGGTGCAACAGGAGCTACTGGATCGACTGGTGCAACAGGCGCTACTGGATCCACTGGTGCAACAGGCGCGACTGGATCAACAGGTGCAACAGGCGCGACTGGATCAACAGGTGCAACAGGAGCTACTGGATCAACTGGTGCAACAGGAGCTACTGGATCAACAGGTGCAACAGGAGCTACTGGATCAACTGGTGCAACAGGAGCCACTGGTTCAACAGGTGCAACAGGAGCCACTGGATCAACAGGTGCAACGGGAGCTACTGGATCAACTGGTGCAACAGGAGCTACTGGGTCAACTGGTGCAACAGGAGCCACTGGATCAACTGGTGCAACAGGAGCCACTGGATCAACTGGTGCAACAGGAGCCACTGGATCAACTGGTGCAACAGGAGCTACTGGGTCAACTGGTGCAACAGGAGCCACTGGTTCAACAGGTGCAACAGGAGCCACTGGATCAACAGGTGCAACCGGAGCTACTGGGTCAACTGGTGCAACAGGAGCCACTGGTTCAACAGGTGCAACAGGAGCCACTGGATCAACAGGTGCAACCGGAGCTACTGGATCAACTGGTGCAACAGGAGCCACTGGATCAACAGGTGCAACAGGCGCTACTGGATCAACTGGTGCAACAGGAGCCACTGGATCAACAGGAGCTACTGGATCAACTGGTGCAACAGGTGCCACTGGATCAACAGGAGCTACTGGTGCAACTGGTGCAACAGGAGCTACTGGACCTACTGGTGCAACGGGACCTACAGGGGCGACTGGTCCCTCAGGAGGTAGTGGGGAGGTTGGTCCAACAGGGGCAACTGGCCCAACGGGAGCTACAGGACTGACCGGTGCTACTGGGCCAACAGGTTCAACTGGTGACACTGGTTCCACAGGCGCAACTGGTTCCACAGGTGCAACAGGAGCCACTGGATCAACCGGAGAAACAGGTGCAACTGGATCCACAGGAGCAACTGGATCAACTGGTGCAACAGGAGCCACGGGATCAACAGGTGCAACAGGAGCCACTGGATCCACTGGTGCAACAGGCGTTACTGGATCAACAGGTGCAACAGGCTTTACTGGATCAACTGGTGCAACAGGAGCTACTGGATCAACTGGTGCAACAGGAGCCACTGGATCAACAGGTGCAACAGGAGCTACTGGATCAACTGGTGCAACAGGAGCTACTGGATCAACTGGTGCAACAGGAGCTACTGGATCAACTGGTGCAACAGGAGCTACTGGATCAACTGGTGCAACAGGAGCCACTGGATCAACAGGTGAAACAGGAGCAACTGGATCAACTGGTGCAACAGGAGCCACTGGATCAACAGGTGCAACAGGAGCCACTGGCTCAACAGGTGCAACAGGAGCTACTGGATCAACTGGTGCAACAGGAGCTACTGGATCAACTGGTGCAACAGGACCAACTGGTGCAACAGGAGCTACTGGACCAACTGGTGCAACAGGAGCCACTGGATCAACAGGTGCAACAGGAGCTACTGGATCAACTGGTGCAACAGGAGCCACTGGATCAACAGGTGCAACAGGAGCCACTGGCTCAACAGGTGCAACAGGAGCTACTGGATCAACTGGTGCAACAGGAGCCACTGGATCAACTGGTGCAACAGGAGCTACTGGATCAACAGGTGCAACAGGAGCCACTGGCTCAACAGGTGCAACAGGAGCTACTGGATCAACTGGTGCAACAGGAGCCACTGGATCAACTGGGGCAACAGGAGCCACTGGATCAACAGGTGCAACAGGAGCTACTGGATCAACAGGAGCTACTGGATCAACTGGTGCAACAGGAGCTACTGGATCAACTGGTGCAACAGGAGCCACTGGATCAACAGGTGCAACAGGAGCTACTGGATCAACTGGTGCAACAGGACCAACTGGTGCAACAGGAGCTACTGGACCAACTGGTGCAACAGGAGCCACTGGATCAACAGGTGCAACAGGAGCTACTGGATCAACTGGTGCAACAGGAGCCACTGGCTCAACTGGTGCAACAGGAGCTACTGGATCAACTGGTGCAACAGGAGCCACTGGATCAACTGGTGCAACAGGAGCTACTGGATCAACAGGTGCAACAGGAGCCACTGGCTCAACAGGTGCAACAGGAGCTACTGGATCAACTGGTGCAACAGGAGCTACTGGATCAACTGGTGCAACAGGAGCTACTGGATCAACTGGTGCAACAGGAGCTACTGGTGCAACAGGAGCTACTGGATCAACAGGTGCAACAGGAGCCACTGGATCAACAGGTGCAACAGGAGCTACTGGATCAACTGGTGCAACAGGAGATACTGGATCAACAGGTGCAACAGGAGCTACTGGATCAACTGGTGCAACAGGAGCTACTGGATCAACAGGTGCAACAGGAGCTACTGGATCAACTGGTGCAACAGGAGCCACTGGCTCAACAGGTGCAACAGGAGCTACTGGATCAACTGGTGCAACAGGACCACCTGGTGCAACAGGACCAACTGGTGCAACAGGAGCTACTGGATCAACTGGTGCAACAGGAGCCACTGGATCAACAGGTGCAACAGGAGCTACTGGATCAACTGGTGCAACAGGAGCCACTGGATCAACAGGTGCAACAGGAGCCACAGGTGCAACAGGAGCTACTGGATCAACTGGTGCAACAGGAGCCACTGGATCAACTGGTGCAACAGGAGCTACTGGATCAACAGGTGCAACAGGAGCCACTGGCTCAACAGGTGCAACAGGTGCAACAGGAGCTACTGGATCAACTGGTGCAACAGGAGCCACTGGATCAACTGGGGCAACAGGAGCCACTGGATCAACAGGTGCAACAGGAGCTACTGGATCAACAGGTGCAACAGGAGCTACTGGATCAACTGGTGCAACAGGAGCTACTGGATCAACTGGTGCAACAGGAGCCACTGGATCAACAGGTGCAACAGGAGCTACTGGATCAACTGGTGCAACAGGAGCCACTGGCTCAACAGGTGCAACAGGAGCTACTGGATCAACTGGTGCAACAGGAGCCACTGGATCAACTGGTGCAACAGGAGCTACTGGATCAACAGGTGCAACAGGAGCCACTGGCTCAACAGGTGCAACAGGAGCTACTGGATCAACTGGTGCAACAGGAGCTACTGGATCAACTGGTGCAACAGGAGCTACTGGTGCAACAGGAGCTATTGGATCAACAGGTGCAACAGGAGCCACTGGCTCAACAGGTGCAACAGGAGCTACTGGATCAACTGGTGCAACAGGAGCTACTGGATCGACTGGTGCAACAGGCGCTACTGGATCCACTGGTGCAGCAGGCGCGACTGGATCAACAGGTGCAACAGGAGCTACTGGATCAACTGGTGCAACAGGAGCTACTGGATCAACAGGTGCAACAGGAGCTACTGGATCAACTGGTGCAACAGGAGCCACTGGATTAACAGGTGCAACAGGAGCCACTGGCTCAACAGGTGCAACAGGAGCTACTGGATCAACTGGTGCAACAGGAGCTACTGGATCAACTGGTGCAACAGGAGCTACTGGATCAACTGGTGCAACAGGCGCTACTGGATCCACTGGTGCAACAGGAGCCACTGGATCAACAGGTGCAACAGGAGCCACTGGCTCAACAGGTGCAACAGGAGCTACTGGATCAACTGGTTCAACAGGAGCTACTGGATCGACTGGTGCAACAGGCGCTACTGGATCCACTGGTGCAACAGGCGCGACTGGATCAACAGGTGCAACAGGAGCTACTGGATCAACTGGTGCAACAGGAGCTACTGGATCAACTGGTGCAACAGGAGCTACTGGATCAACAGGTGCAACAGGAGCTACTGGATCAACAGGTGCAACAGGAGCCACTGGCTCAACAGGTGCAACGGGAGCTACTGGATCAACTGGTGCAACAGGAGCTACTGGATCAACTGGTGCAACAGGAGCCACCGGGTCAACAGGTGCAACAGGAGCTACTGGCTCAACAGGTGCAACAGGAGCTACTGGATCAACTGGTATAACAGGAGCTACTGGATCAACTGGTGCAACAGGAGCTACTGGATCAACAGGTGCAACAGGAGCCACTGGATCCACTGGTGCAACAGGAGCCACTGGATCAACTGGTGCAACAGGAACCACTGGATCAACTGGTCCAACAGGTGCTACGGGACCAACTGGTATAACAGGGCCGATTGGTGCAACTGGATCAATAGGTGCTACAGGATCGACTGGTACAACAGGTCCAACTGGTGCAACTGGTCCAGTCGGTGCTACTGGAATAACAGGCAAGGATTTTAATTGTATATGTTTTCATAACAGTGCGAATCACGATTCTGCCCATTTGAAAATATCAGACCCCAGAGAATTGAAAACAAAATGTCAAGTGTAAAATCACAATTATACTTCGAAATACAACTCGCCTTGACTCTTGCAATATTGTAGTTTACAAAAATTTGAATTCACAAATGTAGTATAACACTGGCGTTTAACGTAACTCAAACATCATGCCTAGTAACACAAAACTAACGACACATGTATATCTATGGAGTTTTATTAAATTCTTTGTTTTCATTCATTGATGGTTTTCTCAACCATAAACTATCTGCATTTGATCAAAAACAAGATGCTTCAATTATCAAACACTGAAATAAGACACATCACTAAATAACTTTCAGCTTGTATAATGTTCCTTAATGGTCCTCAAAAATACAGGAAATGTTGTTCTTTAGTATTATTTACATTGATAACACAACACAATTATATGAGCTGCGATTGCTATGTCGTTTCTATCTACTCTTAGGTATTTGTTACGTTATCACTATCATTTTGCTACGTTATCACTATCATTTTGCTACGTCGAAGTAAAATAATTTGACTGAATGACTGATTTCTTCCAAACATACTATCGGACCAATGTTCTATATAAATAAAAGCCCAAGTTGTATATATTTTCAAAATGGAGGTGTAAATGAATATAACTTACCTTAAATTCTACTTTGAAGTTGCGCATAGGAAATACATGGCGTCTGTTGAAAATCGTACTATATGCAAAGTTACTCACTCGCCGATCAACATGCATGCTTAATTTATATCCTGTTTATTGAATCATCGTTATACTGATTAAAGTCACATTACTTGTGCTAGAAAAAATACACCAAAGGAATTACATGAATTTGAACGATACATGCACATGAATATTGTAGACAGAGTGAGCTTATTGCAAGTTGTAGGGACCGTTCTGCATAATTGATTTTAAGGAAACATTCCAAGTCAACCTATAGCCAAGACTCCTATAAAGTGAACTAAATATCACATTCGTTTTAATTTGTTTCCATAGATCATTTGAATTAAAGTCTATCTCAATGAATTAGGAATGAGCTTTGCTATATTTTGCAATATTAAATTGTTATCCATAAAAGAGCAATATGTTGCTGATGGAATGCCTCTGTCGAAATGAATTTGTGAACATCGAAGAATTCAGAGAAATCATTTTTTGTTGGAAAATGTACGACGTGAAGGCCATTTCCGACGTGCAGGGCATTCAACACCTCCATGGACATATGTTAAACTCCGTTTGTTTAGTACTTTTTTTTGCTGCACTACTGTAATTGACACTCGATGTAACGTTTTTCTTTCTAGTTTTCTATACCCAGAGCCGAATATCTATAGATATCAAGATACTTATACCGGAGCAATAGGTATGAGTGAGGTAGCCTAATTAAGCTAATTAAGGGATATGATTAAATCTATACAAACTCCCAATATACGGTATAACGCGCGGTAACAGTAAGGTACAACACAAGGAATGTGATTTTGTGTTAAACCGCATCACAGGTAAATGCCGGGTAAATGTACCCGCGCGTTATACCGTATACTACATCGGGAGTTTGTGTGGCTTTAATTATAAAAGTCACTGTTAAGTTCACTGTCTAAGATTCTGTTACAGACATTTACGTATAAAATTAGACAAAATCTTTCTGATACGATGAAAACATCAGTTCGCTCAAATCGCATCATCCTCGTGTTGTACCTTACCCCGTGCGCTCAGCCGTCACGCTGAATTTGGTACACACCCAGTGCTCAGGGATAATTGAAAGTTAAACGAGACTTACATTTATGTGGTGACTTGATTCCTCTAAACTCCAGCGTCCACCAGTGCGAACGTTGTTTGTAACGTCATATGCTGCTATCTGTGCGTATGATATGTTGGGGATCTGAAAGTGGAACATTTTTGAACGCTGATTTCTCGTTTTTTATCCACCAATGGATTTCATCCAATGCATCATTAGAGAGTATGACCTTAGCATAAAAATACCATGACTCTTTGATAAAGCCGCAGTTTTCTCTAATTCAAGATTTCGATAATGCAAAGGGCCATACGTGATCCCTGGGAAAGAACTAACTTCGATCAACTGAGCTATATCCCTAATGGAATAATGATCATTTCGTTTTACGATATCTTGACACAAGAGATGAATTGAGTTTGCTTTCTTGGATGTAAGCGAGATTCTCATGGATCTTGAATCTAATTGAAAACCAAGAAATGTCACTACCTGCTTTGAGTCGAGGTCACATTTCTCAGGATGCATAATAAAACCAAGTCTCTGGAGACGTTCAATAGTCGTAAACGTATTGTCTCTGCAGTCGTCATATGAATCTGCAAACAAACAAGCATTATCTATGTAAGATACATAACCCTCGTTCCGTAATATCGAAAAAACGGATTTTAACACCTTTGAGAATATACGAGAGGCTGGCGACAAGCCTTGTGGCAAACATGTATATTGATATATTTTATCACGCCATTGAAATTGCAAATATTTCCTCGATTGTTCAGATATTGGTATACTATGCGTCGACGCAGGACATGAAACAATCTTTAGTTATGAGGTTTATTGCATTCTGAAGATTTTCCATTTTAAAGTGATGGTATTCCATGTGTTCATTGAGTTTCTTCAAATTCAAGATGGTTCGTTTTGATCCATCTTTTTGGGCGTCAAAAATATTGATGAAATATACCCAATTTTTAATTTATCGTGTACGACTTCTAGAATGCCAAATGTATGGACCTCATTATTATCAATTGCTAATTCCTCTGCCTTTGAGAAATTTTTAGAGATTTTTAGTTATGGGCACTATTTTAGCACACAGATGTTTGAAATTCTGACTAAATTTTGTAATTAGCATGGCAGGAAAGCTCAATGTTATCATACATCAATTCGGCAATTCTACCAAAGAGCGAGGGAAAGTATCGCAACAGATTTTTGACGGTAAATAATTTTTTTCTAGTAGTTTCTGGCTGTACAAAAATGAATGCATATGAAAGGCCAATGTATAATCTTTAAGAAAAATTCAAAGAATGGTTTCAAGATCAATTGGATTATCTCATAAGCCATGTTTAATTTAATAATTTAATTTTGACATAAACCATGTTTTTTTCAAAATACAATCGTCATTTTCACCATCCTCCCTCATTTTTTTTTACAATTTTCATGCAAAGTTACATTGTACTTGAAAACATTTTTCATCACTTAAAATATATAAGGAACTCCTCGTGGACTAGGATTATGATAATCCAATATAAGGGGATCCAATGGGGCTATGCTTTTAGTACAGCACACTCATATTAGATGTCATTAGTGTGCCATAAAGTTAGTTCAAAATGTTTTCATAAATGAATGGTTGGACTTGTTTGATCCCCTGCTGTTTGATCCCCTGTTTAATCAATGGAGCATAACCGCAGCATTTCCCAAAAAATTCTGAATACCTGTCAAGTTGACTGTTTAATGTTTGAGTGCAGTTAAACCTGTGTGTGTGTGTAAGTTGCTAATAAATTCTAAATACCTCTCTTTATGATAATTTCTAGGATGCCTTATTATAGCATTTACTTTGAACAGGTTTTCTGTATCTTGTTTATCAGTAATGATTCACGAGGTACAGTGCTATTAAAATCATAAATACAGTACAAGAATTTAGTACATCATACTTTTGCCAATAATTTTAGTAAGACAAATATTTTGATCCAGCTTCTGAAAAAACATTGAACATGTTTCTATATGATGATGTGTTATAACACACTTCCTTATTTGAGTTTATCTCCAGATTGATTATTCAAATAATGAAATGAAGGATGATATGCTAAGAATAATTTTTGCATATTCATCAATTCAAGAAATGTTATCCTAAGAAAATGTTATGAGTAACATACACTCTTACCTTATTGTTAACATTAGGGAGATTAAGCTTGCATATAAAATCGAAACGCCAACCTATGACCAATCGCCCATACAAATGCATCGCTAAATATTTTCCATTCACATTTAGGTTGTGAAAAACATTGCAAGCTTAAAGTCCCTATTGAGAGTCTCTGAAAACCACAATCAATACCATTAAGTGTGTGGTGTATAATACCTTTATCATTATTTCTAAGATTTACAATAACATCTTTTTAGCAAAATGTCCGATTTTCTTCCATATTAATGTGAACAAATATAAACAAACATGGAATGATTCTATTGGTTGAGAAAACAATTTCAGTTATTAGGGAGGTTAAGATCGCACTATTTTGATGAACGTACACATGGAATGTGTAAACTTATGGTCCCCTATTCACGGTGTTATAGCATGATGTTATGCAAAATAATGCGGTAACAAAAAATGGCGGATGGGAAAGGCAGCATGTCCTCTTTCTCGCCTGTAGGCAATATTCACAGATAAGATTTCCTTTTAAACTAGTTCCATTCGGTGACGTTTATATGAATGGTTATAAAGACTGGGTCAAATCTGCCAGGTGGTCTCCAGGAAACAGAATATAATCTGTAAACCTACCGACTGAGATATCAAAGTTTATAAGTTTTGATCCATTCTCGTGTTGTCTCAGTACATGAGCCACTCAAAATATTAACTGTAAGTATAAGTAAACTGTGTATAACTACTGCAAATTCAAAATACATTATTATGGCTTGAGTAGAACATATTAGGTGGTTTCCAATGCTCAATTGGCTTTGTATGATCGTATGTAGGTTACATCTATATACCACAAGATTTTTAGGCAATGTAGACCATGCCCTAACAACAAAAACAAAAATAAACAAATTACTAAATTTTTGTGTAGTTTTGAATTTCAAACTCGACAGTTTTTCTCTTATTTCATGTTATCCCCGGGCATCAATTTGCAAAGGCTACGTTCAAAATATACATTACTGAAAGTATCACCGAATGCGATTCTTACATAAATCGTTCATCCTTTCATTGATACACAGAAGTAGAAAATAATGCGCGAACCTTAGTTTTCTCTTCCATCGCGGCCATTTTATTGGATAAATCAGTGAACGTAGCTGTCCAACCTCGTTTTCAGAGGTGGCGTAACCGTCATGCTATAACACCGTGCTATTGACTATTTTCACATCACTGGCCTCTTTTTGCCTGATTGATATAATGCCAATTGATGTAATGGTCCCCAGTTAAACCAGTTGAGAGATGGACAACATTACTGGGGGTCATAACAGTACTCGTTCATGTTCAAGTTCTCAAACAAGTGTTTTACACAGTCTGTAGCCAGCTTTTACCAAGGGGTAGGAGCAGTTTTACCAAGGGCAAAGCTTTTGCCAAGTGATGAACTTTTTGACAGTTTTGGCTAAAAAATCATTAGTGCTCAAATTGGTGAGAAACTGCATCATTTTGAAAGAATCTCTTGGGGGAGCAGCAGCTCCCTTTATCTCTCCCCCTCTACCTGCCTACGAGCCTGTGTACTTAAGGTAACTTCTAACTTAATCAAAAAATCCAAGATGGCCGAAACCAGGAAGCACATGGCATTTGAGTATAATCTGACCATCAAAATTAACTGTCTTTTGGTTGGATTTTCTCTCAATTTTTTAGTTCCACTTATCATTTATATAACCAGGCTCACTGTGGTAATGCAAATAGAAACAGTAAACATTTTGGAATGGGAATTTGAGTCCTCTGAAAATGTGACAGAAAAATTGACAAAAAGAGTAGCACGGCAAAGGTCCCTGAACATTTTTTTTTCTAATTTCTCTGAAACATCCTTTTAATATAGCCCAAAATGAAAGGAGCTTTAGAATTTTGAAATCTCTCATACAAATTTAAAAAAATAGAAAAAAACAATTTGAGAAGTGTACTTTTTTCCTTATTTTGATCCCGATTTTTTTATTGGGTAATTTTTCAAATTTCCGTTGCTCCTTCGTTTTTGATATATGTTTGAAGTATATTTTCTGAAATGTTCAGATATTTTGAATCAGCGGTTTTTCACGGGCTACTCCTAGAAAAAAGTCTTCTCAAATTCTTTAAACGGCACTTTTTTCTCAAACTAAAGTTTTTTGTTGTTCTTTGATGTCTTCGTAATGATGACAGTGCACAAGCATATGTGAAATAATAAAAACGACTTCTCAAGAAGAGTTTGAAAATTTCAAGATTGTGAAATTTTCAATTTTTTCTGAAAATCGATTAAGTTAACAGTCACCTTAACCTCTCTAATGTTCATGATCAATACTAAATGTAAAATTTTCACATTTTTCATATTTCTACTATTCATATTGACCAATCCCCATTCATGTCATTTTAACAGGTCCTTAATCCCTTGTTTTCTAGTCGTATGTGCTTTTATTATTCAGTTTCACAATCTATTGTTTTGCCATGCCAGTTTTACATGTTTGCAACGTGAGTTTGTTTTATGTAATGTTTTTTGTTCCTTATATGGTTTACACATTCACTCAGTTGAGTTGGGGTGTTGCCCCATTACTAGTTAATGTTGCCTAGAGTTTGTGACTGTAAATACACAAAGTATTTCAAATATATATTTTAGAAAACATTTTATATTTGATTCCCACCCAAGGGTCTTCCAATCACCCATTAACATAAACAAAACATGAACTCTAATAAAAATGCCAACAAGACTGCAAGGGAAACTTAATCTATGAATTGGACTTTGCCATATCACATGTATTAGTCCCGTGACCAGGGAGGGGGAGGAGGAGGAGGGGGGGGGGGGTGAGAGACGACCCTCTCCCCTAGGCACATTGTCTGTCAACATCCTGCAATTTTTCACCACTTTAGTACTTTTCAAGTGATGTTCGGATGATGCTTTCATTTAATTGCTTGCACTGATGGTTTCTCTTGAAAATTCATGCACATAAGGTGATCTAGTATTTCAACACAGGACCCTGAAAGCGCTATTTGAGCTTGAAGTAGAAGTATTCATAGTATTACTGTTTGTATTATTAATCTCTATGATTTTTCAATAGGCTAACTCAGTCAGTGAATGCAGGATTAAAACACAACACACATGAGTAATTCACCCACCTATGCATGTTATTATTGAAAAACATTGCCATCTTTTACATCACTCCTAAATTATTTTTGTAAACATGCATTTTAAGAGGTTCATTTTTTCAAAAAAAACTCAAAAACAAACTTCATGGAGTTCCTTACATATTTTACTTGATGAAACATGTGTTCAAGTACAATGTAACTTTGCATGAAAAATTGTAAAAGAAATGAGGGACGATGGTGAAAATGACGAATGTATTTTGAAAAAGCTTGTTGATGGGTGGATTAAACATGGATTATAAGATAATCCAATTGATCTGGAAACTATTCTTTGAACTTTTCTTGAAGATTATAGATTCGCCTTTCCCAAGCATTTACTTTTTACAGCCAGAAACTACTCACAAAAGAATTATCAACTGTCAAAATTATCAAAAGTCTGTTGCGATACTTTCCCTGCTCCTTTGTCGTCATACACAGATACAGGTCGGTCGACAAACCCAAATCTTGCTTCATCTCATCAATTAGTTCCAAAGCATGAGTTGATGCAACTACGGCCTTGACGAGTGGAGTTTGGGCCTTTTGGAGTTTCAGATCATTAGATCGAACATCTGTCGAAAAACGAGACCATATATACTTGTTCGCTTTAGCTGTGCACAATAATGGAGCTTTTGATGGAGTCTTAGCATATACTTGTCGTATTTTGACCTTTCCTCATCTTCATCCAAATTTGATTTCATAATGTCTGTCAAAAGATCAGCTGTCGAATCACCAAGGGGAGGTCCTTGTTCATCGACAGATTTCACTTTCGATTTTAAAGTCTTCATTAAAGAAGATACCTGGTTGGGACCTGACTGATCTAGTGGTTCGGAGACCTATCGCCTCTTAATTTCTGGTTCATTATCCATATATAATCTTGATCGTAATCCATGAATTACGACTCTCCTTGGTCGTGGTATTCGTCATTCTCATAAGGACCGCTCCGAATGCACTTCTTCAGATCGTTTACTGAAGAAGCCATAATCCCTGACATTGTGTCCTTTATGGCACTTAGTCCAGTGGAAATAGAGGATGTTATAGTCTGAGAAAGAGATTCTAATTTCATGTCCTTCGACATGTTTGCCTTCTTTGAAGATCTTTTGGTCTTATCCAGATCTGATTTTGAAGTCAATTCCCCTTCGGGGGATGGCACATGGGAAAGACCATGTGACATCATGAATAGTGTGATTGACAACCTGGAAAGACAGGTAAGCTCTTAATGGGTCCATGAGACTAGGCATGTAAGTCATGGCTGTGATGCCTTATATGTCAGCCTGTATATGTGTAGAATATTGGACTAGGACGTATATCACACAAGATGTGGCGTTCATTTAAAATTGTTTTTATTTACAATAAAATCATCATCAAACACCAATGTGCAGTTGGTAACTAACTGCACATTGGTTTTAATGTTCCCGGCTTAATATAACATTCTGTTTTTTCCTGTAACTCCTGCTCGTAAAATGTTGGGACTGATTGAAATAAATCAAGGTGTTGTCGCTTTTATATTGAAAATCAAGGTTTGCACTCATGCTAAAAGGGATATGTCCCTTTGGGAACTCACAAGTTATGATTGGTTTATATTCAAATACAAATTATTACAAAGTTGTCATTGGCTGAAAATGTGCAAATCGAACACAATGTAAACTGGGATTGGTGTATATTCAAATACAAATTATTACAAAGTTGTCATTGGCTGAAAATGTGCAAATCGAACACAATGTAAACTGGGATTGGTGTATAATTTCTGCATAACATGATTCTGTACTGGTGTTCACTCAAGCATATGAAACCTTCTATCAGCTAAATCTTGGCAATCAACACTGAGGCTTAAAGGCTATTTCTTAGTGTACAGCATTATAAACTTTACATTCATTGAACCTTACTAGTTGAACATATTAAAGCCTAATGTTTGTTATAATTGAGAAGTAAAAATAGAGGTACGATATCACATATGCAATGTTGATGTGAAAGAGTCAGTCGGCTCCGTAGAGCACCTAACATGTAGAGCACCTGACATGTAATCGGGAGTGGGCTCGATTCCCACCAGGGTGGAGTGTCTTTTTCACACCAGCCCTTAGCATAGGATTTAATCCTATGTTTTCAGATTAACCGCATCCACATATTCCGACTAGCCACAGTGTCGATAGAAAAATTGACTTAAAGAGTGACATATATCCTTCAGCAAACCGAACACTCGTTTTTGGTGTTGCCCACCCTTTAGTATAAAAAGCACAATCCCGGGATATACACAAGGGGTGCACGTTGAAATCAGAGTGAACACCTCTGCCTGTTTATGGAGCAATAGTGCAGTATAGATCGCCATGCATTCATGAACGGGGAATTTCAATTTTGATAATACATTTTACCTTTTATTGGTGAAGGTTCAGGATCTTCTGTTTGTGTTTATGAGCAAATTGATGTCTTGATTTACTTTCCAAGTAAAGTTAAAAAGCATAGTCTTATGAAATGTCCTATTTATAAATTTAACAAAATGTTTTGGACTAATACAAGGATTTATATTTGTTCATGCATCCTTTTGATAAGTGACCAACTCAACCTCTTAGTATTTACAGATTGTAAACTTTTCTACGCATTGTTTTATCTTCATGAAGACGATTTGATAAAAGATTGAATAACAAATTAATTTGAGACAGAGGCGTTCTATAAGTATTGCTGTTTTATGCCTAAGATTTTCTTATCTTAAATATAATAAAAGGCTCTTATTGAGATAGTCACATTTCTCTGAGTGCATAGAACTTTACAATTGTTGGCATTATATTTTTTAGGAAATGTTGGTGCGACTGGACCAAGCGGAATGGGTATTATTCTATTAGGTAAGTCAGCGATTGTCTTTAACTTGAACTGTTTGATGTAAAGTCATGAATCGTTCATTGCCGATATTTCGTCAATAGTCGATTATTCCCCGAAACAGAATACGATTTTGTTCTATGAACGTTACTTTCGAACACAACCAAAAGAAGGAAATTGAGATTTCAAGCAACACGTGTCAAAAATAGTCTCACCTTTCTATTAGGATGGGTTCGGTTGCCAAACACAGCCGATCTATAATATTTATCAATTTCAAAATCCAAATCTAAATGAAGTCCTTCTTTTTATACGCTCCATGACAATGTCAATAGGGAGGTTAAGATATACGTGATTAAAAAGGTAGGAGTCTTCTAAAATGTTTTCATGGGAGAATAATAGACCAATACTGCCAAATGCACAATATTCGTAGAGGTTAAAATTCATTATGGGCTTTAGAGTCGATGATATGTTTCATCTCAATGAATTTCAAATAAGCTTGGGATAATGCTCCTTCTAAACCTTGGGTCAGCCTTATCTAGGCAGGTTACCAATTTCCCTAAGTTATTATTCAATTGTATCGTTATATTCTTCATCCACTTTGTACATTTGCAGCGCTAGTATAGTCAAATTCCAAAATGGCTGCCATAATCATGTGCTATATCTTTTGTGAAGAATACACACTGCATTGTACAAAAAGTGCCTCCAAACTATAAGGCATGCATAAATCTTGATATTGTTAGAATATTGAATGTGAATATATTCTTAAACCTCAGAAAAATGATAATTAAAAGAAAAGTACACAATTTTGGCAAAGAAATGGTACACTCTTTTAATAGCCCGGAAACCTATTCTTGGGTTTATGTAATTTCAAAATAAGTATGGAATCGGTGAGTTGACAATATTACCTATATTATTTCATATGAATTTAACACATGTTCATACATTGGATTTATATATCTTATTTTTAGTGACACTTATAGTGACAGATTCTTTTGAATCCGCCATTTTTGTTTGTCGATTTGGACCAATCAGGACGGTAGGTCATCCCAATACAGATTTATATTATAGACGTAGGTCACACCCGGGTCAAACCCCGGGGTTTCTCCACCTCTTATATTTGCTGTGACTGGAAAAGTAGTACCCTTAATTTGCACTCGTTCGACTTTACTACGCTTCTTTACCCCCCTATCACACCAAACTAGTTCTTACCCGTTCTTGCCAGTCCTACGAAAACGTCGTAAAACGGGCTCAATCTGACTGCGGTTGGGATATATGTCTAAAATAATTAGCTACTTCGTTCATAAACAGTCTTCAATACGTCCATCTCGTTCGCAGTTCGTTCAGGTCGCACCACGTCGGTGTGCAACGTAGTATAAACCGTCCCTTAGTCTAGAAGGTCATCATGACCTGATTACAGAACGGTATGGTCGCCATCGAATTTTGAATCGATTTAAAATTCTAAATCACATACCCCGTCCGGGAAAGTCCATGAAGTTCGTAAACAGACCGGAGAACGTTGTAGCTACGTTCATTCAGTTCGCACACAGTTTGAAACCGATTCGGCAACGTTTTGACGATCACCAGAATTTTTTTTAGCATGCTCTATAAGTGCTGGAGGACCTACTCGTTCTAGTAGTTTCATGAAGTTTGTAAAAAGATCCCAAACGGTTCTTAGTACGTCAAATCCGTTCGTGCACAGTTTAAGCCCGTTTTCGAGAACGTAGTGAGAACTAGTTTGGTGTGATAGTAGGGTAAAAGAACTAGACTTTGAGCGCAAGGTAGAAAAGTAGTGGAGCAATTTTGTACATACGTGATATGCGAATACTTAAAGGCATGGATTTGCAACGCCTTGGCGTTATCTAGTTACGTAGCGCATCATTGTTTGTTTATCGAACATCTCTATTAGAATGTTTTTATTGTAGATGAATGCGTGAATACTACCTGTCAACATTACTGTGTGGACACGTTTTTGGGTTACAACTGCGCTTGCTATTCTGGGTATACTCTGGCAAATGACAATGAAACTTGTGAAGGTAATTATTTGATGCTAATGTGAACATTAACACATTCATCAATATGTTTAATAAGCAATTATTATTATAATATTACAGTTATAAGCAAATTTTGCTCCTCCCATAGTATGAGGGTAAGAGTTGTATCATATATCATTGAACAAGATCATTCAAAAATGGACAAAACTAGTTCTGGATGTCGAGATACACGCCCGTAAAACGGTCAAAATGAGTGGATATCTGCTAGAAAACATCAGCAATATGACTATTTCAGAAGTAAAGATTAGGTTAAAATTCTTAGATCGTCTACGATCTTTTAACAAATACGCTTTTGAGGTATAATGTCTCTTTAATACGTCGCAACGCTAGCGTGCAAAAGTTATGTATGAAGTAGTGGAGGTCTATACGACTACATGTACCAACGCATGCCATTTATCTCACAAGATATAATTTGTCGTTGCTTTATCCTTATTCAATCCTGGTAAAATTCACAGAGCAACAAGATCTTTGGTTTTTGAAAAACGGTCAGGAAATCCACTCGGGGCGTTAGGAAAAATTGATATGTTTGGAATTTGTGGTAAAAATTCGATGGGTTACATTTTTCTCAGAAAAAATAAGTATTGCTGATGAATTGAATTTTGTATCAGAAATAGGACGATCCCCTCTACACACTTTGTCCGTTTTCGTGGCGCGAGTTAAGTCATTACAGTATAAGTTCACAACATACCACCTTTTCAACAAGGTGTTATTTCACCCATTACCCAGCATTGAATGATTTGATCATATCGACGAAACAGAATAAATGTTAATTGTTTTATTTAGCTAAATATCTTTTTTATAGATATAGACGAATGTGAGCTAAAGAATGGCGGATGTGAACAACAATGTAACAACACCATAGGGTCATTCAACTGCAGCTGTACTGATGGGTTTAGTTTGTCACAAAATATGTTGAGTTGCAATGGTATGCATTTTGATTAGTTTTAAGATAATCACCGTTTCTATTTCATTAATCGCCATTTAGATTTCACAAACATTAACTGTTGTAATAACAAGTTCCTCAAGTTTTGAACTATATTGAGCCGACCGTGATGAAACATGAAGAACTGTTCACGTAGACACACCAACCTCACTGCCAACTGATTTAAAGGTCAATTGATTTTAAGATCAACTGTTTAATAAAAATGTTCAAAACATTACCCAAGAAATGTATTAGTTAGTCACGTATATATTGTAGATATCGACGAGTGTGCGCTTGGAACCCATAATTGTACGGTCTCACTTGTGTGTGTCAACACATATGGAGGATATAGCTGTGTTGGGAATGCAGTAGGTAAGGATTACAAATTAATACAGATTAGAAATGCTACAATATAAATCCATGTTCATTCGTATTTTTCTTATTTATATCACTACTACAACTATTCACAACTGGCTTGATTTTAGTATATTGTAACCAGATTGAATAAGTAGAATATATATTCTTTGTCAAAAACCTATCGTTGCAGTTCATAACAATTATTGTAATTTTCTCAAAAAGTTGGTGCAACTGGTCCATCTGGTGGAGTAATGGGGGCTACTGGTCTAAGTGGATCAACTGGCATCCAGGGATTAATTGGCTCAACTGGAAGTATTGGAGCAACCGGACCTGCTGGGGCAACTGGACTAACTGGGGCAACTGGACCAAGTGGTCTGGATGGTTTTGGGGCAACTGGACCAGCTGGTGCTACAGGCCTAACTGGAATCAGAGGAGCTACAGGTCCAACAGGCATTGGGGCAACGGGAGAAGCAGGTGAACCTGGTGACTTTGGACCACTCGGGGCCACTGGACCGGCTGGATCAACTGGACCATCTGGATCGACCGGACCCAGCGGATTATCAGTTATTGGAGCTACCGGACCAGCGGGCGCCACGGGAATTTCCGGAATTGGTGCAACTGGTCCCACGGGTCTGCAAGGACCACCGGGCCCTCCAGGACCACCGGGAACTGAATCTAAATCAAGTTCATTTGGAATTAAAACTCTCATTGGCAAAGGTGATTTTTTATTTCATTTTTTCAGTAGAATCTCATTTTTTATTTTCGTTTATTTAATGAGATACTAATTATTAACTGATTCAGGTATTGTGTATGCTCATCATACAATAAACAGATAAGTGTATTTTATATAACAAATCATGCTCAATAAAGCATATTTCAGAGATTCAACTTTCATTTTAATGTATCATAAGGCTGCATTTCAAAGATGGACTGTTCGTACCTTAAAAACTAAAACAAAAACATGAATAAAGTATGGGACATAAAGTATACAAAGGACATAAAGTATATATTCATGACGAAAATTTGGTATTTTGAGAGAGCATACTCGTATATAAAACTGACCATAAACTGTAATTTTAATCTTGGACTTCGATTTTGTACAGATGAGTGTGCAATGAAATATGACAACTGTGAGCAGCTGTGCGTAAACACATTACAAGGATACTACTGTGACTGTTATCCTGGCTTTATTTTGTCAGAAGACAACACCACTTGCAGAGGTACAATAGAAGTAAAATTGTGAAACATGCAATCACCCTAACCTATTTAAAAATGAAATATTGTACGTTTGTGCATTTCGTTAAATTGTTGTTTTACTTGCACTGAAGTCTAACCAGACCGACAGTTCCTGCAATGTCCGTCAAATAAACAAAATAAGTAACTAAAACTAACCCTGATTTTGAATGGTACAAGTAATCATAATTGCATTTATTCCATAATAACAAGTTTTCCCTGGGAAATAAACTGGGAATAAAACTGATATTCAAATCAGATCCAGTATTGGATCCCGTATTGGATCCCGTATTAGTCAAAATCCCGAATCAGATCCCGTACCAGAACTATCAGAAAGTTTCACGACACTCAATATCTGTTATTATGGCATATTATGATCCATTTTAGTATTATAAATTATTTTTACTTTTAAAACTTGTTAATAAAAGTTAAAAATGTCATTCGATAAATTGAATTGTATCATTTAATGTCCCCATCATTGGGTGACGACATACAGAACACGATTCAGAAAAATATTATGGAATAGATAGGTTATTGATGGTCGTGATGGAATATGAATTTTTCCTCGAGAAAATATGATATTAGCCTCGGAAAATATCATGTTGATATTCGGGCTGTCGCCCACGGTCAATGTGATATTTTTCTTATAATATTTTCCTTACAATATTTTCCCTCAAAATAAAATTCATATTTCATCCCTCCCATTAAATAACCTATATTTATTTTAAATGATTATTATTCCAGATGTAAATGAATGCAATGAAAATAATGGTGGATGTGAGCAGCATTGTAAAAACAGCGTTGGGTCTTATGTATGCAGTTGCAAGAAAGGAAAATATACTCTCTCAAAAAATATGCTGACCTGTGACGGTATGTACTTTACAAAGACATGCTTTTGCAACACAAAATAGGCACCTGCGTACTAAACATATTTAAAAGTTGAAGTGTGTGCTTATTTAAAATACATTTATTCTGATTTCAACAGCTTTGCCTTTTGGGAGCCTAAATAGTACAACAAATATATAATTAATCCGCTCAATTAAAGGATGGGTATTCTAATTCTAATGATGATAATCAGTTTATATTAAATGAAGGTTTTGTCCTGCTTATCATGTTATGTGGAGGTTTTTGGTAACGGACTTACAACTTGTTACATACTGTGTCTGACGTCACTGGTCATGTGATAATAAGGACCTGTCAATCTTAACATAGTTGACCTTACTTATGTATCTATTGACTAATATTTTATTCTCCCTGACAAAACTATTTATAATTTAATGAATCTAATTATTGTATAATTATTATTAGTTGTTCCAATTTATTGTTCCAAATTGCACGAAACAGCATTAATATTCCAGACCATTCCGGGGGAGCGGGCTGTCCTTAGATCCCACTATATTGCCTTTTTTATTTATAGTTTCATATTGTGGTTCATATAAGTGTATAATTAATGTCAATGCGATTTATAACGTTTGCAAAAAAAGTATAGCAATTTTCAACAATTCACAATTAAACGTGTGAAAAGTTCAAAAGGATGAGTCGGGGAATGGGTCCGGATATCATTTAGAAAATATTCAAAATCGTAATGACTGAAAAACCAACTCAATCACACAAATTATCAAACCTTGATATCCCATCCTTCTTCTGAGAGTCAAATAATATCAATGTGTAACACAATTAATGAAGAATATTGTCATCAAAGACTTTGCGTATCAGTATGCCAGAATTTGAAATATATATTATCTCTATACATGACCCTGAAGACGAACATTCAGAATCAATACAAAAATCCAATCATAAATCTGTGCTCGATGTGAAAATTAAAGGCGAAGCGACTTTTTCTGATAATTTCCTCCTCATGTATGTTTTAGATATTTCTACTCCGTATGTCATACATATGCATGTTGCCATTGGTGTTTTTTCTACGATAACGATTATTTGTATTTTGTAAGGATACTTAAACTCTCAGCAGGGGGTTCATTATGCATCAAAACTCAGAATAAGTGCATATACTTATCAAATATAACTATGGCAGTAATAAAAAGCATATTTCACAAACATTTTAGTAAGGTACCAAAAGGGCATAAATCCCGACTCGTCCTTTGTTTCTCTCCTCACTTTAAATGCAAATATTCGATGAAAATGTTATCCTCCATATCATAAGTAACTTTAAAGTCCCCGATAAATCGGGCTACGTATACCGCCGTGTTTACATTAGGGGATTAGAAGAGTTTATTTTTTATTTAGGTATGCAAGCTACGTATATCAATATTAGGCCTTCATTCATGTACTCGTGTGCATGTAATCAGCATGCCCTTCAATATTATGTAAACCAGGCTATTCAAGTACTGTATAATGTACACTATTTATGTGTGTACTACATACATACAATACAATTCCCTGGGAAACAAAACACAAATACTTTTTATATGTTCAAAATGAGCCATTTGATTGATGCAAACACTAAATAGCTTCATAAATAACATCTACAAAGTATATCTAATAGTAATTTTTAATTTCAATGGTGAAACTTCCCTGGTTACGATTATATGGGAAATCATCACGAGACGAAGATCGTTCGCCTTCCTGGCTTACCTCTGAATCGTGTACCCGGTAATCTCTTTATATAGTTTAGCGAGAGCGGTGCGCCTGCGCAGTTTTAAACTTTGGCGAACACTTTAAGCGATCTAAATTAATATACAGAGCGAGGCATGCACTGTTATAAATGTCTGCTTAGCTTTACCTACTGTACGTGGGCCACAGAGTTTGTCGAGTAAACGTCTGAAAAAAGCATACTCATTGATATTATTGCATGTTCCCGTCTTCGATGTTGTGGAGAGGTGTTATTAATTCACTGACTTCATACATTCTAATACAAGCCAGGCTTACATAAGCATGGATGAAGGGCTAAACACATCTTTATATAATTATGAATTATGGTAATAATGTAAAATAAAGCATATACGTTAATAGTCATTGATATATTTTGTTAATTTTAGATGTAAATGAATGTTCATTGAACGCAGACAAATGTGTCTATCCGACCACGTGCATCAACACATTTGGAGGATATCACTGCTTATACTCCATGATATATGACACAAGTAAAAAAGGTAACAGTCTCATCGTTTAACACATAATTGACAAATTATATATTTTGATAGTCATTCTAGTACTTGAAAGTCTCATTCACTTTATCCCTCGAAATACATGCTAATACGTTGGTGCAATTTGTATCGAGAACTGAAGGAAAATGAAGCAATTCTAAGTAATTCTAAGTAATAGGATAGTTTCTAAATAGCAGAAAAATCAATGAAATCTCGTGCTGCCATCTTTTATTCAGCTTTTAACTTGGGCTAGAGCTCCATTCATGTACATGCTAAAATCTTGGAAAAGTGGCTTAATTTCATGATTTATCAAAGTGTGTTTGTTGAATCTGTATTAAACTTGAATGATATACCACTTGATGACCCTGTCCATGTACATGTTGTGATTAAACATGCAAATGTTGATTGACATACAAATAATCCACAGATTTAAAGAATTTTAGCATTGCATCTATGGACATTTGGCCCAAGTTTTTTTAAATTGTTATAGAAAATTATTCAAATTACATAACTGTGTAAATCAAAGCTATTATAGGAGAAAACATTTCACTGAATTCAAATATGCCATTTAAAAGAAGGTAATGTAAGTCATTAGAGGTCTAATATGCAAGTCTCTTAAAATCTCACGAAAAACGAGATTTAGCGAGATTTCAAAAGCTATATGGAAATTATACTATTGAAGTAAACAACTGTTCACTAGGGATTATGATTAAGACGGAGAAATGGCGTTCTGATTTTACCACTTTATGAATCAATGGGGATTATTTATTTTATTTTTATACCCGTCTCAGTTCAATTAGAAATAGTCCATAAGTTACAATAGTTATCATTCTATGTGAAAAAAATATGCAAGGATTTATCTGACATTTCAGTTGGATAAATAGCTTAGAAAAACAAGAACATATTTTGAGTCTTCTCAAAATCGTATGAGACAAATATCTTATTGTTAGATGATATTTTTCCAGGAGTAATGGGCTATGACAATATCAACTCACCTGAACCTCAAAAACTTATGAAGCAGATCGATGACATGTACAGAGAAACTGATGAGAGGTTGACTGATGTGGATAACAAATTACTCAACGTGGATGACAAATTACTCAACGTGGATGACAAATTCATCAATATGGATGACAAATTCGAAGGATCCAAAACCACAGACCTGACTCTTGTGGTGTGGGTTGTTATAACAACACTCGCTGTAGCGATCATATCCTGTGTAGCAGTGAAGCAATATAGAAGAGTGAAGCAAATGAAACAAGATATGACATCACAGATGTCAAATATTACATCAGAAATGACCAACATGACAACAAAGATGTCCAGTGTAGAGAGTGCAGTTGGTCTCAACTCCACCTCGGGACGGTCAAGACAATCGTCTGATGGGGATGCTCTAGAGCCTAACTTCCTATGTGATAAAAAGTCTGAACGCAGTGATGTAACCAGCGATGCACTGACGGAAAGTGACGTCAGCGAGCCATTCCCAATCGGAAGCGAATTAGACATGTACGACATTGAATGTGGAGACATGAGCATTCAGTCAATTACTACAGATGGGAATAACAATATTGAAACGATGAATGTCAGCTCTGAACTGTCTCGCAGTAATGAAGACTGTGACATCGAAAAACTTAGTCCAATTTCTATATTCAAAGCCAACGATCACGTGAATCACCAAGATCAAGATTCCCCTAAAAGAGTATCGCAAACCATCGTTGAAACAGAAGGAGAGCTGCCAACAAACTTGTCAAATGTGATAGAAATTACCTCGGCTAACACACTAGTTACATTGACACCAAGCTCAACGCCGATTCACAATCGGAGAAAACAGATGGACGAAGAACATCCGCGTACAGAATTGGATCAATCGAAAAAGAAATCGTTTTTAATTGTTGCAAATAGTTCTGAATGTTTCTAAAGCATCAGTGCTTTGGTTAACTGTTAATATGAAAATATACAAAAATCGCGTGAGTGTTGTTATACTAGAGAAAGTTTGTGTTGATTAGTACAGTTATTGTTAGCCTTTTATGTAATTGTAAATGAAGTCTAATGAATGTTAATATATTTTTGAAATAGTCTGTTGTATATTGTTATGCAGTCCAAGGGCACGGTTTCTTAAATGTTAAATTAGTAATTGATCAGGGAAATAGTTGAACAGTATTGACGTTCGTTGGACTATGTTGCAGACTAAAATGAAGTTATAAGATTAGTTAGTCAATCACACAGACCAAATCATGGCAATTTAAGATCAATGTATGAGCCCGGCCATAGGCTATTTGCATTTCATGGACTGTGTAACCGACTAGACCTCCTTGCTCCTAAAAAGATTGTAATTTCAGGGAGGCTAATTTTGGCCTCCAAAGTCAGGTATTTTGGGAAATTGTGCTTTGGACTGTTGTTTTTTGCCAATTGTAAATACAATCAAAATTCTATGCGTTATTTAATGTTATCCATTGATATGTAATTTGTAATGTTATTGAAGCACATAGTTAATGCCGTGGTCACATTTGCTCCGATTTTTACTACGGCGCCCGGCCAATTGAGTATTCAATTTTGAACACAATACTCAATCGGCCGGGCGCCGTAGCTGAAAATTGGAGCATATGACCACGGCATTCGATGCAATTTCTGAAGTATTAGTCTTGTATTAAGCTTCTTGGTCTCTCACCTATTATTTCATGCTCTACCCTTAAGTAGGCGTGTGTATTAATAGGGCAAGGGTGGATCACAAGGACATGATGCAAGAGTACCGGAAAATGAATAGTGCTTTTGCAGAAGTGCTTAAACCAACTCTGTTTCCACATCGTTAAATAATGGTCTGTATTTGTGTATAATAGATCACAGTAAAGTTGTTAATATATATCCGTTTTTAACTTAAGAATTATCTGTTGTATCATAGACTAGAGTTCTATATTTAAGAAAGATATAATTGTTGTTCATTTTTGTTCATTGTAATTCTTACTGTACCACTGTTTACTACAAACATCTATTTTTACAAAACATTATATGAGATTCCGCTGTGAAATTATAAATTATATGCGATCTATTGGGGAATCTTAAACTAGATAATGTTTTAAGACATTATTTTGTTCATTAAATTAAACCATCTTTACATCATTCTGTTGTGACGTATGTTGTCTGAAGATATATTTCTACCCGGCATATAGTAAACCCCTTGTTAAAAGATCAATTACGTGTCATTTATCGGAAGTCTTCAAATAATTTGTTAATTTTATATTATTTTACTATTGTTTCTATGTTGTCACAAAATATATTTCTACCAAACATATAGTTAAACACGTTGTTAAAACATCAATTACATGTTATCAATTGGGAAACCTCACATGATATATTTGTACATTATATATTTTATTTACTGTTGTTACTATGTTGTCCAAAAATATATTTCTACCAAGCATGAAGTAAAACCCATTGTTAAAGCATCCAGTTACCTGTTATATTATGTTACTTCTGCTGTTGTTATGATGATATGTCATACTAAAATCTATTTCTCCAAAGCATATAGTTAAATCCAAGTCAAAACAACTATTTATACATGTTAATTAATTAATTTTGTCTACTGTATATTATTTTCAATTTTTATGCTTGCTGTTGTTATTGTTCTGTACAAAAATATATTTTTACAAATCATATAATACATTTCTATTGTTAAATCATATATTATCTTTTATCTATTACTATCTTCAACAAATATTTCCTGTTGTACATAAATCTTCTTTATCAACCATACTTGAAGATATTTATTGATTTTTGTTAATTCAGTATTAACTGTCATACATGCAAAATGCATACTTCACTGCATAAGTTTCTATTTTCAATTTTGGCATTTTCGGCTAAACATCTGAATACTTATTGCACTTAGCTATAGCAATGTGAGAGTTATCAATTATTAATTTTTTGTAGTACTGGGTTCCCTGTTACATAAAAGGGGATGGGTATTTGTTTACTAAAATATCTGTGTGCATGTCAAATCAGACTGGTCAAATTGACACCCTCCCCGGTCTTCGTAAAGAAAGATGGGTCTCCGTGTCGTCAGAGAACTTAAAACCATTTAAAATGAACCACTCCGGGGCCAAAACCTAGAGTCTCATCTCACTGATTTGTTACAATAGTAAAGTTCTCTATATAAGGTCATACTTACGGCTAGATGGTATGTTGTAGTTCGAGGATCCCATAGTGACCTAATGGTATTCCAGGGAGATTCTCATCATTCTGAAAATAAATACAGTTGAACGTCTAAAGCAAAATGTTGGTCCCCGGACAACGACATACCATTACTATACCCTCGGCATCTTGAGAGCTAACCGGAAGAGAACAAGTTTAGTTAGACTGAACCTGACCTGAATATCCAAGATCATTCTCCAGTGCGACGAAAGTCATCCTCGTTCGCTCAATACTCAGAACGCAGCACTACGGTATCACCGACATCATTTTCAAACGAGCGTTCAGTTGCATTGAGAAGTACAGTGTTGTCCCACGAATCATCGGATAATCTCTGAACTACTTCGAATTCTGATTTCTGGTTTTCCGTGGATACCGAAAAACTCGATCAACTTAAATTAAGACTACCCGATCATTCGCCAATTATGGATCGAATGTTTTGTTATCCCCCTAATTTGACCCCTGATTACAGAAACCACATGGATAATTTCCGCATGATTTGCTCGAGGAATTGGGAGATTAAACCATGTACTCTGATGTCTTACTGGACAGGTTTTGATGTGAAGGCATTAAAAATATTTTTGACAATGATCAGTCGCTGCAATTCTACGTATTTGTGGTTGACAAATATCGAATTCACGAAATGACCATTCGGTACTCTTGATCATGAGTTGCTTACATTACGGAACATAACTGGTCATTCCACTAAAAAATGATATCGACCATATCCTAAAATGGAGATTATGTTTCACACTAAGTTCGGAGGTTAGCGTAATATCTTCTCAGTTTTGTAATTTGGCAAAAAATATATTATATCTGTGGAAAAAAAGCCTTAGCGATCCGCACTCCTTTGTTTCTACCGAAAAACTAGGAAAAAGTTATAACTTTTTGAAACTAGTTAATGGAGCAGGTTATAGCAGTATTTAATCCCTAATGAAAAATTCCATTAGTTAAAGATATTTAATCCAATGCGCATTAATACAGAATGGCTATTGTAGTGATTTCAATGATCGCTGGACGTACATGTAATGATGATACTGTCCCCGTAGAAATCAATAGATCGTTACCATTCCGAAAAAGGTTCCACGGTTGCCACACGCCGAGCTTAAAGTTGCGTGTGTCGTGATGTTTTTGATGGGTTATGCACCTATGGAAACGGGTTTTAGATCAGTTTTCTATCATATCTTTGCTGTTCACACAACGGTCGACAGCTTCGATCTTGATGTAAGGTCACTGATACCACAGCAATCTCTATTACCCGGGTATGTTACAAAATATTAAGTAACTATTGGTCATTGTTTCATTAACATTTTATTTCATAATATTACATCATAGCACAAAAAATCACGACAGGTGATCGGACAAAAATGGTTTGAGGAGGGGGGAGGCGATTTCTACAAGAAAATTCAAATGTGACTGCAAAAGTATATTAGTGCAGAATTTCTACGGCGAGCGTAGAGATGTTACTGGCCGCAGAAATGATAGACCGTACGGTCGCCGTAGAAAACATGACTGGCTGTAAGCTTCACGTTTTTTAAGATAACCTACGTATATTAAACGTGTAGAATAACGGTCCTCTCCTCCGATGATAACTTCTCTAGATTTATGGGTCATAGTATTTTACATTCAAGTACAACTTATCTAAAAACAGGTGGCTTAACCTCCCTAGTGGAGAGGTTAAGCTAACGATGTTTTTCACAACGTAACCGTGAACGCAAAGTACAAAAATTAACAAAGGAATGTATCGAGCGCTCATAGTTTTATGCGCGCTTAGTCTACTTCAGATACTCTTTCAGCTTCAGAGTTTCGGGTTTAGAACGGGATAATTTGAAATTTGACGTTGGGTCAACGGGAACCATTTTACTCGTGTCTATTGAACACTATGCTGTCAATTTTGATTTCGATGCACAGTTGAATTCTTGCTGAACACGATGATGTATGTCATGCATGATTTAGCGCCAAAAATCTTACGAAACGAGCTCGTTTAAAATATGTATTAGAAAACCAGCTATAAAACCGCATCAATGACATACTATAGAATCATTACACGTTATGGTGTAGTCTAAACAAACACTGGATTTGAACGGCTATTTATATGAGAAGGCTACATGAATTTGTATATGGTCGAGTGATACGTACAGGTTCAGTTTCGATTATATATGCAAAGCTTAACCTCTCCATTATCTTGAAGTATTGACCATTAACGCAGTTAAAAAACATTCATGAAATTAGTCCTTTCTATACTGAGCTCGCATTTTGTGTTTTCAATCGTGACACATTAATGTTAAGTGAGATTTAGGTTGACGGGCCCATTTCAAGTCCAAGTTTACAAATTAACTGAATACAGAACATGTGTGATTTAATCTACTAGATTATTTAGTAGATGCTAAAACATACATAAAGAAGATAGTTTTTCATACCCCGAACATTCATGATGAAGACTGGCAGATTTTAGTATTGTAATAGACATCCATAAATGCTTGAATAACGACATCTTGACTTCATCATGTGCAAGTCCTATACATGTAGTTACTCTTACAGTAAATATAGAATAACATGTAATACATTATCTGGTTCTTTAACATAATTGATTTCGTGATGGTTGTCGGAGCTAAGGGCTTATGATTAATTTGGAATTAAAGCACGACTTGGGTTTTATTTGTAAGGGTGTTAATGTTTACTGTATACCGTGTATTCTTCGTTGTGTAGATATACATGATCAGGGATCAGTTTAAGAATCATCTCACAGGTTTGAAAAATAAAATCAACATTATTAAAACGTTAGTAAATATTCACATTTTAATCCCAAGCTAAATTTTGATTCACAAATGTTGACATATTAAAGATAGGTGGGATATGATAGAATTTACTGTACTTCGACACTTCAAAATCTAATTGAAAATTGCAACATAATCTATGATAATATGCAATTTAAAAACGACACACCCGTGTGTTTTGTAAAGATGGCTATTGGTTGAGAAGTTTTACACAAAGTTACTCGAGCCAGATATAAAGCCTGTATATTTGTTTTTATATTTTGGAATTCATTATCCGGAAAAAGAGGATTCTACAGAAACCCGGATGTCGGGTGGAGACACCCGGATGCAACAGTAGGCGGCCGCCTCCTTATGGATTAGCAGGCTAGGGTTGTCGCAACCTTTGCGTATACTATACACGCTTAGGGAGTATATAAATACACCTTAGGATACGTGTGGAACAGAATAGAAAAGAGGGGGCAGATGTTCAGTAAACTCTCTTAATGATACAAGTGACAGAACAACACACACATTTAAGTAAGTACCAAAAGTTTCAAGATCTTTAGATCCAACTTGGCATTTCATGCTTTAAGATATTAACGCAAAATGTATTTTCTGATGATTTCCAAGAATAGTAGTGTTTTTATTGGTAGACTCGTCTGTCAAACCTTGGCACTGTGCTCTTAGAATCTAGATTATAGTTTATTCTAATCGGTGGTGATTTTAAAATCAATTTCAACAAAACATAATATCGTTTTGGAAATTATTTTTCTTTTAAGCTGAGTACGATGATCAGAGATAACCCATTTAAACACTAGTAACTCCAACTTGCTCACTTTAATGAGACAATTTGATACAGCTAAGCAAAAAAGTAAACAATATATTTTTAAAAATAAATAGCTTCAACTTTTAAAGTCAACGTTTTCTTTTTACGCGTTTCAATCAAAGTCTTCATATGAACTTAACATGTTAATGGGGAATGTTGACATATTTTCTCATAAAAACAACTGAACTTGAAACTGTTTAAGGCTGCACTTTCACAAAATTGGAGACATTTTAGTTCACCAGTGGCGGATCCAGAAATTAGCGAAGGAGGGGGGGGGGATTTTGAGTCTGGAAAAAGTGCCGCTCTTGCGCGGAAAAAATCCGGGCTCCTATAACTATAAAAATTGGGCCCAAATTTTAAAAAATTAATTCCAATTTTTAGATAAATTGACCGGAAAGGCCAAATAAGGCCAAATTATGTCCAAAAAGGCCCATTTTGAGGCCCTAAAAATGATAGGGCCCAAAAACTAACGACTGCCATGTGTAAGATTCTAAAATGGCATATTTCATGAATTATTGAAGATAATACTTTTAAAAACAACACAGACGCTTTCAAACACTGTGTGGATCGACCTTTACTCCCCAAAATGGGCATTCATACCATTTTGAGGTCCTAAAAATGCTAGGGTCCAAAAACTAACGACTGCCATGTGTAAGATGCTAAAATGGCATATTTCATGAATTATTGAAGATACTACTTTTAAAAACAACACAAACGCTTTCAAACACTGTGTGGATCGACCTTTACTCCCCAAAATGGGCATTCACACCAAAATGCCTGTTTGTAATTTATGGAGATGCACAAAAACTTGCACACTTCACGCTTTTCTCCGTCTATCATAGAGGTCATGATGAGGTGTACTCACATTTCAACCCGATCGGCTTCCTTTAAGTTAGTATCCCAGATGTCCTTTAAATTGTGGGATTGAGCTGCACATTTTAATGGTACTGGTTTTTATGGTTCTTGTGTAGGGATAACTTCCCCTTTGTAATATTTACTTGCCATATCGAGTGTAAAGGAATAAAGAAGAGAATTCACTTGACCCTGGAAAACCGATTAAGATAGGAACGTGATCCCTTGTTTCGGGGGAGCATTATAATTACACGTTCTTGTACATGTTGCCTTTAGAATTTGTAGCTTTACTTCTTATCTCTCAACAAGCAAATAAATATTAATAATAGAAAAAAATAAATAAAAGCGACAGTCACCGCCTTACAATCTATCAACACAATTAATATGAAACACCCTCAGTTTAGTTTGGAGTATACTGGAAATAGTATTGACATCGTTGGACTAACATGTACATGCACGGAAAAGCAAAGTATGACCATTTGCATGATAACTAACTTTTGTTATTAAAACAGTTTGGATAAAAGTTCGAGTTATACTATATTTGAGGACTAAATACACCGTTTGATAGTTTTTATGTGGTTTTAATTAATTTAATTAATGTCCAAGGTTAGATAACAAAATGTAAATAAAATTGAGTATTGCGCTTTGAATTTGAGTGTTTTGAAGTATTTAGGATGGGAGTTTGTTCTCTCTGTCGCCGATTTATAAAATGACGTGTCAATGATAAAATTCAGTGATCGCAGATGTAGTTTTCCACTTTTTTAAGTAGAGATGTATACGTTTGATTTGTGATACACTGATATGATAAAAAGACGCATGTATAACACAATCGTTCTTGCTTTAAATGTTGGCTTTTCGTTGTAAAAATTAGAGTATTAACCTCTAATGTTTTTTTCAGTTTTTTACATTATTTATGAATCTTTAGCCTAATTGTTGCCATTTGTGGTTCACTTTTAAAAAGACTCAAAAACGCGTCAGTTGGGAGAAACGACCATTATCAAAATCCAGTTTCCAATTTTGCCATTCATCCTCATTTATGAAAGATACTATGCCAAGGACAAGGGAGGAAAGATCGCAAGGAAAAACCATGAATTTGGGATGTTCGAATCGACGTACGTGCCATTATGTGATTCTTTTATCGTTAGAATGATCTATCATTGTTTGTGTCACATAATTGGGAATTGAATTTTCTCAATTACAATCATCTGTTATTCAACTGATATTTCCCCTCAAATATCTCACACATTTCCCCAATGAGTATATCTTATAGCGCGTTCCCTTTGCGTTCACATCTCCGACATATTCACCCGGGTGATTGATGCGAATGTCGGATGTGTTTTCAGGTCGCATAAGAAATATGGCGTGTTGCAATGCAATATTTAATACGATCCTCACATTCCACTCGAGCCTGTGTATCTAATTAGAAATAGAGCAGTATTGAAATTGATACATGAAGTTGTTTTTATGTGCATGTAACGAACTACTGTTTTGAAATTAAATCAAGAACGTTGAAGTATTTAATACTACGAATAAACTAGTACACATGGAAGAGCTGGATCGTTATCTGTCGGGCTTGTTAAATCATGTCGTGGGCAGTCATCAGTTTTGTGGGTGTTGTTCAAACGACATCTAGTGACGACAGCTTCGGTTGAAAATATAAAGTAGTTACCGCAGTCATTGACATTATTGAGCACTTGGCGACATAATTATATGGATCGGGAAGGAGAGTTGGAATATATATTGCCTGATTATATCGCAACGTTTAGATTATTTAGAAACAATAGATTGAACCGGAATCAAGAGACTATCGATATCAGCAACAAGTTGCGCATAAAGTACATGTTTTTGGAATAGGGGGACGTCTTAAAGGTTAGTAGAGTGTACATTCATTTGTATATATGCATTCTTATATATAAGTATTTGGGTTAATTTATGCAATAGAAAAATACTTCTACCGAGTGCTCCCAAAATAAAAAACGAATTTTCAAACTCGGGAGGGAGTGTGATCGTTTTTGCCTTGCATCTTGCATGCATTCAGCTGTATTCTGGACAACTTGCTGTATTTGGCCGGTAAAGCTCTTGGCTGAAAAGTTGCCTTGCCAGATGAGTTCGTATTGATTATATATTTACACTAATTGGCTAACAATGTAGTAGATGAAAATACCAATTTTATATTTTCCAAATTCCAACAGAACTGGAAGCTCATATTGACAGGCATACTTTCGAATAGAATACTGATTTTCAGTAATATATACGTGTACAAGTGCCACTAGTTTTGATTACCTTGACATCGGAATTGAATTAAGTTTGGATAGATTCGCTTAAAATGCCATTTGAGCGGCTTACTCATTAAGACTTTAGTAGAGAAATCGCATCTTGGGAATTATGTGACGGATTAGTATATGCAAGTCTTAATTACCTGAATTCTCATAGCGATCTCCAACGAGCATTTTAATCTGATTTTTTGTAAGTCAAATTGCTGTCGAACCGTCGTGAATGTTTAAAGAGACTGTACCTATTAGCGGACACCGGTGTGCACCCCTTGGGGCTCGGTAGAGTGTAATTACGAATGCATTGGGAGGTCCCGATTCACATGTTAAAGGCGTAGATTCATGAGCATTGGTGGTATGGGCGATTTATATATTGCGGACAAAAATCATTTTAGCAAGTGTACATTAATGATCATTATAATCAATTTATCAAAAAGTGTTTTATTGGTTTTCTAAAATCACCCACATATGGATAATGTCTACGTAGCCATTTAAAGAAAATTTTCACCTTGAAGATTGTCCCTCTTGCAAATGACGCCACATCAGATTCTGTTCATTTACGAAGAATCGTATTTTGTGAAAATACAGTCTATCTATTAGGGATATATCATTTTTGCTTGACTGGGTAAATATCATCGAAATACAAAGAGAATGATATGTCCACGTTTTTTCGATGAGATATAAGCCGGCATTCGCCCGCCGTAGATCAAATGCGTCCGAGGGTAATAATAATTTAATGTAACTGTTGGAAAAGTAAAGTTCGAACATGAACAGATTGTAACAAGCTCTCCAACTAAATGTCTATGTTACAGCGTTTTTGAGTGGAATGTATTATTACTGTTGCATTTCATAAAATAATTGTAGAGAATGATACAACTCTTTCTGATTTATCAAAGAACATCTTCATCTATCGCATATGTAAGAGATAATATCAATTACTATAGTGATCAATTTCTAAACAAAACCATTCATTTTTGAATGTCGAATTCTTCCAAAACACTAAATAGACCTTGTCCTTCCACAAAAATGGACTGAATGCCCTCTGGGCATCCAAGTTTTCCTACGAGGAACATAAATTACAAAATAAAGGCATTGAAAATATCACGAGAGAAGATAACATGAAATATGAGCTGTTGGGAGAGCCGAATTTTACATGAAATAGTATGATATTCATGAACGGGGATTAAATGAAAAATAATTAATGGTGAATAAACTTAACACTCGAGACCCCTTGACTCAGAGGAATTAGAACCCATTGAATCGAGTGGTCCATCAAGTGGCAAAACTTTGAAAGCCGGAAGTACTTATATCGTAGCATACGATTTTAGAAATGACAGAAACACAAAAATTGAAAACATTAACGTTTAGAGTCCTTATCAAATAGGTAATGTTGAGTGGTTCGTTGTGTCAAATATCACTATGTGGTTAAAAATCTAAATGCATTTGTAAATAAAATTGAAAACCTCTCATTCACACACTCGACGACACAAGTATATGTACCGCCCCGTGAATTTCCTGCCGCTTATAATACCTCTCTGGGGAGATAGAGGAGATGAACATTGGACTTAAAATGTGAGGTCCGCTAATAATACCTCTCTGAGGAGATAGAGGAGATGAACATTGGACTTAAAATGTGAGGTCTCTCCTTCGGGAGACAATTGCAATTTGATATATAATATAGGAATATCCTATGGTTTTGAAAAAATATCATTTAAATCCATGAGTGGATATTGATATCCTCATGAGTGAGCGCAGCGAATGAGTGAAGATATTTGTATCCACTAGTGGATATAATTGATATTTTTGAAAAACCATAGGATTGTCCGTTTATCCCATGGGAAATCATCATCAGCGAAAAATTTTGAAAAATATGATTTGAGAAAAAATTTGAAAAAATAATTGAAAAAAATTGTGAAAAAATGTTGAATTTTTTTTTTGAAATTTTGAAATTTTTTAAAAATATTTTTGAAATAATTAAAAATGTAATAGGAAATATTTTTTGAAAAAATTTGAAACCATCGAATATCACTTTTCAAACCATCGAATATCACTTTTCAACCCATCGAATATCACTTTTTAAGACGTGATATTCGATAGTTTAAAAGTGATATTCGATGGTTTGTGATTTTTTTGCTAAAAACTGATATCTTGATCCACATATCAAATATATCTTCTTGTGATATTCGATCTATATCCTTGGAACCATGGGATAATATATTGTATCTAAAAATATAAGGTTAATCGTTAGATATAAAAATTCAAATGTAAGGTTGTGAACTTCACACATTTCTCGAACAATTTGCATGTTTTTCACTTATTTTATCATTTCAAAATCAAACACGAATCCTGAATTCAACTAGCGAACGTGTGAAAACCAACTATTCTAATTATGTGTTTAAACTATTAAGATACCAAATACTTGACATATTGTTTAAATACGTGTGGAAACTTGTGAAAAAGCATCCACTAATAAAAAACGACAGGAGTTATAACCAGTAGCGCATAAGTAGCGTATAAGTTACGACCAATATGGATACTTATGAGAGTCATTTAAATGAATGAAACGACCCTTGAAATATTAATTTCACTACGAATCGCCCAACTGGGTGCGAGGATAAAGGAGTTGGGATCAAAGCTTGATACTTTATCACAATTGAAACTAATAACAGTAAAATAAACTCTAATTATTATCCCCATAGATACTGTTTAAGGCAGACAGCTGGCTCAGACTAGGATGGACGTGGACTAGTTTGGTTACTACAGGTTGGGCCAAAAAAATGCAACTTTTTTTTTTACTTTTTCATACAAAATCATAATTAGCATACCAAATGAAATTTGAGGTTTTTATCTAGCCGTGAATCATGAATTGAATACTTTTACTTGAATAAAATATGTCACTAGCGTCCAGCGTCTCACTTAAACATGTGGTGTGCCATGAGAAATAAGCATAATTTGCAAAATGTTCCTGAATACGGCCTGATGATCGCCAAGCTTATAGCCCTGATGCAAACCCCAGTGAGCATAGGGTGTGGGAAGGTATCCAGAAGATTGTATGAAGGTACCCAATCTAGACAATTACTCAACTAAAGCTGGCAATAACGACAGGTTGAAAAAACTTAGCTAACATTTCATTGATACTGCTATATCAGCAAGGCAACTAAAACTGAAATATATCATCAAATAGGGCGGTTGACCAATTGGACTCCTCTTTTAAATCAAATATAATCCAAGTTGAAAGACTTGTTACATTATATTATTACTTTGAACTCCTGGCACTATATAACTGCAAAATTTGGGGCATGTAGGTTGGAAAATAAAAAGTTGTAGTGTCTTGAAAAAGTGGCGTTTTTTTGGCCCACCCTGTAGTATTACGTTATGTGCGGTTGCTTATTTTTCATAAAGCACCAATAAAGTTGAAGCTTTAAGAGTTTGCATGTGTTTCTATTTTTCGTTTCTGTTTACTCAACCATGCATGATGTTCATATTTTATGTTTTCTTTAGCATGTAAATGATCAGCTTTGCTCATATTAAGAGATGTAATCAGTTATTTTTGCACATATGCTATTTATGCCAAAACAAAACAAAAGCGAACGTCTTTATTATTAATTAACGAGGCCAATATTTGTGGTACTACTTACTAAAATGGAACAGCTCCCATATTAGTATTGTTTTACATAATTCATGCACCCCCGGACTTAATCTATAAGTATCGTGATGTCAGATGCTTTGTCTTATACAATTTAAAGGATCGCCCAATAATCACCCTGATACTCATAGCATACAGTATCACTCTGTTGCATCGCAGATGCAGAAGGATAGAGATGGAGAGGGCGTGGATTACCACGATGCCCAATAATGGTCATCCTTGGACTTTTCTGATATATCTTTAAAACAGATATTAAAGCCCTGATTGTATTAGATAGGTCAGGAGATTGGTGTAGTTTTCTTTAATGTTTCCCTTCGTATTTTCCCATTAAAATAAGTCAATGACCTAACCGTGTAACTATGAGCCCCAAATGTCTCATCAGCAAAAATAATTTCTGTCAGTATGACCTTGGACTTAAAGTTGGTAGAAAACAAGAAAAAACAACATTTGATTTACGGCTTAATTACAATAGCGCTCCGATCCCAATTGGTATTAATATGTTGAATCCCTCGCCTGTACATCAAATTAGGTTTTAATAGTTTCTCATCATTCCGGTCTATTCGGTATAAAATAAATCTCAGCGATCAGTCGAGGGATATGGTATACCGTTTATATCACACGAGCGACCTGAATTGAAAATAGCAATGATTTATCCAAAATCGTAAAATCCTCAACCAGAAAGCATTTTCAAGAGAAGAAAAATGCTCAGTAGTCAACCAAGAGGAGGGAAAGCATATAGTCAAAACATACCCTTTGCATTCGTTTGACTTCACTTCTTAAAAGAGGGCTTCGTCTTCTGTCAAAACAGTAATGTTTGTGAGTACTTTGAATTTAAAAAATAAGCAATCAAATGACCATATTGAAACAGTTTATGTAAAAATAGAAACATTTATATTTATCCTAACTTTTGTATATTTCAGATAGTAATGTATAATGTGCAGCAAAGCTGTGGCCTTTTGTAATTTAGGGAGTTTCAGCCATGTTAATTTTTCCGAAAATAACATGGCAGAGAAGTATCAACATATAAGAGGACAAACAGATATGATAGCTAAACTAGAAATATAAATGTTTCTATTTTTACATTAAACTGTTTCAATATGGTCATTTGATTGCTTATTTTTTAAATTCAAAGTACTCACAAACATTACTGTTTTGACTGTAATACGTCTCTTGCGTACAACCTTCGTTTGTGCAAATTCTCACCAGTTATTTTTCGAACATAGCGCGTCGTCGTGATGTTTTAATCGATGTAAACATATTGCTTACATATTTCTTCATCTTGATGTGAAAAACCAAGCTATGATATCGGTTAATACGGAATCAACATAATATTATTCGAAGCGCTATTAAAACATTTTGAATCCGCCATTTTTGTTTATCGATTTGGACCAATCAGAGGTGTAAGTCATCTCAATACAGGTTTACATTATAAGCGTACACGTATGTCATCTTTGAATTCTGGTGTTAATCCCCCTCTGTAGTCAACCTATAACATTTTCAGGGATGATATACCTTTCTAATCAACAGTTCAATCAACGTGCAAGAGAAAGAAATAGCCCATTGATAATTACGAGCTGTATTTAGCTGTGTAAGAGAATACAGTTCTCCTCATAAATTCAATTCACTAATATCAACGTTAATTTGTACGAAAAGTTTTTTATGAAAAGAAAACATACATTAAGTCATAAACCCAGCCACCTAACTCACGTTTAATAGACTGTTTATGAGGGACATCGTACACTCACTACAATAACATATAATAGACAATACCGAGATATACTCAGAATCTTGACATAATGATCTGTGTTTATAATATCGATGTTATGGATAGTGCTTTCAGTTAATTTGTCTGATAGTTCATTAGACAATTGGTATTAGTATAAAGATAAACGAGAACTATAAAACCAAACAATTGGATGATGAGCAATAGTGCGTTGAGTTAATTGTACGCAAAGTTAGATACGAGCTTCCGAGGTGAGTGATAAAAAAGCAACTCTATCGACAATCATTTACGAGGGATGTATTTAAATATCTAGCCTACTAGAGCTGTATTACACTTAGTTGCATTCGTTCGACTTCACTTCTTAAAAGAGAGCTTCGTCTTCAGGTAGTTTGTAACTAGACTCTGCTCGCAGGGTGGACTTTATAGATGATGTAGGTCACTAAAGCTTCACAATCAGGTACAATTTAGCGTGCCATTTGCACTAGTGCTCCACTCGATTACGCTGGTTACCGAAACGGTTCGTTTCGGTAACAAAATGTCGGAAGATCGAAGCTACGATTTTTCTTTCTTATTTCACATCTTGTAGGCAGAATTCTCACGACATTTTTAACACAAACGTGTATCAATAACATATGTTTAAGAAAATGTGTACACATTTGCGAACAAATAGTTCAGAAGACAACAGAATCGTCGATTTAATTCCTCACTTAAGTTACAGAAACGGTATTTCGAAAAACAGTTAAGATCTGCACTTTTAACCCAAAGCGTTTCTGTAACTTAAGTGAGGAATTGAATCGACGATTCTGTTGTCTTCTGAACTATTTGTTCGCAAATGTGTACATTTTCTAAAACATATGCTACTGATACACGTTTGTGAGAAAAAACCGAAACGAACCGTTTCGGTATCCAGCGTAATCGAGCGGATCACCAGTGTTTTTATTGATTAAAACAATTGATCTATATGTTCATTAAAAATAATAATCAAAATCAAAAGGATTAGACAATAGGGAGTAGGGAGTTTAAGGTTGCAATGTTTTTCACAAACTAAACGTGAACGTAAAACATTTACGCGATGCATTTGTATGGGCGATTGGTCATACGTATAGGTTGACGTTTCGATTTTTGTGCAGCATTAAACTCCCTAGTAATAATTAGTGGAGAACAGTAAAATTTGTTTCATATCCATGTATCGAAAATTCATAACAATGACGTTGAAACGCACAGATACATTATTACCACAGGACGCCCATATGACGGGTGAAGTCTTTTGACGAATACTAACTCTCCGTATTAATTTTATATTTTATATCATACATGTATTTGTCGAAATGAAATATCCACAAACAACGGATAAGACTTGGCAATGGATGCCAACCTCACCTCTAGTTATTTTCTGATGTTCGAGAACGCGTTATTCTAAGAGTTTAATAGTACATTTAATGATTTGTATCATATCAGCGTTTTATTATCATAAATTATTTTTTGACATCTTTATTTATTTAAATCAAAGAATATTTAGAATTCAAAATATATGCACTCTTAGATAAAATGTTGTAATACAAGTGGCCATTTCTCACACCTACGCTGACACGTACTTTGCTTTCTCAAAAATCATATATCAAAATTTCAATTTTAATTGAAGATTGCATACAACTGTACGCTAAATACTAAAATTTTGGGGATGATCCCTAGATTTTAGATTTTTAGACGAAATATTTGCATAGGTACTGTTTATTACACGACTTGTACTTACAACATGGAATACAAAAATCAAGTGACAGTAATATAATTATTTTAATTCATTAATTAAAAAGCATAACTTTAAATTTGAATTTGAACATCCTTTATTTCGTGTATTAAGTTCAAGAGATGCTTATAATGTTAACTTTGTGTATTGAAAGTACAATATTTACACAACAAATGACCACTTCTCGCCTACAAGCTCTTTGATCAGAATAGCCGAGTGGGTGGATTAAAAATCTAAATATGGACAGATACACGGCAACCCTTTTAAAGTGTGTAGGCGTGTGTCAAGTGTCATTCATTCAATAAATCTATCTAAATGTATACAACACTTATTCTGGTTAAGGTAGTTGCAACTCGCAATAGGTGTCTCCATGTGATAGCATATGTCAGAGACATATAAAACATTTATATGCCTCTGTATAGGTCGAGCAGAGTAATGGTTTGACGTTTGAAAAATGGTTACCGAAAAAATGTACACAGTTTACACAGATCTCCGAGTATTTTGGAGATCATGAATACATCCTTGAAAGCCCAATGGTGTAAAATTATCAAAATAGCTATAGACATTCGGGTAAATAAATTGCGGATCGTCACATTTCCCGTTTGAACAAGCTGGTACCAAATATGATCTTGCACCTGTAAATAGTAAAATGTCAATCCGTCCAGACAAATACTGCCACCAATCAATATATAACTGCCTTGTGGGTCGATTCATTTTAATTTAACTTTATCTAAAAATATACTTTAATTTATGATGGAGTTCTTAGGTCAAACCCCTTAAAACGTCGCCTATAAAATACATGTGTCGTTGTATACATATACTATTTACCTTATGTTTTTCAGGTGAAGCCTAAGTGCAACGTAACAGTATACTAATACTAGATGATCCCAGACACAGCTCATACATTTCACGTACAAATATGAAATATGGATTTTTGAATAACTGAAATATTAATAACCATCGCATCGATATTTCATTGTTCAGACAAAATAACCCACAAATATAGCGACGAGAGAAATAATAGCCACGGAGTGTATATAAAAATTCTTCCTTAAACATACCAGGAACACAACCCATGGTTTGAGGAATTTTTGTTTGATGCTCCTCTTAGATTAAGAATCACGTTCGGTGATTTAATGCAGTACATGGACAGGATTTAAATAAACATATGTATAAGAACAATATTCCATCATAAATAGTTAAAGGCGACACTAGTCCACGGATTCGAATAGATAATATTAAGTTCAGAGATTTGTTGAATCGTCGTTAATAAGAAAGTGACTATCAGCAATATAAGGAACCCATTGTGACGTATACATACCAAAACGAGGCAGTCTAAACATGGGCTGTTACGGATGGATCGTCTGCTTCCAAATATATATTGGACTCTTCCAAGGGGTATCAGGACGATACATTGATCCCGTCTACAATGCACACAGGGGGACAACTCCCGTGGTTCTCAATTCTTCTGACCCAGACTCCCTGGTTCAACCAATCAACAAGACCCTCATATCTCAATGGTCATGTCAGGTAAATGCTAAATAAAAAATTCAATAAAAGTGTTCAAATAAAATCGGCTCCCAGGGTTCTAACTCGATATTTGGCCATATAAGGAGATGTAGTGATTGCAAAATTCAAACATCCGCTTATTTCTATAGAAAATTCCAAAATACGCAAGAAGTGATCGAGATATTAGTTCGGATCTTTTGGAATGCTAATTATGAATTCTTGGTCAGGTATAATGTCAGAAAATAACGACATTCTGACATTTTCATTGTTGGAAACATCGAGTTGGGAGCCAATACTGCTTGAATAGTGTTTAATTTTAGAACAGATCATATTGAGAATTGAAATCAGTCTAAAATGAAATTAATACCGGTCATGATCCAAATTGTATTCACACTGACAATATATTGGAGACAATAGGAATCAAAAGTATATTTCATTATTAACGTATAGTATGTGTTTTCAGTTGTATCCTGTTACCCCCGGGATAGCGGAGACTGTTCACGAAATGACGAGCCTCTTTGGTGGTATACCTTCCGTCGTAATCAAATACAACATCAAACTATCAAACTATACTGCAGACGATGACCCTCTTGCTATGAACCTAAGTCACAGTTATAAACCCAATATCTGGTACAGAATTGCCGGCAAGAAAGGAAAGACGCTGCTCTCTTTGGCCTTCAACTATAAGATTCTCTCCCTTGGTCTTCTCGCAGTCGGCGTTGAGAGTTTGGATATTGAACTGCGAGATGTACCAAAAGGTTGCATGCGAGGGTTGACAGAGCCTCAAAAGATCTGGTTATTGAGGAATTTAATGCTGAAAGATTTTCTTGTAAACACGACGGAATCAACACTCTTAGAAAGGGAGTCGGTGTGTAACCGTCAAATCAGGAACTCTGGGGCCTATGGGTTCATCACACATTCGTGCTGCAGAGAGAACTATGGGGGTCAGTTGGAATGCGAAGAGCACGATCCTTACGGAGACTTCTGGGTGTGGACGATTTATTGTTTAATCACGTTACTAAAAGTAAGCATATTGCTGTTTGGACCGAGTAAACTCCCCGCAGCTTTTAAAGGACTGCTCGTAGTGCAACCGCCTGAATATGTTGTAAAATTGAAGAAACCACTTGAAAAAACGATATTCATCACAAATGATAAGATATCATACCGAGTGTTCCCGCCTAAAGACGGCCGCTCGGGTAGATTCCACGAACGTAAGCCTATCGTTCCTCATAAATTCCTACTCGATAACCCAGAAATGGAAGGTTTTAAACACTTTCGGGAATGCGTGGATATGCTGCCGAAAAACACTCCTATTAAAGTAAAAATCGATCAATTTGATATCAAGGTGGATATGAAACAACTCATTCCTGAAAACAGTGTTCCAGTTGGTTTGAAGCATTCCATCTACCGTGCTTTATGCCTGTGTAAGATAAGGGAACAAGAACCATTTAACGACTGCTGTGATACGAGTATCTGGGGCCGTTGCAATGAGTCTCACCTAGACGCCCCTTGGCTTTCTTTCTTCAAGAAGTTTGGCCAAGTTCTCATATCACTCGCCATTCCAATCCCTTTTTATATCCGTTTGTACTTTTATAACAACTATGAAGATGACGAATTAAACGCGAGAAGGGAAGCGTATTCGCGCCTTGGACTGTTGATGCCTTATCGATTTAACCTGCTTCAGTATCTTGGTCCTGGTCACGGTTTCTTTGTTATCATATACATTGGGTACATCTTAATTGTCGGCTATAACGTCTTCTTCAGTCATTCCAAAAACGGGACCATGACAAGAATCACCAAGTCATCTTTTAAAGACATGGCGCAGATATCATATTTAAGGGCGTTAACGTTTTTCGTCCGAGTCTTGATTTGGCCGTATAAACGATATGGAATGTTTGGAGTACTGTTGACACCATTCTATTTGATTTTGGCGATTCCATTTATTCTCTTCGTTTTCATTATTTATTGCATACCTCTTGTGTACTTAACATGGCGAATTATTGCGCATGCGCACAAAAATGCATTTACACGATGCCCTGTGGAAGATAATGTGATAGGTGAAAGCGAAGAAGACATAAATGTAATGTCTTTTAACGTCGAGACAAAAGACAATATGAAAGCGCTAAAACGCAGAGCACATCTGATATGGAATACGGTAAAAACGTCTCTCAGACTTGAAAACCTAGAATCAGAGGATGCGGCCATCTTGGATACTTTACCTGATCCCCATGAAGAGTTAACTACTTCACGAAAATGTATGCGGCTAATGGGGGGATTTGCGTGCGCATTTGCTGTGTATTGCCTGATGTTGATGATCGCGGAATGCGCCGGCTTCTGGGTTGAAGTAATTGTTTACGTCATGATGGGAACAATTGTAAACGCAAGTGCTGCTTTGAAGTATCTCACGATTGTTCTACTTTTAGTGTTCTACTCTTATGACTGTTATAATAGCGTCTACAACAAATATCTTAAACTTAACACCGAACTTTTCCCAGAGGTAAAGGACCGTATACCGAATTTGAGCGAAGTGATCGCGCTGCCCTCCGAGCTACAGGACAATTTTGGTCTCAAATCTAAGGAAAACGATGAACAATTAGAACATGAGGAAATGGACAATATATACACTGATGAGGAATCACAAAGCCTTAACAAAAGTAAACAGAACGGGTTAGCGTGGAATATCAATGATTTGATCTTGTTTGTGGACCAAGACGATATGCCTCGTATACCTCGTAAGTTGTTCGAGGAGATTTGCGACATTCAAATTCACGGCGCACCTGGGCCTGTTCACCTCGCATTACTAGCAGCAACTGGGAAGTTTTTCACCATCATTGTGTTTTTATTGTTTGTGTTCGTGGTTGTCATGGCATTCGGAGACGTCTACCAAGTGTCGGGAACCAATCAGACTCTGGCGACTCTCGCCGGGGGTCTCGTACCGTTTTTACTGCGACAGAAAAGTAAATTTGCTAGTCATGGTGCTTCTGGTATGGACTCAATAAGTTTTAGAAATAAAGTTGATGAAGTCATTTTGAATTTCAAACAAACATGGCCGATGGCTGACTTCCGATTTGAGCGGGTTGAAGAAGAGAAAAAGCCAAGTCCTGCACCAAGTATGATGACAGAAATCGGCGAAAATGAATACGGGAAATACACATCAGCCCCGGGCTCAGAGTTTGGATCGCGCGAAATATTAAACTCAGGCTCTCAAAATACGGCTAGTCTACCAGACATTGCTAAAGCATTTATAAGAAACAAACATCTCGATAACGTCATAAAACTTCAGCCTGTGAACCCTGCATTGCATAAGTTTAAGTCATCTGTCGGTAAAGTTATTCATGGAAGTACACCGAGTGTTGTCGAACTAGAAGAAGATGAACTCACTAAATCAAGGAATGATATGATACTAGACAAAAATGCAGATGAAAAGAAAAGTGAATATCAAATACCGGAAGTAGATATATTGATCGACCTTGGCGCCATCTTTGAACACACTCCTTTTGAGGAATTTATGATGGCGCGGACTGGTAGTTTTAAACATTTACCGCAGGACGGCGTCAGAGTGATGAAGAGCGAGAAAATTGTGGATATGTTGCAACAACAAGAAAACAGAGTTTAACTTAGTAATTATTGATGGCACATTTAATATAGATCATCAGACCTGGTTCAAGACCCTAGCCCCGGGGGAGATTCAGGGGATGCAAGATAGCCCCCCCCCCCTGACAAGTCACTTAGTATGTTCCTTTGAATTTTGAACCTGTTCAGTTATACTCGTCTTCTCCATTGAATTATACAATCATCTATATTGGCATAATTATCAAACAGGACCAGTATAGGGACAAACTAAGTGAAATAATATATGAGTATTTCATTGATTTATTTTGTTTGGAAGAATACTTTGTTTTGTTTTTCATGGGATCATTCACGAGCATTAGATAAAGAATGGCTCTGATAAATCAGATTGGTGTATAGCAGTTGACGTCACATATGAAATATTGAATAAAGACAAAGCAGGGAACACTAGGACCAACATAATCTTGTAGTTAAGAAAATGCAAATGCAATAAGTGTTATTTTCTAAACAAAGTAATTATAGATGTCAGCTTATTAATAAGTAAACATATTTTTTCTAATGTGCGAGCGGGAATATGATATTTACGTTCGCACATCAGAAAAACTCCAAGTTTCAGCAAACTTGATTTTGATTTAGAAGCTATTGTTTTGTGATACTCTGTATGGTCGATTCAGAAGGGATTATTCGCAGAGCGTTGTTGTCTGCACTCCCCCTCTTCCTAAAAAATAAATACATTTTAGTATGATTTTTTTTACTATATTCATTTAAAAGAAAAATATTGACAAACGATTGACATCACTGAATTCTTATTTTAAACCCTGTTTCTGTTTGACTATTTTCTAAGTTGCATTAATAGCTCGGTAATTAAAAGATACAATTATTTTTTAAATCGCATAACGTTATTAAGCAAGCTTTTGTACGTTGTATACTTGGAGAGTTATTGTTGTCATTCTTTTCAAGAGCACTGGTGATCCACTCGATTACGCTGGTAATTCATTCTGACATTTTGTTACCAAAACGAACCGTTTTAGTAACCAGCGTAATCGAGTGGATCACCAGTGAAGAGGAGTGTACGTATTTGCTTAGATGGCCAATATGTTTTGCTCCCTACCCGTTGCCATAACACGATTATTTTAGACCCATTTCGGGTAAAAAGGAATACATCTGATAATAGACTGTTATATCGCTATATGCTTGTAATAATGATGATAAACACATATTATGAGTAGTTTTTGTAACTTTGAATTACCCTTCAACTATAAATATCAGGTTATCTTAATAATAAACCTTGAACAAACCATTTAACATTGACAGGTGTTTGTTTCGTAATATTAACCTTAATTAGTCTGTAACGTATTTCCACATCACTTAGTCGCAAGAGGGATGGGGGGGGGGGCATTGGGACCCCCAACGAATTTTATCACGTCTGATTTTAATAATGTAAGTATCTTTGTAAATCTTATTTAATTATCCCTTCAGTAAAGTATTGTTTCTTCAGAAGAATTGGTAAAAAAGGTCAAATCAAGGTCAACGTTACTTAGGGTTGTAACTATTTGATATTTTAAGATAAATTGTTCATTTTTTAAAACAATCGTTGGTGCCAAAAATGTTATATCCCCTAAAATAATAGTCTATTACTACTTTCAAAATGGAAATCAAAAACGAGGTAAAAGCTTCTAGTATATAATTAAAGTTGTGCTCTTTCAAAGAAAAACCATTGAAATCAATGGAACGCTCAATTGTAAATGATCAACATTTCCAATATACTATTTCTATATAAATGGAAAAATAGATGGCAGCATTGGTATTGGTAGTGCCATAATACATGAAGACATATAGCAAGACCCATTGATGTATATTTACCAGGTATCAACACCAACTTTAGATGTGAATTTGGAACAGTTTATTCAACCTCAATGACAGATACAAAAAGTGAAAAATATAATATCTTTATTCTTTTAGGCATAACTTGAAGTGACAGTTGTATGACTTGTAGTCATGCGTCATGAAAAGGAAGTAATGATAATGTATAATTTCATTCATATATTGGAGTCATACTTTCAAGAACGATAGTTATATTCTGGTCACTGGTCAACTCGTACCCAAGACAACTCGTACCCAAGTCAAGTCGTACCCAAGACAACTCGTACCCAAGACAACTCGTACCCAAGACAACTTGTACCCAAGTATATGTTTTGTTTTGAATCAAGTGTTGGGCTGGGAATGGGTATAGATATACATATTATAATGGTTACATACAGTTCAGAATAGTTTGAAGTATGTAGAAAAGTTTTTGGAAGAAATCGATTGAAATTTGTGACCAAATATATTGGTCACAGATTCAGATGTTTGAGGGAAGAGATTTATGTTTATTCCACATATTCATAATCATTGTTCACAATATTAGTGGTATTTTTGTATGTTAATGAGTGTTTGGAACAAGTATCAGATCTAATTCATCTTGAAATATGGTATTATCAAAAATATAAAGATTTTCAAAACTTGCGCCTATTTCTTATTAAACAGATAATCTATTTAGTATTTCATATTATCAGATTAAAGAATGATAATTCTAAGAAGTCACCTTCATAAAATTAAGCAATAAAAAATATTCTAAATAATATGAATATCAAATATTATTTTGACACTTATTCATACATGATATAATACACTTTGCATGCATGTGTTCAAATATAATCCAATTAAGTTCAAAATGGAAAAGAAATTAACAGATTAAAGTTCCCTTATTAATTTTCTCTGAATGCACTAAGCTTAATTATTTTAATTGTTTGATTCATTTGTTGAAAATTTACTATATGTATTACAAAAAAAGTTGAGAACAAGCCCTTCAAAGCACTTCAAAGGTAATCCAAATTAAAAAAAATGCTTCGCTTAATCCATTGAGAAAAAATGTCTTCTAAATTCAGAAAAAATATTGAGGCACATTATAACATTAAACATTTTGACACAGACTCAATTTGTTTTCTTATATGCACTCATAATACAGAAAATAAACGTGGGTACAAGTTGTCTTGGGTACCAGTTGACTTGGGTACGAGTTGTCTTGGGTACAAGTTGTCTTGGGTACGAGTTGTCTTGGGTACGAGTTGACTAGGAAGCTATATTCTCATAAAACACAGTCATAATTTGTAGGAATACTTCCAAGATTTCATGAACGGTAGTCATAAATTAATGAAACGCCGTGATACATTCATGAAGGGTAGTCATACTTTCAAACGCTGTCATAGGTTAATGTACTGTAGTCATGATTTAATGACAGGTATTCATACTTTCACGAAATGTAGTCATATATTCATAAGCTGTAGTCATAATTTCATAAATTGTATTCATATTTTTTGAATTGTAGTCATACCTCCAAGAATTGTAGTCACAGTCGCGTTTCATAAATTCAAGTCATAGTTATTTTATACAACCACACCCAAGGTAACTTCACGAGAGTGTCTGGCACGTCATAAAACCAATATACATTTTGTTCAACCCGAGTTACGAAGTAGGGAACGCAGCGCATCGGTACTCTCCCTAGTAACAAAATTTGGACTAAGGAAACCGTTATAGCACGTCACGTGTGCCAATCATATCGCTAAAGGTACTATCATTGATCAATAGCAATCGTCATAGATGCTAGCAACATTATAACATGATACAATAACATTACACAATAACATTGTAACAACAGGAATCTAGTAGTTTATCTTTAACCTCAATGAATACTTGGAGCGACAGGAAAGCTAGACAAAGATCTTTTTAAAATTGAAATATTTGTCCAATGTGTACACATTTGGTTTATAATATGTGTAATAGATCTAGCTCTACTAACTTAGAGAATCAATTTGATATACCAGTTTTGTATATTATCATGGGTTCGATCCCCACTATGGTGGACTGATTTTTTGACATTAGCCATTAGCGCAGAATTTAATTCTGTTTTTATTAATTAATGTAACAAAATGGCAAAAAATGAAAAACGCTCTAGTATCCAAGTAGTTAATGGGGATTCACTTCAAAGTATTTGGTTCTCTTTTTATTTCAACATTCACATTTGGTATTGACATTAGGCAAAGCTGTTTCAGAGATTGCATTCGACACAGTTGCTAGTTGTGTAGATGACGTTTTAATCTCCGTCGACGATGCATTAAAACAACGCACCATTTTCAGAACCTCACGGCGAAAGTGCTTTCCGGCGAACACATAAAACCAGAAGTTGACTGCATAGTTCATATAGAGCACGTAAGTCACGTAAAACTCAGATTTGTAAATGAAGGCCAAAGTGTCGTCATCCGTCTCCGCGTTATATATCAAAGGCCTTGCAAATATGTAAAATATGACGTGAGGGAGGGTGCAGATACACAGAACGAAACTGACGCCGACCAGCATTAACGTGAGCGAGTTGACGCTGTTCTTTGTTCTGTACATCGCGACCATACCCTTCCTGGAACGATGGTGACGAATTACATTTATCAGGATGATGATATTGCACACGATGACAATCGAGAGCGGGATGACGGAGAGAAGCGCCAGGTCCATCCAGACAAATACCTGTATTAAAACAAAAATATCATTATACAACAGTCCTTTCATTCCCCATCAATGATTAAAGAGTAACTTGCTTTAATTTATAGATTGCTCAGCGTATTCTTTTGATCGTATCTCGGCGTGAAAATCTAAAACTGATTTGTTTTGGAGGGTGTCAAGAATGCTATAGACGGCTATTTTGAAGTTTTCATCTTTTTTTTGTTATACATTCTCCGTTTGCTTGCTTCAATATCAAGACAAATCATTAAGAGATCAATATTCAAATGTTCAAATAAGTATGGAAATCCGGATTATATAGTAAGATCGTTTTCGGCTTGCTGAGTCAATTTTAGGGCGGCAATTATAGAGTGCCCATAATTACATATCTACCGACAAAGTTCTGATCAAAAATCATGGAACAAGTTACTCTTATCAATTATAAAATCAAATCAATATCATCGAGACTATGAAATTAGTCAAAATATTGTAAAAAAGTTCCAACTTCGTCCAATCCATTCGTACTTTCAGGTTAAAGGTGGAATTTACCTAATAGATCATGTCAGGAATGTGTTAAAAGTGTTCAAAAGGTAAAACTACTGCACATGCGTCCATGCGTTGAAAAAATATAAAAAGGCAAATATAATACGTAAATTCAAATTAAAAGATTCTATCAAAGCCTGCGCCATGTGTGTTAATATCAACGACATTTAATGTGTGCTATTTTGATTTTATAACACAACTGCTTAGCATGACCACGATCATGCGATTTATATTGAAAATTTGCCTATAACTCAGACAACATTATAAAAAATGATGAATCAAGTGCTTCGATAATGCTTTCTGATAGTTGCAAAATAATATTCGGAGTTTCATGTGCCAGGCTCAATATTTATGAAAACATTATTATAACCTACCTCTTTATAGTATATCATGTATTCCTGGGATGGAGTGCAATAAAATTGGTCAGGAGAACTTGCGTCGAACACGTGGATGAATCCCAGCTGAATATTTGCTGCAATCAGGATCAACACCGTCACCCCGACGGCCAATTTCACTTTCGCTGGACTCATGATAAGGGAAACCCTATGCGGAATCGTGACCGCGATACATCTCTCTATCGCAAGTAATGCGACAAGCCACGGAGACAGGTCGGTCATTACGTACAGAACGACGATTCCAATTTTACAGGTCCAGTAGTTCTGTTCGGTTAACATTGAAGAAATGCCAAAAGCACAATTCAAGCTAAAAGCGAGTGCGACATTTAGCAAGTTGAATGAGTCGACAAATGCGAGAGTTGTAAGCATGACTGTTGTTGTTGATTTTCTTATGCTTTTTCTACTGAACACTAAGATTGAGAGACCGTTGAATATAATTCCTAGACCAACCAGTGGAAAGCCTCCGTATTTCCATATTTCACAACCATTTGACTCGAGAACGGTGTCTCCGGTCGACACATTGTTCCTCTTTTTAGATTTCTTGGAAAAGTCACCAACGGTGGTATTACTCACATCTCTTCCCTGTGTTATGGAATCTACGATGGACGCAGGTGTAGTGGTTTCATTTCGGACGCTAGTATCAGGTTCATTTATATGCAAAGCTGGATTTGTGTTTACGACTCTTTCCTTAAGCGTATCAGTCGTTGCGTTCTTTTTCGGATACAAATTGATATTTTCTCTTTCTTTGTGCGTTGACTCCTTTGATCCCGATGTAACGTTTGATGCTTCATCAATAACAGACTCAGTCGTTGAGATGTTTATATCTATTGCATCTGGAAAAATTGTTTCGGCAGTACCAAGTCCAGCAAAGCATATTACTACAACAGCGAGATATATCATTATGCACTCCCGACTCCCAAGGAATTGTGGAATAATTACAATAAGGAACCATATTTATATCTGTGACGTTCTACATATTATCATACCTGTTAACTGATGACTTCTAGTTATGAAATCTCCTATTGTTTTTAGTCATCTCATTGGTCAACTATTCCCGATGTTCATTTTGTTTCTGCGCTGTCTGAGAAAACATGCCCAATTTTGTCTTAAACTCTTGTTTTCCTGTTAAGAACATATTTTTCTTTCGCGTTTTTGCAAACCCCTATTTTTCCGGTTTATTTTTCTGAATTTCTGTAATATTTCGTAAGAAGCAAAACTTATATGTATAGTAAATATCAATAAGTAATGGCAAGTTTGTTGATAGATGTTATAATAACCAGCCTTTTTGAGACGGCAAAATGTTTGTATTTATGCAGTTCGAAAACGTAGCCGTGTTTTACTTGACAAAATTTTGTTTTACGAATACCCTGATTTTACTTGGCAAAAGGTTGATAGCAGGTATGTATTGATAACAGGTGTAAAGTGAACACGGACCACTCGTACATGTATTCATCGAATGTGCCTTAAAACACTTTGTTTAGCTTACTAATACTCAAGTATGAATAAATACCATATTGAGAAATCTGTCATTACTGAAATTAAAAAAAAATTATTAATACATTCCGAATCATATCTCATAAAAGTTGTTAAAGGTATTTTCTGAGAATATTTTGAAATAAGATATTTTGCATTTTCAAAATTTCAAATTTCCCGCCTTTTTACTGTAAACGTTTATTCTTGAATTAAATCACCTAATTTTCCAAGATAGATCGCAAAATACAATCCATTTGTATTTTCGCGTCAATTCCAAGCACTTGCGTGAATTAAGGGTTAATCTGCCTATTAAGCATTATATAGTATGTTTCAAAACTGTAAGTAAGGGTAACATTTCCTAAAACTAAAATGTATCTTAGACGTAGCATATGTGATGTCACGAGGGAACACATATGCAAGTTAAGGTGCATAAGTTTCGAAAATAAAAAATGCATTTATTAGAAAAACTATTTCGGAAGTTCCGACTCAAATAATGAAAAAGAACTCTAACACCCTTTTGAAAATTTTGTTATATATCGTGTATATAGCAAGGAACCGAAGACGTTTTATGAAAATCTTACAAATGTTGTTTAAGCAGATGTCAATAAATAAGCTGATTGACATCTTGCGTGTCACACGGAGACAACTCATTACATTTAGATGAGACATTACAAAACAAATTAAGATTGATATTTATCACACCTGAGAACAAGACATCGAGCTAAAAACACCATTATCGTAACTTTTATAATTAAAGATGACAGCTTGACATATGTGACTGAGTACTAATTCAAAACACTGAGACATGACGTTTATCTTAATAATACTAATGACTTTTAAGCACTTATATTTATATAATTAAAGTTTAAAAAATTGTTTAACCATTTAAATACCATTTGTCATGAAATTTGTTGTTTGAGATTTTTTTATCGTAAATGCGAAGTTTAAATGCGTAGACAATCATTTACAGATACGATTTTATAAAATGAAAATCCGAAATGCACAAAAACGAATAGTTCCGAGATTTTCACACAAAGAATCACTACCGCGAAAATTAGAAATTGAAATGGTCCGCCAAGATCTCAGGATATGAAATCCATTTACAAAGAATGCCAAAAAGCTAATCAGTTCGAGATTTGCAAACTAAGAACCATCCCTGAAGAATTGAAATTGATCCGACAAGCGATAAGCCTGAACCCGCGTAGACAAAACTTTATAGACACGAATTAAGGACAGAAAATCCGAAATGGCTGCCTAAAATGTCCCCGGAATGCCTAGAAACTAATCAGTTTGAATTTTGCATACAACAAATTTTAAAGTGAGTTGAAGAAGACGCTAAAGTTTTAAAAATAACCCGAGCCAGTTTTTCTTAAAGTTTGCAGACAAGGGTTTTTATACAATTTGACTTTTAAATGGTCCACATGAAGTGATTATTAAGTCGAAAAGTTATCACTGAATACTTTAAGGTGATAAATGTAGTGGTTTACGAGAAAACTGTCGGACGGATGGACGGAAAGACAGACAGACAGACAGACAGACAGACAGACAGACAGACAGACGAATGCGCCTAGGCTAAAACTCGTTAAATTCCCGATATTGGACCGAATTTCCATATCGGGACATTGATTCCTTACTATAAAATGCATAAAACGTGTATAAATAGCAAGGACCTCCGAATTCGTTCTGAAGTTCGTTTCAAAATAACGCTCAGAGTATTGATAATCAACTGAGCCTGAAAAATACTTGATGAATTGTACACCAACTCAATGATTATGACTAAATAAAAACGTTCATAAATAACTAATATCGATATTGTTAGAGGGAGAGGAAACATAAAGGACACAAATGTTACTAATGGGTTTAAACTTTTAAAAAGCCCTTGAGAATTCATGAAGATTTGGTGGTTATTACTATCTTTAATTGATAATTAGTCGTAGTGCAAGTCGTAGTGTCGGAAAAAGTGATAAAAATTCATACGACCTTTTTCAAACTTTAATCGTCAATCAAGAAGAGACTTGGCATTCATTATCAAGTTTAACCCGCCGATTGAGAGCGAAACTTGGCACACATCAACAAGCTCTTACAGTCGATCAAGAGAAGGAAACTTGGCATACTTTATCAAGTTTAGCCCTCCAATTAAGAAGGAAACAAGCTCTTACCGTCGATCAAGAGATGGAAAGGCAAACATTAGCAATTTTCAACTGTCGATCAGGAGGATCAGACTTGGCAAACATAGCCAATCTTTAACCGGTCAAAAAGGAAACTCGGGAGCATAAACGGGCTTTAACAGTCGATTAAAAAGGACACGTATGATTGCGAATGTTATCGAGGCTTTGTTCATCTCAACCATTTAACACCGTATTAGTATTTTCAATGGTTCCGGCCAATGAAAAAATATACAGTGCTACGAACATTTCTAAAGCCCTTTCTCAAGTCTTTCCATAATATTCTCGAATCTGACACAACTATAAATCCGATAACGATAACCAAGATAACAAAAGGGGGAATGCCAATTAGTGCAGCATACTCCGCTTCTTCTGGTTCTTGTTCCTTTCTCTTTATCGGCTCATATATTTCTGCTTCTAATTCATCATCCACAAGTTCCTTAAGGAATATAGGATTTCTTGAATTAATACTGTGTCGTGTAATTGGTGGGTTGTTTGCTCTTTCAGCCATATTGTTTAGTGTAGTCTGTATTTTGTTGGACACTGTTGTCACATCATTTGGTGAAGTTGGCAAGCTGGTGGACGCCCTGATCACATCAAATGGTGTAGTACGTCGGTTGGTGGACGCTGTAGTCACATCAAATGGTGTGGTACGTCGGTTTGTAGATGCTGTGGTCATACTATATTGTGTAGTACGTCGGTTTGTAGATGCTGTGGTCATACTATATTGTGTAGTACGTCGGTTTGTAGATGCTGTGGTCATATTATATTGTGTATTCCGTCCGTTGGTGGACGCTGTAGTCGCATCAAATGGTGAGGTACGTCGGTTTGTAGATGCTGTGGTCATATTATATTGTGCAGTGCGTCGGTTGGTTGAGGCTGTGCTCACATCATATGGTTTAGTTGGCTGATTGGTAGACGCTGTTGTTACATCATATTGCGTTATAGGTGGATTGGTCGACGCAGTGGTCACTTCATCTGGTATAGTTAGTTTGCTAGAGCTTGTAGTCACATAATTTGAAAGCGTCGACTCTTCGGTAGTTTGCACTGAAATAAAAATGAACAAAGTATTATATTTAGGTTCATTCCATTGTTTCAACAATTTTTCCACATTAATTATTACACCTCTCCATTTGTTATTTTGGCTGCTATAGCTTTTCTTAATAATGTATTGATTCCAAACGCAATTTTCGTTTGATGGTAAAAGGAGAATCAGATCTGGCGAGTAAGCTCAACAAGAAATTGTTTCAATTTCAAAATATTTTTGGCTCATTGTTCCTTCAATTATCATCTAGATGTCTATTTTCAAAAAATGCTCGAAGTGCATACTTCATTCCAGAAAACTAAACTTTTCACAATACATGTATTCTTTCTCTATTTTTATGGTCATCATTGTCATTATTTGGGAGAATTTAAAAACTTTTTCTTCCCTTGCTCGAGTTTTGTCTAAAGCAATAAGTCATTGATGTTTCTTGTTCAAAATGTATTTTTAATCATTTCCTAGATGTTTAGATTCCTAGAACAATCATGGATACTGTGTTTATTAATTATTTCCCCCGGTGTCGTTCTTGTCTGTAAGCACGTAATGTAATTTATAGTTTTCATCTCTCAAGTATGAATTTTAGGACTTATATAAAGATCCGTTACAATATGACGTTAAATGTGCAACAATTAGTGCAATGGAGCCATTCAACGATCATGGACCAGTGTCAAAATATTATATTTAAGTTTGAAAGTTTAAGTTTAAAAATCTTTAAGTGGGACTCCTTTTATAGAAGCTTTGAACTGAATTTACACTTCTTAATGTTGAAATTGATAGTTTATACATACATTTTAAGAAAATGGGTATGTCAAAGAAGGTGTTCAGCCAAATATTGACCTGATAGGTCTGAAAAAAAGAAAAAAGAAATCGAATTTTCTCTCTACAGACATTGTTGCCACTTTAACGTGTGAATCTAAGTTAGTGACGTTAGAAAATAGTGTTCCAGTTCATTAAAGTGATGCTTGGATAAAAATCTTAACGCATGTGCCTACCTTTATTGTCACATTCACTTGCAGTTAATTTAGAAGGTAAATCCACGCCAACAAGCTCCCATGTACCAGTTGCTCCCCAACCAGTCACAAAGTTAACTGCATTTACATCATGTGGAGTTGGATCTTCCCAAACCATAAACCTGTCCTCTGCATACACATGGCCTTTCCCAACTTCAACAATTCCGTTTGCCCAACTCACCTACATTTTGAGGGGAACTTTTTATTATGTGATTAAAAGGCAAAACATAAGGGTTATGTACTGGGAGGTTTTGGATACAGGTTTTATCTCAAAGGAAATATGTGTATATCCCGAGGTCCCTGCGGTCCCTCGGGATATACACATATTTCCCGAGGGATAAACCCTGTATCCAAAACCGACCGTACATAACAGATGTATTTCATACCTACTGATGTTCTAGGTACGTCATATACCTTATAAAGTTCCAAAATTCAAAAATATACTTAAGATACGCATTTTCTTGGTGTTATAAAGTGTTTTTTTAAGTTTCTGAGATTTTCAAACTCATTTAACTCATATTTTGAAAAATAAAATTTGAAAAATAAATTTGAAAAAAAATTCTTGAAAAAGAATGGGAATTCTTTTTTGGGAAAAAATGGGAAAAAAATTTTTTGCAAAAAAAAGTTGAAAAAATTTGAAAAAAAATTTTTTGAAAAAATTGTGAAAAAAAATTTCAGGAGCGGGACCGGGATGGATACAGCGTGTATCCATCCCGCCCCGGGCCTTGGCGAGATACAGTATATATTCCCGCTCGTTATGTACCTAGAACCTCAGTAGGTATGAAATACATAGAGATTATCCTATATGAGGTTCAGGATATTGGGATTATCCCGAGGCCAATATAATATATTTGCCCGAGGGCCGCAGGTCACGAGGGGAAATATATTATATTGGCCAAGGGATAATCCCAATATCCTGAACCGACTATAGGATAATATGTTTATCCCATACCAATCTTGGTCATCTGGTTCACATTGTTCAATCGTGAAAATATTTAAGAATATTCATGTCCAGTTTTCACTGCGTCAAATGTGAAGTTCCAAGCAATTTCTAGACGTGCAAAGATAGTCTAGAAACTCCGCGTATCTAGAGATTCCAAGACGTGTCAAGAGGTGCAAAGACCTCGCGTGTACAGAGCGTGTCAAGAGTTTTGATATCTCTTTGCACTGCCTTATCAAAACAAACAGTATAATTATACCGGCTACCTGTTGTTATGCGCAATAGTCGCGCTTAATTATACTTTTGGAATATACTGACAATCGTTTTAATTTCATGTTGATAATAATTGATGTTTTTTAAATCATTATCAAAATAAATTTAATCTTAAAGTATGTGTGTGCGCGTAAGTGTAGACGTGTGCAGATGGAGATCGCCTATTTATTTTGCTAAATCTGACATTTTTACAGGATCACGATATGATTTTAATTGGACGCATATTCCTCTTTTAGAACAGTTTGAATAATTAACAAACTCCACTTTCAACCGTGTCAATCAACAGGCCCGTAGCCAGGGGGTCGACGGGTTCGACCCCCCCCCCCCCCCGGCCAAAAAGTCTTTCAAAATCATGCAGGTTTCACCATTCTGAGCACGTTTTAAGTGATCCCCTTGGCAAATACTGGCTACGGGACTGATCAAATAGTCAAATATGTAGATAGCACATGCAGGCCCGTATACAGGGGGGGGAGTAGATTGGTTCTAGCGACCTCCTCCGTCACCAAAAATGCATTATTTTACACCATTCTGAGCACTTTTTAAATTATTTTGGCCATTTTTGAACTAACATTGCCAAAAGTGAACTCCCCCTGGAATTTTTTAAAAAGTAACCCACCTCTTGGCAAATCCTGGCTACGGGTCTGAAACGTAATCAAGTCTATATTTATAACAAATATGAACCTGAATCAATAACTTGTACTGTAACAACTGTCGCTTATTGTCACCTGTATTGATCATGATGGGGCGACGGCAGTGCCTCGAGTCTTTTTGATCTTATTAATCTTATTAATTACTATTTAAATTGAAGAATTTAGGACCCTGGAAGCAAAACAACTCTTTGTTACGCAAAGAATACACCACCCACATGGACAGAACCCCTCATGTAAACCAATATATAAATACTTTTGAAAACAATTTGATTTTCGATCTACATCTAAATCTCAGGTGGATGGTACTCTTTGACAAGATGAGCATTTAAAAGTGTAGGGAAGTTTTGATAAAGATGTTTTATAGCTAATTATTCAGACATATATTTCTTTCATGTTGACGATCATCGAACATAATTGCAATCAACACTCATGATATTTGGACCCGGGTATTTGTAAATTAAATCATAATTACCGCATGAGTTTATATTTCGTATTTTGCTTTAGCTAAATATGCGTTCTCAAATCAAAAAGCATCGCAACATTCTTTTTTATTGTTAACTTGTCATAAATTAGAGGGTCTGTTTAAATGGATATTTCCAATAATCAACGCAAATTATTTCGTCTTGATAAGTACCAGGTCCGAAGCCTACATTTGCTAAGGGAATGACTTTTGAATTATTCCAGGGGTCGGGTCACATTTGATAATTGCTCAAAATTACAAACTGCTCAATGTGGTAAAAGAATTATTGGCCGGGGATGCAGTATTATTTTAAACAATACATCTCTATCTGTCGGCGAAGAGGGGGGAGGGCTAATTTTATAGCTGAAATTACAAATAGCTTATGATCTATAAACATCTTATAATAATAAACAACTATTGATTTAATATCTGATATGTGGACGGATATTTCTTGATTTGGTTTAAAAAGAAACTGAATGTAGGGTTGCAAAAATAAGGGAGACAAAGACGTTCGAAGGGTGGGGGTAAAATTTAATTAAAACTAAGCTGAGACAGAATGAGAATAAATATATTTGTTAGTTGCTCATGTAAACGTAAAACAAATTAGAGGGTTCATTAGCACCAGACCATATTTGCAAAATTGGGGGAGTGCATTTTCCCAGGATTTCAAACAATACTATATCTAAAATGTTGCCCCTCATATGCCTAGGTCCCATTTGCTCCAATTCATCTGCCGGGCGCCGGCCGATTGAGTGTTTTGTTCAAACCCTAATACAATTTAAACAAAATACTCAATCGACCGGAGGCCGAACGATGATTCTGAGCAAATGTGACACAGGCATTACAAGCATACGCTTGAACTACCAGTTTCAGTAGCCCCCTGTCCTTCATATATTAATACTTTTCTTGTACCCTAGTCTAGACCAGATAATCAATTAATTAACTGTTTGATTGGGTTCTTGCTTTTTATGGACAGGATATCCCAAGATTACTTTGATTAGAGCATGGGCTTTCAAGAGAGTTCATGATTGCACTTTATTTGAGGCTATTTTTAATTCCCCATTATTTTAGCTACGTACATGTATCTCTGTTTTCTGGCTCTGATTATCATATTCAATTTACTATATATAACCAATTTCACCCGGTTTTCGAACTTCAAATCTCATTAGGACACACAAGACAAAATCGTATGAAATAACTTGCAATAAGCTAGTTATTAAGCTTGTTATTATGGTCTTACTGGTGGTTATTATTGAGTAATGGTACAGGTATTCGATATGGTATTGCATCTTACACTTAAGTAATGGTACACGTATCCTTGGATTTTAGGCCCGAATACCGAGGTTTATTTTTTTAATTATCGTGTATTATTATTTTGTGTTAATATTAGTTAACCATCTAACTATTGGCATGGTATGATAACCTTGTTATATTAATATAGCGCATAGGCGTAGCCAGGGGGATGTGATGGGTGCGATCTCACCCCCCCCCCTCCATAACCGATGAAAATAGAACCATTAGATAGAAGAAAAAAAGTCTCAAAATGCTTTTTATTTGAAGCTTCTAGCTCGATTTTGAACGAAGTTGCACCAATTTTTGTAAAATTCAAAACAAATCTTCAAAAACATTTTTTATGCCATGATCGCACCCCCCCCCCCTCCCCCCCGACCATGGGCTCATGCCCCGACTGAAAGCTGGCTACGCCACTGTAACGTGTAATCAGTACGCTACATTTTGTATGTTCAATTTGTATACTAAAAACTGTTATTAATAACAGTTTGTAGATTAAAGATCCTTATTTAAAGACAACGTCGTCTTTATGAATTATTTAAGACATCAGTATTCTCAGAAATTGATTATCCGAAGCGAATACCAAGTTCTGACCAGCAGACGAACAGTTTCAGACGTGGGCGAAGTTTGTTTATTCAACGGTTAGATTTGTTGACTTACTGATCCGTATTGTAATCTCTGGGAAGACGTTATTTTTATTTATTCTATACTTTGTATTTGCGACCAATGTAGTAAAGTTGATACTTTTATGAACAAAAATGTCTTTTTAATGGCCATTTTGTATGCCTTTTATTTCCACACCATGTTTTGATTTTGCCTCGATGTTATTGTGTCATAGTGTTTTTGCTTTAAAAATTCAAGAAATGTCAACTTTTTAATTAAGGAATGTTGGTTAATCTCTTGTGGTAAATCACATTGTTGATGATGTCAACGGACCATGAGATAACACATTGTCCGGGAAAAGATATCAATATCAGTTGTATATCGGATAGAAAAATAAATATTATAGTAGATGCTATTTTGAAGGAAGTTGCATCTTTTGGCTTGCTTTTGCCACAATCGCAACCCCCTCCCCCCGACTGAAAACCGTTATTGTTTTCTGGCGATTGCACCCCCCCCCGACTGAAAATTGGCTATGCCCCTGGTCATGGATAATAGGGGCACTATTACACTGCGTGTAGAGTCTAATTATAAACTACGAGAAGACGAGAAGACTTTAAGAAGTTAAGTCGAACAAATGCAAAGGGTATGGTACTACAGAAGGGGATCATATAAAAGCACGATCTATTTCACAACGCCTTTAACTTTTGTTTTTCAACTGTTGCCCTTTGTGCATTTAAAAAATAAAATATCTTAATCTGATTTGTTCCACCTTTCTTTTCGCTCAGTTCTGTAATATTATGTCCACATGTTGTTTAGGATTATGCCATTTGCGAAATAGCTGTAAGACATTATGAGAATGAATATGGGAGTTTCCACGATAATGTTGTTCGCATGATTTTATACACATACCTGCATAACAATCGGAGACAGAAGTCTTAATAGTGTCCAATAAAAAATAAGAATCTAACATTTAATGATAACAAAAGGATTAATTGCTTAGTTCTCTTTGTCTTAGTCTTTGTTTTCTTAAATGCGGAAGTGTACCAACATCACCTAGATTACATAAGAGATCATCTAACAGTCTAAAACTGCTTTTAATTGCAAGTTAAAGCATTCCGATCAAAATTTGTATTCCTGTAATTTGGGGGGGGGGGGGGGCGATGTTACATCACATAAATTACAACGTTCATATAGAAATATACAATAAGCATGTCCGTATAAAAGCTAAAATTATAAAAACTCATTTCAAAGTCATTCTGTTCATGGAAGCGTCAAGTTATGAAAAACAATGCTAAACTTTCAAACAAATCGACTTGATTACCTTTGAAAACTTCTTGAGAGGAAATGGACAAATGTATTTTTCTAACTCATTAGAACGTCTGTCTATTTGAAATACTATTTCTTAAATACAAACATAAATGAATTAATCTTGGTCAGAAGTCTGAACATTGTCCAACAAAATAATAAGAATCTAACATTTAATGATTACAAAAGGATTAATTGCTATATAGTCTTTGTCTTAGTCTTTGTTTTTCTAACGGCGGAAGTGTACCAACATCACCTTGATTACAGAAGAGATCATCTAACAGTCTTTTAATTCCCGGGTTTTAATTACATTTCATGAGTTTTTTGCCTCTATTCTCATTTTTAAACCTGTCTCTGTTTGCGTATTTAACAATTGTGATAAATTATTCAGTTATTGTTCTACATTATAGCCCCCTCCTCTTGCACTGACTAAATATTCAAATCCTGTAAACAGTTAAAAGTAGCTTCAACCCGGGAGCTTCAAACCGCCTTTTAATCAGAGAAAACAATAAGTTAATTCATCTGATTGCGAAAATACGAATCAATCTGATTATCTGATCTCCATGCTATTTGATTCGTGCATTATCTACAAGTCAGTCGGCAAGGGTGAAATTATTTCATTTGAAAACAGAAATATGTGGACTTGAGAAAGTCCGACATACTCATTGCTTCCAACCCAAAACTTAAAATAGGAAGTTATCAAGATCCCAAGAACACGATCGCTACATAAACAATACGTTTGTAAAATCCCGGCGATCGAAATGCAATCAAACTTTCGCAATCAGGTGCCTAATTAGTCTTTTGATCTCTGAAGTTTTTCGACTGAACTTTTCAATGAACTCGTGAGAAGCAAACGAAATCATCACAACATCATATAAACATTTTTCTGGTAAATCTAAAATAGAGTAAAATCCAGGGGAAAGATCGTGTGGTTATTTGATTATTTCAAATGAATTTGGCATATTTCAATTTTGAAATAACAAAAGTCAGTCTCGGAAGAATTTACCAAGCATTCCCTGCTTCGATGCGTTTTTATTGCAAGGGCCGTTTGCGCCGATATGAATTCATTAGGGCATTAGAGTTGTGCTTTATTTGTTTTATTTATATAAATGTTATGAAATGTGTACGACACTTTAATGAATTATTTTTTGGGTTACAATGCATATTTGACTTTTCCCTCTAAAAGTTTAAAATTCATCTATTCTTTATACTTTTCTTAGTTTGATTCAATAAAATTAACATTGGATTCCAGACAGTTATCAAATTTTCAGACATTTGATTAATATAGATATTTGTACTTCCTTTGACCAGTGGCTGGTGTGACTGAGATTCGAATCTAATCTGTTTCATTTTTATGTAAATTGAAAGGAATAAAGTTTTATTTTAAGCGTTTTAACAATCTTTTACGTTTGGCGTGCAGCTCAACTTAATACACAATCAAAGGACAGAATACAGAAATAAGAACATGCCTTTTATTTGTTATTCAAGCTCGAGCAATATCCCCGTTATAAAACCAAAATACGCACCTTGGTCATCGCAGAAATGGTCTTACAACAAACATATATGTGCCGCTTGTGTCTGTAACTTAATAAATAAAAAAAGTACTGAATATAAAATACGATTCTGAATAAAAACATTAAGGACGTGGTTTGCGTTATTCATTTATTTATTTATAAGAACGCGCTCGTCTTTTGAACTTTATAAATGAGAATGGAAATACACCAAGCCAAGTGACCATTAGCTTAATTAGTAATAGTAATTGTTGTACATGTATTGTTTTCCTGGGTTCTCTAATAATAAAAAATATACGTTCCCAAATAAAAAAATTGAAGAAGAATCTTGATAACAATCCAATAAACAATATCAAGTTTAAAATCCGACAATAAGCTGCTTACGCGCCGGCCGTTAAAGTTTCTGAATTTAATAACAAAGTACATGTGACTGTAATTATATCCATTGATGTTGTAAACTTTACTACATGTAGGTTTAAACAGAGACATTTAAAACTGGTTTGCACTCGACAGAGTTATGTTTATGTCTTTTGAACGGTGGCTCTATCTCGATGCATCTGTTAATAAATGAAACCTTAAGCTTTATTGGATCGTGAATTCACCTTTTCAAATTCAAATCCCCAAAAAATAAAGCACACAATTTAAGCGTGACAAAAAAGAGCAAAACTAAAAACCTGTTAACCTGTTAACCTATAGTGCCTGACATTACGTTAATGAATAATTTCCATAATGTAATATTTCTCGGATTTGATGCATACCCGGGGATGCATACACATGTTTCACAATCAGAGACAAGGGTCTTATGACGGGGTCTTATATTTGGCAAACCAATCAACAAGTAGTATTATATTATCACAAAAGATAAATTACTTATCCCTTTTAAAAATATATGAAGTAGAATTACTTCATGTTAAAATACTAAATGTATTGCTTATGGTAATTTGGTCAGTTGTTTACACATAATTATCAATGTGCCAAGAGCGAGTAATGAGATTCCAATAATTGTCACAGCGCGTGTCAAGACTTTTGACATGGTCTTTGCACTGCGTTACACGGCGTGTGTCAAGAAGTGCATAGAGGTGTAAAGAGTTGGATTCATCGCGTGTCAAGAGGTGTAAATAATTGACACGCCTAGGAACTCGGCGTGAAAAGACTAGTTTCTAGACGTGTCAAGATTTGGAATCCCAGATTTCACGCAGTGTTTGTTTTCTTGGCCGTGGGCGGATTTTCCTGTTCTCTCAAATATTCCCACATTTATTTTCTCGATTTTTTTGATGATTAAGTGGATGCTCCTTCCCTTTTTTAAACCATCAAACAGATCCCGATTGTCTATGTTTTCTTCATTGTCGTTTACAGTCATTACGCGAACGTTACAAATTAGGAACAAATATGCGAGCGGCGATTATGACGTAGCGGGCAGATATACTATATCTGCCCGCTCGGAGCGGGACGTAAAGCTATATCTGCCCGCTGATGAAAATATAAGTTTTTACAAACCGGCTTTATGTACCTGTAACACGTCCAAGTATGGGATAAAAAGTGTTATGACTCAATATGTCAAAGAGATTCTACATAATGATCATGAACATAATAAATGTACTTTGAAACTGTATGTCATTCACTTGATTTTTGTTAATTACATGAACCCACCCAAAATGGTTTCCCCTCATTGCAGCTTAAAATAGCACCCGAAAAATTGGCTTTTATCATTCCTTGCTCACGTATAGCAGAACTCGGATTCTCTTCCCAGCCGTGAAGAACGACCTCATAAGTATCACTTGTCGTGTCCCCAGGTATTTTCCGTAGTTGTAAATGAGCATCATGACATGCTTTAACGTTGAACTTGATAACGGTCTCGCAACTGACATCTATTGGTTCGTGGCGATAGTTGACGTTGTCCGGGGTGGTGTATGCAGATAGGGCCGAGACAGTGGTCAGCGCCAGAAATCCTGAAATCAACCTTAAACTGTGTCATTTTGACGAGATGCTACGTCAACCGTCGGCTGACTTCTTCGGGTATATTTTATTTGGCAAATGTGGTGCTGCCATCTATTATTGTATTCCAAAGACTTTCGAAAGTGTACCAGGGTCTCTATTTCATGATCGCGTCCGAAAAGGGTCATCTGATCAATACGACATTAGTCAGGTCCAAATTGTTTTATGGTCTTTTTAATATGTCAGATCCATCAATACATTGTTTTGATTTCAGGAATTACTTTAACTTAAACTTAGCTTGTATTCGCAAATACAGCTTTCGGCTGTCGGCTACCGGGTTAATCTATTAATTTTCATAAATTTACCCGTCAATTACCTCATTACTACGTGAATACAACGGCAGGTACTATCCATATTACAATAATTTTGCCATCAAATTGCAATCAACCCGGTAGCCGTTAGCCGAAAGTTGCATTCTCCCGTACAAGCTTAGAAAACAAAGTCAGACTTACCGGCAAACGTCAAAATATAGACATTTGTATTTCCAATCATTTTCATAGAGGAGTCAACTTGATTTTATCAAAATATAACCCATCCCATGGGTATGATGCTAACATTTGTGAACTTTTATCTCCGACTTCATCATCAATTTCTAATCACTAATTATAAGTAGCGGCATATTTAGACACACGTATTTTACTCTCCAAAAGATTGGCAACAATAACTACATTGGATGAGTTGTTTATAAGCGTTGTCATATTTGTAATGTTGTTCATCAACTGTAATAACTACACGTATCTCTATCGAACTTTTGTATTCAACGTGCTCTATATTATACATTCTATTAAAGTCCCCGTGTAGAGTTTAAAAATATGATTTTATCATTCATTTACTATTTTTCGTGACTTAAAAAGTTATCCTAGAGATTTTAGAAAAATAATTATATTTGAAAAAAAGTTGTCAGCTTTTCACTTCTGAAATATTCAAATTTCCCGCTATTTTTCATGAAAAGGTTGAAATTTTTAATCATCAAATATTCCTCCATACATTTCAAAAATATGACCTTTTTAACACCAATGCAAAGATTGAACAAATGACACTATTTAAATAATAAAATGCCATATTTAATGTGCCACTTCGATGTTTTAGCATATTATAAATATTGTATATATATACTCACTCAGGTGGCAAAAACATTTTGAACTTTTTTTTTCTGATGTCAATATTTTCTAAATATGCTTAAGTTGAAAAATAAACCAATGTTATTTATCTCACCAGGTTAAAAGGAAGAATATATTATGTTTTAGACATTATTGTACCATTGGTTTCTATGAGAACTATCATTTTTCTCTGAACCATTTTAATGCAGTGATGAGTTCATTTCTCGCTTATTTATGAACCGGTTTTCTTAATTTTTGGGCAAAAAACAGGCAATGATAAATGCTGTGCATTGTATCTATTATCGATTATTAAAAGATACGTGTGACCTCTAAAAGTTAATTTTAAATAATTTCACGATTTTTCGAACTAGAGGTCCTTCAAAAACCACTTTCTGAAATTAAAAAAAAGTTTCACATATCACACTTTGATAACATTGGGTAAGACTACAATATAAGCCAAAGTGGTGTAAACCTTATATGGGGGCTTTAAGGATTGAGAAAAGACACGAAATGATAGTGACGCTTTGGGATTATATGACTATGTTCGGTGCTTTTGGTGCAATCTCGATCTAATACATAGCATGTCTAAATTTTAAATGAGCTTTTCATAGCCTTACTCTCTAGCGTATAGCCAGGATAAGACAAACACTGCTACAGAAAGTTAAAACATCACATATTGTTCTCTCCGATTAATGCTTGTGCTTTATGGACTGTTAATTGTCTAAAGCATTTTTACTGTTTTTGTTGTGTATATTGCTCTCCACACCAATACACATTACCGATTTATTGTCAAGAACACGTACTATACCTTATTTCCCTGGGGGTTTTAGTCCTAATAGTAACATATATGTTTCCAATTCGAGTATAGGATCTGAGGGATATTATATGATTATTCTTTCTAAATAGAGACAATCCATCTGTTTCAAAAGGAATAACCTGTTTATTATCTGTCGAATTATGTGTTATCGCAATTCTTGAGAAATATTACTATGGATGCAGCATGCAATTGGCTTATATTTGAAAAATAGGAAATACTCAAAAACATCAAATTATAAATTTCATCCTTTTCACTAAGCTATTATGACAATGTTTTATGACCCAACCATCATAAATGTGTTATTGTTCCCCGCTTAATATTAATTTGAAGAGTGTTCTTGCCACGCTCTTCTACAACTTTTCAATTACGATAAATGTATGGCGGTAATATCATACGATTCAACATTGGATAAGCTATGACATATTTATGAAATGTTTATGTTATATATTTATGCGAATTTTTACAGAACATATGCCAATAATGAAACAGTTTATGTAATATAATACAGTCTTATCCCGTTAGAGTCTTTGTCGTTCAAAGCACCCAGACGAACTGATATCAATATATTTTGGATACCTCAACTTTGTACACGGTTGTCCCAACTTATATGTATGAGTATGATTCAACTTATAAATGAAACAATTTTAGCATATGTACAATTTGTGCAACTAACTCCCAGCAATGAAACATTAATTGTAGTTACATTATTATTTACTCAATGAAATAATTCATAGTTACATGTATAGTATAATTATGTAGAATCTGTGTAATGTTCAACATTGAATTAATTTATAGTAAAGAACGTAATATCTGTGCTACTAATTCGCAACAATGAACAAGTTAGTAGAATGTGTAGACTTATGCGCACCTAAATGAATCAATTATTTTATAGTTATAGTAACGTAGTATCTGTGCAACTAATTCCCAACAATGAAACAATTTAGTATATGTAGAGTCTGTACAACTCTCAACAATGGAATAATCTGAAGTTACGGTATATATAGACTATTAACAGTGAAATATTTCATAGTTATATAGTTTATATAGTTTACATAGTTTATAGTCTTTGTAGAATCTCGGCTATGGTCTACACTGAAACAGTTTATAGTCTTTGAAGAATCTCAGCTATGGTTTACACTGAAACAGTTTATAGTCTTTGAAGAATCTCAGCTATGGTTTACACTGAAACAGTTTATAGTCTTTGAAGAATCTCAGCTATGGTCTACACTGAAACAGTTTATAGTCTTTGAAGAATCTCAGCTATGGTTTACACTGAAACAGTTTATAGTCTTTGAAGAATCTCAGCTATGGTTTACACTGAAACAGTTAATAGTCTTTGAAGAATCTGTGCAACTATCAACAATGGAATAGTTGCAATACGAACGTCAGATGAACTAATTGTAGTTGCAACCACGACGGGTGTTGTTGTCAACTTAACTCGTTCCTCTTCTATATATTCATCTATCTTCTCTTGTAGGAGACTCATTGGTACACGGCCGAGTCGGAGAATTCTGTCGTGGAACTCACGTTTATCAAAGGCATCACCTACATGTAGTTCAATGAACATGTGTCACTAAATATCATGTTAATCATTATAAAATATTGTCAAAGTCAAACAGATATCGACTTGAATTATATAATATCGTTTTAAGTATTATGCTTGTACATAGTTTTAATATCTGGTATTTCCTCACATTTTGTTACATTCAATGTACGGTTACTTGCAAGCCTTGAATCTATACCTTGTCATCCAGCATTGACAAACAGTTTAATGTACTTATACACTGAGTATTCCCACTTACCTAAGATCCTTTCACCATCTTCTCTCATTTTCTTGATTGCGATTTCTCCAATCTTGTAGGCAGTAGCCTGTCCAGGCCAGGTAATATAGCGATCGATCTCAGTGTCAATCTGCATATACGAAACTGCCGTGTTGTTCGCTAATAGATCAATCGCCCTCTGTCGACTCCATCTTGAAATGAAATTGGAGAGAATCGTGTTCAATCATTTGTATAACAGATGCTACACTAACAGAGTTTTTAACTCATTACCTTGAATAAAGGTCAATTTAGACAAATTGTGTGATCATGTTTTGTAATCCATCTATGTTTCCTGATATCGCCATACAAATATTGCGAATCAAGGTTTTCAAATTGCAGTCAAATAATGATTATATGAATGGGTTTCCCCAAAAAAGACTGATTAGCACCGTTATAGTTATAGTAACTGTTGTAAAAGAACTACATCAAACGCCTACCTATATGAAGATTATGATATAGTAATTGACAAGGTTTATTTATTTTCTCTTAATTACATGTCAGTTTACAAATTACATGTGGAATATACACAATTAATCAAAAATATCTGATGATCTATATTCTAAAATGTCAATCATGCTTTAATCCTTGAATATATTCTTTAAGTTATAAAACCGAACACTTTTAGGAGGCAAAGAAGAATTTATAGTGTCCTTTTGACAATTTAGATAAAGAGATAGATCTGCATACATGTGCAAACCTACACATGCTTGTGCACTTGTGCTTAGTTATACGTATTAGTGTATAAAATCATCAAATGTAAAATATATATAGTGTGATCTCTTACACAAGATTTTAATACATTTTTAAATTAATTTTATTAAAATAATATTATTATTAGTGTGAACACTGATACTTAACAGTTATATTTGGAAAAACAATTTTAAACTAGATATTGGGTTAATACAACCATTTGCTTATTAATGTCGTTTTTCCGCATAAATTTCAAAACAGGGTCACATGATCGTCATCTCATTATTTACAGTCAAATAGTATTTTGAAAATCATGATATAAGTGTACATGTATGCACGAATAATGTCATCATAACTGCAAATGTCCAGTTTGCAATGCCTGCTCCAGATGTTCCTTTCGTAGTTGACTGAACGTCAGTTGAAGGTTGACTGGTGGATCTTATGCCAGACGCTACATATGCATCTATCTGCTGTTGGAGAATCGACATTGGTACTCTTCCTGATCTCAGTATGACGTCATTGAACTCTCTTTTGTCGAACGCATTACCTAAATTGAAAGAAACTAGTAGTGATAATGACTGAATCAAATCGACACGCCTGACTTACTTAAAAAGTTTTTTATTTTATAAGTTACAGTATTATATTTAAATCACACAAAACTGAAATTGTTATTGAACTATCATTAAATAACATTTACCCATTGTTTTATTTGCGTTGTCTCTCATCCGCATTATAGCCAGTTCTCCAATCTTATATGCGACTGCCTGTCCAGGCCAAGTGATATAACGGTCAACCTCTACAATGATGTCATTCATTGGCTCTGCAGTAAGATTAGCAATGTAGTCTATGGCCCTCTGACGGCTCCAGCTGAAGTATTTGGATATTTGAGACGCATTTGTACCGGAACGTTAAATGTGTGGGTAGAGTGCAGCCAAGTTCGATGGTTTGAACAGGTGGAGTCAAGCAACTGGTGTTTTCACAGGGTTGGTGCTGTTTCTCGTTTTCATTCAGCCGATTCTAAATCAAGGTAGTCGGGGTCCTTCCTAAGAGGTTTAACTAAGGTGTTGGTGATGAAGCAATATGTATACCCCTCCATCTTTTCTTAGTTCTCATCTCTTCCCAGCGAGGATGTTATCCGTATTTCGATAAAGCAATTGCAAGCCATTTTGATATTAAAAGTACAAAGGTGTACGGGATGGGAACATTTTGAATTAAGCATCACAAACAATAATTTAAAAATTGAAAACTCTTACAGTTTTGAAGGAACGACTTATTTTGAAGCATACGCCTCTCCGCTTTGATCATTACGAAAATTTAGGTGAATTTAAGAATAATCTATTTGTTTATATTTGTCATAAACAAGCGGATCTAATCAAATTAAACTATTCTTAATTACATATTGAAAAATATATAATTTAACTTACCCTAGTGCGTGCATGCCAGTGTCAACTACCAATCGACAAGCCCTCAACATTTCTGAAGAATATCGACCAAATCTGAAAAGAGAGAACAAAATCTTACATAATGATCATCGCACATCGTTTTGATCAAAATGCATTATTGGACAATAAATAATATTTGATAAACCCACTCCTCGATTCACAAAATGTCACATCCAAAAATGTTAGGTGCTTCTTATTTCAATAATTGCAGAAAGGATACCTCAAGATATTCTGGAAAACTGACTTCAGGTCATTAAAACTGATGTATTTTTTATTTCAATGTACAGCTATCATTATTTTGGCCTCGTACGTTTGAATGGATCACAAACGTTTGGTTTTTAAGATGAGGAACATGCATAGATCTTTGAGAGCACTAACAACAGTAATAATATCTATATCGAAAGGCAGCGTTTGATTCCAGCATGAACACCATTTGTTAAGTGTATGCTCGCAAAGCATGTAGTTAGTTTCTTTAAACTTGTATATTCGTCTAGTTCCTAGCACATTTTATTGAAAATAGCTGTTGCCATGGACACCGTGATACCTATTTAAAGACCAACAGACTCATGGATGCATATGTCGAAGAGTGCTTACGTACAGAAATGAACGTCAGATAGATAGGGGTTGCGATAATGAGTTGACCTAAAGTAGATTATGAATTATGTCGTTTCTACTTACAAGTCATACTGAGTTGGGTAGACATCTAACTCTCCCTTTTCCCCAAGATATTCCGAGTACAATCCCCATCCCTAAAAACAGAAGGTTTAAACATACATTTAATGTAATGAATCATGATTCCTAGCTAGACTATGGTAGTTGAAAAAAGCTCATCAACATTATAATATAATATTCACCTTCTTTTTAATTATATTCTTTATTTAATTATTATTCAAAAGACGAATACTAGTATAGTAATGATGATGTGTTAAGAATATGATAACACAGGCAAGAACAGGTATAGGGATATCTAATTTTTTCAATGTGAGTGTTTGATAAAAATCGACATACTAGTATGTTTTAAAAACTACAAAAAGACTATACTGGATTCTTAGTATTTACAAAATTGAAATTGCAGAACACGTTACATGAATACAATATCTATTACACTGTATCAAATATGACTCATGGTATTCAAAATACAATTGCTAACATTATTACTTTAATTTGTAATTATGTAATTGATATAATTTGTTAGATAATCTTGGAATAAGAATCCTCGAGAATCGGCTCTTTATTCATTGACTGTAAGTTAAATAATCCTCGAGAATTATTTACTGTAAATTATCTAGGCTACATGCAAGCTGTTCAATAATTTCGTTGTCAATAAGGTTCTTACCTCGATATAAGTGGTATGAAATGGGAAATTGAATGGAATGGCATAGCTAGCTTGGTACCATAGATGGCTCCTAAAAGCGGGGTTAGGAAGTTTGTCATTTGTTGTTATCTGTAGATGATGCCCCGGATTTGCTTCATGAAGTGCAAGGGCAATCATAGTATAGTTTGGCCTGTAATACAGTATGGGATTTTTCAATGATAATCTCATATTTTATTTCATTATTTTGTATCGTCGCCTTGTCTATCCAATTATGGTAGATAAGCGCAAAAAGCACATCGTTATTTTTGTTTTCAAAAATTCATTTGCGAAGCACTTAAATTAAGGGAAGAGGGAAAGTGTAGCAAAAGCTTTGGTAAGTGCTTATTTAGAAAAGGCATGGGACTAATTAAGGAAACATTAAGCCCTTGAACAGAGGGCGATTTACCATATATACGAATACAAGTGCAAGTGACAATATAATTCATTTTGAAACATGCCCCTGTGAAGTGCATCTCCAACAATTTTGAAACACGGTTGACCACATTTTACTGTCTTTACATGCGAATATTTGCTGATAAAATTTCTTTAGATCGACCTAATATATTCAGTAAACACACATGCTCAACAGGCAATCTAAAATGGAGTCAGCATTGTCGAACATTTTTGAAGGGATGTATTCTTATGTATAACCTACCTCCGAGTATGTTGTATAAAATGGGAAGTTGAAAGGAATGGTGTAGTATCCCCCTCCGCTCCCCCATAGTCTGAATTTGGGAATTGATATACTTTTTGCTAGCACGTTTTGAAGATGGTGTCCGGGATTAGCTTCATGCAAAGCAAGTGCGACCATTGTAAAATTTGGCCTGAAAGATATAAGACACTGAATCAAAGTAAGTAAGAAAGAAAGAAATAAAGACAGAAAGAAAAATACATCAAATCAAATGAAGAAAAAAGAAAGAAAGAGAGAAAGGAAGAGAGAGAATTGGAGTGTAAGTGGAATATACAATTTAGTTGAGTATGAAGCAGTTGGATAGTAGTGTATGCAACAAAGAGGCTTAGAAAATTTTGGAACGTTTAAGGGAAAACCAGGTGGGGTTTGTGACTTCTCAATTGGAAAATTAAACAAAGCAAGCATTGTGAAGAAGTTAGAATAATCGTAAAGCATCGTACTCGAATTAGTCAATTAAATAAATGACGAGCGATGCCCTAATCAGAATTTTGCTGATTGTACACATGCGGATTGTGGAGCTGGAAACTGTTGAAAGAAGCAACTATTATGTAGTTAATTGTATTCAAAACACCTCTGAATATGTTGAAAAAGACGGGAAACTGAAAGGAATCGCGTTGTTCGATCGACCCCCACCCTTTCTAAAGTTTGGAATTGATAGTTGTGCTGCCACTGTATTCTGCAAATGATGTCCTGGGTTAGCTTCGTGGAGTGCTAGATCTATCATCGTGTACGTTGGTCTAAAAGATTCAACATATGGGTTTTATTGAAAATAGTTTTGTGACTTTGGTCAAAGCTGTCTTTCTAACTAAGGCGAGGGGAGTATACCTTAAACCCAGCATATAGACATTTCCTCAATATAAATCCATCACCATAAGTTGACAGACATGAGAATACCGTTATATTTAAAAGTAAAAAAATATTCATTTGAAATCAAGTATTGCTTTCCGTTGATCTAAACGTAGTCATTTAACTGGTACTGGCACAATACATGTATACAAGTACAAACATTTAATCTTAATGTTAACCCACCAGTCACTTCGATTAAAAAACTTTAAGTACAATTATATCATATCGGAAGCTAATATTTAAGAGTAATATGCATAGCTTTCTCTATTTTGCTTCTACTTTTATTTTATTAATGAAAAACATCTACTTTTTGATTAGTATTAGGTTCTCAGAGATTTGTTTAATTTCGTTCAGTGTAACAAATTAAATTTAATGCAATTAAAAGTTTTGTGAAGTGAGTGTGAGGGGGATGACGTGTTATTGTCGTTGGACACCAGTCATTAATTCTGACCAATCGTGTGACTTCCAGGTTTTAAACGTCAGTTATCTGATACCACCTGGTATACCATCTTCATTCGTTACATTTATTTGTGAATACAAACAGCATCGAAGATATTCTTCTTGCAGGACATTACATTATATTTGTATTCTCTATACGATATTTATTAAACTTTTTATTACACATTTAAATTTCAAGCCACCCATTCCCCTCCACCGCCCTTGGTTGTTAGCCCTATCGGCAAAAGTATTGTTATGTAACATTATGTAATTTATAATAAAATTACGTCATCATATTATATAGCCAACAACAAACCTACTTAGTTGTGTTTCTCTTTACTTTTGCCTATCAAAGAGTGCAAGTACCCAGAACACTACAGCTTCATAAATGTATTTACAAGTATTTATATACTGAAAATAAAAAAATATGGCTATATTACCGTGTTGTTGGTTTCCTCGTGTTGGCCCAGAATGTTCCTCCACCATAGCTACCAGAGGGACCGTTATACGGCATTCTCTTGACCCTTATAAAGTTAACATAAAATAACTTATAAGGATAAGATAAAGAAAATTCAACACAAACAATAACCATGTTATGTTCAAGATAGATATAACGTTTTGCATCAGAATATTTATTTATTAAGAACATCGGTATCTTTAATCTTAATCTATGAAAGTTTATGTACTTATCCCATACTTGCGTGGTTTTGGGGTATATATTAACCGGGAATATATTTCATATCTGAGGAGCGGGCAGGATATATTGTATATGTCCCGCTCCAGACCAAATGCGGGCAGATATAATATATCAATCCCGCTCTTGGGAATTTTTCAAAAGTTTAAAAAGTCTGAAAAAAGTTCAAATGTTATAATTCCATTATATTGAACTAAAGAAAATGTTAAATATAACTTGTGCTTTTTCAGTGTAGGCCTATCTTGTCATTTGACAAAGTTGAAAAAGGTTATAACTACCCCAAACCCACTCAAGTATGAGATACACCAGTTATGCTCGGTCGGTTTTGGATGTAGGGTATATCCCTCGGGAAATATTTATTCCTATCCGAAAGCTACGACGGCAACAGTACGGCGAGGTCGTAGCTTCCCAAAATTGGGAGAAATATGCAACAAAGGATACAGGGCAAATGTGACTGAGGCTTAAAATATAACACCGGCCACGTGATAGAAAACTACTTACACGCATGGTTCAGTTGGTATCGTTTCATTTTTTATAACGAGGTGCAGCTTTGGGTTGATCAGTTTGTCTATAATATCTTGGTAACCTTTCAATAGGTCTTCCTAATAAGTAAATATTATCATTGACACTTGAAAACTGAAAAACTGTAGTTGGCGAATAATAAATTGTTAGTTACAAATATTTCTAGTCCTTACAAACAAAAAATGCACCTGAATTTAGTATCTATTTGTTTATTTGATACATCATCTTTGTATTTGTAATTTGGGAATTTTATTTGTGACATTAACATTCGTATAAAGGAATTTATTCCAAACGAATAATGAAGCAATTATGACGCTATAATAACCATCAAAAATCATCTTGATTTGATAAATGCGTTATCTTAATAGACAATAAGAGACAAATAAAGAATACCTCTGTGTGGTTGTAAAACTCTGATCTGTTTTTCAGGTGTGCGAAGAATCCTTGTAAATCACCTGTCCAACCGACATTTGTCATTACCTAGGAAGCATTCAGCATGCATGTAACATACATAATATAAATATAAACATCTTAAAGTGGTAGATTGTATGGTTGGAAATCGTCTAGGTCTCTATTTCTATATGTAGTCATGTCACATTCTTGTTTAACGAATTTCACGAATCAAATTCAAAAAGTGACCGTTGGTTCCACACCATCATTTTCCCGCATCTATTGTTTTCTGCGACCCCAGTCCGCTGTCCGTATAGGGTACTTACTTTTTGCATGTCTCCTTGAATGCGTTTCACCTCGTCTAATCCTATTTGATGTACTTCCTCAGCAGTAGATTCATATGTTAGATGCCAGTTCAGACATGCCTTGTAATATTCAACGCCATCTTTAAAGCTAGTCACTCCAATCTCAGGGCGTGTATTATTCATATATTCCTAAAAAAAATCACAGCACTACTTAATGAATACAAAACTTAGAGAACAAAACAAAAAACAAACAATTTTAAAATAACATGGTTACTAGTATTCAGCAGATTGAAAAGTTATCAGAATATTGAATCCAGTTCAAAGTTTGGCTCTTCATTGGTTACATGTATTTCCTCATAATATAAATCACTTACCCCCTCGATGAATGTTTTCAGATCTTTCCATTTTGACAATATTTCCTGAATCTGCTCTGTAGCTCGTGATCTTAATTGCTCTCTGGAAAAAATAAACTCACGGAATACAATAATTTACTGCATTTAGTATAATCGAACAGAATATTTTTTGGAAAAAATGGATAAAAAACTGAGAAAACGGGTCAAACTAGAATGAGGGTGACTTTCAATGTACTTTGTTGTATATACAGTAAAGTACATATAAAACCCCATGTAATTACATTGATAAACAAAACTGGGGAGAGAATGATCATATTCAACATACTTCTCTGTTACATTGAAGACAGTTGTGTTGTCCAGGGTGTCATTCATCGGCCACCAATATCTCGTTTGGGTCACATTCACAAATATTCCCTCCATCTGCTCCGGAACAGCGGCCTAAAGTACATACATTAATATGACAAAAATATTTAATGTAGTGACTGGTTAATTCGAATGTTTATCAAGAAACCGGCAAAATCTAGCCTTTTATATATCGTTGGATTATTTTTATGAAATCAAAAAACAAATTGATCGTATCGTGGTGTCCCGTTATTATATCCATTCACATTATATTATTCAGCATTAGCAATTATATATTAAACATATATTGTACGTAATCAGTCACATTCCCTCAACACCACACTCCCCCCATACGCCTGGCAACATGAAATCTTTTCGAATCACTAATCAAACCTTCTTAGACATTGTATATCTTGGCAATTTTAATTAAAGAAATCATCAGATGTGTCATACATTTGTGTCATACATTTCTGACAGAACTAAGATTTAAACATTGACAGACCTTTATACAAAATACTTCAGGTTGCCAAACTTACGCTAGGGAGTGTTAGTTTGGACTTGTACGGCAACAGAAAACAAACTTACCATGGAGTAGAAACTATTAGTTGTATTTAGTTTTATGGATAGGCGCATACATTCGATGTGCTCATCTATCTACAATAAATACATAAAGAAAATATTCACCAGGAGGGATTGGATATGGGGAATAGCGCATGGATGATACAAATATTTCCCGAGGGAACAGGGAAATATTGATATCATCCTAGGGATATTACTTAAAGTCCCTATTGACCTAAAGTCATCTGTCGAATGAGAGAAAGATATATTCGACTCATTGGAATATTAAAGTTACATATTATCCCGCCCTAACGTAAATTGAGAATTTGAGGAAAAAGAAAATATAATACTTAAAAGATTTGAAACATTAAAATTATTTTTCAAATTTAAATCTTTTGAAAATATGATTTATTTGAACAAATGACAATTTTTAAGCAACCCGGGATTATATCAATATCATCCATGCATGATATCATCCCTTTAATCCTGATGTCATCCCTGTCCCAAATATGCCATTTATTATTTGCTATCATATACTGCTCAGACCATTGTACATAACATAGCAAGACTATACAGTCATGGATGTATCACAATTACGACTTGCGATCGACTCTAAATAAATTAATTACGTTTGTTAGTCTTGGGGGCAAACGGTTGGCATCGATATGCCGAACTGAATTCAACATTGTTCTTCTCTCAAGCCAATTATTGAAAACGTTCTGTAAAAACACTGTCCTTTATATAATGTAAACTGACTGACAACAAGGAAAGTTTGGTTCATTTAACAAAAAGTATTTAAAAAATTAAAACAAATAAATAGATAAAAATTAAAGTAAACCTTTTATTTCATTAACAAGATACTTGTTTAAACGAACCAACCTTTCATTTGTAAAATTACAACAATGAGAGACCTAAACACATTGTGTTTATGTCATTTTGTTCCAATGACTTTCGGATATATGTTCCATTTCATTCCGAACATGATACCGAAAACAAAAGAATGGTCTGATGTATTTTCTAAAACGATATAGAGGAAAGTATAGTACTACATATATTTTTTGAATTTAATTCTTACCATTCAAAAGATGATCATTAAATTGACGATGTGTACAATTTTCAGAATTGTTTGATGACTTGTTTAGGGGAAATGTGTGCTCGATACAGTTCGCCACGTCGATACCCATTCTTTGTGACATACTGTACCTCATTTATATATTTTTTATTAACATGTAATGAGATACAGTTTACACTTCGAACATATTATACAAGATATTTTATATAAGAATTTGGTCAAAATGAAATGTTGAATTTTCGATCTAACATCAACTCACCATGACCGGAACAGCTTGAAGTCTCTTGAAATAGTTGTCAAATGTTAATTTCAAATTAGTTGTGTTTCTGAACATCGCATTTACCCAACCCCCTGGACTTCTATGGATCCCTTCAAGAAAGGTTATGGGATTCAGGTTACCATAACTGGAAATAAAGTGTCACTCTAAAAATGGTAAGTTCTACTATTAAAGGCAGAATCTGATATATAGGGGATGACTTTACAAGCAACATGTATAATTGACCTACCAATTTATTTGTTACAATATCGAAAACAATATCTCCCAAAAATTCACAATATGTGATAAATTGGTGAAGTTATTAATGATTCAAAGTGCAAAAACTGAGTGAAAAATGTTCAAATTCTCCCAAATAATTAAGAATGGTAACCATTCTTATAGAAAAATGTTAAATTATTGTAAAAATCGTTAGTTTTCCTGGAATAAAGTATGCACTTTTGTGATTTTTAGAAAATAGACATGACAAGGAATGACACAAGCAAAAATATTCTGAAATTGAAACAATTTTTTCTTTAGTTTGCTCGCTATATCTGATTCTCTCTTTAAGCACCTCATGTAATGCTTCACGCATGTATGCGAATTTGGCGAACGTGGTTTGATATGCGCTTCATTTCAATTCCACCTAATGCGCATGCGCCATAAATGTGTACCTGTACGGGTGGTGAAAATACACAACTGAAGGAGATGATTTTTGTTCTTATATCGATTCAGTTAGATTCAGTTAGATTGAGTGTATTCCAACAGATAATGGACTAGTTGATTCTGAAAGGATCACGCGAGCCATGACGTCACTTACTTTTTCCATCTGATTCCTTCAGTATATGATGTTAGATCTTGAATGAGAACGTGAAGATTAACTAAGTCTTGTGGGTTTAGATCACTCCTTGTTCTGTTTATCGCTTTCGCCCGCTGTAGAAATCCCATACACGCTTCCTTAAAAGTAAAAAAAAATTCTCATTGAAATAGTGCCTTATAAATTGACTAGAAATGAGTGTTCTTATATAAGATTTCTTCCTCTTTCCCTCCCTTGTATTATTTAAACTTTAGTGTTGAAAAGGCGCCAACATTTTAGGTCAAATATTTATTTCCCAGCAAAAAGTTTTGAATTTTAAGATCTTATGAAATAATTGAACTCGGAATACTCGGGTTGTCAGAATAGCTTGGCAAGAGTCATATACATGCAGCCATATACCACGCATTGGAGAGTGAACAAAGACAAAAGCCACAGCTTTTTTTGTCGATGATTATTTAAAAGTTACTCACCCTACGCCCATCAAACACTGTATAGTTGTACGATGTGAGTTTGTCGTCATAATCATGAACGCCTTGTCCTGTTGCAAACGTCGGGTAGGTCTTCAATTTCCATTTGTAAAAATCATCCATAACTTTATCAAGTTTATTTTTATCTAAATATAATATTAAATGAGAAATATATGTTAATAAGATTAAAGAAGATGTCGTGCAATTATGAACGCAATAAATGCATTTCCATTTTTTCGACTCGAGAGAATGGATTGGAATATAAATACAAATGATTCAAAACAGAAATAAATTATCCCGAGCCAATCAAATCACTCGTTTATGATTGTCACTCGTTTAACTTTAAATTTTCAAATCATGAGTTAAAACAGTTGAATTAAGAAACGTCACAGTTGAACGCCACAATTGTGGACATACTGTAAATCGATATATACTTTTTACCATTTTTGCTAAAACCGGTATATCAACTCAAGAACATCAATTCAAGTGCAAACAATTGATTATTCTACAACCGCTCATATAGTATTCTTGTGATTGTTTGATATTTATTGGAGAATTTTGCATGCAGAACCCAAGTGCAATATATGAGAGAGGTTTCCTATTATATCCCTAAAATACATTTCTTCATCTCTATGTTTTTATACTTTTTAATGATATCCTTATAACTGCGTTTATTTGTCTAGATTAATTAGATCACTATGACAACATTAAACCTACCTGTTGCATCATCACTAATGAGAGATCCGCACACCACTGCCACCAATATACACAGCACTGCGTATTTAAGCATCCTGTTACCCTGCGAAAAAGTAAAATTAATCGACACAAGGGTTTTCTTAGTGGTCAAATCGATAAAAGAACCGGTTGTACCCCTATTCTCGACTGAAATATATGGCAAGAGCTGGATGTTTTAACTTAGGAGCCGATAGGAAGCGCAGGAAAATAAGTGATGGCCTTTGCTCAAAAGGTCCCAGATACAAGTACACATCGCTTTCTCTTTTGCCCATACTTTACTAATGAAAGAAATTCTTTTATTAAACAACTTTCAAAAACATGTGATGCTCTTTTAGTGTCTGAGTTCCTACAATTACCCCCTGACCTCAAAATACAATATATGCTCGGGGATGATGTTTTTATAATGTGGGGGAATGAAATAGGAAAACAATTTGACAATTGTTTTAAAACGTTTTTAACAGAGGTGTACATACCATATTCTGGAAAACCATGATTAGCATTATTTTAGTAAATTATAGGTTTTTATATGTGCATAATCTTTTAATGAATGTCGACGCTCCTTTCATACTATATATGAATGCGAGACACTGTTTTAAAAGTGTAAGTCGAAATAAATAAATAAATATACTTTATTTAGAATTCATCATTCATCATAGCTCATGTAGTCCGATCTGTATGCTGCGTTTAAACGAAAACCTCCATATACTTCTCATATGTTAGAATAGTTCACTATATATTCAGAGCATCTATTCAGTGCATGAGGTCACATAACTTACAAGAAAGTATTTATTTAATTTCAGAAGCATAAATCGAACAATCGATCAATCGAAAAACCTTTATCGGTATACTATGTCCAATTGAAAAGGTTTTACAGTGTATTTAGGTTTTCTTCAATGTAGTAATTACTAGCCACACGCGATCTCTATGCCCAGTATTTAAACTCGTCAAAGAAAACGGATTCGATTCGTAAAGAAAATGGAATGGCCTTGGATGTATGATTTTTCTTTTCCACGGATTGACGAAATGTAGGAAGAATATTAACGACTTTTTGACACAAACTTGAATCGGCATCATTTGTTAATGAAAGCAAAATCTTAGATTTTCTAAAACATATTATGATATCATACTGACACATGTGTGTGTCAAAAGGATACCCCATGTCGTACGCCATCCACAAACAATGTGCTTATTTCATCCATTTTTATAAAGCTTTCGGCTCATTAATCTTTAGATTTATCTTACCAACAATTTGATTTCTTCTCTAATATGTTTATGAAAAAAGAATTACACATTGAGTTAGCCCAGGTTTTGACTTTGTGTTATTTTTTCGAATGTTTTAATACAAGCAACACTAGACTACAGGAAAGTTTCAAGCTTGATTCGAAGTATTTTTATAATAGAAAATGAGCGAAAAACTGAACAAGAAAAAACGAACCTCGCTCAGATTGCCCGCACTCAATTTATCTGGTTAATGATATATGAGCCAGGCCACGGGAAAAGGGGTCTTATCACAGATCTTTTCAATATTTTGACTTTTTGTTTATCTGAGAAAGCACAGAGAGAACTTTCAAATGAGCCAGGGCTTATGTCTTAACAATTTTTCCTTGCATATATAGACCAAAAAGTTGGATTTGAATTTAGCAGATTTTTCTCTAAATCTTGGGCACATTTTTAGCTCTGTAGCACAATTCTAATTTTTGTGATAAGACCGGTTCTCCTATGACCAGGCCTATATATCTTTGACTAATAGATTAATACGTAGTGGGTCTTTAACAGAGCAACCATTCAACAATTTAAACTGACAAATTAATAAGTAATAATCCATACGTTGGTCGCATGCGTTGACTTGATAGTAATGGGCTTCAATGGGCAATTCAAAATATCAGAATGAAGTTTTGGTTTTGTTGTATCATCAACAAAACGAGATGAAATATTCAGTTATCTCTTTTGCTTTTGAATTTAATGCGTGATGCAGATTAAAAGGGCAAACCGGCTGCGGGGAGTGTACCCTCAGAAAATTAAAGAGATATTCAACTCCACGCACAGAGTTTAAAATTTGTATAGTATTCTTTAGAAACACATTGACTGTATATCCGTCAGTATCTGTGTCGATAATCTGCAATAGAATTTTCTTTCTACAGGCCCTGTTGCCCCTTTAATATATCAATGTTACACACTAGTCACAATCATGAAATTAAAAAGTGGAAAATGTTTGGTGTTTCAACGGACTATTCAATATTTAAGGACATGATTTGATTGACCTAATAGTAAAGATAATGACACTGTGGAATCATGTTATTCATAATATGTAATGTAATCTCAAAGATAATGTAAGTGGCTACTTCTACTAAATATTTCATGTAAGGCTAAATATACCTCCCTTTATTTAACTACTTGAGTTAAAACATCATCACGACATTGTATGTTTGCATCTAGTTACACTCCCCATCATAAGTTTGGCAACAAGACGTTTGAATTTGATAGCATTTCAAAACGCGTCCGTGTTTACAAAGTTAGGAAAATAACACACATCTGGTCCACTCAAGGCAGAAAAAATCGGAATAGATGTTCAGCGGGTGATGTAAGGGATCGTATATGCAGATTTTATGTAAACCATTTAATAATTCCTTGAATGTAAAGCTCGTTTGCGTCATGAAGGTCAAACGTCAAGGTATAAAGTTTGACCTAAATTGATTTTACCTTTTAGACCTTTTCAGGGTTACTTTGAGGTCAGCCAGCCGAAACCGAAATCGTATTTGGAATCACATTTCACCTTTCGCATTATTAAGTTTAGGAAGATAATTGTCTATTTGGTACTGTTTTAATTTATTGGCAATTCAATACACGTAATGCTTTACCGATGCCTGTCTATGCTCTCACATCTTGCCTTTCATCTTACAGAGTTCTATTTTAAAATTGTAAATTGTAGACACTGAAGAGTATTTGCGTAAAAATGATGAAATACAAATAATGCAATGCAACACAAGGCAATACTAAGCAATATTTCATTCTATGAAGGGCAATACCTGTTCATCTTTCAATGATTTTTGCAGTATGTATTGCCCGCAGCCCGTAGGGCGAGGGAAATACATGCTGCAAAAATCATTGAAAGTGCAACAGGTATTGCCCGAACATAGAATGAAATATTTGTTTTATTATATCATTGCTAGACATTCGCTTACTTTGCATACTGGCACTCTTGTAATATTCCCCATCCTTCGTTCGGAGTTCCAAAAAAATCCTCTAAAATTCCATCCAGAACGATTTTATCGATAGATTTAACGTCTATTTCGTTTGTGGACATAACACTTGAAAATGTTCTAAGACATTAGATGTCATTCCGTTGATTTAATGGTGTTTTTAGAATGCACATCCCTCAAGATGTCGTTCTTTTCATCGGAATTCAGACTTTTAAATCTTTTTCCGTCTGCCATTTTGATGCACGTCACAACTGTACTGGACGAAACGGGACGATTCAGAATTCCCGGGCGGGCAATACGCCGGGCAATACGTCTTTTATAATTCCAAAATTAAGGGAGCTGTGAAATACGCTTTGGTATTTTTGATCACATGGTACTGAATCAGCCAATCAAAGGACACAAATTCTAGCAATGATATAATAAAACAAAATACATGTAATACAATGCAATACGACACAAGTAATATATTTCCATAGACTTCAATACACTCCATTACTAGTATTTAAAACAATATAGATTTCAGCTGCATTCCTAGGACGAGGCAAATGTAAATGAGCGAGGTTTATTTTTTATGTCGCTGTGCTTAGGAGGCATGTTACTGTCTTCGGGCTTCAGTTCCGGTTGATGAAAAAAACATATACGTAGACGCATTGATGTATTTTTCTCCCTTTATGTGACGAAGTTGCCTCGCCTGAGTAGATATTGTACTCTTTATTTTTGCGTGCAATTTTCATATTACAAATACGCGCACTCAACCGTATGTATTTTTCCAAATTTTTAATTTTTATTGATCGAGTGAGATTATTCTATACATACATTTAATAACATATGACTTACCTTATGGCTCAACAACGTATAGTGAGAGATCCAAAGTGTAAAATGTCTAAAATCGAATACAGTGTTTAACTTCAAACTTCAAGTGATCTTTGCTAGATAACAGACATTTACAATATAGTGTACACCCCCCTCAAAACGTGTGACGAATCACTTTTGGACCACCGAGCGCTTTCAGTTGACACACTCATATACGGGATGTACTTACATGTACGTAGTTGATGATCAGGTCAAAAGTTTTAATTTATGTTATTTTCTTAATGAGATATACATCATCCAAGATAACTATAAAATCACGTTACTTTTAAGTTAATTTTAACTAGAATATCTACTCGCGACCCGAGGGCGAGTGTTAATCACTACTTCCAGAATAAATTCATAGCTTTCATAGGGAGTGATAAAATAATAAAATGGTTACTATTTTTATTGAAAAATAGTACAATTATAATTGTAAAAAATTAGTTTTCCTGAAATGAGGTATGCACTTGGGGAGTTTTAGAAAATATACATAACAATGAATAATATGAGCCAAAAAGTCCTTAATTAGATTATTTCTATATCTTTCAAACTCTTTCAAAATTATGCAGTTTTTTTACCATTCTGAACACTTTTCAATTCAAGCGATATTGACCCTTTTCAGGGCCAAAGTAGTCAAAAGTGAACTCCCTGGAATTTTTTTCCTGGCTACGGGCCTGTGATGATGTACAACAACCGTTGTCGTTCATTCCGCCATGTTTAAAACATATTCACTAATACTAATTTGCTACGATTGGATAAAAAACTAGACAACAGGTCAAATTAAATTAAACCAAACACGTGAATATTACCTTATACAGTATAATTTTGAGAATATAAACTACACCTGTATACTGATTAAAACCAATACTTCACCAACGCACACTATACATTCTGCTTTAACCCTCATAAGTCTAACACTAATTAAACAAATTAACAAATTAATAAAATGCGGTAAATGCATCGCATGATGATAATCACCTGCCGCAATTTCCTTAAAGCATTACCTAAGCATTCGGCCCCGCATTTAGCATAGAATAAGGTGACCGGATACATTGCAATTCCAAATGACTAACTTCAGACCACATTCGGAAAGTACCTACTGTAGTATGCCGGGAGAGAAAGTTTATAATCATACAAGTCGCTGGCAATGGATATGTCATCATATGGCGCTAAGGTAACAAATTATATAATAAATGTTTGGATTTGATGCAGACTGAATTTTATCGTTTACAGCTATAGCTCAGATTTCTCATTATCAGGTTTGAAAAATGGACACTTAATTAGCGCTTATAAACGTTTTCAAAATATGGAGAAATAATGGTAACTTGAAATGTTTATGTGAACAATCTTTTTGAACCTAGTCTTAGATCCTAATTATATACTTTTTACAGTCATTAACGTCTGCGTTAATGTCAAAATAGTTATGACGTGTTCAGGTTACATTACATGTCTTTGCTAGTTTCGCTTTTTTATACTTATTAATGCCTGGGTCACCTTTTCTCCGATTTTCACAACGGCGCCCGGTCGATTGAGTATTTTGTTCAGAAATGTTGTCAATTTTGAACAAACTACTCAATCGGCCGGGCGCCGGCCGATGAATCGCAGCAAATGTGACCCAGGCATTAAGTAAGTATGAATCAGACGCCCGGGAGCAGACGTACAGGGAAATATTTTAGTATGTTTTGTTGTATTTGGAATAATTGTCCATCAGCAGTTTGCAACGCAAGTCTTTATAAAAGAAAAAAAAAAGCTTCCAACACCAATTATATACTTGGCCAGATGGATGATATGGATCTTCAGCTACAGGTTCATTTAAGAGTCATTTTGGTGAGGTGGAGGGGGGGGGGGTGTATATTGTAATTGACACTTCCTCGTGCATGTACATTTTTTCTTTATTGGGAATTATTTCAATAACATATCGGTCATAAGTCGAGATGTCTGAGCTTTGCTTCTTTCCAAATGACTTGATATTATTCTTAAGGTTTCTCTTAAACTGACTGTTTTGGGATTTGTATGCTTATTAACTTCCGTTAACTATGCTATATACTTATTACTGACCAGCATATTGATCTTCAAAGTCTCAATTATTCAAACGTCTGTAGATATGCATCGTTATAGTCAGACTTACACTGCCCTCTATAAGTTTCGAAACCGGAAGTCATATTTTGGATAAGTTATTAAAACCTATTTTATACTTGACAATTTAAAATATCCAAGTCTGCAAATAATGCACAAACTATGGTAATTAAGGAACATAATTAAGACCCAATTTTGACAGGCCATGATATATCATCCAATGAAAACGTGCGGTTACAAAACTTATGGTGGGGATTGTAACTAGTGTTTACACGTATTTGCAGAGGGTGCCTACAATATGTACTCAAACGTCTGTTCTACGTGTACCTCATCAGCGCATGCTTAGTATTCCTGGTATTCTATAGACAACAATATATACAACTGGGAGAGTATTTTAAATCAGCAAGTAATTCGGATGAAGAGATTTTCACAAACGGCGGCTTTAAGGTAAGGAAAAGTTTGTTTTTTATCGTCATTGCTCAAAAAACAATGAATGGTAAACTTCATGAATGGTAAACTTGATGAATGGTAAATAGAGATTTGATGGTAATAATTTTTAATTAGTTTTTCTAAGTAAAGATATAATTCATTAGCCCCAAACAAACAATTAATTAGACCGTTTAAATAATAATAATTCAAAATATCCTTAATGAAGTATATAAAAACATATATTGCATTATATAAATAAAAATAATTCTATTTAAACAACATTTTATTGCAATGTGCTGATTTTTTTCAGGGAAAAATCTACCCCGAGAGGGGTATTTACCGAACTGGATTTGGTGATGGGATAAATGAACCGCCTTTGTCTGACTCACCAACTGGCAAATATAGAAAAGCAGCTGTAGCAACGGATCACCACATTTGCTCGGCTGTTGGAACGTAAGATTACATGGACAATTAAAACAAATGTCATGAAACATAACAAAAACAACTTTTTGAAAAAATTAAAGGAAAATTAAAGATGTGGCCTTGGGTTAGATATAAGAAGCATTTCCGAAGGTTGCATGAGGGAAGAGGGGTCAACGGAGATGAAGTAAAAGACCTAAACATTGAATTAAAATGGTCCATTAACTTAAGTGGGAAAAATACTATATGTAAGCTGAATTTAAATAAAGTTAAATACAGCGGGATCTGAGCATTCATTTGACTTTTTGACATTAATTTCCAGCCTTGTGGTCTATAATGAGTACGTTTGAACTAAATATAATATGTTATATCTTTCAGAGACATCTTGGAAAAGGATGGCGGCTCTTCGGTTGATGCAGCGATTGCCACTTCGCTTTGTCTTGGGGTAGTGAACCCGCAGAGTACGGGGATTGGGGGAGGACCTATTGTGACACTTTACGACAGGTTAGTTTCTTCATTTCCCAGCTACTAATAGGGAAGAGGGGGTCTAACGATACGAGGGGTAATCAATTAAAATGTGAGATTTTCAAAAATATGGATATATAAGGGATATGTACTGGGAGGTTTTGGATTCACGGTTTATTCCAAGGGAAATATCTCCCGAGGGGTCCACAGGGACCATATTTCCCGAGGGATAAATCATGTATTCAAAACCAATGGTACTTAAAATATGTATTCCATACCTACTGATGTTCTAGGTACATAGCAACCTCATTAAGTTCCAAAATTCAAAATCGTACAAACGTGCGCAATATCAAAAAAACTATTTTCTTCATATTTTATTGTATAATCTATTTTCAGCAAAGAGAAACAGGCGTTTTCTCTGACGTGTCGAGCAGAGACCCCTGCTGCGGCATACCCCGTGCTATTTCAAAATTACGTCAATCAAGAGAAACGCTGTAGGATATCAGTACCAAGTAAGTTATAAATCTTGCCTCATTTTGTCATCCTCCGAACTCAGAGGCCTCCAGAACTCGTACCTCGCCCTGCGTTTGGAGAATACATATACTGTTCCGTGATTTATCACTGATGAAGGCATGAAATCGTCAAACAAAAAAGAGCCAATGCAAGAACCTTTAAGTGCAAAATGTCCGTTCAATTTGAAGCTGGCCTTTCCTTTAAAAAGGGAGGGTCAGTCACCAAATTGTCGTCCTTAGTTTTGATCATCGTATTCCCAACTCAAATTAAACCCACCATTTTAAAACTAAAATGTCACCAACAGTGTCATAAATGAATTCAATGTGATTAGTGATAATCAAATATACGTAAGAGGGATACGTGTAGGGTCGAATGTGAGCAGAAATACGAAAGGGGAACAACATTAAGATATAAAATGACAGGTAGAAAGGGACTGGCTGATCACATCGAGAAATATATAACTTTTGGTATTTTCTACGTTCTTCTACAGGTTGTTCCATATGTTTCAGGAATGATGATGTATTCTATTGGGTTTATTTTCAATCTAGCCGAATGATTGACTAAATGCTCAATTCCAAATGTGTTTTGAATAAATTGATAAAGTTTTATATCTTGTATTTAGTTTGAAATTAGTTTTTAGCTACTCCTATGTGCTATCCTAGACTGTTTCTATATTTCAGGCAACGGCAGTGATGCAGGCATAAATATTGGAGTTCCTGGTGAAATTGCTTGTTACAAGGAATTGCACGACCGCTATGGGCGGTTACCATGGAAACATTTGTTTGGTCCGACAATTAAATTGTGCAAAGATGGCTTCCCAATCGAATGGTCCTTGGCAACAAGCATACAAGACAAGGGTGCCGAGATTTTGAACCTACCAGGATTGCGAAAGTAAGCAGAAGAGGGAGTGAAGACATATAGAAGAGAATTCATTAGTACATTTTGATGTAGTCTAGTTGGTGTAATGTGTTGATTATGTGTTGGTGTTGTATCATAATCTAGTTCGTGTTAATTATAGTCTCGTATAGTGATTTGGTAAATGAATTGAGGGGAAGGGGGTGGGTACACTGTTTTTAACATGTTATTATGAAGTTGGATAGTTGGGGTTTATTTTCCATATGATTGGTGTACTATTTCAGTTTTTTCTTTTTGTGCTCTACCATTTTTGATACTTTCCAGTTGGCATCTGCGCATACATTTCTATGTACAGGGTGCATCCAACCCTACATTGGTAGTTAAACCTGCTTTTCTTTTACAATAGTTTGTACACAGATCCCTCTACTGGTGAACTTAAAAAAGAGGGAGATCTCCTACAAATGCCCAAGTATGCTGAAACACTTGAACTCATCGCTGAACAAGGTCCAGACGTGTTCTACCAAGGGGAACTGGCTGACACTATGGTAGAGGAAATTCAAGCGGCAGGTATATAAAAGAATGAAATTAATGCAAAAAGAAGTAGGCATAACAAAATGGCTCTGATTTATGGCCAAGACGGTATCATTTTTGTACAACTGTATGTTTAGTGAAATAAGCCCAAAGTATAATGGATATATCAGGTAGGAACATGGAATTTGCGAGAAGCATGCTACTTTATGTATAGATTTGGAAAACATTGTTCTTTGAGGAGCCATCTATGGTCTAATGGTCTTGATGTGAAAGAGTCAGTCGGCTCCGTAGCTCAATTGGTAGAGCACCTGACATGTAATCGGGAGTTTGTGGGTTAGATTCCCACCAGGGTGGAGTGTCTTTTTCACATCAACCCTTAGCATAGGATTTGATCCTATGTTTTCAAAGGAACTAATTTAAATGCGTTTGCTAAATTACATGTACTAGTTTTGAGCTCTCAAAATTTAGAATATCATTGTTTTTATACAAAACATTATTTTTAACTAGAGAGTCCAAATGATAATATTTTACTACAGGTGGGGTTCTAACAGCAGACGATCTGAAGAGGTACAAAGTAGAAATGAAACCAGCTTTACATACGATCTTGAGAAATGGCGGCCATACTGTGTTCGGAGCACATCCCCCTTCCGGGAGCCTCGGCATCATGCATATTCTGAAAATATTAGACGGTAGGAGAAGTTTTTTGTATGTCTAATTTCCCTTATTCGATATCTGTGCCAAGGAGATGCCTGAAATATTAATTGGTCATATTGCGTTCTTCACATACAACTTCTATACCTCCATTTTGCCCTCTGCTTCATTCCGTACAGATTATCCCAAATTGCTATAATCCTTCCTTTAAATAACAAAACAAACATATTCATAACATATACGTACTCACACTTGTGACCACAGTATATGTGAATTGCATATTTGCAATAATTGAATTTACAATTAATGGAGAAAAATACTAATTATAAATATCGTGAAAGGGAGGTGGGTGATCGAACTTTGGTAATATTCTATTAAGGTGAGTTGGCTGTATTCTTACTTCAGAGATTAGACTCTTGTTTCCAAATAAGCTTGCAATTTGCATTTTGAATCATCGAACTGGAATCCTTTTAGGATATGGTTTCACAGAAGAGGACTTAAAAACTACCGACAGAGCAGTTCTAATGTTACACAGAACCATAGAGGCCTCCAGATTTACGTTCCCAAAGACGAAACGACTTTTTGATGACCGATTCGAGAGCAATGAAGAGGTATATGTAATTGATGCTTTTGAGGAGAAGGTCGTGAAACAGTTCTACATAGGACGCTGTATCATACTTTTATGGACAGCACTCACTACAATTACATTATTAAGTAATTGATCCATATGTATGAAACAACAGTCAACTACAAATTATTTTTCTCATTATGAGGTATTGACCTTCAGAACTGTCTTACAAAATACTGTTATAGATGCCCCGGTATATACACTGTACTTTTAAGGAAACTATTGCATGATATCAATGTTATTTTCAACTTTTCAAAAAGCATCTAATTTGTTTTCCAATTATTTGATGAAATTGAAATAATTTTCTGTTTAGCTGGTGCAAGATCTTCTATCCGATGAGTATGCAGATCAAGTCAGATCCAAGATATCCGACGAAGGTATACGCTCACAAGAATTCTACGGCAAAACTCTTCCTGGGGTTGAACCTCAAGGGACAACACATCTCTCTGTTCTTGGTGACGACGGTATAGCGGTAGCTATCTCAGCGACCATTACTCAAGTGTAGGTAGAGTTTGAAAATATAGGTGATAAAACAAACATGTAACAGAATGAGAGCATTGTAGTGTGCGATATACAAAATGATTTGTTTTGGTAAACTAATGATTTGTTTACAATCCTAAAGCCAGGCATTCTCGAATGTTCGTTCATAATATCCAACTTTACATGGGAATACTAGTAAAAGGTGAAGCGAATGGCAAGATTGTTCAGTACAATACGTTATTGAATAATTTGAAGTGCAATACAGGATATATTCTGTACTGTTATTGTACTGTTATTGTCCTTGTCGAAAATAAGTGACCTAACGTGAACTGTTGAAAGCTTTCTGTCTCATTTATTTGACATTCCAGCATATTGGAAAGTCATGTCTTTAATCTCCAACTTCGTCTCATACCCATACAAAATTTCTCGAGAACAATAGAGTATCCTGTATGACACTTCAAATCATTCAATAATCAAGCATATTGGAAAGTCGTGGCTTTAATTCTTTGTTTTTAGGTTTGGTTCCAAGATATTAGGAGAAAAAACAGGAATTCTTTACAATAGCGCTTTGGTTGACTTTTCACTTCCTGGTGCCAAGGCCAAAAATGGAGAGCCATGTGAACCGGCGTCCGCACTGTCACCAGGGAAACGACCTGTGACGCAGATGTGTCCAACAATTATTGTTGATAGTGACGGCGTCATAAGTCACGTGATTGGCGGGTCGGGGGGAGCAAAACTAACACCAGCTGTTATAAATGTAAGTCGCTGAGATAATGTCCGCTTTGATATATATGTGTGTAATATTTGTGTAAATCGGGGCAACACAACCGTTATTTGCTGAATATTAGTATATGGAAATTGGTTGTGCTCTAGTTCTTTTATCTAAGATCAACCGACTTAGGGAATATGGCTTCCATGAATTTAATATAAATATCGACTTCGTAATATTCAAGGAATTATAATTCTAAGACTAACGGAAATGACATTCTTTATATTTACATTTTAATTGCAGACTATCGTCAGGAACCTTTGGCTCGGACAAACTATACAAGAAGCCATTGAGTACCCAAGAATAATCGTTTTAAATAGAAGGAAATATATATACATAGAAAAATCAATGCCTAAGGTATGTTCCCATTGTATCGTATTGAGAAGTAGTTGGAGGATCGGATTAACAGTTGCGATGACCAAAATTTATTTCCAATTTCCATGGCCAACATCCATGTTTGTCCACTGCCTACACGTATTGTTCTACATTTTTATATGTTTTTCTACTGGTATCAATACCCAATGTAAGTTCAATTCAAAACGGTTGCAGCTTTTGGGATCTTTGGCCCCACTTGGCCAATGTCATTTTAATGCCTGATATAAGAAAGCAAGTGAGGTTAATGATAACTTATCAATGAATAAGGTAATGTTATTGTAGGTTAAAATGCGGAAATGTTTTAATTCAATAATTTGTACTGGTACTAATTTTTTCGGTGGACAACATTATCCTTGAAAGAGCGATCCCTTTATGATAAGATATAAAAGTGTCTAGATAAGACATCGTACTAGCAGTTACGGAAAGTGGACTTCGTATGTAAAAAACGCCTTCACGTGTTGATGTTAAGTTATTTGACTATATTTTAAAAGTTCTGGAATGAGCACTAAAAGGGTATTCGATATACTCATTTTCTTCAACTCGTGCCAATGTTAAGTTAGCCCAACTCTCTGTATATTATTATCTATAAAATCAATATTGGGTTACAAAATACATTGACCATACCTCTTTCCATATAAATTCATTATATGCTTTGTACCTTCCAGAAATACATAGACGGTCTAATAAAGAAAGGACACACTATAACAATCCAAGATACCGCATCTGCGGCATGCCAGGCTATACATAACACTAAAAATGGGACACATCCGATACATGCATATTCAGACTTTAGGAAAGATGGACTGGCAAATGGATACTAGTTCGATGCACATGCGCTAAACATGTTTTGTCAAAGATACTATAACATAGGAACTACCTATGCTACTTGCGCATGATTTTGGTACATGTAAATTGGAGTATTACAAGAATTGACTGGCTACTATCCAAACCTTCAGTTACATTTGCCTCGGCGACCGTACGGTCTATCATTTTTGCGGTCATTAACAATCCTACAGTCACCTTAGAATTTGTGCAGTCAGATATTTTTTCAGTAAGGTTAGCTACACAAAAACCAGGGAATTCACGAGACAGCCACGAGGGGCCTTGATCCTATGGTTCGCTAAGGTCAATTGAAAGCCATACAATCCAAGGGTAGCCGCAAACCAATGGTGCACCACATACGGTCGCCGTGTGTCTTTTTACAGCTTAACTGATTTCTACGGTGACCGCAGGAATGTGAAATGTTAATAACTCCAAGTAATACTTTCTACGGTGACTCTATGTCCTATAAAAACTGGATATCCTTCGGGGACCTCAATGCGACTGTAAGGCGGTCGTAGTTTTCCTACGGTTGCCGCAGAAATTTACTGATTTCAGGAAATTACGGTCAACGTGCGGTCGCTGTGAGCAACTGTGACTGGGGCTGGAATCATTGCGCTTTTGATAATAATTGCTATAAAATTAAATCAAGTTTTGTATTATACAACAAAATAAAGCGATGTGAGAGAACAACCTCCATAATCATATATTATATCACATATAAAATAAGGAATTCATGCTATTTTAGAGAATGCATTTTATAGTTAGGTCATCAATTGAAATTGATGACAGTGTCCACTGAGTGAAGTCTGAGTACTGTGAATACATTTTATACTTGTGTTTACAAATAATAAAAAGCGACTTCTGTTTTTCTGTGCGCAAGCAAAATGCGTATTGCCATAATAGTCCATGGTATGACTTCCGAATATGAAGGATCCGTAGCACACTATAGCGCAGCAACATTTGAAGCAATATTTATGAAGGTGTACATGTCTTGATTCTTTTAAAATACCATTTGCTGAAAAAACGTCCGGCTTTCGGGTCGAAAAATGTATTTCATCACAAGGGGTCAAAAAACGTTAATATTTTGATTCGAACTTTTTTTACATTTTATAAGACACAGACCGTTATTTTAAGCATACGAACAAAGATAAATTATCATAATTTAAAAATATACTATTTAATTTTACCGTAGATGTCGGTGTTTAATTAGTGTAATTATGCAAGAGTGTTTTTCAGATTTTGTTTGATTTTTCAAATATGAGCCAAGCCAATTCAACAAAATTATGTGGAATATCTCTAGGTAATTTATGATTGGGAACATATTAGTTTTCTTACCAGTTAAAACATTTTATTACCAGAATTTTTCCATATAATCGCAAGGGGTCTAACAACAAATTATTGTTCATGTTTTACAAAACATAATACAATAACAAATAGGTAAGATTTATATCTAATTAAATGTTACAGAGGTATTGGATTGTTCATACATTCCAAGGGCATGGCTAATAATCAATTAGAGTCATATGCAATCGAACGCCTTGAAATTCTTCCTCGACGTTACTTGTGGATATCATCAAGTTTTCTGATGGCTGTTTGTTATTTGACCTTACCGCTGGGTACAATCAAATTTTAGGAAGATAATGATAACGATTTTTCTCAATTATTCATGAATTCGATAAAGTCTTGGTGGTTGTTTTATAAGCAACTGAGCTATATCTAACTACGGGAAATAGAATTTTAGCTGTAGTCCCAATTAGTCAGGGAAGAGCCTTTATTGATAATTTTCACCGCTGAATAAAAGTCCATATCTCAAAACGTATTGAGACCCCTTTTGTGAAAAACTAGCATGATTTAAACATTTGTCATTCCAATATAAAAGTGATTCATTTGTAGCATTTATCTTATTAATACCTGTGAAACAATACAAAATGTCGATACACTGATTACATATTTTTGGGTATTGATAACCCCCCTATCACACCAAACTAGTTCTTACCCGTTCTTGCCAGTCCTACGAAAACGTCGTAAAACGGGCACAATCTGGCTGTGGTCGGGAAATATGTCTAAAATAATTAGCTTCTTCGTTCTTAAACAGTCTTCAATACGTCCATCTGGTTCGCAGTTCGTTCAGGTCGCACCACGTCGGTGTGCACCGTCGTAGACCGCGTCCCTTAGTCTAGAAGGTCAACATGACCTGATTACAGAACGGCATGGTCGCCATCGAATTTTGAATCGATTCAAAATTCTAAAATCACATTCCCGTCTGAGAACGTTCATAAAGTTCGTAAATAGACCTTAGAAAATTGCAGCTACGTTCGTTCCGTTCGGAAACCGTTTACAACTAGTTTTGAAGAACGCAGTGGCAACTTGTTTGGTGTGATAGCTATATTTTTGCTAACTCGTTCATAAGCAGTGTTAAATACGTTCTTAATCAGTTTAAACCCGTTTGCAATTAGTTCTACCTCGTTCTCAACACGTCCTCAGACAGTTCAACTCGTTGTTAAAACGTCCCTAGTAGAACTGAAGTACGACGGTTCCGTTCGTAGTACGTCCAGCTCGTCGCTAGTACGTTGTCACTCGTTCTAATTGTAGAACGTGACGACCACGAGAACATTTTGAGCATTGTATTAGTTCTAGAGGACCTACCCGTTCGAGTACGTTCGATGAAGTTTGTAAATAGATCCCAAACGGTTCTTAGTAAGTCCAGTCCGTTCGTACACAGTTGAAGCCCGTTTTCGAGAACGTAGTGAGAACTAGTTTGGTGTGATAGTAGGGTTAGAAAAATAACCTCAAACTTATAGCTTAGAAACCTAAATCATATATTTAAAAACAGTTTTGTATTATTTTCTGTTGCATTGTGTTCTCCAAATTGTGAAAAGTTGGGATTTTATTTTTTGGTAATTTTTGACCTCTGTTAATGGCAGGCATAATTCAGCCTAAAAGCCGGAAGTATATTGAACGGTTATGATAAAAAATTATTAGGGGACATATGTAGGTATGTTAATGTAAGGTCAAATATCGCTGCGCTATAGTGTGCTACCAGCTCCTTTATTAGACGTCCTAGAGATTTCATACCATGGACTATAAGAAGCATAACCGAAGAAATCCACCGGCGATACCTTTTTATGTTTGGTTTTTAATTGCTTCACTGCATAAAGCACTCATATTCCACAAAATATATCACTGGTGATCCACTCGATTACGCTGGCTAACGAGGTAACAGATTGTCGGAACGTCGAAGGTACGATTTTTCTTTTTTCCTTATTTCACATGTAGGCAGAATTTCTCCGACATTTTTATCACAAACGTGTATCAGTATCTTACGTTTTAAAAAATGTCGACGTTCCGACATTTTGTTACCGAAACGAACCGTTTCAGTAACCAGCGTAATCGAGTGGATCACCAGTGTATATGTACCAATGATGGTTTCAGAAATATTTTCCACGAAGCGATGTGAGAATCGTGGTTCGAGTGAAAGGAACGTAGTTTGCGAGGCAGAACTGATGTTCGCGTTTGTGGAAGTCTAGGACGCCTGTAAATGCTAAAATCGGTCAAAAAAAGCTGAGATGATAAACAGAAAAGACAGTGCCACTTAAGGCCCGGTCACACCGCCTAAACGTTGCTGGAGCGTTCCTTGAACGTTGAAAAAAATCATCAACGCTCGTAAACGTTCACCACCGTTTAACAAAAGTTGGCATCCGTTAAAGCAACGCTGTAAACGCTCGGCCAACGCAGATGTTTCTCGAGTGGCCATCCTAACGCTCCAAAAGTTTTGAGCTGCTCAAAATATTGCGAGCGTTGAAAAAGGGACACTTTTACGCCCTGGCAAAGTTTATCACCGCTCCACCAACGCCCAGTCAAAGTTTGGCACCGCTAGACGCAAGTTCGTGGACGCTTGAATCCGCTAGACCAACGCAGAAATCTTAAACGCTGGACCACCGCTGCTTCGCCAGCGTTGCCCGGGCGGCGATTAAACGTTGCACAAACGTCGGTGGAGCGGTTGTTAGCGTTTTATCAGCGTACATGGGGTAGTTGGAACGGTGTCGGACGTTGTCGCAGCGTTCCATGGCGGCGATGAACTTTGCTTTGGCGTTGGTATAGAGGTGTCGGAGCGGGACCAGAATTTGGCTATAAATACGTGGAGAAATGCACCACTGTGTAGAACACTGTGGAGACACTTGTGCATTTTACATTTGATTATATATATATTCATGTCTGGCATTTCAATTTTTTGCATTGTAAATTCCTAAATTAAGCACTCAAAGTTTGTGATTTTGGATTTTAAAAAGGTGAATTATGCGATTTTTGCTTTTCATTAAATGTTAATACAAATAGACTTTTACTGAGACCTTTATTCAAATATAGTATATACCTAGTGTTTTCACGTCAAGCAATTCAATAAATTATCTGTGAATTTTCTGCGCAGCTTGTAAAATGTTGCACTCGTCATGGTATTATACAAAAAGTTGATGCGCGCACAGCAATGCAAAAATTTGTCATGCGTCATGATTATTACTTTGCTGTAAATGTTATTTGACATTGTTGAAGCAATTTGAACGTAAATCGGTTCCAAGTAATGAAAATGCAACGATTAAATTGTGATATGTTTGTTTGAAATGATATGAGAGATTATTAAAGAAAATTGTAATGTTATTCATTCTTAATGTCATATTACATTAATAGAAGCACTTTAGATTTAAAACATTTCTTCTTTAATCCTTGAAGGACTTTTGTTAAAGTTACAAATTCCAATAAAGGTCTTCACTCTTAAACACTTCCCACTCGAAATAATTTCCCAGTAGTCAAACGCGATATGCTGCTAAACCAACGCTGCTGCTATGTATACCCCCGCCGAGGCAACGCTCTCATGCGCAGAACGCCGCTATACCAACGCTAGCATTACCGCTAAACAAACGCTAGCTACCGCTCGCAACCGCTTAACCAACGCTAAAGCAACGCCGGCTTCAGCGGTGCACCGCTAAGCCAACGCCCGTGTTTTTGCTTTTTTCCCCATTTTGTGCGCGTTGACGAGCGTTGATGAATTTTTTCAATGCTCAAGGAACGCTCCAGCAACGTCCGGGCGGTGTGACCGGGCCTTTAGACCACTTGAAACGTATAAATCATTGTTCAACTCTATAAGAGAACTGCTTTGACTTATCGTTTAGGAGCACTGAGTCCAAAGACCTTACGTTTGGCCTGATAAACGGGTGTATATATACTAATTTATATTGTACATGTACAACACAAGCAAATACAAGTACATCTGACTGCAGCTCTTCAACTAGACAGTCCAGGTAGGTAGGTATTCGATATAAGTTATTTAGACTACGTACACGTATATAAGCAAACTTGTACTTGTATAAGTCAGATATAGCACTGGGAAGGTACTCTGGAAACGAAGATAGAGTGCTTTCATCCTTCAAATCAAATCACAACAAAATATTTGGCAATAATGTAGTTCGAGAGTTCCTGATTTATTTGAGATTTCGACGCCTTCCTCCCCAGTAGATTTGTGTCACTTAAAAGTTTAAGGTGTGGTATAAGTTTGTCTGAAAACTTATATCGAAAGTTCTCTGTTATATCGATTTACACGATGTATAGAATAGAGTCAGTGCGTTTCTAATATAAAACAAAATGAACCAAACCATTGACTGAATCCTGGAGGCAGGATTCATGTAGGATGCATATGTGCATATGAATCGTGTATGACTCCTGACTACAAGATTCATATGCATTGCAGTTTAAATAGTTTATTTTATATGAAATATAGTTTACAAAGCTTCCTAGTCAACTCGTACCCAAGACAACTCGTACCCAAGACAACTTGTACCCAAGACAACTCGTACCCAAGTCAACTGGTACCCAAGACAACTCGTACCCACGTTTGTTTTCTGTATTATGGGTGCATATAAGAAAACAAATTGAGTCTGTGTCTGAATGTTTAATGTTATAATGTGCCTCAATATTTTTTCTGAATTTAGAAGACATTTTTTCTCAATGGATTAAGCAAAGCATTTTGTTTTAACTTGGATTACCTTTGAAGTGCTTTGAAGGGCTTTTTCTCAACTTTTTTTGAAATACATATATATAAATGAATATAATTACAACAGTAACTTTTCAACAAATGAATCAAACAATTAATTTAGCTTAGTGCATTCAGAGAAAATTAATAAGGGAACATTAATCTGTTAATTTCTTTTCCATTTTGAACTTAATTGGATTATATTTGAACACATGCATGCAAAGTGTATTATATCATGTATGAATAAGCATCAAAATGATATTTGATATTCATATTATTTAGAATATTTTTTATTGCTTAATTTTATGAAGGTAACTTCTTAGAATTATCATTCTTTAATCTGATAATATGAAATCCTAAATAGATTATCTGTTTAATAAGAAATAGGCGCAAGTTTTGAAAATCTTTATATTTTTGATAATACCATATTTCAAGATGAATTAGATCTGATACTTGTTCCAAACACTCATTAACATACAAAAATACCACTAATATTGTGAACAATGATTATGAATATGTGGAATAAACATAAATCTCTTCCCTCAAACATCTGAATCTGTGACCAATATATTTGGTCACAAATTTCAATCGATTTCTTCCAAAAACTCTTCTACATACTTCAAACTATTCTGAACTGTATGTAACCATTATAATATGTATATCTATACCCATTTCGAGCCCAACACTTGATTCAAAACAAAACATATACTTGGGTACAAGTTGTCTTGGGTACGAGTTGTCTTGGGTACGAGTTGTCTTGGGTACGACTTGACTTGGGTACGAGTTGTCTTGGGTACGAGTTGACCAGTTACCGTTTACAAATGAATCCAGCCTTTGGGAATCATACAGGATTCATACAGAAGGTAGTTTACAAAGCGTTGTGTAACCAGGATTCATTAAGGAATAGCATGTAAGATAGTGTACAAGCTTTCGGGAATCATGCAGGATTCATATTGGACGAAGTAAAAAAAGAATCTTGTAGCCAGGATTCATAAAGGATTTACACAGTATTTGCAGTTTAAATAGTTTACAAATGAATCCGGTTGCCAGGGCTAATACAGGATTTATATGAAATACAGTTACAAAGTTATAGTTATATATAATTTTATCGATTTCCCGAAGTGGAATTTAGGTCCATTGGTTGTTCTCAAAAATATATGCTAGGCCAGCTTTACAAAACGGAATGTTCACTGCGGCTATTAGCCATTGAAAAAGACAAGTGTTAAGTTGTTAGTCCAATACTCTTTAATTAAACTACAAAAATAATGTCAACATTCTCTGGAAATCGAGTGGTCTGTACATGTTAAAGGAACCCTTGGTAAAACACCAAGAAGGAAATCGTGCATGAAGTTTTCATCGCGTCTCCTTAGATAATAGGAGTTAAGCTTCAGGTAGAAAGTAACATTTTGGCAAAAAATGCAGTACCTGCACATGTTATTAGAGAGGTTAAGCAACACTACTTTTTACAACGTAAACCGCGAACGGGAAGGCGCGCGCAGGTTTTTCTCAGGATGTGACGTCATATTGTTCTACTTATTTCCCGGTTTACGTACATCCAAACGTGAAAAATCAAAGTCTAGGTAGGTCGTTCCGTAAAAGATTTTTCATACTTTATCAAGTTCGATTGAGATAAATATGATATAGGTCGAATGCATAAATATGTTTGACACAAATCCGTGTATATATCGAGATCATTTGTGTCCAATCTAATCAAATATAACTTGAATTATTGAGGCACCCATTTCAAATGTAAAATCTGATGAGATTACATGCATGGCAATTATACCACATGTCAACTCATCTTAATTCGATTATACATATTGTGACATAGTAATAAAACTATGAATGCTTTGAAGACATTAAAGATATTATTGCGTCCTGTTGTATTTTGCAAGATTCAAGATGTCATAGAACACTGCTAGGCTGTGAAGCATTTCCTTTGTTGACACTTTCATCAATTTGTCAATAAAGTAATATTTTTTATACTTTTAAAGTAGAAAATAAAACGAAAGGCCGCTAAGAAAAAAATCATTTTGAGGTTTGCGTTTACGTTACGCCTAAAGTTCTCAGCTTAAAGCACTTTTGTTCATAGTACGTAAACGGGAACGCAAAGGTTTACGTTTGCGGTTCACGTCATAAAAAATCGTCTTGCTTAACCTCTCTATTTTCTGGTACAAAATTAAGTATAATGTCACTGTAACCCGATATTAGGCAATTTAATGATACAGTACCATCATATTAAGCAGAATTGAACCTTGTTCAATGTTCTTTTATCTTTATAAGTTTCATTCGTCAGTTTTCAATGGTCACAATTTCATGGTCATTTACAAGACATGTCCCGAATACCAAATATATCAATTCAATATGAGCCCCGGAAGTCCACATTGAGACTATTTCAAAGATCATGTGTATATTAACAAGTTCCTATACGCATCAGAGTAGAAACAAGCGATTGGAAGGGAATTCAGAGCTGGAGCAAGATATCTGTGAGCTTGTAGTCAGAAGACTTCATCCAATGAGTTCAGGTTTGCAACCAAAGACAAGACTGGCATATTGAACATATTACGTGACGATTTAGAATAGACCAATGAAACCCTCTCGGTTGAATGAAAGAACATTGAAAAAGTTCAATTGTGCCAAATATGACTTTAAACCCTTACTGGGTGACTGAGTTATTAAGATTTGTTTACAGTTTGGGCTACCCTTTTTCGACTCACCCTATATTTCTTTAAAATGCATTCAAATCACAATTGAGATCATAATAGTGTTATCTTTACAGAATCATGGAATACATAGAAGTCTCAGATCCTGATGTAGAGCCTATTAAAGAACCACTCACTAAAAGCTACATACACGTTGCTTCAAAACGTCCCCTATCCTCCCGTACGCTGTATGACTGTATGAGAGAGCTGAAAGATAGTGATGAAGAGGCTGTGGTTTTTATGAAACCCGATGGAACTCGCCAAGGCAGTATCACCTACAAGAGATGGGTGGCTCTATCCGAGAACCTGGCCGTGTCTCTTATTGACCTGGGTGTTCAACCCGGGGATAAAGTAGTCGTATGTATACCGAACTGCGAAGAAAACATCGTCAGCGTTGGAGGCCTTCTCCATTGTGCAGCATTGCCTGTTTTTATATCATTTGATCTCAGAAGTGGCGTAGATATTGTTGAGAAGGTGAAAGACGTCGATGCTAAGATGGTCATTATGTATATCGGAGATGATACATCCAAGAAAGCGATTGTGTCTGAGGTTTTCTCAAAAATTCTACAAGGTGTTACCGATCCGTCCATGCCAGAGTTAAGATACGTAGTCAGTGTAGGAGATTCTCTCGTTGGATCTCTTGATTTTATTGACTTAATTAAACCTAAAACAAATGAAGAAAAAAAGAAATTTGAAGCTGCGAATGATCGCGTGAATATGGATAGTCCATGTTGGGTAAATTCAACATCCGGAAGCACCGGAAAACCAAAGCATGCTCTTATAACGCATAAGGGAATGGTTAATTGCATAACGTATTTAAGCAGACGCCTGTACATCGGATCAGAGCGCAATGTCACATTCAACGATCGGCCTTTTTCTTGGGCCGGTGGGACCATCTCAATTGGATTTGTTCTCGCTGCTCAAGAAAAATTGGTAACCATTGATGCTCGCCAAACCGTTGGAAATCAGAATTCTGAAACTGTATTGAGAATATTGCAGAATGAAAAGGTAACAAAAGCACTATTGATGCCCTACATACTGTATGATGTCGTCAACATGGATGAAAAAATCGTTAAGAAGTTCGATCTATCGTCACTTAAGGCGGTGTGGTCGGGAGGGCAGAGAATGGATCCCCTCATCATTGATACGTTCAAATCCCGTATAAACGTAACATTCTGCATTGTCTATGGGCAAACGGAGAACTTATTGGTCACTCTTTTATTTCCTTCAGGAGACTATGTTAAACAGCATGAAACCGCTGGATATGGGTTTCCACATGTCGAAATAGCGATAAAGGACGAGACAAATAAGATATTGCCTATCAACACAAAGGGTGAGATTTGTACGCGAGCTTACAGCGTTTTTGCTGGTTACCTGAACAACAAGGAGAAAACACTTGAAGCGTTGGATTCAAACGGATGGCTCCACTCTGGCGATATAGGCACGCTGACCCCTTACGGCTACCTTACAGTCGTTGGTCGCATTAAAGACATAATAAAGCGTGGAACTGTGATTGTGTATCCTGGAGCCATTGAGAGAGTCATCAACGAACACCCAAGCGTTAATCAAGTGCACGTTATAGGTGTACCAGATCCGAGGCTATATGAGGAGCTGTGTGCCTGTATCCGAGTTCATGATGGTCATAGCCTTTCAGAAGATGAGATCAAGACGTGGTGTAATGGGGTCTTCTCTGATGTAACAGCTGACGGACTCAGTAATGCGCCCAGATATTACATTACAATGGAACATTTCCCTGTCTTGGCGAGTGGTAAAATAGACAAGACGACATTAAAAAGCAAAGCCATTGCTAAACTTGGTCTGTAGTTACGTGGTTTCGAGATATGTCACGTTGATACCAACTCTTGACATGAGGGACCTAATGTTTTCACTGGACTACAAAAACCAACATTTTGAAAGTGCGACAACAAACGTTTTGACAATTACATCTCGAATGTGATGTTACTACAAAAAGTCTATATTTGCGGTGTATCGATAGCTTAGAAACAATTTGTATCAAAAATGCTTGATGACTTTTTACGTAGTGCCACACATTATTTTGGCCAAACAATTTAGCTTATTTCCAATTTTATTGACTACATATATACCAGGCCCGTAGCCAGCTTTTGACAGGTTTAGTAAAAAAAAATAGCAAAAAGCACTAAAAAGTACTCAGAATGGTGTACATCTGCATACTTTTGAAAGAATTTTCGGTCATTCTGGGGGAACCTATTTAACCCCCTGGCTACGGGACAACAACTTGATTACTACTTTAATTTCATCATTTAATAGAATTGCATCTTCGATTTTGCAAAATATAATTTAAGGATTAAGAAGTCTTGGGCTTCAATTATTTTCACACATTGAAAAATATTTTCTGCAAATTCACATAAAAGATACGAAATCATTTAGATAATATATTTTCAATGAAACCTTTTGTAAGAGGCAAATTGGTAAAGTATAATCTCAATCTGTAGTGTCCAAGTTGTCACCTTCACAACCATACAACAAATGTGTCGTTGGTTATATAAAGGAATGCAGTGACGTGAAATAGCGTGTTTTGATTGGCTGAAATCTGACACACTTTGCCTAGCTATGTGTGAATTAAACCAAACATTTGCTTTTACTTGTGTGATTAACATTATTATAGTAAAACTGTGACATGTCTATTTTCACGGCAAAAATGACAAAACTGATTTCATTTTCAGAGCAGAAATGTTACATCACGTGAAACGATTGTCAAATGACGTCTGAGACGTAAACAGTTTGCCACGATATACGATTTTGTAAATAAAAAAACTGCAATTATTCATGAATTGAGGTTAAATTTATCAGTTTTGCAAATGGTCTACCACTTGCAGTTGCTGCATGGTGAATCAATCTAATCCCAAACAGCTCATTGTGTTTGAGGATTATTCTAAACATGTGATTATTGGTATAACATTTTTAGTTTTCGGTCTCAGATATGAACCAGTGTATTTCAATCAAACTGTTGTAGTTGTTATGAATAATTTTGCAATTCTCTTACCACTGGAAATACTTTTTGTGAAGTTCAATCGATTAGAATTTTTTGTTTCGTCTTAATAAATCGTGTATTGTGGGGTCCACATCACTAGCTTTTGCTGTTAAAATAACAAGAGTTGTTATTGGTCATAGGCTTTTTATTCTTTATGAACTTTTAACTTGTAACAATAGGTCAAACAATACAAGGCGTATATCTCGAAATTGTTTTCTCTATCTATGAGAGGTTTATTTTCGACTTCCAATTTAATCGCACTGAGTCCAAAGACCTTACGTTTGATACGAAAAAGGTGTGTATACAAAACAAGCAAATATATCTAGCTGAGGCTCTTCATCAAACACAGACCAGGTAGGCATTCCATATATTCGATTCACACGATGTACAATATATAGAGCGCTTTTCACGAACGCATATGTTTTAGTTTAAAATTGATGTATGAGAATTGTTAAATAACACAGTACTGTTAGAACCGTTGTATTTGCCTAGAAGTACTACATATAGTAGTATATCAAACTTGATTGGATTCGAATAATTATGACACTCCGTTGCACTTTAAATGAAAAAGCTATTTAAAATGCAGGCTCGACCGAAGAAGCGGGGGATGTAAGTTTAGTAAGAAGTAAGTTTGTCACCAAAGACAGGATTTTAAGCATGTTTTTTTAAATGGTCATACAAATTATATTACAAGTGCAATGTGTCTTCTCCTAAACCGACGCTCTAGGTCGATGTGTATGGTTATGCTCAATTTCATCAAGTCTAGGTAAAGGGGAAATTCATCTATTGTTATATATAGAATGAAGATTCTAATTCTGATCGGCCAGAAAATGAAATAAAATAGATAATAGTACAATAACGTCATTTCTAAGGGCGATATAGTGAAATATTGGACCGAGGGCCGAAGGCTCAAGGTCCAATATTTCACTATATTGCTCGCAGAAATAACGTTATTAGTATTATTACCACCGTTAACGACCAGGACTGAAACAGCAAGAAAATCTTACGCATTGGACGATATCTAATTTCCCGGGGAAAATTGCCGGTCAAGAATATATTCTAGACCGGTCCATATGGACCACCACTATGACGTCACACATTTCTCAGGTCGATATTAAACAAATACTGGATGATCAGGAGCTGGATATGGCAGAATACCTATTCGAGAAAAAATATTGGGCGAGGCGGCAGCCGAGCCCAATATTTTTTCGAGGATAGGTATTCTGGCCATATCCAGCTCCTGATCATCCAGTATTTGTTTTATTATGCACCTCCCAATCAAAGTTAAGTGGAGTACTTACTGGAGTACAGGCTCTGACTGTCGTTTAGTTGACATTATTTTGACATTTATTTATTTTTTCTTTCAAAACTCAGACGACTTCCGGCCAGTTTATTCGCTACACTGGACGACAATATTTGCCCCGGGAATTTATTTTTTATTTATTCGAGACGTTCTTGCAGAATTATATGTAACTTTTGAATGATAAGGGTAATTGTGATTGATTAAGTACATTTTTTCTTCTATTTTCCGCCAGTTTCAGATGTAAGCTTTAAGTAGTACTCCAGTTATTAAGAAATAAAACTCTGAAGTGGGAATGTTGCAAAAAACATTGAAAAAAATATCCGACCCTTTTTCTCGAAAGGGTCAGATATTAAAAAAATATCCGGCAGTTTTCAGAAAAGAGCAGAGTATTGCCAAATTACAAGCAACTAAGAACCAATCAGATTTGAGTATTTTAATGAGGTGCATAATAAAGTAAAATAAACGCCTTCTAAACTAGCACTAAAACCCCTAGAACTGGCCCGGCAAGGTGGTAATAATCCAAATTATTGGCTTGTCTTATTCCAAGGCCAACGTCTTTTTTAATGATCACCAGTTTAAAAGTTGAGATCATTGTATATCTCATTTACTATCATCTGGCTCTTTCTGACCGGAGCATTGTTCTCACTTTTAAGGTCATCAATTCCTGACATACTTGGTTTATCGTGCTTTGCACCAATGTCATAATCTAAATCATTGTAAATATCATTCACTATCATTTGATTCTCTCGAACACTGAAAGGGTTCTCTTGTTGGATTTTAGTATCTTTTGATTCGTTCATTTTTGTTTTTTCGAAATCTTGACTTTGCTTAGTACTAGTGTCATTGTATATATCGTTATCAATCATTTGATTCGCCCGTACAGGAATATCCCTTTCATTTGTGGCATTGATGTCTTCACCCACAGAAGTGCCTAACCCAGGGAATTTTTCAATATTATTGTCAACATTTACATCATTGTATAAATCGTTCTCTATCATTTGACTTTCTCGAACAGTCGTGTTTTCATCATGTGTGAGATTAATATGCTTACTCAATGCATTTTCTGTTTGGTAGCATGGAGGAATAACAGAGTCATTGTAAATTTCATTTTCTACCATTTGACTTTCTCTTACAAACTCTCCATTGATATTTCCCTTTGATAGAGTTACGTCACTGTAAGTTTGGTCACCCCAAGTTTTTTCTGGTACTTTAGGATTTTTAGGAATATCGCCTTGTGTATCAACCGTTTTTATTTGTTTGGACTTGATGTCTTGCTTCTTTACATGCGTATACAGATCATTTGTACTTGTTTTAGAGCATTCTGAGTCTCTTACTACTGGTTCAATGGCAGTAATTTGGTTTATTGGGTTGGTATCCGATTGTGTGCTCAAATGGTTAATTTTGTTTGTGTCACCGTGCTGCTCGATACGTTTGGATTTATAATCATCAACTGAAGGTACGAGGTTGTTCAACTTATCATTTTCAACCTGTATTGCAATTGCATCATAATCACCATCAATTGACATGCCTTCGGGTGGAAGTCTTACACGTGACTCATCTGCAGTTGCATAAACGTTATGGTAATTTTCTGTTACATGTTCCATATTGTTTGATGATTGGTTAGATTCATTTATGTCAGCATCGGGTGCATTATGTAAGCCACCATCAGGGTGTGATATAGTTGTTGATTCCAGCTCGATAGCATCACTATCGTGCGACTTTGGAACTTGTGTGCAGACACATTGCATTCTGTAAACGGTCATTTAAAAAAATATATGAAATGATCTATGTAAACTCGTACATTGATTTCTTAGTTATATTTTTCTTTTTTTTGTTTTACCTTATTCTATAACGTGAGATACTGTTATAAGGCAAGTAGATTCCTCTTTAAGGATTACTTACATTATTTATATGATTAAATGACTAAGAAATTGACATCCACGTATGTTCGACTTAGTTTTAGCGCCCTTAGTGTTGTCTTATTATATACAGTATATATTCAATTCAAACTTGTATCATTTTATCGCGACGTATGTACTCACCCTCTTCGCCTTTTTACGAAGAAAATTATAATGAGTATGAGGAGGATGATGACGATTGCTACCACGACAGGTCCAATGATAACGGCTGGAAATTAAATACGATAATTAAGACAGGGGATACATGTATTTGGGGTAAAAGTAGTTGAAGTTGTTTTTACATAAAAAGTCAGTTTTCCCATTTATTTTTTTATTTATACGAATTTATTCATCACATCTTGGTTATATACGGTATATTCCAAACATGACGACATCGTATAAAACTCGCATATTCATTATCGTGAAAAACTAATTCGTGTTTAGCGTCGTCCCAACTCCCATTATAGGTGGCAGCGCAGTATCGGTTAAAATCTAAGTGAAGTAAGTAAAGTACTCAATCCATGGATGATTAAACGTTTTACAATAGTTTTCCTTTACCTTCATCAACAACAAACTGCTCCCTCATTAGCGTTCCCTGTAGTGTTCCATTGCCATTTGTTACATTTTCTGTTGTGACTCCGGACTGTGTGGTGAATTCTGCGTCTTGTTCCGAAATTTCGTTTTTACTAGGGGCAGTATTAGCTGTTGTATTTTCAAATTTCGCGGGCGTTTCAATTTCATTTGTGATAGAAGTGATGCCTTGGAATATTGTTGTTATTGGCGTTGTTGTTGCTGTTGTTTTTGTTGAGTTCTTGGATTCTGTCATTTCGTTGTGAGGCTGAAATAATGGAACGCAAATACAACTAGACTGTTAACTGTTGCATATTAACAATACAGGTATTACATGAGTTGATTTTATAAACGCAGGGGTACGGAACACGCTGTTCCTTCTTCTTCTAGAGAGAATGTATCTATTTTTGCTTTAATTATTCCGCTATCGAATTGGTGATTAAATGTCGTTCATAAATTCAACCAGTTGTTCATTTCTTTAAAACAATGTTACATTTCAATATTTTATACTTGTATCATTGCTCTTGCCATAACGACTACGGAACACAACATTAGGGAGTTTAAATTTGCACTGTTTTTAACAACCTAAACGTGAACGGAGAATATTTAAGCGATGCATTTGTATGGGCGATCGGCCATACGTATAGGTTGACGTTTAGATTTTATATGCAAGCTTAAACTCCCTTTTAATGGAGAACGATTTGGCAATATTGGGAGCCTTTAAACATTAAGTACCCGTTTGCTTTGATTTAAGCGAATGGTGGTTGTAGCCATTGTGGTCGTCACTCTCGTTTGTTGCGTAACACGAGTCGAGGGATTTTTAGTTTGATGTACTGGTGGAGAGGTCGACGAGACTGTTGGTGAGGGTGGGGTCACAGGTGACAAACATACTTCTGTTAATTGAAGTAATGAAGGTCCTCCGTTGTAACATTCTGCTGAGATCCTCCCACCATTAGCATCTGCAAAAATTAAATATTTTCATTAAAATACTATCACTAAGCACTATCGATATTAGTTATTAGCTATTTTTGGGATATGGTATATTAAAGTGCCCGATAAACTATAAAATGCGCATGCGTCCAGGTGTTGATAAACTATAAATAGCGAAAATCCAGGGTTTGTCACCACAAGGTAAGCCAGGGCGTGTTGAGAGAACAGCTAGTGTTGATATTGAATTTACATGTAGCCAGATAAGTTTCCTTATTGAAATTACATATGGTTATTAGCAATACTTTGTAGGTGCTAAATAATAAAATATTTAGAGTATATATGAGAGAAATTGGCCATTTCGAAGCTGTTGAAAAGTTTGTGGCTCTCGGCTACACCGGGGAATTTACTTCCATGAATACACACATAAATGTGGGGCTCCCCAAGAGGTACGCGACAAGGTGACCTGGCATCAAATGTGCGACTAAATGCTACTATCGAGAAGATATACGAATACGACAATAAGTTATTGCATGTGACAATTCCGAGCATTCATCTCACTGAAGTATTTTGAAGTGAAAATAAGATTTTTGTTTTTATACATGGATTCAGATGAACGTAACTCTATTCTGACAACTAATTAAAACTGAACAAAATTGATTGTACGTAACAGACAATTTATTGTTTTACAATGTTTTGATTGGCTAAACGAATGAAACCAACAAATTATGACATGTAAAATTACAATTTTGAAATATAAAATTTAAAAGTGACAAACACAACCTCCCTATCCACTCTTTGGGAGCCCTACTAATATGTACATGCAGCAGTGGTAGTGTACAGCTTATTATCACACTACTGGGCTTTGTATTCTAAAGCCTGTTGTTTGTAATAACACTGTTCACTCAACGTATGTTTTGTGTGTGGGCAGTCAACGATAATCATTGTTTCATCCCGGTTATATGACCTCGGCAATTATAACAAAACCGTACTAAACGAAAAAACGCAAATAAGAGAAAGCTTTCACACACATATAAAAAATGAACTAGTCTAATCCGCCAGTATAAACTCTGTGCTATACGTAGCCGGGTCAGGCGCACACTTTAAACCTAAACACATACAAAACCTTTTATTGACAGCCACATCATGGAAATCGCAGGTTCGGAGGAGTTGAAGAACAGTTGAACCGGATACCTTCCTGTGTAAATGTCCTTCCCAAAATTGCTTTCAAATGTTGTATGAGGAATTGTACATTGTGACGATCTTTGTTGAACAATAATCGATATGTTTTTATCCGCATTTACAACACGAGAACGTATTAATGTCACATTGACTGTAGACCCAGCAGGTCCGGATATTTTACAAGTATAATTTTTAACTTTTCCTAAAGTTATATTTGGATATGCCTTATTCAGAATCTGTATTTCAGGCATGCTTGATATTGTTTTATTTTCTCCTAGTCGTGCTATAGTGTTGGCTGAAAAATTAAAATGGAGTCGGTGATTATATTAAATATACCTAAGGTTAAAGATATCTAATATATTATACATTTGGTTGCTATACTTAACACAATCCTGGCTAAACTTGTCCGTAAATTATGTATTACATAATATATAGTCAAGGTACGTTTAATCATTTCAACTAAGCTTACCTGTTATACAGGCATACTTAAGATGAATGTATTTATTTTGTACTAGGTTTTCGTCATAGCAAGTGCTCTCAAAGCCAGGAACTGCGACACTTTCATCAAATCTTGAAGCATCAAACTGTACAAATGTGTAGAATTTGAACGTATGTTTAAGATCTCTACAGTCTTTTGGTCTAAATTGACCACATGACACTTCGGGGCTTCTAATATTTGCTCCCACGATGAGCGACTTCAGCTTTATAATTCCACCTCCTGGACATCCGCCTGTAATTCCTTTGGCTCCAGGACACGTTTTAATTTCTCTAGACCCTAAAATTATAGATAGACTTTGAATAATATATATACAATCTTAGAGTGGGAAGCTAGCTTTAAGTTCTTCTCTCAGATTTTATTTTTGCGATTCATGTTCATAAATACTCATACCACCTAAAACTAAACAACTGGAGATAGAGAATAATATCGATCTGTCTGGGAGCCTCAGTAGTGTCTTACAGAATCGAAATTTATTGCTATTGGCAAGCCTTTTCTCATTGCTATTGGCAAGCCTTTTCTCATTGCTATTGGCAAGCCTTTTCTCAGAGCGTGGCGCAAAATTCGTGAATCCATCAGAACATAAAATACCCCATGGGAAGTAAGTAATGTCATGGCATAAGCGATAACATTTAAAATAATTACATTATTTAAAATTACTGTGAGATGTCACTTTCATATCCTTCAAATACACTGAAAAAAAAGATCGAAATAGTTTACCTGCTATACAATATATCACTCGAAGTAACAGCAACAGCAAAATATCAAAATGTCTTCCCATGCTCCGATAGGATCCCATTCTATCCTCATCCAGGTATGCTTATAAACATCGGACACACTCATACACATTATATTAACGCAACACAACACACAGGGAAGTGTTGAGTTCCAATGAACCAGGAAGAAATGCTAAATATTCAAGTGTATCACGAAATATTTGTTTAGAACCAACATTTCTTTTCACGATTGCTTAAAACCAATATTCAATGTGTATTCGATTTATACATGCCTTCAGTAAAAAACAAAATGTATTTTTTCTTCAATAGCTTTCATTTCTATTTTTACAAATAGGCATTAATGAATAGAAATATGCATGCATTTGTCATGGTATGGATCAGTCCCGTTTTAGGCATGACACCTATATATGTGATGATATGTGTAGACAAAATTTTGGCGAGGGGAATCCAATATCATGTTAACGAGTCTTTATTTTGAATATTGATTTAGTTCTTCTACAGGAAGGGAATATATGACCTTTGTCTATAAGTTTAAATTGGCATTGCTCAAGATGGAATATCCCGTTGCAAAACTTCAAGAATGGGGTGTAACTTTAATATAAATTGAATTGTAATCTTAGTTAATACGCAAAGCTTACTGGCCATAAGGAATAAAGATCGTAAAATATCTAGACTCAATCTATTCAAAAACGTTCAGCGTTTGCTGTATTTATTTTGTTTATCATTTATAAAGATAATTGATATATCTTACCAAATAAGATCGATATTGAACATTCAAAGATGAGAATCGTCAAAATTAAATTGATGGAATCGAAATAGTCAGTACTGCTGGAATTTAATAAATTATTAAATGGAATGTTAAATCTAGTACACCAAACTCATCTAGAGACTGAAGACAAAATTAAATAAAGTACAACACAACTATTCTACCTTGTGGATATGTGGGCATTCTTCATCTTATATAATCACTGGTGATCCGCTCGATTACGTTGCTTACTGAAACCGTTCGTTTCGGTAACAAAATGTCGGAACGTCGAAGGTACGATTTTTCTTTTTTCCTTATTTCACGCGTCGAAGGCATAATCCCCACGACATTTTTTCTCATAAACGTGTATCAGTATCATATATTTTAGAAAATTTACATGTTTGCGAAATACTGATGGAATTCTGCATACAACGTGTGAAATAAGGAAAAAAGAAAAATCGTACCTTCGACGTTCCGACATTTTGTTACAGAAAGGGTTCCAGCGTAATTGAGTGGATCACCAGTCATAATGTCATTCAACGTGGATTTGGAATTGCTTGAAAATGGAAAGACTATTTAATCTTACGCAAATGTCTCGTGCATATGGATAGCGATTATTCTTTCTTTATTCCATAAAGAGACAGAAAGGTTTATCATCTGAATATAGTAATTGATCCTAGGACTAACTGTAGAATTCACGTCATTAATATGATAAAAAGCAAGCGTATGGATTTGTTGTATTTTTACACTTGTTTATAATACACAGTATATACAGGTACACCCCTCCATAAGTTTTGCAATTTGAAGATTCTCTATTGGATAACATGTTAACACCTTTTATGTTTGAATCTTCTGTTACTGGATAACAGTGAGCCTAAAGTTTGACAAGTTTGATTTAGGTGAAAGGACAGGCTTTGGTAAGTGATCTGGAACGGAACTTCTGTTTAACCAACAAACCACTCAAGGTCATTTGCTGAACGGTTGTAAAGGCAACAACTTGACTCTCCAATTCGAAACTGATACTTTGCCAATTTGACCCTAGCAATAAGTTTCAAACTTGTTGAAGGAAGTGTCAGTAAAAGACTCTTCTCATTGGTGAATACAACAACGTGACAAAGTTGTATTTAATGTTTGAGCGTCATCAAAAACACTTTTTGAGATTCATAACTTAGTTTTATTAATCACAAATACGTGTACATACCGACTTGAGTAATATTTACACAATAACTGACTGACATATTGACAGTTTGATGTATGATACATTTTGGATACCTTTATAGACATATTTCATCGATACGCATAAAGGGTATGATGACGATATTTAAACACATAGCCTTAGACTATTCGACCATTCGGCAAATTAATCACTTGGAATAAATACCACTTATACAGTACTTGTTATTAATTGAAGTTTAAGACAAAGGTATACAGTATACCTGTATAGTGGCCTACATTTATGTTCTTAGTCTACCGAATGAGATCGTATCTCAATAATCTACACTAGTCTTATTTCAGAAAGGGTGTGTATTCAAGAGATATGCCACAAAAATCTACTTCCTATTATCCAGCCAGAATTGAGTATTTTGATCACTAAATTTATGATCCGAATGTCATATTCTCTAGTCTCTACATAAACAAATTAACGCCATACTGTCGCTGGGATTCAATTGGCATAATGTATATTTGAATACCTTTAAATTAATATTTCATTGAATGTCATTACACATGACAGAATACAAATGTGCCATCAAATAGAGGAAAATGTTGGTCTTTGATGGTTTAAAATGCACATCTCCTATAATCACACTAAAACGAGACTTCAACGAGATTTCAAAGTTACTCAGCAAATCCTTTATTGACAGCCCATGTCAAGGCAAAAATAAGTGGCATTTTTTATATGATTGAATTATGCCATCTGAGTATTACTGTACAAAAAACTGTCTAAAAATTACTTGGATATATATGTAGAAAGAATAATACATAAACTCCAACACGGATAGATGATAAACAAAATAACAAATACACGATAAATATAAGATCCACGTCAGGAACAAAAATCAGTGACGTTTTGCAAACATTTTCTGTTAAGGGAAGGAGGTCGGGTCATTTCTTCATATTCAAGAAACTATAGATGTGGAAATAGTTGTCTGATCTGATCTTTTGTTAAAATACAATCATTGAAGAAAATGGTATTTTGCCCCGATCCCTCTCACACATACTACACTATAACAGTTAAAATCTATGTTGAATAAAATTAAAAACTGATCCGCCGATATATTCCTAAGACCGCTTATTACAATATATTGCCAATGAGCCAAAAATGAAGTCCATACAAGGGTGTAACAATACCCAATAAATTATACCGTCATTTCGTCCAGTGCTTATCCAACTATTAAACTTATTTGGATAAATACACATGCGATCGCATCCGATATTCACTGGACGAAACGCGTCAATGTGTATATCTCAGGCATTAAAAATCACCCTTTGTCTTTGAGATTACTGTCTTATAATGCCGGAGTTGAACCCTCATCGTTTCTAAAGCCACTGTTTACACTTGGATTTACACATGGCACCTTGATACTCCCACTACTGGCCTGTACATTGCCGACACTTCCATTACCGACTTCTGCGTCGTGTGTGGCGTGTATGAAAGTTGGTGTCGTCATGTGGTGCATCTGGAAGCCCTTGGCGTGTTTCTGACGTAACATTATAGCGTAAGCTTCGGGATTTTCTGTAATAAAATGTCCTTGTGATTGAATTGCTTGCCCGACAAGTTGAATAACTGAAAATAGTCGAAATAAAAGTTAGAAATGTAGTTTAAATAATGTCATGAATATGAAGGGAAACGTTGTGTTCCATTTCCTTTCATTTTTGCATCATATTTTTGAAGATCAATTTTGCCGATGCTCGTGTTCTATACGTAATTATATTATTCGGATTAATATTATATTTTCACATATATGCATAAACATGAATTAATTGCAAAAGCCATGCACAAAACAATATAGGTAGAGTAATTAATGTTAAATATTTCCAAACAGACATAATCAAACAACAAAAGCAAATCAGTTATGTGCAATCGGTTATATCCGGTGGCCATTATATAAGAAAAGATGAACACAACACGCACAATTGAACACAGAGATTTATTTCAGGAGTTTATGCACAACATTACTAATTTTAAGAAGGTAATAAGCAAGCGAGTACACGCAAGTAAAACATTGGGATGACACATTTTCCACTAAGCATACCACCACAAACATTACATGATTCAAAGTATCACGTGATCACGTTCACTTTTGCCATTGGCTTAAAAAGATCACTTGATCTAGTTACCGATTTTAGATAATTTCTGGTATGCCAAATGGAAAACGGTTGAAAACGGAGATATACATTTCATCAAAGAGTCACGAGGAGGCTTCAAAAGAGGGCACACTTTGGTATTTATAAAAAACAAGATAGTTTTACTATGCTAAGCAATGTCCAAGGAGTGTAACTTACATATACAGTATTACTCTTGGTGTACTGTATTTACTTTACGCTTATAGCATCGAAACTTCATTTTAGCCCAACATGAATCGTTGGCATCAGCTAAATTGTAATTATAAACAATATATTTAATTATTTCTTATCAATTCATACAAATGTTTGTATATTTCGATGATTTGAAAGCATAAGCAAAAGCACTGGCTTGACACCAGACAGAAATATATATTTCGGTCAATGTCATCGATATATATAAGTAGTATATTATAAGTATATACTAGTACGTATCTTTTTGATTTTCATCTGGGATTCATGTTTTTAAATTTATTAAAGAAGTGATTTCGAAATCATTTATTAAATCTTCCATTTTATATCCACTCTCATCTCATCCAAAATGAGAATGGAATTTAATTATTTAAATGGAAATTAGAATCGAAATGGTTTACCAAAGTATGCCCTTTTTAACAATTGACACTGTAGTTTAATTGTGCAAAATTATGAATGCCTGATAATGACAATAGATGTGTTTCTCGGTGTAGAAATGAATGTAAAAATATTGGTGCTGTATGGAACAAAGAGTAGTAGTTATTTGGGAGTGGATGGGGGTGGTAGGGGTGGTTTAAAATGTTGTGCAGTGGTGCTCGAAGTGTTATGACCTTCAATAAAATAAAATGGTTACGAAAAGCATGCATGCCATTCAGCGATTTTTTGAGCAGTAGGTGTACATAACAGGTGCATATTAGGGATACACATGGTAAAAATATTACTCTGGGTGATCATTGCAAGCATTTAGGGTACAAAATAAACACATGATAATTCTCCATTTTATTTGTGGTACAATAACAAAAATAATGTATCCACACATAAAATGAAGAAAGCTGATGTTATGATGTTGTTTAAATCAATAAAACACACAATGCAAAGTATGAAATGCAATATAACAAGATAATGGGCCGTATTAACAAAAACTGAAAAGCTGAAAAAACAATATAACGCAATTGCTAATTATTGAGTAGCCATCCAAATAAAAAACGTTTTTGGTTTAATTACCTCTAACACCATTTAGTATTTTCCCCTGTGAAATAAGTCGTTTTCAATGTTTTGCACTGTATCCTAACACAATGGCATCGTTTTTGGTCATTAAAGTCATATCATTATCGTTTTACATCAAATATTTGAAACATCATTCCAAGATTTGTTTTATTAAAATGGATGGTTCGGTAGCCAGGTGTAAAAGGGTAGGAGGTCCTATCAAATTATGGTCCTACTTTCCATTGATTTATATGGTGACCTAAATACAACTCTTTCCCTTATTATCGTATCCACAATCAGGGCCAGTAAGAGCCTTTAAGAAAGGAGACCATAATCCCCGGGGACCATAATTTATTTTACACCGGCAATGAACGAAATGGTTTGTGTGAAGAATATAGTGCAAAACTGTGGAAACACTTATCGAAATAAAGCACATCAACACAACCGGGTGGTATAAAAAACTAACCATCTCTAACAGTTTCATCTTGTGGGTCCTTTCCTAGTTTTACCATGGCTTCATTGACTATCTTTTCAATTGAAACTCCGTCTGTGTCCCATCCGTGACCGTAGGCTTCAGCAGGGTAGGCAGGCTCTCCGTGTTTTGGGATATCGAGACCTAAATATAAAAAATTCAAGTTGTAAAAAAGGTAAATTGTCCAGTGAGATTCGCTTATTTTGAAACTATTCAGTGGTGGTTGCCTATACTGTCATTGTGTCGGTGTCCCATACGGTACCACTGGTTTTAGATGCAGACTGTCTAATGGCCTATAGGGGAGGCGAGCTCTTCGATCGTCTAACTTTAGACCGTGACCGATAGAAAATATCCGTGTTGATATAAAGATGGCAGTATTGTATGTATATGTTCGTAAATTCAAAATTGAATGCAATATTCAATTGCGGCATGTTGTTTATTGACCTGAACCGACTAGACAACGTAAAGTAATTAGACTCCAGATGAAATCTGGAGTCTATTGTTTTTGCCTGTTTTCTTATTCTTATTCTTCTTTTTCTTCCTCCTAACAGATTTTCTCTCCAACTATAACATCTTACTTAATCCAACTTACATGGTTAACTAAAGACTGTATCCGGCTTTCTGGGAAATTAGGTCAAATTTTTATCTAGGTCAAAGGTCAAGAACTAGGTCAAATCTTACATTTTCAACATTCTTCATCATATCTTCGTCAATATTCTTCGTAACTCCTTTATCTTTTTTTCATCGTGTAGCTTAGAAAAAGGCAAATCAAAAATGTGACATCAGAATTTTGATTACTCTTGCCGATTTTGAGATATGGCGTCCGGAAAGTAGGTCAGACCAAAAATTTCTCCAAATTCAACCTGTGAGTTATGAAGTAAGTGAAGAATGATCTCAGAAACCGAATCTGCAAACCAAATTTGGATCAGACTTCCGGTTCGGAAGTAATGGCGTTTTGAAAGCTCAAGATTCGCTAAATTTGGTGCCTATGTTAAGTCAATGGGAAAAAAGACTTTTTCGAAGTGTAAAATACAAGATATAGACTGAGTACAGCTTAACATAATTAATGCTTATAAAAGAAGATTGGACACCAAAATGCCTAGGTCAAAATCTAGGTCAAATTCATAGTTTTTCCTTATTTTTACGATTCTGACACTACACTTTTTACTTCAAAATTTTGTATACAGGTAGCAAAGAGTGTGCTAATAGTGTTAGCCTTTTGCCGTCAGAAAGTATTTTGACCCACTTTTGAGATATGGTGTCCGAAAAGTAGGTCAAAATAAAAAGTTCTCCAAATTTAACATATGAGCTGTGAATTAGAGTAAAATTTTCCCAGGAATCCGAATCTGCAAATTAAATTTCAATCCGACTTTCGGTTCGGAAGTTATGGCGTTTTGAAAGCTCAAAATCGCTAAATTTGGTGCCCCATGTTATGTCAATGAGAAAAAAGATTTTTTTGAAGTGTAAAATACCAGATATAAACTGAGTACAGCTTAACATTCTGAAAGCCTATAAAAGAAGGGGACCTCGAAGCCTATCTAGCTTTAAAATTTGGACACCAAAATGCCTAGGTCAAAATCTAGGTCAAATTCATAGTTTTCCTTATTTTTGCGATTCTGACATTACACTTTAATGATTTGCTTCGAAATTTTGTATACAGGTAGCAAAGAGTATGCTTATAGTGTTAGCCTTCTGCCGTCAGAAAGTATTTTGACCCACTTTTGAGATATGGTGTCTGAAAAGTAGGTCAAAATAAAAAGTTCTCCAAATTTAACGTATGAGTTATGAATTAGGGGTAAAATTTTCTCAGGAATCAGAATCTTTAAACTTAATTTCGATCCAACTTCTGATTAGATAGTTATAGCGGTTTGAAGTCTCGAAAAGTCGATATGATGATATCCCCAGATTAGGCCAATGGAGTCGAAGATAACATTCTTAAGAGTTGTCTAAATGTCTATATTCTAGCTGACTCAGCTTATTCTGAATGACTCAGCTTACAAGTATTTGGATGACTCAGCTTAAAAAAAGTCTGAAGTCTTAAATTGAACTTGTTCAATTTACATGTCTAGTTAAATTACAAATGTGAATAACAATGTGACATTGTAATGTGTTTTATTGTACACGAACTGAATGTGAGAAGGTTATTTCAAATAAAATTAAAATTAAATGACAAACCTCTTAGCTCAAGCTCAGCAGGGACTCTAAGCACTTTGAAGAACTTTAGAATGAGGAAAAGTATTGCGGCGCACCCGAGACTCCACACTGCGATACTAACCAATCCAGCAAGATTCCAGGCAAGTCCCTACATAAGCAAATACAACATAATTAATATGGCAGCGCACCCGAGACTCCACATCGCAATAGTGACCAATTAATCCAGCAAGATTCCACGCAAGTCCCTACAGAAGCAAATACAACATAATTAATATGGCAGCGCACCCGAGACTCCACATCGCAATAGTGACCAATCCAGCAAGATTCCACGCAAGTCCCTACAGAAGCAAATACAACATAATTAATATGGCAGCGCACCCGAGACTCCACATCGCAATAGTGACCAATTAATCCAGCAAGATTCCACGCAAGTCCCTACAGAAGCAAATACAACATAATTAATATGGCAGCGCACCCGAGACTCCACATCGCAATAGTGACCAATCCAGCAAGATTCCACGCAAGTCCCTACAGAAGCAAATACAACATAATTAATATGGCAGCGCACCCGAGACTCCACACCGCAATAGTGACCAATCCAGTAAGATTCCACGCAAGTCCCTACAGAAGCAAATACAACATAATTAATATGGCAGCGCACCCGAGACTCCACATCGCAATAGTGACCAATTAATCCAGCAAGATTCCACACAAGTCCCTACAGAAGCAAATACAACATAATTAATATGGCAGCGCACCTAAGACTCCACATCGCAATAGTGACCAATTAATCCAGCAAGATTCCACGCAAGTCCCTACAGAAGCAAATACAACATAATTAATATGGCAGCGCACCCGAGACTCCACATCGCAATAGTGACCAATCCAGCAAGATTCCACGCAAGTCCCTACAGAAGCAAATACAACATAATTAATATGGCAGCGCACCCGAGATTCCACACCGCAATAGTGACCAATCCAGTAAGATTCCACGCAAGTCCCTACAGAAGCAAATACAACGTAATTAATATGGCAGCGCACCCGAGACTCCACACCGCAATAGTGACCAATCCAGCAAGATTCCACGCAAGTCCCTAAAGAAGCAAATACAACATAAATTATATGGCAGCGCACCAGAGACTCCACACCGCAATAGTGACCAATCCAGCAAGATTCCACGCAAGTCCCTACAGAAGCAAATACAACGTAATTAATATGGCAGCGCACCGAGACGCCACGCCGCAATAGTGACCAATCCAGCAAGATTCCACGCAAGTCCCTACAGAAGCAAATACAACATAAATTATATGGCAGCGCACCAGAGACTCAACACTGCAATAGTGACCAATCCAGCAAGATTCCACGCAAGTCCCTACAAACGCAAATACAACATAATTAATATGGCAGCGCACCCGAGACTCCACATCGCAATAGTGACCAATTAATCCAGCAAGATTCCACGCAAGTCCCTACAGAAGCAAATACAACATAATTAATATGGCATCGCACCCGAGACTCCACATCGCAATAGTGACCAATCCAGCAAGATTCCACGCAAGTCCCTACAGAAGCAAATACAACATAATTAATATGGCAGCGCACCCGAGATTCCACACCGCAATAGTGACCAATCCAGTAAGATTCCACGCAAGTCCCTACAGAAGCAAATACAACGTAATTAATATGGCAGCGCACCCGAGACTCCACACCGCAATAGTGACCAATCCAGCAAGATTCCACGCAAGTCCCTAAAGAAGCAAATACAACATAAATTATATGGCAGCGCACCAGAGACTCCACACCGCAATAGTGACCAATCCAGCAAGATTCCACGCAAGTCCCTACAGAAGCAAATACAACGTAATTAATATGGCAGCGCACCGAGACGCCACGCCGCAATAGTGACCAATCCAGCAAGATTCCACGCAAGTCCCTACAGAAGCAAATACAACATAAATTATATGGCAGCGCACCAGAGACTCAACACTGCAATAGTGACCAATCCAGCAAGATTCCACGCAAGTCCCTACAAACGCAAATACAACATAATTAATATGGCAGCGCACCCGAGACCCCACATTGCAATAGTGACCAATTAATCCAGCAAGATTCCACGCAAGTCCCTACAGAAGCAAATACAACATAATTAATATGGCATCGCACCCGAGACTCCACACCGCAATAGTGACCAATCCAGCAAGATTCCACGCAAGTCCCTACAGAAGCAAATACAACATTAATTAATATGGCAGCGCACCCGAGATTCCACACCGCAATAGTGACCAATCCAGTAAGATTCCACGCAAGTCCCTACAGAAGCAAATACAACATAATTAATATGGCATCGCACCCGAGACTCCACATCGCAATAGTGACCATCAGCAAGATTCCACGCAAGTCCCTACAGAAGCAAATACAACATAATTAATATGGCAGCGCACCCGAGACTCCACATCGCAATAGTGACCAATCCAGCAAGATTCCACGCAATTCCTCTACAGAAGCAAATACAACATAATTAATATGGCAGCGCACCCGAGACTCCACATCGCAATAGTGACCAATCCAGCAAGATTCCACGCAATTCCCTACAGAAGCAAATACAACATAATTAATATGGCAGCGCACCCGAGACTCCACACCGCAATAGTGACCAATCCAGTAAGATTCCACGCAAGTCCCTACAGAAGCAAATACAACATAATTAATATGGCATCGCACCCGAGACTCCACATTGCAATAGTGACCAATCCAGTAAGATTCCACGCAATTCCTCTACAGAAGCAAATACAACATAATTAATATGGCAGCGCACCCGAGACTCCACATCGCAATAGTGACCAATTAATCCAGCAAGATTCCAGGCAAGTACCTACAGAAGCAAATACAACATAATTAATATGGCAGCGCACCCGAGACTCCACATCGCAATAGTGACCAATCCAGCAAGATTCCACGCAATTCCTCTACAGAAGCAATAATACAACATCTTTGATAAGGCATTGAAACAATACGAATATTATTCTGGTAGATTGTTGCAAAGGGTTACAAAAGTGTAACAAATTGTTTAAGATATGCGAAAGAAAGTGGAAGATTCTTCAAAGATAAAACTTTACGAAAATCAAATCAAACCCTGGTTGGCTAATGTGTCAAGATAAAGCTGTTCAGCTAATATTTACACTGACTTTTCTGTAAAATTGTCTTTCTATTTATAGTGAAAACCTGAAATAAATTTTCATGCATGGAAAGAGGAAATAAAAGTATCTTTAAAAGACAAAATAACACAAAAGTTGTTACCATCCAGGGCTCTTTTCCAGCAGGATTGAAGACGATTCCTGTAGTGTCTACGCCATCAGGTCTTCGCAGAATGGGTGTAGCAATTAAACCCCAGATACCTCCTCCCATGTGCACTAAACGAAATAAACATACATTTAACTAACTTTGCACTGATCAGAGTCAAGTTAACTTTTAAACTGTAATTACATTGTAAATAACGCTCTCGTGATACTCAGTAGTTTTTATGGGATATCCTATCATAATTATACGCCCCCTTCCATAAATAAATAATATAATATGTAATATATGATACAAATACATAAATATACTATAAACATTAATACCTGCAACGGCATCCAATGGGTCGTCGATTTTCAATTTGGCAACAAGGTAACTCCAGGCGAGGAAGGTAAAGGCGGATATAACACCAATGATGGCCGCTCCCCATGGATAGACGCTATTGCACCCAGAACAAATCGCCACCTTTTAACATAAACGACATGCTCTTTATCATAGGGTAAATTAGATATTGCCTTGTCTTATAAACATGTCACATGCCTTCAAGTGTTATCAACCGTCAATGCTAACTGCAATATGTACGAGTGTTAATTCTAAACGAGTTGATCTTGATATATCTTTTAAATATGCAAATCAAAAAATCTAACAACTGTTACAGAGTTGGTGGTGGTGACATTAAAAACAATCAATTAAACAAACATCTTTGACCGTACCATTCCGGTAAGTGCTCCATTGATGGTCACGAGTATACTCCACTTATTGTCTCCGAACAGAGGGGTGCGTCTGAGAAGCAACGCCGTCAAGGCAGCGAAACTGGCAGATATTATAGTGTTCACCATCGCAAGGCACACAGCGGCACCGTCACCTAGAAGCCAACACAGTTCATGAATAAGGTGTTCGTAAGCAAATGTTTTTTAATCATCTTATTTAAGGTAACAGTGAATAGTTAGAGGTTATGTCACTATCGTGGCATATATGCCCGAGGTCTCAGTGATATATGGCCCGACCTTGGGAGGGACATTGATCTCTGAGAACCGAGGGCATATGTGCCACGATAGTGACATAAACGATTTATAACATACCTATGATGATGTAGACTGGTCAGAGAGTACCGTTTTCTTATAGAATTGACAAACAAATGGTTTGAAAATGATTGAAATGAGTTTAGAAAAATTGCTCGCGCAGTTTTATCTTCGATTGATTGGTTATGACGTCAGCGCCTTGACCAATCAGAAAGTTGGCGGGCGCGGGCTTTTCAAAACTTATATTGGCCCCCTGTCTTGTGTACACTTTGCACTATACATCATCATAGGTATGTTATAAGTACCATTATAACCCTCTAGGGTTCTACAATATATACATTACAAAAAGCATGTAAACTTAATGGGGGTGTTGTTACTGACTTTCGGTAGTAGAATATTGCCTTCCAAATATTGACGAACTATTATCAAAGTATACGATTCGTGTTAAACGTAGGTTGTGTGCAATTTTTGCAAATATCCAAAGATGGCAGTTGTGCAGTTTGACTAGATATGTTGAAAGAGACCGAATTCCCCTGCCATCTTTCGATCAATCGATATCATTTTTACAAATCCTTAAATTGTAGTCTAGCAATGCAATACTATAAGTTTTTGAATGATTTGAAGTCAAATACACGATACATTGCGATCGAGAAATTATGTATAAGCATGAGACGAAGTCGAGTGCCAATACAGACTATCGAGAGCAGAATATATCCTGTATTGCACTTCAAATCATTCTAAAACTTGATTTGGAAAACACATTTTAAACAGGAGATAACCCTAAAGAAATATTCTGACTTGCTGGTACCCTTCGCATCAATATTTTCTGTATTGCAATGGATCAATCCCGTACCGATACAAGGTGGGAGGAAAATCTCAGTAGCAATACAGATTAGTACAGCACAAGAGCTGACAAATCAGAGGGCTTCATTTTACAGATCATATGATAAATGTATTTACCTTCTGCTGAAATGCTGGCCTGTGACCCACCGTTGAAAGCGAAGAATCCAAAGAAGAGAATGAAACCTCCCATAGCAGCAAGCTGAAATGAAAAAAAATTTAAAAGTCTCCGGCTCACTTTTTCTTATGAAAGAGTTTTACCTGGAAAATGACGCATGAGTTAAGATTTGAATCATCATATATTGCTTGAGGTATAAGTATTTCTGAGATCATACTATGGGATATGTAATATAAATATGTAAAATACAAGTATTGAGACAAAAGAAAATGAGAAATTTGAATGAGAAGACCTTAGAGATACGAAATGGAAATAAATGGATATAGATATGGAATATGATATCCGACAACCTCGACAGATGAAATAAAATGTGTATAGCAAACAAAAATAGTATATGTCTTTACAATTCTTGAAAGTACTTGATTGGGGGTATTCTTATCTTTTTAACTTCGGACAATCGTTAACATTGCTTCAACATTATGACAGGACATGTTCAGCAAGGACGTTTGCGTGTTTTACTTATTTGAGAGTAGTAGCAAAAGCCTCGCATGGAAGGTGTACTTATTTTGCAAGTTTTACTTGAACATTGAGTGGATGAAACAAGGAAAAAATAGACAATCATCTATAAAACTACGTTCAAATTCATTTATTATATGGAGTAATTATAAGATGTAAATCTCCATAAATATTTTTGACAAGAAACATTGGCATGACATAAGGAACTACATGTAGTGAACGTTAACATTTTGAATGAACAGAACGCAAAATGGACAAGCCAAAAATAAATTTTGACGATCTTCTTTACCAAATTGGCGGATTTGGACGCTTTCAAAAACTTCTTATCTTAGCAAATGTGATATTTTTTAGCGGAAACTCGTGGCAATATGTCATTACTAATTTCATAGTAGGTAAGGTAGACCACTGGTGTAAGCTGCCACTCGTTAGAGGAATTAACAAGACGCGACTTAAGGAGATTGCTATCCCGAATACGAAAGATGCACTGGATAGGGACGTTTATGAGCAATGCCAGATGTATGATTACAATTTCACAGCGTTGAGTGAATCTGGTGCAAATTGGCATAAAATTTTACAGGGAATGAACGCGACAAGGATTGATTGTCAATACGGTTGGGAGTACGACAAATCTGTGTTCCTATCCACCGCAGTTAGCTAATTCGGGTAATATATGTTCCATATTTGACGTATGTGTTGATACGTCCAGCTTCGTATGCCAAAGTGAGCGACTGCACCCTGTATTGATCATTTTCTACACAGATAATTTGCAATTATTTGATGGCACACTTTCAGGTCAATGTGCTGGGTGAATTGACACTAACCAAAATTTCTTTCAAAATCATGCAGTTTTTCACCATTCTAACTATTTTTTTAGTGATTTTTGGCCAAATTTGCCAAAGTGAACCCCCCCAGCATTTTTGGAAAAGTGAACCCCCTTGGAAAATTCTGGCTACGGGCCTGCTGCACCCTGTATTGATCATTTTCTGCATAGAAAATTTGCAATTATTTGATTATCGGTATAACATGATGGCACACTTTCAGGTCGTTGTGCTGGGTGAATTGACACTATACTATGACATCATGTTTTTAGGTTAGTGTGCACAAACGACTGGCTATATACCTTGCCTGCTACTTGCTTTATGGCTGGTATCCTAGTTGGAGCGACATTTTCTGGTTGGATGTCTGACAGATTTGGCAGAAAACGAACAACAGTCATAATGACTTTCGCACAAATACTAACGATAGTTGGGGCTGCATTTTCACCGATTTTCTGGCTCTTCCTCGTCTTTCGTTTCCTTGTTGGAATTACAAGCATCGGTTCTTTTACTCCACTCTGGATATTGGTTGTTGAGAATATGCCACCTGTATATCGCTCTCATTGCACGCAATACGTTGCGATAGGGCGCATTGTAAAATGTCTCCTTCCCGTCCTGGCTTACTTCGTGAGAGACCACGTATATCTGCAGTTGGTATCGGCATGTATGATTATCCCTGGTCTTATTTGCGTATGTCTCATCCCAGAAAGCCCTAGGTGGTTGCTATCCATGAAGAGATTTGATGAATTTGACAAGGCTGTGAGGAGTATTGCCAGAATTAACAAATGTAAATATCCCGAAAATGTCGAGGTAGAACACCCAAATGCCAGAGCAGCTGATACTGATGTCGTTGAAGCAAAGAAAATGTATGATAACAGCAAAACTGACCCCAGCGTCAACGAAGCAAGACAAGTTAAAACAAAACAAGCTTCACTCGTTGATCTTTTCCGGACACCTCGTCTAAGAGCCAGGACTATGATACTTTGGTTCATTTGGATTTCGTCTGTATTCGCTTCATATGCAATGTCGCTAAATATCGGTGCTCTTATACCTGGAAGCATATACTTGAACATGCTGCTTGTCTATGGACTCTCTGAAATACCGTCGTTCTTCACGATTTGGCTCAGCTTGTTCAAACTAGGTCGACGTTGGTCTATCGTTCTTTTTCATATCATTAACGGTAGTTGCTGTTGCTTGATCATATTACTGCTAAGGATGAACATACCCATTTTGGTGACTATCACAGCCATGGTAGGGATGATCGCGATGCTGACGAGCGGGCGGATAATGTATTTGTACACCGGGGAAATTTACCCGACACAAGCACGGAACTTAGGCCTCGGGAGTGCGTCTAGTTTCGGTCGTATCGGGGGTCTAATTTCTCCCCAGATTCCTCTCTTAGCCAAAGTTTGGTACGGTCTTCCATATGTTTGCATGTCTGTTTTTCCGATAGCATCTGGTATTCTAGGCTATTTTCTCCCAGAAACCAAAGATAAACGACTACCAGAGACTTTTGAAGAAGCGGAGGTTTTTGGAACTTCAAGTTACATTGAGGGTAGCAAGTGTAGCACTGAAAAGTCTAATGGTGTTGTAATGCAACCTATGCATGCTGGGCCTACTACCTTGGACGAAAGTCGCAAAAATGTAACCACTTTGTAAATTGCAAAAGTTTTACGTCACAATAAACTGTACAACATGATTGTTTGGTTAAACTATATGGGCCGTATTTGATTTGAACAAAAGGTTTGTTGTACCTTTGTATCAATTTCAAGGTCAACCAGTGATGTGCTCATGTGCATTTGTAGAGGAGGATGGCAATGGACCATGGCTTTTCTGACTGGTGACCCCACCCGTCAAATAAACTCTCTAAACTCTGAATAATAATGATATACAGGTGCATACTTACTGGTACAGAATGTCCTTTCATGGATTGTCCTTCAGGTCCCCCTTCAAACCGTCCTATCCTCGGGCCCATTACTGCTGCCCCAACCAATGCTGCAGCGCCACCTAGTAGATGGACAACGCCGCTACCAGCAAAATCCTAAAACAGAAAATCAAGCAGGATAAAATGCATACTTTTTTATTTAGGCAATTTTTCCTTGGCTGTGTCCATTTAGACATTAATAGACAAATTTTAACATAATATCAATAGGCAAATTAAGCATTTATTAACTTCCTATGTATTGTCTCATGTACATTTACCAGTCAAATGTACGTTCCGTTGCTATCTGCCAATATTCAGGGTTTCCATAAAGTCAATTAATAAACACTTTAAATACCTCCCAGACTTTATTGAAATTCTAAAGAAGCATTATGGATACCCTGTTTATTCTACACTAGAAAGTCATAGTACCTGGTACGGAATGTTATGGGAAATTGTTATATTTGTTCCCTCAATGACTTCATCGTAACTGAGACCAGCGGCCAACCAGCCATCGCCCGACCATGCCCAATGTGCCGCAATTGGATAGATAAACCCTAGAAATAAACATTATTCTTAAATTATTTTCTCTGGTTAACGGTATGGTAAAGGGGAACGTTATAGAATTTAAAATTAAACACGTGGGAATGTTTCTCCATATGACATAGAGAAATAAAAACAGTGTAACGCATTAATAAATACAGCTCAAAGTCAAACATATTTTGAAATTATTTTATAGACTGAATCAATATATTTTGAAGTTGTTTTAAATCAAATAAAACCTTAAATAACTAAGTGGAATTGTCGTTATTTCCGTTTATTTCCGTTTAATCGGTCGCACTTTTTGGACCACTATCGGAGGTGGCCGAAGATCTAATCCTACCGCGTCAAGCGATTTGATTGGTTATTTGAAGCATCTTCGGCCATCTCCGTGATATGAACATCTTCGGATGCAGCACATCGGTACTCTCCACCTACCTGTTATGACAAAGCTGTAAGAGAAGTAGGCGAAAAAGTCACATCTTTCGGCAACGGCACCGCTCACTATCGTAGCTGCCGTGGCAGCAAACACGAAATGGAAAAACCAATTAGCTAGAGCAACTCCTTCGAGATTGTGACTTGCGAAATATTCCCAACTGATGAAACCATTCCCACTCTTTCCAAAGGCAAAGGCATATCCAATCGTCCAGTAAGCTACTCCGCCCACAACTGAAACGAAAACAAAACATTTAAATCATGTGCTTTGGATTAGCATCCATTCATGCATCCCTCAAAATTGCGTTTCTTATTTGAGATTAATTAAATCATCACAGTCTTTAATATCCCTTGGAATCTATAGACAAGCTTTAGACACAGATACTCTGAAAATCAGAATGCTATTATTTGATAAATGCCCAATTATTTTAATCGTACTGACGTCGAAAATGTTAAACCTTGCAGACCCATAGGTAGGATTCGCCAAGGGGGTTCACTTTTAACAAAAATTCAAGGGAGTGGCCTAAAATCACTTGAAAAGTGCTCAGAATGTTGAAAAACTGCATGATTTTTGGTCTGGCTACGGGCCTGACTTACAATTTTTTGTAAAGATAGATGGCACGTCAAAAATATGTTGTTAGATGTTCTTAGTAGATAATTATGTATTTGTTCCTCGAATGATGCCTCTAGTCAAGTTTTACGCTACTCTCAAAAGTTTGACAAAGGAAAGTCTGACTTATTGTCACCGAGTCACAGTGGCTTTATTGCATATAGCCTTGCACCGCCGTCTAGTGGTTGTTGCCAAACTAGTACTGTTGAGGGGATTGCATAGTTTGCTCAAATAAAGACATGGTCAACTGATGTCACCTCATCGGTAACTTTAACCTCAACGAGGATATGTCAACACCTCCGATGTTAAATAACGACCAATTATTTTTTACTTACCCGTGTTTTATTTAATGTGCTACATTTTCTTCACAGTGGACATGTCAGTCATCCACATTTATTAATATTTACACGAGTACTTATTTCATATTTTCCGAAGATACAGCAATTGTCATGCTTTACAAACACAACTATATGAAATACTATTCCACTTTAGCTTTTGGATTGTTTATCTAACAGTTTAACAATGCACGTGTTAGACTTCAATTTTCTATATATTTACTTCTCTATTCAATTCTGGAAATCTGAGCTCGTTTTCACATGGTTTATTTGTGATGTATGCGTACCCTTAATAGGACCAGTGGCTAGTAGGATTTATGACACTCTGACCCGGGTTAACATCCTGACAGAATAACACTGGAGACAAAACGACAGACCGGCCGAATGACAAAACGGAAAAATCGATGACAGAAATCTGCAAAAAGGTGTTGATTTGCAGAATGACAATACAGAAAAACTGCAGACTTACAGAATGACAGCAGAAAACAGAAGGACAATACACTCTGTGAAGCTAAAATTAAACCTACCTTCGAAAGTTAAGACACCTGTAACGCATTAATTATTAAGTCACTAGATGGACTTTAACAATAGTTTCTGTGATTCATTGTTAGGGATTCCAGTATAGCGAAAAGGTACTTCTAGTCGCCTTACCGACCGTATTTTCTGACTAAGACCATTCATTCAAAGCAAGGTCATTCACAATTGAAATGCTCTGTTGACTTTGCAGACACACACCTCTAGTAACGCGTTAGATCAACACAAAGTTCAACGAAACGCAAATATTATCATTTCTTTAAATTATATCTGTTAACCCCTTTAAGCGTTGGAATTATAAAGTGAGTCTGATGACCACTCAAACCTTATTAAATCAATTTGTCAGTCCGTTGAACTTTTCCCAGATCCAACCTGACACAACACAGGCCCGTAGCCAGGATTTGCCAAGGGGGGGGGGGGGGGGGTCACATTTGACAATTTTGAGAAGTGCTCAAATTGGTGAAAATCTCCATGATTTTGAAAGAATTTTTGGCCAAGGGGGGGGGGAAATTGCCTCGTATTTGCAAGGCGATGTCAAAATGAAGCTATACGCATCTCGAGTGACATGAGACGAACGAAACTGTAATCCAAGATAAAAAGTGAAAATTTCCTTTGTGATTTTGCATAGATAGATTTACATTTTTGTCAGGTTATGAAACCATGCATTACGTAAAATGAAGGTATCTAGTGTCAAATATAATTTAACAAGCAGTAACTGTAACCTCATTAGAAAAAAGGGTGTGTCCCGTTTGACCATTCCCAGAGCAGAAAGTATATAGTACCTCAGAATTCTGGGACAATACGATTCGAAGTAAATGCATGGCATAACCCAATTCGCATAGGCCAATTCCGAATGAATCGTGTTCGTTTTTTTGGCGTTCTTGTTTTGCTGTTTCGGCGTTGATTTCTTGATGTGTTTCTCATGAAATATTTTTGCTTAATCAGATTAAATGCGTATTGCGTTACATATTCTATCACGCAAAAAACTGGTGCAACTTCAATTTCCTCAGCAAATGCATGACAAATACGCAAACTGCGGGACAGCTGACACTGACAGGCCTGCGTGTGCTATTCAGAACTGTGGCAGTTTTTGAGCCACAATCTGATGATGATGTTTCAACATAGACTTATTTCGAAGTTGGAAAAACTAAACCCATCCCAGAAAGCCACCGTAGCATATGTATTGAGCGATCTAACTTACAACTGACTTAACCATTTTTTAATGTCATCAATAATCTTGACACTTCAAGGTCATGTCGTTAAGTCCTTTCAAAGTAAATAATACTAAATATATGCCAGTAATCCAGACTCTTTAACTTTTGAATGGCCCATTGCATTGACATACACGCAGGTGTATCAATTGTGAAAATTGGTTCTGTTGCATTTTGGACAGTCAAACTTCAAAGGTATTTAAATTATAAAGGCCGACGGGTGGTCGAAGATGAGATATGTGACACGTTTTTATCGCATGACCACAAACACGCTTATAAAACATGACAGACGGTTCAAAATTGTATTTTAGTTTTATGTCGAAACGTTCCAATGCACATTTTATATACAATGGGCTCATATGAATTATGCCTTACGAATATTGATACCAGTTTCTGATAAATAGCACTACAATGATCTCCACAGGATGTTTTTTCAAGTGGGTGCAAAACTCTCATTTTCACAATTCAGACCAAAGTTGGTCAAAATAGGCCAATTTTTCATGATTTTTCTCATTTTCAAGTGGGTGCAAGACTATTGTCAAAATCTCAGGTGGGTGCTGCGCCCACTTGCTTTAATGCTGGGGAATCCACTGTACTATAATTTAGATAAATAGATATTAGTCGCCTCGTGAAGTGAGAAATAAGTAGTGAGAGAGAACAAAAAAGCAAAACATTTCAACTCAGACACACCCCCGGGGACACACCCCTCCCCTTATATTGTTTTCGTTTAGACTTTATTCTGACATTCTTTAATTGGAACAACCTAACAAAGGTTTTGGCAATACATTGAACTGTTACGTCTGAAGTTTCCTTGTTTCACAATGACACATCGTTAACATTGTCCCGAGCAAACATGGTAACTAGTTCAATGATATGTAACACCTTTCAGAGCATATTTCGGATCCGGTAACAATTGAAATGGTATCCATGCTTTATATTGTTCATTTAGCCTTGGACTCGAAGTGTTTAATTATTACATTTCAATGAAATCGTTAAATGTTTTTCCAACATATTTCACTGAAAAATGGGCAATTGTGAAAATATTTTTACTTTCCAATCAGCATGGCAACTTTAGTTATAGCTTGCAAAGACTATTAGTTTTGGGAATTTGGAACTGTTTGGGGGGCTTTGTTTTTCTTTGTTGTGCTATGTTTTGATAATTTTGGCAAATACACTGTTACTTTGGCGACAATGCGTCATTGTTTTTTTATTGAGTTCAACGATATCTCGTTGGTAATGGCAATCGGCACATTTTGAAGCATTTCTCTTCCCAAACAGCGTTCCTAATAAGATATATTGTTAGGTACATCAGAATGGACTTTTATCTTATGTCACGTAGCATTTTTTCGTGATTTATCGTGATCTATCTTTCTCATATGACTAACAAAGATACAGATATCTTCCATTCTTGACTCGCTTTGATAATGTTTCTCTATCTCGTCTTCGACTCGATAAAGAAGAATTATCAAAGCTCATCAAGAATGGACGATCTTGCACAGGTTCTTATACAAGAACCTCTATATCTCACTAATCATGGTTTAAAAACAATAATATTATATGTGAGCTTGTTAATCTTTGATTAAAAAGATCATTTGAGAAAGATAAGTATATGAATTGATCCGATGTTTGAAATTAAGTGAACATTTCAATTCCGGGGAATGGCATGTGGTCAAGACCATGGACATTTTGAATAGCTAGTGTGATTGACAATTTGGAAAGACAGGTACATTTAACGATGGGTCTAAGAAAACTGAGAGTGTGAGACATGGTTGTGATGTCATAAACACGTGATTTGATCCCGTGTGTCGGTATTTTGGGAGTAAATAGGTTTAGTGTGAAATAAAGAATAAAAAATGATACGTATTTTAGAATACAAATCAATAGATATGGGTCATAAAGTTATGGTTAGACTTCTGAAAAATTGCTGTGGCAAAAACCTTTCAAAGGTGGTCAAAAAGTAACTAGATACACTTTCTAGAAACGTTCACAAAGAAAGTGTATACGATATTTTGACCTGCCTGTAAATATATAAAAAAAAAACATTTTGTACAAGATATATGTGGATCAAAAATGACCCCTGTACATACGTCATTATTTATTAAAGAATGACGTCATACGTGTACTTACAAGAATCTAGGATATTTTTGATGAGTATGTTGGTCGTATTCTTGCTTCTAACGGCTCCACATTCAAGGAATGCAAATCCACATTGCATAACTGGAAATAAAAGTTCATCAAATAAAAAACATGAAAACGCAATGAAGAGAGAGACGCTTAATTAAGGCGGTGAATCAGCTCAAACTCCGACATTTTTTTCGATTGTATTAAATAGCCTATATATTTTCTGGTTTCTTGGCTGATTAAATTATACCTTAAACATATAACGAATACTTTATAAAGACTACACTGGTTTCAATTTTTAAAGTGTGGTCAAATAATTCTTGTTCGACATAAGCTAGCAAACAAAATGTGAACTTGTTCGTACATTCTAACGAGTGTTCATTTAATCCTCATGTCATTTAATCTTTATGAATGGAATCTGTACGTAGATGGTAAATGTAAATATGTTTAATTAACGACTAGAAACATATATGTTTTGCAAACAGGCTAAGCATACAGTGTATGAGAGTTGCGCTCTTTGCGCGATGTTTCACCGAATCGATATTTCACCGAATTATTTCATCGCAATATTGCTAAATGGCATAATAATCTTTTTGGGGTTGTTGAGTTGGTTGGGGGTGTCTTGAGAGAACACTGAACACGATAAGCTAAGCGATGTTTCACTGAATCGATATTTCACCGAATTATTTCATCGCAATATTGTTAAATGGCATAATAATCTTTATGGGGTTGTTGAGTTGGTTGGGGGTGTCTTGAGAGAACACTGAACACGATAAGCTAAGCGATGTTTCACTGAATCGATATTTCACCGAATTATTTCATCGCAATATTGTTAAATGGCATAATACTCTTTTTGGGGTTGTTGAGTTGGTCGGGGGTGTCTTGAGAGAACACTGAACGCGCTAAGCTTGCCGCTGTCGCCGTAACTATGAGGTCGTGGGACAAGTGAGCTCCTTGCGTTTATTTATTGATAGGGAATCGCCAAATTTAGTTTGTTTGTAGTTTTGTCATGTACTTAATATGACATGCCTACACTATCTGTGTATAAAACCCGAGGAGATATATGAATAAGGCACCTTTTCATTCGATGACATAATCAAATTATTTGTGCACATGTTTTATATGAGACACACACCCCAAAATTTTATCTGGCCTGGATAACCTCAAATGGGTGAAGGATGTATTAAATGATAACACATTTAGAACCAAGGCTGAATTTTGAATAGTCTGACCGACGGCTGGTGGTTTTCTTTTTTGACATTTGGCATAATATCAAATTAAAAAATATAAAAAAACGAGGTGCTATGTAAGGGTTTAAACCAAGACTGTATTTAAATATTTTACGTTTTAGAAGCCAAAAAATAAGACAAGATGTTGATATGATTAAAAGTTTATCACATGAATCTATTTGCACTCTCTAATTTTTAAACCGAAAAACCCGACGAGTCGATGTATTTTGTTATTGCTAAATGCTACATTCGGCGGTGTATTTGATTCCTCAAGATATATAATGTAGTAGTAGTGTGTTCAGCACATTACTTTTCTTTAAGGAATGTGTCTTTTCGTTTTAAATTTTTAACCGGATGAATCATGACATCCTTAACTTTGCAAATTTATTTCTCAGTGCTCTCAATTATAGCTATGTCTAGGTTGCCCAAAAGAGGATACAACAAGATTGAAAGAGGTACCCTGCGCGCAGAGTCTGAATACGAAGCTCTCTTCTAAGAAGTGAAGTCGAACGCATGCAAAGGGTATGAAAGAGGTATTCATTTCTTATATGATAGTTTTACAAAATTTCAAACAGAAACTGCTAAGTCGTCAGAATATATGATTAACTCTAAACCTCAATCAAGACCGTTGATATAATCCCATACAAAGTAAATCACATTTACGTCATTTATCATAAATTACGCAGAACTCCATGAAAATATTTTTATATGATCTCGATTAAATCATGTTTCGCAAAATGTGTTCACTTAATATTGCCAGTCTTTTGCAATCCATCGATTAGCAAAATATGTTTTTTATCTTATTTGAAAACGTATACACTTTCGCTATTCAGCTACAACATGTTTAAAAATAAATACGACTCTAAATACACTCGATGTGACTTGGGTAAATAAAAAAAACTTACAATATATCACAATGGACATTGTAACCAGAAAGAACACGTCGGAGTTTGAATTCATTATGGCCATCTTCTGTTCTAACTGCGCGACGCTCTCTGCTATTGTTAAATTCGCCATTTTTAAAGTGTCGTCTATTCAGCTACGTCCGGAGGATACGTTAGCCTCTCCGCTGTGAACACTTTTTATCAAATCTATACTTTTACTTTGCGTATTTCAATAACTTTTTTCTATCTATTTTTATTTAAGAAATGTTCAAAAGGTTGTCAAAATACTTCTCCTTTCTATTCTTGGTCTCATTCACTGATTAGATTAAGCTACTATTCAACAATGCTTTTTTTATAACTATTTTCTAATTTCTCTGATATCGTGAAGATATATATCGTCCAAAGCTCTGTGAAACTCGATGCTCTGAGCTCATTTGACAAAGGGGCCTCGAACACCACTATTCATACCCAAATGCAAACACCAACCCCCCGATCCCTTGCATTAATCTCGAGTCCATAACAACGCAAATTTCGCACCTTTTTGGTTCATATTTTATTATCCATTTAACAGAAAACCATCGGGAATGGATGGAACAAACTTATAAAAAATCATCAGTTTTATGAAGAGATATTTCAAAAAGGATAATGTTTAAAACAATAACATTTTCCAATAAGCGTGAACTATTTATCGGGGGATTGTAATCCCTGATTTTGCAGTTATTAATAGTTTATAGAGATGTTTTGATAGTTGTGAAAACACCCAAGGCGTGTCGATTGTTGCTTGGTTCAATGCTCTGCGTCTTTTGAGACCATACGAATACGGGTGTATCAACATGGCCTCGATGCATACGCGTAAATGACGTAATAGCGTAGTATCTCCGACCATGAACTTAGGCCCCGATATTTTGATGAAATAAACATATTTTATAAATGCATTAGCTTAAATTCGAAACTCTTGTTGACAAGAGTCAATTAATCGCCGTGCATGTTTATTGCTTTACTTTTCGGTTCACTTGAAATCTGAAAAAGTCAGGGACAAGAGGGTTAGGGTTGTCCAAGGTGGACATTGAGACGAGTATCGTTTGAATATGAGACTAAGATACTCCCTATGCTTCTAAACATGGTTTATACAAATCAAACGATGTTTTATTCAATCAGTGCCATTGGTCTACGACTAAACTGTGACGGACATTTATTCCTTGGGATCGCAAAAAAAATTCATGCAAGGGATTTCCTTGACTTTCACCTGGGGGTCGTGTCAACGAGGTTATATAATTGATAATAAATAGGATGGAAAAGTTTGCTCTGAGTGGTTGCTTTAATGTTTGCTTTCCTTGTTAAATGACTCAATGGACGCAGTGTGCAGTGTACATATTTATATAATCCCACGTGTAATAGAGTCGTTGAGGGAACGCTATTCACTTTTTGCATTGAAGGGTTATTATTAACCCTCGTTGTTATGGAAACTAGTTTAGCAGTACCCTCATTTGGTATTTGCCTTGTAGATAACATAAGGGCGAAAGGTCCATGTGCAGTTTGGCAAGTGATTTTAGACGGTCATATCTTTCACCATGAGTACCACTGTATTTATGCCAAGAAAGTACTCATGCATGGTGAAAGATATGTCTGTCTAATATCACTTGCCAAACTGCCCATGGACCTTTGTAAACCTAAGTTACGCAAAACTCGGAATAGATCACAGGTTATATTAAAACCAAAACTCGAAAGACCAATTATTTATGTTAATGTTTCGAGTAGTGTTACTGACAACTATGAGATAATGTGCTTATGAGTTAACGTGAGCAAAATATACAGAATGAAACTAAAAAATTATATTTGCTTTTTACACGACATTTTCAAGTTAAAGTAAGCAATGCTATTTCCTCGATTGTTCCAAAATTACTTTCAGTGTTCAAATAGTATGTGTTTGCGAATTAATCCCTTGTTGACGGGCGGCAAATAGAAAACGGCAAAATATAGTTTGACTTGAACTTAAAGACAAATCGTTGGCTGACCTGGTGTGGATCTAGCGGACACACCTCTTTTCAAATATATGGTCGTTTCGAAAATTGTCCCAGTTAAAGTTCTTCATCATTTTAAGTCGATGAATACCCTGCGTGCAGAGTCAAGTTAAAGCTCTCTTTTAAGAAGTGAAGTCAAACAAATGCAAAGGGTAGTCGATGAAATGTTTATCACACCGATTTTGGGGATAACACTTGCAATCATGTTTCTCTATATCAACCTTGAAGTAAACATTTCAGCATTCTCCAAAACAGATAATATACAGAATCCGTACCTCTTTGATTTCTTGATTTGGAGTCCTGCGCTTGGAGGAGGACATTTTAGAGGCCAACATTGAAATATAAACGATATCAAACATAACGCTTAAGTCACCCTGCGGCTAATGAAGTTAAACAAAGTTGCCTTTAGGAAATTTCCTTTTAATACATAATATTGTATCGAATAAAACATGATAAATAAAAGAATGCGCTTTATACAGTACTTTCAACCACTCCATCTAACCCAGGTGCCTATATTGGGTCCGGTTCAGGGCCCCATAAACTGATCTATACAGTCTAGCTCACAAGTGTTTCAAACCTTATCATTTTGATAAATGCCGGCAAGATGGGTGTTTGTTTGATGTATAGAAATGCAATCAACCTAGTGGTTTAAGTAGATGTTTAACAAGTGACCTTAGACATGCAATTTTACGCCTTTCTACACATATTCTGATATTTATACTATACAGTGAGTGGTAAACTATCATGGTCACTAAGCGCATCAAATTGTGAGCATACAGTACATGTATTTTAGAAATCAGTTTTATCAATTTGTTAGGCTTTTTGTAAGATTTGTATCCAATTTTCTGTTTTTTAAAATTGAAATTAAAATGCAATACTGATAATAAAGTTAAATTTAAGTATATAATACCCTTTCATGATTCCAAAGGTTTACCGGAGGGCGGGAACTATGCCAATCTTAGACTTAGACATATGATTGCAATCCCATGGCCATGCAATTTATGTAATTAATGTTTACATTTCAGCATTCAATCAATCATTGGCTATTCTATAGGTCCATGACTAATCATAATATACCAGCTTTGCACACTTCTAAATATTATTTTCAAGTCGAAAATAGCTTCACCATGCACCATAAATACGTACTCATGTCATAGATCTAGTTTAATTCAAGATCTTATTTTTATATGGTATATGACACGTACATTGCTTTAGTAATCATTAATTTGCATGGATCGTGATACTCCCTATCTTCCCGTCGGCCACAGTGATGACTGAGCGCACAAAGATGAATTTTGCTAGCAGTATAACTGTTGATTCTAGCTTTAATAGCTTTAATTTAAATAGCTCTGCATGTGTCCCGTGAATTTCCTCACAGTCTAAGTATAGTTTCGGGTAAAAGCGTATGGTTAAACAGTTATCAATACACATAATAAAGAGGCTCTTGCGTAAACATAATTTTTTAAGTAAAGCGTGATTCGCACGCAGTTCACATTGAATGTACATTCACTTAACACGTGCAGACGGAATGGTCCATAGTATATTTAACTTACTGGAATTAATGAACTTATAATATAATCAGGTATTATGAATTGTTATGGTATGGCATTTGGATATGTGGAAACATTCGCTCAAAGTCAAAGTTGCTTCTGGTTTAACTTGTCATCGACTCCTCTTGTTCTAGCTTTTACCACGGTGAGAACGAGATACCCCGGGTGAGATATATGAAAATATTCAGATTTGGTTCTTATTTGGTGGCGAAAGGTATGAGTTTACGCAGATTTAGATACTGTTACACAGGAGCATCGATAAAGCATTAAATACACAAATCATGTACAGTATTACTAATATACAAATTTCATTAAATACCATTACATCAAACCCCGTAATGATCGTAATTATATTGTATACCAGTGCACTTATTGTTGGTATTTGGCATAAAGAGAGTACAAAGGGCGACATTTGAAAACTGAAGTAACACAAAACCCTGCAGAAAATCTGATTCGAAATACTTACAGTATATGATAATGCTCATAGTAGCGAGGAAGAAAACGTTATTATTTTCGTTCATGTAACTTGTCCGTTTATCTAGATCTTTGAGCATTGTTTCCAGATCCGCCATGGTAACATTCGTGTCATTCGATGCCATTTTGTATTAATCCAATATATGTTATAGCTGCACTTTAACTGATTGAGTCACCGCGTGGTGTATGTCTTGTAATTATATCAAATTTGATGTTTATAAATGTCTACGTTTCGCTTTGCTGGTTATTTATAGTTTGTCAATACATCATGGACGGGTCTACATGTAGGTAGCCCACGTGTCTCCCTTCAAAACCTGAGGCGAATTCAGTAATGTCAAAATATCTGAAAATCACGTGTTGTGTGCTGCAACATCAAATAAGGAGTTTGTCGTTATTCTTAAAGATGACAGATTGACCTGAATTCAAATTCGATTTTTTTCAGTCAATAAGGTAATATGAAACAATACAATTTAGTCCTCGTCAATAAAATGACAACAAGCCTTTCAAATTTACAGACGCAACTCGTAATGCTAGCCGACGTTTTAACATTTATATCCGATTCATGAAGGACTACAGTGTTTTTATCCATCAAGCATGTGATGTTTGTAAAGTACTTATAAGTTCAACTTGTGTTGAAAGATTTTTTAAGTGTCCTGTACTATCGTTTTATAATACAACATTTGCTGCTACCGGTAAAAATATTTGAAATATCCTTGGACTGAGGACACCGATACACATTTTCATACGGTCATTAATTTCTACTAGATTAAGATACATTAGGTATGAATGGGCATTTTAATCTACACCCCTTCAAAATATTTGGTAATCAGAAGTCAGATTTTTGGAGGGGGAGGCTACAAGAGTGTTAAACCAGTCAATGTTTTGCACGAATGAAGCCCTTTACGCTTCCCTCAAGAGTAATCAGTGCATGCACGCCTCGGGCTAGAAAACCCATCAGAAATGCCCACGTCTGTTATTGTCATGTATTGGTCACGCTATGGTAATTATGTATAACCGGCGTAGTTTCAATCAAAACATATATTTATCATCTGCTGCTTTTATAACTTCAAGGCAAAAGGGCGTGCGTATCAAGATGGATTTTTGACCGAATGGTATTTCATGGTATTATGATACCTCATTTTAGAAAAAACTGTAATGTCGCTTATCCTTGGCTGTGTCAGGGAAATATGATGGGCCCTGTTACATACAATCTCTCCTGCCTGCAAACACATCGGTCATATTTGTTCCTCGATGGGCGTACGGCGGCCGTAGCTTCACATAGTGAAAATCTACATCGTAATGCTTATCCCTATGTTTCATGCTGCATATTTCTCTGAAACCGCTGTATTGTTGCCGTGGATCAAATATGTGATCTAGGGATAATCAGGAATATATATAAAAAAACATTATATTGATACTTACAGTAAATGATAATGCTCATCGTGACAAGGAAGAAAACGTCGTTATTCTGGCTAATATACGTTGTTTTTGTTTCAAGTTTAGAGATAAGTTTCGCCAAATCTGCCATAGTTGCATTCGTTGCCATATTCGAATCCAAACGTCTATAAACTCTACTAGATGTAATGCTGAAGAATTTCTCGAGTAGATATCCAAGGAAAAATCAAGTTCGATGGACTGAGGTAGCTGTGTACCAATAGCGATTATCCGCCCGCTATGATGTAGTTTATGTACTGAAATTCGATGTTTTTGTTCAAGGCTATTAGGTCCTTATATTAGTAAGGGGGCTCCCGAAGGGATATGCGACAAGGTAACTCGACCGCTTTCGGTTTGACCAAATATGAATTTAAGGTATTAAGACCCAAACAAATTTTGCAAATGAATATTTTCAATTGAAAATTTGGAGCACTGTCCTGTTTAACAAGTCTTTAAAGGCAAAGCAGGCAGTGCGTCCAATCTGTCAATTATTCGTATAATCAAATTATATGACGGGCGCCGTAGTGAAAATCGGAGCAAATGTGACCAAGGCATTACTTAATATGACCCAGGCATTACTTACTCACATGAACTTCAGACATGTTATAGCATGTTTATAATTTTGGTAATTGTTAGTTTGAATTATCAAATAAGCGTCAGGACTGATGATGAATAAAAAACATTTGACAGCCTTCAATTCGCTAAACCTGACATATTGACTAAAATAGCCCTATTGCCCCTCTAAGGGAGCCCTATAAAGACTATTTAAAGTTCTCATGGGGTTTTGTGTACCATCGTTTTATGTTTCCAAATTAACTAAGCAGCTTTATTTATACAAAGTTTGAACAATTTCAAATTGGTCATTAACCGATATCAGTGGTCAGCATAGGGTAAAATACATCGTGTTTGTAAAACTATTTTAGCAACAAGGAACTGAACAGCCCCTTAAAATTATTAATCGAACAGAGGCTCTATGTGTGATCGCATTTTAAAGCCTTTTCAAAAAGTATGAATATGTGGAATGTCTGGAAGTAGAATTTTGATTTAAACATAAATAGCATTTGGAGTGCTTGCCAATAGGAACGTCAAGCTTCTAAGCGTACATATAGAGGGTGTATTGTAAACAGCCTATTTCTTGCCATTTAATCCTATTTCAGGTAACCCGGATTTCATAGCACGAAAGGGCTAGCCAACCACCCCCCCCTCATCTACAAGACTGTCAATGGATTATCATAAGAAATTTCGCTGTTCGAAATATGTATATCAGCGTGTGTTAATATATATACACGTCGAAGGTAGAATAGGGCTAAGATCGATTGGAAAAAATAAGTTTATGCATTTTGACATTTCCTTGAAAAATAAAAGAAAAACGAGGAATTTATAAAAAGGATACTTTCTGAAAATTCAGTAAATTACAACGATTATAGAGTTGCCACGAGATGAATATATTCTCTCGATTTAAGTCTTCGCAAAACCAAAGACGATTTGAGGCAACTGTTGCTTGATTTTGTGATTACCTCAGCATTCTATGATGTTGTTTGTGTACATTTCCAGTTCACCATTTCGCCGGATATTAAAATCCTCAATAAGGGTGGTGATGGCAATGAAATTAATATTGAAATTATCTCACTTAAATCTTATAAACCAGCAGGTATTTAATCAAAATTAAATCTTCAAGTGCATTTGAAATAACACCTTACTGAATTATAGGTTTTAATGATTCAATGAATGCACGTGTAATTCGATGTTTCTTTCATTCAATGTATGAACGCGGGCCACTCTTTTAAAAGTGCGCGTCTAAATAAATGATAAAAAATGAACAAATATTACATTGACATGTCTCAAATATAACCTGGTAGTTTATGCACTGGTGAGTTGCCCGCAACTTTTATTGTAATAGGTAGTACATGTATTACACCAAAAATAGTGCGAAAAGGCATTTTCACTTGGCAGTTTTGATGACATTTAAAGACAAAGTTCCTCTTTCACGTATATTATCTCATGGAAAAGATCTTTCTTCCGTGGTAAAGAAAACCTATGAAACATTGTCTGAAGAGCAGATTTATCTCCGTACTTTTACTTTCAGTATGGCGACCCTTGACCTTGAAAGATTTAGCCATTTGGGCGATAAAAGGTAATTCAAAGGTGAAAATGAGTGCTTTTTTCATAGTTTTGCTTTGACCAAGCCTAGAAAAATCGAAGTGGTAAACCTACCCCCAATGTTTGACATTTTTGTGTCCTAGATGATATCAAAGTTTAAGAAAATTTGTATGTCTAGAAATGTTTTATAAATTAGTGCCATTATGGTGGGTTTGGGTGCTTTTTGCTCTCATTTTTTACCCAATTTCCACGGTTGCCATGGTAACTATTAGGCTTTGGTAACCATGCCAACTTGATTTTTGAAGGATATCCACCTTATAGTAGTTGGGTGTAGTTTGATGGGAAATGGGCCTGGTTTGGTATGCTGGCAGTGAGGTTGATTGTGGCAAGTAGTAAAACGGCAAAACGATGGGGGAGTCATACCATATACGAACGGATATTAAGATCCAAGATGAACTGCCCAAGAAAAGTCCGGGATAACGATTCACGAACATAAAATATTGATGAAAAACTCGGTAATTTTAGATAATGTACACTCAGTCAAGAAACACATGTCATATGAAAGCAATGACGAACGCATTTGAGATAGGCGTATTAAACGTTCTAATACACCGTCCGGTTTTGTATATTTCTTAAAAGAGGAGGGAAAACCCCATGATTCAATTGATGTCATACGATTTCCTCCTTCGCGCACCTCCTTTCCCGGAAGTACGTATATTCGTTTACCCTCCATCTTGGTTTTCAAAGTTTTCAAATTGACCTAGTTTTAAACCAATCAACGATCGACTCGCTAAACCAATCAGTGACGATGTCATCTCAATACAGATTTACATTGTAAGCGTATGTCATCTTTGAACCCTGGGGTTTCTCCCCCTCTTATTTCTTAAGTAAGGTAAGAACGCCTGGACTGCGAGAATTATACTGAAAGATTATATCTTATTATATCATATATATATTCGCCGCAAAAGAATGTAATATTTTGTATTATTGCTAAATTATGCCAAGACTAATATTTTGTAACCTGTAGCACGTTTTGACATTTTGTGTATTTTGCATTTCCCCTTTTTTCCTAACATGATCGACCAATCAGCAATTACGCCATGCAGAAGCAGGCCCTTGGTTCGATGGGAGAGTTACCCCTTGCCCAACTTTTTATATTTGAATCAATCCAAATAGCACTTACGGTATATGATGATTGACATTGTAACCATGAAGAACACGTCTGCATTTTCGTTAAGTATATCAATATTGTGTTTGATTTCAGCAACGCCTGACATCTGTTGTTCCGTCTTTTCTATACAGGGTGTCATCGACGAAATAGGTCTCGGAACTGGTAACGATGATTCAATACTCGGTGCCATTATATCCTTTGCGCTTTTGCCTCTAAATATCCAAGATGACCCGCTTAATAATTATTTGATATGATGAAGATCTTAGATCTGAGACTTTGATAGAATTATTTCAATGTTATCTGTAACACCGTCTTGATTCTAATTCACAGTTTAATTTTAGCACTGTTTTATCTAACTCCCAGAACTATGACCATGAGTTTAAGTCGTGCACTCGGCATTTTATCGAGAAAAGGTTTCTACATCAGGGTTTTACTTCGAAGTTCATTGATAAAATGCCCAAGGTCGCGGGAATGCTTTTGGAAGTCAACAATCAATGGAAAAAACTATCACGAAAAATGTATCAAATTAGGGTAAGAACCATACGATTGTGTCTGTCATAAAATGACACGCAGTCGTTTAACGTGAACACAAATAGTGCACTGGAATATACATGAGACCCACACGTGTTTTATGTTGTAAAAGGGCATGTTTTAATACACGCTAAAGACTACGTGAGTTCTAAAATGATCCAAATTAATTTAGATATTTTTACCTCACGCAACACAAAACATGCCAAATCCAAAGGACCGATTAACTCATAAAACAGTTAGAAGGAGGTATTTATTTATTTATTTATTTGTTTATTTATTTATTCATTTATTCATTCATTTATTTAAGTGTCACCTATCTAAGATAGCCAGCCCTTCCTGGGTTTATGAGACACATTTTACATAAGTTACATTTCTAACAATACACATATATAATAAAATTAGTGCAGTTCAGTTCAACACCATTATTGATTTTGATTTTTAAATAAAACTCTTTTCCTTATATAGAATATTTTTGCAAATACTTTCCAAAGCATTTAATATATTTTTTATATTCAAAGATATCTTTAAAGGAATTGTTTTTGATTTCTTGAAGAGTGCCCAAGGCCATACGGAAAGCATCCAACATTCCAGACAATGGTTCGACGAACAATGAAATTGCATCTAGTTATCATTTGTTTACAGGACACGAAGCTACGATCAAACAAGTCCGTTTCACTTACGGAGTAACAAATTATACCTTTTAATTCTATTTTCTATGATTAGTTTGCATTATTAAAAGAAAATGCAATTAAAATATTTCTCTCTTCATCGAATAGATAATCTAGAAGTTTAGGGCATCTGACGCTGGAGAGGTTAAGCAAGGCGGTTATGTTGACGTGAACCGCAAACGTAAACGTATACATTCTAAGGTTCATACTCGCAGTTTACGATATGTTTGATTAATAATTATGATTAAATAATAGTTGCAATTACATGTATGATGTGAACAAAAATTAAATAAATTGTATTTACATACTTATCATAGTAAAAGTGTGGTAAAAACCAAATAACTAGGTAAGGATAAAGTCGATACAAAATATACTTAATTAATAAGTAAAGTAATGCACTCGTGTGGGCTAGAGGATAACATTCTACATTGAACAAAACACCTTTACGATATTAACAAACACAATTGTATCGCATTAGAAAGTATATTTAAATCAGTGAACAATACATCACAATACGATTACAATCCTAAGTCTTCTACTTCGCAACAACACACTTCTGGGTCAGCGTTGAAGATCATCTGGTTTCCATCCATGTTTACTGGGCAGCAAAGTAGACGATCATTGTCCATTCCCTCTGCTCCAGCGATGGTGTACTGGGTACTATCTGGGCCAAGTGTGTAGAACAATCCATTTCGGCAACAATCCCCTAGTGTATATTGACAGTATATAGAAAGTGTCTGGCATATTGAAACAAATAAAAATACCATACACACTGATTTCATTAAATGTGCATTCGGTGATTTTCCCTGGGTCTCGATATACAATAATTTCTCAATGATTACATTGCCAAGTGAGTGGACTTAAATACGTAAACCGGAAGACATATCTATCGTATATGTTACTATACTATGTATTTACTACTTTACTTAGCTTCTATTCGCGATTGCAAATAGCGACTAGCGTCTACCGGATTAATCTTCTATTTTATGGACAACTCATGTAAAGGCAGAATCTGATCTAGAGGGGATGACAAAATTACAAGCAACATGTATAATTGACCTACCAATCTATTACTTACAATATCAAATACAATATCTCCCAAAAGATTCACAATATGTTATAAATTGGTGAAGTTATTTTTGATTCAAAGTGCAAAAATGGGTGAAAAATCCAAATAATAAGAATAGTAACCATTCTTATAGAAAAATAATACATTATTGTAAAAATCGTTTGTTTTCCTGGAATAAAGTATGCACTTTTGTGATTTTTAGTAAAATAGACATGAGGAGGAATGAAATGAGCCAAAAATATTCTTAAATTGATACAATTTTTTGTTTAGCCTACTCGCTATATCTGATTCTCTCTTTAAATATGAATAGGACCTGTCTCTATTCCATTCATATTTAAATGTGTTGGTAATAAAGTCCCTTATTGCATTACTTATTAGAGCTTGTAAATGTTTGGCAATTCAAAATTTTCAATTGTGTCATGTAATTCTGAACTATTGTTATTGGGGAACAAAGAGTATAAGATTGAAACATTAGCAGCCTTTGATTTTATATCCAGTGCAAAGTTCCTGTTGTTAAACCTATATGGAAATGAGTGTATAAACAGACACCATAATATAATATATTGCAAATATTTTGACTGGAATTCATAAGTGCATTAAATTGTCGGTTTGACGAGAATCACACCCACTGTCTTGCTTAGTAATCTCAATTGCTGGAATTATTCGATACCGTATTCACACACTACCCTACCTCGATCGCGCATGCGCGAATTTTTGGGCTTTCAACCATGTCGCTTTTGAGTATATCAACTGCTTAGTCAAAAGGTTAATACGTTTGGTGCTCGGAGTGAGTCAATATTGCTATTCGCTACACTTCAGTGGTGCAACAGTGAAGTCCATGTTCCAAGTTATATGAGAGTTGAAGAAAGAATGTAAATAATATCGTTTAAAATTTTAAAATATTTGATATGTCATAGTACACGGTACACAGTTGCAAAAGTTGATCAATACAGGGTACAAGGAATGTAAATTGTTCAATAGTACAGGGAGCGAGAAAGTAAGCTGATTATACAGACATACTATGTCCCGACCTCATGTACATTTACGTTGCAAACAGTGAAAGCAATGCTAAAAAGGCCGCCTGTTGATGCTTTGAGGTGTCATCAATTGTTATTTAATCTAAATAAAGTAAACATTATTTTGTAGATTTAGACACGGGCTTTCAGGTCGTATGTATTTTAGGCATTAAATTAACAAGAACGCCAGATTATACGTGTTACTAGGGTATAAAAACGAAATAAAATAACGAAATTAAATATTAACACGTTAATGATAAATTACTACCCACTATCAATATTAATGACTATCCGCTACTCAGAATAATTAAAATTGCCTGAACTACATGTGAAGAATCTTTCTATTTAACCCCTTGAATGGTCTAATTTCACACCGTCTTCAAAAACCGATCATTTAAAATGTTTTGTTCAAATTCAAAAAAATACAGTTGAATAACATACTAGAAAACGTATCCTCCTATAACACGATGACACGCAGTTTATATAACAGTTAACTGTTTTTTTGTTTCATATCAATGTAACATTTTCGAAGGGAAACTTACATGCTACCTGTACGTTGATAGATTTACTGAAATGTATCGTGTATTGCATTCGAGTTTTGCTTCACTGCGCCCGCTATTATCTATCTTTGCCTATAGTGTTTTTTTGCCAAAAATATTCTACAAACTGCTTGATGAATCAATTTTGTGTCTGGTAGAACACTAGAAATAAATGTAAAATGTATTTTACGTTCAGAAATATGGAATTAAACCAACGTCCTCCATTTGCAACTTAGCTGTACCCTGTTCCCCTTTTAAACGTGGTCACGTGGTAGGGTAGTGTGATTCAATGTGAAGCCCTTTACATATTGCCATTCAATTCATGTCACGAGACACCTACATATGAAAGTTATCTGATTTTACATTCAAAAAAATAATACTTCAAGCCCTTGACTCAGTGCATTGCGGACTGATCACGCCTCAAAAAAAGTGTTGTTTCAACTATTGTACGAGTGTTGTTTCAACTATTGTACGAGTGTTGTTTCAACTATTGTACGAGGTTAGCAGAATCAAGTACTAAGTTTAGTAATGGTAATCAAATTGTCACTTTGATAACCATTCAACAAATAAGCTTGGAGGGATTGTTAGTCGCAAATGTAGTGCAGTTGTATGCAATAGCGTGTTCAGATTGGCTGGATTCGGATACACATTGCCTAGCTATGTCTAAATTCATAATAATTACCTTCGAAGGAATCTGGGCATGGTTCATCAGTCATCTCAACTCCACATTCAGCAGCCATGCAATCCATGACGTTATACTTAATGTCACAAGTTTTGTTGTCATCATTCCACACACTTGGTGGCATACATGGGACGGTATCAAACCCGGTCCTGTTGGCCCAACATTGAAGGTATGTGCAACATGCGTCGTCGGGGTCGGCGAAGTAGAACCCGGTTGTGTCATCGCATGGCGGAGCGGGTGCATCTGGAGATAAAATCAACTATGAAAAAGCGACTGCGAACTGAGTATTCGAAGCTAATGTGAGACAGACGTTGTTAAATCAAATAATTGTCATCGAACAAGGTGTATACACCGTATTGGAAGTTGTTAAAACGCATGTACTTGTTAACTATGAAATAATCCCAATTCTGGTAATATAATCTTCTAAAATGAATGTTAACAAAAAATAAGTCTCACATTCGTATTCACAGCAGCATGATTCCAGGACAAAGACCTGGCCTAATGGACACTTCTGTTCATCACGATCGTTTCCACGGATAAAAAATTCAGGTGCGGATCCAGCGGTGAAGACTGGCTCGTAACCGTTCTTGCCTCCCTCTCTGTTCTGTCCAACACAACATGTGGAACCAGTTGGCTGAGGATCGGCGCACTCGGCATTGGTTCTCTTTGGCACTGAAAGCAACAATATAACAGGGTTCGTACACACCTGGAAATGTCAGGGAAATTGATTTATTTTTCCAGGTGCTGGAAATGTCAGGGAATTTTAAAATTAGGTCAAAAAGGGCCAAAAATGACAGGGAATTTTGAAACAGTAGATGTGTCAGGGAAATGTCAGGGAATTTTGTATCAATGTTGAAAGAATAATGTTCCAGCAAAATACATTTTAGGGCTATGACAGGATATAAGTGAAATCCAAAATCACCTAGTTGTTTCCACAAATTGGAAATCTTTTCATTAGGGTTGGTTGAATGACATTAGATCTGGTATTGTCTATTTGTAAGAACAGTGTGAACATTACACTGAAACCGAACAATAAAAATAATGTACATGTATAGATGATTTAATACAATTATGCTTTTTTATGTAGTAAGCTTAGTCTTAGGCCATTCAAAGTTAATTACTGGTATATATTTCATGGTTTGATGAGGGGTTAATCTGAGGGGGGGGGGAGGTGAAAAACAAAAAAAATTCTGGGAGCTCTTTACAATGTAAAATTGTATTTATATTAAGAAGCTGTCTGTTCGACAGTCCAATCGTACGTCAGTCTTTTCAACTTTCAGGGGCTTTGCCAATTTTGAAAACCTTAGCACATGGAAGTAGGCAACCAAAATGTGTGTGGGGTACTATTAACAGTTTTTGAATTTGGTCCAAATTTTTCTTCTTGTAAAGATGAACCCAGCATTTTACTTTGGCTCAAATTTTGTATGATGTAGCCTTAGGGACAAAGGACCTGCTCAAGAAGAAATATTCAAGATGGTCTCTGAATTTAAAATTGCCACCATTTTTTTATGAAATTTTTGATAATTTAAAGAAATTTGATTCCTGATAACACAAAATACTGATTATTTGATTTGGTATCATAGGCCTTAGCCTTTTCGTGATCTGGTGATGCTACTTGAGAAGGAATTTCTAATATGGTGTCAATTGTTTTGGTGTAATTTTCCCAAAAGGGAGAAGACAATAGTAATGCCAGGTTATTGCCATCATATAATGTTCACAATGATAATATTCAATAGAAATATGTTTCATTAGGTGCTATTTTTTCTAGTAGGATTTAGATCAAAATTTTAAAGTTTCAGTTGTCAATTGGATTCATTACAAAACATTAACAAATTATAGTTTGAAATTCTTAGAATGCACCAGATACAATTGTCAATTTTGAAAAAATTTCACCCCCGTACCCCTCTTCTGGTTTTCCTTTGCTCACAGTGATGCAAACCCCAAAAGATGCACCTCCTTGATACTTGTTGGCTATGCCCCTGTACATGTATGTTTACCTTTGGCCTTATGCAATGTAGAATATGTAATATTAAAAATAAAATGCATCAGGAATAAATTGGTGAATAAGACTAAAGACTGCCTTTACAAGTAGTTAAGTCATGAGAAATGGTACTGAAGGAGAAACCCCAAATGTTTCATAATAAGTCTTTTTGTCTTGAATAATACAGTTGTTTGAGACTTTTTAGAGGGCGCGCGAGGAAAATTAGATCTGGAAATTTCCTTTTTTGCCTGGAAATGTCAGGGAATTGTCAGGGAAATTCATTTTGAAAAAGGTGTACGAACCCTGTATAAGTTTAAGGAAACCTTGGAAGATATTTGTTTTTATCCTATGCCAAGTAGAGTTTTAGGGAGATAAGTTGGTAAGATATATACCGTATCCTGATTTTGAGGTTTCCATATCCAAAACCTCCATATCTCCCGCCATATCTCCCACTTCGGTGCAAATCTTCCCGCTTCCGGTAAGTAGTGGAAATGCAATAAAATGACTTTGCATATGAATGATTTGTTTATTTTTACACTTTGTACTATTGAAATGGCCATATGCCCCTGAAAACTCTACTTGGTATAGGATAAAGTAGTTATGTACGGTCGGTTTGGATATTGGGTTCATCCCTCGTGAGATATGCACATCTACCTTCGGTCCCTCAGGTTGATATGCATATCTCCCTCTGGATAAACCCCATATCCAAAACCTCCCAGTACATAACCCTTATATATCTATACCTTTTTTATATAAGCTCGTGATTCAGCAGTGATGACACCACGATTCAAACTATTGCACTCTACTATACCTTGCATTTGGTGTTCATGAGCAACCCATTTGGCTTATTAGTAATGATTATGTATTTGTTTTTATTTGTCTGTTCCTTATTAATGGTTTATCGGTTGAATGTTAGATGTTAGTAAGGCACTTTCAAAAATATACTATAAACAATACAATTAGACAAACAAAGTATCTTTTGCATTTCTAGGTGTTGGGTATACAGTGTGTCTCAAAAAAATGTTACACTTACAAAAAGTTCAATATCTTTCATGATTTTTCCTTTATCCCTAAAATATACTTAGATACCAAAAGACCAGTCTTTCTCGAATAAATCCACACCATCAGATTCAAAATCTGTCCATGATTGGCTGTACAGGACAGATTTTACAGACGCATGTGAAATCTGATTTGCGCCAACTTCTCAGTGGTTGGACATGTAGTGATCAATTCTTTTTTGGTGTGAATGCTGTGGACAGTGATATCTTGATTTGATCAATGATCCAGTTGTTTCTTTCCTGGATAGAAATACAAGATTTCATTGTCATAGTGTTCAATGTTGTTACGTATGATGGCAACAGGATGGTGCAAAGGCCTGTAGCAGATCGTTTGGTAGAACTCTTTGGAAATCAGAAGATAGCATTGAATTACCCAATGGATTGGCTCCAAGTGTCATCCCACTTTACACCCTTGATTTTTTGAAGGGCCTCTGAAAGCGCTTTACAGCATCAGAAACTGACCTTAATGAACTTCTGCAAGAATAATTGATGCAATCAGTGTGATATTGCAATGCATGTGCGCATGGGCAAGGGTACCTCAGATTTGCTTTGGAGAACATGTTGAGGGGACCACATGTTTATGCGGATAGACCCATGGCCAGTGGTCATACTAAGTAAGACAAATAGGAAAATTACAGAATGACTTCTACTCAGAAGAAAATTAAATGTTAAAGAAACTGTTCCTCTTTTGTCATTTAGTCCATCCAATCACTTAGAAGTTGGCGCAAGTCAGATGTTACCATGGGACACTAAAAGCTGTCCTGGGAAGCCAATCAAGGACAGATTTTGAATCTGATGGTATCAAATTATTCGAGAAAGATTTCTCTTTTGGTATCCAAAGTATATTTTAGGAGAAAAGTCAAAATTATGAAAGATATTGAACTTTTTGTAAGTGTAACATTTTTTTGAGACACACTGTATTAGTGTGTATTGTATTTGTTTACAACAACTACGAGCACCAAACTTGTCTCTACTCGTTTATAATGATTTAACAAACTAGAATAAATTGTTTTGCCTAACTCATTGTTAGTTAAGGATTTGAAATATCTGATACTTGTTCATTATTGGAAGAATTGAAACATTGAATTGATGAGGCAAACTCTAGTAGGCGAGGTAAACTGTAATAGATGAGGCAAACGCCAATGAATGAGGCAGATTCCAATATATGACGTAATAGACCAGGCCAATCTCAGATAAGGAGACTTTTATGCTACGTCATCATTTTCGTAACTACGAACATAATCTCAAACATTTTGCGGAGCCATTTTTCTCGCCTGTTTAGGAATAATAATGCGATGCTTATATACAGTTGGTACCGTATTCCTGGTATTGCACTTAATGATGACAACTTATCAAATAAATGAAACATTTATCTTTAAAAATATATATGCGTTTCCGTAGTGACATCTATATAATTAACACAATGTTGATAATAAAATGCCCAGTCAAAAGCACATGACGTCACTCGCGTAGTAAAAATGCGAATTTTTAAAAATGCCAACGCTGTCATTTCAACAAGTTGGTTATATACCTGGGCTACACTCTTGACGATTTAGTAGATTGCTACAAGTTGATAAAATGGATGCCAGTCAAATGCAAGGAGGATTGGCTCCCTGGATCGGAACTCGATATATTCCAACAATGAAAACGTCAAATGTCGTTATTTTCTGAAATTAAAACCAACTATAAATTCAAAATAAACAGTTCACAATATTTGAACCAATATCTCGATCATTCCTTGTGAGTTGTGAAATTTTTCGTGAGGAAATAAGACCAAAATTCACGATTCAAATGTTTGAGTGAACAAAATGGCGGCTGTTTGAATTTGAATTTTGTATCACGACATGCCCATATATGGGACAGAATATCGATGTTGCAATCTGGGAGCCAATCCTCAAATGTAAATAACATGACATCACAATGAAAGCATATCGTATTCAACGACGTATTAATATTGCTTTTGAAGACTCTTATATGATAAAAAAAACGGTTTATGAATCATTTTCAGTAAAAAGCGAAAATTTGATAAACCTGTTCGGGCTGTTGGATTAATTGTTAAGTTAAGCTACACGTTTTGGAGAACTTGTGAACATAATAGTAAAACATGATGTAATATAATGGATTTATAATATATCCAGAGACATACATACTATTTTTCTTATACCTTACATCTCAATCGGGTAAATAAATATTACAAATGGACAACTTATCCCCAGAGGACCTTACTTATACACGTTCACGTATACGTTATCTTACAAAAGCTTTAGCTTAACTTCCTTATTAATTATTACAAAATACAAATTGTAAGTACCGTCACATGTTGTTACGTCGCAATCAGGAACGTATTTTACATCATCGCATACCAGGAGAGCTTGGTTCCATGCGGTTCCTCCCATGCATTTTCCCTGGAAGCCAGTCTTGTTTAGCCTAGCGTTGTCGCATACAACGAAAGTGCAGCAATCCAATCCAAGATCTACACCAGCGATGTAACCACTTGGATTACATAGTGTTGGGTCGTCAAGGACGACAGGAGGACCACTGGCCAAAGCGGCGGCGAAGAGGAGAACCAAAGGCAACATAGTGGAAGGGCTAAAGCATGAAGATGTGGTTACTATGCAGATGTGGTTACTATGCAGATGTGGTTACTATGCAGATGTGGTTACTATGCAGATGTGGTTACTATGCAGATTTATCAGATGGGGTTACTATGCAGACTTATCAGATGTGGTTACTATGCAGATGTGGTTACTATGCAGATTTATCAGATGTTTGGCAATAGTAATATTGACCATACTGTACATATTTGATAAAAGAACAAATATACAGAAAAATATTTTTGAAAAGGATGGGACGAAGACGCGCACGGTCAAATAAAATACCCAAATGACCATTAATCGTTCAGGGACGTCTATTTGATCCCAGAACTATCTGTATGACCAAGCGTGATAAGCAAAGGTCATTTGGTAATACTTGTTTAAAACTCTCAATAAGGATAACATTTTTGAACAATCAGTAGTTCCAATAATTCTACATGGATCCGTAGTATGAGGCATGTCAAATTACTTTTCTAAAAAAGATTTAAATGAATGCATGGTTTACACGTAAGACGATTTCCATCTTATCTGGGAAGCTAATGATGTTATTTTTTGTAAATATTCTAAAAAAGCAAAGATGCAATCGATCTATTAAGAGCTTCGGAAATATCCACTAGATATATTCAAACAAGCTACTCATTTTTACAATCACATGTTATCGCGATCGGAAACACTGGTGCATCTAGCCTATCAAACAACAAAGAGAATCATCGTGGATGCTTACCTTTAAAAACATAATGAATAAAGAAGTAGTATCGTTATCAAGTGATACTTCCAGCATCATTGATAATATGTATACACCCTATGCAGACAGAGCCTGTGGGAAATATTGGGTGCGGAGCAAATGAGCGGAGGGTGCGGAGCTAACGGTCATTTTTGAATTTTATTTTGGGATATTTCTGAAACTAAGCCGTTTTGGGACTTCAAATATACCAAGATATGTGTATTTGACACCAAATATCAATACAATTGTGAAAATAGTAGCGCAGTTCATTCTATGGCGACGCAGTGTGCCTTAAACCTTTCCCAGACCTATATATTTTGAAATTATCCTTTTAATACTGAGTCCCCAGCATTCATAAAAAATGGTGTTCAAGGTACACTATCAATACAAATTATTTTTGCATCTTCGAAGCCAGGCAGTATCTGTGTGATTTTATAAAAATTCGGAATGTTTTTCAGATATGAGCCCCCTCTAAATATTGGGTGTGGAGGTACGTTTATGGAGCTGCTCCGCACCCAATATTTAGAGGGGGCTCATATCTGAAGAACATTTCCGAATTTTTATAAAAGCACACAGATACTGTCTGGCTTCCAAGATGCAAAAATAATTTGCATGGGTAGTGTATCTTGAACACCATTTTTTATGAATGCTGGGGACGCAGTATTAAAAGGATAGTCTCAAAATATATAGGTCTGGGAAATGTTTAAGGCATACTGCGTCGCTATTAAATGAATTGCACTACTATTTTCACAATTTTATTGATCTTGGTGTCAAGTACACATATCTTGGCATATTTGAAGTCCCAAAACGGCTTAGTTTCAGAAATATCCCAATTTTAAATTCAAAAATGACCGTTAGCTCCGCACCCTCCGCTCATTTGCGCCGCACCCAATATTTCCCACAGGCTCTGTCTGCATAGGGTGGTATAACAACTTCTAAAAAGAATAGACAATAACAAACACAACCAGTATTTTTAAATATGTACGTAAATGTGGCTCATCCTTCGATTTGACGTAATCAATCACACAGAGGCTTATAGTCCTGCAATATTTTAACTTATGATGGACTGAATCTGAAACTTTTCAATATTTAGAGTGTCCTGAGTTCAAATCTATCGGATGCAATTTAGGTTCTTCGCGGCATTCGCCTGTACAGGCATTTCAATATATTTTCTAGACGTCTAAAAAATTTGCACAATTTTTTGGCACTCCCTGTATATTCAATCAATTGAAATGTGATAATACCTTGCATATTTTCCTATTTGCATAACGAATAAAGAGACGGAGGGAACGAGACACGACATTAATAGTTTCAAGCAATAACCCAAATATTTCAATTTCAATAAGGGGTATGACTGAACAAGCTGAAATAATAGATGTCACCCTTGTTTATTTTTTGTTTTGTTTTGTTTGGGCCAGACTGCCATTGATTCACATGTAAATTGAGATCACTTAATTTAATGATTTATGACAAAGTGTTGGTTTAATCTGTCTGAAACTTTGAATGCCATACTATGGTATGACCCTGTCAATGTACATATTGTGATTGGTCATGAAAATGTTGGTTGTCAAACGAATAAACCTATAGAATTGTTGCATTTCATCAAAGGAGAATTTTTTAAAAAGTCATGGAAAATTATTTAAATGACATAATTGTACAAAAGAAGAAAAAATACAAGGTTTAATGTGCTAGTCTCTTAAAATTTTACAAAAACGAGAACTTGTGAAATTTCAAAGCTGAATAGAAATTCCTCTATTTCTAAACATTTAGTATTGCAAATAAGCCATTCTAGGCAAAAGAAATTGCCACAAATTGGGATTTTTCACTTCATTCTGGGCGCTTTATATATTGGCCTGAAGGAAGTATTCTGAATGTTCTAAACGTCCAAGGCGCTGATTACAGAGGATACAGTATTTCATGTTTCAAGTTAATCATTGACTTTGTTCATTGTCTCTTTTTATTTATTTTACTTTTTATTTTTATATTAAACATTTTCACTTACCTGATGCGGACTTCTGAGCAATTGCTGTTGAATTTAGACAATGCCAACAGCTTTTATAGTAAACGCACCTTCCCGAGGGATTGCATTTACTTGAATTATAGGTGATTAAAATCAAGTTTACACAATAAATAACAACATTTTATCGTGCTTCAATGGCAGAAATGATTATTCAAAGCCTCTGTGTACCCGGGGGATACAAGTGATCAATATCAAAATTTGAAACAATCAAATGTGCCAAAAAAACTAAATATGTTAATATTTAAAATATTGAAATATGGTCCATGGAAGAATGGTATAGCAGCATGTGTCGCATATACACAGAATAGATGTCTCCTTCTCTCAAACATCAGTTCATGAGTTGGGCAGTCATGGCGAAAAATAACTTGTGGCTTAAATAGAAGACTATTAAATATTCTGAGTTGACATTTGAAATGTCTAAGGAAGAAGTGAACACTGTTCTGATCACATTATTCAATTTTCTAAAATTATTTCACTGGTCAAAAATCATTGCAATACACTATACCATGAGCCTACTCCAGCTTCAAGATTTCGAAAAGTAGCAGTATTTTTACATTTCGTAATTTAATTTAATTTATTCTCTTCAACCCTTGCTGTTCGTTCATGTTAACTGACTCAGCTACATCAGAGTTTGGTATTTAGGAAACTTTAGGCAAGCGTTTTTAAGTTTCCTAATAAGTTTCAGAATTGTAAATTAGTAGCTGACCAAATTATTGTATTAACGGGTGACAACAAGTGTTGGTGACATAAAAATGCAATATGCCGTTCACAGTGTCAGGCGTATGTCAGGCGTATTAACGTATTAACGTTACATGCTCCATTTAAATAAATAACTCGACCTATGTGAAACTTGATATATTTCGTAAATTCACCATGAACTATTGAAAGAATGGATAATTTGCTCAGCCTAAAAAGCTAAACAATACAGAAATTATAAAATAAAATGGATACTGCGACGGCGTATGAGGATATATCATTTTGTAATATTTTGCAATGGCCATAATGCGGAGCTACACGTACATGTAGTATAATACGGATAAATCTAAACCGTTTCATATAGTTTTCTAAAATAACTGATATCCCAAATCATTACATATTTTCTTTCATACATCTTTATTTGAGAAAATGTTACTGGTATACTTAGCAGAAAGTAGATGCAATACTTTTAAGACCAGACCAAAACATTCATCTTTTGTCAATATTTACAATCGTTTGACAATTCGTTTACAGGAATATTTCTTTTTGACTTGAATAGGATCACAACAGTGACTAACTAAACTTTTTGAAATAAGTGTTTTGATCCTCTGAAAATGTGGTTGCATATATCAAAAGGTAGTGTGGAAGTTTGAAATTTGCATGTAAGGACAAAGTCCCTGAATTCAGCCAGAGTTTTATATATGAACACGTCTAAGGGAACCCATAATGTAACCAATTTTCCAAATTCTCAAAGTGATTTGAAAAACTCGATCGCCAAAGGGTTTCAAATAGAGGATGATTTCAGGAATGTAGAATAAGAAAAAAAATGTTCGCATGTTTTGCTTACTGTACAACACATGGTATTTCCATAGTCTTGCTTCAAGACCCTTGATCCCCCCCATCTTCTTTCCAGCATGTAGTTGGAGAAGTAGATAAGGGGGGGGGGGGCAGACTACTCTTTTCACTACAGACTTATAAACAATAACTGAGCGATAAATATGTATTTTGTGTTTGTAAAATAGCAACACATTTTTTCTCAACTAAATAAATAACTATTAATGCCTTATATAATTAGTAAGACTATTTTATAAATGTATATTTTATCTTAGATCAATACATTGCAAAAACTAGTTCTCTATATTAAGGAGAGTTTAGAAGATCTCCTCAACCTCGCAGCAACAGACATCGGGGTCAGCGTTGAAGACCATCTGCTCTCCGGCCATGTTTACTGGGCAACAAAGGAGACGATCATTGTCATTTCCCTCTGCTCCAGCGATGGTGTACTGGGTACTATCTGGGCCAAGTGTGTAGAACAATCCATTTCGGCAACAGTCTCCTGAATGAGAAATATTGAAACGTGATTAATTGGTATAAGTAGTTATACTTTCACGTTTTTTTTACATTTTTGATTAGGGGGAAAATACCTATTTTCATCATGACAACGACATGTTATCGAGTGCAGTGGTTAAAATAACTGGAAAATTAGAGCTGTGGGGAGTAACTTTCGATTTTTAAAAAGTTTAATGTATATGTTTGCTCCTCATTCCATGCCGTGCCTATTATCGAAAACTTTAATAAAACATGACTTTAATTCTGGACAATTTCCCGATTATTCTAGGTTATATAACAAGTTATTTGAATTTTTTTTCTTTTGTAAATACATTCTAAAGGGTATGTGTATATATCAATACTGTAAGCGAGTAAAAGTGAATATAGCTGATTATATTGCAATCGAACCAAAATATTTTTTCAATCATATGCAATGTTGTTACTCATTTTCTATTAATGAAGACGGTAGTCATCATTTTAATGATAACATTATTTCATAGAACCTACCATCGAAGGTGTCTGGGCATGGGGTGTCAGTCATCTCAGGTCCACAATCAACTCCCATGCAGTCCATGACATTGTTGACGATGTCACAAGTTTTGTTATCGTCATTCCACACACTTGGTGCCATGCATGGTACGACGTCGAATCCGGTTCTGTTGACCCAACATTGAAGGTATGAGCAACATCCGTCCTCGGGGTTGGCGAAGTAATATCCGCTGGTGTCAGTGCATGGCTCGACAAAGGCGTCTGGAAATAAAACGATTTAATAACTTTAATGAGCTTGAATTCGATGTTTTCTAGAAGATTATTTCGAGCAGATATCTTCAAATTATCAAATCTTTAATTTTACAAAGCTGATGAGCTGTATGAGTAGAAGATAGTTAAACTCTCACATTCGTATTCACAACAGCATGATTCCAGGACGAAGACCTGGCCGAATGGGCAAGATTGTTCTTCACGGTCATTTCCACGGATGAAATTTTCAGGTGATGATCCAGCGGTGAAGACTGGCTCGTATCCGTTCTTGCCATTCTCTCTGTTCTGTCCTACACAACATGTGGTACCAGAAGGTTGAGGATCGGCGCACTCGGCATTGGTTCTCTTTGGGACTACAAGCAATAATTCAATGATATATGACATAAACATGTAAAATATGTTTTGACGTGTCTTTGTCTATTACGTTTTCATATATGACCATGTATGAATTGTCACTTTGTTTGAAGACAACATAAATATGTGAAACGTTACAAACTCTCCTATTGTTCAACATGTATACATCTTGTCAAAATGCATGTATATGCAATGATATTTTTACAACAGATAAATAGTGAGTACCGTCGCATGTTGTTGGGTCGCAGTCGGGAACATATTTAGCATCATCGCAGACCAAGAGAGCTTGATTCCATACGGTTCCTCCCATGCATTTTCCCTGGAAGCCAGTCTTGTTGAGCCTAGCGTTGTCGCATACAACGAAAGTACAACAGTCCAATCCAAAATCTACACCAGAGATGTAACCACTTGGAAGACAGAGTGTTGGGTCGTCAAGGACGATTGGGGGACCACTGGCCAAAGCGGCGGCGAAGAGGAGAACGAACGGCAACATGGTGAAAGAGCTGAAATATACGATTTTATATTCGTTATCATTGGGACTCGATTTCTGAGAGATAGCTATTAGATAGTCGAAGACGTGATTGATTGGAGTGTTTGAACGCACCGGTGTCGTGTAAAATTACACTCTAGAATAGATAATTTGTGTAATGTAAAGTTACCTTAATAGGTAATTTAAATTGTGTCAAAAGTATATAAAGTTTACATACTTTTGACACAATTTATATATATTTATATTTATATTATGAACTTTAAATCACAACTTTTGAACCGTATAAGATACGAACTATGTTTTCATCAAAATGTGTGCATTAACATCAGAAAAGAAAAGAACATTTTGATATTAGATTAACCTTATTTAAGCCATTAAAAAGTGAAACGCCATAGTAATTTGGTTAATCTGACTTATTTTAAAGTTATAACTTACGATATTTTAACAATGTATCTCTATATAGGTAACATATATGAATTATATATAAAAGTATAAAAGATATCGACTGTGAAAAAATATCAGTAACAAAATGAGAATAATAGATGTCGTCTAAGATTTTCAAATGAACCAGTTATAATATTCAGCCTGGGTTCATAAGTAAGGTGCAATTAAAGCCTCAGTTAGATTTGCTCTACGGCGGGCGTACGGCGGCCGTTCCTTCACGAAACTACGGTCGCCGCACAGTTGCTGTTAATCAAATGTGAATGAGGCATAAGTAGCTTAATATCCTGCATAATGCTACATCCCTGGCAGACGCAGGTACCTTGATTGTATGTTCGTGTAATATGTTAATTTTGAGAAATTACGAAAATAAAACTTTTAAATTGAAAACGCGTGTTTTCTCTGCTGTTTTGAAAAAGTGTGTTGATATATAATATTTTTTATTGGGTGGGTTTTTAGCATAATCCCAAAGGATGAGTGCTTCTAGAAACCCCAAACAACCTTCATTCAATTGTTGAAAAAGTGTGTGATATGATTAAATTCTAATCGTGTTTATTCTAGTTTCAAAGTGCATTAAATATATTCCTGAAATAATACCATTATCTTATTATTAATTATATCATGTTATATATATATTGTATATATTGGTTTTTAATGTATACATATCATTTCTAGCTTATATTTTAAAAATGAGTCAAAAGAAAGAATAAAATGTAAAAATTATACTATGGCATTTAAATAAACATACCAATGCGTTTGCTTTGGATAATTATATTTAAAAAAATATCTGATCAAGTCTGAAGTATCGTACATTAAATATAAAGATTTTATCAAATGGAAATATTTTCAAAAAATGATAACTTAAACTGTTGAACTTACCTGATTTTGTAATCTTAGTGCTAATGTAACTGGAAATTAGATCAGCTTTTATACTGGACAATGTGGACACGAGAGTCGCCACAAGCACTTTCTTGATTTATACTAATTGATGTGGGCGATTAAAAACCGGACTACCCTTTTTATATACCACTCTTCAAAAACATATTTGATTCATTTTTTACACAAGACAAAGAACAAAACAACGTTTTCTGTTTTGACAGTGTAATTTGGAGCGTCAAAATCATTATTTCATTCCTTATCATTTTTGCTTCTCTTAGATTTTGATTTTAAAACACAGTCACGTTCGTATTTTACGTACAGGTACGTGGACATTGATTTAACAGATTTAAAAGAATCAATTAATTCATACTGACGATTAACATGTACACTCGTGCTCATAATAGTTGTTGGTTAATTCTTAACATGATAAGCGGTTGCAAAAGACGATGTCCTTCCACACTTTATGCACAACAAAAATCTGTCGCAGACATCGTGTATATATAGTAGGTTGTTAATATTGATGCACTATTGGATACAACCTTAAATAAAGGCGGATGCGTTTTATCCATTCGATTAACTATACGCTATAGATGGACTTACTAGTACCTTTTTGACGAATTTATTTCGAATGGGGTGTAGCAAAGGATTTCTGACGTATCATCTGTAGTAGATAGTGATAAATGTCCCCATTTAAGTCAAACAATGGCAAAAAAACAAATCAATCCCATTGTTATAATTATTTATTTGGTTTTGCAATACATATTATACTTTGTTTCTGTATAAAAAATCGTGTACAAATATTATCTATGTGAGGTTAATCTTGGAATGTACATGTATAAGTTACATACTTTTCAGATAATACTGATTTGAACTAACTGTATCACTACTGTCACATCAAGCCAGTTCTCACCGCATTCTCGAAAACGGGCTTAAACTGTACATGTGTATGAACGGATTGGACGTACTTATAATCGGCCGAGGTTTTCATGAACGTACTCGAAATTTTCTAGTGGTCGTCGCGTTCTGCAATCAGAGCGTGTGGTAACGTACTGGGAACGAGTTGGACGTACTACGAACGGAATTTTCGTTCTTCAATCCTTTTTTACTTCAATCTTACAACGGAACCTTTTTAGCAAGAGTTGAACTGTCCGTAGATGTGTAGAAAACGAGGTGGAGCTATTTGCAAATGGGTTAAGCTGATTTAGGACGTATGAAACACTGTTTCTGAACGAGTTAGCAATAATATAGCTATGGCACAAAAGTACTTGCCACTGCGTTCTTCAAAATGTTGTCAAACTGGGTTTAAACTGTGTGCGAACGGAAAGAACGTAGCTGCAACTTTCTACGGTCTATTTACTAACTTCATGAACGTCCTTGGACGAAAAGACGATTTAGAATTTTCAATCATTTAAAAATGCAATGGCTAATTATTTCAGACATTTATCTCAACCACAGCCAGATTTAGCCCATTTTACCACTTGTTGTAGGACTGGAAAGAACGGTTATATGAACTAGGTTGGTGCGACAGGGGATTACTGATAAAATGACATCAACAATCATATAATGTTCTTCTCTGTATACACTTGCTCCAAAAGTAGACTAATATGGATCGATATTGAATGAATTGCATACCCGGAATTGCGAACTAAAAAAATATTTCAGACTTTTGGAAGCTGGGTAGCCTAGCTAAGCCATCCCTATAATTTTAAAAAATATCACACGAGTGTAACGATGGCAGCTATTATACAACAGGTTATACTACAGAATTATGAACATATAGGCAAAAATTGAATATTCATTAATTTTAATAATAAACAGTTTTAGTTTAAAATAGTTTATTTAAACTAAAAACTATTTATTTTAAAATTATTGAATAATTCATTGACTTAAAAATAAATAGTACTATCTACCTAACTTGTTCAATGAGCTGAATAACGAACCAACTGTAAACAGGCCTTCACCATAAAAGCAGAAAATCAGTTAGAAAATGGTGTTTCAAAGTTTAAATGCCCATAGAATCATACACATCGTTTCATATATCTCTTAATTAACTAGTATTCATGTATAAAATCATCTTAGCTTTGTCACCGCTGTTCATCAAACATTTTTAATACAACAGTATTTTACATTTAAATATTTGTTCCTATCTGGCTTCAAAAAGTAGATATACACTCCCCTCCATAAGTTTGGCAACCTTTTTTCCCCCATTGAACTACGTGTAAAAGCCTCTTTACCCTTGAATTTTTATTTACTTAACCTAGGATGAAAATACTTATACTATTGATGGAAACGTAATTTGAAGTCCAATACCTCTCAATTTTTTTCCTCAATTACAATAGGTCGCAAAATCATGATAAATTTGTTGAATTTTTGAAAATCGACATTCCCATATTAACCAATGGGAAATGGTAGGTTTGTCGCAAGTCATATGACAGAATATCCATCCATCCGAGTCCTTGCAAAAAATACGAGTTAGGCAGTAGAGGCTGACGGTAATTCCGGTTATACGGTTTCGGTACGGAATTGAGCATTTACCGGTATTGAAATTATTAACCGGTTAACCGACGATAATCCCCGGGGAAATAAAAGACACGTCGTTTTTTTAATCATTTCGTTTAATTTCCACTTTCACGATGCGTACGTTTACATAGACATTTAGATATCCATGTTTGGCAGTTCAGGTGTGATTTCCATGTTTGGCAGTTCAGGTGTGATGTCCATGTTTGGCAGTTCGGGTGTAGTAGCTTCATGCTCAGATTTGGTTGTTTGGCAGTTCCGGCGTAGTTGTCAACGTCAGATCCAGAAACTGAATTATGTTATAGTCATTTACGAACAACGCATTGACAACCTGAGGTTGAAGTCGTGCCCGTTTGGAAGTGATGGTGTTAGCAGCTGCACTGCACTGACGTTCACTTGACACGGATGACGCAGGAATATGATATGTTTCAGCCAAACTCACCACATCAGGATATTTGAAATGTGTAATTATGACGTGCACGGACCTGGGGACAATTCGGGAAATGCGGGCTTATCTTAGCTTTGAACGTTAATCTCTGCCTTATTTAAAAAGCCAACTATGTGTTTTACATATCATTTTGAAGTATTTTTTATTCGCATTTCAATGAAATTATTTTTCCTTCAAAATTTTGATGGGATCCAACACATTTTTAAAATTAAATATACTCCGACATCGTCAAATACGCTGTAAGACGTAACACTTTACGCTTACAGGGCTCGTTGAAATTGAGATAACTTTTGAAATAATGATCAAAATCCCACTTAAATTTCACAATTTATTCAATGGAACATTTGCATTCATGACGTCACAATTGCTTAACGGCTACATTTCAAATTATCTTATACGAACGCTTTTAAAATTTTCAAAATTGTGTAAGGTTTTGAAGGCGAATGGGACGAGCAATAAGTTTACCTTCATTTAACCTTCTAATTTAGGTCTGATTTGAAAGAAAATTTAACTGCACAATATTGTCATGGCGAAATTTACAAAACAATAACCGGTTTGTTTATTTTGCAAATAATATCAAAATAAGAGCTGGTTTTCGAGAAAAAATGTGACGCATCGATTTTTTACCACAAATTCCATACATATCAATTTTTACTAACGCCCCAAGTGGATTTCTTGACCGTTTTTCAAAATTCAAAAACATTTTAGAAATATTGTCCTCGAGATCTTGCTACCCTGTAAATTTTGTAATGATTAGATAAGGATAAAGTATTTTATTTTGAGGCTGACTAAACTTGTAAAAAATGTGACGCTTGTCGTTTTTGACGTTGTAAGGCTGTTTGCGCCCTATACTGCTCATTGTTTTGTTTTGTTTTTTTGACGCCATAATGTTACGCTAATTGTCCCCAGTTTCGTGCGACGTGTAAATACATTTAATTTAAAACTAAAATACATCTTGATTCGTAAGATAGTTACATACTATTTCGTGAAGTTCATCAGTATGGGTTCAAAATCGGTCTTGCACCATGGCATTTAGACTTGAGAAGCTACGGAGAGAGTTAGGAACAAACATTGGCAGCGCATTGGCATTTTATCTTACATATTTTACCGGTATTTCGGTAACGGTACGGTTATTAGCGTGACGGTTACCGGTACTGGTTTTCAGTACCGTTGCGACCTCTATTAGGCAGGCAATTGAATTTGCTAACTTTATTTAACAAAAATTGATATGTTTCTTCAGGTTCAACAAAGTTATAGGGCTTTAAAGTCAAAATTGTTTTTCAAAAAACCTCTCCCATTGAAATAACACAGGAGGCGAAAAATTATTTTCAAAAATGACTTTGAAGCGCTGTAACTTTAATATTCATCAAATAAACTAAACACTTAGTGTTCAAAAAGTTAGACAATTCAATTTTCTATATAAAAATTTTTTTTGCTGAATTTTTTACTGAAAATATATCCTGATTTCTGATTTGCCCCGAACCCTTCATTTCCCATTGGATTACATGGGAATGACGATTTTCAAAAATTCATCAAATTTATCATCGCTTTTCGACCTATTGTAATCGAGGAAAAAAATTGAGAAAGTTTGGAGGTATTGGAAATAAAGTCAAGTTACGTTTCCATTAATATTATAAGTTATTTCATCGCAGGTTAAGTAAATAAAAATTCAAACGTAAAGAGGCTTTAACATGTAGTTCAATGGGGGAAAAAGGTTGCCAAACTTATGGAGGGGAGTGTATATGATGGTTAAACCAGCAGTTAAATGATTGACTACATCGGTATGACGGGGGGGGGGTGAGTAATTTCCAATATGGTAAGGAATCCATGTAAAGCTAATCCCTAAAGCTAATCCTTAGAGATAACGGTAAAGCTTTATTGCTTAATATTTCCCTGGCTAATCTACATAATTATTAACCAAGGTTAATATACATGTATAAATAGCCTTGCCAAAGTCGGTCTCTTTAACTTATCTTGATTTCTATTAATTCAAAATCAGATTAGTAAAAAAATACCGACTTGGGCAAGGCTAATGTATATAGTACACCACGACAAATCAAACAAATGAGCAAAAAATAAAATCAACGATGACCCATTAACTGATGATATCACATGTGTTCCAGTTTTGGGAATAAAATGGGAGTCCTGGTACAATGTCTTATGTAACATATTATCACAGTTGACTGGTATCTAAAGCAGCATTAACATGCCCGTCACTGGGGCCGCTCGAATTACGGTCAGATCTTTCCTGATCGCTTTTGAAGATCGCGTGGGCTTCGGGGTTTTCCATCATCTTGTCTGATTCCATACGTTGAGAAACACGTTTCCTTACACTGGCTGAAAACGCAGGGGAAATAGAATTGTCAAACAGAATTGAATATAAAAAGGAGCTCTAAATATTGGCAAATTGGAAAATAAGTAATTTTACTCTGCTGAGCGCAATAGGATAGTTTTCTAAATAGCAGAAAAAGCAATGAAATATAGTGCTGCCATCTTTTATTCAGCTCTTAATTTGGGCTAGAGTTGCATTCACTTACATGTTAAAATCTTGGAATAGTGCCTTAATTTCATGATTTATCAAAAAAGTGTTAGTTGTATCAATGAACAACTTGAATGAAATACCATATGATGACCCTGTTAATGTACATGTTGTGATTAAACATGCAAATGTTGGTTGACATACAAAAAATCCAAGGTTTTAAAGAATTTTAGCATTGCATCAATGAAGATTTGGCCCAAGTTATGAGAAATTATTCAAATTACATAACTGTGTAAATCAAAGCTATTATAGGAGAAAACATTTCACTGAATTGAAATATGCCACTTAAAAGAAGGAAATGTAAATCATTAGAAATCTAATATGCAAATCTCTTAAAATCTCACGAAAAACGAGATTTAACGAGATTTCAAAAGCTATATGAAAACTATACTATTAACTATTCAGCGCCCCTCCCCCATTGCCAGTGCCTTGGCAGTTCTAGTCTAGATCATTATCAAATCAACCGTGTTGATGAAATGACCATATAGAATATGATCGGTTTGGTTGGTTGTAGGCGAGTATAAGGTGCTATTTCTAGGAAGATAAATCAAACGATATGGATCGGTGATATATAGATCGATATGGCATAAAAATTAGGAATATAGAATATGAGGATGAAAAATAAGGCATATAATATAATTTAAGATCCAGAGAAGCACATGCCTGATTATTTTCCGCCTCAAGAATGCCGAATTCAACAACTGACAAAATTCTTTTCAATTTGTACTTACCTGTTTTGTCACCGAACATTGTTTCGGACATGCTTTTTCCGGCAAGTTCTTTCAATGCTGAACCTAAAATTATTCATCAATTATTGTTTTTTATTAATTAATTCTAAATGTGTGAGCAAAGGGAACAGGTGTACCATGTCACATCCAAAAGCGCATGCGCAAACACAAAGTATGCCGTTGATGGTTTCCGTTTTCTCCAAAAGCGAGCCCAATTCAAAAATAATATTTGAATTTCTTCATGAGCCTACCAAACTACACATGAAGCAAACCGCTAAAATTAAGATGCCACTGTGAGACTGTAAGTCATTAAGATGTCACTGTAAGACTTATCAAGCTTTTGAAGGAGGGTGTATTCCTTAGTTTAAACTGTAAGTCATTAAGATGCCACTGTAAGACTGTAAGTCATTAAGATGTCACTGTACACATGTAAGACTGTAATTTAAACACTCACATGACCTAAAGTGAAGAACTCACCTTTTGTTTCCCAGCCATGTCCATAAGCCTCTGCTGGGTAAGCAGGCTCTCCATGCTTAGGGATGTCTAGACCTATAAGAATATAAAGATAAAACGTTTTATGTGCAATTGCCAGTAGACGACAAACGTGTCCATAAGCCTCTGCTGGGTAAGCCGGCTCTCCATGCTTAGGAATGTCTAGACCTATAAAAATATAAAATTAAAACGTTTTAGGTGCAACGGCCAGTAGAGGACAAACGTGTCCATAAGCCTCTGCTGGTTAAGCGGGCTCTCCATGCTAAGGGATGTCTAGACCTATAAAAATATAAAATTAAAACGTTTTAGGTGCAATAGCCAGTAGAGGACAAACGTGTCTATAAGCCTCTGCTGGGTAAGCGGACTCTCCATGCTTAGGCATGTCTAGACCTGTAATAATATAAAAATAAAAGTTGCAATGGCAAATAGAGAAAAGACGTGAAGTATTTAATGGAATCTTTGGCAAATACAGCAAGATTAAAAGAGATGGTTACCTTGTTTTGTTAAACAATTAAATTGAGTTAACTAATTATCAGAAAATGTTTCCAAACAATCAACAAATGACATTTCAGTATTGTAAAATCAAGTATTATTTACTCAAATTCAATGGAGTGCGAAACTAGAACGTCTCACAGCAAGAAAATGTAAATAAAAATTACAACCAGTCATGTTGAAACGATTATAAATCCTTTAAAATATGCTATGTGATTTCAGTGGAACTAAAAAATGGATTAATGGTAACTAATGCCTTGATTACAATTGATCAACGGCAATAGGCGGTCCTAGCTTTCGAAAATTGAGAGAAATATGCAGCATAAAATACAGGGATAGGCAGTACAATGTAAATTGTCTTTATCGATTTTGTGAAACTACGACCGCCGTACGACCACCGTAGCGCAAATGTGACTGAGGTTTAGTGAGAAAACTATATCTCGCCTTTTGTCTCGATCTCTTCGCTGACTCGATGCAATTTCAGCAGCCGAAGAATCAGCCACATGATAGCACTAATTCCGAATGCCCATACAAAGATCGATACCATTCCTGCAACATTCCATCCAAAGCGCTGGAATGAAAAAAAAACATACCAGATAATTAGACGTTTCTACAAGTTTGGATTCTCACAAAATTTTATCCTAAAAGCTGAAATCAGAAACAATCTAAGTAGGTTTACTTATGAATGCACATGCGAAAAGTGTTATAAAAATAACAAAAATTAAATAAAGAAATAAGGTAATTTGTGAGTTTTGAAGTTAAAAAGTTCAATCGATTGTTTATAAAGTCATAGAAATTAATGCCTTTACCATCCAAGGTGCTCTAGACGAAATATCAAACAATATCCCGGGATTTGAGCCGTCCTTTTCAGGTGCCATAAATATTGGGACAGCAATCGTTCCCCAGATTCCACCCCCCATATGTACTATGCGAAACAAACACAACATTACAATTAGCTAGTTAATAAGAATAGTTAAAAGTCACACATATTATACAGTTAAAATACATCAAATAAAATACATTTCAACAAACATGTCGAGCCGTTGCCGACTTATGGACTTATGAGAGAAATTAATTACAGTAAGCTTGGGCTTGAAAGTCCATGCATTTACTGACATAGACAGTCACTGGATGTGCTGACTTCATTTGCAAAAACAATGTAGATATCAAGAGTATCGTGATCAAAGATGTTTATGGGGAGTAGAAACTAACTTACAAAACAACTGATCGATTCAAGGATGTCAAGAATAACAGATAGAGAGTACGCCTATGTAGTAATGTACGGACGAAACAAACAGAAAACTAAATTATCATACAAACGTCAATTCCCTAAAATTGCGAACGTCGGCACGTTTTGGTATTCGACCTTGATAGAAATAAATCACTGCACTCACCAGCCACTGCGTCGAGTGGATCGTCAATCTTACACTTCAGAATGAGGTGGCTCCAAAGGAGAAACGTGAGGCCTCCAATGGCGCCAGTAACTGCAGCGCCCCATGGATAAACAACGTTACAGCCAGCGCAAATCGACACCTAAATGCATGAACGTATATTGTCATCTGTTGAATAAACAAATGAATTCTAATCAAAAATTGTTTCTCGTATGTTTGCTAAAGTTGTCAACGCTTATTTCATTCATAACTCGTAGCGCAGTTTGACAAAGGTAAAGCTGAAATACAGACTTACCATTCCTGTTAATGCTCCATTTATCGTTACGAGTATACTCCATTTACGATCCCTCCCAAATATCCCCATTTTCTTTAAAATCAGGGCGGTTATAGCTCCGAAACTTCCAGAAATGACAGTGTTCACCATAGATAGGCACACTGCGCCTCCATCTCCTATAGTAGCACATTAAGAGTAGTATATTACAATCAATGACAAGTTGACCACGTGCTACATACTGCACCATCATCAGATTGTTAAATTCAAGAAGGATATAGCCCGTGATATTACATTATTCTCAAGTTGCCTTCTCGGCTATAATAATAAATTTTTAATGGTAAATGTGTTTGAGCGTGATAACTTGTATTTTGCCTTCAATCTCTGAAAAGGTCAATGTGATTCCTTCATAAAACCTAGAAATCACAACATTTCTAAAAGTGTTTTTGAACGGCCCTCGTATTTCGGACGTTTAAAATGTTGCAAAATTATGTTTTCATTCCGTATATAGTATACATGTACACATGGTAATTCCTCAATGATTTACAGTTGTACCTGCATTTGAAATTGCTCCCTGTGAGCCTCCATTGAAGGCAAAGAACCCAAATGTCAAAATAAACCCACCGATCGCAGTTAACTACAAGAACATAAATTAAACAACGTTAACCACAATGTAAAAATATATTAACCCTTTCCCGACGTGAATATAAGAGGAAAATGTTGGCTCTGGTGACGGATAAGTAAGAGCAGTATTTAGAAGAAAACTGCAAAATACGTACGCCCTGGGACCTATACCCTGAATTTTATCACTGAAATACAATTTATAGTAAGGATTATCACATTAGAACAACTTGTCGAAATTTGGTGTAAAAATACTGAATAGAACTGGAGATATTGTCATTTCATTGATGTATATAAATAAAAATAATGGTGCCAAAAGGAGCCTATCGTCCTGAAAGGTATTACATAATAGGGCTCCATATGGAGCCTATCGTCGTGAAAGGGTTAAAAGGCACAGTCGCATTAACTTTGATATCTATATTTCCCTCAGGATATACCCCATTTTCAAAACCTCCCATAACATAACCCTAATTTATGATATTGTTATTTTCTTTTTTCTCAAAGTTGTATTGCCAAATTCGATGCGTCTCATTCTTAATCCTGTCTCGACCCCTGGATTGGGACATCGTTGAATGCGGTCGTTCAAATCACCGAACAATGTTGGGGATTCAACATATCGACCAGTTGCCAGACATGGTTAATTATTATATAAATATAGATACTGACGGGAACAGAATGGCCCTTAATTTCAACGGGGTATCCATCTTCAAAGCGACCAATCCTCGGGCCAAGTATGAACGCAGCGACGAGAGACGAAGCACCGCCCAATAGGTGGACGACAGTGCTACCAGCAAAGTCCTGAAACAGTAATATAAAGCATCAGGCGAAAGTTAACTGTTCCATTCTATTGAGTTGAATAGTTATGCATCTTTCAAATGTTTTCATTCCACGCAGGAAAACATATGCAATTTCCTGCATTTTACTTTTATAGTTCCGTAAATGAAACAATATTTCAAATGGTCTCATAATCAATATATCAATGAAAACCATTCATTCATTTTTCAGCAAGAGCAAAACGGTTCAGAAAAGTGGACCAAGCCCAGATTGCATCAACTTTAATAATGTCACTGTGTACTGAACGAAACGACCACTTCAACTGCGTGGTGTTGTTATTTTGTCTTATTTATAATACTAGTCTTGCTCCAAGTCAAGTGTAACCCCCAATAAGTTGAGTAGCGTGGAGGTCACAAGAACTAGTAGCTTAATTAATATAATACCTGGAATCCCACATTAACTTCGACGGTTTCATTCCCCATTGTCTCGTTGAACGTCACCCCTTGATACAACCAACCTTTTTCGTCCCAGGCCCAATGTGAAGCAACGGGGTACACAAATCCTAGCATAAATAAATCTTGTTTAGATTCCATTTAATTTGTCTTAAAAATGCAATAAAGGAATTAGCAGACTTTTCTAGTGCCTGTCCCTCATGACTATATTTGAGAATTGTCGATGTGCATTAGTCCAGCTGAGGGGAGGATATTGAGGATAAAGAATACATTCAGCTCAAAATAGTGGAACAGCTTTCCTTCCTTCTATTAGCTTGACAATCGGAAGTTTGAATGGATAACATATTAAAGCCTGGAAATTATAATTATAATATTTAAATCTTAATTTTTTACACAGCTATAGATTCTAGCAGTACTGTGGTTGGCAAAAAGCACCGTAAAATAAGACACCGCACGATATCGTAGGCTTAAACAAAATCATACAGACCATGAACATTGTTTGGCACCTTACCCGCACAGCACAATACGGTACCATACGCTTATGTACCGTGCGGTACCGTTATTTCAGAGTACGGATAGGGGGTGTATCACATAATAACAATAGCACTGAGGTTCGAAACAAATTTGATGATTTTTGAATCACTTAACGTAATCAAGATTTGATAACTTATCCAAAGTGACTTGACTTGATCTTGTGCCAAGCTTATTGACGGAAATGCACTTTAGACATAAAGGTAGGCCTATATATCTTCTGAAGCTCGAAAGGGTGTGCAAAAATCTATTCATTTAAAATGCATGTATTAAAACTATAATCTCTGAAACTTTCAATGCAATCCATGAACAAATAAAAAAGTTATGACATTATTATCTTTATTTCCTGAACACCCTGTATATCTATACAGGCATATTCAGATCTAAGGAGCAATTTTCATGGGACGGATTTCAGATTGCCCACTTAGTGCCCTTTCTCTCTTCTGTTTATGTAATGAAAATGAACAGACTGCCAAGAACAATGTGTCAACGAGTAGTTCTTAAGTGCAGACGGGTTATATGACCTAAATATTGTTGCCAAAAAGATATGTTAATCTTCGTGTACTTGATAAGCTCATGGATGATTTGTTTTTACCGTTATTGAGTGTACAACCCCCCACAATTAGGCTTAGCTGAAGTTTTGAGTTCATAAAGTTGAGAAGACCACACAAATATGAAAAAACGTATAGCGCTATCCAGATCATATCACCATGTTAGTATGTTTTTTAACTCCAAAGAGGATTGGATCCCAGAATGCAATTCCGATATTGTGCCATATAGGGGCATCGTTGCCATGTACAAAATTCAAACTTAAAGAGTCGCCATTTCTCAATCTTTCTCATCGCTAATTGTAAATTTATAGCCACAAAATTTGTCAGACTTTAATGGCGCTAGCTTTGTTGGAAAATATTGATGTTGCATTCTGGCTGCCAATCATTCTTGTTTTAACTCAGTACCTGTAATTGCGATGCTGTATGCAAAATAAGCTATGAAGTCGCATCGTTCTGCTACGGCGCCACTTACGATCGTCGCAGCGGTTGCAGCAAATACGAAATGGAAGAACCAATGGGCGTAACCATCGGGGTCCATCCCTTCAGAGGCAAAATGCTTCCATGAGATGAAGGCGTTGCCCTCCGGTCCAAATGCAAATGCATATCCAAATATCCAATATGAAAGTCCACCTATACCTGTGTTAAAGAAATATTTGCGACGTGTGACATTAGTTTACACTCACCAACTTATAATTGATCCTTTTTACTCGTTTGGAATTAGTTTACACTCACCCAAGTATCATTGACAACCCACTGGACTTGTTTGACATTAATTTATATTCACCCACTCATCATTAACAACCCTACTTGCACTCGTTAAGTTTGATAGAAGTTTACACACACTGACTCATCATAAACAACCATTTGCACTCGTTTGACATTAGATTGCACACGCCAGCTAATCATTAACGACCTTTTGCACGAGTTTGACATTAGTTTACACTCACACACTCATCATTAACAACCTTTTGTGCTCGTTTGACATTAGTTTACACTCAAACACTCATCATAAACAACCCTTTGTACTCGTGTGACATTAGTTTACACTCACACACTCATCATTAACAACCTTTTGTAATCGTGTGACATTAGTTTACACTCACACTCATCATTAACAACCCTTTGTACTTGTTTGACATAAGTTTACACTCACCATTAACAGCCCTTTGTACTCGTTTGACATTAATTTACACTCACACACACATTGTTAACAGCCCTTTGTACTCGTTTGACATAAGTTTACACTCACACACTCATCATTAACAACCTTTTGTACTCGTTTGACATTGGTTTACATTCACACACTCAACATTAACAGCCCTTTGTACTCGTTTGACATAAGTTTACACTCACCCACTCATTATTAACAGTCCTTTGTAGTGTTGACATTAGTTTACACTCACACACTCATCATTAACAGCCCTTTGTAATTAGTTTACACTCACACACTTATCATTAATAACCCTTTGTGCTCGTTTGACATTAGTTTACACTCACACACTCATCATCAACAGCCCTTTGTACTCGTTTGACATTAGTTTACACTCACACACTCATCATTAACAGCCCTTTGTACTCGTTTGACATTAGTTTACATTCAAACACTCATCATTAACACCCCTTTGTACTCGTTTGACATAAGTTTACACTCACACACTCATCATTAACAGCCCTTTTTACTCGTTTGACATTAGTTTACACTCAAACACTCACCATTAACAGCCCTTTGTACTCGTTTGACATTAGTTTACACTCACACACTCATCGTTAACAGCCCTTTGTACTCGTTTTACATTAGTTTACACTCAAACACTGATCATTAACAACCCGTTGTACTCGTGTGACATTAGTTTACACTCACACACTCATCATTAACAACCCTTTGTACTCGTATGCCATTAGTTTACACTCACACACTCATCATTAACAACCCTTTGTACTCGTTTGACATTAGTTTACACTCACACACTCATCATTAACAACCCTTTGTACTCGTTTTACATTAGTTTACACTCAAACACTCATCATAAACAATCCTTTGTACTCGTGTGACATTAGCTTACACTCACATACTCATCATTAAAAACCCTTTCTGTTCGTTTGACATTAGTTTACAGTCAAACACTCATCATAAACAACAATTTGTACTCGTTTGACATTAGTTTGCACTCACACACTCATCATTTACTGCCCTTTGTAGTCGTGTGACATTAGTTTACACTCACACACTCATCATTAACAACCATTTGTGCTAATTTGACATTCGTTTACACTCAAACACTCGTCATAAACAACCCTTTGTGATCGTTTGACATTAGTTTACACTCACACACTCATCATTAACAGCCCTTTGTACTCATTTGACATAAGTTTACACTCACACACTCATCATTAACAGCCCTTTGTACTCGTTTGACATTAGTTTACATTCAAACACTCATCATTAACACCCCTTTGTACTCGTTTGACATAAGTTTACACTCACACATTCATCATTAACAGCCCTTTGTACTCGTATGCCATTAGTTTACACTCACACACTCATCATTAACAGCCCTTTGTACTCGTTTGACATTAGTTTACATTCAAACACTCATCATTAACAGCCCTTTGTACTCGTTTGACATAAGTTTACACTCTTTGACTCATCATTAACAACCCTTTGTACTCGTTTGACATTAGTTTACACTCACACACTCATCATTAACAGCCTTTTGTACTCGTTTGACATAAGTTTACACTCACACACTCACCATTAACAGCCCTTTGTACTCGTTTGATATTACTTTACACTCACACACTCATCATTAACAGTCATTTGTACTCGTTTGGCATTAGTTTACACTCACACACTCTTTGCAGCCCTTTGCAGCCCTTTGTTGACGACCAGATACGTTTCCAATAAGTGAAACTAAACTTAACTCTCCGCTCAGGATATCCAATTCAAACAATTAAAATACAATAAAAATAAATGCATAACTTTTTTTGTTTACAAGGGGTGTATCAATGGCACTAAGGGATTTGAGAATGAGTAGACATTTTTGATGTTGTTGAAATTGGGAGAAAATTAATCAAATATATACGTACATGAATCTAAGAGATTCTTGATAAGAATGTTGGTTGTGTTTTTGCTCCTTACAGCTCCACATTCCAGTAACGCAAATCCACATTGCATAACTGAAAAACAGTTAACAAATTAATGTTAATGTTAAGTGAGTTTGAGAAAACCGCCTCCCCACGGGATGGCTCGGGATTTGAAATGCAATATTGGCCAATAAGGTAGGATATTCGCATACATCTGCCTTCATTCTGTAAAATTAACAATTAGTTAATGCTCTTAGTTTTTGCGTGGTAACTTTCCTCTAATCTTTCTAGATAATAACATCAACGAAGTTTGGCTCCCAGGGTTCCAGCTTGATATTTTTAAATCTCCTAACAATTTGTCGGCGCTGATTTCCGCGGCAAATATCGCACAAATGAATGGCCGATATTCTTGTGACCTTGACTTTGATCGACGACAACAGTGAAAATGTCTTTATTTTCTGACATTATAACTGATTATAAATCCATAATTAGCAATCCAAAAGATTTGAACTAGTATTCTGGTGGACTTTTCACATTGGATTTGATGACTTGCCAACTTAACCCTTGCAAAAAATGTCATTTAAAATGTGTTCTTTTAGTGATTTCGTTCCTTTTGGATGATTTTGTAGAAACAATTGCAATGTGTGAAAAGAATTTAAGCCCAAAACTCAATGCATTGTAGCTGCTTCATTCCACCCAGTCGTTGTTTCCTGAACTTTGCATTCCCGCCGCGCGGTCATGTAAAGGTTTGGAAACAACAACTTCATGGTATGATTCAGCCAACAATTTACTGAGAGTCCAGGGCTTAAATCCTTAAACAACTTTAAATATGTTACTTCGAAAATAGTAATCACATAAATAGAATGAATTAGTATATTTATTAAAGGAAAAATTAAAACTACCATTTTCAGTTTTACGCCTCATTTAGAAAATATCTCCGCTTTTTAAAAAGTGTTTTTTACAGAATATTTTCAATAATTGGTTAAAGAGAAAAACATTGTTGAATTCAGTTCACCATATCGATACCAAAAAATATGTAAGGACTCGGCTATAGAAGATGAAACACACTTTTTATTCAAATGTAAAAAATTGGAGTTTATCAGAAAATCCCATATTGAAAAACTTGAAAACCTGTGTAGTAATTTTAAAAACATGAATGACCACCAAAAGACAATTTTTCTATTGACGAGTGAGGGGATCATATTAAAAGAATCTGCTGACATGATAAAGTATCTAATGATTGGTAGAGACAGGATTCTTATATCAAAGTAACATTTTCTATGTCATTTGAAGAATGTAATCCTATTGTCTTTACTTTATTGCTATATACTGTTATTGAAAATTGTATATCGGATGTACGTTTGGCCCTAAAAGGGCATCAGTAATAATAAAATCCAATTATTATATACAAAAAGGAAAAAAGGTTAATACTCAGTTTCCCTACTTCGGTCTTCATTAGGACATGGGCTTACACTTGAACTTATACTTGTTTAGTGCATACAAGTCACATAAACGGGTAATATATTTTCTATCAAAATAAAGCTTCCCTCTACTTTATCATTAACCTCGCATCAGTAATTCTCTGAAGGCTGCACTAATGTCTTGTATTCAACTTTTACCTATAAAAAATACTAACGCTCGTTTATTTCTGTTTACCTTTAAACACGTAATAAGGTTAATGTGTTATTTCGACATACAGATATATATTTTTAAGATTTGGTTCGCAAGCGATCTATTCTTAGCCCTTTAAGGAATATTTTTGCATTTTTGATTTCTTATGTACGAGGTTTCCATTTAATATTTTTTTTCAAATCTTGGAAAAGGCATATTAGAGGTTATGGTGAACATATGCCAAGAAAATAACATGACATGACAAAAATCACTCCCCTCCATAAGTTTGGCAACCCTAAATTCTCCATTGGAATACGTGTTAAGCTTCTTTATGTTTGAATTTTTATTTGCATAATCTGTAAAGAATAAACTACTTTTAGGGCTGGAAATATAAATTGGTATAATTTCCAAAACCTCCAAATGTTCTAAAATTGGTCACCATTTACAATGGGTCGAAAATTGATGACAAGTTTGATTACTTTTGAAAATCGACGATCCCATGTAAACCAATGTATGGTAGGTTTGCCACACGTCGTATGGCAGAATATCCATCCATCCAAGTTCTCGCAAAAAAAGATTAATTTAGTATTCAAATGAATTTGCTAACTTTATTTAACCAAAAATTGACATGTGTCCAGATTATATTCAAGTCAAAGTCAAATTTGTTTTTCAAAAACCTCTCCCCTTAAAGTAACACAGGAGGCGATAAATGATTTAAAAAAAAAGACTTTGAAGCTATGCGACTTTAATGTTCATAAAGTGAAGTAAGAAATATTCCTGGAAAAAATAAGACAATTCAATTTACAACATAAAAATATTTTTTGATGATTTTTTACTGAATAGATATCCTGAAATCTGATTTGCCTTTCCCATTCGTTTACATTGGAATGTCGATTTTCAAAGACATCAATTTTCGACTATTGTAATAGAGGGAAAGAATTGGAAAAAATTGAGGTATGGGAAATAAAGTAAAACTATATGTCCACCTTTGTTTTAAATATTTTCATCGCAGGTTATGTACCTAAAAATCCAAACATAAAGAGGCGCAATCCAATGGGGGAGCTAAGGTAGCCAAACTAATGGCGGGATGTATAAGAAGAATGCGTCTTATTTCTCTGTTCCTCTGTTGCCTCGAGCAAGATGAACTACACAGAGCCCCCTCCTCGTCAGGTGTCGAATTTAATTAATTTATATATACACTTGTTACACTTGTGAACCATATTGAGATAATTTACTTGAGAGAATACATAGTTACAATACTCACAATATATGATGCATGCTACAACAACAAGAAAGAATATATCCAAATTTTTCTTTACACTGTCAAAATCTGTTTTCAGCTCATCGTACAACCTCTGCGGATCGTTTATATTCGTTAGGTTCTCCATAGCAAAATTACTGTGACCACAAGCCTATGTGTATAATTAATGTAATAGTTACTTTTTAACTGTTTTGTCGCGTTTTGGTTCGTATTTAGTCCATCTGTGTTTTATAGCAATTCACACTGAAGGTTTTAAAAAGTCTGACATTCTCTATTGAGCAGTCGTTTCAAGGTGAAAAACTTTGACATTGAAAGTTTATATTAGAAATAAATAACAAACATGCCGAGACGTTTTTAATGAATATTTGAAGAAATGTAAAATGTACGATTTATGCAGTGAAGGACATACATTTATATCCAAAGAACATGTGTAAGTTTCCATATTTACAAAACTTTTTGGCATGGGGAGACGGCTATCTATCGATAAAAAGGTTGCGTAATTGTATACAAAAGATACGATTACGTAACTATTGTATAATATAATGCAATAACATTACGCAATGAAAGCGCAAAATCCTGATTATGCAAACTTATACAGGGTGTCAAATAAGTCCCGTCCCCCCTGCTACAGCTAGAACCTTAACAGACGGTACTTAGTGTGATATACCATTGGAAAGATCATCCAAAGTTATGTTAACTCACCAACTCTCAAGTGTTTTGAATGAAATTTACCTATATTTTTATTATGTCTTTTATAGTTAACATGCCCTCTTTTTAGTAGCTTTTTTGCGTCAAAATGACAAGGATATGACCTCAGAAATACGTCAAAAAGTTCATCTTTTTCGCATTTTACTTGTTACAAAAAGGTTTTCACAACTTTCCTTGCACCTTTATTTTCTGAACATCTAACCCTATCCAGAAATTGCTTAAATTCATCGCCATAAACATATTTAGTCATCTTTTGGTCCGTTGACCTTTCCAATACCCGATTCTTAAAATCCGGCCAAATACGCCAAATTGCCATGTTTCTAGGCATATGGTCTTCTCAATTGATACAATGTAAAAATTGGTGAGCTTGATTGACATGTGTCAGATATATGCCAATCAACGTAACTTTGGAAGACCTTTCCAATGATATATCACACTTGGTACCAAATATCTTGGATTTGGCTGTAGAGATCGAAATCTTTGGAACAAGAGCCCTAAACTTAACTTAACTTGAATTGTCCGTCATTCAAACCTTTATACAGTGGACTCTTTGCTCAAACTTTAGCCGGGCCTCGTATGCCCCATAATCATCAAGACATAAAGTCCAAGTCACCTTTCCCACGTCGACCGTACAGTTTATTGTATCTGTGCGTCTTAGAACATCCGCTGTCAGATATTTTAGCAGCGACATTTAAGCAACGGGATCCGACCATCCAAACATTCATCTTTTTTCTGCGACCAGTCATGATCCTTCGGCCGCCTTAGAATTTCTGGGGCCAAAGATTTCTGGGGCCAGATACTTTAGCAGTCACATTTGCCATCCATACCGTGCATTTTGAATTTGTGTAGAAATGAAAAACAACGGTTGCCATACGCGTTTTAAATGATGAAGCAGGGTCACATCAAGGCGCCCCTACGAAGGGAGTAGCTCGTTAATAAATACCAAATTGAAAGGCGGTCGCAGGGTAGAGCCATACGATATTCGTGCGTTGACCGTACGGCCAGATTGAATCTAAGCCTACTGCTACGCACTATATATTGTATAGCCTATATTTATCTTTGATTTAGACTCGAGGGCAAATATTTCATTATATTGCTCGCTAAAATGAGGTAATTATCGCCATCTATTCTTCATCCTAATGTTGTTTTGAATTTTATCGTATCCTTTATTACTACAGATACATGATTGTATACAGTGTATATCAAAATCCAGGAGTCCGCTTCTAAGGAAACTTGTCTTACCATGGGCTTTCAATTACCCATGGTCTTACGTAACCAACCAATCACTTCTAGTTGCAGTTAATTTCCCTCAGCTTAAATAATATAAGAAAAAGTGACTTTTACTAGGGCTGTGTTCTTGAAATACCTAGTGCATTGCATAATATACAATAAGTATTCCCCCTTGGTATCACGAAAAAGAACAATGAGCCCATGCGTTGCAAATTACATGCGCACACGTTTTCAACAAAATCAGTTCACCCAAGCGCACTTAAACCGCTAATTAACGCTGCTCGCGTATGTCAACGGCGCCGGGTTGTTGCTACTGCACCACAGGAGTAACCGCGATGTCTTAAACGAATTATGTGAGTGTTAGTGCCCTTGAAGGATCCTTTTTGTTGAAAACACATGGGCATGTAATGAGAACTGCAGGGCTTATTGTTCTTTTTGGTGATGCTGGGGAGAAAATTGATTAAAACATAACGCAATTTACTAGCACCGCGGGCATACAAAAATACAGTCTAGATTCAGTTTGATACCGACACCCGGCTGTGTGAAGTTAATCACCATAAAATACAATAATTCAACCATTGCTGGGGGTTTAAGCATCAAATACTGAACCAAAAACTGTGTTTTGGGGAGAAAACCTATATGCTTCAGCTACATGGGTGCATCTTTTAGACACGTATATATTTCAATTGCATGATCATTTAGTTCAACAAAACTAAGTTATTTGTAAGAATTTTATATTTATTATCATAATCTTGCAGGCAAATTACTATTTAAAGTCGGCATCTATCTCGCATGCACACGTATCTGGGTCATTGTTAAAAACGAGCTGATTGCCATCAATGTCCACGGGGCATAACTGTAGACGGTCGGAGGCTGCAGGCCCTCCAACGATCACGTATTGGATGGGATCTGCTTCAGCCTGGAATTTACGAAGCGATTTGGTGTTACAATTAAATATAAAGCCGGAACGTAGCCTACACTTTAAACGTTTGACGTTACATTACTAAAATAACACTTCAGCAAGGGTAATTAAAGTAATGTAATGGTTAAGAGTCATGAACAGATCATACAATGATTCTCTAGCTTTCGAATGGTGTCATTTGTTGCAGTGCCATATGACATATTAGGGAGTCTAAGCTTGCAGTTTTTTCACAACGTAAACGTGAACGGAAAATATTTAAGCAATGCAGTTGTATGGGCGAATGGTCAAACGTATAGGTTGGCGTTTCGATTGTTTATGCAAGCTTAGACTCCCTATTGACTGATGGAGAGCGTCAAGACAATATGATTGTACAAACGCCTCCGGTGTGTTCGAGCGTCAACATCAGCTGCCTCTTGTCTGATCGACTAACAAAACAACCTTTATTGGGGTTGTCGAGTTGGCCGAGAGGGCTTGAGCGCCAGCACGTTCAGACTAGGCGATTTGGGCGAGTTTGAGACGTGAGTTCGAGACGCGTGTGCTCCTTGTGTTTATTCATTTATTATCTATACCTGGAAATAGTTTCCATTTGAGCAACAGTCTCCTTGGCTTGGTGGATCGTCACATGGAGGATCGGTCATCTCGGGGCCACACAGTGCATTTGCGCACTCCGGTACGTTCACTCGGATGTCGCATGTCTTGTTGACTGAGTTCCATACGCTCGGGGGCATACAGGATTCTATCTAAATATTAAGGGCCACGAGTCAGATAAAAATCATGTCATGGAAATGTACAGGTTGACCGGAAAAAAGGAGACCATTGAAGTAAGCAATTGCAATATCTCGTAAACTAGACTAATGACATCAATAACATTTTGCACACATCAGTAAAATTCTATGGAAAGTTGTCACTGAAAGTTTTAATACAACCAATCAACTGCTCCAGGAGCTGTCATCATTTACATTTCATGCTCCAATTTTCCACAATTGAGACAAAGGTAGAGCTGGATTCATATGGGAAATTACCCGTACATATTCAGCTCTGTTTTAGCATTACATTTAGAAGTGGTTGCTTTTTTGATGTCTGAGGATTGTTTTGGTACACATTGTCTTCCAATTCTACCACAAAAACAAATACGGTGGATTCAAGTTCCGGGCATATGCTTTTATTTAGAATATGCGCATGACGTCGGATGGAGCTGCACAACAATGTGTTTATTACGCCAGCTTCGTCAGCCGAGATTGTAAAATAAAGTAAAAACATGGCGTCAGGCGAAGTCGTTCATTCGTGCGTGTATATGATGTCAGTTAAAATTGTTCAAAATGCTTATGTGACACCGACTGTGGTTGCGGAGAATACATGTGTACGTTCGCAAACTGACGGTACCAAGATGTGGATACCACATTTCTTGTTACACAAATTAACTTACAACGTATGCAGTTCTGTTTACAAAGCATTGTACGTAAGAACAGCATGCCTCATTTGGGTTGTCGAAGAAAAAACTACTGAGGTCATCACATGGTGCAATAGGCTCGGCTATAACGCAATGCAACAAAGTGAACGATTAAATTGAAGTCATTTTGTGCTTTCTGTGTTATTTGAATGATTGTAATTTGTTGTAAATTCAACCAAATGTATCATATTAAGTAAGACTACAACATTATCAAAAACGTTTTAAAATTTTCTTGGGGCCTTTAAATAACGACATGTTACAGTACATAACAATTCTTACTTTCAGGTTCTTCACAGCAACAACTATCAAGTATGAAGATCATGCCTTTTGGACACAGTCCCTCGCCCCTTTCCCCTACTCTTCTGTAGTGAAATTCGTCCGAGCCCATTTCGTAAACGGGCTCATAGCCAGGGAAACCCGTACCAATTCGTTGTCCCAGACAACAAGTAGTAGCTGAAAAAATATTTTGACAATTACTTCTAAAGAACGAATATTTTGTCCGTATTCTCTTTAAATGGGGGGAGAGATTTCTTACTAATACCCTTCGTTATGTAACACCTTGTATTTTAATTTAGAAGTACAAGTTTACGTAGTTGACCAAATAACTTGTATCGAAAGCTCCCCTGTATTGTCTATTTGGTAACGTTTATATAGCCTACCAGTTGGTTGTGGAGCTGAACACAGTGCAGTTGTTCTGGAGGGGATGTCACAATCGTTGGCAGGATCACAATTGTCCAAGTATATTTTGTCGTCACAGACCTTCAATTCGTCATTCCAACCGGTGCCTCCAGTACATTTACCAACGAACCCTGAATCAAATAATGTTACATGAAATGTTATTGCCATTTTTTCAAGCACGAAACTACACATAATAACAATTGAACTACATCTGAGTAATATAAAATTGACAACCAACCTGGCATAAATTTAATACAGTCAATATGGTACTACGAAAATGCGCATGTTACTTACCTCATTCGAAAAATCCCAAAATACTTTATATATGCTGAAAATCTTAGATCGCAGCATAGGAGAATGCGCCGTCAGTACGCTTTTGTTTCGATTTCTCCGGCTGATTTCCGAATTTCTGTACCCTTGTAAGACGCATGCGCAACATTGATTTATTGATTGGTTGATGATTTTCTCCTGAGCATGCGCGAAGTCTGATGAACACTTATGATGAAGACATGCAGAGTATTACAAGCTCTCGAACGAAATTCCAAGATTCAGATCATTTTGCTATGTTTGCTGAGCGTGTATACGTGAATGACAAGCTGTTTTGAGTAGATCAGGCACGTGTTTTAGACACAACATTGATTTAGGTTGACATTGAGGTGCAAATTCGCACTTTTGAGCATGCTTATACAAGTTTTTATATCCTTAGCAGGAGACGGGTTTTGGAAAAATATGTTATCAAATTCACTTAATTATCGTATGGATATGTATTTCTGCTGACGTTTTAACACCACATCACATCTAATTACGATGCAGAATGATAATAAAACACAAAACAACTACTAAATTCCACTTGTTATTTCACAGAAGGTAAAAATGCACACTGCCTAGATTTTTGTAAAGGTTGTCAGACATCGGATTGGCCCCCATATTTGAAATGAAAATATTCCTCGCTAGTCAATTTTTATTTTGATACGGTAGCTACAATAATTTTATACTCTGCATATTCAGCAGAACACCGGAAAATGTTTTGATTGCCAAAATTGATCATTTAGAAATGTTGAGTTCATTTCATGTGGGCTAGCATGTTTTGAGATTTCCCACAGTGATGTCATCTGTCAACGCTTAATTTGTAACACTGTTTAGCATAAGGCAAGACGGTATGTCCCCAACACAGAGTGTGGGGCCAAATTGTCGGCCTGGGGGAGTCTGTCATATGTAAGTCTGTGATGTCTGTGATGATGTTATAACACTATTACATGATGGTCGGGATAGTGTGAGTGTAACATTACCATTTGATAATTCAGTCTATTACATTGAATGTCCCGGATGTCCAATTTGATAATAGAGGGATTAGGCTAGCGATATTTTTCACAACGTAACCGTGAACGCAAAGCCAATGAATCAATACAGTAATGTATATAGCGCGCATACAAAACAAGCGCTACTTAGTCTACTTCAAATATCCGATCAGTTTCAGAGCTGTGTTTAGAACGGGAGATTTACAGTTTCGTGTTGGTGTCAACGGGAATCATTATACTCATGTCTATTGAATACTATGCTGGAAATTAGGATTTCGATGCACAATATAATGCTTTCTGAAGAAAATGATGTGCGTCATTAAACGAGCTTGTTTAAAATATGTATCATAGAAAACTAGCAAGAAATAGAAAAACTAAAAAAATGTTGGGGTAAATTAATTATATACTGACCTGTTCTGTTCAGCCTAACGCTATCACATACAACGAATGAACAGCAATCTTCTCCAAAATCTGCTCCATTCAGATATCCCAGATTATTCCTACACTCATCTGAAGTAATTCAATGGAAAATATATCAGGATCAATTTTTTCAAACAATATTTACAGATTTATACAGGGTGGGCCAAAAAAACCACCCCCCTAACCAATATTCCTGATAAATATTTCTTTTTTAACAATCACACCAACAATGATATATCATATTAACGATAATTTAATTTGCAACAAAATGATATATAATAGCACCATTTTCAACAACCCCATATAGAAATATGACCATTTATGTGAGTCTTTCATAATTGGATATTATATATTGTTTTCATTCAATTTTTGAACCACACATGCTCAATATACATGTGTATGCTTATAAAACTAATTCATTTCTTCTTCAGTCTGTCCAAAAATAGCTCAATAGACCCACCCCCAGGACCCATCCTCTGATTGGATTATTCGCTTAAGACGCGGAAGCCATTGGTTGATGGCATAATTGATGGATGTATGCCGAAGTACCATTCAACTGCTAGTTATTCTTTCTTTCAGTTCCTCTACATCCCTGATAGGCTGAGAATATTTAAATATCAACTGTTCTAGATGCTCCCAGGTATGGTTATCAACATTATTGGCAACTGGACTGCTAGTAAGCCATTATTTTGGGCTAGAGATGGTGACATTTCCAATCTCCAAAAACTCCAGGGTAGCATTGGACCTGTGTGATGGAGCACTGTTCTATCAGAAAATGAAATTTCTTTCACATGTTTTTTATATTCTTGAGGAGTCCTTTTTTACCACCTCATGTCATTAACATTCAGAGTATATTTTTGCTCCTGGTTCAAAAAACAGGGCCTGTATGGTCTTTCCTTTTTGGGAAACACTGAGTGGACACCACCAATTTTTCAGAAAAATGTCATCTCGATTTGAGTAGCCTTTTATCGCAAATGTCACTATTCTTGCTTACTGATATAGAGTATAGCCTTTTTATTACATGTATAGTACTTGGGGCATTAAGAACAGTTTGTCTATGGAGATCCCTAGCCCATCAGGGGTGTAGACATACTGAAAGAATGAATAATTAGGTGTTGGATGGTACTTCTGCAGAGGTCCATCAATTATACCAATGGCTTTCGCGTTTTAAGCGAGAAATCAAATCAGAAGTTGGGTCCGGGGTGAGTCTATTGAGCCATATTTGGACAGACTGAAGAAGAAATGAATTAATTTTATAAGCATACACATGTATATTGAGCATGCAAGGTTCAAAAACTGAATGAAAACAATATATAATATCCAATTATGAAAGACTCATGACAATGTTGTAATTTACTAAAATTTGGTAGAAATAGGCAATTGTTCGCACAATTCGACGAAAATTGAAAAGGTGTTTTTTGACCCCCATGTCACATAAGTTGTTATATCTCGAGCCAGAGTTGTTGAAAATTGTTCTATTATATATCATTCTGTTGCAAATTAAATTATCTTTAAAATGATATATCATTGATGGTGTGCATGTTAATAATTGAATATTTATCAGAAATATTGGCTAGGGGGGTGGTTTTTTTTGGCCCACCCTGTATGTGCAATTGTCCATGCAGTATATGTTCTTAATTTGACCATTTGTTATGAAATCATTTATTTCTTTACCTTCCTCTGGTCCAGACCCACCTCCCACAAAAACAGTACAGTATTTGGTGTGTATTCTCTCTTATAAGGGGACATTTCAAAAGATCTATGTCGGAAAATAACTTTATTTTGAACAGTCATAGGGAAGGGCCACATTACCCTTGAAAGTTAGCTTTCTGACAGTGTGCCAGGGAATTCTATTTGCTCAAATTGTGTTAGGATATGAACTCAGAGTAGTACAGTATGATACAATACTAGAGATAATTTTATGCTGATACAGTACAAAATGCAGGTTTGAATAATTATTTAAAATTGACTGTACTATTATTATGTTAGATAAAGTGTAATTTAACACAATGCCGCATGTCAAACATAACGAGGAGGGAGTGGGTGGTCAGTGGTCACAGATTAAATGTTCAAATACAGATAATAATCCTACAATGAACTTTTGAGATGCTCCCTATGCTATTATAATTGAAGATACACTTCTAGCTATTTGCATTAAATGAAAAAAAAACAAAAAATTAATATTACACTTTTCACTTTTTGAGATTACTCGAAAAAGAATTATTTGATCGCTGGAAATAGGTCATATATTAATGTCTTTTTTAAATCTTAATGAGCCAGGTCACAGGAAAATGGGTCTTATCACAGATTTTTCAATGTTATGATTTTTGTTTATCTTAAAAAGCACAAAGAGACCTTTCAAATGAGCCTTGGCTAATGTCTTAACAAGTTTTTCTTGCATAAATAGACAACGTCTGAAGTCGGATTTGAATTTAGCACATTTTCCTCTTAATCTTGGGCACATTTTGGCTTTGTAACACAATTTTAATTATTGTCATAAGACTTGTTTTCCTATGGCCAAGCTCATATGTCGACTGGCCACATTTCTTTTTTGTACTCCGTATGCTTATTGTCGCCATGTTTTAGTTTTCCCTTTGGTCATCTACTAACATGTTTATTATTGTAACATATGTATGATCTATGTATTCTGTCTTCTTAAGGTCATAATAAAATAAATGTACCAACAATCGACCCATATGAATCTGTACTCGATAATAACCATGCTTAATAGTCATGCAATATATTACGTCCGTGTTTTTAACTAAAGGTTGACTGATTGTATAGTACGTAACCAATCTAATGTTGCATTTTTCTTCATAAAAATGTGAATTTTCCACTAACAGAACACAGGCTATATAAAAACTGAAAGAATGAAGACGTTTTCCTAAATGGAGACGTATATAATTGATATTTCATTTCCGTTTACAGAGTCGTCACCAGATTATCAAATTGTCATCGGTAATTGGTTCCCATAATATAAGTTTGAGAATCTATTTTTCAAATCCTCAAATTGCAGTTTTCCAGTACAAACAGATATTTCTGTGTTAATATTCTTATAAAGTGCTACACATTTGTCATTTTTAGAGATATCAGATTCTAATAGATATCGGTTAATTGTGCATGTTGCTTGTGATTTTTTCACCGTCTGTATTTTAGAATATGCCTTCAATACTGATCTGTGACGCAATGTGACGTCATGCATTACATACCCGGATCCGTGACAACTGGTGGACCACTGGCAAATGCGGAGCAGACGAACAGAAGAATTAAGGCTAACATTTCCTACAAAAATAGTGAAGTATCAGATATATGACTCTGGCTTTCCCACTGCATACCCTTTGTCCAAAAGTGTCCAGCAGTTTTTGAGATCACAAATTATAGAACCGTTGATTCATCGATTCATAAACGGGGTCAGTGTTATGCTTATCATATCTCCAATCTGCTCATTAAAAATCATTTCGTTAGCCAAAGTCAGTGGATTGATGTTTTGTGTTTCACCGGCTGATTGTTTTGATCTTATTATCAATTAAAAGTGTCTATAAAAACGATCTTACCTTGACCGATACTCTCACAGTATGCCACTCTTCAAATACCCAGTGGCGATGAACTTCAGAAGCACAGTCACGTGATTTATGGCGCAGGTTTAAATTTGACCACAAACAATATCACGTGATCTTTCTTATCCAATCGAATTCAAGTTAAACGATAAAGTACACTGATAATGACTGGATGTAAAACAAAGGTGTGTGGATTTACAGGGTGTCAAAAAATTAAAAGCTCTAAAAGATTTACTCAATAAAAACCAGGTTCTGGTCTAATTTTGCGCATTTCCCTTACGAGAGGTTTTCATCATTTACGTTAAGCTATTCACTTTAATGTTATACCAATTATACACATGCTTATGTTAAAACAGTAGGTTAATATAAACATAGGGTAAACTTCACAAAATAGAAACAACAGATTTTTCAAGTGAATAACATGGAATGAAAATAGCTAGAACACGTTTTCACTGAGCTTAAATTGTAATTACACGATGCACACCCCATGCCATTGAGAGTTATTCTCGTTTGTAGCATAGCATGTTTTGGGACAAACGCATTAAATTGTAAAACAGTTTCAATTTTTTTATCTTATGGTTAATCTACTTGTGAAAGACAAATTATATATTCAATCATATATCATATATTCAAATAAATAACAATCATTGCTTTTATTTATTGAACACCATGTACATGTAATCGATTCTCAAGCTCTCGGGGTGTGTATATTGACACATTTAATGCACATTACGCTCTAAATTTACATAAGGTCATCATGATATTTTACAAGTTCAGACATTGCTTCAGATTACCAGACCCATCATTTAGTCTGCTCAATGCATGTTTTTGTAGTTAGAAAGAAATTAATTGTCATCGTTTCATGGAGAACTTCCCTATTACTTATTAAATTATGCATATAACAAAGAACCCAGAGACAACGCCAATATGTTGAATTGGAATATCTTTGAATAATGTAAGTCTTTAATGACAAGTATGAAAAATGCATGTATAATAGTGGAAATATCGAGTAATGACGGACTGTAAGAATAAGTTGGGTGAAAGAATTGCGACGAGAAGTGGATCAAGGGAAAGATGAGGAAATGAGGTGTGACGAAGAATCAGAAAGAAGTAGAGAATCAGAAAGAAGAAAATGAGAGTGACATACATTAGAGTTCTTAAAACAAGCCCAATGTCCTATTGAAGAAACCTTATACTTTTTATTGAAAATGGATTCTAGCCATATAACCCCAAATGAATCTACTTGCTGAGACTCGATCGATTTGAATTCTTCTGAGAAAAGGAGGATTTCACAACTGTATCCAAAAACTCAACCGGAAGTAGACATATCGATGTCATTTATATTGAGGACTATTATTTTAAAGAACCAAACCTTAACTCGATTTAATACTAGGAGTGTTAAGGCACTTCCCTTGTACCACTTTCAACTTTTATGAGGCATTAATTATTTGCGTGTTGATGATTAGTTTATTTTTATTTTGCCTACTCTTTACTGCACGGTGATGTTTCTCTGTCGTTTGCTATTCTCAAACATGATCAATGCACAATAGCACCTCGTTGCTTCATTTTCAAATTCACCACTTCATTTTTGCAAAGCTGTTATATTCATCGAATTATCCTCAATTTTGAGTTCGAGCATTTTGGGGTTGAGATGAAGTAATACAATAAAATGTTGTTGTTTTTCCCTAACATCTTTAGAATTATTCAGTTATTTTTAGATCTTGCTCCTTTCAATTTCTCATATATTCGTATTATCGTATTATAGTATTATTTCAAGAGTTCATATTTTACAGTGTACTATGGAACATATCGTTGTGGCACTGGTGAAGGGAGAAGCATACTGTCAATACCATGAATAACACCATTGGTGACTGTGATGTTCCTGAAGGTGAGAAACGCTGAGTTGTATCCTCGTTCTGGTTTAGAGTTAGCATTCAGTATCACGCCTGAAAAAATATAAGGTTGTATCGGTGTAGTACACATTTTGATTTCTTTTAGATGAATGTAATGTAACGGTTTTTCCCTATTATATTTACGTATTAATATTACAACCTCAAACGGCATTTTAGGGTTTATATTTCATTTTCCTAGTCACACTATTGTAACAAGTACAGCACATTCGAACGGATTTTAGATTTTTGATTTCATACAGACGATTTCAACACCATTGTCCATAGTTCGGTAAACAAAATTAGATTTATTTTATATAAAGAATGTGTAAAAAGTTATGCAATTTGATTTAGTTATTTTAATTTAATTTAATTTAAGAAAAATAAGAAAGGTAATGTTTTTGAACCAATGACATAGTTCAAAAGAAGAAATTTACATTTTTATGATAGTGTTAAAAGAGGCGAGCTAAAAATAAATATGTAAATATAAGTCCGCTTATTTCAAATGTTCCGAGACTGATCCTGAGTGTATGACCTCGACATTAATCTCACAGAAGTTTAAACTCGCAATATAGCCCCATTATCTTATCACCTTTAAACGTGACCTTGCTATCATTTAACTTTATAAATTCGATTGTATTGATATTTTAAAGTGATGGTCCTATTGCATTAGTTTGGCTCTGCGTTACTTAGGTAACTTTACACGAACAAAGAGACTACATCCTGATGAAGGATATCGAATAACTTAAAAGAAAGAATAAAACATACCTCTAGAAGTGCTCTGGGTGATATTGATTCTCGAGCCTTCAACTGTTTCCAAAGATCCAGAGAGTAATCCTACGTAAAGCAACGTTGTTTTGACCACGTGGTACTTCAATACTTCTGAAATGAAAAATAAGAAAATGTACATAACTTGAAAATCTCCGAAATACAATCGACATTTATGATTGATTCAAACATGCCAAGTGTGTCTCAGCCGATCAGCCTATAGCATTTCAGTGTGTGAATTTATTGATATATGCATGAAAATGATTTATGTGTATTTAATTCCTGATACATGCACGGGTTGAGTAGGGCTATTCTTTAAAAAGGGGTGACGTCATATCATCCGTGTGTTCATGTCAGTCACTGCAATGATTTTCTAAATAAGTTTTCATAATTTTTCTACATCAAATTAATCTGTTCATTTCGTATAATATTTTGACAAACAAAACCTTCTTAATAGTTTCTAAACGAATATCAATCTAAGCCAACACCCCTATTTAGTATTTCTAAATAAAAAAAAACTTGTCCTAAAACATATAAAATTTAATTTCTTCAAAGACAACAATCTTGTAGGTGTAAATGGTGAACTATTCTATTCTATGTATCATTCTTTCCAATATAGAATGATACATCATTCTTTATTCCTTAACTAAATGCTGCATTACATTTTGTTAGTTCATCTATAAATATATATTAATATATGTTAAATAACCGAAAACAACTTCTTTATGCTTTTATTTTTCACATGAACACTTTCTGATAGTAATAAAAAACAAAAACATTGATACAATAGAGAGATTTCGCACATAAGTGAAAGTACAACTTATACGTATACGTATAGTTTAAAGGGTCACGTCGAACTATTATATTTACTAAAATCAATTTTAAATTGTACTTAATGGAACATAACTATTCCCGTTATAGAAAAGCTCCATCAACTAGAGACTGTGAATGCACTGTCATCTGCACGTGTAGATTATGCACATTATAATTAAATGCCTGCTTCCGTGTCCTTGTATTTGTAGTGTATTATGAACACGATCCTTTAAAGTGAGTCATGATTCTTTAAAGTGAGTCATTACATAAACAAGTTGATTATTTCAATGTTTTCATGATCAGTATAAGTTCAATGAACTTACAAAACGGTATATTTACGTAGATGATAACGTATACAGTTGGATCTCCGTATAAAGATTTGCCTACATGTGTGTGGAACAATTGACCGCAAGCATTTTTTGAAATTAATTGGCTGAGTGGGAACAGTATCCAATCAAACACTAACCATCACTTTGAAACACCAATCAAACCTGTAGGTTCTAGCAATTCCTGGAAACGACCCATTCAGTAGCTCAACATATGACATACAGGGTGTTTCATAACGAGCATCTCCAAAAAGTCAATTTGAGAAAAGATGGGTCTATAACATATGTACTATATATGAGCCTATTTTATTCTAGACAAACACATTTGGATCAACTAAACATGCTACAATTTAAGAAAGTACAAATGGCATCCCTTTGACCTGTATTTATTACAGTCCGAGAAGATCTTTCCTGACGAAAAGCCCACATTATGAGACACCTTGTACGTTTACCTATAAGTATAAGTATACGTTATAAGTTGTACTTTCACTAGGTGCGAAATCTCTCTATTATCTTACTATGCAATACATATAGATCACCTTGTAGTGCAGTTTTGTTATGTTGCCAGTAGTACAGAGCACCTGGTGGCAAACGTTCTATGGCAGTGTTAGTCGGAGCAAACATTGTTTTTGGGCTGTCATCTGGAAGTACAGAGTTCTATGTTCGAAAGAGCGACTATAAATTAGAAGTTAAAGGGCAACTGTAATAGTAATCTAAACCTTGAGGAATCAGTTTTATTCAATAATGGCTGAAAATGGACATGTCATCTGTACAATCAACTGCTTCTTTTTACTACAAGTGGTAGCTACGTGGTCCCCGCGTTGTCCGTTTAGGTCCTCTTCCAACTATCCTTTAACATAATGTATATTATTCATATTAGTATAAGTATCAGTGGGTTTATCAAATTACATAGTCGATGTTACCAGTCGAATGCATCATTTTTGAAAGTAACTAACGGAAACACATAGCGATATATCGTAGATATCGCATGATATCACTAAAATGATCTACTAGTAGTATTATAGATGCCGTACGGTATCACGTTACACAAATTATTAGGTTTATCACTAATCGGGATATATACGTTTTTCTAAAATTGATGTTCCAAGTGATAAATAACTGTATTGGTCGTTGAGCATCAAGTTCATTTGAAAAAGTGTTTCTTGTGACGGGTTGTGTGAACTAGACTATACTGGACTAAATGCCGCATTGTTACCATACCACAAAGTGGAAAATTGGAGAAAACTGTCGTCAAATACTTTATCTAAACTCAAACAATATTAATGTCTACCTGCAAGGTAGGTTTGTAGTTTAGGACCTGCCATTGTTAACAACTCGGAAAGTTTAGAGAAATTCGCTTTCGAATTCTCATGTTTATCATCTATTCTTTCTTGGAGGTTTTCCTTCGGGATTTTAAACATGACCTCGTCAATCACGTGAACGACTCCGTTAGTTGCATCGTTGTCCCAACTGGTGAGTTTAGAACCAGTAACATAAAACTAAAAGAACAATTATAAATTAACAAGATGTAGAGGTTCTTATAAGAGTACCTGTGCAAGATCGTTCATTCTTGATGAGCTTTGATAATTCTTCTTTATTGAGTCGTAGACGAGATAAAGAAACATTATCAAAGCGAGTCAAGAATGGACGACATTGCACAGGTACGAGTACAAGAAAGTTTTTCTCATATAACTCTGTATTATGCCATATTTTCACCTTTTTATTATAAAATTGAGTGAAAATTAGCTAGAAATGAATGGAACTTCATTTTTCAATTGTTATGACGTCATAACAATATTGAAGAAAATTAATGGATACGTGTGGCAACAAAGCTACATTGTTATGACGTCTCAGCTAAGTTTTGTAGAATGAGCATGGATACGCATAGCAAAGCTGTACCCGTTGCCATGTTGTTGATGTTTATAAACCAGTGATGTCACAAGTAAATCTCATCTTGCACGTGTTACTTTTTAGGATGAAAGATGGAAATATCTTGCATGGGGTAAAGATGGCTGTATCTTTGTTAATCATATGAGAAAGAATAGTACAAAAACAAAGACAAGGCCAAAAATGTTAACTCTCAAAAATCAAGACATTGCAGCAATGACAACGTCGGGTTGATATTATTGAGGTTATCTTAAATGATACGAAACACAAATACGACAGGAAATTATAAGAACGCGTACCCAAAGAAAATGAACACTGGTTAGAAGAATGGTTAGTCTGATGCAGGTTCGGTGGTCAATTGTAAAGTAAAAAAATACCTGCTTTTTAGTCCGAGGGTAGACATACATTCTAACGCGTCTAGGTTCCAAAAGAGTTTTGTAGGTGACGTCAGTTTTGAAGTCTCGAGAGAAGTATGCATTAGTGGGTACCACGTGATACGAGAAAATCTCTGTGAGATATGTAACATTGGATCGAAGTTTATCCATGGTTGTATCCGGGAGAGCTGCAAACGCTTCATTTGATGGGACGAATAAAGTCAGTGGACCTACAAAAATACAAGAATATAACAGTTAAACCAACCGATGTATACTAGCAAAAAAGTTCACCAGCTTCATCGGTTTCATAGTTTTATTAGTTTATATGACACACGGTTCCACAAGTGCTTTAAAATCTATTACCAGGTTTCTAAAGGGCTTCATAATCAATTATTGCGATATGTCTCACAATTTCATCAGGTTCCCTATGCTTGATATGTTCACTATTATTACAAGGTTTTCGAAGGGCTTAGGCAAACGTTTGGTGTTAAATTTCTTAAACGGGGTCCCCATATGCTTCACTCGTTTCACTCTTATCAGTGAAATATCTGCTTCGCACATGGTTTGGCAATTATTCATTTCATTTCATTCTTCTCCAATTGCAATTTATTACATTTTAATGATAGTGCAGATGCTTCAAGATAAACCAGTTCATAGTATTCGATTATGTAAATATACATCGCATTTTATGTACATAATTTCAAACAATCATGCTCGCAGCGCGACTTATCTAGCTGATAAGACAGGTACAATCTACCGTCCTGGTTGTTTGACAGTGAATAAGGTTTACTTGGGCTTTCCCTGACAATCATGGCCCGCAGGGCCACAGTTCCGCAGAGCTGGCTGGATGACCCCGCGCATGGTCTCAACTCTAGCACCGATTATCAAACTCCTCAGTTAATTCTACTTAATGACTTAAAGCAACGCAATTGCGTCACATCAGTGACTTCGCTATCATTTTTTAATGAACATTCTTGAGGCATAGGGAAATAAAGCCAATTAATAGTTGATTGTTTATATTTGTCTTAGGAATGGAATATATTGATATTTTATTTTATCTAATTGATTGTTTTGTTGTTAGACATAAAATATTATTTGGTTCCCTTAGTGCTTTAAAGTCAGTTGGTGTCGTTATATTTCCGACAATTGATTACCTGAATTCCCAAGCGCTTTGAAATCAGTTGTTGTGATATGTCTCGCAATATTTATTGATTTCACAAGTCCTTCAAAATCGGTTGGTGTGGTATTGAACATTCTTACCTGTTGTTCAAAGAGCTTCCAAGACAGATTGACTTTTTGTATTAGATCCATAAATTTTGAACATCCAAGCATATCAACTCGTTTTATTATACACGGGTACTGCCTCTTCACTCTTCCGGCTTGAGACATATTGATATTAATGTCCGAATCGCCAACAATACATATCGAACCTTTCCCATTCTTATAAAGAGTGATTTCTGTCCCTGCTTTTCAAGACCAGCTGAATTATGCTAGTGATTGATTCGGTTGTATTTTGGTATATATTAACCCTAAAAGTGACGTTCCATGGAATGTTCATACAGACAATGCGCTAGTGTTAAGATATGGCTAACTATGTAATAACTGTTTCATAATTTTATCAGTTGATGTGATATGTGTCACTATCATACAGTAACATTATTTTTCAAATGCTTCGAATTTACTTCACGTGATATGTCTGAATATATATTTTTGTTCCCAGGTGCTTTAAAATCATCTTGGGCTTATACGTATCACAATATTACCAAGTTTCCCAAATGCGTGCATTACAATCATAACGTGATATTTCACATGCTTACCTGGAGCTCCAAGAGCTTTGAAGACAAATTGAGTGTTATGTATCAGATCCATAAATGTTGAACAGCCAAGCATGTCGACTCGTTTTAATATACATGGGTACTGTCTCTTAACTCTCCCGGCTTGAGACATGCACATTAACAGTAATGTCCAAGTCATTAAGAATACATGCCCGACCTTCCCCATATTTATAAAGAGTAATTTCCAATCGTACTTTTCATAAATCTTCTGCAATATGGTGATGGTTGATATCCAATAGTGGGCAATGATTAATATTGTAAAATCAGTACGTCCACTCTGCTGTGGATAAAATGATTTTAAATAGTGTACGTGTTTATATTGATAGCATAATGATTTTATTTATCAGTTTGGCCTATATCAGTTTGGCATATCAACCTAACCAGTATGGCTGGTCCATATAATGTATTAATACAGATAAGAAGCTATTGTTAAGATATGACTTGTTTAGTAAAATATCATACTGACCTTACATCGCTTTTCTTTAGTAAGTCATGTCATGTATTTTGAAGGGTTGAGAAAACACAATTATACAACACAAACATAAAATTAAAAATCGTAAATTGTTGTCAGAATAATAATATATTAAATGAAGTGCATCGAAAAGAAAATTTCTTTATGTGTCATGCAATTCTGTAGTGACGCGGAACTCTAATGGACTCTAAATATCTCACCATTCCTGGTGCTGACATAATAAACTATTATATTCTTAAATATAGAATTATGATAGGTATAAGAAGCTAAGTAAAACGATTGGGAGATATAGTTTTCTTTAGCCCGTTCGAGATCATCGTATATCCAATATACCTGTAAGAATAATTATGTAAAGATGTCGCTGACGATGTGTTCCACGTGGATCTTATTTCTTTATAATTAGCCAAATCAATGATTTCATGGGCTGTTGGTATTGAAAAAATTCTTAAACTTAGCAATATATCAATCTCAATTGCTTAAATGTAAACTTATCTGTACAAACTATGACACTGTGAACAATATAACTCTGTATAGCTATAACTATATACTGTTATCTGTAACATTGGTAGAGACAGGATTCTTATATCATGAAAGTAACATTGTATTTGTCATTTGAAGAATATAATCCTATTTTCTTTACTTTATTGCCAAATTTACTGTTATTGAAAATTGTATGTTGGATGTACTGATGCCCTAAAAGTGCATCAGTACAAATTAAAATCCTATTCTATAGCCAATATATCATTGTGGGTTTATATCATGGGTAAACTATGAGTTTGGGGTTTAGGGGGAATAATAGCCGATGGCTTTGGCCGGGGGCCATAATATCTAAGATCGCCAGTACGAAGGGTTTATCCAACTTAAAGCGAACACTGACTCTTATCAAAGGTAAATGGTCCATGGTCCAATTTTTGTATTGCCTATGAAAAAATAAATTAAATTTGATTTCCTTTGTGTTTACTATTCAACTATTGAATGCCTGAATAGGGCATAATTAGTTCAGCTTTAGTGTTCTGCATGTGACAGTCAAACTTCGTTTGTGCCTCACTGGTTTTGGATAGTACTGTACATGGCAAGATTCAGTTCTTTAACAACAACAGAAATAATGCACTCTGCTTTGTAACAACTGCACACACTTTGAAATAAACTATGATTGTGTTGCTACCTATGTTTGGTTTTGATATGTAAAAATATATGATATGGTCTATAATCTGAAAGGTATGTTAGCATACTATGACAATATGCATTTGATTTTATTAACAGCCCATTTGGCTAATCATTTACAATGATTTCGATTGGGTGACGAGATTAAGTACAACACTATTAATAAAAGGGCACGAAGTAATTTTTTTTTAAATATAACAATTCTTTATTTTGTAATATACTTTCGAAAACTATGCTAGCTTCCTCTTTACCAATAAACTTTGAAATGGTATTTCAAATCGATGGCAATACATTTTTTGTCTGTACAAATCATAAGTTATAATTAGGTATTAAGGTAAAAATAAGCAACATTATTTTATATGCTTTATTCACCTTCTTTTGAAAAAAGAAGACGATACGATTTATATACACTACAAACCGTATTAAATCTTGAACTTGACAAAATACACATTGATGATTTCAGATATGCTATAAATCTGTCAAATCAAACACCCCAAAGGCAACATTTTAGATTAATTACACGAAATTACAGGAATACACACATTCCGTATTGGGCATCCTGTAATGTGTATCTTAATACCAGTGTTTAATTGGTTAAGACGAATCACGTGATATGATGTGTGAGCATGTCGTCGAGTGTTCGGCAATTTGCTAGGGTTAATTACATTAAGTGTTAATGGTGCTTTTCTAGCCTGGTATACTTATAGAGTATCGGTTGGGGTAAGTCTTTTCCTTATCAATGTTTAATTCAAAAGATAAATGTGAAGATATTTGTGAAAATTGTATATAGACCTTACCTATAAAAAAGTAGAGTCATATCTTAAATAAAATGCTTATATTTGACGACCGTAATTATGTTTTTCTAGACAATGGTACCTTTAATTCTTCTATTCGTATGCTCGGCATTCGCCAGTGGTCCACCAGTTGCGACAAATCCAGGTATAAAAATGAACGTGTTCAATAAACGTGTTCATTTCATCGTGAAATACCTTCTAAATTCGTTTCATTCAGGGCAATCGCACCTTCTTCGACAATCTCGTAGCCGATGTTTTGCTTTATCGATAAAAGCAAATTTCGTACACATTTTTTTTTTTCTTTTTGTGAAGTAACAAGCTATGGTGTTAACTCGCCAGAAATTAACATGATATTATTTGGAGCGATTTTAGAAAAGTTTGAAACCGCCATCTTGAAAACGCGTAATAATGTAAAATCCTGTGATCATCGACCTTGAGACATTTGACAGTTAATTTGTTGCTTCGTGGGAATTTCTTAGCCCTTTTGCCTAAAAGCACATCATATGCAACATTTATCACCAAGTTTCATCATAAAATTATTTGTAAACGTTATTATTCAGGTCATAATAAAAATTTGACGTTGTTGATTCGGTATTACAGAGCAGACTCATTTCTCAAGATTTCTGCGATCGTGCCCCGGGAATTTTAGAACTATTTTAACATCAGAGAGGCAGTCAAGGTATGCAAAGAACGAAATTAATTTTGAGAATGTTTCTGCGAGGTTGGAAGAATACGCACTGAACGAAACTGCTTTTGGAATCATAAGTCTAATAGTTATAGGTGATACCATTAATAAACGACATTAATATTGATGAATTTTTCATAATTTTGGCTTGACATTTCTTCTTTCAGATGACTGTATTGCTAATCTTGGATATCTAAATGGTATTGATTTTGGAGAAGATTGCTGTTCGTTTGTAGTATGTGATAACACAAGACTCAACAAAACAGGTAAATCAACCCAAATACCATAGTAGGTATAGTTACAAGTTTCACCACCAGGTGGCTTATTAGGGTCGGACAACATTGCAGATATAGTAGACACTGTTCCCGCGGCCTAAATTTGAATAGTTTTAGTGGATCAATTTCCATATAATTCTTTATGCCGCGGAATGTATATTTTTGCGTTAATTCCGCTATCGCCGAAGTCCGGGGCATACGGCTTTATCAAACGTAAATGTTTTCAATTAAGACTTTTTGATTGAATTGTGGTAAGATATCGGATACATTTGTTATGGTCAGTTTTGGATACAGTGTCAGTCATTATACATATATTTCCATCGCGGTTAACCAATACTACCCAACGTAAATCGTTCCGTTCTTGTTTTTCACAACCATATGGACTCGATTAATGGAAAAGTGTAGAGGTACATGTAGGCTTGTAAATTTGGTTATGACATTGCTTTCACTTGATTTTATGTAAATAAATTGGATTTAAATATCTACCATACTAAATATCCTAACTTCAGGCACCCGCAAACGCATTATTTGTACGAACCGTTTGCTATAGTCTTGTTATTTCGGGAAGTGAGCGTTTCTGTCAGTGTGTTCACCTATTTTGCCTGAACACTGTGGTCCAAAACGTCATAAAAAAGTAACATTGAAATAAAGCCGATGCGTTTTAAGGATGTCACTGCGCTAGAGGATATATGCACTTTTCGTTCGGCGTAATCGTCATAACAACCACTGCCATGATGGGGAATTTATGAAAATGGGGAACTAATCTTCGTTTTTATGTCTAAACAACAATAAAATGCAAGAATTATATGTAGAATTATATGAATGTAATCTAGTAATGTAGTTTGATTGGGAGATTGGTGGGCGATAATAAGTGTTTCCCGGGAATACATAGAATGTTCACAATACATTTCTATCAGATCTAAAATTGTCAGTTTTCGTGCAAAAGTCCTGAAATTTTCGCAGAAGTTAAAAAAATAAAAACCGAATTTCTCAGATTTTATTTTTTTCAAATAGACGCATTATCTTGAAGTTGTGGCAGGTTTAGTGCCAATGCATAACAAAGCGACAGTGGGCTTATTCAACAAAGCCATAATACAATTATATTGTCACAAATTGGCCAAGATACACGGCAAAATGCACAAGAAACTCACCTTTTTACGATAATTCCAAAAAGTTTGAGCAATCCGTAATTTGTTTTCACAAATTCGGAGCATAAAGTCGGTTAATTTTCAATCCTCTCTCGAAAAAGAGTAGAATAACTCTCACGTTCTTTCAAAGATGGCGCCACGCTGCTTACCCCGTCAGACGAATCCTGGGACCACAGTGGAAAGTCACTAACCTGCCTTATATCCAATGAATACAGCGATTCAGAATGAAAGTAGCCACATTGTGAACGAGTTTGTTTGTTGTACAAAGAGTTTAAATAAGTAGCAATTGTCGAAAGAATCTTTTTTTGATTTAACCATTTGGACGTGACCATGTACTTTACTTAATATTTTCAAGGGGCAAAAAGGCTTGTAGAGAGAAAAATTGATTTTTAATTTTTCTTGTGTTTTGCCTCTTTGCTTTTTAATTTCGGAATATTGAAATTAAAACGCCTTTATTGGACTTAAACTGACTTCCATGCTAATATTAAAGCAAATGAATTTAGTAAAAGTTGAGAAGAAATAGTTAGATAGAAATAGTTTGAACCGTCATTTACTGTTAAAATCTACTGGTTTGCCTTTGGATTGTTGACAATTTGATTCGTTATTATTTGTTATTATTTTATAATTTGCCACACAGCATGCAAATATTTGGCTCAGATTCTTCTTTAAACTGTCCCCTTAACTTCCAATGCACTAAATACATACAAAAAGCCCAGCTTCACCGCTATTTAATGGCCTAAAATCTATAGATTTTGCCTCTTTACGGGAGAGGTGTCCACTAAGACCGGATTTACTGTAAACTTACAATAATAATTTGAGCCGAAAAAATATTTTGAAAAGAATATACAAACATCATTGATAACCGAAATACGATCTACATATGCCCGCGCAAACATGGATTCTATCATCTTTTTCTTGACCCATAGCCATGAACTGTACTAGCGTTATTAGCTATAGCGAGTTTAATTACAGCATCGGATGTTCAAGAAAAGGAACGTCGAGCCTACATAAATCTGAAGGATGGTCTCTCTCGAAAAGTTCAAAGAACATATTTTTGTCTGCATTTTTATGTCACCACCAAAAGTGGTGACATATTGTTATGGTCTCCGTTTTTTTGCGACGGCGTCCGGCGGTTGGTGGTTGGTGGTTGGCGTCCGGCGGTTGGCGTCTGTAACAATTTCTTACAACTTCCTATAACTTAACAAATACTGTTTAGACTGACTTCAATTTTTTTCTAAATCATCTACATGTTCTCAGAAGTTCAAATCTGACTTTAGATTTGACATTTGACCTTCAATGACCTTCTCAAGGTCAAAAAGGTCTTTTCTCAACTTGCTTCACATTGACTAAATTTTTTTTCAAAATCATCTACATGTTCTCAGAAATTCAAATCTGACTTTAGATTTGACATTTGACCTTCAAATCTGACTTAAGATTTGACATTTGACCTTCAATGACCTTCTCAAGGTCAAAAAAGGTCAAAAAGGTCTGTTTTCAACTTGCTTCAAATTGACTAAATTTTTTTTTCAAAATCATCTACGTGTTCTCAGAAATTCAAATCTGACTTAAGATTTGACATTTGACCTTCAATGACCTTCTCAAGGTCAAAAAAGGTCAAAAAGGTCTGTTTTCAACTTGCTTCAAATTGACTAAATTTTTTTTTCAAAATCATCTACGTGTTCTCAGAAATTCAAATCTGACTTTAGATTTGACATTTGACCTTCAATGACCTTCTCAAGGTCAAAAAAGGTCAAAAAGGTCTGTTTTCAACTTGCAGACAAATTGACTAAATTCTTTTTTCAAAATCATCTACGTGTTCCCAGAAATTCAAATCTGACTTAAGATTTGACTTAAGATTTGACATTTGACCTTCAATGACCTTCTCAAGGTCAAAAAAGGTCAAAAAGGTCTGTTTTCAACTTGCTTCAAATTGACTAAAAAATTTTTCAAAATCATCTACGTGTTCTCAGAAATTCAAATCTGACTTTAGATTTGACTTAAGATTTGACATTTGACCTTCAATGACCTTCTCAAAGTCAAAAAAGGTCAAAAAGGTCTTTTTTCAACTTGCTTCAAATTGACTAAATTTTTTTTTCAAAATCATCTACATGTTCTCAGAAATTCAAATCTGACTTTAGATTTGACATTTGACCTTCAATGACCTTCTCAATGTCAAAAAAGGTCAAAAAGGTATTTTTTCATCTTGCTTCAAATTGACTAAATTTTTTTTCAAAATCATCTACATGTTCTCAGAAATTCAAATATGACTTTAGATTTGACATTTGACCTTCAATGACCTTCTCAAGGTCAAAAAAAAGGTCAAAAAGGTCTTTTTTCAACTTGCTTCAAATTGACTAATTTTTTTTTTCAAAATCATCTACATGTTCTCAGAAATTCAAATCTGACTTTAGATTTGACATTTGACCTTTAATGACCTTCTCAAGGTCAAAAAAGGTCAAAAAGGTCTTTTTTCAACTTGCTTCAAATTGACCAAATTTTTTTTTCAAAATCATCTTCATCTTTTCAGAAGTTCAAATTTGACTTTACAAGTTATCAGAAATTCAAATCTGACTTAAGTTTGAACTCATAATATTGTGAGCAACTAGGTGGTGACATTTTGTCATGTTAATGCCTTGTTTAAAGTACATTCGTGGCACTTGTTTCGGGAAACTGAAAATACAAAATGTGTGAAAAGTAAATCCAAAAACTTTTCTAAAACATAAATATACTAAATGCATTTTTTCAGAAGCATAGACAATTCATCAAGCAACAAAACGTATAAATACCATAACAATTCCAAATCGTTATTTTAATCATGTCGAAAGCGTTGAGTGTACAGTTCGCAAGCGTTCACCTAGTAATTACAAGACAAGCCCGTGTCAGAATAATGACCATTCGCCGTCATTAACTCCACTTTGTACATTTCGGTCATTTATGGCAAATTGAAGGTGCACATACTTAAAATATTTAATATACGATCTTTAATGTCGTGAATATTGTTCCACAATACAAGGGGCGATCCATATATTCTGATAAAAATGCTCTTATTTTTTCAGGAAATGTAGATTATGTAATTACACACACAATGCTAAAATATTATAGCTATATCTTAAATTATTAATGAGATAAGGTTGCCATGGTTACCTGTATTAAGGGTAGGCAGGTCAATTAAATTATAACATTTAAATATCATAATAACTTGTTAAAAAATGAGTCCAGATGGTTGTGAAAAACAAGTCCGGTGTAAAAGGGTAGAAGGTCCTATCAAATAATGGTCCTACTCTTCGTTGATTTATATGGTGACCTCTTTCTCTTATCTTATACACAATCAGGGCCAGAAAGAGCTGTTAAGAAAGGTGACCACAAACCCCATTGGGACCATAATTTCGTTCACACCGGAACGATTTACATTGGGTAGTTATGCTCACTGTCTAAACGATGTATCAAAAACCTTCCACTGTATTACCTTTACATGTACACATACATTATGTTTAAATTTTATAATGATCACACACATTAAGTATAATTAAAGGATATGTTGGTAAATGCATGGGAGGAACCGGTTGGAATGATGCTCTAAAAGTATGTGACGATAAGAAATATTTGGACAATTGTGATCCTGTCAATGACTGTGACGTCCCTAGTAGAACAACTGCGCTATGCTCTGCTCCACAACCAACAGGTAATGATCATCACAATAAATAGGTAAACATATTTTTTGAAGTAAAATTTTGAATTGGAAATAAAACTTTACATGTTATTTTCTTGTAATGAGGCTAGAAAAACATATAGGTAATGTTATTTTTATTATTTTATTACCGCTTTACAATTTCTCACATTTAAAATATGTTTATGTCGATTGATATATTAACACGAGTCAAAAATAGGAAAACATATTTTGCGATTTCTGAAATGATGTCTTTCAACTCTATTGATTTTTGCAGGGACGACTTGTTGCCTTGGTCAACGACCTGGACGAGATTTTCCCGGCTTCGAACCAGTGTTCACTATTGGGTCCGATGAGTTCCATTATATACGAGGAAATGATAGGGGAGAGGGAGTGTGTCCAAATGGCATGATATTCAGCCTTGATAGCTGTGCTTGCGAAGAAGTTCCCGGTAAATACCCCTCAGTACAGAACTTAAGCATATCACATCATAATGTTACCATAGTTATACATTTTGGTAAAGTACAGATGATGTAGATGAACTGCGAATGATCCCTTGATTTTTCTCCTACAAACGTTTACAACCAAAAATTGCCGTTTTGGAAATTCTTTTTCAGGAGTTAACAGAGTTATCAAACGGCGCAAAATATACGACGTATGCCGACTCAAAATGTTTAAAACGAATGCATACCCAATATGTAAAATCAATATGGCAATGTTAGACGGAGTTATTAACAATCGGTTGTAATTATATGACACGTATACGAGTGTATATGTGTACGTTCTAATGTCGACGTTGACATTTCAGGTGAACTTCTGCCACCATGTGACAACCTTGGCGGTTATTTCTTTGACAACCCCGAAGATCCCTGCTGTTCTTACCTCCAGTGCTATCCTAACAGAACAGCATTTGAGGTACGTATACGTGCTCTGCTCAAGTCATTCAACCTCATACAGGCAGGATTACGTCAATTGATATGTAGTTATCTGTTTCTGCCGAGAGGGCTTAGGCGCCAGCACGTTCAGGCTAGGCGATTGGGCGCCGTAACCACGAGGTTGCGAGTTCGAGACGCGGTGTGCTCCGTGCGTTTATTCATCTTTAGTATCGGCATCGATTGGCCATATATCTACTAACCAAAAGTAGATACCATCAAAGAGACAAGTGAGTATGAAAGGAGGATGGAATAGCCAGGAACTACCTGGAGCAGCTTAAAAATCGCTACATGATGCCTCATTCACATGTAATACAACCATACGGCGGCCTTTCATGTAGCTTCTCAAAATCGAGAGAAATATAAAGCATAAAATATAGGGATTAAAAGTACGATGTAGATTTTCTACATCGATTTTGTGAAGCTAGCTGGCAGTACCGCCGCCGTACACGTATGTGACTGAGGCTTTAAATACAAGGAGGGTCTATATACTATGGTTGAAAACTGCAAAAAGGAAATTGACAATTGCACTGACTAACCTTTACGTACATCCACACTCTGAACTACCGGAAATATCTATGAAAAAATATGCCTTGTATACATTGAGAAATTAAAAACTAGACAGGCGATAAGTTGTGAGTGTTTATTTGACTTTAGGTGATTGCCTGTATGCCACCGAGTGTATGGAATTCTGTCAACAAGACCTGTGATATCAAACAGAATGTGATGGACTGCATGAACGCAATGTGTGGCCCTGAGATGACTGATCCACCATGCGATGACCCACCAAGCATAGGGGATTGCTGCCAGAGTGGAAACTACTTCGAGGTATGGATATGAAATATTACGACATTGCGCATGTGTTTGATTTCACACATTTTAACAAAATTGATGTATGGACGTGAATCATAGGGAGATTAAAACAAGGATACCAGTGGTTGAGAACTGTCAACTCTTTGGTCCTACATGTATAATATTTCAAATAATATGCATGATCTCAAATAAATGTTAGTGTTGACTCAATCTGCAAGTTTTAATGAATATGATATCTTCGTATGATATATAACTGTTTAAATAAAAAAATCCCTCACTTGAAGAGTAGTCCCATCATTGCGCTGGGATGGTTTTGTATTCGCGGGACACGTATCCTACGATCTCAAACAATGCATTACTGGCGATGGAATTCTTAACATGATATCGTGTGTTCCAGGGCTCAGATGATCCAATCCAGTACCTGATTGTTGAAGGTCCTGCCGCATCGGAACGTCTCCAGTGCTGCCCACTTGATATGCAAGGCAACCAGCTAGAGTTTAACAGTGATCCAGATGTGTGCGCATGTGAGCTTCCCGCTGACTTTTAGTGATGTTGTCAAAAACAAAGAAATAAAGTTTAATTTACTAGAGAACCCTGTTTTTTACTTTTGTCCTTTCCATTATATTGTGTTATTATTTTTACAGCAAACATGTCATTTTGCACAGAGGCAGGGGCGTTTCCCCTAAAAGCTAAATCACCAATTCCCTTTAGTTATCAACATATTAACGCATGTCTATGTTTGGTTGTTCTAGAACTTCTATCATTGTCATTTTTTTGCCAAGGCAATAGAGTAAAGAGTAAAATGATTCATCTGGCATTGATCCATCTCGGGGTTTATCAACGGAAACTTGGACTAAGGATGAAAATTCCTTTTATTGTCGTGACCATGGGTATAATGAAGTCAAAGTAAGAAACAAATGGTCTGATCATATAATTCATAGCTTAAGGAAGTTTCTTTTAATGGCCCCTGGATAAAATGTTAACGATTACCCAGGTTGTGTGAAAGAGGGGGGGGGGGTCGTATTTTCGGTAGTTTGGAAATATCCTTACAAACAGGATCTTAAGAGGTTCTGGACAAATCATTTGATTCTGGACTTGTCATATTTTTTTTTCAACGAAATCACATCCAAGGGTTGAATTTTTATTAGCTATTTAGAGAGTGAGTCCTGCCTAGTATTAATTTCAATAAAAAGTTAAAATAGAACCCTATTTGAGAGTCAATCTAATACTTACATTACATTGATAAATTAAGGCAAATCCTGAAATATTTTTAAAGTGCATTTTTTATGAAATATTATCCAGCAAGTATTTAAATGAAACGGTCTAATTTAAATACAAATCATAACATGATATTTTTCATGAAACATTTTTCAATGAAATTCAATTGAAGGGTCAAGATAAAACGAGCTAATTTAGGTGAAAACCCTTACATGATGATGTGTTTTCATAACTTCTTTCATAAAATTCCATCAAGGGGTGAAGATAAAATGATCGAATTTAAGTGATTTAAGGATCACGAGAATATGTTTTCTTTGGTATTTTCTATGAAATCCCATCCAATGGTCAAGGTAAACTTTTGATTTTGATTTTGATTTGGTCACGTGTTCGAAAGATCCATATAAGGCCCATAGAACCATATAGGAACGTCATTTTGAATGTCACGTGATAGATCCATATAAGGCTTTTAGAACCATTTATGGAAAGATGAGGGAAGCCCCTGACACCTGTTTCACGATTTTTATGCACTTCATTATTGTACCGAAGTTTGCCCATTCGATTCGTCGTATTTCGGAATCCTGGTGACAATTTTATACTCCATTGGAGTATTTTTGACCTACTTCTTATGACGGAAATTCCCGAACCTTGTTCGGATTAATCCGGATTTTCTGACCTACCTTATCTACCGAGATTTCACGAGTTAACATTCGTCTCATTCCGGAATCCTGGTGACAATTTTATACTCCATTGGAGTATTTTTTATCTACTTTTTCTGGATTTTGCCCTACTTATTATATCTTGACAACAAGCAAATCAAAAAGTTCGACATGAACGGGTCTCGATCAACTAACCTAGACTATGGAAGCCAGGCACGCTAACCATTAGGCCAACGAGCTACCGATATGAAAGAACAAAAGTATTATATATTTATACCGAGCGTCAATTCAAAATGATCCTCACTTTTGTCTCCACTTAAATACGACTCGTCAGGTGTATCCAGAATAGTAGAACGCCTATGGCGCTAGTGAATAACCAAGTCCCAGGTGAGTGGTTCGTATCCCTCCGTGATATACTATTTTTGTTTTATTAAATACGACAGAAAGGAGCAAGGTGTAGGTTGAAAACAAGACGTTAGTTTGTTTCAAAACAGTTTGGAAACATTAATCTCTGGAACATTATTTTTTCAACACTGATACAAATTTCCCTGACATTTCCCTGACATGTCTACCGTTTCAAAATTCCCGGTCATCTTTGGCCCTTTTGACCTAATTTTAAAATTACCTGACATTTCCAGCACTTGGAAAATCAAGTCAATTTCCCTGACATTTCCAGGTGTGTATGAACCCTGGAAATATCCCACTGGCTCGCCCTATGAATCGCTAGCACAGATTGGATTGATTAGTGTTTCAAAATGGTGGACGAAGTGTTTGATTAGATAATTTACATATTAAGCTTCTTAAAGGGGCAACAAGGCCTGTACATAGAAAATTCGAAATTTTTCACATTTTCTGAATTTTTAGGGCAACATTTGGCTTTAACATCTTTTTTTATACATTTTTTCTTAAAATGTATGGATAAACAATAAAATATCAGCATTAAGCAGTGCAAATTCAGTTCAAAGCTTCTATAAAGGGAGTCCAACTTATAGATTTTGAAAATCCGACTCGTTTAAAGAAGAATATCAGCAGCTTAAATCACGCCTTGTGATCATACAAAATGGATGGAGGGGGGGGGGGGTAGGCGATTTCTGCAAGAAAACTTAACAAATTTGGAAGATTTATTTTTTTCAAGATAAAATTTACAACTGAATTGCCAAATGAATAGGCGCAGTGCATGGCAAAATATGTAACGTCTTCTAGTATTTTTTGAACTGATACGCTTCTAAGATATGAGATCTATTATAAAAGGCGCATCATCATCATCATCATCATCATCAACATGCAAAAGTCAATGTTTTTGCTATAAATCAGGCAACAATGGTCTACACGACCTGTAATAAATAGGTATGAGGGGCGTTATTAGAGAATTTTCGTTATAAGTTTTTTAAAAACTTATACGTATACTTATACTTATAAACCCAATAAACAAGGTGTTTCATAATTTCCTAATTCGTCGGACGGTAATAAAAAGGGCCAATGGCATACCATCCGTACCCCCTTGATGTAAAGCATGTTTAGTTGTGTCATATGTGTTTTCTAGAATCAAATAGGCTGATATAGCACACGGGTTTTACAGATTTATCTACTCTCAAATATATTTTTTGTAGATGATCGTTTTGAATCACCTTGTAGAAATAACGAAGGGAGAATTAGTTCAGCTAATGAATGAGTCGAGCTATTTGATTGGATACTATGCCTATTCAGCCGATTAATTTTAATAAGCCATTCTGGTCAGTAGGTCCACACATATACTATGCGGAGATCCAACTCTGTAAGTTTATAATCTGCGTATAAAGGCCCTTTTATACGTAAAAACTTAAAAATTGACCTTATAATTTCATGAGAACTTTGAAATGATCGACTCGTTCGTGTAGTGATTCACTTTAAAGGGTCTTGTTTATCGTACACTACAAGGACCCGTCAACTAGAATTTAGTTTATCGTGTTCATAATAGACACTAGCAAAGGACATTGTATTCGCAGTCCCTAGTTGATGATGAAGCTTGACTATATCGGGAATAGTTATGCCCCACTTGGTACAGATTATGAAAATCAATTTGAATTGATTTTAGTTCGACAAGACCCTTTAAACTATAAGTATACGTATAAGTTTTTGAAACAACTTATAACGAAAATTCTCTATTATCACAACACTGACATTGCTCACTTTTTAAAGTTGTTTCAACGCGTTATATGTAAATGGGCGTGTTGAAGGCCCGTGGGTGGCAATAAAATAACTCGAACTTCAAATTAAAATATATATAAAATAGTATATTTCAAACTTCAATGTTTAAAATACAATGCTCTGTAATGTACAACATGAACTCTTACAGCAACTACTGACAAGCCAACACCCAATGCAAACTCAGCTACATGTGAGTGAGAAAGACCATATAAGGGAACAATAGATATATAAAACTGACACAGTTTGCATAGTTGAATAACTGGTTTCAATAAAAGGTGAAAAGTGAACATGGTATTAAAAGAGTAAAACTGCAAACAACCTACTAAGGGACCTGTTATATTGAGATGAATAGGGATTGATTAATATGAACAGTAATAATATAAAATGTGAAAATGACCATGTTACATATACAAAAAATAACACCATTGTTACAAAATCACAAAAAGTGAAATATCTATTCTTGTATTGCATTTTCGTTCACTGGACATATTTTAATTGCATTGCTATTAGATACATTTTAAGGGTGATATGAAAATTGAACCACGAAAACAGATGTACTTTAAGTTAAAGGGAACTTTCTACCATACCCGCCATGCTATCTGACCCGAACGAGCCACCTTGTGGTGAGATTGGTAACTACCTGCTCGCATCTGCGTTATTACGCAGAGACATAAACGTATACACAAGGAAACGATAGGAGATAACCTATTTTATCTCTGTATACATTTTAACTTTAATACATCGTTGAATCGAATTTGTCCAAAGGTCTTGAAACGTAAAATACCTAAATATTTATCTTAGACCTTGGGATGACCTTGTACAAGAAACATTAATGTTGACCTCGGTTCATCTAATCATAATTCGCCAAGGGCCATAGTATCATCAAACGCCAAATACCTAGACATTGATCGTTTACTTGGATTTAAATAAAGAGTATGATTTTAAAATTGGCTAGGTCGTGGTTAAGCAACAATAGTATGTTCGAAATACCGCTGTGTAATGCCTGGATCACATTTGCTGCGAGTATTTTGTTCAAAATTGAATACATTTCTGAACACAATACTCAATCGGCCGGGCGCCGTAGTGAAAATCGGAGCAAATGTGACCAAGACATAAAACAATTGAATAATACTGTATCAGTTTCACATTTACAGCGGTCAAAAGCATTTACAAAAAAACCGCCAGAGTTGGCAATCATATAAAATGAAACCAATCCCGCTGTGATTCATAGAAATAACTAATTTACTGCATTGAGTTCAATGTTATAACCATGTCGATTTACATGAGTGTCCGATTCATTGTACCAAATTTAAACCTTGACTGTTCTCCAGAAAGCAATAAGCTGACATATATCATATTTTACATTTTAATACAACTGAAAAGATAATGAATGTTTTAATATAAAGTTGACGTAGTTATAAATGTTTTCAGCGTAAAATCAAAGCACAACCATATAATTAAAAACATTACGCTGGGATTCCAACTGGATACAACTGACGAGTTGTATTTAGGTTGCCTAAAGTGCTGCTTATTTTTTCGTGAAGCCACTCAGTAAAATTACGATTTCTCTCAACCCTGATGTTCAATCAACATCATTCGAGTATCTATATGTTCCTGACACGTTTGGGCATCCGGTTATGACAACGTCTACCCAATGTTTGCACGAGAAATTGACGTAATTCATGACTGAAATCGGGAAGACAAAAATATGTGATATTCTTTCAGAATTGTTTATAATAACTATTTACAAAAACGTTCCCGAGACACAATCCATTTAGGTAGGGTTTGTTTTAAAGTCGAAAAGCCCCAATAAGACAATACAAACCCAGATTAAACCCAGAAGAATGCAGATTTCATGTAATGATTTACGTTCATGTAAACAAGGAAAGTACATATAATCCCCATATAAAACACTGGCCTACGTGACATGTAAACACAGGTTCAAATTGAAATATAGAAAATTTTCAACATAGCATTTGCTTCTGTGTTCTGTATGCCCCTCTACCTGCTAATAAGGCAATGTATCTTCAAATAGAACCTTAGCCAAGTAGATAAGGGTCTCTGGAACACTTTTGTAAATAGTTTTCACAAGCAATTTTATTCCCGGACGCCCAAACGTGTCAGGAACACATATATATTTGAATGATCTTGATTGGACATCAGGTTGCAGAGAAATCGTATTTTTACTGAGTGGATTATTGAATTTCATAGATCTAGAGGCCCTTCAGGAGTGGAAAACCTTAAATTATCAGAGATTAATGTTTCCAAACTGTTTTGAAACAAACTAACGTCTTGTTTTCAACCTACACCTTGCTCCTTTCTGTCGTACTTAATAAAACAAAAATAGTATATCACGGAGGGATACGAACCACTCACCTGGGACTTGGTTATTCACTAGCGCCATAGGCGTTCTACTATTCTGGATACAACTGACGAGTCGTATTTAAGTGGAGACAAAAGTGAGGATCATTTTGAATTGACGCTCGGTATAAATATATAATACTTTTGTTCTTTCATATCGGTAGCTCGTTGGCCTAATGGTTAGCGTGCCTGGCTTCCATAGTCTAGGTTAGTTGATCGAGACCCGTTCATGTCGAACTTTTTGATTTGCTTGTTGTCAAGATATAATAAGTAGGGCAAAATCCAGAAAAAGTAGATCAAAAATACTCCAATGGAGTATAAAATTGTCACCAGGATTCCGGAATGAGACGAATGTTAACTCGTGAAATCTCGGTAGATAAGGTAGGTCAGAAAATCCGGATTAATCCGAACAAGGTTCGGGAATTTCCGTCATAAGAAGTAGGTCAAAAATACTCCAATGGAGTATAAAATTGTCACCAGGATTCCGAAATACGACGAATCGAATCGGCAAACTTCGGTACAATAATGAAGTGCATAAAAATCGTGAAACAGGTGTCAGGGGCTTCCCTCATCTTTCCATAAATGGTTCTAAAAGCCTTATATGGATCTATCACGTGACATTCAAAATGACGTTCCTATATGGTTCTATGGGCCTTATATGGATCTTTCGAACACGTGACCAAATCAAAATCAAAATTTTACCTTGACCATTGGATGGGATTTCATAGAAAATACCAAAGAAAACATATTCTCGTGATCCTTAAATCACTTAAATTCGATCATTTTATCTTCACCCCTTGATGGAATTTTATGAAAGAAGTTATGAAAACACATCATCATGTAAGGGTTTTCACCTAAATTAGCTCGTTTTATCTTGACCCTTCAATTGAATTTCATTCAAAAATGTTTCATGAAAAATATCATGTTATGATTTGTATTTAAATTAGTCCGTTTCATTTAAATACTTGCTGGATAATATTTCATAAAAAATGCACTTTAAAAATATTTCAGGATTTGCCTTAATTTATCAATGTAATGTAAGTATTAGATTGACTCTCAAATAGGGTTCTATTTTAACTTTTTATTGAAATTAATACTAGGCAGGACTCACTCTCTAAATAGCTAATAAAAATTCAACCCTTGGATGTGATTTCGTTGAAAAAAAAATATGACAAGTCCAGAATCAAATGATTTGTCCAGAACCTCTTAAGATCCTGTTTACAGTCAACGCTAGATTCATGCTTTATCTTCTGCATGAGGTTGTCGAAGCTGTCCAGGGAGATACACGTCCGCCTCAGCTACATCCGCCAACAGACTGCAAAAAGCACCACATGGATAACGCAAAACATACATTCGGGACCAATACGCTACATTGCTTTGCCCACCAATATCCCATCGTAATAGTACCATATGCCATCGAACTGTACGTACGGTTATCTTATGGCTGGTTTTGGGCCTCACTGCGAAGGCAATGCCATCACAATTGGTATGTATGGTCGCCGTGGAACCGCATAACTATGGTAACTATGGTGAATCTTCAAAATGAAAAAAACTATAACTCCATAATATAATTCCAGTACGACCATACGGTTTGTAAAAGTTAGGAATACGCAGTAGGACTCCCTTGAGGCGATCACAGATTGCCCAAGTATACTGTATCTCCGGAAACTACGGTTATCCTAGCCGAAGTGCATGGAGCAAGTATTCAAGGCTACAATAGTACCTATAAACAGATGAATGAAGATACAATTCAAACACTTACGGGGGGAAATTAGGTACTTTATATTTGAATGTATCATATACCATTCGTTAACCGGTCATATATGTGTGCAGATATGTGATATCCATTTGCCTAAAAACAAAACTGCTCTGAGCCATGCATTGGAAGAACTTTTAAATTTGAATGTATCTACAAGTATCTTTCGTGAACCGATCATACATGTTTCTATTTTATGTATAGTCCTCAACTTTAATATCCACTAACTAAACAAAAAATGCACCAAGGCATTAAAAGCAAGTATACAAAATTGTACACAAAAACTTTAAAAAGGTCATTCGGTGTTCATGAAAAGGTTATACTCAAGTGTATTATCTATAAATATTTCGCATGCTTGCTTTTCATTTACTTAAAACATACTTGAACGAAACTTCGCACAATAAGCTGTCTGATTTAAAAAATTAAAACATAATATCAGTTTATTTGTTGTGCACAGACAGCTTACCATAGCATCGAATTAAGGTACAACATTCATTGCACAAAATCATGAGTTCGAAGGAGGATTATGAGAGGTATTTTGTTCCCCAGGACTATGTCAAAGAATGGGCAGGTCTTGATATGTCGTTCTATCCTGATGCATTACACAGGTTATTTTCTACAGGTAAGTGTACTAAGAGGTTATGTCACTATCGTGGCATATATGCCCGAGGTCTCAGTGACATATGACCCGACCTTGGATCTCTGAGAACCGAGGGCATATGTGCCACGATAGTGACATAAACGATTTATAACATACCTATGATGATGTAGACTGGTCAGAGAGTACCGTTTTCTTATAGAATTGACAAACAAATGGTTTGAAAATGATTGAAATGAGTTTAGAAAAATTGCTCGCGCAGTTTTATCTTCGATTGATTGGTTATGACGTCAGCGCCTTGACCAATCAGAAAGTTAGCGGGTGCGGGCTTTTCAAAACTTTTATTGGCTTGCTGTCTTGTGTACACTTTGCACTATACATCATCATAATAGGTATGTTATAAATGACGTTAACGCCTCATACTGTTAGTTTCTCGGCGAATTATGTTCTACTACGGGGTGACCGGAAAAAAAGAGACCATTGAAATAGGCAATATCTCCTAAAATAGACTAGTGACATCAATGAAATTTTGCATACATCAGGACAGTTCTATGGAAATTTGTTCCTGAAAGTGTCAATACAAGCAGTCAACTGGTTCAGGAGCTATGATCATTTACATAACATGCTCCAAATAGGCGCAATTGAGACCAACGCAGAGCTGGATACATTTGGCAAATACCCTTACATATTCCGACCTTGTTATGGCATTACATTTAGCATTTATTGCCACCTTTAGGTCAGCAATTGTCTCAGGATTGTTTTGGTACACATTGTCTTTCAAATTGCCCCACAAAAAGAAATCAGGTGGATTCAAATTTGAGGTGTATGGAGACGAAGCTTATCTGACCTATGGCTTCTGACTCAGTGGTCCCACTCAGTTACAGTATCATCCTAAGGAGGTTTTGGGCAGCCCTTGGTTTTCATATGGGATTTAATTGTGCCATATAGTGGTTTTAGTAACATGGCACTATGCCCAATACCTAAAGTGACTCTTAAGATTTGGTAAATCAGCACTTTGGCAACAGGATGATGAACCACATGTCAGATAACCCTTCATTGCCATTACAGCCTAGACTTGAATCCTGCTGATTTCTTTTTGTATGGATATTTGAAAGACAATCTATACCAAAACAATCCTCAGACTATTGTTGACCTAAAGAAGGCAATCACTGCTATATGTAATGCCATAATAATGCCATAGAGGGCAGAACATGTAAGGGTAGTTTGCCATATGAATCCAACTCTGCGTTGGTCTCAATTGTGCCTATTTGGAGCATGTTATGTAAATGATCATAGCTCCTGAACCAGTTGAATGCTTGTATTGAAACCTTCAGTAACAAATTTCCATATAACTGTTCCAGTGTATGCAAAATTTCATTGATGGCACTTGTCTAGTTTAGGAGAAATTGATTACTTCAATGGTCTCCTTTTTTTCCGGTCACCCTATACATGGGTGACCAATATATGTAGTTCTACTATTGAGCGCTCTACTGGCACGCCTAACCATCGACAAGGTACAGTCACGTGACCGTGATAAAATATGCCGTAGTACACTTTTGATGTACTATGTCACTTTTAACTGATTTTAAGCAAAGACTATGATGTAGGTTTGATGCAGGTTTTCAAAAATAAATTTGAGGAATACAAAAAGGATTTCCTGTTTGACTTTGCGTGTATTCGATTTCAAAGACATTTATTTTTCTAATTACGTTAAAAGATCTTCGAGCAGTGCTCGATTTTTTTCGTTGTACGTCTACCCATACAATTGTTCGGTTGGAAAAATGTTGTTTTTTACACATTTCCTTTGATAATTTTCTCCCCTGACGTCTCGGAGTGTCAAATATTTTAATGAGAATGTGTTTCTCTAAACTGCACAATTTAAGACGGGTTAAGATTTAATAAATATTCATGCATTTGGTATAATTTAAAAAATCAGAAATGTACGTTGTCAACTCACAGTGTATGTTGTCCCTGTAATTAAAATTCATGAGTTATAATATTAAACATTGTATGATTTAATTTCAAAATGCATTAAGGGTTTTATGCGTAACAAGTGATGTTCAACAAACATGCTCCTGTATCCCTAGTACAGATACACAGGTAAACGTGATTTTTTCGTTTAATGCTATTTTATTTCATGAAAGTGTTAATATGGTGATTAAAATGTGACCATGGCGTGATATCTTCCGACCTTTTTGGCCACTCGGCGTCGGTACGTTACGTTATGTTTAGTTGCACTTTTATGAATTTTAATAATCTCAAGGAGTTCATGGAGAGATCTATCTAGCTAATCCAAGATGAATTTCAAAATTTATGCTATAGGGTGTCCCGAAAGTATGGGCCCCTAGGCAGACATATACCAATGTCTCCATAGTATGTGTCATATATCATTTTAAAGCTCATCCAAAGTTATATTAATTTGCCGAGTATCATGGTTCAACTCACAAATGGAAAAAAGTTACAGGAATACAAAAGTTAGTGTTTGGCCAAAATTAAAGTCAGTTTTACACCAAAACAATAGTCGGTGTGTCTCCTTAGCCGCCATGTTAACAGCAGCAATACTTTCCATATATGACCTTAAACAGGCTTCAAATAGGGATATGGCGTTTCGTTATCCTCATGAAACCTTTTTAAGGCATAAGAAGAGTTTCCTTGGAGTATCTACCCTAAACGTAAACGTCATCTTTTTAGACCTCAATAGCCATCCTATCTTCGAGAATGGTATCCATATTTTCTGTCACATTCAGATCAGGGCTGTTTCCAGGATACTGAAATGAACTATCTTTTTGGCAAAACGCTAATTTTTGAAATGCCTGTTACTTTTTACCATTTGAACCATCATATTTGGCAAATCAATGTAACTTTAGATAAGCTTAAAAATGATATATGACACATACTATGGAGACATTGGTATATGTCTGCCTAGGGAGGGGGGCATACTTTGGGACACTGTATATCTGGAAAGTGCAGAAGTTCAAAAGCCAGGTATGGAACACAAAAAAAGAATTAGTAACATTGACATTTAATCATATCAATGACAATTTTATGGATTAACGGAAAAAATATTAGGGTAAATATATCTGATATGCCTATTAAATATTATTACTTTATTATCAAATAAGTTCCTTCTATTACACGTACATTATAGCATTTCATTCACTGTAAAATTAACTGTGAATTGAGATCTGTAAGGCCAATGTGACAACATACATTCGAGTTGACAACATACATTATCTATTTTTCGTAGTAGAATCCAAAGTAAAAATCGGTTTTGCATTAACTCTGAATGCATATTTGTATACTTATCTCAAGTTGTGTTAGTCGGAGAAATTCAGTCAAGATTTAGAGATCCCTGACGTGCTGGGTAGATCTATAACAAGATATTGAAGTTGCTGAGGATCATTTAAAGTAGATATGCATATTTGCAACTTAATTACAAATCGAATGCAACAACTACCTGATGATGAACTGACACAATATTGATCAAATCAATGCTAGTTCTTTCCTCGCTTCCTCATTCTAGAAAATGGCGATCTAAAATGGTGGAAATGACATAGTACATCAAAAGTGTACTACGGTATATTTTGTCAATGTCACGTGACTGTACCTTGTCGATGGTTAGGCGTGACTGGGTCTTAGGATAAAAATGGCATCGGGCTTTTGGCCTTCGCCGTTCAAACTCACCTAATTCATAGTACTAATGGTTTATTCATTACATATAATCTCTATTCAGTATGGTTCCCGGGATTATTTACATCCTTCCATGATTTTAAAATATAGTTGAATTTACAGGTGTAGTAAAAGGTGATACTTATCTCGAATATGGGGCGGGTCCTGTTTTTCATTCCGTGGCTGCTGTCTGTCCGTTTGTAAAAGAGATAACTATGGCTGAAATGGTACCCCAAAATAGGCATGCGCTAACACGATGGTTAGATGATGAAAAAGATGTCATAAACTGGGACGACTATATTTGCCGCTATGTTCGATTGGATGCTAAAAGGTAACAGGGCAGTAACATGTAAAATGTTGCCACCTACCATTTGTATCAGACCACGACCTTCAAACACCGTCCACAAACACATTGGAGGCTACAACTTCTGGTGGTGCCATTAAAAACGAATGAGCAAGGCCACAGGATAAAGGGTCTTATCACAGATTTTTGTTTATCTTAAAAAGCACAAAGAGATCCTTCAAATGAGCCATGGCTTATGTCTCCCTTGCATATACAGACCAAAAAGTCGGATTTGAATTTAGCACATTTTCCTCTTTATCCTGACAGAATAAAAAAGCACCTTTTGACCATAATGAACTCCTTTTTAAGCACCAATCCGACTTTTTACCCGGACATAGTACCCATTCTCAGCTCCTGGCAATGGAGCATTTTCTTTCATATTATTTTGATAAAGCCAAAGCAACTAAAAAACAATAGTTTTAGAAATCGCTTCTGCGTCGGATAAAGTTCCACATAAAATATTATTACATCAGTTAAAAGCTTAATATGGTTTCCATAGACACTCAGTTATTCCAAATTGTTAAATCCTATCTTAGTGATAGAAAGATTTTTGTAAATATTGTCGGTGTCTCATCAGTTTCATCTGAATCTGGATTTATAAACTGTGGAGTACCTCAAGGCTCCATGCCTGGTCCTATTCTCTTTATCCTTGATATCAATGATCTCCCTGCTATATTAAACGGACTGTGCTACATCTATGTAGATAATATATTACTTCAGTTTTCCTTTGACACTAAGAATCCCCATCGAATTGATAATATTGTGACCTCAAATCTCCAGAATATTGAGCTTTGGTCACGAAAATGGGGCTTACAATTTAAACCTGGAAAAGCTGTATAATTATTTTTCACGAACCAAAAATGAAATTAGACAATGTTAGTTCATCTCATCTAAATAATATAGAAATTGAGAGAGAAGATCTCCATAAACATATTGGATATATTTTTGACTATTGTCTGACACATAGTCAGCATATAAATTATATTTTTGATAAATTTAGCAAGATGCTTGCTTGGTCCATTAAAGATACTTAAAAATACGATGACCTCTCTTAACACATTGAAACAATTTTTGATTCCTTCATTCGTCCATATTTTGACTATGGACATGTTTCATACAACACGCTCCTAAACACCTTCTTAAACGATTAGACAGACGATATTGTTAGTACCTCAGTTGAAATACTCGATTTTGATTGGTCAACGAGCGGTGAATAATTTTAACTGTACACCGCGCAATGCATTGCCGGTGAATAATATTCCCAGCATTCCACTAAAATGACGTCATTATCAGACGATAAAATGGCCGCCGCTAGCACTAGCCGTTTCAAAAATGTTGAAGATGAGGATATTATTAGTCTCTTAGAGAGTAAAGACAGTCAAAATACGAAGAAAAATCTAAAACTTTGTACAAAGCTCCATTGAGTGAACTTACTGCCGTAGCAGATGTAGATAATTTTTTGAAAAAGTTTTACGTTGGTATTAGAAAAAAAGACGGTGGACTTTATAAGTTGAAATCATTTCAGCTTCTTAAATGGGAGTGGCACGATACATCAGAGAGACACTTAAGATGGACATTACCAAGTCTGAATTCAAGGCATCAAACGATGTTTTCAAAGCGATGGTTGTCTCGAGGGTCTGGATCCAACTTCAAGTCAACTTCAAGGGTCAGAAAAATCTAAGATATTCTTCGGACTAACAAAACAATTATAGACCTCTCCATTCGGTTTACTGTCAAAATTATATCCCGAGACTGTAAACCTCGACCTACGGTCTCGGTTTACAGTCTCGGGATATAATTTTGACAGTAAACCTCTGGAGAGGTCAATAATTGTATATTATCAAGCTGCGCTACTTTGTTTTGGCTGCATTCGTGGAAGCAGTTTTGAAAAAGTACTTTCACTACTTCAGTGGCCAATATTAGAAACCCGGAGATAAATGCGAATTAACAATTTCATGTACAAAATAGTTAATGGCCCCATTCCAGTATACATTGATGAAAGTTTTGAGAAATTCTGCCCTAGGGGTAGTGATTTTTGCGAACTCCATCAATTCATATTACCTGTTCGATGCTCAGAAGCCTATCGCTAGTCTGCTGTTCCCGCTGCTATTTCTAGCTGGCTTAGCCTACCAAATAAAATTAAACTTTGTTAAGCTCTTCAAACCTTCAAACAGAAACAAAAATTACTTTTCTCAGATCAACTTCAAAATATAACTACAAGCCAACTTAGCATCACAAGAAGTCATGAAATTATCATTAATCGTCGAGGAGCTGATCCCAGTTATATGCTCGCAACTTCAATTTTATAGATACTCCTAACTGTACATGTGGACTTCCTCAAACAACTAAATATACTGAAAATAAATGATATTTATAAACTCAATGTTCTTATCTTTACTTACAAATGCATCAAACGTCTATACAATTTTCCGAATGACTTATTTTGCAATTATTTTCAAGCAAATCAGCAGGTACACGACCACAATACAAGACAGACTGACAATCTTCATATTTCCAAATTTAGAACCAACTATGGCAAACGAAGTATTAAAACTCAAGGGGGAATAATCTGGAATTCAACTCCAGATGTTATCAAAAATTCAAAAACCATTTTTATTTTTAAGCGAGCCTTCAAAAGACATGTAATTAGTCTCTATGATTAGTACCCTGTACAAATTTTTAACAGATGCACCTTTTTCCATTTAGCTATTCTACATCATTAAAATGTTTTATTACATCTTTTATAATGTACATCATTTTTATTTTTATTTGTTTCCCAGTTTGGCTTACATAATTTATACTTTGAGACACTTTGTAACATCAATAATAAATGTAACTAACAATATGCCATTTTTAAATATTTTAGCTTGTGATAAGACATACACCCACTAGGGTGTCATTATCACTTATATGTATATATGTTTATATGATTTTTTTTTTTTTTTTTTTTTTATCTCTCGATCAGAATTCACTCATTACTTATACTCATTACAGGTCCGAATGTCCGATGAGTTTTGGTATGGACTGGCCAAAAATGTAGAACCTGTCAGTCCGGTGGTCCTGTGATGTATTTTGCCTTAGGAAAAACACTGCATTATGATAAATGTTGCAATTTTTTTTAAAACTACTTTGGCTCTCAAATAGTAATTAAACCTTACAAGTACTGACTTGGCTTCCAGACCTGTTGTACTACATTATATTGATATAATTAAGTAAATAAATAAAAATAGTAAAAAGGGGCTGTAGCTCAAACATGCTACAATATTGCATATAGATATGTATTTCATACTTGAGTGGGTTTGGGGTAGATATCACCCGGGGATATATATCATATCTGAGGAGCGGGCAGGATATATTGTATATGTCCCGCTCTAGGCCAAATGCGGGCAGATATAATATATCCATCCCGCTCCCGGGAATTTTTTCAAACGTTTAAAAAAGTTTAAAAAAATTTAAAATTTAAATTTCAGAAGTTAAAATTTTTTCAAAAAGTTTAAATGTTACAATTCTATTGTATTGAGCTGAAGGAATATTATGAAAATGTTAAATATAAATTGTGCTTTTACAGTATAGGCCTATCTTGTCATTTGAAAAAGGTGGCAAAGGTTATATCTACCCAAAACCCACTCAAGTATGAGATACACCAGTTATGTACGGTCGGTTTTGGATACAGTGTTTATCCCGCGGGAAATATTTGTATCTCCCTCGATCCCTGCGGTCCCTCGTGAGATACACATATTTCCCTTGGGATAAACCCTGTATCCAAAACCTCCCAGTACATAACCCTTATTTATTCCATAATACTACTGTTTTCCCTGGGAAATACAATCATATTATCCCTCTTAAAATCATATATACTCGAAAAATCACATTGTCCCTGTAAAAAAATCATATATACTCGAAAAATCATATTGTCCCTGGAAAAAAAATCATATTGTCCCTATTTTTTTTTAAAAAAGCATTTTTTCCCAAATATTTGATTTTTCCACTTTTTTCAGAAATTTTCATTTTTCAAAAAATTGCAATTTTTCAAAGATTTTTAATTTTTCAATTTTCTTGAAATATCTTTTTCATTGAATTCTCAAAAATCAAATTATGGAATAAAAAGGTTATTTCATGCTTGATATTCAATATGAATTTTATTTGAAAATCAAGCATGAAATCACCTATATATATTGGTTATTGATCATGGATAATATATTGCCCACTAAGAGTCAGTTATGAGTTTATCTTAATATTTTCAGCACTGAAGTAACTGAAGCTAGTATTGATATTAGGAAAACTTTGATGAGAAGCAAAGTGAAGAACGTCATTGCCTGTGATGCTATTCTTCCCAACCCTTTAACTCCTATTGAAGCTACATTCGACGTAGTGGGGACAAGTCTCACAATAGAATGCGCTTTGGGATCGACGTACAGAGAACGTATCAAAAATGCATCCAATCTGGTCAAATCTGGCGGATATTTTATTCAGTTCGTAGCAGGAGCTCCGGCGACCGAATGGCGGTGTGGTAACACTTTCTTTAAATGTCCAGAGGTGCAGACATTTGATGATTGCCTTGTGGCATTGAATGAGGCAGGATTCAATGTACTTGAAACAGATTGCTTGAAGTTGCCACCTTACGAAGATTACAAGTATGATGGAAAAGAAATGCTTCTCATCGTCTGTCGCAAAATATGATTTTGTTTTGTATTGTAGTTTCTTTCCCAAGTGTTAAAAAAGCGGCTGAGGGGATTAAAGCGTGACTTTTAGTATGTTAGCAAAACCGATGGTTAACTTTATATTTGTATGAACGACTTATTATAGGACTATCATTCTAAACAAGGAAACTACAAAAGGCGAACAGTTTAAGTGGAATGCACATTACGGGGGGGGGGGGGGGGGGGGGGTGGAACTGTTTTGAAGAACGAGTAGGTGAGACGTGTAAAAGTATGTCTCATGTGGTCTATTTCACCTCACTGGCCTCTAATTGGCCATTGAGTATGAAGGTGTAAGAAAAACAGTTGTAATGAGTTCCCCGTTTATGTTAAGTAGTACTTAACTTGCAATGATTTATGCACAAGAATATAAGACAATGAGCATTTTATATGATTCAATTGTTACTGTATTTTGTAAGGGAACTAGGAAGGTTCCCTACACAACAAATCTGATCTATCCTCTAACGCACCTCAATCCTCGTATTTATAATTAAACAGTAGCAAGTAAATCACCGAAACGTCAAGTAAATGAAAACAACATCATTAAAGAAACTAGCTATAAAGGCAATTACTAGATTTACGAATCCGTGAATTCAACGTTTAAATCAAACCAAAAGTTCTCAAATGGAACGTTCGTACACATTTTGTGGAAGGAATATGCGTGAAGGAATTTAGTTATCCGTTGGAGAGTAAACTCTTAATGTGACTAGGTCATGTAACGCTTTCGTCTACAGTGCAACATTTTAAACTTGTACTATGTTTTCAAAAACGGATTATGCGATGCATTTCAATCCGGTGGATTACGTAAAAGACTGGGCAGGAACTGATATGTCATTCTATCCCGATAAACTACACGAATTATTCACAACAGGTAGGATAGCCCAGTTTAAACTTTATTTCTAAAAATATGCATTCTTAATTTTACAACATGGTTTATGGCTATTCTTAGATTCAAGATTCAAGACTTTTTTGGTGTTTCAAGACAAACAATTGGTTTCCTCACAAAATGAATTACAAAACATAAATATACAGTTATCCAGTAAAATGCATGGTCTAATAAATATTTGAATATGACTATCAAAAAACTAGGTTATTCCTTTTTCAAAAATATCAGGTGGAATTGTTACCATTATCTATTTCTTTAATTTTAGATTGGCAGTAAAACGTATGAATTCACATAAAAACAGCAAGTCTGGTGCTTATGCAGGTCAAAATGTCAAACCGTCCAAAGTCCTTGCAAAAAAGTTGCCTTGCAAATGTCAGATGCTGTACAAAATCGTTTACAAATTACAATCCATCTAAATAATTAGAACATATGACTCAATGGCAATGAATATATATGCACCCTTGTCTTGTATCCTAGACTTTAAATTCGAGGTACCGCCCTCATTTGATAATACCACGCGGTTTAAATAATCTAGACTTTATCGATTCCTTGGTCAAAATCATTTAGTGTATACACGTGATTCGGGTCTTTCAACAATTGTCAAAAATCCTTTTGTACAATCTTTCATTTCTCTCAACAATAACATACATTTTGTTTTTCACAACCTTATACCTTGTAGTTACTATTTAAATAATTAACTAAATTTTAACTATCACACCAAACTAGTTCTTACCCGTTCTTGCCAGTCTTACGAAAACGTCGTAAAACGGGCTCAATCTGGCTGTGGTCGGGAAATATGTCTAAAATAATTAGCTGCTTCGTTCATAAACAGTCTTCAATACGTCCATCTCATTCGCAGTTCGTTCAGGTCGCACCACATCGGTGTGCAACGTCGTATAACGCGTCCCTTAGTCTAGAAGGTCATCATGACCTGATTACAGAACGGTATGGTCGCCATCGAATTTTGAATCGATTCAAAATTCTAAATCACATTCCCTTCCGGGAAAGTCCATGAAGTTCGTAAACAGACCGTAGATGTTGCAGCTACGTTCATTCAGTTCGCACACAGTTTAAAACCGATTCGGCAACGTTTTGACGATCACCAGAAAATTTTGAGCATTCTCTAAGTTCTGGAGGACCTACTCGTTCTATGAGTTTCATGAAGTTTGTAAACAGATCCCAAACGGTTCTTAGTGGGTTCTTAGTACGTCAAATCCGTTCGTGCACAGTTTAAGCCCGTTTTCGAGAACGTAGTGAGAACTAGTTTGGTGTGATAGTAGGGTTACCAAGCATTCCGTTTAACCTAAAACATATTTGGCCATGACGCTTTATTGATTGAGTGAGACATTCTTCGAAAAAGAAACGGATTGCTGTTTACAACAGTTTTTCTTTATGATAGGTGTGATAAAAGGCAATACATATCTTGAATATGGGGCGGGTCCAACTCTTCACTCCGTAGCTGCAATTAGCCCGTTTGTCAACGAGATCACAATTGCCGAGATGTTACCTCAGAATAGGCGAGAGTTGACGAAATGGCTAAATGACGACGAAGATGCCATCAGTTGGGACAGCTACATAGAACATCTGATCAGATTGGATAATAATAGGTAAATATGCATCAATGTAACATTAGAACTGGGTCGATATTATTATTAAGTGAACAGATACAAAAATGGCATGCTTGTGTGAAAGCCAAGCTGTTCTGGTCTTCGCTATTATCAGACTCTTGCTAAACTCTTCTGACTTGACAAATATATTCAGAGTTAAGATAAAACAAGATATATGTCATTTAGAGGTCAATATTATATTAGAGATGAATAATACATTCGTTTATTCTATTTTATTATCATTTATTACTTTTCAGCTAATAACACAAGGGAATGAACTGTTAAATCCTTCGACAAAAAATGGGATTTACCTGCTCGTTCCCGTATTGAAATTTTATTCACCTGGTCGTCTCTTTCAATTGATTTTATTTGATTTTGATATATGTATATATTGGCCCTTAAAACAACTTTTTTACTTATATTTTATACATGATCGGGCAAGTATATACTACGAAATTGTATACTTATCTCCATGAGACAACACGCCTGCTATACGATCACACACAACTTCTGTTGAAAACGTGTAGCTTAGTTGTACCTCCATTGTTTAATTCATGTCACCACGTGCACTCTTAGCACACCATTAATTATTAGCATGCATTTTGGATATTCCAGGGACAGCGCTGAAGACATAAAGATTGCGATCGAGAAAAGGAAATTATCTATTAGAAGCAAGGTTAAGAATGTTATTCCATGCGATGCGCTTCTTCTTAATCCTATTGCTCCAATGAACGCTACATTTGATGTAGTGGGCAGTAGTCTCATGCTAGACTGTGCCGCAGGCTCGACCTACAAACAGCGTTTGAAAAATGCATCGGCTCTTGTCAAACCTGGTGGATTTTTCGTTCAGTTCTCAAACGGCCCCGGATGTTGTAACTGGAAATGTGGCTCGGTTTTCTTCAAGGTTGTGGATCCACAAACACCAGAAGATAACGCCATTGCCTTAGACGAGGCGGGGTTTAACATTCTACAAACAGCAAACTTTGAATTGCCACCGTCTTTTTGTCAAGATGGCATATTTGATTGTAAAGATATGTTCCTTACGGTCTGTCGCAAACGATACTAGATTTTCAAATTTATATTCGAAGAAGTATTTCTTTGAAATTAATCATATCGCAGTGTTTGCTTCGGGTGCGATTTGTCTGTACGATCGTCAATATTGATATTTGAGCTACAACTGACAAAAAAAGACGTATAGAAAAATGACGAGTTTTTAGTTTTTGCGATTCCATACGTTTTTTTTTTGATAAACAAAAATATATTTTATTTCTGCAATCCACAGTCCTTGTATTAAATCATACTGGACAGAGCAACGTAGATTATGCTTATGACATTTAGAAAAGAAAATATGAGATGTACTTTTATAATGTAATATGTTGCTTCACTTATTTTCACAAAAGTTGTCACTATGGCGACACGTTTGAAAGTGTTTTCTGGTTGATTTATTGTATAATCTATAATTGAACATTTTGTTACAAAAATGCATATTATCATATTTTCTGAATAGTTCGTATATTACCAGGCGTAATCCTTGTTTCACCACCCCGTGTATTTTCAAAAGTGTCTACATATAACACAGTTGTTGGTTTCCATAATTCTTAGTTCTTTTGTTCGTGAGCTATAGATTGGGAATCATAATTGATATATTCATACAAAATCCTAGTTTGTGAGCTATACACTTGGAATTATCATGGATACATCCACAAAAACTGTTAGTGTGTTAAATAGATTGGGAATTGCGACTTTTGGATTCATCCATATTTATTCATAATGTGGTTGTGAGCTACACATTGGGTATCATGCCACGGTCAGATTTGCTACGATTTTCACTACGGTGCCCGGCAGATTGAGTATTTTGTTCAAAATTGTATTCAATATTGAGCAAAACACTCAATCAGCCGGGCACCGGCCGATGGATCGGAGCAAATGTGACCCAGGAATTACTTGGGATAGATTCACACAAAATACTAGTCAGCGAGCCTTACATTCATCCCCGGTGATCGTACAAAATGGATGGAGGGGGATTAGGCGATTTCTGCAAGAAAACTCAACAAATTTGTAAGATTTTTTTTTCCACAGAAAATGTACAACTATATTACCAAATTAATATGCGCAGTGCATGGCAAAATATTTTATAGGCAATCTAGTATTTTTTTTAACTGATACCCTTCTAAGATATGAGATCTATAAGTGAGCAATGTCATTGGTATTGTGATAATAACGTTCCTCATACACCTATTTCACTCAACTGCATTAATGATAATTCTAAGTCACCGCAATAGAGAATGCCCTTTTCTATCAACATACGATTTTCATCCCAGAATGTCATTGTTTCGGTATCTAAATTCGGACGTTTCGTGTTGTAGATGGACACTCGCTCTGAAGGCTGCCACGCTTTTCTGTTCACCCCCATGAATTTACAGAAATCTCCTCTGTTCAGATGCCTTATTCCGCAGGTCTATATAACAAGAAATCCATGTATGTAGATTGCAAATGGCGTATAAACAATAAAGTTTGGCTTAATTTACAGTCGTTGTTGGCGTTGCTCATTGTGTTAGTATAAATAAAAGGCACACTCCCGGATGATATACAAATTAACGTCAATGTGCACAGGCATATTTAATGTAGCAAAAATGTGTAGTATAAATTGTCATGGATTTTCAAAACCCTAGATTATTCACTTGGTAAAAAAGTAAAAATAATATAGAATAAAATGTTTAATATACTGCTAAATAAGTTGCATTAAGAGAGAATCGTAGAGAATATTTTTTCCTGTATAATAGGCAGTTATTTCTTTTATTATAACGGAAAAAAATATAATACGTATTTTTAAGAATTATTTTTGACTTTCTATGATTTTATGTGATCAACAATAACACATTCATTATGTTTACTAAATCTGCTACAATCTTTGATAACTGTTTAACCAATGTCTAGTACAGGTTTATATCAGTATCTAGTCACTATGGTAATATTGTTACACTGTATTAATTATTTATTAAACAAATGTTCTATGCATCCACCTTTCACCTTCACAATCACATGGAGACGAGAACTGAACTGGTCAATGGCGAGATTCAGCAGTTCTTGTGGTAGTCATCTCCACTTATCCTGCAGAACTTCTTATAGTTGATCAATAATTTGTGGGGTATAACCATTAACTACAATACATTGCTCCAGGTGCCCCCATGTGTCATAGTCCCAGGGGTTGGGATCTGGTGTATTGGGTGGCCATTCGACTCAGGACTAATCTTCTTCAAAAGGGACATCTTTCAAGAATGGGGGCTCTTTCAGCCCAAAGTGATTACATATTCCAGCAGGATAGCGCTCCTGACCATAGGCCAAAGGTCACTATGGAATATCTGGAGCAAAATACCCCTTGATTCATTAGTCCTGATGAATAGCCGCCCAATACACCACTTAACAAAGATTGCAGCAGATTTAGTGAACATAATAAATGTTCTATCGATGATCATATAAAATTATAGAAAATCACATTTTCTAGGAAAATCGATAAATCTCGGACACATGAACAATTTACCATTAATATTCAAACATCTGACAAAAAAAATTGAAGTCAGTATTAGCTTAAGTATTTGAATGGTAAAATATGCCTATCCTTAAGTTTCTGTAAAAAAAATTTCATGTCAATACCATAATGTTATGATACTTTTTTTGCCTTCTAAAAAGGTTGCAAATTTTTTTGGCCCACCCTGTATATGGCACCAATTACAACTTCTTAACTTATATTTTATACATGATCGGGCAAGTATATATTACAAAATTGTATACTACATATCACCACGAGACAATACGCCTATACGTTCACACACAACCTCTCTTGAAAACCCGTAGCCTAGATTAACCTCCATATTGTTTAATTCATGTCACCACTAGCACCCTTAGCACACCATAATGATTAGTATGCATTTTGGATATTCCAGGGACAGCGCTGAAGACATAAAGATTGCGATCGAGAAAAGGAAATTATCTATTAGAAGCAAGGTTAAGAGTGTTATTCCATGCGATGCGCTTCTTCTTAATCCTATTGCTCCAATTAACGCTACATTTGATGTAGTCGGCAGTAGTCTCATGCTAGACTGTGCCGAAGGCTCGACCTACAAACAGCGTTTGAAAAATGCATCAGCTCTTGTCAAATCTGGTGGATTTTTCGTTCAGTTCTCAAACGGCCCCGGATGTTGTAATTGGAAATGTGGCTCAGTTTTCTTTAAGGTTGTTGATCCACAAACACCAGAAGATAACGCCATTGCCTTAGACGAGGCGGGGTTTAACATTCTACAAACAGCAAACTTTGAATTGCCACCGTTTTTTTGTCAAGATGGCATATTTGATTGTAAAGATATGTTCCTTACGGTCTGTCGCAAACGATACTAGATTTTCAAATCTATATTCGAAGAAGTATTTCTTTGAAATTAATCATATCGCAGTGTTTGCTTCGGGTGCGATTTGTCTGTACGAACGTCAATATTGATATTTGAGCTACAACTGACAAAAAAAGACGTATAGAAAAATGACGAGTTTTTAGTTTTTGCGATTCCATACGTTTTTTTTTTGATAAACAAAAATATATTTTATTTCTGCAATCCACAGTCCTTGTATTAAATCATACTGGACAGAGCAACGTAGATTATGCTTATGACATTTAGAAAAGAAAATATGAGATGTACTTTTATAATGTAATATGTTGCTTCACTTATTTTCACAAAAGTTGTCACTATGGCGACACGTTTGAAAGTGTTTTCTGGTTGATTTATTGTATAATCTATAATTGAACATTTTGTTACAAAAATGCATATTATCATATTTTCTGAATAGTTCGTATATTACCAGGCGTAATCCTTGTTTCACCACCCCGTGTATTTTCAAAAGTGTCTACATATAACACAGTTGTTTGTTTCCATAATTCTTAGTTCTTTTGTTCGTGAGCTATAGATTGGGAATCATAATTGATATATTCATACAAAATCCTAGTTTGTGAGCTATACACTTGGAATTATCATGGATACATCCACAAAAACTGTTAGTGTGTTAAATAGATTGGGAATTGCGACTTTTGGATTCATCCATATTTATTCATAATGTGGTTGTGAGCTACACATTGGGTATCATGCCACGGTCAGATTTGCTACGATTTTCACTACGGTGCCCGGCAGATTGAGTATTTTGTTCAAAATTGTATTCAATATTGAGCAAAACACTCAATCAGCCGGGCACCGGCTGATGGATCGGAGCAAATGTGACCCAGGAATTACTTGGGATAGATTCACACAAAATACTAGTCAGCGAGCCTTACATTCATCCCCGGTGATCGTACAAAATGGATGGAGGGGGATTAGGCGATTTCTGCAAGAAAACTCAACAAATTTGTAAGATTTTTTTTTCCACAGAAAATGTACAACTATATTACCAAATTAATATGCGCAGTGCATGGCAAAATATTTTATAGGCAATCTAGTATTTTTTTTAACTGATACCCTTCTAAGATATGAGATCTATAAGTGAGCAATGTCATTGGTATTGTGATAATAACGTTCCTCATACACCTATTTATTACAGGTCGTGTAGACCATTGTTGCCCGATTTATAGCAAAAACATTGACTTTTGCACGTTCGTGATGATGCGCCTTTTTAATAGATCTCATATCGTAGAAGGGTATCAGTTCAACAAATACTAGATGGCCTTACACCTTTTTCAATGCACTGCGCCTATTTATTTGGCAATTCAGTTGTTAATTTTCTCTTGAAAAAATAAATCTTCCAATTTTTTGAGTTTTCTTGCAGAAATCGCCTAATCCCCCCTCCATCAATTTTGTACGATCACCGAGCGTGACATTTGGATTTAGTGAGGCATTTAAAGAAGTTATTTTTGTATGACAAATGCCCACATGATTACCGATTGTTTTTGCCAAAATGAGTCAATACTCGAACCAAATATGCATGTAGAATCACTGTTAAAACACCTTTTTACCATATTCTTCACACTATTTTTGTGATTTGTTGAAAATTAATAAAGATTCAAATTGCATAAAAATAATTCTGGAATTCCATTTTACCCTTTTCAATAATTTTCTTATAGGTACACTATTAGGTACGGATCCTTTTCAAAGCTCCCATCACAAAAAGTCTTAATATGTGAGCTGTACATTGGGAATTATATTATATTATAGTATATACATTTACATCAACATACATTTTTAGTTTGGTTTGTTAGGTGTACGTTGAGAATCAAAGCTTATTATCACATAAAGTCTTGATATGTGAGCTGTACATTGGGAATTATATTATATTATAGTATATACATTTACATCAACATACATTTTTAGTTTGGTTTGTTAGGTGTACGTTGAGAATCAAAGCTTATTATCACATAAAGTCTTAATATGTGAGCTGTACATTGGGAATTATATTATATTATAGTATATACATTTACATCAACATACATTTTTAGTTTGGTTTGTTAGGTGTACGTTGAGAATCAAAGCTTATTATCACATAAAGTCTTGATATGTGAGCTGTACATTGGGAATTATATTATATTATAGTATATACATTTACATCAACATACATTTTTAGTTTGGTTTGTAAGCTGTGCATAGGCAATTATTGCTATTATAAACATAAAGTCTTAGTTTTAGGAGAAATAATTTTGGAATTAAAATGGATTTGTTTACATACCTTAAAGATGTATTATGCAATAGGTTTCTCCCCCAGACAATCAATGAGGTCCTATTGTTATTGCTCATATAATATCTCACATACCATGGATATATCCTGAGAATAACTTTTGGGTATATAATTGCCGAAATATCAACAGAACAACCAAACTCCAGAATTAAACACAATCGATTCCTCGGCTAGTGAGGGGAATCTCCACTGAGTCACACAAGCGCCCACAAGCGCCTTGAACCAGGCAGCTAATCAGGTTTATGATAAACAAATTCAACAACCAATCAGATAACAGGAGGACTTTCCCGGTATATTCAAACTTCAGATTGAATTAATTTCTTCGACAATAATTAGATCGGCCAGCACAATCGCAAAATTAACACTGAAAGAGGGGGATTCGGGACTTTTCCTTTGGTAAGTAGATGGGTATATAAGTGGTGAAACTCAATATGCAAACCTCCAGTCAATATGGCGTGCAAACACTGTCAAATGGGGTTTAACCAAAAATGTTAAAACACAGGTCGAAAAGAAACAACCGATCAACTTCAATGGACAGTCGTCACAGCTGGAAGAAAGTAAATACTGTTGGTGTCTTTCCAATTCTTCTCGTCTTCGCATATTAGCTTCATACCATCCCATACATCGAAGGGAATCCTCGCTTTAACCGCAGGTAGATTGTAATATACAAGTTTTGCTCCAGGGTGACAAATCTTGGCTGCATTATGAAATAAATCTTGTAACTTGGCTGCACTTTGGTAATTCAAAATTGAAGAGAAGTTGATTCCATCAAACTTTGGTTGGCCTTGCTTCGCGTAGTTACCTACGTATGTCAGCAGATCAGACTCCAGCCATTGTATTCTATCGAGCCGGGACTTTATGAACTCATAATTCCCGTCTCTTAAATATGGGGGTAAACACATTCCTTCTATTTCTCCAGTCAGCAAAAACTCGAGCAAATGATTCTTATTATTTGGGATGTTTCGTATTGTCTTCTCAAAGTGGTTTAAACACGCCTGTGCGTAATCGACTTCCGGCAGAACCGCTGATGATGCTGCAAGACTGCGTATATGTGTGTAAACACGTCTCCATTGTGGCGTATTCCAAACTGTTTCAAAGAAGTCGATCTGTTTCTCCATGTCATCACCCAAGGCAAGGAATTCGGATACGGTTCTACGTTCGTGGATATTCGGAATTAATATATCACTCAACTGCATTAATGATAATTCTAAGTCACTGCAATAGAGAATGCCCTTTTCTATCAACATACGATTTTCATCCCAGAATGTCATTGTTTCGGTATCTAAATTCGGACGTATCGTGTTGTAGATGGACACTCGCTCTGAAGGCTGCCACGCTTTTCTGTTCACCCCCATGAATTTACAGAAATCTCCTCTGTTCAGATGCCTTATTCCGCAGGTCTATATAACAAGAAATCCATGTATGTAGATTGCAAATGGCGTATAAACAATAAAGTTTGGCTTAATTTACAGTCGTTGTTGGCGTTGCTCATTGTGTTAGTATAAATAAAAGGCACACTCCCGGATGATATACAAATTAACGTCAATGTGCACAGGCATATTTAATGTAGCAAAAATGTGTAGTATAAATTGTCATGGATTTTCAAAACCCTAGATTATTCACTTGGTAAAAAAAGTAAAAACAATATAGAATAAAATGTTTAATATACTGCTAAATAAGTTGCATTAAGAGAGAATCGTAGAGAATATTTTTTCCTGTATAATAGGCAGTTATTTCTTTTATTATAACGGAAAAAAATATAATACGTATTTTTAAGAATTATTTTTGATTTAATAATATTATTCGTGTATTATTTAAAGGGAACAACATATAATGCCAAATAATACAGAATAATATTCCTGTCAGGAGCAAATAATATGTTGGCATTTGCAATCAAAAACCTATTATACGCGGTTATTTTCGAGCCGTTAATCCCTAATTATTCAATTCCTATGAAATGAGTTTCATTCATACTGATAATTAATCTGTTTGTTATGGTTAATGGATTAATCTCTACAGCTGATGGCTCTTAATTCCACACACCATCCCTGCACTAGCACACTTAGTTGTAGTGTAATTAACAGCCACCAGTGGAGCTGTTGGTGTCCAGTTAAACAGCTTATCACTCATAGGGTAATTACCACTCCAGCTTTCATGGTAATTAGATAGCACTTAAAGACACTGTCTTGGGTTTAATTAACATGTTCACACTGCAGTTCTTGTGGGGAGAATATAGTACCTACATGCATGCATATTGTCTTTCAAATTCATGGATTGAATAATAACCTACAACTGAGCATCTTTTTCAAACAAATAGCCTAATACATGTAATAGCCTCCAGATTAAAAAACTGGAGCCTAAATATAAATTATTAATATCAAGTTATTAGTAATAGGTTATAATACTTGGGCATATTTATGTGTGTGAATGCGTGTTTGTGTACTTAATACAAATGCTTGTAACTTTAAATTAAAATATATACTCACAATGTTCTATTGAGCTTTCTTCACAGCTTTCCGTCTCTTAATAATTGGGTTTGCGGTGCTAATTTCGGGTTGACAGTTGAGGAGATGTTCGGACATTGTGGTTATCAGGCGATTTAACGGATTTCTGATGCTGCACATTCTCCTGTCAAGTTCATTAAATATTTTATGGGTTGATTCAACCCCTTGCTCTCCATGGAGTCCCATTCCGCACTTGAATTTTTGTATCCATGGTGTTATATGGTCTTCCAAAATATGCTGCTTCGGTATTATTTTGATATTTGGAAACAATGTCCTATATTGTTGCATGTAATTGTCTATGTGATTTTGAATAGTTGGAATGAGTGAAGATTCTATTGTTTCACAATGACTTACTGATGTATGGATCAGGGAAAATGCTTCATTGATTTTGATAATCTTGTCTCTGGTCGAATATGCTTTGTCAAGAGCCTTTTTCTCTACACTCAGATTTTGACATAAATGTTGTGTTTTCCTGACAACTTCGTTTGCTAAGTCTTCATAGACTTCCTTTTTTAGGTACTTATTGCAATGATTTCCTTCTAAGCTCTTTCCATGATATGCAGCCCTTTTTATATTATGTCTTTTTAAAACATTGTCAAGTTCCGCTGCAACAGGACCAGACTCTGATTTAAGAGTCAAAAGACTCTTTTCTTCTCGAATTTTATCTTTCAGAAGTTTACGTGCTTTTCCTTTTTTCATACTTTGTAATGTATTTTGTTGATCTATGATTTTCCCCCATTTTCCAACATATGTCCCAAATGGAGTGTCAGACTTGTTTGGTGCCAGCATGTTATCCATGGCTATTCCTCGGCCAATAATTCTGTCAATGGAATTGCATTGACTGATTAAAATATTGTGGTGTCTTAAAACAATTCCTAGCATGATGTGAAGATATGGGGGGCAGACATGATTAATTTCAATGTCAAACAAAGGTTCTGCAATCACATTCATATAATGTTTTGCTTTAGATTTGTTACAGTCTGCCTCTGTACAATATAATTCAAAGTTATGTTTCAATGTTTCAAGAGTTCGTTCTGTTGATTTTTTCCGTACCTGTCTCGGTATACTGTAATCGTTGTGGTTGATATGGCAATACAAACATGAGAAAGTGCCACCTGGCCCAGACAACCCCATGCCTTTGGTGAGGAGTTCATAATCTCCACATAAAAATAGACGAATTCTTCTCCCATGCCATGTCATTGATTTCAATTTTTTAATGTGAGTGTCAAATCTTTTCAAAGCAGTTTCCAGATTATCTCTGTTGTCTTTTGCGCAAAACATCGCAAAAACAAGGCAGTTGTTAGTTGCGTTTGGATTAGGTGTATTGAGCACCTGGATGGATGTTTTAAAACTTTTCCCACCATGATCAGCACCGATTTTAACCCATAATTCACTATTAGGTATGACAGGGTGGTCTAAACACAATGTGTTATACTGTTCCATTTTGTCAAGGTGGTCATTGAGATACTTTTGTAAGTTCCCAATATATGCCATTGGTAGTTTTTTGTAAACCATTCCTTTTTTGGCCCCAGGAGCATCTTTATCCCTTTGAAGAAAATCCATTAACTTTCCTTTAACTTTAAGTTTTTTCATTAAGGATTTCTTGTAGTGAATTTGATTATTCTGACTCTCAATATTTATGTTTGCATCTCGTAAATGTCTTGTTATGATTTTCATCTGACCATATGATAACCTTGCAGCACTTTTCATTGAAACAGTTTGTCTTGTATTTAATTTATTCGATCTCAATTTTGTTAGAAATGTCAGCATGTCCTTTTGTTTCTTTTTCCTGGATTCATTGAGAATTTCTTTAGACATCTGATGTAACATTGACTCATTATTATCACCACCAATCACTTTTCTGCATTTTTTTATTTTACGCGCTCTTTTACGTTTTAAAGGAGATGATGCTTTTTCACTGGATACTTGAGATTTCTCTATTTTCATGAAGATGAGGGGCTGAAATAAGTTTATTATCTATGATTAAAATCTAATGACTTTATAACCCCTAAATTACTACAGTCATAAAATGATTAAACAAGAGATGCACTTGAAGAGTTAATGGGCTTTTCATAATAGGATCAAGGGCCAGATAAGAGTTGTTAGAACTTAATCAAAATTAATAAATAATTGTTTAATTGTTCTTACCTTGCCTTTGGTTTTACAAACAAGATGGTCTTTGATAGATGATTGATTTAGTTTTCTGCGTACGAGATGAGTGAGCAAGTGTTCTTCTAGTTTTGTGAATGGCATATCAATAGGCTTTCTGAGAAGTTCGCTTATACATGCATCCCGGCCCCTGCCAGGTGTCATGGAAGTGCCTATTGCTGAACTGTCTAGACATTGTTTTTTAGGAGTACTCTGGATAGTTATTTCATTCTCATTGAAGGTTATGTCCATTTGGTCTTCCTGTTGTTTACGCTTAAATGATTTGACATTCTGAGAGTATAGCTCACAAATAGTACAAGTAGTTTCATTGATTTCCACAGAATTCCACATTTTGTTTGTATTTTGAATAACTTCTTTAAGTCTATTATCTATTTTCCCTTTATATTTAAACTGTTTCATAGCATTATAGCATCTCTGACATACTTTACTTGGATGCTTGTCCGGAACATCATTGTCAAGATTTACATCAGGGCATACAATCACAAGTTCATTTTGAATCAGTACACATGATTTTGCACTATACTTTTTGCGCCGTATTTGGTTTTTGTCTCCACAAAGCCTACAGAGATAATCCAATGCTTTTCTATGTGCATCTTTGTTATGGCCTTCCATAATGTATCCTTTTAGTGCTAATAGCTAGCCGTTATATTATCCAAAATGCGTGTAAGGTTGTGTGAGGGTGTGTAGTTTAGAAGTAAAATTATTGATGTAAAACCAAGTAAATCCTGATGAAACTTACCTTTTCATGATCAGAAGATGTTACATTTAAAGTTAATACAATTTTAATAGTGTTTTAGTTGGTTTTAGTTCACTTATACAAGGTTAAAGTTGGGGCACATCAAGCTAATTGGAGAAAGTTCCTTAATGATCCATCTAGGATTTGATCTTACATAAGTAGTTGAACCACAAGCCAGATGTCAGATATAAATTAAAGATAATTTCTATGAACTATCTGGGACTCAGTTCAACTTCTTAGAGGGGCAAATAGATTATCTGGGATAGGGGGAAATCAAAATGCAATACTAGTATACAAGATGAGAAATAGTGGCAGCCATTTTGATGCCACTAGTTGCTTAGCAACAGCAGCAGAATGAAGGCTAGCCAAGATCAGTAGCTAGGTATCAGGTTACCTGCTACACACTGACTAAGTGTGATCATGAAGGCCTGGCCAGGGATGGTGTGTCCACAAAAATGATTTGCAAAATAAGTTTTTACATACATATTTGATTGTATAATGTCCCTCATGTTATGATTAACATTGTGTTAAATTTTTGATTCAATCAATTAATTCATTGTAAAGTTAATTTTGAATTTTGAATTAATTTGTTTTCCTCACATTTTTAATCCATTGTTTCTCTGTCACATTAAGTTTATAGCAAACAACATTTAAATCGATCCCCTCTTACACAGGTACAAACAACCACCTGTATTCACTTTGTCAACCGGAAAAACAGTCATGACAGGGAACTGTTCAATATTCAATAAACACATTACGCATTTTATACAGACCTGTAGCATAGGACCCCCTCCCCGTGGCCAACAATTCTGTCAAAATCATGTAGTTTTTCACCATTCACATACATGTATTGACATTCCAGAGCAATATAATAAGTCAAACTTTAATCCCTTATTATTCAATTTCCATGATTTGAGTTTTGTTCACACTGATAAATAATCTGTTTGTTTGAGTTAATGGATTAATTTTCACAGCCAATGGTTCTAATTTCAACTGAAAAGTAAATTGCAAATTAAGTTTTTCATATTTATTTGATTGTATAATGTCCCTTATGTTATGATTAACATTGTGTTAAAATTTGGATTTAATTGATTGACTCAACGGAAAGTTAATTTTTAATCAACGGGTTTCCTCACATTTTTACTCTATTGGGTTTCCTCAAAATTTAACTCAATTGTTTTTCTGTCAAATTAAGTTTACAACAAACAACACTTAAAGCCCCCTCTTACACAGACACAAACCCCTTTAATCATTTCACAAACAACACAAAACATTTATGACACGAAACTGCTATATATCAATACATTACGAATTTGGTATAGGTCCATGGCCAGGGAGGGGGGGGGGTTGAAGTAAATCCCCCCCTTGCCAAAATTCTTTCAAAATCCTACATTTTTTACCAATCTGAGCACTGTTAAGTGATTTCGGGTCAAAATGATCAAGTGTGACCCCTTGGTTTGTTTTGAAAATTGATCCCCTGGGCTAAAACTTATTCCGAGCCTGTATTATATTGGATGTACATGTATTGCTCCGATTTCTTCTGGCAAATCGCTGATAATAAATAAGAAAGGTACATTAGGTTAACTGATACAAGTGATGTTAAGCCATGCTAAAACAAAATTAAAACGTGTATTCTCTCACATTTCACAATTTATGGGTTTTCTGTTATCCATATATCTGAGATATAAACTGGGGATATAAAACACCAGATTAGTCCATGATGTAATACATTTGTTTCTACTACAATTGGACCATTTTAATTAAAGCTGGTTTTAATTAATTTTTTGTTTTCCATTTCCAAATGTACATTCGGTATGTTTAGTTGTTTGATAATGAAAATAAAGAAGCGTGTACATTTTACATTTATTCCTAATGTTTCATCTGACATAGCGATGATTACGCTTTGAGCAAATTGGTGCCTGGTAGAACAAACTGATGTAAATAACATGTTGACATACAGTACATGTATGTCAGAGCAATATGATAAGTAAAACTTTAAACCCCAATTATTCAATTTCTTTAATATGAGATTTGTTAACACTGAAAGGTAATCCGTTTGTTAGAGGCGATGGATTAATTTCCTACAGCCAACAGTTCTAAGTTCCACAAAAAAATAATTTAAAAACCAAGTTTTTCATATTTATTTGATTCTATAATGTCCATTATGTTATGATTAACATTGTGTTAAAATTTGGATTAAATTGATTGACTCAACGAAAGTTAATTTTTAATCAATGGGTTTCCTCACATTTTTTACTCCATTGTTTCTCTGCCATATCAAGTTAACAACAAACAACATTTAAGCGCCACTCTTACACAGGCACAAACAACCACCCGTGTTCACTCTGCCAACCACAAAAATAGTCTTGACACAGAACTGCTCAAATTTTAGCTAAAAACATTACGCATTTTATACAGGCCCGTACCTAACGAGTAACGATCCCCTCCCCTTGGCCAACAATGCTTTCAAAATCATGAAGATTTTCACCATTCACATACATGTACATGTATTGATGACAGGGCAATATAAGTAATACTTTAATTTCTAAGTTTTTTCAATTTCTATGAAATGAGTTTTGTTCACTGATAACTAATCCGATTGTTAGAGTTAATCCGTTTGTTAGAGTGAATGGATTAATATCTAGAGCCGATTGTTTTATTCTCCACAAAAATAATAATTTGCAAATTAAGTTCTTCATATTTGTTTAATTGTATAAAATCCCTCTTTCTATGATTAACATTGTGTTAAAATTTGGATTGAATCGATTTTACTCATTGGAAAGTTAATTATTTGATTTTTAAATGATGACTTTTTCACATTTTTACTCCATTGTTAACATTAATTTACAACAAGTTAAATTTCTTTCTTCTAAACATTTATTTGTAAATATTTTTCAAATAGAAATAGAACAGTCAAAATAAAATATGTGTGACATGTGTAAGTAATAGAGATGAGAAGGCCAGTAGAACGGTTAATCCTATTAACTGCCATGCTGTGCATTCTTTGTTTTGTTTGGTTAAGTAATTAACCAGATGGATTGTACATCAAGTTGGACGAGAATAATCGAGTATAATATTTTTTAGAACCCAAATAATACAATATAATTTGATATATTCTGCTTAGATTGGAAAATACTAGAAAATAATATTTTTTAGAATAGAAAAAAATCTAAATAGACTGCAATCATCAGTTTGGAACGATAAATATGACCAAATAATATTTTAGAAAGACAGAATAAATATAAATTGGCGCAAATAATTCTAAAAAAGAATATTATACCGGGAATAAAACATTCTGCTACATTTTCTTATTGAGATAATCGGATTTGGTAAATGTTTATATGTACAAATAATATATTTTGATCTCACTTATTTCTAATTATATTATATTAATCTCTAAATAATGTAGTATATTATGCTGATTATATTTTTTCCTTCATAATATAATATAATAATTACAATACTGAATGGAAATACTGTATTATTACGCATCTTTTTACACAAATATCCGAAAATAAAACATCTTTTTATATATTATTTTAACGATTTCACCAAGTGATTTACAACGGCCCATCATGGATAACAGTATCGAAGGTACCATAGTGTAATTTCCATGTAAGCAATTTGATGTGAAAGAGATCGTATCGTTGACGAGAAAGTAAATGTATTACAATATACCCACTTAGGGCCAATGTGGATAGTTCATTGTAATTATATAGCGTAAATATTATAGCTACCTGTAGTTTTGCGAGATGCAATTGTTCAGCATGTAAATCTACTGCGATGATTTCCTCAGGGTCAGCAAGAAGTTTCTCCAGGGCATGGCTACCGCTTGCAGCAACTGTGAGGATTCAGTCTCCCGACTTTATGTTCATGAGCTTGTTGATAGCTGTGACATCTATATATGTCTACAATAAATTTATTACACGTGGTATGGTAATATGAAATATCAATTTCATTTATTTTACTCTGAAACAATCTTCTCTTTTCAATGGTATGTATTTATCCATTCATGACAACAGACCTCGGTTCCTCCGTTCCGCGAGCCGAAAGACAACACTATTATTACTTTCGGTTCCACGTGCACCCGTTCACTTTAACAATATCCAATATATTGGACTAGACAGTGAATTCCATCGATAAACATCACTCTACTATACCTTGCATTTAGTGTTCATTAGCAACCCATTTGGCTTATTAGTAATAATTATGTTATTTGTTCTTATTTGTCTGTTCCTTATTAATGGTTTATCTGTTGAAAGTTAGATGTTAATAAGGTACTTTCAAAAATACAATGCAATTAGACAAACAGAGTATATTTTTCTACATTCTGATACTCACTCCAGAAGGATAGAGGTGGAGAGGGCGTGGCTTACCACGATGGCATTTCTAGGGGTGAGGTATAGTAGAGTGAACATCCGAATCCAGTTTACGGTATAATACTATAAGTTATTGAATGACTTGAAGTGCAATACAGGATATATTCTGTCTCGATATTCTGTATTGGCACTCGACTTCGTCTCGTTCCAATACGGAATTCTCGAGCAGAGAACGAGACGAAGTCGAGTGCCAATACAGAATATCGAGACAGAATATATCCTGTATTGCACTTCAAATCATTCAATAACGTTTTTATCGTGTGATCCTCTGTATTGCTACTGAGATTGTTCCCTCAGTACCAATATGTTCTGTATTGCGACGGAGATGATCAATTGGGACAATCTAAGTAGCAATACAGATTGCTACAGCACAAGAACTGACCAATCAGAGGGCTTCATTGTACAGATCATACGATAAAAGTATTTTACCTGAGAAATGGTATAATGCAAATAGACATGCCTTGTGTTGTACCTTACCCTTACCGCACGTCATTCCGTATACTGCATTCGGAGTTTATGTAGGTTGAATCTATGAAATTCGCTGTCAAGTTCAATGTCTATGGTATCGCTATATACATTTACATATTAACTAATTGAATAAGGTTTATGAAAATACCAAAAGTATTCTAGCGGTCCGCAATGGCCTCCGTGGGCAACGTAATTACCCCCTATGATCCCCAGTCGCGCCTAGGCACCATAGTGCCCCTTTGCGGCCCCCAAAAGTACCCAAGTTGGCCCCTGCAGTCCCCAAAAGAGTCCAAGTGGTTCCCATCATCGTTTCCACCGTGGCCCCCAAAAGCATCTTAGAGGCAACATGTAGTCCCAAAAGCATTGTAGTGGTCCCCGATGACCTCAATAGGCATCGTTGCTGCATGGGGCCCCTAAATTATCTTAATGGCCCCTGTATTCACCAAAAGCATTGACGCTGTCTTCAGTGGCCAGCCTGGGCATCAAAGTCATCCTAGTTTATAAACCTTATTAGATTAGACTCTATATCACCAAATATATCATTCTGGGTCTTAAATGAATTTTATAACAATTCATCATCTCAAGCAGTATTTGTCCTATGAATATCACCATGCTATCATACATCATTTTACTGTCACCCCCCCCCCCCTGCTCCTACCAAGCAACTATCAATGTGCTCTTATTTATACTTATTTATTTATTTGCGCTATTATTATGTTCAATTTATAATGTTTAATCAAGCAGTATACACCTACATTTATATTAGTAAACTGTGAATAATTTATATTTTTGTTGTCATATGAAGGAAATAAAAAAATAAAAAATAGTGGCCGCATGTATTGCCCAAAAGCATGCTTGTGGTCACAAATACTGCGTCAAATCTGAAGTTCCAAGCAATTTCTAGACGTACAAAGCTAGTCTAGAAACTCCGCGTATCTAGAGATATCTAGGTGTGCCAAGAAGTGCAAAGAGTTAGCGTGGACAGTGTGCCAAGCGTTTAGATATCTCTGCACTGCCTCATCAAAACAAACAGTATAATTAGACCGGTCACATGCGCTATACAGTGTGTCTCAAAAAATGCTACACTCACAAAAAGTTCAATATATTTCATGATTTTGACTTTTCCCCTAAAATATCCTTAGATACCAAAAAACATGTCTTGCTCGAATAAATCCACACCATCAGATTCAAAATCTGTCCATGATTGGCTGCACGGGACAGATTTTATAGACGCATGTGAAATCTGATTTGTGCCAACTTCTCAGTGGTTGGACATGTGGTGATCAATTCTTTTTTTGTGTGAATCCTGTGGACAGTGATATTCTGATATGATCACTGATCCAGTTGTTTCTTTCCTGGATAGAAATACGAGATTTCATTGTCAGAGTGTTCAATTTTGTTACGTATGATGGCAATAGGATTGTGCAAAGGCCTATGGCAGAATGTTAAGAAGAAGTCCTTGGAAATCAGAAGATAGCTTTGAATTACCCAATGGATTGCCCCCCAGGGTCATCCCACTTAACACCTTTGATTTTTTGAAGGGCCTCTGAGAGCGCTTAACAGCACCACAAACTGATCTAAATGGACTTCTGCAAAACAATTGATGGAATCAGTGTGATATTACGATGCATGTGTCGCATGGGCAAGGGTACCTCAAATTTGCTATGGAGAACATGTTGAGGGGACCACATGTTTATGTGGATAGACCTAATGATTATATGTAATACAAATAGGAAAATCACAGAATGACTCAGTTTAAGGTCAAACCTCTACTCAGAAGAAAGTGAAATGTTAAAGAAACTATTCTCTTTAGTCATTTGGTCCATCCAATCACATAGAAGTTGGCGCAAGTCAGATTTTACCATGGGACACTAAAAACTGTCCTGTAGAGACAATCAAGGACAGATGTTGAACCTTATGGTGTCAAATTATTCGAGAAAGATTAGTATTTTGGTATCCAAAATATATTTTAGGGGAAAAGTCGAAATTGTGAAAGATAATGAACTTTTTGTAAGTGTACCATTTTTGAGACACACTGTAGTTACGTTTTATTATACTAGAGTATCGTAATATTACAATCATTTTAACTTCAAGTTTAATAATACTTTGTGTTTATGTTTTAAATCATTCTCAGAATAAAATCAATGTAAAGTTGTATGTGTAGGCGCTTTAGTGTAGGCGATAGCTAATGCCTGGGTCACATTTGCTCCTATCCATCGGCCGGCGCCCAGCCGATTGAGTGTTTTGCTCAATAGTGTATTCAATTTTGAACAAAATGCTCAATCGGCCGGGCGCCGTAGTGAAAATTGGAGCAAATGTGACCAAGGCATTGGTCGAAATGAGAAGACTGATGCAGACGGAGATTGCTGTCTAATTATGTTGCTAATGCCTGGGTCAGATAGGCGCCGGGCGCCGGGCGCCGGCCGATGAGTAGTCATCGGCCGATTTCTAAATCGACCGGGCACCGGTGACTTTTTCCCGATGTCTTGATTTCGCCGTGAGTACGGTCACATTAGTACAGGCACCGTACGGCACCCGCAAACAACTAAATCTATAGGCTATCGCATGGGTATCGCAAAGCTATCTGCCGATGACCGTACGACACCGGCCAGGACACCAGTCGATCTACAGGATACCAGAGAGCCTCTACAGCTATACATATATTCATAAAAAAAAGTTTCTTTCAATTTAGTTTCCAAAATCAATCATTCTGCTTTGACTAAATGCATGTCTTTGTATGAGCTGTACATACGGGTATACACATTCATCTGTTCATCGCGATTTAATGCCAAGACTGACAAGCAGCTAATAAGGACGACAAGACCCATCCACCCACACAACGACCCAAATGTGTTATTGTTTTTGACTTTTTCCCGATGTCTTGATTTCGCCGTGAGTACGGTCACATTAGTACAGGCACCGTACGGCACCCGCAAACAACTAAATCTATAGGCTATCGCATGGGTATCGCAAAGCTATCTGCCGATGACCGTACGACACCGGCCAGGACACCAGTCGATCTACAGGATACCAGAGAGCCTCTACAGCTATACATATATTCATAAAAAAAAGTTTCTTTCAATTTAGTTTCCAAAATCAATCATTCTGCTTTGACTAAATGCATGTCTTTGTATGAGCTGTACATACAGGTATACACATTCATCTGTTCATCGCGATTTAATGCCAAGATTGACAAGCAGCTAATAAGGACGACAAGACCCATCCACCCACACAACGACCCAAATGTGTTATTGTTTTACAATTATATTCCGTTATACAATTCGTTCTTTTGTATTTAAAAAAAATGCTGGGCAATTATATTTCCTAAACTTATCATATTTAAAATGTTTATATAATATTACTAATTATAATTGAGAATTATCGAACAAATCAGTGAGTAAAGTTAAATAAAATCCCTAGATGACCTTCGTGTGTCGACCGTACGGGACACGGCCGGGTAGGTACCGATGAGTTTGGTTGAGAAAAAATCGCCAACACATCGGCAACTTTTATCTCCACTATAAAACTCTATCGGCGCACGGGCGATGTCTAAAAATCGGCCGATGTTGCTGATTATCGACCGGCGCCCGTACGATGCCCGGGCTTGCCGGTCGATTTTGAACAAAATACTCATCGGCCGGGCGCCATAGGGAAAATCGGAGCCTATGTGACCAAGGCATTAATCTGGCATTTTTGCAGGATCACGAAACGTGTTTTTCACAGGTATATAACCCCTAGTTTCGAGTGAACTAGGATGAAAAATTCCATTTTCTTTAATAGTTTACAAGTTACTATGGGCCTGACCACTCCTACGATCTAAAATATATTGTTGGTCCATGTTCTCGACTCGGGGACCGTTCACATTTGTTTTCAAAAATAATATAACGTGTCACAATAATTGTTAATGGTTTAGCCTTCCACAAGTTTCAAATCGTATGTCCAAAGAAGAATTTGACAGCATTCTTTAAAAAAAATAATGAAATGTTAATTTCTCAAAAACAAATTAAAGTTCATAATGATTCATAAAGACGCATGTAGGTTATCGCAAACAATTTCAAACGATTCTAACTTGAATTATGAATATTTTCTGATCATGAACATGGGTGTATCTTTTAGATCCATTCATTATCTTCAAGAAAAGTATATATAATGATAATTTAGTTAATCAGACCTAAGTGATATTGAAGGGGCAATAGACCAATCAACATACTTTTTCAAAAATGATGACCTAATTTTCACCAAAAATGCAACCTATTATTATATTGTTGAATGCATAATTAGAATGTGCTTTGAGACATGTTCGATTTCCTAAAAGGAAAATTTGATTGCTCCAGCACTTGGTGAAATCAATAAAATAATATATAAAAAGATGTTTTATTTTCGGATATTTGTGTAAAAAGATGCGTAATAATACAGTATTTCCATTCAGTATTGTAATTATTATATTATATTATGAAGGAAAAAACTATAATCAGCAAAATATACTCTATTATATAGAGATTAATATAATATAATTAGAAATAAGCGAGATCCAAATATGATGATTGCAGTTTATTTAGAATTTTTTTCTATTCTAAAAAATATTATTTTCTTGTATTTTCCAATCTGAACAGAATATATCAAATTATATTGTATTATTTGGGTTCTAAAAAATATTATACGCGATTATTCTCGCCCAACTTGATGTACAATCCATATGGTTAATTACTTAACCAAACAAAACAAAGAATGCACAGCATGGCAGTTAATAGGATTAACCGTTCTACTGGCCTTCTCATCTCCATTACTTACAAATGTCACACATACATTTTATTTTGATTGTTCTATTTCTATTTGAATCATATTTACAAAATAAATATTTAGAAGAAATTAATAAATTTAACTTGATTAAAATTAATGTTAACAATGGAGTAAACATGTGAAGAAAAGTCATCAATTAAAAATCAAAAAATTAACTTTCCGATGAGTTAATCAATTCAATCCAAATTTTAACACAATGTTAATCATAGAAAGAGGGACACTATACCATCAAATAAATATGAAAAACTTAATTTGCAAATTATTATTTTTTGTGGAAATTAGAAGAATCAGTTCTAGATATTAATCCATTAACTCTAACAAACGGATTAGTTATCAGTGAACAAAACTCAAATGCCTGTATGCAGAACTGAAGCGTACAGAAAATCATTTCTACCAGCCACAATAAAAGTGTGGAATGACGTTGATGCATCAATAAAAAGCACAAAAGCTGAGGAGCACTTCAAAAAATTGATAACAAACAAGAAGAAGGTACCAAATTACTATTACTATGGGAAAAGAGACACTCAAATAATACACACACAGATAAGACTTAGATGCAGCGACTTAAACCAAGATCTACATCTCAACCATGTAAAGGACAGCCCCAAATGTGAATGCGGAAACCCAATAGAAAGTGCCGAACACTATTTCAAAGAATGTACTTTATACCAAAGACACAAAACAATTCTACCTAGGACAACATTGACAGAACTTATCCATGGAAATGCAAGGAAAACAGATGAAGAAAACAAAGCCACATTCACTGCTGTTCACAATTACATAAGAGTTACAAAAAGATTCTCTAACAAGTAGTTTTCCTCCTTTCACTCTCTCATTTCTTCCCAAGCCTCCCATCCTGCACAAATAAATAAAACTGTAATAATTCTCTAGGACAACCAAAGGAGAGGACTTAGAATAGGCGAAAGCCTCTTGTCCGATCCATTTCGTCCAATTGTATTAATATAATGTATGTAAAACTTATAGACGAATAAAATATTTTTAATAATAATAACAAAACTCATTTCATAGAAATTGAAAAAACTTAGGGATTAAGGTATTACTTATATTGCTCTGACATCAATACATGTATGTGAATGGTGAAAATCTGCATGATTTTGAAAGAATTGTTGGCCAAGGGGAGGGGATCGTTACTCGATAGGTACGGGCCTGTATAAAATGCGTAATGTACTTGTATTTAACTGAAAAATTGAGCAGTTCTGTGTCAAGACTATTTTTGTGGTTGGCAAAGTGAATACAGGTGGTTGTTTGTGTCTCACTCTGTAAATGTTGTTTGTTGTAAACTTAATGTGGCAGAGAAACAATGGAGTGGAAACCCATTGATTAAAACTTTACTTTCCGTTGAGTCAATCAATTAAATCCAAATTTTAACACAATGTTAATCATAACATAAGGGGCATTATACAATCAAATAAATATGAAAAACTTAATTTTCAAATAATTTTTTTGTGGAACTCAGAACTGTTGGCTGTAGGAAATTAATCCATTGCCTCCAACAAACGGATTAGTTGTCAGTGTTAATGAAGCTCATATTAAAGAAATTAAATAATAAGGGATTAACATTTTACTTATCATATTGCTCTGACATGCTGTATGTCAATATGTTATTTAGATCAGTTTGTTCTACCATGCACCAATTTGCTCAAAGCGTAATCATTGCTTTGTCAGATGAAACATTAAATTGTGCCCACTTCTTTATTTTCATTATCAAACAACTAAACATACCGAATCTCGCACCTTTTGAATATATATATTTGGAAATGGAAAACAAAAAAAGTTGTAATAAAAAGAAATGATCCAATTGTAGTAGAAACAAATGTATAACATCATGTACTAATCTGATGTTTATATCCCCCCTCCCGTGATATGACCGGTTTATATCTCAGATATTATATGGATAACAGAAAACACACGAATTGTGAAATGTGAGAGAATACAAGTTCTTATTTTGTTTTAGCATGGATTAACACCACTTGTCTCGGTTAACCTAATGGACGTTTCCTTCTTTATTATCAGTGATTTGTCAGAAAAATCGGAGCAAAACATACAATATATTACAGGCTTGTAATAAGTTTTAGCCAAGGGGATCAATTTTCAAAACATACCAAGGGTTCACAATTGATAATAGGATTTTGAAAGAATTTTGGCAAGGGGGAGGGTGATTTACTCGAACCCAACGACCCCCCCCCCCTTCCTTGCCATGGACCTGTATCAAATTTGTAATGTATTGATATATAGCAGTTTCGTGTCATCAATGTTTTGTGTTGTTTGTGAAGTGAATAAAGGTGTTTGTGTCTGTGTGAAAGAGGGCTTTAAGTCTTGTTTGTTATAAGCTTAATTTGACAGAGAAACTATTGATTTAAATTGTGAGGAAACCAAATGGAGTAAAATGTGAGGAAAGCCATTGATTAAAAATTAACTTTCCATTGAGTCAATCAATTAAATCCAAATTTTAACACAATGTTAATTATAACATAAGGGACATTATACGATCAAATAAATATGAAAAACTAAATTTGCAAATTATTTTTGGGTTGAAATTAGAACCATCGGCTGTAGAAATTAATCCATTAACACTAACAAACAGATTATTTATTGGTGTGAACAAAACACAAATCATAGAAACTGAATAATTAGGGATTAAAGTTTGACTTATTATATTGCTCTGGAATGTCAATACATGTATGTGAATGTTGAAAAACTATATGAATTTGAAAGAATCGTTGGCCACGGGGAGGGGGGTCCTTAAGTATGGTTCTGTATAAAATGCATAATGTGTTTATTAATTATTGAGCAGTTCTGTGTCATGACTGTTTTTTGTTGGCAAAGTGAATACAGGTGGTTGTTTGTATCTGTGTAAGAGGGGGATTTAAGAGTTGTTTGCCAAAAACCTAATGTGACAGAGAAACAATGGAATAAAAATGTGAGGAAAACCAATTAATTAAAAATTCAAAAATTAACTTTACAATGAATTAATAGATTGAATCAAAAATTTAACACAATGTTAATCATAACATGAGGGACATTATACAATCAAATATATATGTAAAAACTTATTCTGCAAATTATTTTTGTGGAATTTTTTAGAGCCATCAGCTGTAGAGATTAATCCATTAACAATAACAAACGGATTAATTACTTAAGTATAAGTATGAATGAAACTCATTTCATAGGAATTGAGTAATTAGGGATTAACGGCTCGAAAATAAACGCGTATAATCGGTTTTTGATTGCAGATGCCAACATATTATTTGCTCCTGACAAAAATATTATTCTATATTATATGGTATTATATGTTGTTCCCTTTAAATAATACACAAATAATATTATTAAATCAAAAATAATTCTTCAAAATTCGTATTATATTTTTTTCCGCTATAATACAAAAAATAACTGCCTATTATACTGGAAAAAATATTCTCTATGATTCTCTCTTAATGCAACTTATTTTGCAGTATATTAAACATTTTATTCTATATTATTTTTACATTTTTACCAAGTGCAGGGACTTTAAAGATATTCAATTTGGATGACCAAAATGAACTGAAACCAATGGATAGCATGAGATTTTTCAATGGAGAAATAACATGGGGAACACTTATCTTGATGCAATTAAGTTTTTCTTTCAAGAACTATTTGATACATCAAAATAAAGAAAAGTAACACTTTAAACATTGTAAAAAATGATTGCATTTTTGGTGAAAATGGGGTCAACATCTTCAAAATGGGGTCAAAAAGTGTGTTGATGGGTTAATTGCTAGTTAAATATCTCCGAGTTTGTTTGAATTTATCATTACTGTGCATAATTTCCTTTGAGATAATGAATTGATCTAAAAGATAAACTTGTCTTCATTTGGGATGGCATTCCCCCTACGAACGGCAGATCCGGTCAGCGACTCGATACAGAGATCGCTGCGAAGCCCTTGAGCGCAATAGGATACCTCGCCGTATTTACAAGTGGAACCAAGATTATGCCTCTCCCAGAACCAAGAACTGGTATTACAACCTGCATCATATTATAACCAGTGATCTCTCACTTCCGTTTGATTCTCCACTTGGCCACGTATCTGCCGAACTAGAGGCAATTGTCTTCCAAAGCTGGCAACAAACCATTTGGAACGACGGAAACCGCCCAGCAGGCCAAGGAAATAAGTTAAGAACATACAGAACTTTCAAGCTGGATTTACAACCGGAATTCTACCTAGCATCTCATATTTCCATACGCGACCGGAAAGCATTAGCCTCCTTGAGATGTGGCGTTGCTCCGCTACGTTTGGAAACGGGGCGTTACGAACGACTTTCAGTTCCAGAGAGACTGTGTTATTTTTGTGATGTTAATGCCATTGAAAATGAACACCATTTCTTGTTAAAATGTCCGTTTTATTCTAGTATCAGAAATGATTTATTTTCCAAGGTTCAGAATAAAATTACAAACTTTCAAAGACTTACTGACGATGAGAAGTTCTATATCTTGATGTCAAATCATGAGATTGCTGTTTATGTGGCAAAGGCCTGTGGCCAAATGTTAAAAAAAGAGAACATAAACTATACAGTTAATTTTGATGAATATCGTTTTATACATAGTGTCTTATAGGCCGAACACGGCCTGGGGTAAGAATATTGAATGCTTTTAATACGTTTGAATTTTATTACCATTTGTATTTTAGCTACATGTTGTATTAATATATGCCCAGGACACTTTAATAAATTTTACAAATACAAAATATAACCTTCTGAAATTGTTTGCGATAACCCACGTGCTCCTTTATCTAAAAAGTTTTCATTTCTCAAATCGTTCATTATTCTCGTCATTGGTAATAAAAAACAGAGGAACGGTTATTGAGAATTGAATGTTTTCAAAGTTATTAAGTACATATTATTTTTTATTTTCAATTCAAAAAAGAACAAATACGTGTTTTCAGCACTAGGTGTTTTTTGTTGCAAGGCATTGATATTTAAATAAAAGTTTAATTTTAGAGCTTACGGAGCACATTGAATGTTTTGTTAATTCAGTTTGGTATTTTTGGGATGTTTCATTCCATTAATACAATACTAATTTCCATATGTCACTTTTATCGTCAGTATCGAGAGTCTTCGTGCAGCCATTAAGACTTTTTTAGAAAAGTTCTCCATATCAATACCACTCCTTTCTCGAGTATCAATTTTGTATAAAGATTCCAATTGACATATTAAATGTAAGGGTAATTAAGCCAAGTAACATTACAACACAGCTGGTTCATTGGATAGTGTCTTTAAGGAACTTAATATCGTGTAAAATCGTAAAGATTCACCGTTTATTTGATTGAAATGGAATACACTAATGGGTAAAATAACATACAAACACCTACTACGTGAAAATTGTTCGTTAAAACTCATGGATTACATTTATTGCCAAAGTAGGGCTTGTATCAAGGGACGGATATTACACGTGATTTAGATTCGTGCAAATTAAATTGCTAACTCCAAACTCGATATTTATGTCGCCAAACGTCGCAAGGTGTCCATTGAAGTGATCATTTGCCTCTGTTTTTATCATACTATTGATTTTGTTATCAGGTTGTTGCAATATGTTTGAGGGATTTTCAATATCTTATATAATTCATTTACTTTCTTTAAGAGTATAAAGTGTATATATACTTATTGGCTCCTTTTCAATTAAATCAATGTTGCTTTTAACCAATGTTAAAATACTAGGACATACCCGGCACACCATGGTACTGCATGTGTTACATTAACTTTTAAATGTTATATGTCTCCGGCTACACATTGACATTATTGTTGTATGTGCCAAATATTTCGTATTGTAAATGGCTTACTGTTTCATCTCGCTTCATCAAACTTATGACTGTGTTTGAGTGTGGGAACCGACGATGTATTACCATCATCTAGGATTCATCCTAGCCATAATTTAAAGGGGACCACCACCATGGTCACATGATCAGTCGTGTGGAGGTAAGCTCCCAGTTGAAATAAAAGCACTGTCCTCCTTTGGTTTATGTGAAAAGAAGGTAATACGCTCATGTATTGGTCAGTTTGTGTGTCACACGACTAATCCATACCATATGCTTCATTCAACATATTTTATGCTATTAAGCTGCATATAAAAACACTACCTTGCAGTAAAAACGAACTACTGGATGAACTAAGGTGAGGGTAATTAAATTAGTTGTTTCTCATTCTTGCCCGCGTGTGGCCCAATCCCCCTCCACCTTTTTTCTGCCATTTCTGAGAAAAAACACCGTACCTCGCACGCATCCATGGCGTGTGAAACACTTTTTTTTACTTTTTATGGATCAGGATAATTGACAATATCAAATATACCAGTAAAGTAGGCTAAATTCAACATATAAATTCAACATAAACTCAGTTTATTTCCTTCAAAATTAGTTATTTGTTTTTACAGTTATTTTAAAGAAAAAAAATCATCCCGTCCCTCATCAGCATTTTAGATAGACAAGAAAGGTAATATAAAAACCGTCATTCCCGTATCAATTTTGAAAAATAGAAGAAAGAGAAACAACTAATTTAATTACCCTGGCCTAACATAAATACAAAGCCACTAGCTAGCTCATACAGTATACTTACCCCTTGCAAATTGTAATTTATTGAATTCACAGTAAACCCATCAATTCAAAAAAAAGAATATTGTTCTCATGGATCTATTATTCATGTTAAACTAACTATGAAAATATAAATATGAAATAATATGTTAGCTTGAAGTCATATATAAGATGAAAATATATGTTCATGCATTTGCATTTTTCCATAAGGGAATACATTCCCATGTAAGTAAATACAGGTGCAATATATAATTTATATGTATATCTATGTCATCTGTCTATACATGCGCGTATAATATAGTGATACATTTGAACAAGATGGTTCTGGAAAGAAATGAGCGTGGCAGATTTGCTCAAAAGCCATATACACCACAAAAGCAAGACCAATTTGAAAGTAAGTTCATTATTTTCAAGGGTACACTTCAAGTGAAAGCTACATTGCTACAGGGTGGCCTATCATTCTGAGACAAATGTATTATCCAACGATTGTGATTTTCGAAGCTAAAATATGATATCTTGAGCAGATGGAAATACATTCCAATGAGATAGTCAAAAGTGATAACTATTTATTGAGTGTAATGAAACGTATCCTTCGCTAACTGCTTTTGTTTGAGATAATTATCATGAAATATTTTTGAATTAATTTTCATGTGTGTCATTGATCCTAATCCACCCTGTAGTCTGGTGTTTGTAGAGCATTGCACCTCGTACAACTTATTCTCACAAATATCAAACCTCATTTACTAATTAATTTTTTTGTGTGAATATGAAGAGTCGAAGCATTGCTTTTTTATGTTTACTGTATAGCTATATTTAGCCTTGATATCCATGATTTTTTAAAACAAAATCTCACCGTTAGATTTCGAGCTATTCATGTTTACTCATTTTTCTAATTGGAAAACAATGCAAATCTCATTTTTTCAAAGGAAAAAAATTGAAATTCTAAGACGGTGAAAAATCATTAAAAATACACAGATTCAGAATCCGACAAGCATTTTCCCTTATTCCTCTCCGTTAAGAAGTTTTGTAAGGTGTTGGATCCCTTTAATAAGAACTGTAATTATGGTGTCATTACCTACCATTTAAACCAGCCAGGTCTTATCGGTCAATTCACAACAGGAAGAAAAACCTTTAAAAAGAAAACCTGGTTAGGACCTGTTGATTTCTACGGTCCATTTGCAATATCATTTCTGGTTAGAATAGGTTTCCACGTACAACTAAAAACACTATATAAAATAACACCATCAATGCAAATATATGCTTTCTTCCATTCTGATACTCATATCTTTCTGTTTCACCTGAAACACAGGGCTGAGAAGAAATGAGATGTCATGGTTTATCATGATGGCTTTCTTCGAGAATACATAATGCGGGCCGGGAATGCGGGTGCTATATTCTTGCAACACACCTTGCAACAATGTCTTATGAGGGTAATTTCTTATATTGAGAAGTTTATCATCTATTGAAATTAAATACTTGTAGCTACAAAAAGTGGAATAATGAGTTCCACCAGATTATCTTTCCAGTAGGACATCCACCTGATCTTTTAGGAAGGTCGCTCCCTATATATGCTTGGGTGCACTGAGGTTGGGGCTATTTGAGATGTATTCGTCAAAAAGTTTGATGATTTTAAAAGCTGTTAAGTCAAGAGATTCAGTGCGTGCTTGCAATATTTATGCACAAACTGCCAAGATACCATCCCTTTTTCACGATAAGGCTCATTAAGTGCTGCGCGAGCAAACCCACCGCTTTTAGTTCAAAAATATAGCTTTAATCTTGCAAATGAGCATGGTTTCTTGAGGATTGGTCAATTATATTCAGCACAACTTAACGATTAAATCTTTCAAAAAGCTTTGATTGTGTCCATAATAACATATTTGACGCTTCCCTCTTCCCTACTACAATAATAGCATTTGAATTTGCGACATCCACGACTCTCTGAAAAAGTTTAACTAGTATATATTCATGGCTGTTACCTAATATAATGTACAATATTGAAATAGTTCGTCAGTGTAACAGCAGCTCAAAATCAGACATTCGTCGGTGTGACATTGGTCATTTGTCAGTGTAACAAAAGCCAGGGACAAAATATGAATTGCGTTTTCGTTAATATACCAAACTTAAAATTATAAACACATTCTCAGACTATCTTCCTTAACTTCGGGCTAAAGCAATGTGACTTATAAGTACGTGTAAATAGAGAAATAAAAAGATTCTCATCGAAAACGAGTCCCGGATGTTGTTCCGCCATGATACATCGACGTATCGTCTGGGTAACTAGGTGAGGACCAGTGATTCTCGATGGCATAGGCGTAGCGCCTGGTACACTGGGTACGCAGAGGCGTACCAGATGGTTGCAAAGTCGCTCCAATTACAACCAAATTTCAAAATTTTCCTGGGGGAGAACCCCCCACCCCCCCCTAAATGCTCGTTTTTGGCTTCGCTCAACTCTTGTTCCCGCGGTGGCGTACTACTTAGAAATATAGCGCTACGCCCATGGATGGTGCAGAATATTAATTTTCTGTAAAAAGTGTACAATCTGTTGAATCTGATGAATCAGAGTTTCGGATGTTCAGAATATTCAGATGCTGTAAAAACAGTTTATTCTGTTGAAATGGAGAAATCTGATTTGGAATGTTGAGGATTTTTGTAAAAACTGAAGATTCTGAGGAATCATATTTCGGGATGTGCGGTAAAAACCGTAGAATCGGTTGAGTCTGAGGAATCAGATTTTGGTATGTACAAAATTTTGATTTTTTATTGTAAGAACTGTAGAATATGTTGAATCTGATAAATTCGATTATGGGATGTATTAATTTTCCGAGAAAACTGAAGAACTGCTGAATCTGTGGAATCAGATCTTTGGATGATTGTGCATAATATTCAGATTCTGTAAAAACTGTAAAACCTGTTGAATCTGACAAACCTGATTTGGGGATGTGCAAAAACCTGAATTTTTTTTTAATTCAGAGGAGTCGGATATTTCGATGTGTGGAATATTCTGTAAAAACTTTAGAGTCTCTTAATCTGACCAATTTGATTGCTGGCTTTACAGAATTTTAATTTCCTGTAACATATGTAGATCTGAGATTTCTGATCCTTTGATAATCAGTATTTTAAGATTTCGTAAAAACTGAAGAATCTGTATGACAAAATGTTCCAATTTTTAAAAACTGAAAACAGTGCCACTTCTGGACAATGCTTCCGTGGCCCAAAAACCATCCTAATCGCCCTAAGTAGCCCCAAAAGCATGCTTATGGCCCCAGATAGCCTGCTAGTTGTTCCCTATGTCCCAAAAAAAGCATCCGAGTGTCCCTCCCACTGTCCCCAAAAATTATCACGACCATCCGCGTCTTTGTCCAATATGTTGGACTTTTGATAACAAAATTGAAACAAGAAAAATTTGTTCTGCATTCACTCGAAAACGTTATTGTGAAAAAGATATCTTCCTTTTTTCCGATTTACCCTACAGTCTACAGGTGGGTCAATCCGACCCCTTCTCGATTTTTTGTAGAGCACTATTTAGAAAATATTTTTTGCGTCTCCGTTATTTTTTTAGCGTGAGCCACAGATGAAATACAGTTTTTGGCGTAAAAATCAAGGTAATTGGGGATAGACGGGCAAAGTTATGATAGTTGGAATTCGATTTCGATAAGATTGAAATTCGAAAAAAATATTGATTATTAATTTGTTTTTAATGCTCTAGAAAATATAAAAAATATTATTATTGGTATTTTTGATAGACTATAACTTAGTATCTTGAAAGTTCTTTCCAATATGTATTATTTCAGGAAAATCAAGCCACTATAGACCGTGTTTCAATTTCACTATTTCGATGTTTGTGCCGTTACTAGTCGGTTGCTGGGCAACATCATGGGTCCTAATTATGATGGAATAATGTCGAGTGACACATTCATACATCTACATACTAAATTACTAATTGGCATCTGTTGTACATCTTGAAATATTAATGCTAAATACAAAAATACGAGTAGAACTTGAAATTGCTGACTATTCAATATCACGTCACTTCAATGGAATTTCACGATACCTGCTATCTTCATAAAATGTGAAACTTCGGCTCTTGAAAAGGTTTTACCATAATTTTCGTGTTATTTGAAATGTAAAAAACAAGTAATATCACAACAAGTGTCCAGATGACACCCTTCCTGCGACTTAGTGTTATAAAAGACAATGAACGTATGTACTAAAATTGACATATATACACCTTACCTGGCTGAACATTATTCTCTCTACGGGGGACTTAAACATCATATACTGTTCCCTTCCATGCCCAGTGTAATTCTCCAGCGTGTGTAACGAATGTTCCATGTTGCTTATAATTTTACAATCGACTAATGACTAATCGTTCAATATAAGTTAGTTTATACCTTCATGCTGGAGGTCTGACACAGAGATAGTATCATTTGATTCCTATGTTAAAGAATTGAATGTGACATGTAACTATTCAGACTGTTCGTGATAACTTTTTTGAGCAGTTTACATGTGAATTCCAAATTGTGTTTTTAAGGTAACAACGGTTTAGATGACTTTTAAAGGATAGGTATCGATATGGTGAACTGAATTCAACAATGTTGTTCTCTTAAACCAATTATTGAAAATATACTGTAAAACACGGTCTTTTATGTAATGTTGACTGATTGGCAACAATTTAATGTAACAATTATTTAATATATATTTTATATAACTTTCTCATATGACTAACCAAGAAACAGCCATCTTTACCCCATGCAAGATATCTTTTCATCCTAAAAAGTCACACGTGTAAGATGAGATTTACTTGTGACATCACTGGTCTATAAACATCAACAATTAACATGGCAACAAATACAACGTTGCTAAGAGTATCCATGCTCATTCTACAAAACTGTGACGTCATACCAATGGAGCTGTGTTGCCTCATGTATCCATGTATTTTCTACAATATTGTTATGACGTCATAACAATTGAAAGATGAAGTTCCATTAATTAATTAATAGGGTGTCTTTCAATACAATAGGATTACTAACTATTTATGCATGAATGGTACATGAAATGAAGCTTAGTAGATTAGGACACATTGTAATTCTTATATTGAAAGGTGAAATTAGGTCTATCTACAAAACTCTAGATTTTAATCAAGGTTCTGTGGAAATATGTCAAAATTACTCATTTGAAGAATCAACATGACATGTGTTAAGAATCACTGTAAAAAACACATTTTTACCATTTTTTCCACACTATTTTGTGATTTGTTGAAAATATACTTAATAAGGATTCAAATTGCATGACAATAATTCTGGAATTCCATTTTACCCTTTTCAATAATTTTCTAAGTTCTTATAGGTACACTAATAGGTACGGATCCTTTGACGCTGTTAACAAGTATAAATATAAAAAATATTCATTTTTTCTGGCTTAATCGAGAAAATTGTAAACCTTGTTCAGACACCATCAATTATTAAGGTCACGTGCTGATTATCCCCACCGTGATTAATGCTAAATACAAAAAACGAGTAGAACTTGAAATTGCTGACTATTCAATATCACGTCACTTCAATGGAATTTCACGATACCTGCTATCTTCATAAAATGTGAAACTTCGGCTCTTGAAAAGATTTTACCATAATTTTCGTGTTATTTGAAATATAAATGTAAAAAACAAGTAATATCACAAGTGTCAAGATGACACCCCTCTTGCGACTTAGTGTTATAAAAGACAATGAACGTATGTACTAAAATTGACATATATAAACGTTACCTGACTAAACATTATTCTCTCTACGGGGGACTTAAACATCATATACTGTTCCCTTCCATGCCCAGTGTAATTATTCAGCGTGTGTAACGAATGTTCCATGTTGCTTATAATTTTACAATCGACTAATGACTAATCGTTCAATATAAGTTAGTTTATACCTTCATGCTGGATGTCTGACACAGAGATAGTATCATTTGATTCCTATGTTAAAGCATTGGATGTGACATGTAACTATCCAGACTGTTCGTGATAATTTTTTCGAGAATTTTTTCATGTGAATTCCAAATTGTGTTTTTAAAGTAACAACGGTTAAGATGACTTTTAAAGGATAGGTATCGATATGGTGAACTGAATTCAACAATGTTGTTCTCTTAAACCAATTATTGAAAACATACTGTAAAAAACACTGTCCTTTATGTAATGTTGACTGATTGGCAACAATTTAATGTAACAATTATTTATATATATGTTATATAACTTTCTCTTATGACTAACCAAGATACAGCCATCTTTACCCCATGCAAGATATCTTTTCATCCTAAAAAGTCACACGTGTAAGATGAGATTTACTTGTGACATCACTGGTCTATAAACATCAACAATTAACATGGCAACAAATACAACGTTGCTAAGAGTATCCATGCTCATTCTAAAAAACTAAGCTGTGACGTCATAACAATGGAGCTGTGTTACCTCATGTATCCATGTATTTTCTACAATATTGTTATGATGTCATAACAATTGAAAGATGAAGTTCCATTAATCTGAAGCTATTTTGCACCCAGTTTTGTCATGAAACCGTGAAAATAAAGCATATTCGAACATGACTGTATTCACGCCTTCTATAAACTGTAAACAAAGTCAATGCTTCAGCTGGGTTATATTCGAGATCAATCACCCAGTTAATACGTGTAATGTGTGACGTCATAACGGTGGGTCGTAGTAATTGCGGACCATGATGAATATTCGAAACAATTTGGTGAGTTTTCATGTTCGAATCGTAATATAGACCTCAGAGCAGGGTTACTAGTTTCGAATAACACCCCACTGGTCCCGGCACAAAAGCTTTCGAACCCCTCACTCCCTTCGGTCGTTCGGGGTACAGAAAACGTTTGTGCCGAGACCAGCTGGGTGTTATTCGAAACTAGAAACCCTGCTCTTTGGTCTATATTTCTTAAATATATATTCAATAAAATAGTTACTCTTATGTAAACATAAACAGACATTGTAGTCAAGCGTGGCAATAAAAACAGGGAAGACTGTAAACGCAGTTACCTCGAAATGTCTAATATGTGCGTTCACCTTAAGCATAGCAAAGGTTCCAGCTCTGCATGATTCGAAACATTAAAGAAAATTGATTATAAAAAATAACGTCTCCCTTATTACACAAGAATAGAGAGACAAACAAGAATAAATAATATGTAGGGGATTAGAACCTAGAATGACGGGAAACAATATCTAACAAATAATTATATACAGTTTATATACAGTATTTACCAGGGCCTCTATCCATTCAGCCACAGCAGTTGGGATGCAGAAAGCCGATTTTGATTATTTTGTATATACTATATAGTTTTATATAATGTTGAGGACAATTAACCCTGCTTCTGATGTGACAGTGTGAATTGTCCTAGGGACACTATATATAACATAGGACATATATATTGTCAACCGTGTTTGAACCATCGTATTTGTTCACAAGTTCATAACTACGTACAAGTTCTGTTGCGTCTGTTGGCTTTTCATCAGGTTGGATGAAATCATCAATTTCATTTGCAGTGAAATTCTTAAAAAATACCGATATGCCCTGTTTTCGAAAGTCACACTATTGCTACCTGTATCTGTTAATGTGTTCATTTCAGCTATGTACATACCATGAAATGTCATTATAATGTTTATTACTACTTCTACTGTTTTTTCTACTGAAATGGCCTTAAACGAAGATTGAATGAAAAAGCATCAAAGCCCGCATCAAAGTATGAATAAAAGTCCTAAATCAAAGTCAAAATTGTTGGGGTCAAACAGAGATTTCTGATTTTCAATACTTTACTTTTCAAACTTACATTCGTAAAGACGGGATTGGAACTAGATAAAGTAGGGCTACGTATAGCCTTTTTTGGTATACCCGTGTAAGCCAATCTACGGGGAAAAGGTAATCCAGAGGTGTCCACCATTTTTATACAGCGATTTACATAACATTATTGTGAAAACAATTCAAATCATCATTTGTCTATTTAATCTATAAAAGTCATAGGCGTAGCCAGGGGGGGGGGGTTGATGGGTACCCTCCCCCACTCACAACCAATAAACATATAACCATGAGATAGAAGAAGAAAGGAGCTTTAAAATCCTTTTTATTTGAAGTGTCTAGCTCAATTTTGAAGGAAGTTGCATCAATTTTTGCAAAATTCAAGATAAAAATCTTAATTTTTTGACTTGTTTATGCCACAATCGCACCCCCTAACTGAAAACCGAATTTTTTGGGCGATCGCACCCCCCCCCCTCGACTGAAAGCTGGCTACGCCACTGGAAGTATTTACAAAAATTACATCGTGATAAATACTAAGACACCAAAAGGCATATATTGGTACTATTATGAGTTGAAAAAATGGTATATAGAAATGAAATATGTGAGCTACAGTATGTACTTGCCCTTATGGCCAACACCATGTACATATGCGATGTAATATGATTACAAGTTATGATGTGCCTATGCTAGTGATATACTAGTATCACGGGTAGTATCTAAAGCCCCGCTATGATTTAAAAGTCGCGAGCAAGTTCCCGCTGAAAACGCGAGCATAGTCCTGTTTATTTGTATCACTTTGGAAAATGAACCAAAAGGATGAAAATACTTATTACCGTTCTTTGATACTTTAGCATAACTTTTATTTTTCCCTTGCATGAAGGAAAGGGGCGTCAACATGCACGTTTGCATAAGTTACTATTCATATTATTACCTTTATCGTTAAAGTAAAGGCAATAAATACAATACATACTCCATAATAAATATCGGATCAGGATGGTCTGTATTGATAAGTTACTGGACAATTACAACTGTCATGGGGGTCGAAATACAATATTAAAGTAGTTCCAATGGCCCCGCTGAAAACATGAGGAGGCCCCGCTGAAAACATGAGGAGACCCCGCTGAAAACACGATCAAATTTCACGACTACCCGCTTCGATCACGAGGAAAGACAACATCACAAATATTTCTTCTTCATCTTCAGGCAGTCTAATCCATCTGTCAGCGGCATGATCAAATCTTTATTTGTAAATAGATTTTGTACATTTCGGAGTTAAATGCAAATTCTACATACTTCACTGTTCCAAGGAGTATACTTCTGAGAATACATAGAATTCATTGGTTTCTTTGTCCGACCGTTCATTCGTGCGTGCGTTCGTCCGACGGTCCGTTCGTTCATGCGTACGTTCATCCGACCGATTGTTCGTTCGTGCGTGTATCGCACGACCATCCGTTCGTGGCAGCGTTCGTCCGACCGTCCATGTGTTCGTTCGTGCGTGCATCCGTTCGTGCGATCGTCCGTCCGTTCGTGTGGGCATGCGTTCGTCTGACCGTCCGTTTGTGCTTGCTTTCGTCTGGCTACCCTTTCGTTTTTGAGTGCGTCCGTCTAGCCGTCCGTTCGTGCTTCCGTTCGACCGTCCATTCATGCGTGCGTTCGTTTATTTGTTCTTTTTGCGTTCGTTTGTGTGTTTGTTCGTGCGTGCGTTCATTCATGCGTTCGTTCGTACCTGTGTTCTTGCGTGCGTGGGTTCGATATTTGTAAACTGTTTTCTTCTATCTTTCCTTCGTGCGTCTTTAAATAAGTAAGTAATTGGGTTAGCAAGCAAGTAAGGAAAGAATAGAGGAAGTAAATCGAGGAAGTGATGGTGAGAGTAACGGAAGTAAGCAAGGAAGGAAGGAAGGAAGGAAAGAAGGAGGGAAGGAAAGAAGCAAGGAAGCAATGAAAGAAGGAAAGAAGGAAGGAAGCAAGGAAACGAGAAAGCAAGGAGGGAAGAAAGCAAGGAAGGAAGGAACTGAGGAAGAAAGGAAAGAAGGAAGCGAGGGAACAAGGAAGGAATGATGCGTGTAAGGAAGGAAGCAAGCCAGGAAGCAAGGAAGGAAGCCAGGAAAAGGAAGCCAGGAATCAAAGAAGGAAGGAAACGAAGAGGCAGGGAAGGAAGGAAACAAGCAAAAATGCAAGGAAGGAAAGGAGGAAGGAAAAAAGCAAGGAAGGAAGGAAAAAACCAAGGAAGTAAGTAAGGAAGGAAGGAAGAAAGCGAGAAAGGAAGGAAGCAAGAAAGCGAGAAAGCAAGGAAGCAAGAAAGCGAGAAAGCAAGGAAGCAAGAAAGCGAGAAAGCAAGGAAGCAAGAATGGAAAGGAAGCAAGGAAGGAATGGAGCGATTAAAAAAGGAAGCAGGGAAAGAATGAAGGAAGCGAGGAAGCAAGGAAAGAAGGAAGCGATGAAGCAAGGAAAGAAGGAAGGGAGGAAGGAAGAAAGCAAGGAAGAAAGGAGAGAAATGAGGAAGGAAGGAGAGAAATGAGGAAGAAAGGAAACGAGGAAGCAAGGAAAGAAGGAAGCGAGGAAGCAAGGAATGAAGCGAGGAAGCAATAAAGGAAGCGAGGAAGCATGGAAGGAAGGAATGAAGCAGGAAAGGAAGGAAGACAGGAAAGAAATGAGGAAGAAATTTTATGAAGGAAGCGAGGAAGCAAAGAAGGAAGAAAGAAGCAAGGAAGGAAAAAAGCGAGAAAGGAAAGGGAAAGCGAGGAAGGAAAGAGGGAAGCGAGGAAGGAAGCGAGGAAGTAATGAAACGAGGAAGGAAGGAAGCAAAGAAGCAAGGTAGGAAGAAAGCGAGGAAGGAAAGATGCGAGGAAGGAAGGAAGCGAGGAACCAAGGATTGAAGGAAGCAAGAAAAGAAGAGGCGAGAAAGTAAGAAAGCGAGGAAGCAAGGAAGGAAGGAAGGACGCGAGGAAGGAAAGAAGCGAGAAAGGAAGCAAGGAAGCGAGGAAGGAAAGATGAGAGGAAGGAAAGACGTGGGGAAGCAATGAAGAAAGGAAGCAAGAAAAGAAGAGTCGAGGAAGGAAGGAAGCGAGGAAGAAAGGAAGGGAGCGAGAAAAGAAGAGGCGAGGAAGGAAGTAAGCGAGGAAGCAAGGAAGGATGGAAGGACGCGAGGAAGGAAAGAGGTAAGGAAGGAAGAAAGCGAGGAAGCAAGGAAGGAATGAAGCGAGGAAGGAAGCAAGAAAGCGAGGAAGGAAAGATGAGAGGAAGGAAGGAAGTGAGGAAGTAATGAAGAAAGGAAACAAGAAAACAAGAGTCGAGGGAGGAAGGAAGCGAGGAAGAAAGGAAAGAAGGAAGTGCAGAAGGAAAAAAGCAAGGAAGGAAGGAAGCGAGGAAGGAAGGAAGCTAGGAAGCAAGGAAGCTAGGAAGCAAGGAAAGAAGGAAGCGAGGAAGCAAGGAAGGAGGGAAGCGAGGAAGGAATGAAGCAATGAAGAAGCAAGGAAGGAAGGATGCGAAGAAGGAAGTAAGCGAGGAAGCAAGGAAGGGAGGGAGCAAGGAAGGGAGGGAGCAAGGAAGGGAGGGAGCAAGGAAGGAACAGAGCGAGAAAGGGAGGATGCAATGGAGCGAGGAAGGGAGGATGCAATGAAGCGAAGAAGGAGGAAGGGAGGATGCAATGAAGCGAAGAAGGAGGAAGTTAGGAAGCGAGGAAGGGAGAAAGCAAGGAAAGGAAGCTCGGAAGCAAGAAAGGAAGGAAGGAAGCGAGGAAGGAAGGATGCGAGGAAGCAAGGATGCGAGGAAGCAAGGATGCGAGGAAGCAAGGAAGCAAGGAAGCAAGGAAGCGAGGAAGCAAGGAAGGAAGGAGGGAAGTGAGGAAGGAAGGAAACTAGGAAACGAGGAAGCAAGGAAGGAATGGAGCGAGGAAGCAAAGAAGGAAGGAAGCGTGGAAGAAAGGAAGGGAGGCAGCAAGGAAGGAAGGGAGGCAGCAAGGAAGGAAGGAAGCAAGGATGGAAGGATGCGAGGAATGAAGGAAGCAAGGAAGGAAGGAAGCGAGGAGGAAGCATGGAAGGAAGGAAGCGAGGAGGAAGCATGGAAGGAAGGAAGCGAGGAGGAAGCGAGGAGGAAGCAAAGAAGGAAGGAAGCGAGTATGCAAGTGAGCAACAGGAGATTGATATAGAAATAGTATTCATTAACATTATTCTGATTAAATCGTTTTAGGTTGACCTAAACGCACGCTTATTCGTGTATCTTACTGAATATCGACTTGTACTAAAATGTGGAACAGAGGGGACTATCTCAGTTGCAATACAGAGAATACAGAATATTCCCTAGGGACTATGTAGTAAAATGTATTGGCCTAAGATCACACGATAAAAACGTTATACAATGATTTGAAGCGCAACATAGGATATATTTTGCTCTCGATATACTGTATTTGCATTTGATTTCATCTTGTGCCAATACAGAATTTTTTAAGCACAATATATCCTATATATACTCATCACATATCTTAGATGATCTTTATTATTCTGTTAATTGGCATGGACATATACTGCAGTTTTTCCATAACAACGTATCATAATATGAACTATATTTAACAGTTGTATTTGCTGTTATTGAGAATTGTATTGACAAATAATGTATTCATCAAACTGGGTACAATAGTGGATCAAGGTGGATACGAAAGTGGGAAATTTTCAGGGTATAATCGGGATTCGCTTCATTTTTGAGAGACACTTGCTCCTGTTTTCAGCGGGACCTCCTCGTGTTTTCAGCGGGGCCTCCTCCTGATTTCAGCGGGATCTTTGCTTTATTGCTCCTGCTAGAAGCGGGGCCTCTAGGGATGTGATAAGATTTAATTATAAAATGTTCTGTTAAGCTTTTGGAAGTGAAACTCGATACATCTTTATTTCATATCACTATCGTTATTTGAACCACAACACAACATCGTTCTCCACCAATAACGTATAGAAATATATAGATAAAGATTCAAAATGATACATTCTCTCTTCAATTGACAAATAACGAACCACAGAACGACCGCTCGTGATACATTTTTTCCAGCAGTTGCTTTTTTAGTCTCATTACTATGTAATCATTGGGATTAATTAAAAGAAAATGCTTTGTAAATCATACAATTCAAGTTAACAAAAAATAACCCATGACTTATTTTTATTCCTCGTGATTTCAGCGGGAACTTGCTCGCGACTTTTAAATCATAGCGGGGCTTTAGATACTACCCGTGATAGTGCACGACAGAATTTCTAAACGCAGGCTTGCTACATGCCTGATCCATTCAACCGAATCCTTTTATATCACTCAAACTCATAACCATTCAAGCAAACGCATTTCAATTTGCGTTCGATTTCAATAACATAGGACGTTAAACCAATCAGAAATAAAATGATTCAGCTCTAATTCCAAACATCGGTCTTGATTTCGGCTCCAATCCCGTCGACGTAAGTGATGATTGGAGTTTTGCTGGACGCGCCACTGTTACTGATTCTCGAACGTTTTGACTTATTTAAATTATTTAAACGTTTCTGTTTAGTTTGCTTGATTTTCTTATGAGCATACGACTCGGCTTTTCTTATTTTTCTGTCGTCATCTGAATCAGAAGCTACTGGTAGTTTTTCGTATTCAGAGACAGTTTTCCAGCCCGCGGAACTATCGTCCGCCATGCGAATAAGTTTGTTTCTATAAAGTAAATGCTTCTTACCCTCTAGTAAGTCGTTTTTTGCTTCTTCGAGCAACTTCCGTGGTTCGTCGCCACCTTTCAGAGCCAATTCGAGTTTATCCAACGCCCCGACCATCGCATCAATGGCAGTCTGGTTTACTTTGAATTGCTCTTTATTACTTTTCCCTTTAGGTTTTGGCGTGTCGACTTTCAGTTTTTTCAATAGCGAGTCATTTTCTACCGATATCTCTCTCTTGAGGGACTTTACTTTGTTATCGAGCATTTGACCTAATTGGTCCAACGATTCTTGGTCTAACGGCATAGTGCACGGCAGAATCTCTAAACGTAGGCTTGCTACAAGCAGAATGCCTGATCCATTCAACCAAATCCTTTTATATCACTCAAACTCATAACCATTCAAGCGAACGCATTTCAAATCGCGTTCGATTTCAATAACATAGGACGTTAAACCAATAAGAAATAAAATGATTCAGCTCTAATTCCAAACGCGCTGAATTTTAAGTATCAAGAGCTATATATATATATTTCTTTATTGCGACCAATTCTGATCATATACATATAGTTTAACATAAAAGGTTGTGAAGAAAAAACATACAAAAATATAACAAAATATACAGTAGTTGTTTAGTGCAGGACGTTTAGAGAATTGAGAAATCTAGTTCTCAATTGGTACATATGATACACTGTCCTGGCTATTATAATACAATCATCATATTCATTTGGGGCAAAAATATTTTCAATTACATTTAGGTCACTTCCGCCTAAGTAAGGTCGTATAGGATCTCTAATTGTTTCCAGCACATCACAAAACTTAATAAAATGTAACAATGATTCATGCGAATTGCACATTGGGCATACCCTATTCACATTTGGCTCGGTATGACGACCAACACCTTCACCAACCAGTAGTCTCACCATAAGTTTACATTTGAATATCATTTCAGGTTTGTATTTACATAGCTGGTACCAGACTATTGGAGTACGAGTAGTTACTACTTTTCTATAATGTTTGATTTTATTATATGTCATACATTGAAAACGCCATCTTTGCAGAGACTAACAGCTAGAACAGAACATAGCATCAATATTCGTTCTATTTTATCTACGTTGATATTTTGACAATTGCCAATTTTGACATGAACTACACATGTACTGTATATACAGGGTGGTCCAAAAATGGGACACTGGTATTTCAAAAATAAATATTGTTTTTTATGAAAACATATCATATTATATACCAGTTGATAGGGAATTTACCCATCTTTAATTCGGTATAACATAAGTTCGAATTTATTATAGTGTCTGTCAACCAGCGTCTATAATATTCATTTTAAACAAGATTTTGAAAAAATACATCAGGTGAGAAGGTTGATTTGTTTCACCGGTCCCAAGCCAAGGAAATGGAAATGTTTTTTTTTGGGGGGGGGGTTGTATGTTATTTGGAGGGGGGGGGTTTATGTAATATTATTTAATGATTACTCGTAAAATACAGAAAATATTCTTCCCTTGCTTTGACGGTCTGTATTATACTATGCAAGCTCAACGAAAAACAAGACCTTCTCGGGAAGAATCTTTTCTGAATTTCTCTCGAATCATTGAATAATGTTTGAGATAAAACAAATTTGAAAATAGTGCATATAATGCGTGAAATAAAGAAAAATTAAAATCGTCATTTTGTTACCCAACTGTTTCGGGTGGAGTGGATAACCAGTGGAAATTAAAAAAATCATGAAAACTGTTTTAACTTTATAGTTCACGGCTGAGTAATATATATTGTAAACTCAAGGTTAAATGTAAGAATGCTTTGTTGGTTATTGTATAAGAATTCATTGAATGGTTTAGTGTATTACTGATGAAATTAGTCATTATATCACTAAGTGCATTTCTAATATTATTTCTAAATCATATCAAATCGGACACCATGTCTATCTGGATCATGTAACCTCTTGCTACTGTGACAGAGTCCCATGCATCAAAGTGTAAAATGTAAAGACGATTAATAATGCACAGTGTATGCCATTTCTCAATCCCCTTTCTAATTGATGTGCTGTTTTTTCCTGGACGCGCCACTGTTACTGATTCTCGAACGTTTTGACTTATTTAAATTATTTAAACGTTTCTGTTTAGTTTGCTTGATTTTCTTATGAGCATACGACTCGGCTTTTCTTATTTTTCTGTCGTCATCTGAATCAGAAGCTACTGGTAGTTTTTCGTATTCAGAGACAGTTTTCCAGCCCGCTGAACTATCGTCCGCCATGCGAATAAGTTTGTTTCTATAAAGTATATGCTTCTTACCCTCTAGTAAGTCGTTTTTTGCTTCTTCGAGCAACTTCCATGGTTCGTCGCCACCTTTCAGAGCCAATTCGAGTTTATCCAACGCCCCGACCATCGCATCAATGGCAGTCTGGTTTACTTTGAATTGCTCTTTATTACTTTTCCCTTTAGGTTTTGGCGTGTCGACTTTCAGTTTTTTCAATAGCGAGTCATTTTCTACCGATATCTCTCTCTTGAGGGACTTTACTTTGTTATCGAGCATTTGACCTAATTGGTCCGACGATTCTTGGTTTAAAGGCATAGTGCACGGCAGAATCTCTAAACGTAGGCTTGCTACAAGCAGAATGCCTGATCCATTCAACCAAATCCTTTTATATCACTCAAACTCATAACCATTCAAGCGAACGCATTTCAAATCGCGTTCGATTTCAATAACATAGGGCGTTAAACCAATCAGAAATAAAATAATTCAGCTCTAATTCCAAACGCGCTGAATTTTAAGTATCAAGAGCTATTATATATTTCTTTATTGCGACCAATTCTGATCATATACATATAGTTTAACATATGCATGCATGTTTTGTCACCTATGTGTGAGGAAGGGTTAAAATATAAGTAGAAAACTTCTATAATATATTAGCAACAATCGTATGTAAAGATCAGTTCACAAAATCTCCAATTTTGGCCTTGTATTGGTACATGACTTATACAGGGGTCTATTTCATAGACTCGAGCTCCCACATTGGATGGATGTTATAACTTTTAAAATAATGGAGATAAACATTCACGCCTTGATTGATTTAAAGGGGTAGAAGTAGAAATGATAACACACAACATCCAAGAAGGTTGCACTTGCAATGGGGCAGTTGAGCCTTCACCTATAGCAAATTTGCGTTAAGGAATTACATTGATAATTTAAGCTCAAAATAGTTACAAAAATATTATCTCCAAAATCCAGTCGGAAATGGTGATAACGAGTCCTTCTCATGACTTTATTTGAAACCATGAGAATAAGCCATTTCCCCGTTCGAGAGCCATACGTTTCAAAATCTAACATGGCTCTCGAAGTGAGTAAGATATCACCCTTTCTCATCAAAACAGCTATGCACATCTCAAGTTCAACCAACACTTCTGTAAAACTAACCTTTTTACAATTTTGGTGTGGCAAGTATACACATACAACATATACGTGTCGTCCATTACAATTAACATCAATGGCACATAACCTATCTGCATTATTGCATTTCAAGCTACCTTTCAAAATTAACGGTTGTATATCATTTCTAATAAGTATGACAATGCCACCATGACCTATGTTATGGTAATTATCAAAAACAGACAAATCTGTACTACTTTCAAAAACTGTACAATTAAAATGCATATCTATGTCATCTAGAACATGCTTTGAACCACTATGCAACCAATGTTCCTGTATTAAAACAATATCATTAAATTCCATAAGATGTGACATATAAGGTTTGGAGATGCCAAAACCGTTCGCATTCAAAGATGCAATATTAAGAGAAAAATCAAGATTAACTGGCCCATAATTTTTATTGTTACCAGTGTAGTTCATCGATGGGCTTTGTGTCAAAAACAGAAACTGAACTATATGCACAAAATATATAATATATGTATTGTATTCAGACACGAGATCTTTTCAGAGAAAGATAATTGATAATGACGAACAAAGAAAAACCAAAAAGCTTAAGTATGATTTATAAAGTACAAAAAAGGTTGAATATTGACAAAAGTTTCCCTGGATGCGCTGTTGTATCCAAAAAGCTATCTGATACTTTATTTTATTTTCAAGGCTTGTACAGAGGAATTTGCAATTAGAGCTAGCAGATTAGCATCTATTGGAATACTTGCACAATGCCCTAAATTAAGATTTTACATTAATAAGGAAACTGTTTTCATATTTAAACTTATTGGTTAACAAACTTTGCAATTCATCAATTAAAATATACATACCTTCATAGTGTAAGATGCCATTGTAAGTTATAATGTTGCTGAGCGTCTCCTCGTCGCAAGTTTTGCAATTGCAATTTCTATACTATATCTAGTACTTATTTATGTATTCCATGATGTGTTATTAACATACTGATAATGAAAATTCTCATTAAAATCCCTACCTCAGCTGTTTAATTATAAACATGAGATCACAAGCTCTTTCATCTTGATATTAGCAATTATTACTTAAAATGTTTGCCTGTCATACGATAGGGAATATGGAAAGAAGAAACAGCTCTCAGCTATTTTTAAAATTGATTCGTTCTTAATTTCAAAATTAAGAGATTGAAAATTGAGAATGTTAAAAAGTTGTAAACAAACCTTTTCAGGGAATGAGTTGTCCAGGGCCCCGTTTTTGTACCGTTCGTAATAACGAACGTTCACAATTATTAAATTCGTAGATATTTAAAAAGTTACGAATGAGTTACGAATTCGTAAAGTTGCGAATGGATCATTTTTGTACGCTTTCGTAAGTCATTCCTAACTTTCCAAATTGTTTAGAGTACGATTTACGAATAGGTTGACGTCATATTCCACAGTTGTCAGGACAGATAGTACAGTAGATAGTAATAAAACCAAAGTCATACAATAAGAACTTTATAAAAATAAAGATTCAATGAAAAGTACTAAAATAGATATAGAAATAGGTTGATAATACGTTGATAACGGTGTTGCCCTTTGTGTTCTCTGATTTAGAATGACAAAACGTCACAAATCCCTATTATGGTGTCAAAGTACCAAGGCAAATTAATGGTAGAGTATAGCGGAAATAGCCTGATAACATCAAAAACGGCGACCGTTACATTTTTTCAACTTTAGTTAGACTGTAAATAAAACACTTTATCCTTATTCAATCATTACGTTACAGAGTAACAAGATCTCGAGAACATTATTTCTAAAATGGTTTTGAATTTTGAAAATCTGCCAGGAGATCTTCTTGAGGCGTAAGTAAAAATTGATATGCATGGAATTTGAGTTAAAAACGGATGCGTTACATCTTTAAAGTCTCCAAAATCAGCTCTTATTTTATATATTATTGGTAAAATCAACGAACCGGTTATTGTTACTAAAAATTACGGCGAAAAAATATTGTTCACTGATTTTTTATTCAAATTAGATCTAAATTAAAAGATTAAATAAAGGTAGACTTATCGCTCATCCAAATTCGCATTCGCAAAATATCACTTAAAAGCGCTTAAACTCCCCATTACACCATGCCTCTTGTTATTTTAAATGAGTTATGCCCTGTTTATGAAGAACTAATCATGAAATACCCGTACCTGAAAAGTACAATCAGATACATTTTTTGAGTTTTTATAAAGTTATGACAACTTTTATATTTGATTTATGTTTGACAAAAGTTAACAAAGGAGGTTACTTTACTAAGGCGTTTTAACCACTGCCTATTCACAGATATACTATTGGTATCTGTAGAAAGTAAAATCGATTCCCAAGAGACTGGACGCCTATGGCGGATCCGGGCCATGGGGCCCGCCCCCCCCCCCCTAAGGTTGGCCCAGAAAAAAAGTTGGGCCCAAAAAATGTTTGGCCAAAAAAGGCCTTAAAGCCCCAAAAAATGGGCCTTTTGGTCATTATTGGGCCTTCTAAGGCCTTATTTTTTTAATTTTTAGGCCAAATTTTGAAGAAAATGGGCCTCAAATTCCCTGACCTCAAATTTGGGCCCCCCCTGTTGGTTCCTGGATCCGCCACTGGGACGCTGTCGAATTGCACTCAGCACTAGCTGTGAAACACTATCTCCATTTCCCGAGGGATAATGTCACCATTTTTACTGAAATGATCAGTTATATCCCGTATTCGCAAATGACCGTATTAACGCCTTCTATAAACTGTTAACAAAGTCAACCTTTCACCCGGGTTATATTCGTCAACACTACCCCTGGTAATACGAGTGATGTGTGACGTCATAACAGCGGGATTGTCGAATCGTCGGTCGAGGTGTACAAAAAATCAACGTTTGTACCTAGACCTGCGGGGTGTATTCGTCGATATAGTACCTGTTTTCGGTCTATATTTCTTAAGTAATGTATACAAATTAAGTGCCATGGAATGATAATACAGTATGGGTGTTTAAAGTACGTATACGAGAATCGAATGCATTATCGACCGACCGACCGACCGACCGACTGACCGACTTACTAACTCAGTAGATAACAATAAAAAATCAAATTGTAGTAACAATTAATCTCGTGAAAATCATAATAGATTCTTGTATTCTCCCACAACACGGCAAGGGATAATTAATCAAAGGAGACCACCAATTTTCGATTGTTATTTTTACCAGTTTCATAACATATTATTTTTATGTATTATTTATTTTTATTTATTTCTTGTATCATACCCGTTATAGGATTATGGAGTTTACAAAGAGCATACATTTGTAAAAGCAAGACGATGATGTGTCCTGATATAACCTAAAAAATTACATTACATGTTTTACAATATTTTCTCTAGCGCGGTTACGTATCAGGTTATTATGACTTATATGTGTTTGCTTTGTGAGAGTGTTGTGTTATCATTTAGTATTATAAAGCGACAACTTAATAATGCTTCATTAAATAAGGAAAAATGAATGTGTCATTGTGTATTATTGTAGGTTGATGTTTATAAAAATAACTTATGACAAATATTATCGCTTACAGTGAGACAATGGAAAGGGGGACCAAAATAAATTATTTTTAATAACAGTATTCTAAAATAGTACATAGAGAAACAAAAATAAAGCAAAGGATAACGGGGATAATGGACTCAAGCTGATATTATTACAAATGTCCTTTACTGGAGTTTTTTAATTGTAAATATTATATACCGAACGTCTTAAAATATGGATTTATCTTACTTATATCTGCTGCAAATCTTATACATGTTATATGTAAGTATAAAGTAATAAGTAATGATAACAATATACTTTTTGTACTTTTTGTACTAATATTAAAATATTACAATTTTACAAATACAGTAAAGTAGTTATAAGATATTTTACAAATTATAATATTACTTTTATGTAAGGATCGTACCTTTGCCGATCGTAAGACAACGTATTTTGTAAGTCAGTAATTCCTTTTAATATGATCCCTTCACTCTTTAATATAGGAAATTGCCTTTCGGTGGTCATCGATGACTTTGATATTATTCCACAGCATTTTGAGCTTTTCTGATCTCGTCTCATCGTTTACATTTGATTAAAAAAGAATGTTACAAGGAAGTGTGTTTGTCAATAGAATAAATACGTAAAGTACTTAAAATTGTTCATATTGTACATATATTTCCACTTGAACTTTGATGTGCATATATTAATGTCCTGCAATTAATCTGTTATTGTACATATTCTTCTACATTACATATCTATTAGTTTGAACATGTTAAATGTATACTCATATTAATTTATCAAGGATTTCAATAAGTGTCGCTGGTACAAAACCATAGAAAGAATAGAAATACATGGGACAAGTAAATATTACACATTTTATATACAGTGTCAACGATTTTAATACTATCAATATAGAATTATAGTACTATATTGTATTGTATATTGTTTACCACCAATGCATGTGAGCAATACCTCTTTGGTATATCCCGTATATATACGGTCGTAATTAACGTAATTAGCCTGGAAGATAGACCCAGAAACCCCTCCTCAAAGGAGCCCTGTGTTATTTTATGTGCACTCATAAATAGACATACAAGTACATACCAAAGCCTTATGTACGAGTTGTCACTCTCCCATGTATACCGTTCCGTATTTGTGATCGTGATGACATTAATACGGAATAATTTATACCATTTCATGAAAAATGGTGACCTTGTCCTACGGAAATTGAGATTATGTTTCACAGCAAGTTCGCATTGCGATACTGTATAGCACATGCTCTGGGGAATTGATTCTACTTTCTATAGACGCCAAACACATCTCTGTCCATAGAATAATAAAAAAGCCTTAGGGCCCCAACCTCCTTTGTTTACATTAAGAAAAACGTGAAAAAAAGACAAAAGTTGTCATAATTTTTTAAATCTAAATCTGTTGAAACCGATTTCACTTGCTAGCGACAGATACTTTCGTCTTTCACGAACCGAACATGTCAGTTTGGTTTGTAATGTCTACAAATAAACGATTTCAACATTTTGAAAAACTCGATGCTAGTCCACGTGTTAATACGGAATGGGTAAACGGTTTCCAAGTGTTAATACGGAATGGGTGTTAAATCGTATACATTCCCGGGGAAATCATAATTTCCATAAAACTTGCAATGATAATTGTTCTGATAGCTTATTGATGGACATTGGACAGTATCTTATTGCATGCAAATGGCACATTAATCGACGGCGTCAACACGTGTGTCAATCGCAAGGATTGAATGTACATAATTAGTGTTTTCTTCTTTTTTCTTAAGTATTAAAAGATAATTTGTACATCGACGGCGTCAACGCGATAGCTTTACGCCCATTAATAGTAAAGATAGGTTATTGTACTTTTTCTTATTGCATCTAATAGGTAGTACTCTATCGACGGCTTCAACGACCGTCAACACCAGGTATTGGTTGTTCATAAACATTTTCATTCTTTTTATTATTGTATGTAACAAATAATTTCATCCCTTTATGTAACATTCATGTGGGGACGCCAACTGCTTGGCTTGAAACACAATAAAATCTTGAATCTTGTATTACATGTAACCACACCAATTCTTGTGGATATAAAAAACATGATAATAAAAGCACCAACAAACATCTGAGTGATTTGTTTACCGAGTTTGACCCAGTTCACCATACGTTAATCCTGTTAATTAGCTGTACTAAGTTTATAATCCCAAATTAATCACGCGCTCCTTATCAATCCCCTCAATTATTTACCATGAAGTGTTAACTATCCCACACCGCAACGCCCAAAGAACTGCGCGTACACAGATGAGGTATGTTATTTTACGTCTATTTTCAATTCTTATAAGGATACCAAATCATGTAGGCTAGTCAGGCAAACCTTTTTTCGTAGCGGTTATCATACTTTCATCAAAAACCTGAACCCGCTTTTCAAGATACATCGACCTCGTAAGAAGAAGAAATTGGGATTGACTTTGGGGAAAAGGAGGAGGAAACGGTCTTCTAGAGTTAAAACTGATGGCTCGAGTGAATATATAATTGAAACTAAATATCCATGCTACTGAAACCCGTATTCAAGGTATTATGTTTCATACTCCGGGTTAAAACACACTCATATTGTATAACATTACTAATTATTTTAAACTTCATTTCATTCACGAGTGCACCGTTTCGTTCATTGAGCTTACTTATTGAGTCGACCAATTCCGTATTAACACGTGGACTAGCATCGAGTTTTTTAAAATGTCGAAATCGTTTATTTGGAGATATTACGAACCAAACAGACATGTTCGGTTCGTCAACGACTAAAGTATCTGTCGCAAGTGAAATCGGTTTCAAAAGTTTAAGCTTTAAAAAGTTTTGACAACTTTTGTCATTTTTTCACGTTTTTGTAAATGTAAACAAAGGAGGTTGGGACCCTAAGGCTTTTTTATTATTTTATCGACAGAGATGTGATTGGTGTCTATAGAAAGTAGAATCAATTCCCCAGAGCATGTGCTATACAGTATCGCCATGCAAACTTGCTGTGAAACATAATCTCAATTTTCGTAGGACAAGGTCACCATTTTTCATGAAATGGTATGTATTATTCCGTATTAATGTCAACAATTTCACTAATACGGAACGGTATACAAGGGAGAGTGTTGTGGACCACTCAGTCAAACACCCTGGAGTACTTTACGCAAACAAGCAAATTAAATTGCCTGAACCGGGGACCGAATCCGGGACCTATTGCGTAAGAGGTACCTGTGATACCGCTGAGCTATACGGATGGACTAGTAGACGTTAGTATCCTGATGATGTACAATGGTTAGTGTTCAATTCCCAATCTCTCGGAGAGTGTTTGGAAAATATTCAACGTGTGCATTGTTTTAAAGAGCTCGTAATGTGAAAACATTTATTTTCTTATACGATCACACATTTTATATAGGTCCTAATCGATTGTGTAACGCATTAATTATCAATGACAAATTTACCCTAATCAGGACATATGCTTTGTCATTATATATCATTGAAACATGGTGTATAACTAACTTTCATAACTAACGCAGGCTTGGTTATCATCTGATGTATCACTGAATCTACATAATTCAGTCGATTTGAAATCAAAGTACGATTAGGTGACATTTTGGTTTGAATAAACATCAAAATGTAGTAGTATAGTAGGGGCAATTAATGATATATTCCCGGATCCAGATTTTCATGGTGTTTTGACAATCCTATTTAAGGTAGGATCAGCAAGATATGCATGCACGTCTTTGAAATATGTGGTATGTGCAGGTTAACCTAATATAAACACCGTGTTTCTATGCAGCATTCAAGTCCGGACTGTTGCTGGGGTGTTCATCATTACAAAAAAGTATTTGCTGGATTTCTTCAAAATCATTAAAATAGCAGCAGCACGGGTACATTCCAAAACACATCCAAAATTAAAATCTACCCTTGGTAATCTAGCATTGATTTATCTAGAAATGAATGCCCTTTCCAACGACATGCAGAATGTAAATAGGTGCTCGCGCGCGCGAACCAATATGTAGAAGTGATTCGCGAGCACGGATCTCTGTGTGCGAGTAGAGAAATATGCCCAGGAACAAGGAAATGGTGGTGCGCTTCTAATGATTTCACCCTCGCGATGTGAGAATCACTGTTTGAGTGCAAGGGACGTAGTTCGCGAGGTCAGAAGTGGTGTTCGCGTTGGTGGAAGTCTAGGAGATCTGTTTTTGTTATAAATCAAGAAGCGGATGTCTACACGACCTGTACTAAATCTATTGTCACACAGAGTTGTCATCACAAAATTAATGTGGTTGCTGTTTTTTAAAGAATTAAATCTGATGTATTTTATGATTAACTGGTACGTTTCTAACGTGTGAGATCTACAATTGTATTTACTAAAAAGGCACATCGTAACCAACGCGCAAAAGTCAATATTTTTGCTATAAATCAAGCGGTGAATGAAGGTCTACATGACCTGCTATGAATACTTTTTTTATTAAATATATATCATTATCATTATGGAATGTATGTTGATTATGTACGTTTCTTTAATTACTGAGAATACGTTGGAAAACATCAAAACCATTCACAGTGATGAACGAAGGAGGGTGAATACATAAACAGATGTGGAGTAATTCTGAATATCTCTCCCCCTCCTTCATACATTTTATGACTCGTTTTAAAAAGCGACATTTATTTTGTGATGATAACTTCATCTATATGCATTTCTCACGGTCATGTAAACTTCTTCTCTCTTTATGTGCCACAAAAAGATTGTATTTTGCGCGCTGGTGACGTCTCGTTGTTTTAAAAAGACCGCTTGCCTAAGAAAAATATCAGTTAGAAAAAAATAATAAAATAACTTACGGATTTTACCATACCCAGTACGTACCTATTCATTTTGCTTCCTCATGAAAAAAAAACTGACAGAATTGTAAAACATTTTAGCAAAACCATCATGTTTGTATTGTATTATATTGTATTCATTTCTATTCTATTCTTGAGATTGGAGTCCTAGGTGTCTAAGGCACACCACTAATTCATTAAACCGAGAACTGTAGATCAGATACCTCCTTAAGCCTCAGTCACATACACAACGGCGGCCATACGACGGGCGTAGATTTACAAAATCGACATACAAAGTAGTGTTTATCACTATAAGTCACGCTGCTGTTTCTCTAGATCTCGGGAAAGTAAGGCCGCTGTCAGCTGCAGTAGATCTGATACCTTTAAGCCTCAGCCACATACACAACGGCGGCCATACGACGGGCGTAGATTTACAAAATCGACATACAAAGTAGTGTTTATCACGATAAGTCACGCTGCTGTTTCTCTAGATCTCGGGAAAGTAAGGCCGCTGTCAGCTGCAGTAGATCTGATACCTTTAAGCCTCAGCCACATACACAACGGCGGCCATACGACGGGCGTAGATTTACAAAATCGACATACAAAGTAGTGTTTATCACGATAAGTCACGCTGCTGTTTCTCTAGATCTCGGGAAAGTAAGGCAGCTGTCAGCTGCAGTAGATCTGATACCTTTAAGCCTCAGCCACATACACAACGGCGGCCATACGACGGGCGTAGATTTACAAAATCGACATACAAAGTAGTGTTTATCACTATAAGTCACGCTGCTGTTTCTCTAGATCTCGGGAAAGTAAGGCCGCTGTCAGCTGCAGTAGATCTGATACCTTTAAGCCTCAGCCACATACACAACGGCGGCCATACGACGGGCGTAGATTTACAAAATCGACATACAAAGTAGTGTTTATCACTATAAGTCACGCTGCTGTTTCTCTAGATCTCGGGAAAGTAAGGCCGCTGTCAGCTGCAGTAGATCTGATACCTTTAAGCCTCAGCCACATACACAACGGCGGCCATACAACGGGCGTAGATTTACAAAATCGACATACAAAGTAGTGTTTATCACTATAAGTCATGCTGCTGTTTCTCTAGATCTCGGGAAAGTAAGGCCGCTGTCAGCTGCAGTAGATCTGATACCTTTAAGCCTCAGCCACATACACAACGGCGGCCATACGATGGGCGAAGATTTACAAAATCGACATACAAAGTAGTGTTTATCACGATAAGTCACGCTGCTGTTTCTCTAGATCTCGGGAAAGTAAGGCCGCTGTCAGCTGCAGTAGATCTGATACCTTTAAGCCTCAGCCACATACACAACGGCGGCCATACAACGGGCGCAGATTTACAAAATAGACATACAAAGTAGTGTTTATCACTATAAGTCATGCTGCTGTTTCTCTCGAGATCTCGGGAAAGTAAGGCCGCTGCACGGTTGCAGTAGATCAAATGTGACTGCGGCATTAATATTCAGCCAGAACTATGATGCTCAAAGACGAAAATGCTAGTAGGATATAGTTAAATGCCTTGACATGCTGTCTTGTATTGTATATTCAGAAATAGAAACAAAACTTCTAGTAAGATTGTTAGTCTTTGTTTTGCAGATATGTGCTGGAAACTTTGTCGGACTGCATTTTATTGTATATCCAGAAACAAAACTGCTTTTGAGATTGTTAGCCATGTATTGAACATTTGTCGGACAACATTGTGTTGTATCCAAAACTGCTAGTGAGATTGTCAGTCTTTGTTTTGCAGATATTTGTTGAAAGCTTTGTAGGACCACCTGTTATTGTACATCCAGAGATAAAACTGCCAGTGAGATTGTAAGTCATTGTTTTACAGATATGTGATGAGAACTTGTTGATTGTTAGTCTTTATTTTGCAGATATGTGTTGAAAGCTTTGTAGGACTCTTGTATTGTATATCTAGAGACAAAACTGCTAGTGGAATTACTAGTCATAGTTTTGCAGATATGCGTTGAAAGCTTTGTGGGACTCTTGTGTTGTATATCCAGAGACAAAACTGTCGTGAGATTGTTAGTCTTTGTTTTGCAGATATGCGTTGAAAGCTTTGTAGGACTGCCTTGTATTGTATATCCAGAGACAAAACTGTCGTGAGATTGTTAGTCTTTGTTTTGCAGATATGCGTTGAAAGCTTTGTAGGACTGCCTTGTATTGTATATCCAGAGACAAATCTGTCGTGAGATTGTTAGTCTTTGTTTTGCAGATATGCGTTGAAAGCTTTGTAGGACTGTTTTGTATTGTATATCCAGAGACAAAACTTCTAGTGGAATTACTAATCATTGTTTTGCAGATATGCGTTGAAAGTCGCATTGGACATCCTTGTACAGAAAGACTGGACTGCTGGTGCAATGAATGTTGTGTATTTGATGGATCATCAAAGGTATCCACAAGAAATGGAACAAGACAAGGGACTTGTAAACTCCTTAAGGTGCTCAATGAAGGTATTCTTTGAACAGAGCAATACTGTAATTGTTGGCTTCTAGTATTCTAATCTATATTATCTATATCATTTTTTGTACTTTTTCAACAAACTTCTGATGCATCCTGACTCTGCGAAGTTTCTCATTTGTGATTTGTGTTGCTTATGTTTCGGCAGTAGCATAAGATTGAGATTCGTACGTAGATGACTATATTTATAATCACTCCCACTATATATATTCTAAGGGTTGATATCTGGAAAATAAGCAGCCTATTCGCTCGGCAAGCAACCACTAATGGTTATATATTAACTATCAATACCGATTGATACATCAGGTTTCCTCGGTGCAGTTGGGGTGTCTTTTGGAAACAATACGATGTACTTTTCATCGACAAATGACCCCAGCTTGATTGTGGCTTATGAAATTTCTAAATGCAAAAGGCTCACAAGAGACTTATTCAGGAGAATCATTGGTCGGTCATATGCCGAGCACTTAGGCCGCTAACTCCATCAGATTACCTTTACCAGGGCATCTGTAATGGTCACATTAAGTAAGTCCGCTTATTATGAATGACCTATTGCAAGTTATCATTTATTTATAAACGTCGATACTTGGATTGCTTTTTGTAATGAGGTCATCAATCGCCAGTATTCTCACTTCGTTATACATATATCAATGGAAACACTAAAATACATTTCTCAATTATTTTAATTATTTGACATTGAACGATAAAATGAAAAATCTGCGTATACATCACTGCATTGGATGTTTTCAAAAGCCTTTTATAAATCAATATATTTTGCAGAAAATGCGATGTAATGTATTTTAAATAATCGGAATTTGTAAATTATAGAATGTCTCCTTGACCAATCAAAACGACTTGAACGCAATGTGGCATATGAATGCCCGTGTGGAAAAGGTTACAAATGCACACCCGTTGGTGCAACTGAAAGAAGATACTTTTATATTGGAAAAAAGAAACTCCAATCAGGAATAGGTTAGGCCAATCATATTTTCATTGAGCATTTATCATGTTTTGAACTTAAAATAACTTACCTGTTTTGATTTTGCATTGACCATTTAACATGGTTTTAAACTAAAACTGATTAACTTTTTTTGATTTTGCATTGACCATTTGACATGGTTTCGAACTCAAAATAACTAACAATTGACTTAAATGGCGTCATGTTTTCATTCAGGAACTTTACATTTTAAATAATTATGAAGCAAAAAAAACATATTCTAAAAAGATGTATAACTTAAGAATAGCTTAATCCTACGTATCATATCAATTGGCACCATATTGAATGAGATACATCGCATTATATTGCATTGTATTTGTATATAATTCGATTTTAATGTTTTGTAATCATAGTGTATAAATTGTACTATTGAGTTGAATACCACTCGGTCAAATGCTTTGCATTCTGCATTTTTGCTGGACCAAGCATTCAATTGATTGTCTTGATTTCAAGCAATTTCTATTAGTAGTATAGTTCTATTCAAAAACATCTTATCAATTGTAGGTCTATGCAAGCCCCAGTTCTGTGTTAATTCAAACGATTGTGGTCAGACACAATGTTGTATAAAATTATTTGGTGTGAAATTACCGTATCTCTCTAAGATTCCAAGGGCAAACAGAAAGGCGGTGGGGAGGTGCACGGAATTATCAAAAGAACGTCAAGGTATGATACCATGTACTTGTTCAATTCCAAAATGACGCAACTAATTATACAACAAGGAAGATAAACTAGATATCATGGCAAAACATAACAATCATACAATAACAATCATACACCAAATAAAGCTGAAAAGATCAGGTTGCTGACATGCCGTTGTAAGTTATTTTTCAATATACGTTATATGCATTTTGTGCACCAGTCATTTCTACATATTTCAGTTTGTTTGAAATCAGCAAATATTCGAAATAACCGTGCAGCATATGACCAGTATTGTCCGTGTAAACGTGATCTCGTATGTGACGACGCAAAAGGGGCATTATGGACCAGATTCGGTTTTAACCCAATTACATTACATGGTGAGTTGATGTTTATAATTAGTAATTCATTACATGATGGTATGTGCAAACCAGATTTACTCTAATGAGAAGTATCTGTATTTATTTCATAATCTGTATTTATATGGTTAACTTATGAGATGGAAAATCAAACTTTATATAAACATGTTTGAAAAATTGAAACTGTAAAATATTGTTATTTTACACCTTTTCGAGATTAATCTCTGTGTTCAAAGAAAGTTGTGTAGGAGGCTCTGTAATATACGAGCAACGGTGCACAAGTCATTTGTCACATTTAATCTATATACTAATGTGTCCAAGTGATGCAGTAAATACATAATATATACGTCATCTACAAAGAGGTTATTTAATGGGAGATTTTTGATACAGGGGGTATATCTGAGGGCCCCTCGGGTTGATATATTGTATTTACCGCCGAGGGATCAAAAATCACAGTGTTGCGACAGCCAATCAAATTGCGAGTTCTTAATCGAGGAAATGCTAAATGCTTATAGCAGGGTGTAAAAAGAAAGAAGATATTTTGGATTTTGAAGCCCTGTGATCGGAGGATGCAAGAATCGAGCATTTAATAACTGATTTATTCTTTACTTAGTAGGTTATGAGGGTTCATAGTCAAGCCCCCTGGCTCAGTATCTACTCTCTGAATCTGTCGACGTCGTAGATCTGATGAGCGGGTGATATACACCCGCTGATATAACCCCCTCACTTCAGCTATCATGTTATGTTATTTACCTATAACACTACTAAGTACGGAATGAATAAGGGTTATGTACTGGGAGGTTTTAGAAATACCCTATATCCAAAACCGATCATACATAACTAGTGTATCTCATATTTGAGTGGGTTTGGGGTTCCACCTTTTTCAAATAACAAGATAGGCCTATCATTGTAAAAGCATAAATTGTATTTAATATTTTCGTTATATTTCTTCAGTTCAATACAATGGAATTATATCATTTTTAACAGATATCTAAATGTTTAAATATTTTGAAAATTCCCTGGAACGGGATGGATATATTATATCTGCCCGCATTTGACCCGGAGCGGGACATATACAATATGTCCTGCCCGCTCCTCGGATATGATGCATATTCCCGGGTGATATATATGAGATACTACAAATTACATCCTGCTTCTTACTCTCCATATAGGCTGCAACTCAAAGTCAAAAATAAAGTTCATTTTAATACATTTGTGCCCCAGGGCAGTTTGCACTCTCAACAGCTATTTTTGTTTTAAAAACATGATAGGTGAATGTAAAAAGAACAAGTGCACGAAACAAAAGGATTGCTTGAAAGATGAATGCTGTGTTTTGGACAAGGAGCAGTATGAGAAAACTGGAGTAGTATCAGAAGAAGGAACGTGTAGGCAGCTAGGAAAATGTGGTGAAGGTATTTTACATTAAGATTGATTTAACTCGATCATATTTGAAATCAATTATGGTGTAAGATTACATCGACCTAATTTTTACAACTGCATTATATGAAGTTTGTTTGTGTCTGGTTTTCAATTGAGTGTAATTTGATTAAGTGAGAAGTTTCGTTTTATATTTTTAATAATTGATGGCATTTCACGTTTGCAAAAGTTGTACATATAGAAATGAGGTGTACATCAATACAAACAGTTTTACATCTCATACCTTAAATAATTTTCATATTGCTGGAACATGTCTTGGTTTTAATTGTGATATCAACATATATATACTCACTTGCTGGGTTCATTCCTCATCAAAGTGATATCAAAGTGCGTTATATTGACCAGACTGACAAAGAATCTCATTCGTATGGAATTATTCGAAGTGGACACGCACAAATCTTCTTTAGCTCCATACTTATAGAATATTAGTTTCTTCAATAGATTTGTATGAATAAAATATAATGATGCTTTTGATGATTATCATGGTAAGATATCACGAGGGGCTTATTGGTTTCAATTTGACCAAGGCTGTATTTTTGAATGACCGCGTAGCTAGTTAATTGCGTAATATTTTAATGCATTCTCTTCCCAGGTATCACTGAAAAGAGCAATAAGCCCCGCAGAACAAATACCATGCTCATGTGTTTTAAAATAATAGCGTACTTTCACACACATAATTCTTTTGAAAGGCAGAACTCCTGCGTTGCACTAGCAACGATCCGACGCGGTTGACACACATGGTTAGCCCACAAGTTTGACACATCGTAATCAGCGGTATCATAAGTACGCTCGGATAACCTGTTTTTCTAAAAACGTGTATCCATGTTATTTGCACCGCAGGGCAGTTCTTTTTCGTGATACTTAGGGGAGAACTTATTTTAAAATATAATGCAATTGACTTGCGTCGCGGGCAGTTAAAAAACGCAGTCCAAATCTCCTCTTGACTTCCTTTTCAGCGGTGATTTTCAATGTCCTTCGAATTTAATTCCCATCATGACATAGTAGTAACCAAAACCCCCCAAAAATTAGAAATATGTCCTGTTGAAGAACCCTAATTTTTATTACTCGGAACCTTTAGTATTGACATTGCTCTACTGATTCCTGTTTTTAAAGCAAATCGCTTGAGTTTTTTGAAGTCATGGAGGATTTCAACAAGGGGCGATTTTCAAGAGTTATTTGAAAATATTTTCAAAATGAATTTCTTCATGGTTTACATAATTATTCTACATATGATAAATTATTTAGAACCTTATAATATCCGGAAAAATTAAATAAAGGTTATCGAATGTTGTAGTCATCAGAAAAGACAGTAAACTCTATCTTTGATTTTTCCTTTTTTCTTTGATCCTCTTACTGCTTATCATCACTTTCTTTCTTTTTAATCTTTAATCCTCCTACTGGTTATCATCAGATGTTTTGGTGGTAAAATCAGAAACAATTTTTATCTAGAATGTAGAAAATAAGACCAAATTTATTTTTTTATTTTTTTAAAGAACTAAATGATATCTAAGTATTATTAAAATTATTTTATCTGTGGAAATTGAGAAAATTACCAAAAATATATCAAAAGTCAAAAAATACGCCGGTAACAAATTCTTTTATAAGAAAATCTAAAACTCTCTCAATGTGTCTAAACACTTTTTGGGTATAGTTTTGCATGATAATATGCATTTCTCAATATTAAAAGTGAATCCCTTAGGCAAAAATAGACCCTTGATCCAACCCTTGATTACTTCCATACACTTAAATTGATTGTCCTGAGTATAGCCAAAATCAACCAATAAATGACCGATATTATGTTTTAGTAGAAATGTATGTAGTTACCTATAAATAGAGCTTTTCAAAGTGAATTTCTAAATTGGATTTTTGATAGCACTTTTGCTCATAAAAGGACACCTGTTAAACGTAGCCATAACTTACTAAAACTCCAAGGGATTTTGCTAAATTTGTGAAAACAAATCAAGGACTGTCTATATTACTATTTCCAAGCATCGAAAACAGAGGTTCTGCAACAGGACATAAAACCTTACGAAGCGTCTTTAGAACTTTTTTGTTGACACTAACACGAGTGGTTTCTTTTGTATTCAAGACTTGGAAATATTTGCTGTAATTTGGAAGTATTCATGAATCATGTACATTTGGATATTCATTTCAATTTGAACATTCATAATAACTTCAGCATGCATGGTCGGTGTGTTCAAACCACTACAAGAGACTAAACCGATGTTTGTCGATTGTCCTTGCAAAGAACAACAATACACGTGTAGACCTCTGAATCCGAAGAAAAAAGATAAAATAGGAGCCCCTGGTGAGTTTGTAGATATTCGAAAATGGCACCATGTTTAAGTACTTGCTTATAAGTGCAACTGGGGAAAATGATACTACGTGTTACGCGGTAAACACGATACAAATATATGTCGTATTCTGCAAAAATATAACATATTTACCTGCAATGTATTTAGCATACTCACTCACCAATGAGAACGGGTTACGGAACTACGCGATTGTCAGTTCCATCGATTGAACGAACGGGAACAAGTTTATAAATTATTTCAATGACAAATAAACATTCAATTGGTAATCCAGTGTCGTTTTACATTAAGAGTCAATTCTGACAACCAATCAAATCAAGTCTTTCTGTATCACGTTTTCTCCTGCGGTATATGTCATACTCACCTGCGGTATATGGCAAATAACGCAAGTGAGTATGACATATTCCGCAGCTGAGCATCGGGTATTTACTGAAATCAATGTATCGCATGTTCACTGCGGAAAATGCGAAATGGCATTTTCACCCGTATCACAAATACAGCGCAACCATGAATATATGCCATATTCCGCGTAACACTACGCATAAATCTGGTGAATGCGGTGCGGATTTTAGATACGTTGCTATAAAACGTTTTGCGGAACGTCTCTATTGTAGGTGAATCTACGCGATGAATAAAGACGTTTGTTGAAAATCAACGCGCGTTAATGTATGCCTGTATGCAAGTCTCCGATTGGTCTTAAAATTATGTCATATGAAGGCGCACTGATTAACGTCGAATGTCGTCATGAGTGCAGTCACGTCAATCACCCATCAAACGCATATAAGGGAGGTTAAGATACACATTTTTAAAAAATGTACGTGTGCGAGAACATGAACATGTGGGATTATGATTCTTTGTGGACGACGTTTTGCATTTGTGCTGTTTACTTGATTAAATCTGGAAAATAATATACAAATAGTGACTGCCATTGAGGGCAATAGTGTAAATTATTTCCCCGAGGGAATATCCTCTACAATGTACTATTCCCGAAGCCGCAAACAGAAAAGTATTGTATCGTTCACGCACGTCTGTCATGGTGAACGGAGTTGATTTGTGTTTGTGCTCATCCTCCATTTTTCTGTTTTTCGTCTGCGCAGTGATGATGCACAGACGTTTCCAAGGGTAATAGAACTTGCAATTGTGACGTCAGCGAGCAATAGTTCAAATGTATATTCCCGCTGACGTCACATTTGAGGGAATATAACTTTCCGAGGGAAATAGTAAATCCATTTCGGAACACGTGACTAGGTATTGACCAATCAGGATTAGTGTTACATATTGGGTATATAATAATTATAATTATAACATACCTATGATGATGTATAGTGCAAAGTGTACACAAGACAGCGGGCCAATATAAGTTTTGAAAAGCCCGCGCCCGCTAACTTTCTGATTGGTTAAGGCGCTGACGTCATAACCAATCAATTGAAGGTAAAACTGCGCGAGCAATTTTTCTAAACTCATTTCAATCATTTTCAAACCATTTGTTTGTCAATTCTATAAGAAAACGGTACTCTCTGACCAGTCTACATCATCATAGGTATGTTATAAATCGTTTATGTCACTATCGTGGCACATATGCCCTCGGTTCTCAGAGATCAATGTCCCTCCCAAGGTCGGGCCATATATCACTGAGACCTCGGGCATACATGTATATGCCACGATAGTGACATAACCTCTAATTATGTACCTGGAAAAGTGAATTGAGTGCGGGACAATCGACGGGATTCGAAATAGTACACGTTCGCGTACTTGTTCTCTTAAAAACGTGCAACTTAACCTCCCTATTATTTTTGATCTACACGTTTCAGGAACTTGCCAAAGATGGTCTGAGGAAGAAAGGGAGATAATGAGACTTGAAGAGGAAAGAAAACAATTATTAAAAGAACTTAGAAATTCAACTGCATCTAATGCAACAACAAGTTGATAGACTTGGTTATTATAATGTTTTACTTCATGTGGTTGAAATAAAATAATAAACTAATCAATTCGGTTTTATAAGCGTAAAGCTAAGTTCTATTACTTATATCCAACTAATGAGATGGAGTGCCAGTTGGAATTCTCTTTATTCATAATTATTATAATTTGTATATTATATTATATTTATTCTATTTAAGTGTCATGGTTAATAAATACACTAAAAATTCATAAAACAACAATAACCCAGGCCGTCATCGACCTATAAGACACTGGCATGTAAAAATTCAATAAATAGCAATAGTCATTAATTAAAAGTCTGTAAAATTATCTATAAATAGCACATTCTCTTAATTTTAACATCCGACCACAGGCTCTGGCAACGTGTAGGTAGATGCGTGAATCACGAGTTTTAAAAATTGAATGTATCGTTACAAACGTTATGCTGTTCAAGGACAACATAAATAATTTGCCCTTCGGTAATCCGGAAAATTAGGTGAGATAAGCTAGATTTGTCACATATATTATAATTCAAGTTTGGAATCTTGTCTTATGCATTTGTATACGGTTGTGACTGATTCTTGCTAACATTATGGGTTAATCACATAATTCATAGTTGTGTTGCCTTTAAGTCTGGAAAATAGCTTTTCTGTCTGTATCACAGATCAATACCCTATTTTTATTTCGACACTTTTTATTATGACTTACTGTCAGCTTTGTTTATTATCGTCCCAGTTTGCTAATTGCTATAAACCCCGAGGAATATACTAATATTTGTTTAATGTCAATATTTTTTCCATTTAAAAATCAATACTAATATAAAACATATATGTACGTGCGAATTAGTATGTATTGCTTGTTTCATCTTGTATAATTAATGTTCACATTTTGATATTATATGACAAACTATCAATGTTATTTACCACTGTACTTTTTGTATTTATCATTTGAAATATATATACTCAAGCAATACATAGGAAAAAATACAATAAAAAATCTCTGTAGTAAAAATACTACAGTATTTAAAACGTACGAGCCACATTATGGTACTTTCCGGCACTTTGACCAATCATTCTGACTACATCCAGAGTGTTTCATATGTATTTACCCCCTCTAAATTCATAAATGTAGCAATGTCACCCTATCATATGATATACATATAATTTTGTTCCTCGTGGGAAGTATCATAGGATTGCAAAGTTACAGATCACATGGAATATTGAATATGTCAAAGGATGTGGGCAAGGATTATTTAGAGGACAAATTCTGCTCATTTTGAGGGCAATTTATAGGACTTTAGTTTCAGTATGGTACAGTTCTTGCAGTTGTCATCATGGCATTTCTTGCAGTTGTCATCATGGCAGAGTTCAGTCAAGTGGAACACTTTCGTGAATGATCCAACTTGGCGTTGTGCTGTTAATCTTGCTCTCTTTTTTCTTGTAAGTATTTTATATTGCAGAATGCTTCAAAACATTGAGTGTTTTTAATTGTGTGAAAATAGTATTAAAAACAGATGAGAGACATAATTAGACACAAATGTCTCCTTTCGGGAGATCTGGGTAAGACGGATGTATGTATGTATGTATGTATGTATGTATGTTATAAAATGTTCGCTGAAGTCGCTTTTTGGAAATATATCACGTAATCTTTCTTTTCAACTGCCAATCCCCAGTCGGCTGCAAGTAATATTTTAAATAAGGGTAGATATATCATTTTTTATCAATTTTTATTACATTTCATACGGTTTTGATCGCCCGTAGAATCAAAAACATACGTGTAATACATAGAAAATTATATATTTCTAAACAGACAATTTAAAAACCTGTATTTAAGAAAAATTATAGCTTTCAGCTTTCTCATTTTGATAGCAGATGGCATTTTGTAGATTCACGTGGGGGTGGGGTACTTACCCCATTTTCATTTTTACCTAGGGGGCTGATGTGACCCTTGTCAACATGATAACGTGACCTGAAGTCAAGGTCAAGGTTTATGAGTCAAGGTCATCTCAAGGTCAAAGGTCAATATTTAGGTTTTTGGCGTTTCAAGGACCTTGGAGGGTGCTGTGACCCTTGGCGACCCATGATTAGGTGGCATGAGGTCAATGTCATTTCACTATTTGGAAACTTTTCATGTGTTAATGCAAAGAGAAGGCGTTTCCTAACTAGTGTTGATCTGTGTATGAGCATAGTCGACAGGTAAATCATTGTGTTAACTTTTTTTTAAACTTAAAATATATTAAACATTGTACCATATTTACATAGGTAGCAAGTGCTTTTTGGAAAATCGTTCCATATAGGTTATGTTACAAAAAACACCATCACGTGTGCTATTGAACTTAAAATAAAAGTATATCAAATCGGAGCGTTTTATTTAGGTTTCCTTCAGATAATATCAACCGTTCCGTCTTACCCCACCTGTTCCGTCTTAACTCACGCCTGGTAAAGTTGATCCCGTTGACACGGCAGACGGTTTTGATATGAAATAGTCTGTATAGATAATATAAATTAATTTTAAAATCATTTTCAGTAGCTCTGCATTATAAAATATTATAAACATTTACAAGGAAACAAATGTTAATGAACAGTAGCCTAATGTCTCATTTCGCGCGCTCACCTGTAAAGTCCAGGTTTATATATATGATTTGAGCTACAATTAAACGAATACGGGAGGACACTTTTTACAATTATCTTTCAAAGGCATAATGACAGGACAGGGTCGGTTTAGAAACAATTAAACATACACATTTTAGGGTCACTAATTATATATAAGACTAGGTTCAATAATGTATTTTGTTAAAAAAAGCAATTACGTGTTTACATTGTTGATATTGCTCCTTGGTCCTTCCTGGATCCTTTTTGGATCAAAATTATTTTCTCAAAAAGGGTTTGTATTAATTGAAACATGAAGTGAAGACAGGTTAAGAAGCCCTTTAAATTACAAGTTGCTTATTCAAGTATATGACTGTCTATGTTTTGACGAGGCATTAAGATAAGGTCACTAATGTCAACTTATTTTCGTTTCTTACACACCATGAGGTACATTTCTGTTCCATCAAATTTGCCATCTGGATATGGTGGCAGCTTGATGCAAGACGTCTCCAGAGTGTCGAATCCTGCCTCATCAAGAGATGCTATGTTATCTTCAAGCGTTTGAGACTCAATTACCGTGAAGAAAGATGAACCACATCTCCAGTCAGAGCAGTTTGGACCACACACAAACTGAATAAAGAAACCGCCCGGTTTAACAAGATTCGAAGCGTTCTTCAAAAGCTGTTTGTACGTCGATCCTGCTGCAGCCTCGACCATGAGACTACTGCCTACTACATCGAAAGTGGCTTCAATTGGATCGATAGGATTAGAAAATACTACATCGCATGCGATCACGTCTTTCATTTTGCTTCGCATTAGAACCTTCGCATTAGAACCTTCCTTGCTTCGATATCATCAGCCCCAGTTGGATCAGTTTTGTAACTACAAATAGAAGGTTGAAATATATATCAGAATGTTCATTTTGGTACGTTTGATAATGGACATACATGTAGATATTTTCCGTATAGACACTTGTGTTTGTTCCTTTTCTCGTAGTGATCCCTTAAAATCAATACATTTTCATATGAAACTTGTAGCTACACTTGTCAATCAGAGGTAAACTCAAATGTTTTCTTTGATCGATTGATAACTTTCACTAAATTACTATTTGAAAAGTTGGATATTCTAAATCGTATCGTGAGAATGTGATTCCGTTGAACTGAAAAGTAAAGTGAACATAGATATTAAGCACCTTTTGGCATCCATATATACATAATGTTCAATGAAGTCGTCCCAATTAATTGCATCTTTGTCATCGGCTAACCATTTCTTAACCTCTTGTCTGTTCTTATCCAACATCTCGGCCATCGTAATTTCTTTCACAAATGGGGAAATAGCAGCGATGGAGTGAAAAGAAGGACCAGACCCATATTCAAGGTACGTGTCACCTTTAATAACCCCTACAAATACATTTCATAAAGTATTTCATTTTTAAAGCTACTCTGCAACAGTTCGAGGGGTTTTCACACAGTTCCTTCTAGACAAGTTTTTTCTTCAGAAGATCTCTCTGTAAAATGTGATAGGCATTTTGTGTTAAAAAGTGTTTCTCATGTAATTTTGTATGCTAAACCAGAAAGAAACATGTTGGCAAGCTGAAATATGATTATTTAGGATTATTTGGATTCAGTTACTCCAATCTTAATTTCTGCATTAATTGTAGTTTGATCGGTCTTGCCTATAGGATCACATATGTCGCAGTGGTCGATTATCTTGGGTGGATTTGACAAAGTATGATCTGCGCATGATTTAGAATGGTATTTTTGGTCTGTGACTCTAGTTGGTTCGTTAATAAGTTGAACATAGTCATTAATAATTCCAAAAGTTTTGTACCTGCACAGTTTGCATGGTATCTTGACCATATGAAATGTTTTGCGTTGAGGTCACCCATCAAAATTACATGATCAAGGAATGGCCGGTACCTTTCTATTTGGTCAAGCAAGTTGTTTAATGAAGAAAATAATTACGCGTTTCAATGGCATTCTGGCAGGAGCCAATAAGGATTATTTTATGGTTCACAATGAAATTTAAACGAAGGGCATCAATACCTTTTAATTTCGGATTACCTGTCCGATGCCCAAACGTGTAAGGAACACATAGGTACTCGAATGATGTTGATTGGACATCAGGGTGCTGAGATATGGGCAAACTTATTATGCAATGCACTAGACCGCGGGGAGTTAAAAACGTAGCCTAATTATACATGTAGTCATGAATTATAGTTATGAACAAAATACTCAATCTGCCGAGCGCCGTAGTAAAAATCGGAGCAAATGTGACCGAGGCATGACTCACTTATGCCTGTGTCACATCTGCTCCGATTCATCGGCCAGTGATCGGCCGATTGAGTATCCTGCTCACTATTGTATTCAGTTTTGAACAGAATACTCAATCGGCGCCGGCCGATGAATCGGAGCAAATGTGACCCAGGCATTACATATCATCTCACACTTCCGAGGTCAAAACCTCTAACCCTTATTGCTGTTACAATTAATTGGCTACATAATTACACATTTTGACAAATAAGAGCCGGGGTCACTGGGAGCCTTGTTGCAGTTTACACACTTCACAGTTTGAATAGTCAATATACACCCTATACACCGGCGGATCCAGAAGCTAACAAGGGAACCCACATTTCTAATCAGAAAGAATGTCCGTGCTTTCGAGAAAATTATGTTTAAGATCCTAAATTTGAAAATGTGAGGCCCAAATAATGGCCGAAAAGGCACATTGAGGCCCTACTAAAGTGTTGATCCCAAATTGTTTAAGCCAATAATTGTCTAGGCCCACCCGAGGGCCCTGATCTCGGGTAAACATACATTTTGCATTGGATATAAAAGGGGCGATCCATATATTCTGATAAAAATGCTCTCATTTTGTTATATTTCACATACTCCTCTCATTTTTTCAGAACATTATTCTGTAATTACATAATACAATGCTTAAATAGTTTAACTACTATCTTGAATAAATGTTGAGATATGTTTGCCATGGTAACCTGTATTTAGGGTAGGCGTTCATGTTTTCTTTAGCATACAAGATTTACAATGATTTCACACTAATGAGAATAGGACATAAACAGCATTATACTATTGAAACAGTTATTTGTAGAATTAAGCAACCTATGGGTTTTGATCATTTATTCAAAGGAAAACTAATTTTGAACTTCGCTCATATTACCCTTTCCGCTATAGCACTATTGAGGTTACCATACCAACCATTACTTCATAAATATTTGTTACAAACATTATTGACTTGTGAGGAAATGAACTTGTAACTCTGAAAATATTGTGCAAAACGAATGATAAACTTGTAAGTAAGAGCATTTTTACCAGGACTTCTGGATCGGCCCTTGTATTAAAATTGAAAAATAAACAAGATCATATTTTTAGAAAATATAATAACACTTTTTTTAAAAAAGTGACAACATCGGGTCCAAATCCATACTTTTACAGAGAGATTGAAGATGTGTTTAATATCATGGTGACTTCACTTGAAATAAAACATATAATGTTTTAATAAAAAACATACTTAATTTACTCCTTTGGTACATTCAATGACATCTTTATATTTACAATATTTCTTTCCAATTTTTTACCCTTATGTCTGCAACCTTTTTTACAACATTCAGTCCAAATGACACCCCCCTGTCTGCGAATCTTTATAACTTGTCTGTTTTAAAAAAACTCTTCGTTAAAATATTTTTTAAAGTAAGTCAACAAAGGTCAATTCGAGGTCAGTGTGACCTAGGGATGTAGATTTTTGACATTTTGTGATAAATTTTCAATTTTTCACAATTTTTGTGCTTAAAATATAAATTTCACTGCCCTAAAGAATAATCTATTATCTTTCAAAAGAAACTAAAACATGTTAAAAGCATACAGTTATATACTTTCCCATTGAAATCAATGTTACGTGACAGCAATATCAGCTTGATGTACAAGATGTACAACAAATGACAATTAGTGATTTATATTGCAGATGTATGAATGTATGACTTATTATTGTTCCATTATAATTTCGGTCCATAATGTTGCCTAGAAACTACCTAGCAATGACACAAGGATTGAAATGGCGAAATTGAAAAATTTCGGGTAAAAAAATAAATCTAACATTTAGATTCAAAGTTGTTTATGGAATTAAATGAATCTCACTGTAGGAGTCAGAGTGATACTTAGCATGAAGTCAGGCTAATAAACAAGGGATTTTTCTGCTATAGATTTGGGCCTAGTCTAGGGTGAAATTAATTATGAATATAAAGCCAAAGATATATTGGGTCTCTATTTCAGTGATCGCTTTGATTTCATCCTTCAAAACATCACTTCATAAAATGCAAAAATTACGATCATGTCAACAAGAAAAATAAATAAATACGACCTCATTTAATTGATAAATTTAGAGTCGTTATAACTTAAACAACAATTTGATCTGGGTTTGTAAAATGACTTATCAAATACAATTAATCATGATAATGTTATGTATTAGAAAAAAAGCATAAAACTTATGTTGTAATATGGTTAAGTCGTGTAAAATATAGTATTAGTAGTGATAGTTCACGTCCTTCGGCAAAATGCAATGAACCAAATCATAATTTCCCTTCGGTTGTACAATCGTGGATAGTTTTAACACGACGCTTACATGGGCACTAGTACAATGGATTCAAAATATTCATACATTATCTTAATATTGGGTATGTTATATGTAAGTATGTTTTAAATGAGTATTTTGTTAGGTCGAGTTAGTAAGTTGACATGGTAAAAAACAATAAATTGTTAGTTTGTCATTAAATCTATATACAGGAAGCTATGTATTATATTAATTAGATGTTATGTCACAATTGACCTCTGTATTTTACAAATATACAAATCTAGTTAATATATTGTAGTATTTTCGATTTGGAGTAGAGGGCTGTCGATTAGTTTACTGCTTAAACCGGATATTATTAACCTGCGCATGCTTCGTCGGTCTCTGATTTTTACCTTTAAGGGCATCCTCGTTTGGGCGTTAGCATATGTAGCAGTCATGGGACGTATAAGCATAACATTAAACTTAACTTTTAATTTCTTTTGAGAAGTGCATTAATGAACTTGTCCCGATACAGTATTTATTACAACAGGATGTCGCATTGTATCAAGGTAAATATACAAGTAGATTGGATTGCATGTTTTTACTAGTATGTTTAGAATTTAAATACAGAATTTTCTCATTTAAGTTAAGTAATGTATTTATCTGGAAGAGGAATGTCATGTTTTATCTAAGATAAAGATGCATTATGCCACAAGTTTCTCCCCCAGACAATCAATGTTGTCCTATTTTTATTGCTCATATAATATCTCACATACCATGGATATATCTTGAGAATAACTTTTGGGTATATTTTTGCCGAAATATCGGAAATAATCAAAAGAACAACCAAACTCCAGAATTAAACACAATCGATTCCTCAGCTACCGAGGGGAATTCCCCATTGAGTCAAACAAGCGCCAACTAGCGCCTTGAACCAGGCAGCCAATCAGGCTCATGATAAACAAATTCAACGACCAACCAGATAACAGGAGGACTTTCCCGGAATATTCAAACTTCAGATTGAATTAATTTCTTCGAAAATAATTAGACCGGCCAGCACAATCGCAAAATTAACACTGATGGAGGGGGATTCTTCTTTTGTAAGTTGATGGGTATATATGTAGTGAAACTCAATATGCAAAAAAGTCCAGAGGGGACTTGATTGTGCTATCCTATGGCATAGAGCCTCTTTAAAGAACGCTGGCGGATCCAGAGTGGGCCACTGGGACCCTCCTTGGGTGGGCCCAGAAAGAAAGAAAAAATTGTGAGCCCAAAACTGTTGTAGGGACTCAATTTGTGGAATTTTTGGGCATTACTTGGCCTTTTTGGCCTTTTAGGGCAAAATATCAATACATGGGCCTAAGATTTTCAAAATTTGGGCCCACTTTTGGATGAAGGGGTCCAAAAATATTTCCATGATAGATTTGAAATGCCCTCTTGATCCGCTAGTGATGAATACACAAGTTTTTAAAATAAATGAATTAATAAATATACATCATCGGGAAGGTAGCTAATTCAAAGTATTTCGGGCTAAGATTCCATTTAAGATAAATAACGTTTGTTGATGCTTCTGAGTGTCAATTGAAATCAGATGAAGGAACTGATCAGATTGAGGATTAAGAGATTAATAATGTCAATGTCACATCGACCTAAATGACACTGAAAACGCTTATCCATTGTATTGTTTAGTTTATTGGCATTTCAAACAGCTATCAATCATCTAAAACATCATCTAGACATCTAATAGGGAAAACAAGTCATATGGTCACGAATACAGATACAAATTAAAATATGCCGATATTTATAACGCCTTCAAAGTCCGCGATTATGCTTGTGAATAATGATCGACCAGTTTGGTAATCACCATTATCTTATATTATTATATACCTCAAATGTATTCTAGATGCTCATTGGCTTATTCATGGTCACATGACATGGAATAGATGAACTAATTCCCTGGAAAGTCCTAAATCCCTGCTTTCAGGGAAGATGAATTGTACTTATCACCAGTTAGGTCATGTGACCAGTCAATAGTACATTTTATCTTCCCCCAAATCTGAGATTATAGGAGTTGAAAGGTAAAATGCCTTTAAATGCCAATAAGAACCTGTGAACATTTGATATTGAAATGAAAAGACTTCTCATTTTGTTTTTGTTTACAGAGTACTTATCAGGTATATAATAAAACAAATAGTGACTGCCACATTTTCGGGAAATAGTGTAAAAATTTTCCTCTCGGGAATAAATAGTTAGCCTCGGGAACATGTCAGTGGACAGGATATTCCCTTGAGGAAAATATTTTGCACTATTTCCCTCAATGGCAGTCACTATTTGTACACTAACTAACACTAATATATATTATACTAACTAATTAATACCGTGGTCACATTTGCTCCGGTTCGATTTTCAACATCGGTGATTATTTTCTGAAAACCAAGCTTTTAACATGTACAACAATGCAAACAATTAAGTCTCTACATAAACCACTTTAGGGTATGTCTCCATCCTGAATTTAAATATATTGTACCGATCTATATATCTTGAATTATCCAGATATGTGTTGAGACACGCAAAGGGTTACCATGCTCTTCCAAATTCGATTGTTGGTGTAACGAATGCTGCGCCTTTGATAAAACTACTGGGAGGTACACTAATAACATGTTGAACAAAACAATGGGAACATGTAAATCCCTGAAGGGTCTTAATGAAGGTACGAAACTTAGTTTCCATTTCATATGGTATATCCCAATAAGATGTATACGTAACAATTTCACATTTGGACACATTTGATGTTAATTTTTCAAATATGCATTAATTAGTGGGCCAATTTTTGACCTTTTTCTATTATCATAATTGTTTGTTGAAAAGTAAAGTTTTATTGAATACTTACCACCGATAACCCCTTAATCCTGCCTTAAGATACACAGAAAATGATCGCAACACTATTTTGTCCAAAGAAACTAATTGTATATTGTTTCTAGCTACACTCTTTATGTTTTATAATACAATTTAATATTATAGAATGCCTCCTTGAACAATCAAAACGACTTGAACGCAATGTTGCATATGACTGTCCATGCGGCAAAGGATATAAATGTACCAAAGTCAGTAAAGCTGAGGTACGAACTCATCTTATCGGGAAAAGAAAACTAAAGCCTGGAAAAGGTATAAGTATATATAATATTATCATTAAATTTTTGAAATAATGTACACTTCAATGTCAATAAAAATTGAGGGAGAAAATTCCGAAATTACTTAATTTATAGCTTACCTTATATATATATATACTTTTTGATAAAACCTTCCTTTCTGAAAGCTCACAGCTTGAGAAAACTCAACCACGAGTGTCAACCAAAATCGATTCCTGCATGATTTTTTTTAGCTTCCACCTTCACATGTATTGTTTTTTATGTATTTATCAGGTTTGTGTAAGCCCGCCTTTTGCATAGACACCAATGATTGTGGTCAGACGCAATGTTGTGTCAGGTTGTTTGGGGTGAAAATGCCTTACCTGTCTAAGGTGCCACGCCCAGATGCACATGCGATAGGGAAGTGTAGAGAACTATCTAAAGAACGCCAAGGTGTGTTATCACGGTAGGATTTTATAATGATTGCATTCACTGTCTACTGGTCTCATAATAATATTTTAATGTGTTATTTTAAAGTGTTGTTAAGAACTACTAACTTTTGCATCCTGGCGCTAGCTATATTTTACTGTTTTAAAATATGTGGTGTAATATTATATAGTTTAAGACAGAATAAGATCTATAGGGGCGACATTGTACAATTGATCTACCAATATATTCCATCAAATACAATATCTCCAATTCAAAGTGGAAAATTCTAACAATTTTCCCAAATACTAAAAATGGTAACCCAAAAAACTGGAAAATAAAAGGTCAATGTAACATTCTTAGTTTTCTTGCCATAAAATATATACTTTGATGTATACAATTTGAAAATGGACATTACAATGAATGATATGAGTCAAGCATATTCTAAAATGGAAACATTTTTTGTTTTGCCTGCTCGCTTGAGACGGAAAATACATCGTTAAAGAACACGCGCCGTCTTTAAAAGGCATGAGCAACTATTTTCATGAATTTGATAGTTGTTATTATGTCAACTTCATTTCATGGCATGGCGATATGTCGTTGATAATAACCAGTAGGATCTTGCAACTGGATCGCATAAATTTATTGTATTCATCCACGCATTAATATGAATTTAACTGTTAAATAGGCATCCCAACTCTACCCTATTATCCTCCATACATCGCATTCATTCACTTGCATACTGACATGGAAAAAATGTTACGTAATAACGGTTGTCAAACTTAAATGGAGGCGAAGTACTTGCACTAACATTTTGGTTCTTCGAGGGGTGATTAATAAGTAATGGATACTTTTTTACACGGATGCAATCTATGAACCAATCTCTTTGATTTTTTCACCAGTGATACAACATTCAATTTTGCCAATGTGATGTGCTTCCAGGATGTTTCGTAGGACGCCATCTGAAGGATGGGAGCCAGGTTTATAATGGGGTGTGTCCATGTCTCGGTCACTTGGATTGTAGACCTAGAGGGTTTTTCGTATTTGGCGCAAGTGTTGAGCGATCGTCTAATGTATTAGGTAATGTAGTCCTATAGGGTTTTTCGTATTTGGTGCAAGTGTTGAGCGATCGTTTAATATATTAGGTAATGTAGACCTAGAGGGTTTTTCGTATTTGGTGCAAGTGTTGAGCGATCGTTTAATATATTAGGTAATGTAGACCTAGAGGGTTTTTCGTATTTGGTGCAAGTGTTGAGCGATCGTCTAATATATTAGGTAAAGCTTCTTTCAAATAAGCCCTGTCAAATTTGACGGCCTGTCAAGATACTGGTATTCTGCTGGGTTCCTTTCATTAAGTTAAGTTTAAAACTGTTAAAACTAACTTTTGTTCTACTATCTACAATATTTTGCATCTTTTGTATATTGGTATTGTTCCAAATAATGATTCTACAATATTTTCCTAAATACTTACATGCATGCTTTTTTTTTATTTCCTATTTTGTTACATTCATACATTGTTTATAATGATTACAAATAATGTAATGCATAAAATATAAACAAAAAGAGACGTAATGATACATTCATACAAAGTCAATTACATTTCTAATACACATTTGGTTATCCATTTTGATAGTATTACATCTTTTGTCATATTAAAAATTTGAGAATAATAAAACGCATTTTTGATAAATGCATTTGTTATGTCGAAAGTTTTCAAGTTTTCTTTTTCTTCCGAATATTTACACCAGTTATTGTATATAGTCAATCCTGCAATTGTTAAAATTATGTTTCTATATTTAGTTATAGTGTTTCCGAATGGATAACCAATTACAATATGTTTATATTGAATATCACATTTTAACACTCTTCCAATTTTATTCCACAAGGGTTTAACCTTATGGCATTCAAATATCATGTGCTTAATATTGTGCAATTGATTACATATTAAGCAATTTTTTGAGACTTTGTTATTCCATTTTGATACAAGAGATCCAAATGCCAATAAGTTGTTTAAGAGTTTAAAATTAAGCTCTGAAAAATATGTATAGCTCATATTTATTAATTTTTGATCATATATATTTTTCCAAAGGTGTTGTTCTATAATATTAAAACAAGCATTCCAGTGAGTCTCTTGAATATTTCTTTCAAATTTAAGATTTCGCAGGATGTTGTAGAAAAAGTTTGCTTTTTTACCGTCTAATTCAACAAAGTGGTTTTCTAATAAAAATTTAGTTTTATCCCTTATATTGATAAAAGGTAAAATATTTTTATCAACATTTGAACAAACACTCATGATGGTTCTTTTGAGAATATACAACTCTATCATCCAGTTCTTTTTTCTTTGCAATGCTTGAATAAAAGTTTGGCTACTTTTAAAAGAGCCATTTGGATTAAAGAAATCTCCTACATGCATTCTAATGACAACCTATTCCTTTATCGCGAATCGATCAATTGTAGGACTCTGTCGACCAAACATATGCACGAAGCAGAAGGACTGCGAAAAAGATGAATGCTGCGTATTAGATAAAGAGGACTACAACAAAACTGGTATCATCCCAGAATTCGGAAGATGTAGACAATTAGGAAAATGTGGCGAAGGTAATGTACAACAATAAGTTACAAGTTGTTTCTTTACCATATATACAGTAAGATCAAGTAGAGCATTTTGTTTATATCTAAATGGACATGCAGATGAATAGTATCTCTGTATTCTTGTTGATATAGTATGATTTTTACATTATTCTTTTATTCAAACAGTTTGATACATTAGATTGATTATTAAATCGTTGCACATATTCATATTTTTCAAATGTAAAATTAGATTAGATTAGATTAGATTAGTCTTGCTTAAAATACCCTGTACTCCCTCCCCCCTTTATCCTTCTCTCTAGTGTATTGCCAGGTAAGGAGCGTGAAGGTGACGGGGGGATACAGTCTTTGAGCAAGACTAAGATTAGATTGAATTCCAAGCGATATATACAGGTTTTCACTAGTCATGCAATTGAAAGTTTGAAAGAGATTTTATAGTATTAATTATTCCTGATACTACTACCAAAGCATGCGTTGTGGGTACAAATAAACCACCGATGGAAACTAAGCCAATGTTTATCGACTGTCCCTGTAAAGACCAACAATACACATGTAGACCACTGCATCCAAGCAACAATGGTACTCTCGTCATAGGGGGCCCGGGTGAGTATGATGAAAAATAGTTAAACGCTTAATGTGTGATTTAATAAAATTATGAATGGCGGATGAATCTGATTCGAATGTGATTGATCGCCAGATCATCCAGCTCTGGAATTTGAACAAATTAATTATTTATTAAACTGTATTTTTAAATACATTGTTTTCAGGAACTTGTCAAAAGTGGAACGAGGAAGAAAGAGAAGTGCGTCGACTAGGGGAGGAAGAAAGACGATTTAGGATGAGTCTAAATATATCATTAAACGACTGGAACTACTTAAGAAGTAGTTTGAACATTTCTAGCAGGGCTCACTTCACCGGAAGTTCGAGCGGTGCAAAAGATAGATGGGACCGTTTTATGCACAGTCTAAATATTACGAAACACGCTTGGGATGTTTTCAAGAAAAGTCTCAACGTTACAAAATATGCCTGGGAAAACTTTAATAAAAAGTCTAATATGCTCCACGATTCACAACAGACTAATATAACTAATACAACTTTAAATATACCATAACGTTGTCCTTATGAATTTTGGATCGCCAACAAGATATCTGTTATTCATATATTATTTGATGGAGTTATGGATTTTGATAAGGTTACATGAACGATGAGGATAAGGCCGGGGTACTAGATATTGATTCTTCTCACGTTAGACCATGGTTTGTGATAGTTGGGGTTTGTTATAGTTATGACTACTTATGGTGTACTCGCAGATGTATTTTTGGTCAGTCTCCTTTGACACTTATGCATACATATTTTCATATTTTTCACATTATATGCCATGTATTAACCTTTTGGCTGAAATAATAGTTTGATTCTTATATTTCGCTGTAAATCAACTTAGAAAAGCAAGGATCCGTATTTATAATATGATACGAGAATTAAAATTGAAAATATAAAAAGGTTTTTGGACTTATAGTGAAATTGGTCAATGTTCTAAGAACATTACCACGGGGGAAAATCTACCCGCGTATATACAACCTACCGCCGAGTTCAGTTCAGTTCAGTGTCTTTAGCTTTATTTCCTCCACATAGGTGAAGATTTAAACATTACATATAATTACAGACAATTCACATTAACAGATTATTTACATTTGTACATATTGTTACATATAGATTTACATTTAGAGTTTTTACATTTCTGTTTGTTTGATAACTGTTTTCACCATTAGATCAATGTAATATGCACTATTCAATAGGAACTGTTCAATTGTACCATCTTGGCAATTTTGAAGTACATCAGTCGTGCTTCCTAATAACGTTTCTACTATAATATCTTCAGTAGAGTTCAATAATTGAACTGATAAATCAATGGGTAGTATATTAACAATACCATCTAAGAGTTTCTCTCTCAAGTAAATAACTCGGACATGCTGGCAGTAAAGAACAAGGTGACTGACCATATCAATTGTCAACATTTTACAAGAGATAAGTAAAACGTATAATGGTTTTCGGTTTCTTTACCCATCATATTCGCTTTATTGGATAACGAGACATACATAACACATATCTGGGTCGGTAAATGCATGGCATATGCATAATACATTAAGTCAAACTATGAGGCCAAAATAGCACTTTTAAACAGCAAAATCTTCAAATAAACGTTGTCCTAAAAGATCCGATGTTATCGGACATCGGACCGTGATCGGTGAGTAATATTATAAAGATCCGAAAATATCTTGAGTAAAGAATCCGAACATTACTTGAGTAAAATCTGTTGAGATCCGATGAAATCGTCGAGTTTATGACGTGATGATGATGAAATAGTGTTAGGGTTACTTTTTGGAGTTTTCGAACCTTGATTTAATTGCCTTCATTAGAAGGGTTCCTCGTTATTAATACTATTGTAACACTTTGACCCAGACTGACACAACATGTATTAGGCTATACCAACACTGGAGAATAGGAATAGCGCGAAATTGCATTTAAATCCATTATTATCCATATTTAGGGATAAAAATGAGTATGTTTTAAGTTTCTAATCTCTACTGGTCAATCTTGTTTCATTTTACTAGCCGTTCTACTGATATCTTATTCAAAATTGAGAGCGGATGAGCATGACGGGTCTTTTAACTTTGGACATTTTAGACCAATCAAAATAAATAACTTTCTTTTCATATGTTTACCGTCTTGGTAGATACAAAATAACACGTACCAAAATCATTGGATTATGAGCATAGTCAGATAGAAGTGATGATATCATCAACAATGAAAATTATGGTGATTCGATTGAAAGGATGAATTCAATGTTTTAAAGGACACAGACGTTGACGTATAGTGCTGTGGGAATTATATCATATTAACAGGAATTGTTGTGATATACTTCATGTTATTATATGATCATCCGAAAGCTTACTCACTACCTCATCGGGTTTTACTCACGGTATAATCGGGATATTCAGGCGGTAGCATCGGGTCCTATAAAATCGTACTCGTGGTATAATCGGATCTTTCATTTTCAAAACATCATTCTCATATTTAGAACCTAAATTTAGCGATTTGATAGCAAATATTGCATAAAGTACTCATTGTTCTGCAAACATGAGTGCCTGGAACAACAACTATATCTGTAACGAACAATTCTGTGTTTTATTTATTTCTCATATTGAGAAATTCAATATATAAACCGGAGTTGATTTACTTATCCCCTACATTTTCAGACATCTTCGGGTCTTTGCTCGGCAGTAGGCTGTATATACGCGGGTAGACTTTCCCCCGTGATTACACGATGGTTATCAAAACACGATATGCATTTCTATACATATTTATTGGACGATTTGTACCAGTACTATACGTGATAATTGTATCTGATGATAGTACGCGAGGTTGCTTGGAAAAACAAATTACTACTTGACTTATATATCTCACTACAAGATCATCTTTATTATAAGATCAATGTCATATCATGACATAATTATTATTTTAAAAGCGTATCATAATTCAATTCGTGTAATATTGTAAAATAAAACAACATAAAAAGCTGAACAAAGGCAAACTTATTTTCTTTATAACTAAATTTAGACAATTGTTATTGAAATACAGCTTTTGTGCCTCTGTTATCTGAAGTATTTCCATAGTTCTTTTGATTACACTATAAAGCTATTATCCACAAGTGTTTTTATTCTCAATGCGTTAATACGTATAACTGTATAGCATTAATTGACATTAGATTTGTTAACGAATCTATATATTATCAACTTTTTTAATCGTTTTTGAGCTGTTATATGAGGGAGTTTAAGCTTGCATATAAAATCGAAACGCCAAACTAAACGTATGACCAATCGCTCATACAAATGCATCGCTTTAATATTTTCTGTTCATGTTAAGGTTGTGAAAAACATTGCAAGCTCAAACTCCCTAATGTCTCAATGCCTGCGTTTATTTATTTACCTTAGTTTACTTTAATGTTATTGTCGTCACCCAAATTGAGCCCAGAAAAGAAGCAATACTTTTTGCATTCTGCATGTATAAATTCCATGTAAAAAAAGTAAAAACAAATATTTTAAAGACAAATATTTCAAACATAATGTTAATATACTTTCTTTATTGACATCATATATTCAAAATAGAATTAAGTCAATATTCTTGAATTGAATAACTAGTAAAAAATAAATCTTTATTTTTCAAATATTTTTCACTGTCTTGTCAGGAAATGAACCAAATGTTTGCAATTAATTATCAGTCAAGAAAATTGTATTGCTTTTTGTGACGTTTCCGATATCCCAGATATATATTAGCAATGTCAAGGTGTGACATATATTAGGCTTTAAGATATCTTAAACGATTTAGGGCTCTTCATTTAGAGCAAGGACCAATGCCGTATATCAACTGCACAGTCCTGGCCTTTGTCAATATATTTATACTTAATAAGAAAATATTAACTGTATCTACTAAAATGCCGGGTTGAACTAATTTATTACATCTCGTCTGGCTAGTTAGTATCATTTTAATTAAAAGATAAATGTCATGTATTGACATGATTATCTTTTTAATTGCCCGTCATAAATTTTGTAATAGTAATCCATATTCAGCTGAACAACGGAAAACTGTTTTCTTTTTAACAAAATATGCACCATTGTTATTGAAATTCGTTTTCTGTTGCAAATAATATGTTATATACGAGGGTTGGTTAAAACGTTCTGCACCGTTTGCTCTAAAAATCTCAATTCTTTATGAATATTGTTCATATTTTCCCTAAACCACCCCCTTTATAGCAGCTTCATTTTCTGTAAAAAATTAGCAATACATTTAACCAGTAACATAGGTACATGGTTACCATAGCAACATCACAACAGAGTATGTGGAGCAAGAGTATAACACATTATAGAGTTGGAAAAAATTGACACTTGGAAGATGTTACATGGTACCAAATTTATTTCAAAGGTGTTGCCTGTTAATCAATTATTTTTTCATTAAACCAATCCTTTATATGTGATGTGATCTCATGCATACCATAATTAGCAATCGAGGGTTTTCCATATAGCTTTGATATCTCGCTAATTCTCGTTTTTTATGCGATTTTAAGAGATTTTTACTTTTAAACTCTAACAACTATTTTCCTTATTTTTAATAGCATGTAAAACGTTAACATGAAGTTTGTTTTGCTGTTCTCGAGTGTCTTCCTGAGATTGGAAATCGAGAATTGAAGGATATATTTGATCAGTGGATCACACTAAGTGTATATTATGGGGAAAGGATAATGTTTCGCGAAATCAAATTATGAGCCAACAAATTGATTAACAGGCATGACTGTCACATTTGAAATTTGGTACCCTGTAACACCCTTGAAGTGTCAACCTTTTTACAATATGTCGTCCTCTTGCTCCACATACCCTGTTGTCATGTTACTATGGTGACCATACACTTATGTCACTGGTCAAATGCATTTCGCATTTTTATACAACGTAAAACTACCATAGGATTATTGAAGCCAAATATGAACAATAATCATAAAATATGCAGAACCTTTGGATCAACCCTCGTACAAATGTGCGTGTATACATCCTTATATGTTTTGTTTCTATTTCGATGTAAAGTATTCACATTTTTACGGGGATATAAAACAAAATAAAGAAGCTCGCTTTATTGATTCGTTAAATTCATGAATACAAAATTGACATTACTTAAAACAATGGTCTGGCAGAGGCGAATAGAATCAATTATCATGACAATACTTTTTTCCGGAACTATGAGTAAAACTGAAATATAGTGAAACATAATAAAATCTTATTTTTCAATGTAGCATGGAGTTCAAATAATTGACCTATAGTGTTTTCATAACGATAGTGACATTGGATGGAGACATTGAAATCAAACATTAGAAAACATTTCCTCGGATGAATTACAACTCAAAATATTATCTCATTCAGTTTTTGAAAGCAGACAATGGTAGCAAAATCAATATTGTAGTGTTAACAAAGCTAGAGAATACCTAGAGCTTAGATACACTGAGAAATGTAGTGAAGTTATTATTTCTAAAATAAACTAACGACGACCTGCAAGATCCTGGTTTTGATAGCCCATGGTACGCCTACCCCAGCTAACAATTTTACGTTGTGATAACGTCGTCAGAATATATGTCTCAAGTTGTAGCAACGTTAAATATGGAACGTTGTAGGTACAGGAAGGTGTGGACTCGCACAGATGTTTAAAGAACGTTACATTTGACTTAAATATCACGTGTCAGGAACGTAGTAGCGACCTTAACAATTACGTCGCCAAAATAACGAAACTGTAACGTTCTTACATTACGTCATATATACGTGGCCAATCTAAATTTCTGGTAACGTTGATATGGAACGTTGTAGGTACAGGAAGGTGTGGACTCGCATAGATGTTTAAAGAACGTTACATTTGACTTAAATATCACGTGTCAGGAACGTAGTAGCGACCTTAACAATTACGTCACCAAAATAACGAAAATGTAACGTACTTACATTACGTCATAAATACGTGGCCAATCTAAATTTCTGGTAACGTTGATATGGAACGTTGTAGGTACAGGAAGGTGTGGACTCGCACAGATGTTTAAAGAACGTTACATTTGACTTACATATCACGTGTCAGGAACGTAGTAGCGACCTTAACAATAACGTTGCCAAAATAACGAAACTGTAACGTACTTACATTACGTCATATATACGTGGCCAATCTAAATTTCTGGTAACGTTGATATGGAACGTTGTAGGTACAGGAAGGTGTGGACTCGCATAGATGTTTAAAGAACGTTACATTTGACTTAAATATCACGTGTCAGGAACGTAGTAGCGACCTTAACAATTACGTCACCAAAATAACGAAAATGTAACGTACTTACATTACGTCATAAATACGTGGCCAATCTAAATTTCTGGTAACGTTGATATGGAACGTTGTAGGTACAGGAAGGTGTGGACTCGCACAGATGTTTAAAGAACGTTACATTTGACTTACATATCACGTGTCAGGAACGTAGTAGCGACCTTAACAATAACGTTGCCAAAATAACGAAACTGTAACGTACTTACATTACGTCATATATACGTGGCCAATCTAAATTTCTGGTAACGTTGATATGGAACGTTGTAGGTACAGGAAGGTGTGGACTCGCACAGATGTTTAAAGAACGTTACATTTGACTTACATATCACGTGTCAGGAACGTAGTAGCGACCTTAACAATAACGTTGCCAAAATAACGAAACTGTAACGTACTTACATTACGTCATATATACGTGGCCAATCTAAATTTCTGGTAACGTTGATATGGAACGTTGTAGGTACAGGAAGGTGTGGACTCGCATAGATGTTTTAAGAACGTTACATTTGACTTAAATATCACGTGTCAGGAACGTAGTAGCGACCTTAACAATTACGTCACCAAAATAACGAAAATGTAACGTACTTACATTACGTCATAAATACGTGGCCAATCTAAATTTCTGGTAACGTTGATATGGAACGTTGTAGGTACAGGAAGGTGTGGACTCGCACAGATGTTTAAAGAACGTTACATTTGACTTAAATATCACGTGCCAGGAACGTAGAACCAACCTAAACGATGACTTCGCCAAAATAACGAAAATGTAACGTACTTACATTACGTCATAAATACGTGGCCAATCTAAATTTCTGGTAACGTTGATATGGAACGTTGTAGGTACAGGAAGGTGTGGACTCGCATAGATGTTTTAAGAACGTTACATTTGACTTAAATATCACGTGTCAGGAACGTAGTAGCGACCTTAACAATTACGTCGCCAAAATAACGAAACTGTAACGTACTTACATTACGTCATATATACGTGGCCAATCTAAATTTCTGGTAACGTTGATATGGAACGTTGTAGGTACAGGAAGGTGTGGACTCGCATAGATGTTTAAAGAACGTTACATTTGACTTAAATATCACGTGTCAGGAACGTAGTAGCGACCTTAACAATTACGTCACCAAAATAACGAAAATGTAACGTACTCGCATTACGTCATATATACGTGGCCAATCTAAATTTCTGGTAACGTTGATATGGAACGTTGTAGGTACAGGAAGGTGTGGACTCGCACAGATGTTTAAAGAACGTTACATTTGACTTAAATATCACGTGCCAGGAACGTGGAACCAACCTAGACGATGACTTCGCCAAAATAACGAAAATGTAACGTACTTACATTACGTCATAAATACGTGGCCAATCTAAATTTCTGATACGTTAATTATGGAACGTTGTAGGTACAGGAAGTTGTGGACTCGCACAGATGTTCAAAGAACGTTACATTTGACTTAAATATCACGTACCAGGAACGTAGAACCAACCTAAATGATAACTTCGCAAAAATAACGAGACTGTAATGTGCTTATGCAACGTCACATATACGTGGCCAGTTTTAAGTTCTGGTACGTTAATTATGGAACGTTGTAGGTACAGGAAGGTGTGGACTCGCACAGATGTTTAAAGAACGTTACATATGACTTAAATATTACGTACCAGGAATGTAGAACCAACCTTAACAATGACTTCGCAAAAATAGTGAAACTGTAATGTGCTTATGCAACGTAACATAACAACGACTTTGCCAAAATAAAGAGACTCTAACGTGCTTGTCACATACATGGCAAATTCATAACTTCTGGTTACATCAAATTAGGACAACACATGCAAGGAATGTTCTAGTAACCTTAATTATGCCATCAACAAGATATAGTGATAGTAATGACTAACGTCCAGTTAAATGAATCATTACATGGACATAATTTAAAGTTCCTGTACAGGAAGATGTAGACACCGATGTTCAGTAAAATTATATATAACACACTAAGCCTAACATTTTCACATGTGAAGGTAAAACACAACTAACTTATGCTTTGACTTATTAACAAATGTATATTGTTTTTCCAATAATTAATGAGTTAATACACAAGAACTTTTTTGAGCATCCAAATAGAGAATATTGACAACAGAATTGAACTTAAATATAATTACAGTCTCGTATGTCATCTATCAAAAATCTATCCTATCGTTAATAAGTTTTATTGAGTATTTTATTAACCCCTAAACGGTTAAGGGGCAGGGGAGATTTGCCGTTCTGGCTTGTCTTAAAATTGAATTAGGCATATTTTAACTAATAAATCGTGACTATATTGTATTTACTGAGGGATATACACTGTATCAAAAATCGAGCATTTAATAACTGATTTATCCTATACTTAGTAGATTATGAGAATTAAATATGCATTGAAATTTCCCATTTTTCCCCAAATTTTTTTTCACATTTAAAAAAAAAATATTTTCACATTTATGAGTTTGATAATCTCAGAAACTTAAAAACCACTTTAAAACACCAAGAAAATGTGTATCTTAAGTATATTTTTGAATTTTGGAACTTTATAAGGTATATGACGTACCAAGAACATCAGTAGGTATGAAATACATCTGTTATGTACGGTCGGTTTTGGATACAGGGTTTATCCCTCGGGAAATATGTGTATATCCCTTGGTCCCTGCGGTCCGTCGGGATATACACATATTTCCCTTGGGATAAAACCTGTATCCAAAACCTCCCAGTACATAACCCTTGTATATCTCCCGCTCAACTCAGATATCAATTATATTCCTGCATGTTATTTACCTATAACACTACTAAGTATGGGATTAACTTTGATGATATTTCGATATTTCATTTCCGAGATTGTGCCCAGATCTCGGCAGATCTATTCACCCCCTTTACTATGAATGTAATTATCTATAGCCTAACTGTTTAGGGGTTATATTGTTATTTTTCTGAACGGGAATGAATAAATATTCTAATTTGAGCTTGAACAAATGCTCTATTAGTTAACATGGTATTGATTTTCAAAAAGCAATAATGACCATTTTAAGTTGGGAATAAATCTAGAAAAATTGCATGTTTCAGATATGAAGCCATTATATCTATGCAATCTTAAAAGTACTGTCCCGTTACTTGTCATAGAGATAAAAATTTAATTCAAACTGGCTTGCTTCTCGGAACAGATATTGTTTATGCTAAGTGTTCATTTTTCCTTGAAAGCATGAGCTCTCATTGGTCCTCATCACTTTCCAAATGTTTCTTCAAATGACTTGTACAGCTCAGTCGTTGTTTCCCTGGTTGCATATTTAACACATTGCCATTTCTGCTTGTTTTTGGACATTTTCCTGGAAAAAATCAATCTATTGAAAAGTATGAAATGTAACCTGTATACCCATACCCACTCTGTATATTTTGCAGTGTCATTTTCAACCAAAATTGAGCTAGCGATCTATTCTTTACAATCTCAGATACAATATGTCTCAAAGGTCTACAATGTGTTGTATCAGTAAGTTATTGAGGATTAAAAGTGCGAAAATCAGGAAAATTTTTAAATTCTTCCAAATATAAATATGGAAGCCATATATATAAAATAAAATACATAATTGTAAAATTCTTTGGTAAAATACTCTAGTATTCCTGAAGTAAAGTCTGCACTTTATATTTTTAGAATAGAATGACAAGGATCTTGCTAGATTTGATTCTGCTGTAAACTTAATATATATAAAATACTTCTATAATGAATAATAGATTAACCTGGACTTACCGAAGTCACTTTCCTCGCAACTCCCCAAGCTCAGAGGACTCTAGACTGCCTAACTTCCAAACCGTCAAATGTTCCATTCTGCTTGTACTGCTAGTTTGTCTGAAATATTTTAGAGACTTGTAGTATAAACATTTTATTAGTTGGTTATCTGAAAATGCACCTGAGGGTGTAATCTTTCTTCCACCAGATCTGATCTTTGTCTCAGGAGACTTTTTGGGACTACTCTGGGGTAAAACAATCCCTATGCTCATCTGTTTATAGATCCCTAGTAGCTTTTTGTACTATCCTTTTGTATTTCTACAGTAGAATCATATAGCCAAAACATTCCTTCGTTGACTCTCATAATCTTCATCCAATGATTTAACTAGAGATCTATTTATTAAAATATTCTATTGGATAATAATTTGAAATGTTGGAACGGTAGGAAAGTAGATACCTGAGAATGACTCTTAACTTTCTGAGATAAAATATGGCAGGTCAACTTCGGGTCAGTGTGACACCTCTAGAAATAATATAGGCCTACCTGATTAGCATAACACCACTCATCTCAACACAGCCAAAATCATCTCAGGGTTATCATGGGTGAAGGCTACAACAATCCTGAAAACAGAATAGGTAGATGGGAAAATAGAGGACAATAGTAGTACTTTAAAAGACTGTTACTTTATTTTATACTTTTATTTCAAATTGTATTGATTAAGATAAGACCTTTAAATTGTGAATATGATGAGTAAATCTACTGAGATGTTTTAACATTGTGTCAATCAGGATTAAGTTCAAACCTTTTAAAAGAACTTAATTATATAGCCTAGCAGTCATACTTTTAAAATTTGCACAGGGCGCCAAATTAAATAGCACCAAATTAAAGCAATTTACAGTATCTCATTTGCTGTGAAACTGTGAAAGTTAAATAATAACTGCATTAAATACAAATGAATACTTTCTGAAGCAAAGAGCCACAAATGATGCAAGTTAATTAAATCAAACGATGAAATAATATACCTGATTAGTATGAAACACCATCATCTAAACACAACCAACAAGGTCTCAGGGTTATCATGGATGAAAGCTACAAAAATCTGGTTCATCTCCTACTTCTGAAAACAGAGTAGAGAACTATTGTACACTAAGATGGAAAAACAGATGACAATAGTAGTTTTTTTAAAGGCTGATAAAAGTTAACTTAACTTAAAAGAAATTAACTTTCATTGAATTCGATCAATAAAAACAAAGCTTAATTTCAGATTTGCTGAAGATGAAATACACTTTTCAGTCTCTATCAATTGTTAAAAGGCATGTGCTTATAACAAACACCATTTCGATTAAAAAATATAAATATCAATAATCAGGCCCGTAGCCAGGATTTGCCAAGGGGGGTTCATTTTTCAAAAATTTCCAGGGGGGGTTCACATTTGACAATTTTGGCCCAAATATGGACAAAATCACTTGAGAAGTGCTCAAAATGGTGAAAACTGCATGATTTTGAAAGAATTTTTTCAAAAATGACCGTTAGCTCAGCACCCTCCGCTCATTTGCTCCGCACCCAATATTTCCCACAGGCTCTGTCTGCATAGGGTGAATTTTGGAACATAAATAAATGACATGTGAATTTGCTGAAGTGACGATTTCCCATGTTAAAAATAAGAGAATTTTAGAGAGACCATACATCATGCGATTTATCGCATTCTACCCCCACTTTAACAAAAACCCGTATGGCCCAGTTATCTACGCCTGACGTTGTTGGTCTACGACATCTCAGAATCAGGGAGTGGATAACAGGGCCAGACGAGTTTGGTTACCCCCACTTATGTTTTTTACAAATTTAAGTGGGGGTCGTAGAGTAGATGAGATTACAGTAAAATTTTGAATGTTTGGAACTTCTCTGAATCTAAAAAATAAGCAATTAAAGGACCACATTGAAACAGAACATGTAAAAATAGAAACATTTATACATGTTCTTACTTTTGTTTATTTTAGTTTGTTTTGTAGTTTAGCTATCATATCTGTGACCTCATATTTCAATGCTTCTCTGCCATGTTATTTTCAAAAAAATTAAAGAACTCCCTAAATATAGTATGCTATCTATTCACTGGTGATCCGCTCGATTACACTGGTTACCGAAACGGTTCATTTTGGTAACAAAATGTCGGAACGTCGAAGGTACGATTTTTCTTTTTTCCTTATTTCACGCATTGTAGGCAGAATCCCCACAACATTTTTTCTCACAAACATGTATCAGCATCATATGTTTTAGAAAATGAACATGTTTGCGAAAAATAGGCATAGCTCAGAAGACAACAGAATCATCGATTTAATTCCTCACTTAAGTTACACAAACGGTTCGGGTTAAAAGTGCAGATCTTAACTGTTTTTCGAAAAACCGTTTATGTAACTTAAGTGAGGAATTAAATCGACGATTTTATTGTCTTCTGAACTATTTGTTCGCAAACATGTACATTTTCTAAAGCATATGAAACTGATACATGTTTGTGTATTTCTGTATTTCTGCCATCATGATTATCTATCAGGCTAAAGATGGCAATCACTGACTCCCCGGGCAATGTCTATTCTTTGAAAGAGGTAGATCTAACAGAGATCACCATCAAGATTAAGATAACTGCATAAACCATTTGCCATAAACACTTCACCATCCAATCAACACCTCTGCGCCAGATCCCAGGGACCGGATCTGACTTGAAAGTCGCTGATGGTTAATTCAAAGTCAGCACTATCAATGGTATACTCTACCTTTAGATATAATCCTAAAAGTTCAAAAGCTTTTTGCCATTTTGTTTCACAACTGCGTCCTGTGTAAAATCGTATGGTATGACTCCACCTTTTTTTTTTTTTTTAACTTTATACCAACATGTATTTATTAAAAGTTTGTGATTATTATACAATTCTCTCTTTGTATTGCATTCCTTTTTTATATTTAAAATTCTTTTTTTATTACAGATAATTCAAAAAAGATTACATCAATTTAAAAATTTGTTTACATAAGTTACCTGTTGCATTACATGACAATATTTCTCTTGGAGAGCTCTATTTTAAAATTATAGTACAAGACTCCACCATTGTTTTGCCGTTTCACTACTTGCCACAATCAGCCTCACTGCCAGCATATCAAACCAGGCCCATTTTCCATCAAACCTGGCCAAACTACTATCAGGTGGATGTCCTTCAAAAATCAAGTTGGCATGGTTACCAAAGCCTAATAGTTGCCATGGCAACCGTAGAAATGGGGTAAAAAATGGGAGCAAAAAGCACCCAAACCCACCATTTTTTTTATCAAAAAACTATATTTCAAATCAAAAACATATATACAGTACAATTAATACATTTACATATAAAGGTTACATGTTGTAAAATGATTTTTCCCTATTACATATCATTTTCAAAGTTTCCTGCTCATTCAGCAGATCACATTTAAACATATGGATAGCTTTTTATAATCACACTTTTAAAATATTTTTCTTGTGCGAAATTTTCAATACCAAGTTTTTGTTTATCACTGAGACAATTACAATCACAGGTGTTCCAAATATTTAAAACTTCTTTACACTTCACAAAATAGTGCATATCATCATCAATTTCATTATCACAATATTTACATTTATCTGAATCTTATATTTTACACTGTTTTAGATATTTGCCACTTGGATAAATTTTATGGATAATCTTCCATTGGATAATTTTGAGCTTATTATCTTTTGTACAATTAAAAAGTGTGTTCCACACATCCTTACTTATCAATGTATTATCATATTTAATATCACATTTTCTTGCCAACACTAACTCTGATCGTATATACTTTGAATCTGATTTACATAATTCTCTATTTACAAATCTCAAGTTGTTATTATTCTCTTCATCTCCATACTTTGTAATTAACTCTTGTTTAACACATGCTTTTAAAATATTATACTGCAGCATGGTTTGTCCATTGCGCTGTACTTTTTGAACTATGACATTATATGAACATAACATTCCATCTTTAACAATATCATTTATATAAATTACATCATTTCAATCCAATGTTTAAAAAATAATGGTCCCAAACCATGGTGGGTCACGTGCATTATCTCATGGAAATGGGCATACCAGTGCAAAGATCTTTGTGCCGTGATAAAGGAAAGCTATCAAACATTGTCTGAAGAGCATTCTAATTCTACTTTTAACATGGCGACCTGGACAACATATAGCCATTTGGGCGATAATAGGTGATTCTAAAGTGAAAATGAGTGCTTTTTTCATAGCTTTACTTTGACCAAGGCTTGCAAAAAATTGAAGTGATAAACCTTCCCCCAATTTTTGATATTTTTGTTGTCTGTGGTTTAAGGTACTATGGAAGTTAACAGGAAATGACGAAACAGGAAGTGAAATTTTTTTTTGCATTTTTAGACATTTTTTGAACAAAGATAACAGAGTTCTGGTTTGACCTCCAGTCAATTTAACTATTTCCACATATCATTTACATGACCAGGATCACAATGTGCATGGTCAAAATGACCCTAAACATGATGAAATAACCTTTTTAGCCTTTTGGAAGTGTGACTGAAAAAAAGCTAAAAGTAGGAGCTAGGGAAGGTCAGAAAATGTGCCCAATATAATGCTCTAACTGATACAATCTTTGAAATTTTAGAAAATTGTCTTAAACAAAAATGGCGGTCATAAAAAGGAAAATAGATTGCTTTTCAAATCAGTTTTTTCATTTTTTCTTTTTCTATGAATGATATCAAATTTTCAAAGATTGTATCATTTAGAGCAATACATTGGACACATTTACTGAAAAAATCACAAGATTCTGTTCATTGACCTTTCCTGAGCACCTACTTTTAGCTATTTTTCAGTCACATTTTCATAGGGCGGAAAAGGTTACTTCATCATGTTTAGGGTCATTCTGACCATGAACATTGTGATCCTGGACCTGTAAATGGTATTTGGAACTAGTTGAATTGACTGGAGGTGAAAACAGGACTCTGTTATCTTTGTTCAAAAAATGTCTAAAAATACAAAAAAATCACTTCCTGTTTTGTCATTTCCTGTTAACTTCCATAGCACCTTAAGTATATGCGTTGTGGCCATTTGAGGTATGTATGTAAAGCTGAGGCCAATTACTTTCTAAATGTGCCATTTTAGAAAGAAATAGCAAAAATATAGTGCCATAAACTGGAACTACTTTATTCATTAATTTTCATCGGTGAAGCAGGGATTTTACCTAAAAATGAGTCCCTATGTTGGCGTAGTGATATTTAAAAATCGAGACGCAAACCCTATGTTAAATGTATGGTCAAGATGAAGGTTATGTATAGGGGAACGCAGAAATATAGTTTTTGTATGGGCTAATTCGTTCGAAAATGGCGATATGTATCCCAAACTTGAATTTTGTGATTTTTTCAATATTTTTCAATGATTTAGCGTAGTGACACCTAAATGGAAATATAAACACTTCCGGTAAATATTCGGTTCAAGTGCGAATTTGGACAAACTTTTGCAAGTTTGACCAGGAAATCACCTTTCATTTGGTATGTTAGTAACGTTTTTGATCGTATTGGGTATGTAAGAATCATATACATGTCGAGTTATTAGCATAAATGTCACAGTTTGAAGGATAAATGGAAATATAACACTTCCGGGAAATATTGTCACAAAAGCCTTTTGGACTTTTAGTCTCTATATACTAGGCCTATTCCCTATATTTTTAGAATATACCATTGATAGTGCTGACTGTGGGTTAATTGACCCCTGGACCCCTTGTAATTGACCTAACGAAAATTATGAACCAGGAATTATGATTGAAAATCGTGATGAAATTGAAAATCAATAACATCGATTCAAATATCAGAATATTCAAAAGTCTAATTTCAACTGACAAAAAATAAATTTTGAAAATTGAAACGATCCCAACTTTCACATGAGATTATTTGTGTTCTCGCTGCAAGTACCGGCCATGGAATGCTTTCATTTTAACCTTTGGTGATTGTGTAACATGCATGCATCATTCTTACCTTCGAAAGCTGGCAGTACGGCTCCAAAGTTGCTTTTAAGCAGCAATATTCTTGAACTTGGAACTGTCCTCCATGTTGATTTCGACGCGGGAATTCCTCTATTTCTATTGGTTGATAGAACAGAATACGATAAAAAGCCGAACGAGAAATACATCAAATTTGCGAACGATGTACTTTCCGTTTGTAACGCTCGCCCTTGTTGAAAGGGACTAAAATTTTTGTCCCGAGGTCTGACAAATCGCCGGAAGAGTGGAGTTTTAGTCAATTTACCGATAATTCGCAAACTTTAGTCCAGGTGTAAAAGGGTAGGAGGTCCTATCAAATTATGGTCCTACTTTCCATTGATTTATATGGTGACCTAAATACAACTCTCCCTTATTATCGTATCCACAATCAGGGCCAGTAAGGGCCTTTAAGAAAGGGGACCATAATCCCCAGGGGACCATAATTTCTTTTACACCGGTGTAAAAGGGTAGGAGGTCCTATCAATATATGGTCCTCATCTCTATGATTTATATGGTGACCTAATTACAACTCTTCCTTTATTATCTTATACACAATCAGGGCCAGTAAGGGCCGTTAAGAAGGGGGACCATAATCCCCGGGGGACCATAATTCCTTTCACACCGGCAAGCTCCAGAGGAAGTCGACATGGACATCTATGAAGTTCAGAGGAAGAAAATATGGAATTTTATAACTCTGAGAGGAATAATACATGGAAAGTTCCAATTTTGAGAGGAAATTGACATGGAAAAATTGCTCAAAAAGGGGGTCTTTGGCGCGGCACATAGGTATTAAGAGGTATATTGGAATGAACCCCCCGGGACAGAACGTCAGACTTTTGTCAGCAATAACCCATGGCAAAATTACAACGTCGGAGAAACGTTTTCTTTACATCATATTTCCACTCTCACTCTCAATTACCACGTTAAGTTCATCTGTGTGAGCCAACATATGCCTGTGCCTCCACCGATCAGTATTTAAAGTTACCACAACTCGAGGCATACATGTATATTCGTTATATATTTAACATTTACTTCACGTCACAAATTAAACGAATTTGTTGAGACCACAACGTCTTTGTCACGTTCTTTTTCACATACATGTATATGTATTTTTCACGTTTAAACCCCGTTTCGTCAACGTCAAAATTAACTGTTTCGACAACGTTGCAAATAAACCAATTTCGTGAGGACATAGCGTCTTTTTGTAACGTTTCCTGCACTTACAAATATTTTTTTACATTTCAATTGAAAACACGTTTCGACAACGTTGAAATTAACCGTTTGCACTACGTTGAAAATGAACCATTTTGGTCAGAAAATGACGTCTTTGTAACGTGTGTTACAATTACAAATATTTTTCACATTCAAACCATGTTTTGACAACGTTACAATTAGCCATTTTCACTACGTGGCAAATGAACCAATTTGGTGGGAAAACAAGGACTTTGTAACGTTTCCTAGACTTACAATTATCTTTCACATTTAAAACACGTAAAGACAACGTCAAATTTTACTGTTTATATTACGTAGCAAATGTAACAATTTGGTGAGAACTGCAACGTCTTTGTAACGTTTTCTACACTTACAAATATCTTTCACATTTAAAACACGTACGTTACGACAACGTCAAATTTTACCGTTTACATTACGTAGCAAATGTACCAAATTTGGTGAGAACGCAACGTCTTTGTAACGTTTTTTACACTTACAAATATCTTTCACATTTAGAACACGTTACGACGACATCAAATTTTACCGTTTATATTACGTAGCAAATGAAACAATTTGGTGAGAAGTGCAACGTCTTTGTAACGTTTTCTACACTTACAAATATCTTTCACATTTAAAACACGTTACGACAACGTCAAATTTTACCGTTTACATTACGTAGCAAATGTACCAAATTTGGTGAGAACACAACGTCTTTGTAACGTTTTTTACACTTACCAATATCTTTCACATTTAGAACACGTAACGACAACATCAAATTTTACCGTTTATATTACGTAGCAAATGAAACAATTTGGTGAGAAGTGCAACGTCTTTGTAACGTTTTCTACACTTACAAATATCTTTCACGTTTAAAACACGTTACGACAACGTCAAATTTTACCGTTTACATTACGTAGCAAATGTACCAAATTTAGTGAGAACACAACGTCTTTGTAACGTTTTCTACACTTACAAATATCTTTCACATTTAAAACACGTTACGACAACGTCAAATTTTACCATTTATATTACGTAGCAAATGAAACAATTTGGTGAGAACTGCAACGTCTTTGTAATGTTTCCTGCACTTACAAATATTTTACACATTTAAAAAACGTTACGACAACGTTAAATTTTACCGTTTATATTACGTAGCAAATGAAACAATTTGGTGAGAAGAGCAACGTCTTTGTAACGTTTTTTACACTTACAAATATCTTTCACGTTTAAAACACGTTACGACAACGTCAAATTTTACCGTTTACATTACGTAGCAAATGTACCAAATTTGGTGAGAACACAACGTCTTTGTAACGTTTTCTACACTTACAAATATCTTTCACATTTAAAACACGTTACGACAACGTCAAATTTTACCGTTTATATTACGTAGCAAATGAAACAATTTGGTGAGAAGTGCAACGTCTTTGTAACGTTCTCTGCACTTACAAATATCTTTCACGTTTAAAACACGTTACGACAACGTCAAATTTTACCGTTTACATTACGTAGCAAATGTACCAAATTTGGTGAGAACACAACGTCTTTGTAACGTTTTCTACACTTACAAATATCTTTCACATTTAAAACACGTTACGACAACGTCAAATTTTACCGTTTATATTACGTAGCAAATGAAACAATTTGGTGAGAAGTGCAACGTCTTTGTAACGTTCTCTGCACTTACAAATATCTTTCACGTTTAAAACACGTTACGACAATGTCAAATTTTACCGTTTACATTACGTAGCAAATGTACCAAATTTGGTGAGAACACAACGTCTTTGTAACGTTTTCTACACTTACAAATATCTTTCACATTTAAAACACGTTACGACAACGTCAAATTTTACCGTTTATATTACGTAGCAAATGAAACAATTTGGTGAGAACTGCAACGTCTTTGTAATGTTTCCTGCACTTACAAATATTTTACACATTTAAAAAACGTTACGACAACGTTAAATTTTACCGTTTATATTACGTTGCAAATGAACCAAACTGGTAAAAATTCAACGTCATTGTTACGTTTTTCACACCAGCACAAATTTCGAACTTTACTAACACATTACTACAACGTCATTTTTTAACCATCCACCGACGTTTTGCTGAATGTCACAATTTTACGTTGCTTTGACGTTTATATAACGGAAATATACAACGTCTCCAGTGAACTTATATACCACATATGAGTGACGTTACATGGACGTCACTGTTTGCTGGGACAAGAGTGATGGGTTTAACATGCATTTCCATTGCTTTATTCTTAGCTATGCTATGCGTAAGTATATGAATACTTTTGCCTATTTTAATGAGTTTAAGTTAAACGATAACATATTTTAAGACTTGTTATTTTGTTACTGATGTTGTTTATGTTACTATATACACAGGTATCGGATAATATATGTCACATTCAAATGAGTAAGGCACTGGCTTGCACCGGCGCATGAACGGTAAGGAAAGAAGTTGTCAGTTATTTAAAACTTAGACAATGCATTATTGAAGAGGAAATAAGAAAGAAGGATTGTTTCAGTTTTTCGCTCATTGAATCCAGCAATTTGTTCAGTTGAATTATTCAATCGCGTGCGTAATAAATAACCTAACTGAATATATTTTTAATTAGATGCCTTCTTACGTTTAATATTTCACAGAAGTCCCTAACCATAATGCACCTTATACATGGAAATCTTGTCGTTTGGTGTAAAAAGGTATGCATCCAAAAGAAATGTAATGACAGGATATCAACTAGCCCCGAATTAGTTGACATGTGGCGTAAACCGTACAAATCGCAGAAAATCAATCTGAATCATGGGAATGCAGTACTTTCATCCTTGCGCATGCGCGCGCAGAACCTCGCGTAGACTGCCCCGACCCAAGTGTGTTAGCACTTTGTCTCAGCTGTCCACCTGATTTCGCAAAGCCGTCACCGTTGTTCATAAATACAATATCATTCATCATAAGGATGTTTGAATATTTGACATTGAACAGCATAGACTACTCAATATACGAATCATTCACATAAACTGACATTTGAAAACAATACTTACATTTAACAAAAGATTATTTATCATAGTAATTGGTCACTAATCAGGTCATACGATCAGGCATTATTGATTTATTTAACTTTCCTAAGACTGATTATACTGAATATATTCACTTTGAAATCAACCAAATGTCATATCGAGACGACGACAATGTTGGTTAAATGGATGTTAAGCTAGACGTATTTAATAGGATTTGTACGTTAACGTGTAACATAATGACCCATGGAAATTACCCTCTCCCTCTCAATTTTTTCTATTCAGCTTATAGCTTTATACTCAATCGGGCAACTATAAATACTATGAAGGGAAAAACTGAAACCCCTAGAGAACAATAATGTTATACCTTTCTCGTGCACGTTCTCTTAGAAACGTATAGCTTAACCTCCTATTATGTACAAACAAGATCCACTCATGTCGTTTAGAAAGTATATGGCCGCTCGTATAAAATATAGACAACTTTGAAACAGTTATGTATTCAGAAATCTAAAAAGGTTTACCTTTCATAGTACCATTTTCAATGCAGTTTTGTATATCTGTTATAATTGTGCCTGTACGTTTGACAATTGATCGATTTGTTTGTTATTATGAATTTATATTTAATGTAAAGATGCGTGCAGAAACTCGAGTAGGCTTGCCTTGTACTTCCAAAAACGAATGCTGGTGTGATGAATGCTGCGTCTTCGATAGATCAGAAGCAAAAACACAAAAACAATCGTTCAATAAAACACAGGGGATATGTAAACGCCTAAAGTTTCTAAATGAAGGTAAATAAGGATTTAAATCAATTTCGATAGATTTTAGAATATTTATTTTTAATTTGCTTTCATATTAAAAATTAAAATATTTTCTACAAACAAATATAGTCCGTTTGTGAAGGCAATGATGGTCCCCTGGGGATTATGGTCCCCTTTCTAAACGGCCCTTACTGGCCCTGATTGTGTGTAAGATAATAAAAGAAAGAGTTGTATTTAGGCAGAGACATAACCTGATTTAGGTCACCATATATAAATCAATGGAGAGTATGACCATAATTTGATAGGACCTTCTACCATTTTACACAATCCCATATTATATCATACATATTTTGACAGATGTATTGGCATATCATCAATGATATCAATCAATCATATCAATATGTTTAAACTCTGCTGCAACAATGATATTAGATGTCAGTGTAGTATTACTGCCATCTATAAAATGTTATTAAATGCTATAAAGTATTTTAAAAATAAATGGGCAATAAAATAACATAGGTAACAACACCTAAAATCAAGTTGTATTGAAAAGGTAAAAATAATCATATTGCAGGGTGTTAAAAAATAGGTAAAATGATCAAACATTAACACACCAAACAGAACAACATAAACCTCATTTTGATTTCTATATCTCTTATATTTTAGAGTGCCTTCTTGACCAATCAAAGCGTCTTGAACGCAACATTGCGTATGATTGCCCTTGTGGGAAGGGCTATACATGTGAAAGTGTCGGCGCTACTGAAAGAAGATTCTTTTATATTGGAAAGAAGAAACTTAAATCAGGAATAGGTATGTTACCACGTGTATTATTTTCCCTGTACTTAGCATCATAATCTTCATTTTTGAACACGGCTCGTTTCATAAAATGTATTAAGTTGATATTCTTCAATAATTCAAATACGTAAAAAACAACAATACAGTTAGTTTAGTTTATTTATTTATTTATAGTGGTCGGTCTTACAATTCAATTATAAAATATAAAAAATTAATTACAATTTTACCCAGCCCACCTTGGGCTTATTAACCACTGTTAACAATAGGAAATACAAAATTAATACACGAAAATCAATATCACAGGTTGTAGATGAATTGCCTTCTCCGCACAAAAGCCATCTTAATAAATTTAACAATTTTACAGGTATGTTCCCTAAAAAGAAATTCAATTTTGCTACCTTCATTATCCAAATCTTTAAAATCTACCTCATCAAAATATGTTTTTCTCAGATCATCATATCTATTACAATGGAATAGAAAATGTATTTCTGTTTCAACTGATTTATCGTTACATAGTGTACATAATCTTTCTTCCACATGTTCGTCCTTAAATCTGCCTATCTCTAGCCTAAGTGGCAAAATACCTGGTCTAAATTGAGCTGCTAGACTTCGCTCAAATTTTTAAAAATTCAAAATTTAATACAAAGGAAAGACCATCGACGATGCAATTCTTAACACACAAAGGAAATATGCAGCTATACCGAGCGCAAAGAGTTTGTGTGTAAACCAAACCCCAATTTCAAACCTTAACAAATTAAAATATGATCAATCGTACGGTGATACAATCATGCCTGGAGCCATGGTACATTTATTCCATAATGATTTTATAACATTGAAAGACATTGGAAATAAAGAAAAACAATATTTTAGGTTTATGTAAGCCTCAGTTTTGTGTGAATACTAACGACTGTGGTCAGACACAATGTTGCCTCAGAGTATTTGGGGTGAAGTTGCCATATCTTTCTAAAAACCCAAGGCAGGACAGAAAAGCGGTGGGAAAGTGCACGGAATTATCAAAAGAACGTCAAGGTATGTCGACATTAAAACACGTGGTATATAAGTCGATAAAATAAAGAAGCATTACATTGCAGGATAAATGACTATACAGTTTATGCATTGCGATACCCAATTGAATATATTCCTTGTTTATAACTTGTGATGGTCGGGTAAGTCTATTTTACCTCTACTTATGAGTACGTTTTGCCATAGACTATCAAATACCAGTTTATCTTTTGCATTAAAGAAACTTGGTTTTACATAAAATTTTAGTTACAATTGTTAGAGTTATACAAATTCCAGTTTGTTTGAAATCAGCGAATATTCGCAACAACCGTGCCTCGTATGACCAGTATTGTCCATGTATGCGTGACCTTATATGCGATGACGTGAGTGCTTCGCTACCAATCGGGGTAGGAATCCCGATCGGGTTTAACCCTATAACCAAAGGAAGGTTTGGTGAGTCCGTGCGTCCATCAATAACAAAATTGGTTATGCTTGCATTAAGTCATTGTAGTGTTAGTTTTGTCAGTTTTAATATATTCATTGTTCTTTACTGATGAATCGTATAAGAGACATCCTCAGAATTACAACCTTCACAAAGAGTACTCAAAACACAACGCTTCATTGACACTGACTTAATGTAGAGTAGCAGGTGTGCGCTCTTTCAGGTTTGGATGTCACAATCTGAAAATACAATTGCACGTGGTCATTTTTCTTATTTAGCACGATGCTGTACTATAACTTAACATAAAAAACTGCATGTGGGTGAATGCTGTTTTAGTTTATGACGTCAAAATCCTGAGATTTAATAAGTACTGCATGCGGATGCTTTTTGTAGTTTAGAAACTCAACGTCTAACGACTTATAATGTAAGAACTGTGCGTTGGCACTCTTATGGCCAAAGCATCACGAATAACCTGCATGTCGGCGTTCTTACGTGTAGTTCAGGACATCACAGTTCTACATCTTAACGCGAAAAAGCACGGCATTGCATGTTGGCGGTCATTTCGTTTAAGATATTCGCAGCCCTACGGTTCGAGACGAAATGTCACGAAACTGCATGTGGATGGATACACCTTTGGTATAACTATAAAGTGTATATTTGGTTTAAACTTCTATAATTGACCCCTCTTGAGCCTTCTACCATGCACGTTTCCTTCACCCGTAAAAACTATATGAGATATACACAGAGTATTGCATGTTTCCATGTACATTGTATTGAATAAAATTGCATGCGTATTTTGCAGATCCCAAAGCACATCATAAGATATAGTTATTGCATGTCCCGGATGCATGTGCGCATGTATAGTATATGTATTGCATTATACAACCACGTCAGACACTTTTCTTCAAAATGGCATGAACTAAACACATAAAGGCATGTTAAATTAGAATATACGCATGTGCATGTACTCTACTTTCAGGCTGCTTTGTAGGGAGAGATCTTAAAGAGGGACATCAGGTTTATATGGGTGTTTGTCCATGTCTCCAACATCTGACTTGCGAAAAGAAAGGATTTTTCATATTTGGTGCCGGTGTTCAACGATTATCTAACATTTTAGGTTAGACCTAAGGTCCAGACCAATCACACGGTGTTTTTCATACTTGATTTGGCATAAGTAGGTTGGACAAAATGATTATTGATTGTCTATGACGATAATTGATTGTCTATGACAATAAAGAGGCACGATTGACAATTTGTATTTGCTTTGGCATTGTAGCATTGACATACAGTATATCTAATGCTGAATTATACACGTGGCTGTTACAAAAAAAACACGATTCTAAAACTAACGATTCCTTTTAAATGTTAATCACTTTATATAATTATAGTTATTTATTTTACCTTTAATTACCTTCGTATTGTCTGGTCCGTTTTATTGTCTGTTCAATAGACTATAAAATAGGTTACTAATACTTAAATGCCATCTTTTGAACACGTCATAATTGAAATTATATTTTTATGATTTTACCAATAAATTGTTAAACTCTCCTTTGGCTTTGGTACATGTTTATATAGTGTAGTGTATCGATTACAATTTGTTTAAATGTTCAAGACAGTCTTATATACGACCATGGATTGTATTTTGGCAACGCAGTGGATATACTTTAATATGAATCTAATTGCTGTATATAATACACTAGTATGGGAGCAAAGGTCATTCCGTGTCCTTTTTAGAGGCGAGCTAAGCGACATATATTTTCATGAACTATACGTGATACTTACTTAGAAAAATGATGTTGGCAATTCTGAATCCGCGACGGCGTTGCTATGGTAACCAGGTAAATATGCCACGCCCACTTTTAGGGGCTCTTTTCAGTGTATGGCCCCTATCTCTGTCATTTTTGTTCAGATTTAGATGAAATTTACACCAAATGGAAGCTAATGGATAATGCAATCAGGAAGTATTAAGTTGGCAATTCTGGATCCGATATGGCGTTGCTATGGTAACAAAGTAAATATGTCACGCCCACTTTTCGGAGCTATTTTCAGTGTTTGGCCCATAACTTGGTCATTATTGCTCAGATTAAGATGAAATTTGCACCAAATGAAAGGTAATAGATGGGGCAATCAGACAGTTTTTAATATATGCAAATATGGTGATTTGCATATCAACTATGACGTCATAACTGTTTGTTCTTGCATATTTTATTTTAATCATAATGTATAGATCTGGTAAATTATTGTCTTTAAAATGGTCCGTATAATGTTTTTAACTAGTCTTGTTTATTTCTTTTGGTTGAGTTTATTAGTTTATTCCATTTACACATGTATTATCATAATAGCTGAATAAATATAATGGAAGTGTCCAATTCACACTGTTGCTTTGGTGACAGCATGCAACAAAACCATCTGCTGTAAACAAGAATTCTTTAGGAAATGTTACATTTTGACCAGTTGACTGACATGTATTCTTTTTAAAATTTGACAGAAAATAATCTAATAACCATAGTAATTAAATTTGGATTGTGTTATATTATGATGTCATAATGGCAATTTTTAATTAGGGGCGCAGCCAGCTTTCAGTCAGAAGGGGGCCTGCGACCGTGGCACAGGCAACCAGAAAGTATTTATAAGATAGGTTTTGAATTTTACAAAAATTGATCCAACTTCCTTCAAAATTTAGCAAAAAGCTTCAAGTCGAAAGCCTTCTTTTATCTAATGGTTCTATTTGTATCGGATATGAGGGGGTATGTGAGCCCAGCGCACCCCCTCCCCCCCCCCCCCTAAGCACTGCCTACGTTAATCCAACTTGATGTTGCTATGGTAACCATTAGGTGAATATGCTAGGTGAATTAGACAATACATGAATAATGTAGATTGGCTGACTGGCATACTAATTACCTGTCATGGTATCATAGCTGATTTTTGTGATTATTTTTTTGAAATAAGGTAAAATTGCTCGAAATGATTCCTCTGTAACAGACATTGGTACTAACTATCCCATTAATCGCCTAAAACACTTGACAAACATTTTACAAAACACAAATTGTAATACTAAATTTCAGAAATCACTGGGATTTAATTGACAATTTTGCAAAGATTAGTTTTCGCTTTTTTTATCCAGCACGAAACTAAATTGCAGGCGAAAAATACCAGGAGTTCAGTACCTGTTATGGTATCATAGCTGCTTTTTGTGATTATCTCTTGAAATAAGGTAAAATTGCTCAAAATATTTCCAAATTGGAACCTTGTCCTTTGACATTCACCATAAAATGAGGTCAAAGCTTAAAACTATGATTGATTCCATTTCTTTACAAGTATGGCCTGGAGTATGGAAGCCCCTGATTTAAGATATGCTTTTGGTTTTGAAATCTGACATCCAACCATTCTGTTCAAAATTGGTACAGTTATGTCTACATGACCTAAAAAGATGAAACAGGCTAAAGTATTGACCTATACCATAAAATGATATTATTTTTTATGTAAATTGACGTTGAACATATTTTCGGATTTCAAAACCATTAGCAGCTCTTAATGCCACGATGGGTATGCCAGTCAGTCAATATACATAATCCATGCATTGTCTGATTCTTTAGCTTCAATTTGGTGAATAGTTCATACACACTCAAGCTGTAATCATGACAAAGATAGAAGCGAAATTTTGAAAAAGCCCTGAACAGTGGGGATGGCATATTCACCTACAAAAGGTAGTTACCATAGCAACATCATATTGGATTAACTTAGGCATTGCCAGGGGGTGCGATGGGTGCGCCCCCATAAACAAAAAAAATAGAACCATTAAATAGAAGAAGAGCTTTAAAATCATTTTGACCTGAAGCTTCTAGCTCAGTTTTGAAGGAAGGTGCATCAATTTTTGTAAAATTCAAAACAAATCTTAAAAACATTTTTGGGTTGCTTATGCCACAATCGCAATCCCCCTCTCCTGACTGAACGCTGGCTGCACCCCTGATTAATAATTGCCATTATGACATCATAACATAACACAATCCAAATTAAATAATTTTCTATAGTTATAAGATTATTTTCTATCATCATATTTTAAAAAGAATACATGTGTCAGTCAGCTAGTCAAAATGTAAAATTTCCCAAAGAATTATTTTTACATCAGATAGTTTTGCTACGTGCTGTAACCATAGCAACAGCATAAATTGGACACTTTCATTACATCTTTGATTCATTCAGTTTTTATGACCATGCAAGTATGAATGAAATAAAATTATAAACTCAACTTAAAGAAATAAACTAATTAATTAGTTAAAAGCATTACTGACTATTTTAAAGACAATAATTTCAGAGATTAATACATCATGATTAAGATAAAATATGCAAGAACAAACATTTATGACGTCATAATCAATATGCAAATCATCCTATTTGCATAGTTTACTAACTGTCTGATTGCTCCATCTATTCCTTTGATTTGATGCAAATTTCATCTAAATCTGAGCAATAATGAAGAAGATAAGGGCCAAACACTGAAAAGAGCCCCTTAAAGTGGGTGGGGCATGTTTACTTTGTTACCATAGCAACGCCATCGTTGATTCAGAATTGTCAACTTAATATATCCTGATTGCATTATCTATTACTTTCAATTTGGTCTGAATTTCATCAAAATCTGAGCAATAATGGTGGAGATGGGGGGCAAACACTGAAAAGAGACCCTAAAAACGGGCGTGGCATATTTACTTGGTTACCATAGCAACGGCATCGCAGATTCAGAATTGCCCATAATATTTCTTGATCATACTTTATACGTGTAAAGAAATAGAATGTAAATCAATCCTTGTTTTCAGCTTTGACCTACTTTTATGGTGAATGTCAAAGGACAAGATACCAATTTGGAATCATCTTGAGCAATTTTACCTTATTTCAAGAAAATAATCACGAAAACAGCTATGGTAGTCATACCATAACAGGTTTATCAGTCTGTCAATCTACATTCCCCATGCATCGTCTGATTCTTTAGTTTCTATTTGATGAAAATTTCATATACACCAGAGCTATCATCATGACAACTGATAGAATCAAGACTTTGGAAAAGACCTGAAAAGTGGGGATGGCATATTCACCTGAATACAACAGCTAACATAGGCATAGCCAGGTGGTGTGATTGGGGCAACCCCCCCCCCCCCCTCCCCCATTTACCAATAAAAGTAGAACCATTACAGCTGGAGATCCAAGACGTCATTTCCATTGTTCTTTCGGCAGAAGAGCTTTAAAAATGCTTTTGACTTGAAGCTTCTAGCTCAATTTTGAAGGATTTTTTGTAAAATTCAAGTCAAATTAATTTTTTTTTGAGTTGCTTATGCCGATATCGCATCCCCTCCCCCCTGATTGAAAGCTGGTTGCGCCCCTGATTAATAATTGCCATTATGACATCATAATATAACACAATCCAAATTAGATAATTTTCTATCATTATTAGGTTATTTTTTGCCAGCCATCAAATTTTAAAAGGAATACATGTCAGTCAACTAGTCAAAATGTAACATTTCCCAAAGAATTGTTTTCACAGCAGATAGTTTTGCAACATACTGTTACCATAGCAACAGCTTGAATTGGATGTTTTCATTACATTTTTTCAATTTTTATTACCATACATGTATGAATGAAATAAACTAATAAACTCATCGAAAAGAAATAAACTAATTAACCACTTAAAAGCATTACTGACCATTTTAAAGACAATAATTTCCCAGATTTATACATCATGATTAAAATAAAATATGCAAGAACAAACGGTTATGACGTCATAATTAATATGCAAATCACCTTATTTGCATATTTTATAAACCGTTTGATTGCTCTTTCCATGACCTTTCATTTGGTACAAATGTCACCTAAATCTGAGCAATATTGACGAAGATAGGGACCAAACACGGAAAAGAGCCTCTAAAAGTGGGTGTGGGATATTTACTTTGTTACCATAGCAACGCCATATCGGATTCAGAATTGCCAACTTAATATTTTTCCTGATTGCATTATCCATCTTCCATTTGGTGTGAATTTCATCTAAATCTGAGCAATAATGACAGAGATAGGGGCCATACACTGAAAAGAGCCCCTAAAAGTGGGCGTGGCATATTTACTTGGTTACCATAGCAACGCTGTCGCGGATTCAGAATTGCCAACATCATTTTTCTTGATCAGTATCACTTCTAGTTCATGAAAACATATGTCGCTTAGCTCGCCTCTAAAAAGGACACGGAACCTCTTATTTGGGCTTTTGCTCCCACACTACACACTGCTATATACATGTATGAGACTATGCTTGAACTGGGAAGATGTAAATAAATATCTTATAAAACATAGTCTCATATAATGTGAATAAATATCTATAAAAGCATAGTCTCATAACATGTATACCTAAAGTATACTCGAATGCATGTACACAAATGATGTTATGATTAAATTATAGGGGAGTGTAAAAGATATACATGTGCGAAACAACGAGATTGCGCAAAAGACGAATGTTGTGTGTTGGATAAAAGGGAATATGAAAGAACTGGCATCGTTCCTGAATTTGGAACATGTCGACAGCTTGGGAAATGTGGTGAAGGTACACGCCTTCTTGATCATTTTGCAAGTATCATAGACGATATTTTTCATATGATTTTACAACTAGTGTTAACTCTATTGTTGTTGACCATTTTAACAAATGAACTGAGAACTATTCTTCGATCATTTGATTTTACATATAGTAAGAGGATATCTCTTTCACGGGAGCTTACCTTGACGGGAAACATGATTTCCTATGCCTCTAGCCTTCTTCTTGAGGATTGTGATTACGTGGGTACCTTCTGAGCATCACACCTTTCTGCAATCAACTTGAAATATGCTTCTAAAAAAGCTAATTTAATGGGAGACCACGATTTCTCATTATGATGTGGGTAACACTGTTAATGTACTTGGTTGAAGCCTTCATTTTTGTGTTTTTCAAATGATGCCTTGTATTTAAGCATGTACTGTTGGTACATTAAAACCTCTTCAAGAGACTAAACCGATGTTTATTGACTGCCCTTGTAAAGAACAACAATACACGTGCAGACCACAGAATCCCAACATCACTGATACATTAGGGGCTCTTGGTAAGTACATACTGCGCTGGCATTTTAGTTGCCGTCATATTTGTAGAACATGTGGTAAATGTCAATCTAACCCTACTATCACACCAAACTAGTTCTCACTGCGTTCTCGAAAACGGGCTTCAACTGTATACGAACGGACTGGACCTACTAAGAACCATTTGGGATCTATTTACAAACTTCATCGAACGTACTCGAACGGGTAGGTCCTCTAGAACTTAGACGATGCTCAAAATGTTCTCGTGGTCGTCACGTCTTACAATTAGAACAAGTGACAACGTACTTACGACGAGCAGGACGTACTACGAACGGAACCGTCTTACTTCAATCCTACTAGGGACGTTTTAACAACGAGTTGAACTGTCTGAGGACGTGTTGAGAACGAGGTAGAACTAATTGCAAACGGGTTTAAACTGATTAAGAACGTATTTAACACTGCTTATGAACGAGTTAGCAAAAATATAGCTATCACACCAAACAAGTTGCCACTGCGTTCTTCAAAACTGGTTTTAAACTGTGTGCGAACGGAATGAACGTAGCTGCAACTTTCTAAGGTATATTTACGAACTTTATGAACGTTCTCAGACGGGAATGTGATTTTAGAATTTTGAATCGGTTCAAAATTCGATGACGACCATACCGTTCTGTAATCAGGTCATGTTGACCTTCTAGACTAAGGGACGCGTTCTACGACGTTGCACTCCGACGTGGTGCGACCTGAACGAACTGCGAACGAGATGGACGTATTGAAGACTGTTTAAGAACGAAGAAGCTAATTATTTCAGACATATTTCACGACCACAGCCAGATTGAGCCCGTTTTACGACATTTTCGTAGGACTGGCAAGAACGGGTAAGAACTAGTTTGGTGTGATAGGGGGGTTAGTTCAAATTGTAATTGTTTGCGCTACTTTAAAAGCGGGCTTCTTATTACTAAATACATCATATTGTATATGGCTTTGTATTAACAGTTATATGAAACAATTTACATGTTTAAAACCAATGTATATACTTTAGGTGTGCGAACATAGTGTATGCACCTCGTCAAGGAAAATAAAAATGAATATCTACCACACTATTGGCTTGGTACAATATGCTTCAAGGGTCGAACTAAACGCACTAAATTACTATTTCGAATTGATTCCAGGAACTTGCCAAAAATGGTCAGAGGAAGAAAAGGAGCAACGGCGACTAGAAGAGGAAAGAAAAAAGTTAAGAAATGAGCTAGAAAATAAAGCTGGCCCAGGACTATACCCTGCTGAAGTGGGTGTATAATCATAGTACATACAAAATAGTATACTACATGCACCCTGCTTTTATGTTGTACATTTGTATATGTTACTGAAATAAATACATTACACTTTATTGTATTTGATTATGTTTAACCCTTGCATCCCTACGGTAAAAAAAAGGCACACGAACTCCTAGGGGGGTCAAAAGAGCACCCCCCCCCCTTGTAAAATGTTTATTAGTAAAGCTAGGATGTTCAAATATTCTCAAAATATACTTCATTCAATTATCTACAACTCGGTGTAATAACTTTAACAACTTCGATGATGTAAGATTGTGTAATTTTATTCTAAAGATATGGTATTGGAGCTATTGGAGCTGATGATTACATCATAATAAATTGATTACCCTATATACCATTTTGATGATTTTTTAGAAAACATGACTGTGATATATCTCACTGGTCATCCGCTCAATTACGCTGGTTAGAACGTTTCGGTAATAAAATGTCAGAACGTCTTTTCCTTAAATTGTAGGCAGAATCCCACGACATTTTTTCTCACGAACGTGTATTGCAGTATCATGCGTTTTAGAAAATGTAGATGTTTGCGAAAAATAGATCAAGAGACAACAGAATCGTCGATTTAATTCCTCACTTGAGTTACTGTACATAAACGGTATGGGTTAAAAGTGCAGATCTTAACTGTTTTTTTGAAATACCGTTTATGTAACTTAAGTGTGGAATTTAATCGGACCATTAAAGCGACGTTTCTGTTGTCTTCTGAACTATTTGTTTAACCAGCAGGTCCGTAGCCAGAGGGGGTGCGATGGGTCCCCCCCTGGCCAAAAATTCTTTCAACATCATGCAGTTTTCTACCATTCTGAGCACTTTTTAAGTGATTTTGGCCATTTTTTTTACCAAAATTGTCAAGAGTGACCCCCCTGGAATTTTCCAATTAGTGAACCCCCCTTAGAAAATCCTGGCTACGGGCCTACCAGCGTAATCGAATGGATCACCAGTGTATCTGTAGCTTCAGCTACTGAAGATTTGAAGACCTTGCTAGATGCCAATAACAAGTTATGGGGGAAAAACTGAACGAGGGGTTCATTTTGACCCCCCCCCCTACCCCTTAAGGCTTCTAGGGTTAAGTTGGTGCTTTAAATGCTAGATTAAGGCAAGTTAAATTCGTGTTCAGTTCATGTTATGAACTCTTTATCACTACTTATTTTTCTTATGTTATGTTATCACTGTGACAATAATTGTAGTTTTTTCTGTCACGATGTTATAAATATATGAAAAAGTAAAAAAGCTTAATTTACGTTACCTGTCTTCATGTTGTATTATATAATGAGAATTTCGACATTAAATGAAATGCTAACTGACCTTCACTCTTAAAATGAATTACTTGTCTAATGAGTATTTCCCAAGTATTTCCCAAGTATAAAAATTACTTAAAGTTAAATACTTAGTTTTACTTCATTTTACTTAGGTTTAACTTATATTGTCATTTTGAGTTTTTTAATTGCTTAATTATGTAAATGAGTATTACAATTACTACAGTAAGTATATTAATATCCTAGATGCGAGTAGAATTGATCTTGATTTAAGTCATTAAAAATTCAAAATTCAGTCAAACTGATGTAATATTTGGAATTTACATGTAAAATTACATCTCGAAATATGGTTTTGAAAAGAGTTTATCAACTTTGAAAATTTAATTTTCTTTGAAAATGTGACTTCTAGGTCGGGGAGATTCCCCATAGCCCCCATGTTGTAATATCACAAAAATGGAAATATCTTTTCTTGTGTTGGGCAGATAATATTTTCTTTTACTGGACATATTTTAATTTGTATAACTATCAGATACATAAGGGTAATATGAATAGTGAACCACTAAAACTGATGAATATTCAAGTTTAAGGGAATTTTGTAATACCCTGCCATGTTATTTCCCCCGAGTCAGCCACCTGGTGGCGAAACTGGTAACTACCTACTCGCATCTGAGTAATTTCTCTCCTTGCATTAGTAAATTCACCATAAATGAATTACTTAAAAATTACTTAAAAATTATTCAGAAGTTCAAGATTATTTAAGTAATTTTTGACTTAAAACGAGTAGTACAATTTCTCAATATAAGGAAATCCAAGTAATAATTTTTAAAAGTGAATTCATTTCTCATAATAGATGGCTGCAGCAATGTAAATATGTTAATAGTTGCAATAAGACAATGGTATGCCATTTTAAACGTTGATATTAAAAAGATGGCAGTAACTTTGCCAGTCGTCAGTTATTGATCACAACGACAGAAAACATATATTTCTAATGCTAAGCTTTTTAAATATCACAGTCACTGCTACCCACCTAATTACACAGACGTATCGTCGGTGTATCATGGCGGAACTTCCTCCGGGACTAGGTTTCGGTAAGATTTTTTTATTTCCCGATTTACACCTACTTATAAGTCACGTTGTGGATAATAATTTGGCTCGAAGTTAAGGAAGATAGTCAAGTTTGAGAATGTGTCGATGGTTTTAGGTTTTATATGTTAACAAAGACACAATTCACGTATTTAGTCCCTCGCTTTTCTTACACTGACGAACGACCAATATCAGTGTAATATTGGCAATATTAATGCCGATCGACGATACGTCTGTGTAATTAGGTGGGTAGCAGTGACAGTATCAGTTGTGTGAAATGTGCATGTCGTACAAATGTAATTTTAGTGATATAATGTGAGATAAAATATCTATATCTTAAGTAGGCAAGCGTTAATGAAAATGTAATATTACATGACGATTGACAAGTCGATACGGGAAAGAAAAAACAGCGAGAACATAAGATAGAAGACTGACAAATCGAGGTGAATACACGGTGGGACAAGAACACTAAAAGGAGGAAAAGGAAAGGAATGGCCATTAAGAATATACTGCAAGACAAGACACACCACTGGATATACAAGGCAGGGTAATACAGACCAATGAGAATTCACTGCAGGAGAAGGTAGACCAATGAGAATTCACTGCAGGAGAAGACGGACCAATGAGAGACCATGGCAGGGCAAGAAAATACCAATGATAATACACTGCAGGGCAAGACAGACCAATGCGAATTCACTGCAGGACAGGACAGACCAATGAGAATTCACTGCAGGACAGGACAGACCAATGAGAGACCAAGGCAGGACAAGAACATACTAATGATAATACACTGCAGGGCAAGACAGACCAATGCGAATTCACTGCAGGACAGGACAGACCGATGCGAATTCACTGAAGGACAAGACAGACCAATGAGAATTCACTGCAGGACTAGACGGGCTAATGAGAGTTAATGAGAAATACCAATGAGTCTACAAAGCAGGGCACGACAGACCAATGAGTCTACAAGGCAGGGCAATACGGACCAATGAAAATACAAGGAAGGCCAAGACAGACCAATGAGAATACAGGGCAGGACAAGACAAAACTTAATATAATTGTTATTACTCTTCGACCGTAATCGAACACATTTACAAATCAAAGTAAAATCCAAATATTAACGACATGCTCTCCATTAACCTTCACAAATCGTCTGTTAACTATTTTTATGACAATCATATAGTGAAATTCAGTATTTAGTTTGTAATAGATAGGTTCTTATTAGAAATTGTAAATTGCACTATTTGAACTGAACATTTAAAACTAAATCTACCCGGTGAAAGTGGGATTGTAGTAAATGCAAACCATTCACCCAGCAAATAAACGTGTAGTAGCGGACTGAGAATGTGCCCGTACAGTTCTCTTTTTCGAATATTGCATTCTCAGAACTGCACGTCACAATACCGGTTTTCACCCTGAAACGATGGAGCTTGTTTAATGGTTCAAATTGGAATCTTTCGTTTATATTTTCCGAATATATTTTATGAGAAACGAATATAGCAATTCTTAATAGTATAGCTAATCTTTGCAAATGGCAATCACATCTAGGATTGCGTGCCGAGGATGGATAAACGACACGGGTAATAATAGTTCGGAACGACGTCCGCTGCCAAATGATCGAATATATAAATAGCACAAATTAAATACCCCAATAGATGTATTACTTTATCAATCCCAATAATGATTCCAGCAAAACAAAATGCATTCTACGATTGGTTTACATCATCTCGTGATCGTAAGCAGTGCATCACGGGATGATAGTATCGGAATTCCTATATTCTAATTATGAGGGAGCGTCTCTTGCAAAGCATTTTGAATTATTGCGAAGTCGAGACTTCTGCTTTCTTGTAAGTTAGACCGTTCTATAAGGAAAGCAAGATAAATTACTCCTGATGTAGGAATTTAGACTAACGTGACATCATTAAAAGTAAGATTCGTAAATAAATCATCGCGATTTTATTTCTTCGTGCGAAAAAATCGATTTGATTGATGATGAAGAACAAACCCACACAGAAATGTCCAAAGTCTTATATGCCTTTAACATTGCTTTAGAAAATTTAGATTCTTCACTAATTCACACGTCCTCTATTGATATTCCGACCGGGCAGTTGAATACGGATGTTGACAGGAATCAACTTTAATGATGCATTTGAAGAGCTCCTTTGATTTCTAATATTAGCGCCAATCAAATGAATAACTTAACATAGTCTGGTCAACAGAAACGCGAACGTAAAAGTGATACGCATGAAGATCCAGGTTCGCAAAGCTATTGTTCTAATCTAATCGCTTAAATTTTTATTGAATTGCCTTTCGTGACCTTTTCATTTTAATAAATTATCACTGATAAGTAACAAAGTAACACAAATAAATCGAATCCAGGTACTCGTCGAAGATGAAACCTACTTCACATTTTGCCCAATACACAATGTGGAATGGTGTAGACTCTCCTCGTTGAAGATGAAACCTACTTCGCATTTTGCTCAATACACAATGTGGAATGGTGTAGACTCTCCTCGTTGAAGATGAAACCTATTTCGCGTTTTGCTCAATACACAATGTGGAATGGTGTAGACTCTCCTCGTTGAAGATGAAAACTACTTCGCATTTTGCTCAATAAACAAAGTGGAATGATGTACAGACTCTCTTCGTTGAAGATGAAACCTATTTCGCATTTTGCTCAATACACAATGTGGAATGATGTAGACTCTCCTAGTTGAAGATGAAACCTATTTCGCATTTTGCTCAATACACAATTTGGAATGGTGTAGACTCTCCACGTTGGAGATGAAAACTACTTCGCATTTTGCTCAACAAACAAAGTGGAATGATGTACAGACTCTCCTCGTTGAAGATGAAACCTATTTCGCATTTTGCTCAATAAACAATGTGGAATGATGTAGACTCTCCAAGTTGAAGATGAAACCTATTTCGTATTTTGCTCAATACACAATTTGGAATGGTGTAGACTCTCCTCGTTGAAGATGAAACCTACTTCGCATTTTGCTCAATACACAATGTGGAATGATGTAGACTCTCCTCGTCGAAGATGAAACCTACTTCGCATTTTGCTCAATACACAATGTGGAATGATGTAGACCCTCCTCGTCGAAGATGAAACCTACTTCGCATTTTGCTCAATACACAATGTGGAATGATGTAGACTCTCCTCGTCGAAGATGAAACCTACTTCGCATTTTGCTCAATACACAATGTGGAATGATGTAGACTCTCCTCGTCGAAGATGAAACCAACTTCGCATTTTGCTCAATACACAATTTAGAATGATGTAGACTCTACTTCATAAGTTATGCAAACACAAATTTTCACTGGGTACCATTTCAAAACCTGCCATTGTTTGACTGATAACTTTGCTTTTTAAATTTCAACAGTTAGAAATTAGAAAGGAGCACGTAGGTTATCGCAAACAATTTCAAACGATTCTGACTTGAATTATGAATATTTTCTGATCATGAACATGGGTGTATCTTTTAGATCCATTCATTATCTTCAAGAAAAGTATATATAATGATAATTTAGTTAATCAGACCTAAGTGATATTGAAGGGGCAATGGACCAATCAACATACATTTTCAAAAATGTTGACCTAGTTTTCACCAAAAATGCAACCCATTATTATATTGTTGAATGCATAATTAGAATGTGCTTTGAGACATGTTCGATTTCCTAAAAGGAAAATTTGATTGCTCCAAGGACTTTAAAGATATTCAATTTGGATGACCAAAATGAACTGAAACCAATGGATAGCATGAGATTTTTCAATGGAGAAATAACATGGGGAACACTTATCTTAATGCAATTAAGTTTTTCTTTCAAGAACTATTTGATACATCAAAATAAAGAATAGTAATGCATTAAACATTGTAAAAAATGATTGCATTTTTGGTGAAAATGGGGTCAACATCTTCAAAGTGGGGTCAAAAAGTGTGTTGATGGGTTAATTGCTAGTTAAATATCTCCGAGTTTGTTTGAATTTATTATTACTGTGCATAATTTTCTTAGAGATAATGAATTGATCTAAAAGATAAACTTGTCTTCATTGTCAGAAAATAGTCATAATCCAAGATATAACCTTCTGAAATTGTTTGCGATAACCCACGTGCTCTTTTGATGATTTTTTCAACAAAACCAAACACATACAGACTTTGACAAGTCCTTCAAATGGGTAATTCTGCTTGCGTATCTTATGGAGGGGAGTGTATATAAAATGTATAAAGTATCTTAGTTGCTCAGTCGGTGTTTATTACGTTTTATGTCTGAACAGAAAAATGTAATATCTATTTAATATATATATTGTTTGCGATTGGTTGTTAGAGCAATCAACACATCATATATAAAAATATATGTCATCTCAAATTACCTTATGCAGAGACAAAAATTGTGTTCCACATTGGGTTTGCGTTATGTTTTATATAAGGAAAGAGAATATCCATGATTCATATGCTGTATATTTATTAACTCTAGTAATGTATATTGCATTTAATAAAATATAAAACGATGAATTATGCGGGTATGGTTTATCTATTTGTGCGTTTACACTTTAGGCCAACGTGTTATGTATAATTTATACATTACGAATATCTGTATTTTAGATAACTTTGTTATTATTCCCAACGGTGTTTTTAAAGAAGGTAAACTGAAGAAACAATAACGTTGGTATGACCTTAATCCCGGATCAACATATTTCATCAATAAATAATCCCCGGGGTACAATGTAAGACTAGCTACTGCAGCCCTTAAGAGTCCCGTGTGCATCTCCAGTTACAGTTCAAGTGATTGATAAAAAACCTAGACAGGGTCGTTATTATGTGTCATAAATCTCATTTTATTCCTCGACTGGGATGAAATGAAAAAAACACGAACACATTTTGGAAGAAATATATTTGATTAACTGCCAGGCATCTAAGAAAAGAGCTGTACGTAAATATTTAGAGTTTATAGAGATAAAACAAACCTTAGACAAATGCGTCGTTTGAAAAAGACAAGGGCGTCGTTAACCAAACAGTTTAGTTAATACTAGATTAATAAATGTTCAATATGCGTTCTTATATATCATGCAAATCATATAATAAAGCAATAACGGACGAGCCTATTGCTTATTTTAGGAACGCGCTGTGCATATATACAGTTATATTGCATTGTTTAAGCATTATTGAACAAATTAGGCTAAATCTATATCTCAATAAAGCTGCGTGCCTCTGCAGCTATTGACGGCACATATAGAAATCGAGGGATATAACTCTATCACAATCTATCACTCATTGAATCGTTTTACGCAGAATTGTTGTTTGCAAAATGTATATCCCTCGATGAAAATTATATCAAAATTGAAAAGTGCTTTGATCGATAATTCAGGAAAACGATTCCTATGAGGAATAGTGAATCCATGAACAAAAAACATCAATCAACGGAGAAAAATAATTATTGGAAAATATCTATGTATAAAGCGGTTACTACTGAGCTGGTTAAGCACATAGTACCTGACGGCTTATTCAGGTTCGCACGTAGCGTTACATGAACGCTCATTAACGTTACAAGAATATTTGTTTATCTCGAGAGTATGTAATTTGTTGGCATCTTTATCATAAACACGGATGATATAAAAATAGCCTAAAGAACATTGCCAAAGTGTGAAAAAATAACACTTACATAACTAGTGTTAGTTATTGCGAATAAGTGATACACGGATTATTTACGAACATAGAGAATTTTTACTCTGGGAAGAACACCATGGCGATGACATTATATGGATAGACTCATACAGTCAATAAATGCGTTAAAACTAGAGACACTTGTGAAATAAAAATAGAGCTAATAACTCCTTCGAACTTGAGGTTGAGCACTAAACATTAGTGATTCTCAAGAACTTTGCCAATAGTATGTCTTGAGATTTTCTTAGTACGGCGTAGGAATAACAATACCCTAGCCAGATGACAGCTTTTAGAACAATACGCCGCTCTATTCAAGTAGACACCCAATCGCTTATAATATTCCGTTTGGAAATCACTACATCGGATATTTCATTTAAAAATGATCAGAAACATATGCTTGAAGAATGCTGTTATTGATTGGCTGGGAAATGTCTTGTTTTGGATTACCTGATATGTTCGAATTGACATATCTTTGCAGGAGACCATAGCGATGCAGATATGAGCCCACTCTCAATACTGACAAGAGCCGACCATTTACTCTATAATATCATATATATTTTTATACTAATATTTTATACTGTATTTGGATTATCACAATATGCGACGTCTAGAACGAATTCTAACTTGGTGATTTTTATTCCCCAGTGTATAGACGATGGCAATATGACAACTGTGACTGATCACTATCGTGCTTTAACCACTAAAGCAATTGAAATGGGAAAAGCATTTGCACACGGGGAATCAGTGAATATAAGCGTCAAATTCTACCCTATGTGTTCATTTTCTTCGGCAATGGAAAGCCTATCAAAAGTATCATCAAAAGTTAACAATACAAGTATGGTTTGGATCGGACCACCCCGGACTGAGTACTGTGACATCATAACACGTTTTGCGGAAGACAGTAACGTCATCCTTATAACCCCAACTTGCCCCAATACTCATCCGCGTAACAAAATAATCCACACAATGGTCACTGATTCCCAAGCAGCTAATGCTTACGCCGCGCTTTTGAACCATTTTAAATGGAGAAATTATGTAATCGTTGCATCTCCAGGCAGAAGATGGATTGAACTGTCGGGAGTTATTCACAAAATATTATCCAACGAGGGATTCATTGCTAAAAAGATAATTGAAACTGATAGCAGAGCAGTTGATGATGATATTATTAAAACCATTCCAGAAAATGTCAAAGGTAAGAAAGCATTATGTGCAGGTTCTCATCTAAAAAGGCATTCGATCATAAAGCGATCGTAAGAATTCTGAAATATCTTGACACAACACTCAAGACATTATAGAAGTCTAAATATCATAAATATATAGATAAAAGTTGTATTCATGTCTAGAATGATCAAGAGTTAATCGGATAGGTTCCTCCACATCTTCAAGTTCAAATGGCCCTCTCTCAGATTGGCGATCTTCTTGCATACATCTTACATTACGTATTTAAAATTATAGTAAACTATCCCCCCCCTTCCCCTTCTTACTATATCAATATTCATCAGACTTAATCGAGTCCTTAGACTCACGATTAACAATAACTAAGTACGAAAAGAGTCAAAAAGATCGAAAGAATATAGCGGATCATAACTATATAATTGTAGGATTTGCACAGCGTGTACCTACGTTGATTGAACTTTATCTGACGTGATCTTAATTAAATCAAGACAAATCTAGACAAATGCCGATAAACTAAATCAGGAAATGCATTTGATTGAGTCAATTAGATTGTTCCGAGAAACGTAATCTTGCAATCACTGCTCCTCGAGATAACAACGCTAACTTCGAATACTGTATATGAACGAAATAACTAATTTCTCCGAAACACCATTGAATCGTGGGTACACTGTGTATATCTCCGCCTCTTTAATTTTGGAAACAAAGAAAACTGGTATCGTATTCCCAAGTATACGCTGATTCCAATAACGGATTGTTTTATCTCATAAGCTCGTTTTCTCTATTGAATAATACTTCGGAAACATGCTCCCGTGAAGCATTAGCTAATTTTAGATTTGATTCAACGGGGCATTTTATTTATCTCAATTATGAAAATTACATTTCCATTCTTCGGTATTTACAAAAGAGATTTTGCGATGCAATATTCAATATTACAAGGTGCATTGACGCGGATGATCTTGAAATGAGCTTAACGTACCATTAAGACTATTGAGCGTTTTATTCGACCGCACAATGGAAAATACTTATCCAGATCTTGAAAAACCGGAAGTCACGTATCACGGGATGCATTATTGTATCGATCCCCCTGTGACAGAAACGTCTTCAAATTGTGACGTTTGATACGATGCGCTAAGATTAGATATACTCTTCTCTACATGATTTTCCCAGGGGTATAATTATGCCAATGCTGTTCACCAATACGCCTCAATTTATAAGTTGGGTACCTGGAGTCCTCTTCCGGATCAAATGATATAAAGCCCGTTTGTCCAGAACAATTCATCAAAGTCATCATTTTTCGAATTATTGTAAAAGCTTATTTTAGCTTCTCTCTAGACGAATATTTCTTGCTGAAGCCAAAAAGATTTGATGAGTATCAGAATGGGCTTTCACACGCTATAAAAATTTCAGTTGCCAAACTTAAGGAGGGGGGTGTACATCTGTGCATCCTCATTACAATTTCCCGATGAATAACTTCGTATTAGTTATAATCTAATGGTTCTTTCCATTATGGGATCCGAAGCCTCTACTACCCCTTCCCCCCATATGCACTGCCAAGGAACATAATAATATTATCAAGTGTCCACGCAGGTCTTGTTACATATTGTATATTATACTAATGAGTATCATTTTGTCTGGTTGACTATCATATTACTTGCATTCCAATCGGTTCGGGGTTACGTCCTCTAAATGTAAGGGATTTTAAGCTTGCACTGTTTTTCATAACCTAAACGCGAACGTAATTGCTTATTGCTCGTAAGTTTAAATGTAAGCGATTTAAGTACATTTTAGCGATGAATTTGCAATGGGCGATTGTTCATACGTACAGGTTGGCGTTTCGATTTAATATGCAAGCTGAAACTCCCTAATATGATACAGGGTGGTCAAAAACGGCAACCCTATATTTTCCTCATATCTTTTTCATTTGAGGGAATTACTCCCTGATATTTACCTGCACACCTGCACACGTTTACTATGACCCGACTGCAATCCTTATTATGTATGGCCTGAATGACAATTATGATCTCCTTTTTTGGGATCTATAATTGCCCTCGAGGTCATTTTTTACACTTTATCTTTGGCATATCCCATAGGTACAAGTCAGGTATGAACATTTTGGACGACGGGTGGAGGTTTGCCCAAAGCGTAATATTGGCCTCTGGAGCATGATATTTAAGGTGCTGTAACATTGTAACTGTCAATTCGATGGTCATGAAATATTGTAGGCTGGTAGGAAATTAATGATGTACACATGTACCAAATATCAGAAGTACTTTTCTAAAATGACAAAGATATGAGGAAAAATAGCAGCAGGGTTGCCATTTTATTTGACCACCCTGGTAGTAATGGATGATTTATATAATAGTTGAATACTAGCTTAGTCGGTGAGATGGGCCGGTATACATTTTTAGACATTTTGTGTTTGTGTGAGTTCGATCATAGTTTGGAATATCGTATTCTAATGACAAACGACTATAATGAGACTTCATGCCGAAGTTAATATCATCAAGCTAGTGTCCATATGTCTTGTTTTTTCTATGAGTGCCATTTTCTCTGACAGGCTGTGTTATTCGGGTATTTTTCTATGAGTGCCATTTTCTCTGACAGTCTGTGTTATTCGGGTATTTTTCTATGAGTGCCATTTTCTCTGACAGTCTGTGTTATTCGGGTATTTTTCTATGAGTGCCATTTTCTCTGACAGTCTGTGTTATTCGGGTCTTTTTCTACGAGTGCCATTTTCTCTGACAGGCTGTGTTATTCGGGTATTTTTCTATGAGTGCCATTTTCTCTGACAGTCTGTGTTATTCGGGTCTTTTTCTATGAGTGCCATTTTCTCTGACCGGCTGTTATATTCAGATATTTTTCTAAGCTGCTTATCAAGGTATTAACCAGGCCATACAGGGTGAAAGATCCCATGGGGTGAAGCTAACTGTTCTCTGACTAATGACAATAGACGATTTTTATATGTTTTCTTAAAATGCGGATGAAGAGGTATCTTAGCTATTGCTATTGTTTCGTTGTGTGTACGTTACATCCGGGTCGTTATATCATAGTTTAGGATAACATTTTTTATACAGGGTGTTAAAAAAACGCAACCAAAGGAAATCGCTATATCTTGGAAAATACTCATCCAATTATGTTCATATTTTCAGGAAAGAAAGAAGAGACTGTGTTTGTATAGCCTCTGTTGTTAGTTAGTTGTAAAACATGATGTCTTGGACACTTGCTCAAAAGACAGTTGTACTAGCAAAATACAAAAAAAACGCGAATGGAAAATCACTATATCTTGGAAAATACTAATTCAATTATGTTCATTTTTTCAGGAAAAGAAAGAAGAGACTGTGTATGTATAGCTCCTTTGTCAATAAGTTGTAAAACATGATGCCTTGGACACCTGCTCAAATGACAGTTGTTCTTGGAAAATATGAAAATGCAGTCAGAGGTGACTGCCACAGCAATAAAACCGAATAACTTTCTAACCATGGTGTTTTGGCACTTCAGATTTAGCACAAATTATCCTCACTCAATGTTCAAAATGCCTTCTTAAGTCTCCCTGAACCAGGGCGTTTGACTGCGATTTGAAAGCATTTCAACCATAACTGTAAAGTCCCTGAAGTGATTTTGATTTCACTCTACAGATTTACCATACAGTGAATGAAGATGATGTGTGCCAAATTTGAAGAGCCAAAACACTATGGTTAGAAAGTTATTTAATTTTTTTGAGGTTGCTGTCACGCCTGACTGTGTTTTTCGTATTTTCCTAGTACAACTGTCTTTTGAGCAGGTGTCCAAGGCATCATGTTTTACAACTAACCATCTACAGGGGCTATAGATACACAGTCTCTTCTTTATTTCCTGAAAATATGAATATAATTGAACCAGTATTTTTCAAGATATAGCGATTTCTTTGGGTTGCGTTTTTTTAACACCCTGTACATACTGTACGTGTATATAAATAAACGTTTTGCTGGTGATCTCGAATCTAAGCCTCTTTGACTTTCTATGGGAGGTTTAATGGCATCCAAAAGTAACAAGAAAATAAACCACACTATCCCAAACTATAGATTAACGTAAAACAAACATTTCATCCACTCCTGCTATTCACGAATCAAAATTGTAATCTAAAACAAAGTAAATACTATAGATCAATGGGAATATCTCCAATTTAAAGCACATACAGTAGAAATCTAGGATTTGTGATTTGTTAGGAAACGATCTTAATAAAAACACCCTGTACATGATGCTTACAATTTTGTCACTCTGCCTTCTGGCATTTAATGTTGGACTCTTTGCGAGGATAGAGCTAGTGGGTAGACAAATCCGATTGAATCGACAATTGATATACTTAGTTCAGTCGAAAGTTAAACCTGGATTAATCATACTCTAATAAAATTGATTTGATGAAGTATATCAATGTACCACACTAATCATGTCTATTGTGAGTTCAAAGCGATTAAAGAAGACGAATTAGGGCGAACATGCTCTGTCAAATCCCTTTGTTTATAATGAACATGGCATTTGTACGTCGATTACACAATCGTCATAAAATGATGGTGATGAATGTAAATCAGAATTACACGCCCGGTGATCGTACAAATGGGATTGAAAAAAATACATCTTCCAAATTTTTGTGTTTTTTTGCAGAAATCGCCTAATCCCCCCCCCCCTCCATCCCATTTGTACGATCACCGGGCGTGAATTAAGGAATGGTTAATAAAATATGCTTGTGATTTTGATATCGGTTCTAATGGAACACGTAAAAGGATAAAGAACGGATTGCATTTGTCACTATATCGTCAAAATAGTATACCCCTATTATTTATGAAACACTCAATTGATATGCTCTTCCAAGAGTTTGAAAAGATATCCCCCTATTATATATTAAACTCTCGCTTGATATGCTGTTCAAAAAGTTTGAGAAAGGTATACCCCTATTATACATTAAACTCTCGCTTGATATGCTCTTCAAAGAGTTTGAGAAAGGTATACCCCTATTATATATTAAACTCTCGCTTGATATGCTCTTCAAAGAGTTTGAGAAAGGTATACCCCTATTATATATTAAACACTCGCTTAATATGCTCTTTAGAGAGTTTGTGAAAGGTATACCCCTATTATATATTAAACTCTCGCTTGATATGCTCTTCAAAGAGTTTGAAAAAACTTTACCCCTTTTATATATTCAACTCTCGCTTGATATGCTCTTCAAAGATTTAGAGAAAGCTACCCCTATTATATATTAAACTCTGGCTTGATATGCTCTTCAAAGAGTTTGAGAAAGCTGTACCCCTATTATTATTAAACACTCACTTGATATGCTCTTCAAAAAAATTGAAAGGCTGAACAAAAAGGTATACCTTTATTATGTATTAAACACTCGCTTGATATGCTCTTCAAAGAGTTTGAAAGGCTGTATAAAAAGGTACACCCTTATTATGTATTAAACACTCGTTTGATATGCTCTCCGAGAGTTTGAAATACTGAATTAAAAGGTACCTCCCTATTATGTATTTAACACTCGTGTGGTATCCTATCCCAAGAGTTTGAAAGGCTGCACAATAAGGACACCCTCATCAGAATACTATATATCATCATTACACCATTTGAATGTCACTTCTGTTAAAAGGGCAACAGATGCGACTTCGTTATCACTTCATGGCGTAGAATAATGGAAATAGCGTCATGAATCCCGGGACAATGAATCTCGGATCAAAGTACGTCATTAATGGTCGAAAATCAAAATATTGACAAATTTATAACCTAAAAGGCCGAAAGATTATGCGGCAAATATTAAAACGGGGGTTGTCAACAATTTGTATTAGCTTTGATCTCTTAGAATCCGTTGAATCCTAAGCGATTGGAGTTGTTTAGATCACTTAACGAATGATATGAAATGATGAGGATTTGGGTTTTTTCAATGTTTATAATGGCGGCCAATGGGGGATTTTAGCAAAATATCCCGAAAATTAAATCATTAAAAGGCCGAAAGATCTGTGGATGGATTTTGCTGTTTTATATATCAAGATGAACACTTCGTTGGTTGTAACACGGATCCGTTGAATCCTAAGAAAATAAATGATTTGCTAAAAAGTTATTAAGATTTTAAATTTTGATGAAGACTGCTCTCCATTGAAATCTTTGGACCATGAAATGTCGATTTACGCGCATGCGTTGTGACGTTATTTCCATTATTCTACGCCATGTCACTTAACAATATTACTTTGCTTACGACATTATGTGTCACCTTCAGTTTTTGAAAAGGCCAACATTTAAAAAAATATTAGATAAATATCAAAATGATTTGATTAGATTAGATTGTGATGTGGAAGTGGTGATTTATATATGGAAGATCTTCTTAAATAATAAAAAGAAACCTTCATTTTTCAATTATTTTGAAGTGTTACATTTACACACTTGATACCCATAACTTCAAACATTGTCTATTCTTTTTTGTGATTAAGGCCGATATGGACGCCTCGAGTATATTCTTTCATATATCATTACAATTATTGTTGATGTCACGTTTTTAAGAAGCACCATGTACCTACATTTGATACACCAAATGACATGGTAAAGAGATCTTTGACTTCTCAACTTCGGATTCAAACTATATCGGGTCGTTACTATTCAATTAGCATGCATTCCACATTGGCTCATTCAATCACTCATTGAGCTTTGCACAATGAATTCCAATTCAATTACTGAATTTCAGTTTGTTTCAAGATTAAGTTGGTGCGTTTTCGTTTCGCAATTGAAATGGCTTGTGACATATACAAATGTATTTCATTCTTATTTCGATCCATTGATTTATATTGTGACCTAATTGAACTTATTCAACTTGACATCTTATTTGTTTATATTCAATCGGGGCGATAAGGACCCATATTAAAATGGAACATAATTGCCCGGTATCCCATTTGCATGTCGGTCTGATCCCAGAAGACAATGGAACTTAGGAGATCAATAATTCCGCAATTGCCATATTTCAGGTTGAAAATATGATTAATTCTCGACTGTGCTTCATACGAATATCACACACGAGTCTAACAAATGACTGCTATCATACTTTTAATACTCTATCATTTGTAGTAAGTGAGAAAAATCCTTTTTACACAGTTTTATTTTGAAACACATTTTATTTTATACACAGGCGGAATGGCAAAATAAGAAAGTTCCGTTAATTATTAGTTTTTATGTAGACCTCTCCGTTGTTCTGATTGAAAATCCGGAAATGACTGGTTGTCGAGAGAGATAAAATTAGCAGCTTAATCGAAGACTACATTCACTGTCGTTTGTTTGCGAATACAAATCCTTGAAGAGCTCTTCAAATCCGAAAGAATTGCTCCACAGATGTCGCTGTTGAAAAACTAAAGACAAAAAATCGATGTTTAAAATCGGGATAATGGTTGATACAAAAAATCTATGTTTAAAATGGTTGATGGAAATCCAGTTTTATCAGTGCAATCACCAGTAAAAATCTCTTACAGACTACATTTTATTTTGTTTATCTCGTGTGTATATAATTTCATAAAAAGTATTTCAAAATTATTTGGTTCACTTCAAATATTTGACTTTTTGTGACGGTGGTCTTGAGTTTGGAACCTGTTGAAAAGTGTTGAAAATTCGAATAGATGGCGGAAAAAGCGGTCGGATCTTTTGATTTTGATGGCTCTCTTTTCTAGAGACATTTCGAGTTTCAAGGGACATATATTAGGAGCTATAACGTGGTACTGTATATGTGGTTTGGTAACTGAAATCATGTTTTTCAATAACCCAGATGCGAGTAGAAATAATCTTGATTTACGTCATTCAAAATTCAAAATTCATTCAAAGTAATATCATATTTGAAATCTACATGTAAAATTACATGTAGAAATGTGGTTTTAAAAAGTGTTTATCAACTTTGAAAAATTAATTTTCTTTGAAAATGTGACTTCTAGCTCGGGGAGATTCCCCATAGTCCCCATGCTATAAAATCACAAAAAATGAAATATCTTTTCTTTTAGTGGACAGATAATATTTTGCTTTACTGGACATATTTTCATTAGTATAAGTATCAGACACATAAGGGTTATATGAAAATTGAGCCACTTAAATTGATAATATACAAGTTTAAGGGAACTTTCTTATATACCTGCCATGTTAATTGACCCGAATCAGCCACCTGGTGGTGAAACTGGTAACTACTTACTCGCATTTGGGTAATTGAATTGTATGGGGCCATTTAATAGTGGAGTAATCCATATTAGCATTATGAGAAATCACAAAAACTGCTATTAATTGGCTTAAAATCTCCCAGAAATTAGGTCTGTGATTTTTCGATTTCTGGACTCAAAATTACGGGGTTTGACAATTCTTAGCCACTGTTCAGTCACAAACCTTCGGAAGGTGCCTGGAATGTTACAATTAAGAGGTCTGCGACCTGTTTTTGAGTAAACATTGAATAATTTTGCTATGTTTTGCTCAATAAAGGATGAAAATCAACATTTTTGATGTCTGGATTGCCAAAGCTATTTTTCTGAGAAAAGTTAGTACATTTTAACTAAATCAATGGCTTAATTTGAATTTATGAGCCTCCAATCGGGTAGAAGTGTATGAATGGTGCAAAATGAGTCACAATAAGTGTATAATTTTAACATTAAAATAAATTAACTGCTAAAAAACAGTGACAAGCTGGTTATTTCAGTTAATGTTGGGCAAAGTTTGATACAAATCATGTTTAATGGGGCAATGATTCTTGCCAATAAAAAATTGCAGTATCACAAATAGGTTTCTTGGACTATTTAAAGGTTAAACTCCACTAACTCTCAATTCATATTGTCATTTCAAAATAAAAATGTCCAATTCACAAGAAAACCAAATGGCCCAAATCGAACCACCTCAGGGTTAGCAAAGTGCCTATAAAATGCTTAATCGCCAAAATGTCATTCTTAAACTGTACAAAAAGTTTTGAAATACCTCATACTTTTAAAAAAATATCACGTTGAGCCCCAATTTATCCAACCGTGACACTAACGTACATAGCAAGAAAGTACGAAACTTGCCGATGGAATAAAAGGCCACTTATGAAACGTTGCTCTTCTTTGAAAAGGCAGGTTGTTTCCGGTTAGAAAATGAAAAAATAGTTTAAACGGGATCTGTTTGAAGTTTCATCTATCGTATGTCAGTCATTTGTCCTATTGAAGCTGACGCTAATTTAGGATAAATGCTCTGTATTCCACTAACGTAGACTGATAATGAATGTATAGTTTATACCGTCGTTCTAGCCATGAGCTATGATAAATAGTGGAAGGGAGTAGCAATCATCTGATCAATTTGATATCATAAGGTTGTGATAACTTTGAATTCGAAAATATTTATAGTTTTAATTTCAAATATCTAACCACAAGAGTCAAAGGGAAAGTACCAAAAACTATTAAGAAACTATTAAGAAAGCAAGGAAAGCAAACTCGACGTGTGAACCTGTCACAAGAAAAACAGACCCTAAAACAGACCCTAATATAGTATTGGCACTAGTGCTTATATATTCCATTACCATGATCTAAGGTGAAAAGAAATAATGTCTAACACCCTCCAACCCCTCTAATCGAGAGTCAATATCAAAAGCCAGGACCAGAACACCAAGATTTATTTCGTTCATACTGAAGTCATTGCAATAATCTTCTTTTTTTTAAAGTGATATACAATACTCATGACATCAAAAATCGTTGTTGATACTTGTGCTCAAAAAAGATAAAACATTTAGTCTCAAATGATGTGAGATAGAGGAAACCAGTCTCGAAGTCCAGAGACAAAATCCATTCGCAAAGCAATTTCAAATTCAAAGATAGAATCGGAGATGACTAACAATGGGCGTAGCCGAGTATGGGTGAGACGAGGCAGGCGCCTCACCATCTTTTAAAGATACGAATTCAGTCTCGAATGGTGTGACAGAAAAAACCAGTCCTGGTTTCTTGGCCGGACGGGTATGGTATGATCTTATGTACAAGAAAAAATGATATGATTACTCATACAAGGTGTAACTCTGAGTTAAACACACGTCTTTTCCAAGCATTATCGGGAATGATTACTCTAAGAGAGTTGGACTTGTTAATTTAATAAGCTGTTTCCAAAGGCACTTCTGAATAACCGTGGAGACTAAAAAAGGAACTGAAGTAGCATTCAAGATAAATGTCCTTATCACATGCCGATAGTAAAGCCATAATTGGGAATGTAGTCGCTGTCATTGACTCTGTGGAACATGAAGTGGCATGGAAATCAATCGCGAGTGTCAATTTCAGCGATCGTGAATTTCTTCCATCAGGGCTTGTCAATATCAAGGGCACGACATCGCCAGATGTTGATCATCTCCTAACAAGATTGGGAAGACGATATATGTATGTGCAATTGCTAAAAGGGGAAAGACCAATTTAAAGAATATAACTAACGAGAACCACGGCTTTGGATCGAAAGAATTATCTTCTATAGTTGAACATGGTAATTTTCATAAAACACCAAGAAAACTACATAATTTATTTTTTGACTCCTGCGTTTCTTTATACCAAAGAAAACCCAACCAACTTTCGCTTGAGGACTATTTCGGCGAGACCAGTTGAATATAGTATAGGTATGTCCTCAGTGCCCCTTCCCTTCTTGAATTCTAAAGTAGTGATTAGGTCGACGTTTCCCTGCATGCTAGGCTAGGATAAGTCTACCATGATCCGAGCTTTCCGGGCTCAAGGTTTTCTCACATGTTTTTTGACATGTTTGAGACTGATTTATCTTGCAAGATGTGTCTTTATAAGTTTACCCTTGTTCCATTCTCCTACAATCTAGGCTTATGTTATATGGTTATCCGGCTCCCAGGTTTTTCTTTTGCTGATAAGCCTTTGTTCCAAGTGTCCTATACATGCCTGGCTACTTGTTATGGTCATTTGAGCTCTCAATATGGCAATATAAAATGTACTAAATTACGACAAATAGCCCAAATGTGCGTTCAAATTTACGTTTGACATGATAACATTCTATCATTGTGATTTAAGGAACTGTAAATATACCCTCGCTGTGTCAGTTTACATTATGTCCCTATTTCCTAAATATTGTACTGGAAAACACTAATAGGATTCGACTCTTCAGTAAAAGCTAGGTAAATATACATATTGTCTCATATATCATTTTAAAGAGAGAACTTGATTCTTGATTTTCATGTGTGACATGAAACTGAACTACAGTTTGTATTCACACGTACAATGAAAAGGAAATGACCAAAAAGTGATATATCTAGGTCGTAAAGAAAACAAACCCAAACATTCCCAAATTGTAATTTAACGTGAAACAGAAGCAATGTCTTATACCCCATCGCCAGCATCCAAGTATCATTCTCACAATCCAAGACTGCAACACCATACAATGTACATTTCGGTCACCATTTATGAAAAGCAACCAAACTGGGTCAGTAAGATTTCATTTTAACAATGTTTGTTATAAAGATACACCATTTTGTTATTCGATCATACCCTCGGACTACTGTTTAGAACTTTACCATGAAAGAATGCTACCTGTTTTTGACACTCTATATATACTATTTTGGGTTATTGAATGAATAAATGAAATGGATGTTGCCCATTTGAAACGCCTTTTGACTTTGAGACTGGATTCTGTCTATCCCACATCATTTTAAGACTGGATGTTCTATAAGTACTTGTATCTTCAACTATTTTTGATGTTATGAGTATTGGCTACTTCTATATTTTCATCAACATGTATTGCAATGACTTCATTATGAGGGAAACGTCCCTTGGTGTTCTGGTCTTGGTTTGTGATTCAGGTTCTTGTTTAAAGTTGGAAAGGGGTATTGGACATTTCATTTCACGTTAGATTATGGTTTTAGGATGTCAATGTGATTTATTTTTCTTACGGCTGGTCGACTGGTATACATTTAGAGTTTGCCTTTGTCTTGTTATGTTAGGTTCCATTACAACTTTTGATCATTTCCCTTTGGCAATTATACCTAGATATTCACTTGTAACTGTTCCAATGTTACAGTATTACAATTACATAATATCTCCAATCACTGCATAATGAAATAATTTATATTATTTTCGAATTACCGCAGCTTATTTACAATAGGTTTATAAGAAAATTGTTTGATTTTATCATGCTATTTTAGATGCATGAGCAGTGTATAATGTTACACTTATGCAAGAGCAGCTAGGTAAATTTGATATCATTGTGTAAACACGACATATCTAATAAAGACTTTAGTATATACAAGCAATTGATATATCTCTCTGCAATAAATATCTACATATTCTAATAGAGCGTAGATTTGTCAGGTGAATTAAGCTTTTAATACTTTTCACCGGGTTTTCTAGGATTTATTCATTTTATTATGACGTCACATTTAACTACATTTCTAAGCGTTCGAACTAGTTCTCGATCTGGGTTAAAAGTAGTTTATTTAATCCCAAACGAGATTGCATGGAAATTACAATATTTACTAGCTATATCAAATGAGTTCATTCCTTTAACTGTCCTTAAACTGTTTAATACCTCCAATAATTATTCATACACTTAACTTGTTCACCAAATATATTCATAGAGATTGTCAGAGAAGTTATGATTTGTGTTCTAATTTTTCTATCGATAAGACCCCTGAATATACTTTTGATCATCATTTAGAATGCTGAAAATGTGTCTCCTTCTTACTGGATGTACTCTTAGAAGATTTGTAATTACAATGTTTGGGGAAGGGCTTAAAAAATTCTAAGTTTTCTTCTTACTTAAGCAAACGTTTTTTAACCGGATGTACTCTTAGAAGATTTGCAATTGCATAAATCGGGAAAAGGCTTTTTTACTGGATGTAGTCTTAGAGAATTTGTAATTGCATGAATCGGGAAAATACTTTTTACTCGATGTACTCCTAGAGGATTTGCAATTGCATGAATCGGGAAAAGGCTTTTTTGAATGGATGTATTCTTAGAGGATTTGTAATTGCATGAATCGGGAAAAGGCTTTTTTACTCTTGGAAAATTTGCAATTGCATGAATTGGGGGAGGGCTTGAACATAAGCATAAACTTGGGATCATCATTTAGAATGCACGATGTTCACTCAGAAGATTTTTCATATCATGAATTGCTAGTCAGACAAGAGGAAAGGCAACCCCCTTGCCAACATTCTTCAAAGGTATATTCATATCAATGGTAGAAGTATCCAATTTAGCCTAAATTAACCTCACTACACCTAATAGAGTTGCGTCGCCTATTTTTAAATCTGGGTACACCCCTGTATGTATTTAGCCCAGGTAAGTTATTGATTCTAAGATGTTGAAAATTAATTTCCTGTGAGAGTTCAATTCAGTCTCAACAGCAAGCTAAGACGTATATTAACTTGTTATAATCTCGTTTTACAGAATCACCTATCAATAATCAGTGACACTTGCCGAAAGAACTTCCCCGTCAAATGTCATGTTCTGCAGTTTATCAGTACACCTGATAACGTGACATCATGACATTAATTATGACATTCAAAGTTCGGGATTTGAAGAGAATGAAAATGGTTATAAAACCATTGGACATTCCAACGCACTCTCCTGATGAATTTCAAAGAAGGTGTAGTAATGTCGAAAGTAGATCAAATCGGGCTACGGTAGTTTAGCATTTTGCATGAAAAATTGTGGGATTATTTTTAAAATAACTGTTGGCATTGCAAGAAACATGATTGACTTAAAAAACTTGATATATTTATATTTGACGGGGAGTACTTGAAATCTCAATTTCGCGCTTCTGACTTTGGCTTATCATAATTTTGCTTTACTTTACTTAACCGACCACCGGTCACGTTGGTACCAAAATGTGTCCTATTTTGGATTAAATTTCCAAAACATTGTTGTTAATGCGGTTCCTGCAAAATAGTGATTTCAGTTTTATTTTATTAGAATTGATCGATTGATACATTAAATAATCATAGACCATCCAATTTCAAATGTTTTTTTAATTTCCAAATGTTTTTCTATGAATAAATAAAGGAATAAAAAGAAGAGGTACACAATTTTAGGCGGTGATTCCTTACGGGAACCCGGATATTTTGTATACGTTTCTTGCATCCATCAGTTTCCAATATATCCGTCACTTCTTGGACTCCTGGGATTACATTTTATCATCAGTCTATCTAGTCTATCCGACTCGGGAGTCACATCTTAGAGCGAAGAGCTAAATGGAAATATGAATCAAATACGTACAAATAACAAACACGATCAACATGGGAACGAAAGGCATGTATACTAGCCCATTGGGACCAATGGACGATAGAAGTCGTTAAACGAATGTCGTAAATTCTATAAGGATAATGATTTATGTATTCCACCCGGAAATGGGTTTTGGCATTAGTGCTATTCGTTTTATGATTACAAATCGCCTCGTGTGAATTTGTCGAGTTGGATCAAACTAACAATGATCTCATTCTTTATTGTTCTAATTACAATTAGCTTATTTTGTTTTCGTAAATACACATTTTGTAAGCAGCTCCACTGTTTGGGAATAATGGAAATACAGATAAAACTTATTAATGAAAAAACGTTTCTTTGATATTTGAACCTGAAAACCCAAACTCGGAATCAGATGGAAAATATTTTATATGTCAGGGGTTGGATTTGGGATCGGGAACAATATTCAAAGATGCAATACCAAAAGCCAGTAATATATATACTGTATAGGCTTTGACACCTTCATCTTTATATACATGTACAACAATTAATAGTTTATCCACACCATAAACCACTAAGAACAGTTATACCCTAACCATAAACAATCGTTTGTGTTCATTCAAAAACGTAACAATTTAGAATATAAATCGCCTGGACTATATCATCCATATAACATCATAAATAAGTAAAGTCATGCTTACTGCAATCAATTCTGGATTTCAAATTCCTTAGAGGGAAAACTGAGGGAAATATATTACCAAGTATGGTTTAGAATTATTCAAGAGAAGTGAATGACACAAGGAGCGAATGAATAGACCTTTCCAATAAATCTTTATGCCTCTTGGTGAACAAAAGAAACTAATTGTATATTTGTTATTAGATTCATGATATTATGCTTTGGAGAAAGCAATGTTTCTAAATAAAATTGTGAGAACATTTTGGAAATTAGCAATGATTTTATCCTGTTTCTAGCCTGAAACTCTAGAGACGACATTCTAACGGATTTACTGAATTGTTCAGGAAATACAAGTCACATCATTAGAAATATCCCACATTATATGTCATTGTCATTATTGGTAATTACAGCTAAGTCCAGACATTTAAATTAATTTTGGTGAGCTTTTGTTGTTGTTCTATCAAATCACAACTGACAAGGAACAGTGTAATTAATGTTTGTTTAATGTTCTGGGATTTTCCAGTATCTCATCTTTCTCTATCGGGACACAAGATCCGGAAGAAGAAACCACCATACTCATTACAGCTGACTTGCCGATAAGTTATAATGATACAATACTTCTAAAGCTTCTTACAAAGTTAATTTAAAGCTGCTCAGCAAGGTCAATTTTGCCAAATTATCTCTTAATTCAAGTGCCTGATTAATTATTAGAGATAAATATAACTATGTATCACATCTCATGTACAAGTGAGGTCGATATTATAGCGATAACGATCTCGTTTTCTTCACTGCTGAAATAAAAGCGAAAGTGCATTACCAAAAATTATATCTTGTCATGTCAGCTTACCTATTTAGCCCCCCTTGCTTTCCCTAGCGACCCCTACTCCATCTTGCACACTATATTTTATCCTTCACATCATATTTTACTAAACTTCCCACAAAATTGTCCAAAATGATCACAAGAAGTGCTCAAATTAAATGTTATATTTCGATTTTCAACCAGGAAGTCTTTCACTCTAAGTATCAAGGTCAAGTGAATGTCGTAACCATGGTAACTTCTTGATGTTTTCTTCAAGCAAACTTCCTTATTTTCCATCATTTACACGACTTTTACATGATAAAATATGTTCTATAATTAAATTAAAATCATGGTGTGTAAGTTTAGACCATTATAAACCAATCTATAGCGGAAATAATGAAAATAATCGGAGAAATCCTATTCAGTGAGCTAGTGGGCTCCTTTGGGGATTTCTAAATATCTGGTAAACATAGTTTTAAAATATTTTTTGTTCATTCTATCGTTCTGAACCATAGGCTTTCCAATAATATTCCACTTTATTATCGTAAGTATATGGTGTTACCTCATTATAATCTTACAAATAAGGTATTAAATTCGCCGCAAATTTTTGAAAATTGAAAAGTGTCCAGTTCAAGTGAGAATTTTCTGTTATTCTGTTGTGTTCAGAGTCAAAGGCTGGCATTCTAAAAAAGCTGGTAATTTGCAAGGTGTCATCAATAAAAATGTCGTAATGGATTCTCTATTTCCAAAAATATTTGGAATTTTCATCAAAATTGGTCGAAACCTAGTATAAACACTCCTGATTTTAAACTACAATATTATTTCAATTGCCTATTCAATTGAATATTGGAAATCATCACTAAAATAATTATTACAAAGAACTCTTCACATATTCTACTCGAGTTCTACTCCAAAACCGACAGTATGGTAAATATAATTGAACTTAAAGTAAAAGAAAAGGCGTTCTCTTTAAGATAGATAAATGGTATTTTTCCTCAAAATAAGAGGGTGCGTCAGGTTGCCGTAGCAACCATGTTTGAAATATGTTGGTTATAAACTCTTTTTGATATTTGTTGTAAGTATATGAACTTTATTTCTACCAAGTGTCATGCTATGACTTCAAATATGCCAAGGGATAGTATATCGGTTGTTTTTGATATTTTTACAACTTTCTGATAATATTTTGTACAAATTTTGTACAAATTTCCAGTGAATTTGGCTCATTAGTTGTAGACTGAGATAATACTTGCCAAAAGTGGCACAGACTTTGTATTGTAATTTTACAAACACTTTATGGCCATCCTGTATATCGGTTATCGGAACACAAAATAGGCTACAATAGGCTACAGAACACAAAATAGGCTACAATAGGCTACAGAACACAAAATAAACTAGACAACACAACAGCACTAACATAACTGAAAAGGCAATGTGCTATTATTTCTTAGAACGACATGGTATATGTACATTTCAAGAGAGTGAATAAGTGATTATACAGTCAGAGTATCCATTTTATACCGACATGTGTCAAATATTTCGAAAAAAGGGTGTATTTGAACAAGAATCAAATGCATTTATTGGAAACATATTGCAAGAATATTGTAAGTAAGAATAAGTGTGCTTAGAAGTAATTGCAAATTCGGTTATTCAGCGAATCAAAACATCAGCTAGACATCAATTATTCAATATTGAATGTTACGTCTGACCGATCGCGTTTGTTATTGAGTCGACTATAGTTTGGTGAACCAAAATTGAACCATGGGCTTTCAAGAATGTTGAAAGCCCATGATTGAACCAATTGCGTGACTTGTCTTTGTGACATTTGCCCTCGATTCAAACTTGGTGGAATGTATTTCAAATCCGGTGGACTGTTCAATCTACAATAATCGCTCTTTGCTTATCTGCAAATACTCTGAAATAAATATATAAGCACTAGTGCCATAGGGAAATGACCAAAAGTTGTAATGGAACTTAGCAAGAAAAAGCAAACTCTAAGTGCATACCAGTAAAGAAAAACAAACCCCATATAGCTCAAAACCATGATCTAACGTGAAAAGAAACAATGTCTAAATAGATAACAGCGTTCACCTTTGATTATCTATTTAATTCTGAATATAATATTCTGATGTAGTTCTGTGCTTTATAAAAAGGAGCAATTTCTATTAAAAAAGTGTGCAAATACTGCTCTGTGTTACTTTATATTTATTTCGCTCTCTTATAATTTGATAAATTTGCAATCGATCGATTGCAATAGTTAGTGTTTTATCGGCTAGTTGTCAGGGATCTGTAAATGAACTAAAACGGGAAATGTGGTATTTACTAAAAGGGAATGAACAGTAAATGGTATAATTAAGAGGCCACATAGAAGGTTAATATTTGCAATTATTTAACTTGGTAATAAAAATAAGTAGACTTCTGTTTGAACCGTCTTGACTTTCTTTTCTTGACATGACTTCCGTTTTTAACATGACTTTCTTTTCTTGACATGACTTCTGTTTTTAACATGACTTTCTTTTCTTGACAGGACTTTCGTTTTGAACATGACTTTCTTGTCTTGACATGATTTTTCTGTGCTATGTGGGCCGAATCTCTAAAAACACGGTTTATAGAGAATCGTCACATTTTACAGACTGAAATTCCAAAGCCTCGTTTTCTGGTTTTTAAAAGTGACATTAAATGCGCAATTGAATGAAATCAAATTCTTCAGCACGTAGATTTTCCAACAGATAGTCAATTTAACACATCTTCGTATTGGTAAGTCAGAAATATAAAATGTAAAATTAAAACTCTGAATCTCAATATATAATACCCGGAGTACTCCCCTGTGCCGCAAAAGATCGAACCTTCAGCGTGAAAGTTCTATAGGGAATTAATCGAACATCATTTCTAAAATATATCTCTAAATATTATCATGATTTCTTGACATTTGGGAATAACCTGTAATTTATTAGCAGCGTTGTATATCTTCTCGATGAACTAGTATTGCGATAAAGCATCGCATCGTCTCCTCATTCTGCACGTCTTCTTCCTCAATTTACAAGCATAATTCTTCAAAAGATGATCGAGAGAAAGAAAATTGAAAGTGAGAAATCACAAGTTGTTGTATAAGATGCTAGAACACAAATTCTTACATACTTTTTCTGTATGCATGCTACATTAATGTTGGGATTTTAAATGTACTTACAACAAGAATACATTAATAAGTTAAATGGTTTTAGCTCGGGCTTCAATAAATTGTGGATGATTTAAAGTACGAATGTCTTTGTCGAGACTTTGAATGAGAGTAGAGCCCAAATTCAAAGGTTAAGATAAAGAGGGGGAGAAACCCCAGGGTTCAAAGATGACATACGCTTATCATGTAAATCTGTATTGAGACATCGTCGCTGATTGGTTTAGCGAGTCGATCGTTGATTGGTTTAAAACTAGGTCAATTTGAAAACTTTGAAAACCAAGATGGAGGGTAAGTTTTCGACAAAAGGAGTTGGGCGAAGGAGGAAATCGTATGTCATCAATTGAATCATGGGATTTTCCCTCCTCTTGTTGAGATATGAAATATGAGTGCATGTATCACCCACAGTTTATTGCGTCATGTGCTTAATTTCATTTTACTCATTGCAAAAGATGTTTTACAGTACACTAAAAAGGATGAAATTAAGCTGTAACAAATTGCAAGGGGTTACAAGGCCTGACATTTTGACCAACTTATAAGCATCTACCTTTTTATTCGTTAAACCTCAGTCACATTTGCTCAACGGCGACCGTACGGCGGCCATTCACGTATATAACCTATTTATTATGTTCGGAAATTTTCTAAATATTGCATTTGAAGACTCCCGCATTCAAACAAAAACGGATTTTTAGAATCTATACAATGAAAACAATGGTTGCAAATCTTTTTAGAGGATTGTACAGTATATATTGAATTATATTATCTAAAAACCAATGCAAAGAACAAACGTTTGTAATGTCATTGATCGAAACCTAGCTAAGTTTAGTAGAAGTAATAATGACAGCGAAAACTCAGGAAAATGTTTAAGATAAAAACATTGCATGTTGCCTTTGATAATTAGTGCTAAATAACTTGGAATGTCGGATGATTAAATAAAGGATCAGACTTTGGGGATAATTAGCCCTAATCAGACAGTAACGATCTCAACTTGTAATACAGGTACATACATGGTAGTTTAGGATCTGACAATTGAAAATAGAAAGGTGACAAACAACTATTTCAGGGTACAACTTTCTTAAATTAATGGCTGTTTAGGGAAAATAGCTCAAAAGCAAATTCAGGGCCAAAATTAGGGATGTAGGCACTAGGCTTAGGATGGTCGGATCCGCCAGTGTACGAGTTGCACTGATGATAATTGACGATGTCATACTGTCGAGCAATGACCGTTACGATGTGCGTGTTTCGAAATAATAATTTCCGGGGTGTTCTAATTCCAAAGCTGCATAACAGAATCCATAGATACCCAACGGAAGACTATGTCTGTTTTATCCTGATACGAATCTGAGTTATGACGTCTAAATAGCCGCTTTGCGAATATCAAAAAATAGATTGTTACGCTCGAGACTAGTGGATGGTCGTTCTATCTAGTGTTTTGATATTTCAATTGCCCTAACCTTTGATATACGTATGAATTTCAAGTTACATTTTTGATTTTTTGTAACTGAAAATTTCGAAGTCCATTTGAGTATAATCGTCGCAAACTTCCAGATACCACTTATCAAACGATTTCCTGATCTGGATGATTTTTCAATATGCTTCCTGGTGTAGATAGGGGCACTGGACGTGGACAACTGGGCTGGACACATTATTCTATAAGTATCTTAGATCAATATTTTGGATGTTAGCTGGGTAACGTTTTGTTAAGTTGTGATTACTTTTCAGTGTTTCCATTGTATTAGCCATCTTCCCCAACCTTACCTCGAGACTACCCCCCCCCCCCTTGTACCTTACCTCCCCGATGATGTTGTGTTGTATTGAGAAGGTGAAGTGCATCCGCGGGGTATACAGTTTTGCAGCTAGACTATTCGTCCCCTTATATATTTCTCAAATGATTGGTGCCACGTGTATATTGGCTGGAGAGGTCTCTCATAATACACTGAGATTATCCAATTGATAGACCACAGTAAAAATGACATAAAGCTTTTTTATTAGGAGATTAAGTCGTAATCCGTTGAGTGAATAACAGTACCTTTGGCGAATAGCTAGCTGAAACACAAGTTGGTTCATATTCAAACAGAGAAGATTAATGTTTATAGAATTCAAAATCTGTATCATCTTGCTATTAATTAATATTTTGTGTTGATTTTTATGAAAAATAAACTCGAAGACAACAATCATATATTAAAACTACCTCCTAAATGTAAGCGAATCCAAATATCTTTGAACAACCTTGATAATGTCTTATAAAATTTAATTTGACATACTTTCTGACAAGCAATAAATCCTCACAAAATGGAGCGTGCACCGATGAAACGCGATCCGAAGATGTTTACATCACGAAGATGGCCGAATATTGCCGAAGATGGCCGAAGACGCTTCAAGGACCAATCAAATTCCTTGAGGAGTTAGGGTTGGACGTTCGGCCATCTTCGGTTTTGGTCCAAAAATCGTTACCCTTACATCAGTACAAGATGACCTTTAGTTCATTTACCACCTTCTAGATTTCGCTTCGTTGGTTCAAGTGCGTTCGCCTTTTTGCTGTGAACACAATTAACCATGAATTCGCAATTCCTTTATCACTGAGACCGATTCTCAGAAATTATTGCACACCTGTAAAATAAAGACACAATCATTTTCGAGTTTGGATTTCTTGTGGTTTAGCTAATAATTAAATGTGCGGCATTTAAAGTGTTGTGATCATAAAACCAGTAATAAATTATTCAACATTTTGTAAAGGAAAATTTACTATTGTGGTAAAACTTAACCTTAGCTTGCTTGGGAATAACTCGCTTTGTTCATATAATAATTGGTTATTTTGATATGACATGCAACAACTACAATTAACTGCACTCCAAGATAAGTTTTTTGCTGCATGTCAACTTCATTTTAGCATGTCCTTATAGTACTATGGTCTTCTGATTGCTTATTTGACTAGGTTTGAAAGATTAACATTTTCTCTAAATCGCACTCTACAAAGAATATTTGTGACACAGTGCGATTTAGCTACAACGAATTGTTTGCTTGCGGCAAAATGTATTCTTGAATCTTGACCACTGCCAAGAGCAATACTTTTCATGTTGCTGTAATAATGTGTATATGTTCCCACATAACGTTTCCCTCCAAAAAATTAGGAACACTTGACGCTAAAGCTCAGCCTCTTTAGGATAGTTTAACAAATTCGAATTTTTTTTATGAATCTCCGACATTGAGGAAAATTAAGATTTAAACATAAACGATGCCAACTGGAAACCTATATTTGCAAGACTAATAGAGAAGTTATCATTGTATCTATGCTTCCTACGTTTGTAATTCCATTCAACACAATCAGAGCCTATTGTGTACAGTTGTCAGCTACCAAATGAACCGTAAATGATTCAGATGTAGTAAAAAATAAGTCTCCGTGGAACTGGCAAATTTCATGAAACAAAATATATCACCCTCGCAAAATATCACTTGCACGGAAACGTTTTCTTTTGAATAATTCATTGGAACAATCCATATCTTCATAATATGTCGATGGATATTTCCCTCACAAAACCCTTTTTTCGAACGCATATATGACGGAAATTGTGGTATTGATGTACGTGTTCTGTTCATTGAAATGCAATGGATTAAAGAGACACGTGAAACATTGTACGCTTAAAATACACCGAGGGCTCAATGGAGAAATCTTTTCTTTAGATTCAGTATAAAGCACCCTAAAAAAATAGCCTCTGCTTTTTTATCTGCAACCATATCAGTCAGTACAATACAGTCTTCCAACCTCCAAACGCATGATCCAGACAATGGAACAGAGTGGACGATACTTAGGTGGTTCAAAAAGTTTTGCAATTGATGCCATAACTTCAAGGAAAATAGGACTTTTGCAATGAAACTTGGTACACTTATGTGTTATATATTCTGATTGGTTCTTGAGATATGGTTGCTATGGTTACCAGAGTGGTGGGTACCATGTTCAACCCGAAATTACGTTTTTCCAAATAGTTTTCTTGCTTGAATAAACTCTTTGTAAAGTGGCAATTAGCAGGTGTAAGTGTCTTTGGGTGGCTATTTTTCTTCAAATTCTTCAATTTTTCTTATTGTCTCTGTGACATCACAATAGACAAGTGACACGATAAGTTCCTTTGTGATGTATACTGTCCAAAACCCAGTTGAAAAATTGGGATGGAAAAGTGAGGAAATTTTGAATTTTTTTTCCAAAATTTTCAAAATGGCAGATGTTTCCACACCAACCAAATTGATGAAATGGAAGCATAGAAATCTGATACAGTGCATGGTTCAAAATGGCAAGACTTTGCAAGAGACTTATGAACTGGTTCAGGGAGCATTTGGAAAACTTTTTGAACCACCTAAGTACATTGACCCCTGCGTTTGGAGGATGATGATGTTCATCAATATGTATTGCCTTGTTGATGAAACTAAAATGGACCTGGGAAACGTTGCCAATATATGTTTTACACAACACCCTCACAAAATGTTCCCTGCCTTAGGACATTTGGGATAATGAGGATTTTGTATCTATCCCCATGGAACACTTGTTAAAGCTAAGCATCTTTATGTTTGTAGAGTTTAACAAATCTAGATTCAAATTGATTATATCTTATACTTGATGGCATCCCGATGCTAAGTCATGGTCAATAGGCAATGATCCCAATGTTAGGTCAATACACCATTACTGAATTCCTCATTTTTTCAGAAGAACTCAAGTTGATCGAGTCTCAGCAAGTATGTAGATTCACGTTGGATAGTATTACTAGTATCCATTTTCGATAGTTAGTAAACTGATTTTTCAATATGACATAGGGCTTGCTTGCTCTAATCTAAACAGGGTACATCACATGACGTGAACGAGATCACACCATCAAAAATCGTCTAAATGGCAACCAGAAAACAATATGACTGCCTAAAAGTTAATCAGCTCTATAACTTGTCAATGATATCCTCTTTCATGTGTGCACTTTCGGAGAAAATCCGATGAGTGGTTTTCCTGAAATGGCAATAACAAGATTTATCAAAAACCTTCAAAATGGCCTCCAGAAAACAAGATGGCCGCCCAGAAGTTATTCAAGTCTAGAACTTAATATTCTCTATCATGTGTGCACAGTTGGAGAAAATCCGATGAGTGGTTTTCCTGAAATGGCGATGACAAGATTTATCGAAAACCTTCAAAATGATCACAAGAAAACAAGATGGCCGCCCAAAAGTTAATCAGCTCTAGAACTTTATATCCTCTATTATCTGTGCGAATTTAGAGAAAATCCGATGAGCAATTTTCCTGATATGACGATGACAAGATGTATCGTAAAAAATTCAAAATGGCTGCCTGAAAACAAGATGGCCGCTCAAAAGTTAAACAGTTCTCTATCATGAGTGCGACTTTGGAGAAACTCTCAGGTCGATGCAGATATAGTTACAGTCGAACTCCCTCGGATTGTTATTCAAATATAATAGACCTGACAGTCTACATGAAACACTGTGTGGCTCTATGTATCATCCTCACGAAGAAGGCCTATTGTGACTTAATAATGCAAACAACTTCTTCACACACTGTCTATTGCGGATATAGTTTCGCAGATGTATCAACATGAACTGTATCGGTAGATATATATTTCATAAGTATCAGTTAGCGTTATCATCTCACCGCTGTAACATTATTAATAACAGATCAAGATATATGTCTTATTTTTGTTCAAATATTTGGTTTGGAACTGTTGCTTATAATTTTGTTGCTCGGACATCGACAGTTTTTTCCATATTTGTTGAGGCAATGTATTCATACATTAGATAGGAGATTTCATTTTAAACCCTTGATTTATAAATACAGTTAATGGTGTTCGATAGATTGATGGTGAAATTGGTATTCATTATTTTAGAAATGGGGACCCTATATTATTCGATCTTTATTGAAAATTTAAAACCATTTATACTGCATGATGGTAGAGCCCTTGTACATTATGAGGATGGGTTAGTACTTGCATGAATGCTTTTAAACCCAATACAGATTAAGACGCGTTACTTTATTGGAATTCAAATATCCTAACACTCCTGGCCATGGGCAAGAGGAGGGAAAGCCCCAGAGTTTAAAGATGACAGACATAATAACCTCTCTTGCTTACCACCTTCGTTCGTTCGAATTTTCATCGGCTAGTTATCAAATACTACACTTCGATGGGATGTTTTAATGGATATAGGCATATTCCGTACACCTTTCTTTATGTTGATGTGAAATGAGAAGCTATGATATTGGTTTATGCGTCAGATATGAACATAATATTATTCGAAGCGTATTTCGAAAATTTTGAAACCGCCATTGATGACGTCATTTGTTTGTCGACTTTTGACCAATCAGCGACGATGTCATCTCAATACAGATTTACATTATAAGCGTATGTCATCTTTGAACCTTGGTGTTTCTCCCCCTCTGGCCATGGGCTAACTGTTCTCTTTGTTTTCACAATGCACTATATGTGATGGCATGACGACACTCTTTTCCCAATAATGGCACTGTAATTATTGAACCCCAATGCATTTGGATATGGATTTGAATATGGATTAACATATTGAGGAAGAAATAGCATCCGAATTACAGATACTGGTCTTTAAAATATAGAACTGAATCCATGTAACGAATTAACTTGAGAATTTACTCGCTCGATCAAGATATCAGACACTTAAAGCAAGATCGGTCATTCTCACCTAGCTACCGCTTAAAATACCTAAAGAAAAAAAGAAACAATTTTATCTCTTTTCTAGTGCTCTTAGCCAAGGCTCTTCTACGACCTCGTAAATTAGCTCGCATGGTCGAGGTAACATTGCGGTACTAATGGAACAATCATTATTCTCTTTCACAAAGATTGATTTATCGTTAATAAATAGTTGTATTTTTTATAAAAATTGAGTTCCAGCAATCAAATAGTTTTCCTAGTAATGTAAATGCTATTTGTTAAAATCCAGTTGACATATTTATAATATCCAAAACAATTTTTTTGGAAGTACTGTATTTCATTTCGATTGATCCGCTACAAATAATAGCTCTTTATATATTTCACGATACAAAATAAATATAATCACGGGGGTAAAGCAGACCCGAAGATGCAATGAGCTTGCTCGGCGGTATCATGACTGTGTAACGGGTCTTAATGTATAAGTGTGCTCGGCGGTAGGTTCAAACAACGCGGATCCTCAAAGCATGTGCTTATTACGTGTTTTAACACCCGTGATAATGTCAAAGACTATTTTCTTGAGAATCGAGAATCAGATCTCCCCCCCCCACGTTTGTTTTATTGAAAATCGCCATATGTAATTACTGTCATTAACCGGAAGTTATGGGATGTCACGTGGTCAGAAGTATCGTTGCATAAGAATAAAGCGATTTGTTATATGCATTGGTGGTCCACTCGATTATGCTGGTTCGTTTCGGTAACAACATGTCGGAACATCGAAGCTACGATTTTTCTTTTTTCCTTATTTCACACCTTGTAGGCAGAATTCTCACGACATATGTTTAAGAAAATGTACACATTTGCGAACAAATAGTTCAGAAGAACGGTATTTCGAAAAACAGTTAAGATTTGCACTTTTAACCCAAATTGTTTCTGTAACTTAATTGAGAAATTAAATCGACGATTCTGTTGTCTTCTGGGCTATTTTTCGCAAACATGTACATTTTCTAAAATATATGATACTGATACATGTTTGTGAGAAAAAACGCCGTGGGGATTCTGCCTACGACACGTAAATTGGGAGAAAAGAAAAATCATACCTTCGATGATCCAACATTTTGTTACCGAAACCAGCGTGATCGAGCGGATCACCAGTGATAAGGTTTGGTCTGCATAAACTTCCCTCGGAGAATTTAGCAACGGGAAGGCCCATTTAGGACCATATGTAAAACTCTGGCTTATATTTGGTGATTTGAACATTTCAAAGTAAATTTCCCACGTCATATTAGAGAAAGGACATGTCAAAACAAACAGGCCTTAAAATATCCAATGGCGACTTACGATTTCCAAACTTATGAACGGGGGTGTAGGTATAATATCAAATGGGGACTTACGATTGCCAAACTTATGAACGGGGGTGTATGATATCCATTATGAGCGATCAGATGTTGATTCCTAATTGTAGTATACAAATGATTATGAAAAGCATTGTAATATTAGCTTCATAGGCTTGATATCTGAGATTAAGTTTATTAATCTACAAAAATAGCATCAAAAGAAAGTGTAGGGATCAAGTGCAATATTGTATTAATATTGCAAACGAAAAAAAGTATTCAGAATGCAATATTGTAGAAAGGATTATGTTTCCCAGTAAATTGTTCACTAGACTGGTAAAAAAAGCTCATAAAGATCACCTACTGATAAAATGTTATGATACATGCATTTTTCATATGCATTTAAAACATACGGAAATACTTTATGTAATGGGAAAGATAAAAAACATATAGAAAGTGAAAGAATAGTTTATGGTATTACAAGTTATTATCATATCGTTGTTTTTATCAGTCTTCATTCCTCCGAAAATACATTCCATTCTAGACGATAACAATAAATACGTAAACACTAGAGCCCAAAGATGGAAAACAAAAAATAGTAAACAACACAGTTTGAAATGCAATATAGGGATCATTCAATCATAAAGAACAAACCCTGAGCATCCAAAACCGTTATACAAATCGTATGTTGTCACACTTCAACATTTTCATTTGTTTGCGATTTTGAAAAATCCAACGGAGATTTTCTATTTTTTTCGACTGATTAACATGGACTTTCATCAAAATTTTCGAAAAACGTCCAGGCCAATCTGATTGGTCGATATCTGAGGAAATCAAACAAGTCGGATATGTGCAGTTAGAATTTTTCAAAGCGCCATTCGTTTTAGAGTGCATCTACTCCTACTTGCGCATATTCCAATGGGAGCTATTAACGATAGCGGTCATTGAAAGAAGTGTCGTAAATCCGTCTATACCTGCAAATAATGCATTTGGTATAGACGCTTTGCGATTTATTATAACTGATTAATTGCTTCTAAATTATATTTAAATATTTATAAAGCTGGCCAGGGTTTAATAGAGAAAATAATTGAAAAAAGTACTTCGCTAGATTTATTGTTTCATAATTAAGGCCATGGGTGGTAAGTATATCCCTAATAGAAATATGGTACAGGTTCGATTACCGTCGTGAGGTAAGCGATGATGTTAAGCACTGCTCATCCCATGTCCGTGAAGAGTAATATAAGGAAAAAGAAAAGATAATATTTTAATTCATGATCATAGCTGTTATATATAGGTAATACCTCGAGTTAGATGAAGTACATGTATGTAGGTCGAATTCACTTAAAAATATATTCAGCTACTTACTTCACAAGGAATTCCCTGTGAAGTAGGAGAATTTAGATCGAATTCCTTTAATCACTTACTTTACAATGCGTATCAAAAAAACGCAACATAGTGTTATCTGGTAAAGCACAAAACCAGTGATAACAGCATTGAATCCATTCAATGTACCATAAAGTCATGTGTCTCCTCTTTATAATGGTATATCATTTGTTGATATTGGGTCATGGTTGGGCGAGAAATCATTCCTTTTGCAAAGTGGACCAAAATTAGCTAGGGACCAATTTATATACATCGCGAAAGTCAGTGTACGGGGCCCAATGTAATATTGGAAGAAAACATAAAACCAATGATGACTGCATCCTTTTCATTCAATGTACCAAAAGGCCAAATTACTCCTCTTTGCAATGGAATGTCATTCATTCACAGGAAGTCATGGCTGGCTGAATAATCATTAATTTCGCGAAGTGGGGCAAAATTCAGCTTGGACGCAAGTTTTAAACATTGCAAAAGACATGCATGGGACATAAGGGCTATTGAAAAAAGATGTGACAGGTGTGGCATAGACAGTAAAGTGTTCATACTCATATTCTTGCACGAATATATCCTATACCCCTCCAAATTGCCATCACGTCTTTGCAAATAAAGATGCGCTCATATCTCCACGTGATGCATGGTTCAGCCCTGAGTCATCTGTGGGTTAAATAAAGCGGAGAAAAGCAGCCCATGGGCAATTCTTTCTCGAAGTTTTGCAATATCTGGTGGAGGAATTGTGAGCACAGGTGCTCCTGAGATAGCTCCAAAAGAAAAAGTAACAACAATTAAAGTCAGGAGAACTTCCATTGGCACTTAGCCCTTGCACTGATTTTTGCCATATCTGAAACTTGGTCAAGAGCCGATTTTGACCAACTGTATGTACAAACGGAAGGATTATTCCCCCAACCCATGACCATATGTGAATGAATGACATATCATTGCATAGAGGAGGGACTTAGCTTTATGGTACATTGAATGAAATTGATGTAGTCATCACAAGTTTTGTGATTCTAGGAGATAACCACTTGTTGCATTTTTTGATACGCCCTGTATAGGGAATTCCCAGAGTAAGAAAATTTTAGATCGAGTTCACTTCAAAAATATATTCAGTTGTTAACGTCACAGGAAATTCTCCAAAACAAGAAGAATTTCCGATGTATTCAAAAGATTGAAACATCATGAAAAATAGAGAATGAAATCCTCGTCACTGATGATCTAATAGACATTTCTAGTAAATCGGCCCACCTTTTCGTAGGTTAAAGAAACAAGGATATTTTTGGCTAGATTAATGATGTCATTGGCTGTTGGTAGCAATCTGTCCAGGCAAAAATAAGATTAACTTATTGCTAATTTTGAAAAAGAATAACCAATGATATAATCAATCTAGCCAATATATCACAGGTTCTTTGATCTATCAAAAGGTGGCAGGATTTACTGGAAAGGTCTATCACATGTATCGATCTGGAGCAAACGTCAACAAAATGGAAGATCTAGAATTTAGTAAAATCGCTTCGAATGCTAAATGTTAATTCTTGGCCTATAAATTCACCAACATTATAACTTGTTATTTCACGAAATGTGGAATGTGGAATGTGGAATGTGTTCACATCAATAAAAGCATGACAGCTCGGCCTATGGTATTCAGACACCCGATGATCAAAATCTAGTGTCAAACGAAGGCATCTGCTCATCCAGGAGAGGCAATAATTAGCCTAACTATGAATTGTCGCGTTTCTCACCCACTTATAACAGATCTCAATCGTGAATCAGAATCCTTGATGTAAATAGGTTACAGTTTCAATCGTGTTAACCTTAAACGTCTCCCAGTAAGTTCAAAGATAGTTATACGGTGCAATGTCATAATTAGGGCTGCTAGCGAGATATCATTTCGGTTACCAAGGAGATGATAACATTAAACAAATCCACTGGAATTAATGACACTTCATTAAGAAGATTAAAGGATATTCATTCATTAGATAATTAAAAAACATTTCTTTGAATTGATGATGCTAACCTAGAAAGCTGATCCGACCGATATAGCATCAAAGAATGAATGCCCAATTAAAGTAAAACTGACAACGCTTGCCTACTACTTGACTAATGACCCTTCAAATGCTATTGCCCATTGATTTCCTCCTAGTTTCTGCCCCCTATTTATACATTTATAGATTTAATTTTGGTCAACAGGTTTTAAATTGGTATTGACATCCTTATTATCAATTAATTACGATTTGTCCAGACGAATGTTTTAGGCATCGATTGTAACTTATATACTGTATGATGATGTGCCATACCAATCAACTTATCATGGCAATTGCCATTTGTCCTGAGAATTGTGTATTTAATATTAAATAATACAAAATATAGTATTTAGAAAAGTGATTCTTTCAGGTTGTTCTAGATATTAGAGAGTTTAAGCTAGCAATGCTTTTCCCAATGTAACCGTGAACGTACTTCGGATAACTTCACGTTGGTGTCAACGGGAATCATTATGCTCGTGTCTGTTGCCATACTACGCTGGTAATTTTGATACAAAGTAGAATTCTTTCTGAAGAAGATGATGAATGGCATGCATGTTCTAACAGCATTTTGCAAATAGAAATAAGTTTTTCCCCAAAGGCTAATTCAGAGCTTACGTGGCACATTGAGAACTAGAATAAAACCTTATAAAGTTGAATATGTATTTGCCTACTCCACACTCCATAAGTTTGGCAACCGAGAGTCTGTTTGTTAAAGCCTATTAATGTTGAATTTTCATTTTCTTCCTTATATAGTTAAAACATTTATAAAGTAGTTGTAAATTAATGACTTCAAAGATGATCTTGATAAAGTATCCTTTCAGTGCGATCAAGAATTGGATGTACGGTTATTAACTCACAGAGGATGATGTCCTTTATGATATATCAGGTTACTTAACTCATGAAGGGTGGTTGCCATTAACTCACAGAGGATGATGTCCTTTATGATATATCAGGTTACTTTACTCATGAAGGGTGGTTGCCATTAACTCACAGAGGATGATGTCCTTTATGATATATCAGGTTACTTTACTCATGAAGGGTGGTTGCCATTAACTCACAGAGGATGATGTCCTTTATGATATATCAGGTTACTTAATTCATGAAGGGTGGTTGCCATTAACTCACAGAGGATGATGTCCTTTATGATATATCAGGTTACTTTACTCATGAAGGGTGGTTGCCATAAACTCATGAAGGGTGGTGCCCTTTATAATACCCCTGGGCGCGAAATATCAAACCTCGGGTATCAAACCTGACAAACTAGAAAAACAATGTGGGAATTAATTAGAAATTTTATTTTAATATCAGAAAGTGTCATGATGATATCCAGACACTTCTCATATTTCGAGAAAAGCTTATGAGCTTTGCCTCTGGATTTAATGAGACTTCCATTATCTCCCCATATCCCATGACGGATTCGTCTTAATGACCGAGTAGGTTAAAAAGATAATATGTAAGCACAAGTGAAAAAAGACTAAAGAGTATACGTAAAACACAGGGTGGTAGGGGAATATCTAAAGTCGTTTCAATGGTTTATTTTTCTCATTAAAATCTAGAAAATGAGGAATTTAAGACAGAAATGCTGTAATACGGTCCACAAAAACATGTTAATGACTCTCTGAAGCAGTTACTGATATTTTACACAATGAATTTTATTTCAAAACACTAAATTGACTCCCGATGGCCGCCGACATCAAATTAAGCTCCTAATTCAGTATAGGATCGTGTTATCCCAGCCCAGACATTTTTAGGTGTTGAATTGCTAATTAACAATGCCCAAATGTCAAACAATGACTGATTAGCAAGGACTTTTATAGACAGGGGTTCTGGTCGTTATTGCCGTATGTACCTTATTAATGGACAATTACCAGAATATACTGGTTGTTATCCTTTCTAACACATCTGTCGCCAAAGTCTCCGACCGTTTCTCGAATACAAATTGCTGCTTTGGCGACGCAGAATCCATTTCCTTTCAAGGACATTGTACATATTTGCAGGCTTAAAGGCATTATTCTCCGACACGGATCTTAAACATGTTATGTATATAGTGTACTTAACGCACTCGTAATTCGATGATTTGTTTCCACTTTTTTATTCAATGACAATGTGCTGATTTGGTGGCTCCCTCTGGTTTACAATGATGACCAAATGACCAATAGATGTCCTCGATACTCACTGATAATGTTATCGGGCAAAAATACTCCAGATGTATCGAGGAAGAGTTGGAATGGTGAACTGAATGCACTTGTAACTCCCTTTAAATTTTTCGATATTCTATAAGCGTAATATACAACTCGGGTCGAATTGACCTGACAGAAAAAATATCCCGGATACACTAAGATAATGAGATTATCATAAATATCATATTACCCACAGAAAAATTGACAAACAATATTTATTAGTATTCTATTGATTTAATAATCGAGTTTGTGAACAAGTTGCGATTAAAAAACACGAAGGAGAATTTTCTTGGAACATGTTACTGGACAAGCTTTTAAAAACAGTTTAGGAATGCATTGGACGTGGTATATGCCCTTTGCGGGGATCGAACCCGAACCTTTCACTCCGGAATCCAATGCTCTACCTCTGAGCCATGAAGGATAGATAGCCACTGAGACCGTAGTTGCAACTTGTTTTCGAGGGTCATAACACCATCCCTTGAAGGACGACACGCTGATACACGAGGAAAAATCACACATAAGACACCAATGTAACGACCCTGAGAACGATCGTCCAACCCAGGACACTCCGCTCGAGAGTTCGATGCTCAACTCCAGAGCAATAAGGGCTAAATAGCCACTCCAGCTGAGACTGTGTAGTAACGTGTCATCGAGGATCATTACAAACAAGGCGTTTGATGTATTAGTTTAGTGTTACTTCTCGTTTCAGACATTACAAATGTTCATCGAAAAGTGACCATTGAGAAGCATAAGCGGTCATAATGAAGCGAATTCCATTATTCCAAACAATAATTTTAAAAGCCTATCAGATTTTCGAAGACAATAATTTCCTAATTTTCATTCTATTAAGCATTACTGTCAATTACTCGACAGTAGTATTATATTACCATATTATCCAGCGCAAAATACACCGCCCTCAAATGTTCTGGTAACCCTGCTATTCATTAATTTATATTATTACCACCTTCTCGGGCCAGTTCTAGGGGTTTTAGTGCTAGTTTAGAAGGCATTCATTTTACTATATTGACCTGCTGAGCAATATGTGACGTCATAGTGGTGGTCCATATTGCCGGTCAAGAATGCAATTAATGACCGGCAATTTTAATTAGATATCATTCAGTGCGTTAGATGTGTTTGGAAATTAAAGAAAATGGATGTGTATCTTGTAAAACGTCTTATCAAGTTTGAATTCATCTCAAAATTTCAGTACTGGTAATTTGTTTGTCTTTTATATTTCTGCCTCATACGATTACGATTTCATTAAGCATATAGTAAGCGTGTCCCTATTACTATTTATCGTGAATGATGGCACGGCAGAACGAAAGGCAGATAAGTAATTAACCTTGAACTGGTTAACTCGATTTTAAAACGAAATGTAGGCCAGGATATGGTTCAATTGATTGATTTTCTCTGCAAAAGATCCGCTTTATTCCTCGACCAAACATACACGTAGAAGCTGATGTTCGCAGTTTTATCGACGTGAATTTTCACATAATATTATCCATTTATTACAAAAAATTTATTTGTATTAACAAAATATTTCATTTCTGGTCAGATGTTTCCGATTAAAACATGTATGTTTAGCAACATTATTGTTTTATGGCTTTGATTCGATTTGTTTGAAGACAAAATAAATCAATAAATCGTTCTTTAGTATTGGGTGTCATATTGGCACAATCTGTTGATTGAAGTAAGAAAAGAAAAATCTTTCTTTGACTGGATTCATTGGAGGCGATTTGATAAATATGCAAATGATTTTTAACTTGGAAATACTTGTTAAACATTACTATGGGATATATGAATCGATGGAATTATTTTAAAGGCCAGAAACACAGGAATACAATTATTTTAAGACATGTATTCCCAATAATGGTTTAGAATGGATGCTTGAGGATGCGGCCTATGCATCTTGGGTCAAGAACAAGGTTATATTGTTGATACATGCTCATAGTATTTAATCAAAAACATATATGTAGCACCAACAAGTTAATTTATTGCAAATGTTTTAGTTTTGTTTTTATGTCTTATGTTGCAAACGTTTTTAGTTCTGCTTAAATAGAATTGTGCTTGTACATATGTATTGTATGTTTTTAACTGCTGCACTAGTTTAACTATGTGCCACTGATCTAGAAGTGATTGCAATTTAAACTAATAAAAAAATAAAATTGAATTCGCGTAAGCAATTTCACGAATTCTTACATTTGTTTATTTTAACGAACTTATGTTTTTGGCGATTTTGAAGAGCCTTAATATGAATTTAGATGTAAATATATTAATTCAAAAAATATTCAGTGTCTTACTTCACAGGGAATTCCCCCAGTGGAATGAAATGTTATGTTATTTAATTCTTACTTCCAAAGGAATTGCCCAAACCACATTCAAAAGATTGAAACAAAAAATAGAGAATGAAATCCTTGTCACTGATTCATCAAATAGACCTTTTCTCGTAAATCCTTCCACCTTTTCGTAGGTGAAAAAAACTAAGATATTTTTGGCTAGATTGATGATGTCATTGGCTGTTGGTAGCAATCTGTCCAGGCAAAAATAGGATTAACTTATTGCTAATTTTGAAAAAGAATAACCAATGATATAATCAATCTAGCCAATATATCACAGGTTCTTTGATCTATCAAAAGGTGGCAGGATTTACTGGAAAGGTCTATCACGTGTATCGATCTGGAGCAAACGTCAACAAAATGGAAGATGGAAGAATTTAGTAGAATCGCTTCAAATTAATTCTTGGCCTAAAAATTCACCAACATTATAACTTGTTATTTCACGTTAAGAAGGATGCGAGAAATGTGGAATGTGTTCACATCAATAAAAACATGACAGCTCGACCTATGGTATTCAGACACTCGATGGTCAAAATCTAGTGTCAAACGAAGGCGTCTGCTCATCCAGGAGAGGCAATAATTAGCCTAACTATGAATTGTCGCGTTCCTCACCCACTTATAACAGATCTCAATCGTGAATCAGAATCCTTGATGTAAATAGGTTACAGTTTCAATTGTGTTAACCTTAAACGTCTCCCAGTAAGTTCAAAGATAGTTATACGGTGCAATGTCATAATTAGGGCTGCTAGCGTGATATCATTTCGGTTACCAAGGAGATGATAACATTAAACAAATCCACTGGAATTAATGACACTTCATTAAGAAGATTAAAGGATATTCATTCATTAGATAATTAAAAAATATTTCTTTGAATTGATGATGCTAACCTAGAAAGCTGATCCGACCGATATAGCATCAAAGAATGAATGTCCAATTAAGTAAAACTGACACCTCTTGCCTACTTCTTGACTAATGACCCTTCAAATGCCATTGCCCATTGATTTCCTCCTAGTTTCTGCCCCCTATTTATACAATTGGTCAACAGGTTTTAAATTGTTATTGACATCCTTGACTTATTATCAATTAATTACGATTTGTTTAGGCATCGATTGTAACTTATATACTGTATGATGATGTGCCATACCAACATTTAATGGCAATTGCCATTTGTCCTTTGTCCTGAGAATTGTGTATTTAATATTAAATAATACAAAATATAGTATTTAGAATCGTGATTCTTTCAGGTTGATCTAGATATTGGAGAGTTTAAGCTAGCAATGCTTTTCCCAATGTAAACGTGAACGAAAAGTACATGAATCAATTAATATTAATGTATAGCGCGCATGCGCTAATGAATCTACTTCGGATACCTTCACGTTGTTGTCAACGGGAATCATTATGCTTGTGTCTATTGTCACACTATGCTCTGGTAATTTTGATACAAAGTAGAATTCTCTCTGAAGAAGATGATGAATGGCATGCATGTTCTAACAGCATTTTGCAAATAGAAATAAGTATTTCCCCAAAGGCTAATTCAGAGCTTACGTGGCACATTGAGAACTAGAATAAAACCTTATAAAGTTGAATATGTATTTGCCTACTCCACACTCCATAAGTTTGGCAACCGAGAGTCTGTTTGTTAAAGCCTATTAATGTTGAATTTTCATTTTCTTCCTTATATAGTTAAAACATTTATAAAGTAGTTGTTAATTAATGACTTCAAAGATGATCTTGATAAAGTATCCTTTCAGTGCGATCAAGAATTAGATGTACGGTTATTAACTCACAGAGGATGATGTCCTTTATGATATATCAGGTTACTTAATTCATGAAGGGTGGTTGCCATTAACTCACAGAGGATGATGTCCTTAATGATATATCAGGTTACTTAATTCATGAAGGGTGGTTGCCATTAACTCACAGAGGATGATGTCCTTTATGATATATCAGGTTACTTTACTCATGAAGGGTGGTTGCCATAAACTCATGAAGGGTGGTGCCCTTTATAATACCCCTGGGCGCGAAATATCAAACCTCGGGTATCAAACCTGACAAACTAGAAAAACAATGTGGGAATTAATTAGAAATTTTATTTTAATATCAGAAAGTGTCATGATGATATCCAGACACTTCTCATATTTCGAGAAAAGCTTATGAGCTTTGTCTCTGGATTTAATGAGACTTCCATTATCTCCCCATATCCCAAGACGGATTCTTCTTAATGACCGAGTAGGTTAAAATATAATATGTAAGCACGAGTGAAAAAAGACTAAAGAGTATACGTAAAACACAGGATGGTAGGGGAATATCTAAAGTCGTTTCAATGGTTTATTTTTCTCATTAAAATCTAGAAAATGAGGAATTTAAGACAAAGATGCTGCAATACGGTCCACAAAACATGTTAATGACTCTCTGAAGCAGATACTGATATTTTACACAATTGATTTTATTTCAAACTCTAAAATGACTCCCGATGGCCGCCGACATCAAATTAAGCTCCAAATTCAGTATAGGATCGTGTTATCCCAGCCCAGACATTTTTAGGTGTTGAATTGCAAATTAACAATACCCAAATGTCAAGCAATGACTGATTACCAATGACATTTATAGACAGTGGTTCTGGTCGTTATTGCCGTATGTACCTTATTAATGGACAATTACCAGAATATACTGGTTGTTATCCTTTCTAACACATCTGTCGCCAAAGTCTCTGACGGAATACAAATTGCTGCTTTGGCGACGCAGAATCCATTACCTTTCAAGGACATTGTACATATTTGCAGGATTAGAGGCATTATTCCTCGACACGGATCTTAAACATGTTATGTATATAGTGTACTTAACGCACTCGTAATTCGATGATTTGCTACCACCTTTTTATTCAAAGACAATGTGCTGATTTGGTGGCTCCCTCTGGTTTACAATGATGACCAGATGACCAATAGATGTCCTCGATACTCACTGATAATGTTATCGGGCAAAAATACTCCAGATGTATCGAGGAAGAGTTGGAATGGTGAACTGAATGCACTTGTAACTCCCTTTAAATTTTTCGATATGTATATAAAACTCGGGTCGAATTGACCTGACAGAAAAAATATCCCGGATACACTAAGATAATGAGATTATCATAAATATCATATTACCCACAGAAAAATTGACAAACAATTTATTAGTATTCTATTGATTTAATAATCGAGTTTGTGAACAAGTTGCGATTAAAAAACACGAAGGAGAATTTTCTTGGAACATGTTACTGAACAAGCTTTTAAAAACAGTTTTGGAATGCATTGGACGTGGTTGAAAATGTTATTGGGTTTCCTCTATGTCCTTTGCGGGGATGGAGCCCTAACCTTTCACTTCGGAATCCAATGCTCTACCTCTGAGCCATGAGGGTTATATAGCCACCGAGACCGTAGTTGCAACTTGTTTTCGACGGTCATAACACCATCCCTTGAAGGACGACACGCTGATACACGAGGGAAAATCACACATAAGACACCAATGTAACGACCCCGAGGACGATCGTCCAACCCAGGACACTCCGCTCGAGAGTTCGATGCTCAACTCCAGAGCAATAAGGGCTAAATGGCCACTCCAGCTGAGACTGTGTAGTAACGTGTCATCGAGGATCATTACAAACAAGGCGTTTGATGTATTAGTTTGGTGTTACTTCTCGTTTGAGACATTACAAATGTTCATCGAAAATTGACCATTGAGAAGCATAAGCGGTCATAATGAAGCCAATTCCATTATTACAAACAATAATTTTAAAAGCCTATCAGATTTTCGAAGACAATAATTTCCTAATTTTCATTCTATTAAGCATTACTGTCAATTACTCGACAGTAGTATTATATTACCATATTACCCAGCGCAAAATACACTGCCCTCAAAAGTTTTGGTAACCCTGCTATTCATTAATTTATATTATTACCACCTTGTCGGGCCAGTTCTAGGGGTTTTAGTGCTAGTTTAGAAGGCATTCATTTTACTTTATTATATACCTCAAATGTATTCTAGATGCTCATTGGCTTATTCATGGTCACATGACATGGAATAGATGAACTAATTCCCTGGAAAGTCCTAAATCCCTGCTTTCGGGGAAGATGAATTGTACTAATCACCAGTTAGGTCATGTGACCAGTCAATAGTACATCTTATCTTCCCCCAAATCTGAGATTATAGGAGTTGAAAGGTAAAATGCCTTTAAATGCCAATAAGAACCTGTGAACATTTGATATTGAAATGAAAAGACTTCTCATTTTGTTTTTGTTTACAGAGTACTTATCAGGTATATAATAAAACAAATAGTGACTGTCACATTTTCGGGAAATAGTGTAAAAATTTTCCTCTCGGGAATATCCTGTCCACTGACTTGTTCCCTCGGCCTGCAGCCTCGGGAACATATCAGTGGACAGGATATTCCCTTGAGGAAAATATTATGCACTATTTCCCTCAATGGCAGTCACTATTTGTACAATATTGACCTGCTGAGCAATATGTGACGTCATAGTGGTGGTCCATATTGCCGGTCAAGAATGCAATTAATGACCGGCAATTTTAATTAGATATTAGATATCGTTCAGTGGGTTAGATGTTTTTGGAAATTAAAGAAAATAAATGTGTATCTTGTAAAACGTTATCAAGTTTGAATTCATCTCAAAATTTCAGTACTGGTAATTTGTTTGTCTTTTATATTTCTGCCTCATACGATTACGATTTTATTCAGCATATAGTAAGCGTGTCCCTATTACTATTTATCGTGAATGATGGCACGGCAGAACGAAAGGCAGATAAGTAATTAACCTTGAACTGGTTAACTCGATTTTAAAACGACATGTAGGCCAGGATATGGTTCAATTGATTGATTTTCTCTGCAAAAGATCCGCTTTTTTCCTCGACCAAACATATACAAGCTGATGTTCGCAGTTTTATCGACGTGAATTTTCACATAATATTATCCATTTATTACAAAAAATTTATTTGTATTAACAAAATATTTCATTTCTGGTCAGATGTTTCCGATTAAAACATGTATGTTTAGCAACATTATTGTATGTTTAGCAACATTATTGTATGTTTAGCAACATTATTGTTTTATGGCTTTGATTAGATTTGTTTGAAGACAAAATAAATCAATAAATCGTTCTTTAGTATTGGGTGTCATATTGGCACAATCTGTGGATTGAAGTAAGAAAAGAAAAATATTTCTTTGACTGGATTCATTGGAGGCGATTTGATAAATATGCAAATGATTTTTAACTTGGAAATACTTGATGTTAAACATTACTATGGGATATATGAATCGATGGAATTATTTTAAAGGCCAGAAACACAGGAATACAATTATTTTAAGACATGTATTCCCAATAATGGTTTAGAAGGGATGCTTGAGGATGCGGCCTATGCATCTTGTGCTTGTACACATGTATTGTATGTTTTAACTGCTGCACTAGTTTAACTATGTGCCACTGATCTAAAAGTCATTGCCTAAATCATTGCGCTCGGTCATCGTGGATGAGCTGAGATAACTGCTACGAACTTATGGTTTTTGGCGATTTTGAAGAGCCTTGATATGTGCCAGGAATACAATTTCAAATTCGCGATATCCTGAATCAATTTTACATTCACGCGAATTTCGTGATGTCTGCGAAGTGTTTTACAGTATTGGACGATGATATCGGTCATTCCCACCTTGCTTAGCATGTCTAAAGCAAAAGAAACAGTTTCAGGATTTGAATACCATCGAGAGGTGCTTTCACAATTAATTTAGGTACTCGTCAATTATATAAAATGGTTATATTGACATAGAGGTTATATTAGGATAAACTAGAAAACGGCAACTCCACAGAGTAGCAAACCCCAACGAACACTATAACATATATGAATCTGTATTTGTCACAAAAAATATAAACATTGGAGATCTATCAGAATTTCTACCAATTTTAAAAGCATTTAGGCACAAATAATAAAGACGATTTGACTTTTCTGAGGCACAGGTCCGGGAAACAATACCAAAATAGCAATCTCGCCTTGTCCTTCAATTTGAGAATAATATAGCCAAACTTTGAAGAAATCAGACAATGATTGCGAAATTCCACATAAGGCGGTGGCCATTTTTAATTTTACGAGGCCCAAATTACAAACCGATACAATATTTGCAATCTAATCTAAATTGCCTTTCATTTGAGTATAATAAAGCAATACTTCAGAAAGATATCAAAATTAACGCAAATTCCTGTTGGCAGCCATTTTGAATTTTCTGAGGCACAAATAAAAAATACAATACCTTAGTAATGATCTATACCCTAAACTTCCTTCAATTTGAGTATAATATAGCCATATTTTAAAGGGATCAGACAATTATTGCGAAATCTCACATAAGGCGGCCATTTTGAATTGCGTACAACTATTCACCAATATACATCTTTCCACCAAATATGAAGAAAATCCGTTGACCAGTATTAAAGTTATCTTCCGGACGGACGGACGGACGGACGGACGGAGGGCTTCACTATAACCCTACCGAACTTCGTTCGTTGGGATAATAAGCAACTGGCGCTGATTAAGACAATTTATAGACACTAACTGTTGACAGAGGCAAATCATTAGACAACATTGGCAGTGGCACTTCCATTATTCAAACCCTTTGAATACCGAGACTAAAATTCGCAGAATATGCTTAACTATTATGGCTATCCTTTACAAACGTTGATCAATTTACGCAAATCATCAAAATGTGCATAATTGGTTCATGTTCACTAATATCATCAAAATGAACACTTAATGGTGTAAATTAAGAAAATAAGCGGCAAAAACTGGCAAAAATAATAATGCTTTGTATTCACGAGGTTTTAAAAAGTGTTTCTACATGAAATATTTACAAAAGTTTGTAAGTAGTAAAATGGCAATTTTGAAAAGGGGGAAACATTCACCGCTCAAAACTGTTAAATTTTTTTTTTTGTAATAGGTCTTTATGACTGCAAGGTTTCGATGTACCCTTGGGTGCCGTAACATTTAGCATGATTTAATGATTGTAGTCGCTTGAAATATGTTTCTCTCTGAATTGAGTATAGATAATTAGATCAATTTGTAAATAATATGTAAACTGGGAATCCTGGTAGCAAAGTGACATTAACTTAGCTGAATACAGAGCAGCCTATTTAAAGATCGGTCATTCTCACCAGGCGTTTAGGTGCAATTTAAACAGAGGGATAATTTCATCGTTTATTTATGTTTAGTTTTTATGTCATCACAAGAAGTAGTGACATATTAGTTTTGTCTAAAACTTTTTGTGGACGGTGTTCGGCAGTTGGTGTTTGGCGTATGGCGATCGGCGAGTGATGCGGTGACATGTTGCATTGCTAAAACTATACACCCCATTATGGAAAAGATCCTTCAAATTGTACAGTTATCTTTGTCAACTAATGTTTTACGGGCACTAACCAGATATCATGATAACGTTGGCTTGCTCACCACCCTCATTTTGTACCTTACCCTTTGCGTTAACTGTCACGCATACTAAGGTATTTTGGTACACACTCTGTGTCGCATTGTATGTCATAATCTTGCACAACTTGTTCTGTTTGTAGCCACAATACTATGTATGGAGGATAGTAGAGTTAACGAATTCATACAAACTGCAAAGAAAATGAAGGACATTCTTCACGATATGGTGTTCTTTACAATGCCAACTGAATACTTGCCAAACAATACTCATATAATACCCGACGCAGCCCTATTCATACTTCAACCTACAGCGCCATCTGCTGGAACCATATGGGAATTTGACGATGTTTACTACAATGAAACAAATCCTCAAATGACAACTAGAGTCGACAGAAGCGTTAATAGCGAGAAGGTATAAATTTGTAGTTATTAGACAGTCATATTTTACATAATTCCAAATGGTTAAAGTTGTTAAAGGCCTTTTATGGGGGCTTTATTTAGCAAAATTGACCATTTGACTGGGATACTATATATGAATGCAAAAGAAAGTAATGAATTCGGAACTAGGGTTTGTTACTGTTTTGTCTTTATCCTTGAATTACTGTACGTCAATAATTAAATAAATGCAGCACTTGTTCAAAATGCCAATAACCAGCATAGATGATAAAATATCAGATTCGGTACACCCGATCTTGTTATAGCGATACCTGTGTACTCTTAAACCTATTGCTTAAACCTATTGCTCTTGACACGTTAAAAACAAATTAAACAAACACATTTTGTGTTTTTAAGCGTTTCACTTACTGCATAATCGATCTTACGTATGTTACCCTTGGAAAAATAAATAATAACATAACAAAAACAAAATATTTATAACAGAGCAATTTAATTACGATCTGGAAAGTTTCAAGTCAATCTTCTAAGTGTCGGGATGCTGAAATGTTCATTATGCTATATCTTGTTATAAACTATATCGGACATCTAGAAGCGTTTCTGCTGAAATGATTCAATCAAAATAGTTTAAAGGAACATAACAATCAAAAGATATCTTGTGTACGAGGTTTGGCCAAAAAGTCTTGTAGATGTCATCAATTTTAATTCCTTTTGCATCATATTTCGCATGGATAATAATTAAACATGTGTTGTTTTAGGGAAACACATACTGTCTGGTTCTATTTTTATGAACATTGAAAGACTAGAGGTTTACCCTACGAGGGATCTTTTAATAGGTTAGAAGTCCAAGTTTCGAATTTAGCACCACAATCTTTGCATGCGTTTGTGCTTAACAAACCATATAAGAAAGTAGAAGAGATTGAGCTGAAAGTGAGTTTGGAACTAAATACCTGCTTTCAATATTCAATGCCTAGCCTATTTTTGAAAAGTTCGCAGTTTTGACGTTATTACAAGACAACCCTTCCATTTATTGGCACAATTCTAATGTATCTTGACATTTCTAGATCTAGAATCAAATCTTCAATTGGTCTCATTCTGTTTTTCAGAAAATAAGATCAGTACTGTACGAAAAACATGCAATGGCGTGTTTCTTTCAAATATTTCTTTCAAACAGTGTAAACACCATATCCCTTTTAACTTCTTATTGTTACAATTCATCTCACATAGACAAAGCATCATGTGCTTTAAAGTTATTGCATTTTTAAATAGAATTTATATGTTGCTTAAGAGAACGGTTGTTTTTGAAACATTATAAATAATATTTGACATTCATGTTGTAAAATATCACTGATATGAGACAAATAGATTATTAAGAATGTTGCTAATTCTGGATAATTGAGCGTTGAAATAGAAATGCCATTAGAGAAAGCGGTTGATGTAGCATTCAATAAAAAACAGAATGACAAGTAATATTGATTGAGTTTCCTAAAAAAAATATCACAGCGCAAAAACTCATTAATTTCATTCAATAATACAAGGATATTCCACGATGTACTTCTATTCCTGGTTATTTATGACAATGGATTATTCTATTGACGAATTGTGATTGCATTTATAACCGTATTGATATTTCTAGGTGACAGGCATAGAGGAACTTTATTCCACGGCGGTGTATCTCGCCGCGTATGCAGTTAATCTTCTTCACACATCCGGGACATTTGCCACTCCTGACTCAATTAAAGAGATGTTAACGTCCACATATGTCAAACGTGATAACAGTGGTATATTACTCGATGCTCACTCCGAGCGAGTGTTTGACTTCGAATTACTTGATTACAATCCAAATATGATGCAGTACAGTCGAGTAATGACGATTGGCCATTTTGGCGACGTAACCCTAACTCCTGGGGCACACATTGACTGGCCGAAAGGCTCACCAATTAAAGCAGATCGATGTTTCAAGGGCACAGATTGTTCCAATGAGCTCGGTAAAAACATTAATTGACAGTTTTACCGCCATCTTTAAATAATTGATCATTTAATGCTAGCATTCTGATTTAAAGATAATAATCGATTGTATGAAAAAGTTCTCAGATTGCTTTGCCGTGAGTTCTTTGCAAAAGTCGAATTCACATTTATTACAAAATAGTAAACAAAGAATTATCACAACTCTCTAACAGTGACTTATCTTGTCTAATTTAAGATTTACATCAAGTCAGATTCATAATTCCATTGAGTACTTTGAATCTAAGAAATAAACTATTATCAACAGGCCATATTGCAACAGTATACTGAGTATGAAAAAATAAAAGCATTTGAAGAAGGCCAAACTTTTATATATTTTGGTTTGTTTTGTAGTTTGGCTATCATATGCGTGACCTCTTATATTTTAATGCTCCTCTGCCATGTTACTTTCGAAAAAATTGACATGGCTGAAACTCCCCTAAATTACAAAAGGCCACAGCTTTGCTAAACATACCTAACTATCTGAAATATACAAAAGTTTTGCCCTGTATATGTTTCTATTTTCATACTGTTGCAAAATAGTCATTTGACTGCTAATTTTTTAAATTGAAAGTACTCAATAGACAATAGATACCTTTGAATAGGACTATAGTTGTTAATATGTTTTGTTTCGCATGTTTTAGTTTGCTCTACTGTGGAATATATTCTGATTATTCTGGCGTCTGTGATGCTAACAATTGGCGCCATCGTCATCTCTTTCATAATCAGGTAAGTAATTAGAAAGAGTATACATGAATTAGTCATGTTGCACGTAGCGGTTGCTTCTTTAATGGCTATTCGACACGAAGTAATGAGATAACTCTCATATTCATGTTATACACGGGGATGGGGTCTATGTACTGTACTTGTACGATAAATCAGAGCCATATAAATGTTTTATATGTCTCTGGATAATAAATCATTGTTTGAACTGTGTTGGTCTGTGTTTTTCAAATTTCATTTTTATAGTAATGATTCGATACTCCAAAGAATATAAAACAGGCCATTTTCCATATTAAGTCTCTTTACACTTCAAAACAGACTATATTGTTATTGGATTTTAGAGACTTTATGGACACTACACTTTCTTTATATTATATCAATATTTTACAGACATGTTTCATTTCAGGCGACGTATTCACAAACGCGAGCTGTCTCGAGGTCCAAACAAAGTCCTGCTGACAGCTGACGACGTAACGTTCGTCAACAGGCGAGAACAAGGTCGTAGTTTCAGGGTGTGTAATCTAATATATAATTTACAAGGCCCCCATTATCCAAAAAGTATGGACGTCGCCATGAAATCTCCATAACTTTTGGAAGTAATAGTTCTATCTTCATGTTATAATTATTTTACATAATATGACTCACATGTAAGCATTTACTAGTTGTCTTGTATCTAGTAACATGTATCATTTTGAACCATGCCACTATATTGTCATATTTTATGCTATTATATTTTATAACTGATATGTATATTATAAAGCCATGCTTGGAGATAAATATAAGAAGCTCAATACAGTAGAGCTTCTTAGAGCTTCTTAGAGCTTCTTGTTGTGGCTATAACAAAGATATGGAAATAACATATAAAATGTTTCAGCTGGGCTGTGTAACACATGTCTCTATTACGACAGCTCTCTATTTATATACATTATACTAATTGAACAAGCATGACATATACAATACATGAATATATCATTAAACGATGCATTACTAGAAACATGAATTAATTACTCAACAGCAATTCAATTAATAAACACATTTCACTATATTTGTTTTTAATCTAGAGTGACCCTTTTAACACTAATACATATTGCTAACAAAATGGATTAATTTTTTTGGGATGGATTAATGATACAGTGCATCTTTTGCAGAGCCTTCAGAGCGCCATCTTTGAGAAGCCAGATCTACTTAAAGGATCGATGCATACGGGGTCCATGTCAAGTCTCAGTGAATTCGGAGAACTGGGGGAATGCAACAATATTTCTGAAACTGCTCGTCTAAACGTAAGTGAACCCCCTGAAAGTGCATTCAAGATCGGGAAAAAATTAAAGTGGTAAATTTTTTAATGTCTGTTTGATTTTATATAAAAAACACCAACTACTCAAAAATTACTTATTATGTAAAAGTCAAAATCAAAATTTTAATGCTATCTGTCATCTTTAAATATCCCAAGCTTAACATTGATCTCAACGTGTGTATGCCAATTACATTTCAAGTGCTGGTTTATTCTGAGAATTATATTTTTACTTTGTGATGTACATGTATTATAACTTAGCGACTGTCGTTGCGATGGTAACCATTCCATTATATTTCAGGGTGACTTGGTGTATGTAAAGGAATTGGATATAAAGGGATTCGAGGTGAAAAACAAAGCGATGGTTTTGATAAAACAGGCAAGTAGTACTTCTTATATTAAGTTAATTATAATACATTTGCCATTTGATAACATGATATGGATGTAAATGCTACATGTACGAGTTTAGAGGGGGTTCATACATTCCAGGCCCGTAGCCAGGGAGGTTCGCAGGGTTCGGGCGAACCCCCCCCCCCCCCTGGTCAAAAGATCTTTCAAAACCATGCAGTTTTTCACCATTTTGAGCACTTCTCAAATGATATTTGGGCCAAAATTGTCAAATGTGAGCCCCCCCCCCTGGAAATTTTGAAAACCCTATACATTTAGCACTATGTAAAACAGAAGTGTATTTATACTAAAGTTCATCAAAATTATTGAAGCGTTGATTTAAAGATGGCAGATAAGTAAAATTCGTTGACTTATCTTTTAACATCTTTTATTTAGTTGAGAGATATTAGGAACGAAAATGTAACAGCATTCATGGGCTGTTACATCGACCCCCTACGACCCGCTTTCATCGTAGAATACTGCAGTAGGAGAAGTCTAGAGGATGTCATACACAACGAAGATATTAAACTCGACTGGAGTTTTAAATTATCGCTGCTCACAGACCTCGTCAGGGTATTTATAAAATGTTCTAATTTTAGTAGTGTAAAAGGTCAGTTTTAACAAATGAGTGAGTCGATTGCAGTAATGAAATTTTAACGAAAAATTTACAAGAAAACGAAAAGATGAAACTCTTATCATTTTAATAACTTGTGAATACATTATAAGATGTCAGATTGAATCGCTATATTTTCCATATTTCTAACTATCTGAAAAGGAGTCGCAAGGGCAAGATTAAATTATTTGTGATCAAATATATTCAATAAGTAAAAATGTAAGTAATTGATAAGCTCTGAATTAACACGTCTTTGTATGAGATACCATCGCAACCAGAATCTCTATCACGAAGATGGCCGAAGATGCCTCAAGGAGCCAATCAAATTCCTTGAAGGGTTAGGGCTTGATCTTCGGCCATTTCCGGTTGCCGTTATACAATCGTTGCCTGTTATTGTATTTAGGGAATGCGCTACCTCCACTCAAGTCCAATAAAGGTACATGGCTACCTAAAGTCAGGAAATTGCGTCATAGATTCCCGCTGGCAACTCAAGGTCACAGATTTCGGGGTCAAACGTATGCATTCTATCTATCAGGTTAAACCAGAGCGACAAGCTAAAGGTATGTGCATGGGCTCTAATGGAAACGTTTCAGTTCTGAATGAATCTGATTTTGTATTTAATTTTCAATAATATAGTGAGGGTTATGTAAATCAAATGGTCCAGAATGCTGCATGAATGACGTATATTTATATCCCCATGACGGTATTTTGTTGTCTGTTTTAGAATTGCTTTGGACAGCGCCTGAGTGTCTTAGGGATCCGCTACTAATGGAGACAGGTTCTCAGAAAGCAGACGTATATAGTTTTGCAATTGTTATGCAAGAACTCATTCTTAGAGGTTACCCTTACTGTATGATGGAACTCAGTGCCGAAGGTAAAGTACAGGATGTGCCAGATAAGTACAGTGCTGATATATAATAATAAAGGGTGCGTTTTCAAACTAAACAGAGTGCTCCTACCAAAATGAATTTGCCTACATACCCCTGAAACTCTTATCTGATGGATAGAATGAACAAATAAAACAAAAGTTTTGCTATTATAGGTAAAAAGTTCTGTTGAAATTTCGAAGTGATTTTACCTGTTAATTCTGTTCATGGTCCGCCATTTTTGCGGAAGTTACACTGAAACGCAAACTCCATGAAACGAAACGAAATCACTAGAAAAAAACATGGCACACATTGTCCGCATGTGCAGCAAAGTTTAAACCAATCAGATTATTTGATTATTTTGCGCACATGAATTATTTGCTTCTGAGCACTTACAAGCTTACCACAACAAACAAACCTGGCAGAGACTACCCTTAGCCTACTTCATTTTGGCGAAATTTCAGCTCAAACTCGTGACAAATGCATTATGCATACGCTGGTGTGAAGCCTTGGGGACACTCATTTTGGTAAATATGATTTATGGGGTATACTTTTCTGCAGTTTGTGGAAGTTTGGGACATTAAATGTTAAAATTCAATGAAATATTCCAATTAAACGACTAATCAATTAATATATACCAGCACTGTAGTTCAGTTTATATTAAAGGCTATCTTCAAAATAACAGAAAAAACTAAGCCTAGGCATGGGTGAAATACGACCGACAAATTAGACGATTCGGTTTCCGTATAAAACGATGTTTACTTTAAAATACATTCTCACGTCTTTCCTGTACCCGTCATGTCCAATTCGTTGAGACCTATTTATCTGAATTATATATATCAAAAACCATCAAGGTCAGCTTTACGAAGTAGAGATAATTTATTAACTATATTGTATTATTTCTTTATGATATTAATCATTAATACTGTACTAATCAACATTCAAAATAAATAGGCATGAATAGAATGTTAACATTACATTTCCAGATATAATAAAAAAGATCCGCAAACCCCCGCCTCTGATTCGTCCATCTGTATCTCAGAAAGAGGCTCCTCCTCAGTATATTCAGATTATGAAACAGTGTTGGTGCGAGATGTCAGAAATGAGGCCCTCTTTTGAGCAGATCTATCAACAGTTCAGAGAACAGACAAAGGGAAAGTACGAACGCGGGATTTTATGATTATTTGATTAAAATTTATTCACTCTGGAACAATTAGTAAAGAGAATAATGTTTAACCAATACTGTATATTGTAAAATTGTAAAATGTATGTTTACTATGTAACTGTATTGTAATTGATTTTTTTTTGCAATTGCTTTAATATGTTTTTTCTTTGAAATAAAAATAAATAAATTAAAAATAATGTATATACACACGTGTATGTCCTCTGTTCTCAGATCCCAATTAATTTGGCGTTTAGATTTGTTTGGCGTCGATCTTTTCCCTCAAATATTTTAAACTGATCTCAATTTCTTTTTGTAACTCCAATATTCCAATTCTCTACTGAAAGAGTTACCTCTTGTACAGGGTACCCATAAAGTATTTTTACAATTACAATACAAACATTGTGTAAATTGTAGAGACCAGGTGGGCACCCTGTATACTGCTAATTTGAAACCAAACGTATGGTAATGCACAATATTTATATTCGTAAATCTTTCAGGAAAACAAATATTGTTGACACAATGTTCAAGATGCTGGAGAAATACTCTACTGATCTCGAGAATATCGTGAGAGATCGAACCATGCAGCTAGAGGATGAAAAGAAAAAGACAGACCAGCTTCTCACACGGATGTTACCACCGTATGTAGTTACACTGGATTTGCTTTTCTGTTATTTCATTAAACTTTGTATTATTTTAAATTGTGTAATGTCAAAATGGTACTGCTGTAACAATTTGATAGTGAGGGGACGAATATTTTTATTTTAATATGAACTTGGCTAATTGTTGTAATAGTAATAATACATAATGTGTAAAGTGTGTTTTATATATATATTGAATACATTTATATTCTATGTACATTTAAACATTAATGTTATATTGGCATCATTTTCATTGTACATTGTACATATGTATCTCCTCTTCATAAAGGGCAATAAATATGTACATTCACAAACACAACAAGCGCATACTGAACGTGGACCTCTATGTTTCAGAACTGTTGCCGAGAGTCTGAAAATAGGTGATCCTGTCGCGGCGGAACATTTCGATGAAGTTACCATATACTTTAGTGATATCGTTGGTTTCACAACTATCAGTGCCATGAGCTCTCCAATGCAAGTCGTTGACCTTCTCAACGACCTATATACAATGTTTGATATGCATATTGATTGCCACGATGTTTACAAGGTAAATTAAAATGTTTGTGTACACTCCCCTCTAAAAGTAATTGTCTACTTTTTGACACTTTTAACTTATCAGACTTGATATGCATATTGTTAGTGAATTGTGAATGTCTCGGATTCAATCAAAACGAATTCTAAAATTTCATGTTAACCTCTCATCTATAGTTGTTGAGAAACATATAATATAAATACCTAGAAAATGAATTGTGGGGGACAGGGTATTAGACATTGTTTCTTATCACGTTATGTCATGGTTTGGGATAAGTGGAGTTTGTTTTCTTCATGATTCATATACACGTGTTCTTAGATGCATGTTTGTAATTTTCTTATTTTCTGTGTTACATGTATCTGGAATATTGTTCATCATTTCCCTTCAGCACTTGAGACAATATGTGATGCCTATATTTGTTTACAGGTTGAGACAATATGTGATGCCTATATTTCTTTACAGGTTGAGACAATATGTGATGCCTATATTTCTTTACAGGTTGAGACAATATGTGATGCCTATATTTCTTTACAGCTTGAGACAATATGTGATGCCTATATTTCTTTACAGGTTGAGACAATATGTGATGCCTATATTTCTTTACAGGTTGAGACAATATGTGATGCCTATATTTCTTTACAGGTTGAGACAATATGTGATGCATATATTTCTTTACAGGTTGAGACAATATGTGATGCCTATATTTCTTTACAGGTTGAGACAATATGTGATGCCTATATTTGTTTACAGGTTGAGACAATATGTGATGCCTATATTTCTTTACAGCTTGAGACAATATGTGATGCCTATATTTCTTTACAGGTTGAGACAATATGTGATGCCTATATTTGTTTACAGGTTGAGACAATATGTGATGCCTATATTTCTTTACAGCTTGAGACAATATGTGATGCCTATATTTCTTTACAGCTTGAGACAATATGTGATGCCTATATTTCTTTACAGGTTGAGACAATATGTGATGCCTATATTTGTTTACAGGTTGAGACAATAGGTGATGCCTATATTTGTTTACAGGTTGAGACAATAGGTGATGCTTATATGTGTGCAAGTGGTTTGCCAGTGCGAAACGGTAACAGGCACGCTGGGGAGATTTCGCATATGGCCCTTGACTTACTTAGTGGCTGTGGTACGTTTGTTATACGGCACAATCCTGACATTCCACTTAGAGTTCGAATAGGACTACATACAGGTTTGTTATTCCTCCGCAAGATCTCGTGTTTAAATGTATTATTTGATTTAGAGACCATATTCAATTATGTACCATAAAATTATACATAAAATTGGGATCTGAATATTGTCACATTGCAAATTATGGTTCACCCAGTGTCATATTGTGTTACATTCCGAAAGTCCCCAATTTGTAGTGTGTCAAAGATATTTATTACAGGATCTTTACCTTACACTTGTTCGGAAATGATTACTTTGATGTATTTTTTTTAATCGATGTTTATCATTTGATCCAACAGGGGATTTCCTATTGTCAACATTTTTGAGGGGAGAGTACTTATGTTTGGTTTCTGAGTTTTTGCGATTTTCGTAGGTCCATGTGTGGCTGGTGTAGTAGGGCTGACTATGCCGAGGTACTGCCTCTTTGGTGACACCGTCAACACAGCTAGTAGAATGGAATCAACTGGTCAACGTGAGTAAATTTGTGTACCACTATGATCCATATGCTTTCTTTCTGTATAAAATACTTAAATGTATTACATTTTTATTCATTAGGGCTTACAACATCATGTAATCTTCATTAGTGAGTCACCACGAGAACTTAAGCGAGAACGGGATTTAAGATGCGCAAACTGAATGCGCAATATAAACCATAGTACTATCTTTAGAAATAACAAATGCATTACATTTTTATTTATTATAGCATCGCGTATCCATATTAGTGAGTCCACCAAGCTGAAACTAGACGAACTTGGAGGTTATGACTGCGAATTCAGGGGAGAAGTAGAACTCAAGGTAAAGTATAAAGAAATATACCCCTTTGCAAAGTTTGCAGTCCTAAAATCGTATCAGTATACCACTGGAGCTGCCCTTAGCCCCAATTACTGGAGAACACCGATACACCAAAACCGAAGATTTTTGTATCACCAAGATGGCCGAAGATGCTTCAAAGGCGCCAGTCAAATACTTTAAGGGCTAGATCTTCGGCCATTTTCGATAGTGGTCGGAAAATCGTTAACCATTTTCGAATTCTTTTCAGGGTAAGGGCATGCACAAGACATACTGGCTGACTGGGATGAATGGCTTCGACAAACCTTTGCCAAGACCAAGTGACCCAAACATGTAAGTGATTTAAATATGAATCGTAGTTCATGATTCCCTTCTCAGGGAAGACGAAGCATATTAAACAAATTAATGCGAGGAAAGTGTGCACCTTTTTTCACTCGTTCTTATTCAAATAAAATTAAAAACAAATGCATTGCCTTTGGCACTCCTTTTAGACTGCTCGTACAAAAGTTAGCACATTTCAAGATAATTTTCAAAAGTGAAGTCTACTTTTAAGATTTAATAATCCCCATTTGCATGTACAGATGTCTAAATGGCATGGTTGACCATGACTAATTTAATAACAACTTTATATTGTTATTAACGTACATATATAATCGTCATTAGAAACGTTAAATTCTGGTGTATTAATTCAAATACGGAATTCGAGGTTCAGCTTAGGAACCAATGTATATGAGAAGTCTGATTTGGGAGCAACATTTATATTCTTAACGCCCCTCGTGAAATTGTTTTTGATCCTATTGCGTACACTAATCGAGATTAAATTATATGTTTCCTATAGGCTAAGTAACCATGGGTAAGAATATTGGTCACGTCTAACTTGATTTTCATTTCTAGATTTAGGCCAATAGTGTGTGTATATGTGTTTTCAGCCTGTTAAATAATTAGCTAAAATAGAGGCTCCGCATAAATTGTTTTTTCATCACGTTATCGTTTCCTTAGCGTTTTGATAAACAAAATGTGTGTCATTTTCCATAAAAACGTTACAGATACTGTTACGTTAGGCTAGTGTGAGACCTCTCTTATGTTTGGATTGAGCCCCTATAATTCGTGCATGTCTCCCCAAAATAACACGGGTGTTTCGGATTTTTTTCACATTACATTTTCATATAGGAGGTAGTTAGATTGTTCCTCCTTAAAGCATGCGTGTTTGGATTTTTATATTTGAGTATCATCGTTTATTTATCATACAGGTTGTCCTTGAAGTATCTTTACAATTACAATATTAATATTAATAAAGTCTGTTTAAAGTGTAAAGAAGCTTTATGGACACTCTGTATCATATATTATATGGCTGAGAGAAAGCGCTGGTGGCCCTATAGCTTGCTAGGCTTTTAGCAAAATATGAACTTATATGTCTCAAATAAACATTTTTTGAATCGCATTACGTTCTTGATGTCAAGAATAGCATAATGTCAGATATGTATAATTATATCCTACAAATTTTGAATTTGTTACCAACCTTGGTATATTACGCGTTTATTTATCTTCACAATCATTATCAAAACTGAATGGTCCATTTCTCTAAAAACTCTCGTTGAAAATGTTCCGTTGCTTTTTCAAGAGTAAATTTTACTTATTTGTGTTTGCAGGTTGGCAAGTATACTCCAAAATGATTCCAATCCGACACAAACAAAAGTCAAACAATGGGTACAACCAACGCAATCAAATACGTCACTTCCGGGTACAACCGACAACTTGTTAACGTGTGCAAAACCAACGATTGATGTTAAATCGACTCCTTCAAAACGAGTCTCAATAAAACTAAAGGGTGAGCACGAAGGAAGTCATTCACGGCCAAATGTACCCGGAAGTCTGTCAAACGAACGTAAGCACAATAGTTTAGATGAAATCAACGTTAAATTATCAACCGCCCCACCGCGTAGCACATGCGCATGGAGTGACGACATTAAACCGGATGATATTGATATTAGTACTATGAAGCGAAAGAGTTCGTTGAAGCAACATGGAATATCACACAAAAATAATAGTTCCGCTGGGAGAGAACGTGCAGCGTCTGTAAAGCTAAATATATTTGATGCAATACGTTCACCTAGTAAACTACAAAATGGGCTTCTACAAAGGTCAAGGTCATATCGCACGAACAAACATAATGAAAGCACTGCGTGAAAAATATTCTTTTTATTGTATCACAGATCTTTTTACAAAATACAGTAATGTAGTGATCGCACCAAGTACGTAGTGGTATGAGAGTCATATACATTTTCATATATTTTAGATGTAATATAATCATTTTATTTATTGAAATAAATACAATTAAATATCAATCATCTTTACTTATATATTCTTCTTTAATATACAGGCTGGAATTTATTCAGACTTGCCACTCCTTTTCCGTTTATATTTTAATGAAGATTGGATGCTTTATGAAGGGTAGCAAAAGTATTTTCGAGACATATCAAAATGGACGAATAGCAAGTCTAAGTAAAGTATAATTAAGTTTCCTGCGGTAGTTTGGATGAAATAACATATTATGGTACACCACACCCTCCCCTCCATAATTTGGTAACCGGAAGTGCCCTTTTTGGTTTGTATATCAAAGCATGTTTATATTTGGCGATTTAAAAAATCATAAAACTTGTCACTAAAATTCAAATATAAGGAACAAAATCAAAAGATTCAAACATCAACATACTTTGATCTATCAAATGAAGTCTTCCAGTTGCCAAACTTATGGGAGGGAGTTACCTCCCTTCCTATTATGACGGGTCCATCAAACTGATAATAAATAAGCTAGATAAAAGACTTATAGACTTTAAAGAACGGCTCTGTCCGTTTGCTCGTTCCTATTTTGACGGGTCCATCAAACTGATAATAAATAAGCTAGATAAAAGACTTATAGACTTTAAAGAACGGCTCTGTCCGTTCGCTCGTCTATCTTGACGACAAAAAGGTCTTACTTATTTGGTTCAAATCGTCCAATGCATAAATAATACGTCAATAATGTATATTATCACACTATATTGGAATCCAAGGACTCTGATTGGTTGAGATAGTAAAATGTGATTGTCCTCACAAGTTTGCCAAGATTCTAGTCAATGTCCTCACAAGTATACTCTGATCCTAGTCAATGTCCTCACAAGTATACTCTGATTCTAGTCAATGTCCTCACACGTATACTCTGATCCTAGTCAATGTCCTCACAAGTATACTCTGATCCTAGTCAATGTCTTCACAAGTATACTCTGATTCTAGTCAATGCCCTCACAAGTATACTCTGATCCTAGTCAATGTCCTCACAAGTATAATCTGATCCAATCCCATCGTGTAGAGTTCCATTGTACCATTTGCAATAATTACGCATTGCAATGCCAAGCTTTTCGACGTACCCTTCTCCATAGAATACAAACAGTTCTTGGCCTGGTTTAATAGGTTGGATAGCCCTATAGTATATCTAAAATAATGTAAGCAGAAGCTATGTAAGACGTGGGTTATGCCTGGAACTACCAAAAAACAGTTCATTGTCAATAATCGTCACATTCCATTTTCAATCATGGCACCTTATATTACTGCAATTTTATTTTGAAAAAATCCCTAATTATACAGGCGCACCAAAAGTAGATTCACAGTTTACTGAAAGAGATTGTTAAATAACCGTAACCTGCTTTTGGGTCGCCTAGTGATGTATGCATTGATTTCAAGATGCATGACTCCGCCTGAAAGGCCCATCACCAGTTTAAGTTTTAATATTCGTGGGTTGTATGAATCCATCGCAAGCATCGGATATCCCCAGCTACAGGCATGCATATTTCAGGTGTGTCAGATCTTTCTAGTTGGAATCTTTACACGGATAATCAAAAAGTCGTGCATTTAGGCAAAATGGTTTAGTTAAACGCATGCATATGTAAGTATCACTTTGCTAAGTTAGAAGCATGCACATGCACCACAGGTTTATTAGTTATATAGAAGTATATTGAACAGTATGTTCAGAATATCTAGGAGCAGACCCATTCTGAGCCAATACTGTCATAAAATGTCCCATTGAACCATTTGCAATATTCGTAGTCGACTAGGCCAAGTTTGGGTGCATAACCCCAACCGTAGAATATAAATAGTTCTGTATTTGGTTTAATATCCTTGATTGCCCGGAAGTATATCTAAAAAGAAGAATGAAGTTACAGGTGCAGTGAATTCAGTAAGGTCTGTGCATATAGGGATCGATTTATACAGATTGGAATAGGATAATAAGATGAATTCTGGCCTAAAAATCAAAAAGTATAGCAAATAACTATCATGATAGACCAAGTGCCAAGAGTTCCTACAATATCCATTGAATTAACCACCCCAGAAGTTAATGAACGTAGCCCTTTTAATTCCAACAAGAAGGACAGGGGGTCCATATAATTTTACATACCCTATTGTGTTTCATACACGTTATTGTCATTTCCCTTTTGGCGCTTTTGTTTACATACTGTACATATATTTACAAAAACGAGGAAATATTTGTAAATAGCCAAATTATATCAATGAAGAACTTTGGGTACAAATCGTTAGGCCTAATTATCAAAACATCAGTCACTAATTGTGTAGACTCACATGGTCTTCGCATTGTATTGGTTCTAGGTTTTGTTCCACCATATCGCGGGCACAGTTGACGTAGCGTACCCAGCTAGAGGTATCTGGATGCCAGGCATCTCGGAAGAATAGGAGCTGATTGTTTTTGTAAATCTAGCAAAGAAGAATAAAAAGGTAAGGTACCTTAAGTTAAATATCAGTCAAGCAAATAACAAAGTACACAGAATCGGACGACCAACAGGGTATTGGGCTTCAGTTATATTTTTATTCTTCGATCATAACGCTGTATGAATCGAAATATTAATAAACCCAATTGAAGGCGACGATGTATGTACTTGATAGTGTATGAATTTAACAATTACTCCTCCAAATTGAAGACATAACAGATAAATGCTCTACCCTCTCCAGCTTTAAGTGCTGTTGGATCGCCCAGAGTCTAATCAAATCATAAGGTAAAATCAGATCCTTATCTCAAAATAACAATTTACCTTGAAAGCATAGTCTGCATTAAGATAGAGATCTTCGTCATCATAAATAACTTCTCCCTCATATGGTCCCATATAGGTCCCTGAAGGTATAAATGCCTCGGCGAAAACACCGAGATTCGCCCCGGGTATTGTAGAATTTGATATTCTAAACCCCGGTGGCATAGTTTTTCTTGCACGGTCTGTAACATTCCAGTCAATGACGTTATCAGGAATGATATCATCATGATCTGTTGCGCATAGATGTTCATCCCAGTATTCCATATCCCATTCTTCATCCTCTAAATATATAACGTCTTCGTCGTCGTCTTCTTCTTCTTCCGATTCTTCTTCCGGTTCCGGTTCTGATTCTTCTTCCGGTTCCGGTTCGGATTCTACATCCTCTTGATCGTACTCGGAAATCATACTTTGGAGTTTACTTTTAAAATCATTTACATATTCATCATTTTTAAGAAGTGAAACCTTGTCAAGTGTGGCAAGGCGAGCTTCAATTTCATCACTGTACAGTCCTTCGTGATTGGCGAATTTTGAGAGTTTACCTTGAACATAAATATTAGAATGCAATATAGCATGAACAATTAGAAACAGCATATCGGTCAAGACAAGTAACTTAGTCAACATTCGAAATTCGTATGTTCATCAATATTTAATAAGAATGGTGCCACAATTGAAGTAAACCTCTGGTTAATTATTTTCAATAAACCTATCAGCAAACGTGTAAATGATACTTTTGATGTTCTGTTACATATTGGTGAAGCAATCTTTGGGATATGACCTAAATTTCTGATTTTCTACTGTGTCCCTGTCTACCCCTACTTCAAAAGATATATGTTATTCGTCATTTTTCATTATGAACCAACCATAAATGTATTTTTTCTTGTTTACATACAGAATGAACTTTCGGTTTTCAAATATTGCAAGACGGTACTGCATTTATTTGTTCAGGATATCGAGCAAACAAATGCGTGTCAATTTACACTGTAATATCCTACATACTTATATTTCAAGGGTAGTTTTGAAGAATAATCAAGAAAATCCATGTTTTCAAATGGATTCATCCTTTTCAAAGAACGTGAATGAGGATATGCCGTTTGAAAAACTCACAACATGTTTCAAGTTCTTACAATTCTTGGTTAAAAATAATAATTTGAAAGTTGTGATTACGAATGTAATATCCTACTCAATGAAATTTTTTTGATATTTGTGAATTTTTTCTTTCGAAATGCACATTGCTGGATCACAGAACCTTGCCATGTTCGAGATGCACGAAAAGTGTTTTGTTAATACTTGACGTCGTACGGATATTTGGATGTGATTGACGTTTTCGTTAATCTCCTACCACTGTAATTTCCAACTTTATTTTTGGAAGCCAAATGTGATAGTCACGAATTGATATTTAAATCACACGTTGATGCATACATCATGTGTGTACATTAACCGTCGAATACATGCCAACTTACATTTATATATTAAATATCCACAATTAACTCAAATCATCAATTCTCGAAACGGTTAATTATTTAACCTGGTGAATTGAATGTTTCATTTTGATTCATAATTATGGTATCGGATTTGAGTATAATATAAGTCGAGGCTTAAACAAAGCAATAAAATTACGTGAAACCTTTTGTGAAAATTCGAACGATTTTTCAAGAATTCTCCTTCAAGGTGATACCAAAGTGCTCCCCGGGAGTGGAAATTTCGTCTTGTGTAATCAAAATAATAGAGCGGGTGATTTGAATTTTTTGTTTGAGTTTATAGTTTTCATCTATAAATTGAAAAACATATCGCCTTATTGAGAGTACATGCATATTTTGGCGATCTATCATTATAAAGGGCTAAATATTGTGCAAAAACAGGAGTTGACACGCTTACATTTAAAATGAAATTTCCTACATAATCGTCGACTCATGTTTAAAAGTCATGAAAACAAGGTTGAACACAAAACATTGACCCAGTTACTGTCTTTTCAGCATGGGTTCACTAAGGGAAATATTATTAATGTCTTAAATCGTTTACAGTTAAGTTGTATTCCGAGAAACTTATCAATTTAGAAATGCAAATTGTTCAATTTTGTTTTTCAATTATAAAAAATGGCACCTGTAGAGAACAACGTTTTCCGAATTTTTTAAAACGGAGATATTTACTTATGCAACATTCATTGACATGTGTCAGGGAATAAATAGGAAGAATATGCATTTGATTCTTTATCTTGTTCCTAAAGGAGTTTGTTAAGGAGCGGTATATCTTAACGTACTTTTATCATCCCGAACTCAAACATTTCGAATACTTATTTCGATAACGCTTTGTTGAGAATTGATTCGAGATGTACTCAAAATTAGTGCGTTAAAATGTGTATTATCATCTAAATAACCATCTCACAAATTATTTTGGAAATCAAAGATGTACGATTTTTGAGATTTTTATTTTCGAATGTTGACTTACTTACTTGGCTTGACTGATATGCGAATTCAAGTACAGATACAGCTTTTTAAAAAATTTAAATTAATACAATAATATAGAATGCAATATAGGACGTACGATTAGATAAAACACAATGTAACACACTGTGATTCAATTAAATAAAGCATATTATTCCATAATACTACTGTTTTTCCAGGAAAATATGAAGGAATAAAAATCGTATTGAATCGTATTACATGAAAAAATCGTATTGTCCCCGGGGAAAAAATCGTACTGGAGCGTAGTACATGGAAAAATCGTATTGTCCCCGGGAAAAGATCGTATTGAAACGTATTAACCTATTTTTGGTTTCCTGGTTGTTTTTTAACCTTGGCTAATTGATGAAAGCATTATCCAAATGTAACATTTTAGAGGAATGTATTTTGGAATAAATATGTTATTTCAGGTCGGGATTCAATATGGGTTTTATTCCTCGGAAAAATATGATATCGACCTTGAGCAATATAATATTGACACTCGGTCGCTGCGCTCCCTCGGTCAATATCATATTGTCCCTCGGAATAAAACCCATATTCAATCCCTCCCAGTAAATAACCTATATATACACTAATACAAAATAATATAATACAATTTAAATCAATATAATAACACGTCACAATTCAATATCTGTCTGTTCCATATGTTCATAGGGTTTTAAGAATATCAGAGTTAGAGACTGACCATGTGCCAACGCACAACGAGTCATTTATTCACCTCTATACTTGTCTATTATGCTTTGTCTGGCGGCTTCTCCGACATCTCCAGTTTCTCCTTCGCAGAGAAACGAAAAGTGTACACAGACCAATAGTAGCAGTCGCATCTGGAATATATGCAAAAGATTCAGTTATTTCTTAATATAAGCTTGCATTCTCCTACGCAGATGAATGAGAATTGTACACAGACCGATAGTAACAAATGCACCTGGAATTGTATATGCAAGATATTCAGTTGATATGATCCAATCAGTAGCTCATGAACATCTGGCGTTCTCTGCATTAATGGAGTTCTAGACTTACATCGGAAACATTACTTTTATACAAAATATTCAGAAAATATGTATAAGGTTGGATTAACTTTTCAATAAACATTCCGTCGTGAAGCTGAGCTGACATATCTATCCTCGTACTGACATATCATTATTGGTTCCACTCGATACACTGGCAAGGCTTAATGACAGATTTGAAATTTGATTATTTAACAACTTACGTTATTTCCATATTATGTAAATCATTTTATGTTATGTTTTTCCATTTTGATAGGATAACTTACTTTGATTTCATGATTTATTAATGCGATTATACTAGATAACTGTAATTTATGAAAAAACATACATTAATTACTATCATTGTTTGAAATTATTCCCTTACTTGAACAAATTATATACAATATAGTAATTAATTAAGGAGATAAATAAAACTAATTGAAACCAACCCATTCCGAATCCAACCACCTTTCGAAATAATTTCTAAACTTGCAAAATATAAAATATAACGTACAATTTATATAATGACATAAATAGAACTAGTCAAACTTTGTTGATTGTGCAACAGTTGCAACCAAATGCAAATGATTTCATAAATACAATAATATTAGATGATGTTGAATTCAAATTGTGTCTCGAATGTTATATGTCGCATAAGTAGATAAATATGAAACATACTTCGAGAACACGGGCCGTGTCAGAGTCAGTTCGCCATGACCAGTCAGAGCAACTATTTTAATTAAAAGTACATTGATTAAATCTAGCTGTGACTTTATACCATCAACTGATTAACTAGAGTTATTTATGTACACATAATGTAGTGACACCGTCACACCCTGGTTGCCACCAATTTCTAGATACATGCCCATGTTAAGGGCCATTGTTAACACATTTTGGATATAGTGACTTTGTATCTTTACTATTTCAGATTAATAATCAGATTTCGCAGATGTCCCATTAAAACTACATGCATTACATGGACACTTTTTGAACGGATAAATTATCAACAATTTTGTTTCTATTTCCACCTGTAGTTAACAATAAAAACTGCATTGTACAGTCTATACAGTACAGTCAAGCAGCAACTATAAATCTGTAATAAACAGTTCAAAAGGTAACGTGCCAATTTTTCCTTTAGATTGAATCGAACTGTTTTAGAAAGTATGACCTGGGATGAAGAATCCTAGATATGACCAATTTGCACTTAAATATTCTGTTCTCGTGCAATAATATCTTGAGAAATCAAGTAAAGTACAATTAATGCATAAATATCTAAATAGAGATGCATTTGTCTATCCTTATTTGCACTTTAGCGTGCGTCTATTTGCAAGGATTGAACCACAAACGACATTAGACCCAGCATAAACATTCATAAATATTCAATAAAAGAAAAGTTTGAAATTTCTGCCCTGCACATTTTTCAATTTTCCGTGAACTTTACCTTAACATTAACTGTCATAAAAGATGCGCTGTCATAAATCAATCCGGATATCCTCACCTTTGTTTTGTCGACATTCAGTGATTGCCACTTCATCGTTACAAATAGTTGGTCAATTGTTGTATCATCAAAGCATAAATCCATAGTTTTAATTCGTCATCTTCCTGTAATCCACGTAATAAACTCCATACTAATCCTGTACTTATTCGATTCACCGGAATTCGGACGTCTATATTGTTCATGTACATGTATATGCATGCATTATATTTTATTTGATGTATGCGATTGAATTATATGTACGTTAAAGTATATCGACAGCGACAACTCTTCATAAGTTTTATGACTTTATGTACACTTGTCAAACTAAAAGTATTGAGCAAATATATGGTACAGTATACCAGTTCAAGTTCAATTCAGCCAGTGTTTGCGGTTAGTATACGCAAATATACAAATTGCTTGTGTTGTGATTTTGATCTCGGCTACACCCTTTTACACATATGAATAAACACTGTGATAAAGTGATCATATTATACTAATGGAGTGGATAACATCAAAATGTTTTCAGCGTTTCAGTGAACAGCTTTTCCATATGTATATAACTACTAGTAAACGGTCCACGAACCGTTGCAAAATGTGCATATTAAAATCTAGAAAGAGTGACAATAAAGAACGAAATTTGCATACGTTAACTTAATGCAACGTGTCAGGCGAATCTCAAAATAATAAGTTCTATCCAGAGAGGCAATAATAAAGAGCTTCTAATTCTTTGTTTCACATCCGTTTACTCGCGTGATTTTGAGTTAAGAATATATCATTGTCGGTTGTGCATTTTTGGAAAGGAAAGTAGCTACAGTCAAAACAATTTACGTAAATTATCAAATGCCCCAGCGCAATAACGTATTCGCATGGAGGGATGGCATCGTATCAAAATGAAATAATCGCCAATGTTCTTATAATGCTACTGTAAGGTACTGCCAGTTTAGAATTATGCCCATCATCCTCATCACTTTCCGTTTTTAAAAGGATGGCGAAAGTCTTGTATCCTAAAATTACGATCGGCCATTTGTATTAAAAGTCGTGACTAATTAAGAGGGTTTTTATGCTTTGTCTCACGTTAAATATTGAATTTAAGTTCCTTTTGCTTATTACTATCATTTCTTTTATTGTTATGATATACAATATGCTTCAATCACTTTTATGCGATATTTTTTTATGTCGACGACTTTAGATGGCTTCCTTGTCTATGATATCTGGACGACAAACATTTTTTGTGTTATAAATTTCAATAGTAGCAATTTCACCAGGAATGTATACAATTAATAATTTATAAGAGATTCAGTTATTTGTTCCTACAGTATGTTTCAAATAAATTAATATAAACTTGCATTATTTTACCCAGAGGAATGAGAATTGCACACAAACCATGCAATATTAGCAATTGCACCTGAAATTAATATGCAAGAGATTTAGTTACTTCTTAATATAAACTTGCATTCTCTTACGCAGAGTAATGGGAATACTACACAAACCAATATATATGCAAGAGATTTGGTTATTTCTTGATATAAACCTGCATTTTTCTACGCAGAGAAATGGGAATTGTACACAGACCAATGTTAGCAGCATCTAGAATATATGCAAGAGATTCAATTATTTCTTAATATAAGCTTGCATCCTCCTACACAGAGGAATGAAAATTGTACACAAACCAATATATGCAAGAGAGTCAATTATTGTTTGATATAAGCTTGCATTCTCCTACACAGATGGATGGGAATTGTACACAAACCAATATATGCAAGAGAGTCAATTATTGTTTGATATAAGCTTGCATTCTCCTACACAGATGAATGAGAATTGTACACAGATCAACATATGCAAGAGATTGAATTATTTCTTAATATAAGCTTGCATTCTCCTACACAGAGGAATGGAAATTGTACACAAACCAATATATGAAAGAGATTCAATTATTTCCTAATATAAGCTTGCATTCTCCTTCACAGAGGAATGCGAATTGTACACAGACCAATAGTAACAAATGTAACAAAAGTGCACCTGGAATATATGCAAAAGATTCAGTTGATGTATTATTTCTTAAAATGAGCTTACATTTGTACTTTATATATACGTACAGTGTGTCATTTCAGATAAGATTTTTGAATGATATTTTCATTTTCTAGCTCGTCCGGCATTACTTTTTATGAATGGATTGTTTAATCCACCTCGGATGTATTACTTAATACTAAAGATATATCATAATAGCCATTGTGTTCCCACCAGCCTGCAGGTCCAGGCCCGTAGCCGGGGGGGGGGGAGTTCGACCCCCCCTGGCCAAAAATCCTTCAAAATCATGCAGTTGTTCACCATTCTGAGTACTTTTTAAGTGATTTGGGCCATTTTTGGACGAAAATTGCACAAGTAATCCCCCTAAAATTTTTCAAAAAGTCCTGGTTACGGGCCTGGGGTCTGTCGTGTCAAAATGTCAAAAGTTTGGCGCTAAATACGTACAGAAATATATAGCCGATCTTCAGCTCAATTGACTCCCATACAAATGCTTCGCTAGGTATTTAATATAACACTGCAATATACGGTTGATTTAATTACTTTTTTAATATTTTGTCGAGAGGCTTAATTGGTATGTCTACTCTAGTTCTGACATCTAATCATCCATGTATTCGAAATATAAATAAATTACAGAGCGAAATGACAGATTTAAAATTGGATTATTTAAAACAATTTACAATATTTTATATATATTATAAGCAAAGTAATTATTTGATAGCATACTAATATTTGAATTCTAGCTGAGCGTAATCTTTTATTAAAACTTGATTTGCAGTTAATTACCTGTTTATACAATTTTCAGGAAGTCAATTTTCTGAAAAGGGTAAGGCTTAATCTCTGCTAACACAATGGAGAAGACCTTTCAAAGTTCATTTACTCTTTGAAGGATCACAATTTGAATATTAGATCAGAATCAGAATCTGCAGAAAATGTTGATCAAAATGCAGGTTTCCCAATGTCTCAATAAAACGAGATCTCAGCGAGATTTCAAAGCTACGTGTGTTTAGCAACTGTACTGTCTTGGAAAATATGACCACTTTGTACTGAAATGTTCTGTTCCAGTGCAATATTTATTTCAAAAAGTGGCTACACAATTAATGAACAAAAAATCTGATTGGCCCAATGGATGTAATCAAAGTCTACATGTACATCCTTATTTGCACTTTAGCCTTTGTCTATAGGCAGGGATCGAAACCGCCAACAACATTAACATCCAGCGCATCTATTGACGCAATGTCCATTTACCCCATGTGGAAGTTTCTAACCATATCCCATTGTTTCAACGGTCATCAAAAGTTGCGCTGTCATAAATCAATCCGGATATCCTCACCTTTGTTTTGTCGACATTCAGTGATTGCCACTTCATTGTTACAAGTAGTTGGTCAATTGTTGTATCATCAAAGCATAAATCCAACGTTTTAATTCGTCATCTTCCTGTAATCCACGTAATAACCCCCATACTAATCCTGCACTTATCCGATTCACTGAAATTAACAACAGCTTGTACACCACGTCTAAATGTTACACGTATCTAAATATGAACATTATACTTTTCGTCCTATGTGCGATTGTAATCGTATCAGAGTTCAATAAATAAGTTATCCTAAATATATATACTAGTATATGATTTAGAAATAGAATAGTTGAAAATAGTTAGTGTTCATTCAGTTAAGAATTGAAGTATAAACGTAAATTGGGGATGGAGTAAATATCACAAAAAGGAAGATGTTAACCCATTACTAAAAGCAATTGTTTAAATGCAATAACCAGTAGCGGATCCAGAGGGTGGGCCTTTTTGGTCATTCATGGGCCTTCCAAGGCTTTGTTTTTTTAATTTTAGGCCAAATTTTGCGGAAGAAAATGGGCCTCAACATTTCAAAATTTGGGCCCACTTTTTGGTTTTAGGGGCCCAAAGTTTTTTCTCTGACCTAAAATTTGGGCTCCCCCCTTCTTGGTTCCTGGATCCGCCCCTGATAACTCTTTTTTAAGACAATTGTGGATCAGTTTTTCAATGTTTTGATTTATTCGATATTCATCGGTCCGTTTTCTACAATTAGTGCCTTAAATTGCAACTTTTATGTAAGTCTAATCAGATAAAAAACAACTGATGGAAATGTTTTGTTATTTCTCGATTCCTACACATCAGGAAACACACTACGTGCAACTTTGCATCAATTGTATTTTCCTGCAACCCGAGAAAGAATCTTGCAACCGCAAAATGATTGATACACGATTTGGATATCAAATTATCATTAAACCAATAAAATTCGACAAAAGATTAATCACAAAAAGATTGATCACAAATATAGTATGTAATCGCTTGTGTATGTCTTAATCTTAATTTGGCATGCTGTACCGTTCTTTGGAAGTTATCAATCAGACCGACGAGTCTGACGACGTGATTCATACATAATGGGAATTCCCATTGCCATATAAGGGCATCATGATGGTATATCCCCAACTTGACCCTGGATTAGATCCATATATGGAACACATGACCATTCATTGACGCAGTTTGTCACGATAATTTGAAAAGCTTGAGTAGACTTGAAAAGATTTGAATGGGTTTACATTGAAATTAAATTATCGACTTAAGTGTACCTACTGTGGCTGCTTTAGTATAAATACACGCGTTAACTGTACATTATCAGAAACAAAATATTTAACACACGGAGCTGGCCTCTGATGTGAAAAACTACAAGGAACAAAAACAACACAAGAACAAGAACTAAAGCAGCAAACTGAAGAACTGAAGAACTCATTCGCAATTAACAAACTGCAATACTTTATCTATTAGATTTACAATACAGCCGGACTGTAAACTATTTATATAATATTTTTAACTTATTAAGAACAAATGCTCAATATGATGTTAAAAGAAGTACTCGTGATCGTGTGCCTGGCGAGTATGGCGATTGTGAAAGCAGCGCCGACGACGCAAATGTCCGACGGTGATGCAATGGTAAGTCAATTTATTTTAGTTTTTTTTTATTGCTGTTCTGTAATCGGGATATCCTTTCAGATTTCTTATTGTTTGGATGTTTTCTTTCGCTACATTAATACATTTAATATCACATTTTCTCTTCCTAATTATATACTAACGTGTTTAAATATCAATTTGATGATATTTTTATACATGCATTTAAATGTATCTTCATCTATGTTATTAAACCCAATAAATGTTTTGTCATCTATTGACAGTCCTTAAAATCAATACATGAGTTGGTCTTAGAAAGTATCGAATTGGCCAAATGGATTACTGTAAACTGAGCATCGATTTCTATATTTTAGGACTACCTCACCAGATTTGGTCACATGCCCTCAACCTCATCAGGGGGCAAGTTAGGCTCAATCACACACTCTGACATCACGGATTCGCTGAAACGTTTCCAGAAAATGGCGGGAATAGAACAAACTGGTAAGTCCAAAGATATCGGATCGAAGAATTAAAACTACATGTATTTGAGGAAATATTACTGGAGTCCATTGCTGATGCATGGTATACAAATAATTCAATTACATTTAATGGCATTATGCATTTTTGATACCTTTTGTAATTTAAGAGAAGAGGTTTGTATTATGAATGCATTTCATAAATGATAGGAGAACATTGCAATGAACAAGTTTTTTGAATAGATAGATTAACAGTATTTAAAGTATCTGTATTCTAACGTGCTTTTATTTATGGATGTAAAAATAATTTACATTTACGAAATTATATTCTTTTTATAGGCGAGATTGATGCTAAAACCAAAGAAATGATGGCGATGCCAAGATGTGGTAACTCAGACGCCACGGTCCATCTTCCGAGAAGCAAACGTTACGCAATAGAAGGTAAATATCATATATCATTGTCACATATATTGCAGTGAAGATATCAATTTAGATGAGATGTTTCTATTTTGCATAAGGGTCCTCGGCTTGATTTAATCTTAAATAATCCATATAAGACTAAAAGAACTAGCTTAGTATAACGTAGTTCAACAAGTTAAACCTAGTCTGGGCCTTATTTCTTATCTGTCATATCTTGTGGCCCGCCCTAAATATAACGTAAATACATATTTCTAGTCGGGGATTGGATCCTCAAAAATGCTGATTTGTATTTTTTGGAAACAATTTAAACGTATCTAAATGCAAGTCATTGTACTTAAATTGTCATCTTTTAATGTTTAAAGCTTTACATTTTCATATTTGTGTTTTGGTGACTAATTTTACATCTTAACATTTTCTTTGATTTGATATTGGCCGCCTGCCTCATAAGTGTAGCTAAGTGAATGAGAAATGCATGACACATTATCAAAATATATGCTACATTGAGTTAACATAATAACACATCATACTGGTATTTCAAATTTGCTTTACTCTATCAAAAAGCTGAATCACGAATAAAAATTTCAAAGTTCACTGGCTCCCATTACAAAATTTTAAGATGCTGAGTGACTCATCCCAAAATGTCGTGATTCACATATTGACAGTATAGATGTTTTTGTAAGTTCATTCTTATCAGTCGTGTAGCGTGTATCACGTTGTACCACTTGCCAGTGCGAACTTGAATCAACAATTGGGTGTATCAAGTGCTCTTTTCAGGATCTTATTGTGTATTATGTTGTCATCATGAATTCATAAAAATCCTCTTATCAGTGCTCATATTTCCTTATTGCTGTTGTCATGCTAACCAAACAATATTAACTTTTGTAGGAAGCCAATGGCCCAAAAATGACTTGACGTATTCTATTCTCGTATATACTCCCGATCTCGCACGTGACTATGTCGACCAAGAAGTAAAACGAGGCTTTCAAGTTTGGAGTGACGTCACACCGTTAACTTTTACCCAGAGGTCCGCAGGAAGTAACGTTGACATCGAGATAAAGTTCTCTGCAGGCGACCACGGTGATGGGTATCCATTTGATTCTGAATTTGGCACACTTGCGCATGCGTTCTTTCCCCAGTACGGCGGTGACGTACATTTTGATGAAGCTGAAGAATGGACCTTAGATACCTCAGGCGGGATCAATCTCTTCCAAGTCGCCGCTCACGAATTCGGACATGCCTTGGGGTTATCACATTCTGATGATTCCGATGCCCTCATGGCGCCATTTTACCGGGGATACCAGCCTAACTTTGAGCTCCATTCAGATGACATAGTTGGAATACAGGAGGTGTATGGTGCTAGGCAACAGACTACAACTACGACAACAAAAAAGCCAACATCCACTACCAAGGCAACAACTACAACAAAGCCAACTACAACAACTACAACAACAACTAAAAAGCCAACTACCACTAAAAAGCCAACAACTACAACAAAGCCAACGACGACAACAACCTCAACAACAACTAAAAAGCCAACCACGACATCAAAGCCAACTACCACCAAAAAGCCAACTACAACAAAGCCAATGATCACTACAACATCAACAGATATTGACATCTGCAATAAGGCTAAGCCAGATGCATTCGCAAACACATATGATGGAAAGACATATATGTTTCAAGGTAAGCGTACATTTACTTTTATATGTACATGTACATCTTAAATCGTCTGTCTCCATTTAGTCACATGAATTTCTAAGACTTATAATTGTAAGTTTCTATGAAAAACTAGACTAGTACAAGTAATATATACATTTTATGGCAATTCAAAATACTTATAAATTCTCCATTTTAGGAGCTCATTACTATGAACTTAATGATTATGGCGTGGCGGCCAGTGGTCTAATCCGTAATGATTGGGAAGGTCTCCCTGACAACATAGATGCGTCACTTTATTGGGCATACTGGGGCGTCACCTATTTCTTCAAAGGAGAACTATACTGGAGATTCGTTAACAAAAAGATGGCAGCAGGATACCCAAGAAGGATTGGAATCGACGGCTTCAGAGGCATGCCATCTAATGTAGACGCTGCTTTTGTATGGAGTGGGAACGGAAGAACATACTTTGTTAAAGGTAAGATGATTTTACTTTTATCTAATTCAGTAATACTCTTCCGATCTCACTGAATTAAGAACTTTTTGATCAAAATTGATTACACACACTATTTCATTACTTCATACCTTAGTCAAATAATATTTTTCTTATCTTAATTGAGAGGAAGTATCTAAATTATGTGACGGCATCTCAGTAAAATTCCGTTGATACGAAAACATGTGGTACTTGTGCTTAGCACACCATATGACTTCATGTTGTATACGTGTGAATATAACCACTACCTAACGTAATAATATTGGTATTTATCTTATTACAGGAGATCAGTACTGGCGTTACTCAGGTTCTTACGTCGACTCAACTTACCCAAGACGTCTCTCAATCTGGAACGGCCTACCAGAGTCATTAGATTCCGCCATGCAGTGGGTAAACGGGCGAACGTATTTCTTCAAAGATGGCAATTACTACCGTTACAATGACGGTCAATTCAGAGTCGACTCGAGTTCGTCAGCCCCGTACCCACGCTCAACGGCTGAGTGGTGGTATGGTTGTCCGAAAACATCTGGCTCTATTCAGTTTGCTGGGCTTACACACCATACCGCAATGTCAGATACAAAACAAGAAGTAGGGATACAAACAATTGATGAAGATGGTCTAGTCGAAAGGCCCATGGGGGCAGAACCTTTAGAATCTCAGGACAAAGAACATGAAAATATAGAAACTGAAGAGGGTTTGAGTAAAACAAACGGAAGTGGTGCCACGCATGCGCAATTTTTACCTCTGATAGCTGGACTATCTTTTCTATTAGTGTTGAAATTTTAAATGTATAATGTAAATTGTGTCGGATACTCTGTATTTTTAGACTGCTGTTTTGTGTTAGATGACGCTGCAATTGTGTCTGTCTATTATTTACAGTTTGCATACAGTTTGCATAGTTGTTTATTTGTCAATTATATCGATTTTCAATGTACAGGCAACTGACACCTATGCGGGTGTATACAGTTACATATGATTATATTACATAATTGTATTAATCAAGATGACAAGATATAAAACTGTTTTTAACACCCGAATCTGTAAAAACTATTTACATGTACTGTATACAATTATTGACCTCTCCAGAGGTTTACTGTCAAAATTATATCCCGAGACTGTAAACCGAGACCGTAGGTCGAGGTTTACAGTCGAGGGATATAATTTTGACAGTAAACCGAATGGAGAGGTCTATAATTGTTTTGTTAGTCCGAAGAATATCTTAGATTTTTCTGACCCTTGAAGTTGACTTGAAGTTGGATCCAGACCCTCGAGACGTTCATGTTGTATTTCAGTATATCGGCAGTAAGTTAACTCAATGGAGTCAAATTACTCTCCTGGGCGAAGTCCACTAAACGCTTTGTACAAAGTTTTAGATTTTTCTTCGTATTTTGACTGTCTTTACTCTCTAAGAGACTAATAATATCCTCATCTTCAACATTTTTGAAACGGCTAGTGCTAGCGGCGGCCATTTTATCGTCTGATAATGACATCATTTTAGTGGAATGCTGGGAATATTATTCACCGGCAATGCATTGCGCAGTGTACAGTTAAAATTATTCACCGCTCGTTGACCAATCAAAATCGAGTATTTCAACTGAGGTACTAACAATACAGATTATTGAATACACTATTAAGGTGACAAAACTTTACATTCCAAACACTGTTGCCAATTTCAGGGTCTACAATAAAGTCATATTCTAGTCATTTAAGAAACAACAGCCTACCATACATGCCCACCACTTTTCTTGTATAGATATTTCTGTTTTCTCATGTAGATTTTTCCAAATGGGACTCATATTCGAGATATAAGGCACAAAAATCGACAAATGGTAGCCATGTTATTTTACCTACTACAGTATCAATTGCAACATATTGTATACTTAGGCATACTTTTAAATAAAATATGTTATCGATGATAGATATGCATTCTGTTTTTCTTATTTTCATTGAAATTTCGGGTTATAAAATAGTCTCTGTTCAACAAATACCATAGATCATTGATATGTCGATTGCCTCTACCTGTAGTCTTTCGCATTTTTGCTCAAAGCAGTCAAAATCATGAAGTCCCAGTATGCTGGACAAGTACAATTAAAACATGTTTAAGCCTCGATTCCAATAAAACAAATCATCTACATCTACATCCTTTTAATTCATAAATAAATGATATATAACTTGACTTTAAAATACATACTTACGAATTCAACTTTCAGCTGTCGGAATAGCATCTGTAACGATTCCATTCATATTTAAATGAGTTGGTCACATAGTAGGATAATGTGATAGCCGATAGCCGACAGTTGGATTCGCAGATATAAGCTTTAGATATGCTCAACCTTCTTTGAAAACATTTAGGCTTGAAAACATCCTTCGCCTAATAAAAAATACGTCGCCAAGTTCAACACTCGAAACGCTATTATACCCTTTTCCATTTTAGAAGGAAATTGAGATTTCGATCAAAATAGAGTGTTGATGTCTCCTTTTTAATAGGATAGTTACAGGTACAGGAATTAATAAATCCCTTTGCACGAACAGGCTTTAACTTACAAACTTTCCAAATGGAGCTCCCGGTCGACAACCTAAGGTATCTAAGGTATGGTGGCGACTGAATAATGAAATTCCCCGAGAAATTCAAAACACATTTTATACGTCTTACTAATTATTACTGGAGGTCTTACTAGGAAAAAATGAAGCATTAGACTACAGAATGTATGTGAAGATAATGTTAAGTGTCAAACACATGTTAAAAACAAGAGCTGCAGCTATAGCTCTATAAACTATTAAATCAACACAGTTTGCGTTGTAAATATATATATTTTTTATTTTTATATTTTTAATATTGCCACATTAACTTTATAATTATTATGTACTCATCTGCATAGGTGGAAATAAAGATACATAAACATAAACATAAACATACTTCTAAAAGTATCTCATAACAGGTTACAAACTGAAATACTAGTAGATCACTATTTTTTAATTCTTTAAATTCTGTTGATGGAGATTTCCACAGATGAAATCTGACAATATGGCTTGATGTACTGTTCCGTTAAACCATTTACAGTAATTGTGGATAGATATGCCTAGTTTCTCGATATAGTCGTGTCCATAGAAAACCATTAACTCTTGGCCAGGATATATATCTTGAATGCTTCTATAGTATACCTGAAATATATTTGTGCCTTAACATCGTAAACCCCACGTACTAACGTCAACTTGTGTGTATTGGCGTATAGGACTTGAGTAAAATGCGTCCCCAAAGGATTTTTATTTGTACTGATGCCCTTTTAGGGCCCAACGTACATTCAACATACAATTTTCAATAACAGTGAAAATAGCGATAAAATAAAGAAAATAGGATTACATTATTCGAAAGACATATAAAATGTTACTTTGATATAACAATCCCGTCTCTACCAATCGATTTCTCATGTCAGCAGATTCTTTGAATATATTCCCCTCACTCTTCAATAGAAGAGGGTACTTTATAACTAGACTTTTCTCGCAGATGACAATATATCAAACTGTTTTTAAAAGATAGAAAGTAAGGAGAAAAGAAACGGAAAAGTAAGGAAGAAATATATATAAGCACGATGTAACTAAATGTTCTAAAGTACAATACACCAGATGCGAGTCGAAATAATCATGATTTCCTTCATAAGATAATCAAAATTCAGTCAAAACGATGTCATATTTTGAATGTACATGTAAAATTACATCTAGTAATGTGGTTCTGAAAAGAGTTAATAAACTTTGAAAATTCTTTGAAAATGTGACTTCTAGGTTGGGGATATTCCCCATAGACCCAATGTTGTAAAATCACAAAAAGTGAATTATCTTTTTTTGTGTTGGGGAGATAATATTTTCTTTCACTGGACATATTTTAATTTGCATAACTATTAGATACATAAGGATAATATGAAAAGAGAAGCACTAAAACTGATGAATATTCAAGTTTAAGGGAATTTTGTAATACCCTGCCATGTTATTTCCCCCGAATTAGCCACCTGGTGGCGAAAGTGGTAAATACCTACTCGCATCTGTATAATTAAATACCTGTCCAAGTAATACTCTTTCAAATCTAGAAAGTTAGGAATAAAGAAAAAGAAAAGAAAGGAAGAAATATATATAAACACGATATAGCTAAATGTTCTAAAGTACAATTAAATACCTGTCCAAGTAATATTCTTTCAAATCTGATTTGAATTTTTCTTTGAATGGTTGTCTTAATAAATTTCAAGTTAATCATTCTATGTTGTCCGTCCTGTGTATTAATGCTCCTTTTCCAATAGAAAATTTATATTGATAAGTTCTGAGATCGAATCTATAACGTATATTCCTTGTCCATATACATGTGAAAATATGAACGAATTCCTGCTTGTAATAAGGGAAAGATGGCCCGTTGCAGGGGTTCACTATTTTGGACCACCCTGTATAATACTTAGTGGGAATGAATTTTACTCAAGTACTATTCCCAAGTTGACATCGAGTTGACGCTTACATGTGAGGAGAATGCGATTTAACGGGAAACGTGGTTAATGGTATGGCTAAATCGAGTATTACATTTTTGCAACTTTGTCATGGTATACAAACGTACATTTCCGTTATATGGGATACATTCTAGGTTCTGTTCCATAAAATCGCGTGCAGAATTAATATAGCGCATCCAGTTTGAGGAGTCGGGATTCCATGCGTCAACAAAGTACCTTTTACCATTCCGGTATACCTGTTCAAAATTAACAAAATTGGTTTTGTTCAAGCAGTTCACCTAGACTTTCGTTTAATCCACCTTCTTGATTACTTGTATTTCGCCTCTTTTGGTCTTCAAGTTATTTCTTTTCAACTGCGATATTTTCAATATTTTATTGAAAGGTGACAAAAGACATTCAATGTACAGATAGGCAAACAGGAAGGCTAAAATGAGAAACTCATCTTATGTCCCTTGGTACTTACGATAAAAGCATAATCGCCAAACAAATGAACATCCTCGATGCTCTGAACAGTATCGCCTTGATATGGCCCAAAATAGTAACCTACTGGAATGACCTTTTCTGCGAATACACCTAGCCCGGCCCCTGGTATTTTAGATGTATATATCCTAAACCCTTGCGGAAGGGTTTTCTTTGCTCGGTTTGCCGTATACCACATGACTTTCCGATCTCGGATTTCATAATCGTCTTCTGTTGGACATAAAGTATCCCTACACAAAGCATTACTCCAACCAAGTATGCCTGTAATTATACTCTACGTTGATTGCAGGAGCGGTGAACCCTGAGCCTGAGAAGCTCAGCCCCTAAATAAGTTTAAAACCGGAAATTCAAATTGGACGTGGTTTTTTATCCCAACGAACGAAGTTCGGTATAGGGATAGTGAAGCCATTCACCCATCAGTCAGTCCGTCGGTCCATCAGTCCGTCCGTCCGTCTCGAATACTAGTTGACAAATTTGCGTAATATTTATTGGGAATATGTATATTGATCAATAGTGTTACCCCAAAAAATACCCGCCACCTTTGAAAAATGGCAGGAATGTATTTAGCGAAAGGCTTAAGTTTTTCATTTTGATAGTACATTCAAAACATCTATCTATTCACATATCTCCCATGTTTTTTAGCCTGACCCCCAGGGGCTGTGTATTGGGGATCGGGAAAACAGGAATTTTTGTTGATTTTGAGATCTTTCTGAAGTATAGCTTTATAATACTCAAATGAAAGATAATTTAGAGAATATTGCAAATATTGTATCGTTTTTCTAATTCAGGCCCCGTAAAATTTAAAATGGCCGCTTAAGGATGCAGTACCAGGTCAGCGTAGAAAAAGTTCCAGACATTAGATTTTGCTCATATTTTTTACAATGTATCACTATGATGTTATCATCATCCAAGTGCAATATGAAGAGGATTGATCGTCTGGTAATTACATAAAAAAATTATTTTACCCACCCAAAATAAATCTTTTAACTTTTTTGAGTTTTCAATAGAGCTGGCACCTTTCGAACCCTGATTTTCGTATCCACTAATTGCGACTCAAGAACAAGTTTTTCCATAAAAGTGAAAGGGATAAAATATGCTTGATAAAATGTTTGCAATTTAATTCTTTTCTGGAAACACCATTATCGAAATAAACTATAATTTTTGAATAAGACTAAATGCGAAAATGATGTTCTTGGGAGCTAGCTTTCTCAAACCGGAAGTCAAACCTGCGCAAACAGACGTGAAAACCGACCAGGTACTGCATCCTTAATGTGGGATTTCGCAAACATTTTCCGATCTCTTCAAAGTATGCCTTAATGATATCCTTTAAGGAATTTTGGAGTATATCAATATTATGGTGTTGTTTTTCTGATTCGTCTAAATGGCTAAAAAATAATAATAATGGCAAAAATACTTATAGAGATCTCTTTAAAGTATGGTAGATCGAAAGTATTGTCTTTGTAATCTGAGCCTTTGAAACTCCTAAATAGTCGCCCAAATACTTAAATTGGAAATTCTGATAAATCTCTAATGAATGTTTTTAAATATCTGCAAAAATCAAGGGTCGTATATGTACATGTACGGTATGGGTAATGAATACTATCATAAGCTTTCCAAGTGTTTCAACACACGTTTTCCGTATTGCGCAATCATACACAATAATTTACGATGGAATTGCAAAACCTGACTTACAAGATATCAAACACCAAATCAGCATTAACAGCCATCCCTGCACCTAAGTGTTTAATAACTATAGTTAGTGTTTGATCATGCATATCGGAAAGTTTATTATTTTATTGAGAATGATTTATTTTGCGTACAGATCCATCTATAGTAGAAAGGTTAAGTTACATGTTTTCAAAAAATATACGTACGTGAACGTGTTGAAGTATTGCCCTCTTTGGATAAGTCCTCAAACGTGTAGTGTTTTCTTGACCGATGAGTATAAGCGTACGGAAAATGTTGTAAAAAGGTCCTTAGAAAAGTGAATTGAGAGCGGGACAGCAATCCTCGGGGGTCAGAATATTACACGCTCACGTATAGGTTCTTTTAAAACGTATAATTTAACCTTCCTAACAATAAGGTTTCAGTTGCTTGGACAGCCCCTTAGAAGCCGAAGATATAACACAAAATAACAATCAAGACAACAATATAGATTGAAGATTTTCTCTCATGAATGATGTCAAAACTTTTCTAGTCGCGCCGGTTTTGGACGAAGGCGCCAGAACCGAGTTGTTCAAAAATGAAATCACAAATCAACCCCCTCACCCCCACCCCCACACCGCCTAACCCACTCTCTCTGTGTAAGGAAAGGTCGGGGTTGATTTTCTTCCTTGACAAATGCTATGTGATTGTTAAATTCGAACATTTTAAAAATAGTGCAAACTTACATGTACTCGTTCTTTTAAAACCTCATACATCGAAACCATTGTCGCCATGTCTTCCTTCGGGTTTTACTGAACAGACTACGAAGAACCGTACTATGTAATAAGTGCATTATATTTTCAATGTCATGCATTTATTACTACATTCGATCGCGACGAGTCACAATCGATATTTGTAAAAAGATATGTACATGTAATAATAATATATAATATTTCACAGTCAGTGCCGCTTTTGTGAAGTAAAATGAAGATTGTTCATATGAAATGTTGCATAGTTCTATGTAGAAGATTAATAGAAAAGTTATCGATATCAATGAATATATAGAAAGTCGATGATGTATCATGTTGTATTTTCACCTGGGAAAGGACCAAAAGTTGTAAAGGAACTTAGCAAGAAAAAGCAAACTCTAAGTGCATGCCAGTTAAGAAAAACAAACCCCATATAGCCCAAAACCATGATCTAACGTGAAAAGAAACAATGTCTAATACCCCCTTTCTCCCCACCATTCAAGAATCAATATGACAATCCAAGACCAGAAGACCAATATGACATTTCATTCATACTGAAGTCATTACAATACATGTTGAAGAAAAAATTAGAAATTGATAGTCAATTGATAGCCAATACTCACAACCTCAAAAATTGTTGTAGATACAAGTACTCATTCAAGATAGGGCATTCAGTCTCAAATGATGTGGGATAGATAAAATCCAGTCTCCAAGTCCATAGGCGTTTCAAAGGGTAAACATCCATCCACAAAAGCAAAAATTCACAAAAAATATTTTGTTTTACTTATTATATAAAAAAAAGTTCATTGTAATAGCAGATTTTCAAAAATGATGGCCAATTTCTTATAGTCTACCTATTTGCGTCTTTTGTCTGAAATGATAAATCATATCAATTTTTTTTGTTCAATATAACTAATAAGTATCGTCTTTATATTCCCATTAGATCATATTTTCCCATGAGAAATAAATAGTTTCATTTGTTACCTTTCTTTTAAAATGTTATCGATGTATCGGCCCTATTTAAAATGCATATTGGATTGAGACTCGCTCATTTAGGCCCATGACTAACTTGGACATGACTAAAATGATGAATATTGACGTCATTATGTTGTTAAACATATGTCGCGTGTTTTACTTGGACAACAAATACAAATCCGTCATGTCTTATGAAATTATTATTCAAAAAAATATTTCGATACATGTTTCAAATTGAAATATAGCTAGATCACTATTTTTCAATGTATTGGTTGATATAGATCTCTACATTGTCTATCTGACCCTATTGCGTGATGTATTGTTCCGTTGTACCATTTACAGTAGTTGTAGATAGATATACCCAGTGACTCAACGTAAAGTGAACCGTAGAAAACCAGTAGCTCCTTGCCAGGATATATAGGTTGGATAGTTCTGTAGTTTACCTGAATTATAAAAAAAGTAATTTTTATAAAAAAAACTTACTATTACTTTCAAGTTTTGTATTGCACGCGTATTGGATAAAAATATATCCATTATTCGTGATCTTCTTATGCAGGGAACTGGTATCATTTGGAGGCAATGGACGAGAAAAAAATGTAGAAATGTATGTTACATGTGCACGATCCATCCCTTTATAGTACCAACAAGAACTTCTAAAAAGTTAAGCAAGCCCAAAATGTTATGTTTAAGAGGAGTTTAATGAGGAGTTCAGCATGGGTACATTGATTCATCATGGGGAGAAACACGCATTGACTAATGACTTAGCATCGGGATACCATCATCGGCACCCCACCATCTATGTCACCATGTTAAGTCAATGCACCCTTCCTGAAATCCTCATATTCTCAGAGGAACTCAACTTGATGGAATCTCAACAAGTACATTCATTTTGAAGAAGTTCTAAAATCTTATGTTTAAGAACCCCCATTCTTACTATTGAAATGGATTCTATCAATACTATCCAACATTAATCTACTGGTTGAGACTCGATCGAGTTGAATTCTTTTGAGAAAATGAGGAGTTCAGCATGGGTGCATTGATTCATCATGGGGAGAAACACACTTTGACTATACTTAGTCTAATGACTTAGCATCGGGATACCATCATCGGCACCCCATCATCTATGTCACCATGTTAAGTCAATGTATCCTTCCTGAAATCCTCATATTCTCAGAGGAACTCAACTTGATGGAATCTCAACAAGTACATTCATTTTGGATAAGATTGCTAGAATCCATTTTCAATAGTAAGAACATGGGTTCTCCAACAGGACATTAAACTTAACTCAGACCTTTTTTAAATTTTTGGTTAGTACTATTATACAGTGAGAAAAGATTGCTAGAATCCATTTTCAATAGTAAGAACATGGGTTCTTCAACAGGACATTAAACTTAACTCAAGACCTTTTTAAAATTGTTGATTAGTACTATTATACATACATGTCCATCACATTGGATCGCTTCTAGATTATGTTCCATCATATCGCATGCACAATTAACATAGCGTAACCAGTTCGAGCAATCGGGATTCCAAGCGTCAATGATGTATATGAGTTTGCTTCGTTTCATAACCTAGATGAAATAAACAAAATGGTATTTCCATACATCTTAACACATTTTAATTTTCGTTCATTGTATTGTATCGTATTGTATTGTATTGCATAATATCCTTTATCACCACAAATATATTGTGATGCAATTACAATTTTTATTTTGCATTAACACATTACGCTTTGAATACGTTAATCAACCGATTCAACCTTGGCTTCTTTCTTTTTAATCAATTCCGCCTCTTTTGCCGAAACGGTTGATTCTCAAAAACGAAAAAGTGATTATATTGAACTAGTTAATATATCATTGAATGTTTAATCTCATTGAATTTCAAACAAGTGTGCTAGATAAGAATTGGGTTATTTGGCCCATTTTTGCTGGGACAAAATGGTAAAAGTTACCCTGCGTTGTTACTACACATTTAGTCTAATTGCACGGTAGTACTCACGGCAAAAGCATTATCGCATTGTAAATGAACATCCTTGATACTCTGAACAGTATCGCCTTGATATGGCCCAAAGAAAGTACCCACTTGGATGTCCATCTCTGCGAATACACCTAGCCCTGCCCCTGGTATTTTAGATGTAGATATCCTAAGCCCTTGCGAGAGGGTTTTCTTTGCTCGGTTGGCCGTATACCACATGACTTTCTGATCTTGAATAACGTAATCGTCTTCTGTTGGACATAGACGTTCATTCATATATGCTGTGCTCCAATCAGTTTTACCTGTAATATATGCTATACGAGTATATTATGTGTACACTTCCTATATAAGGCTCAAGCTTTTCTATCCTCTGAAATATGCAGGCCAGGAGCCATTGAGAATTGGCAGCCATTATTCAAACTCGATACTCCATTGCCTGCAGCGGAACAATTTGGTAAAAACATTTCTATAAGGTTCTCTTTGGACCAAGTATTTTGTTGAAAGATGATCATTGCGAATACTATGGTAGTATTCAAGCTTCTTAATGTATTTTAGAAAAAATAATAAGATTTAAACATAAACAGAATTTAATTGGCCATGTCCAGTTGGGACTTGCGCTTGTCAAACTCCTTGAGCAGGGAGTGTAAAACTGCTCTCTTTCATCTCTGTATTGCGCAAACAGAATACACATTAATTTATGACTAAAATGCAATTGTCAAACCTGCTTCACAAGATATCCAACTCCACACTAGCAGGGACATCTGAATCTTCACCTAGTGTTAAACTGTAGTTAGTGATGAATTCTACATAGTATGTAAACATTTTGAATAACATCGTTGAGCAGCTCCTTACAATTCAATTAACCAACTACATAGTTTTACGCTTTTAAATTATGTCGAAACTCTTCTCTTCAATGTGGCGTATCTTGTCAAAGATTTTTGAACTCAAGCACAGAAACAGACACTCGAATTATCCGAACAGAAAATCCAACACCCCCCGCTCCCCTCCCCTAAACTGTGTTTACTAAGATAAAATCGTTTAATCGTTTTTTCTTTGGTTCAGAGAGGGTGTTGGATTTCATTTTCGGACAATTCTGTTCCAGTTCCTGTGAGTTGTGAAATGTCTCGAGAAAAAAATTTCCAGGGTTTAATATGTATGTAAATAATGATCTTGGTGACATTAAACGATTTGGGCAGACTTACATAAACCCGTTGTCGTAAAACGTCATTAAGCCAAACTGGTACCATTGTCGCAAAATCTCCATACATGTATTCCATACCATTAAAAGAGAGAACCTACCTTAAAGGGACAAAGTGCGTAAATGAAGTCTCACTGATGATCTTCATAGTATTTCCAATGAATTAATAAGTACCCGATCTTTTATTTGACACCAAAAAAAGCTCAAACAGACCACATCAGAGTTGACACTAGATTATGAAAAAATATTTTTGATCTATCAATTTATATATGTCAAGTTTTTAGCAATGCCATAGAAAGATGGCATTGGTGTTTGCAGTTATCATCCATTCGCCATCTTTTAATCCAAGAGTTATTTACAACATACACTTTGTGAAAAGTGGTAATTCACTTTTTTCAATCTCTGAACTTCAAATGCTGTTTTCTTTGCGAGTAATTTTTTTCACTTCAGAATTATCCCAAATTAAAGTTTTTATCATATTTGATTGATTGTGTGAGTGACATGTCTCAACTAATATTTTATCCTTTTTCCTTCAAAAATAGGCGCATTGCCAGTTTAACATATAATATGTTTATACCACGTTGCATGAAATGCATGTATTACTAAAATCAAAATCGATATTTATGAAAAAATATATATTTCAGTCACTGCCGCTTTTATGAACTAAATTCATGAAGACCATAATTTATAGTATTGTACTGTATACACGATTAATGGCTAAGTCAGCAATATAATGTACATGAATAAAGTCGATATTTTATTTGTCGTCTGCAGCAAATGAATATGGAAGTGGATATGCATCAGATACATTAATGTATCAAAAAGTGGTTTAGGTCTAAGAATTTTCGTATGGTGGAGGGAGAGTATATTATTCTATTGCAAACTCGCAAAGTTCGTCACTATACGTTTTTATAATGTTGCCCATTCCTAATGATTCACTTTTCGATTCATCATAACTTTCTTTCAAAAAAGTGATGGTAACTTATACGTGGGTTGATCCAAAAGTTCCGAACCGTTTGCTCTAAGAATCTTAATATTATATGAATATTGTTCATATTTAGCCACAACCACCCCATATATATTAGTTTCATATTGTGTAAAAATAAGCAGTAAATTTGACCAGCAACATAGTTGTCTGGTTACCATAGCAACATGACAACTAACAGGGAAGGAGGAGCAAGAGTATGACACAGTTATCCTGGATCACTCTGTGGCAACTGGAGTCACCGTCAATGGAGGTTATTATTCAAAGGTCAGTTACAAAACCTTATCACTCATTTATAAAGTTGTAAACTAGATTTTACTTTTATGAGGTATGCTGATCTATTTTGAGTCAATCAATTAGGTATAACACTTACTCAGTTTAAAAATGTGTACCAGGTGCTGAAAAAAGATCTTAAAGATGCTATGAGAAAAAAACGACCAGATCTCCTTGGGAATTTTTACTTTAACCATGATAATGCCCCAGTCTACAGAGCCAATGTTACAAAAGAGGCAATACACGAGTGCTTGCAGGCCCAACTACAGCCCCATCTGCCATAGTCTTCTGATATGGTACCATGTGACTTTCATATTTTTCCTGAGGCCAAGAAACCACCGCGTGGTATCCATTTCGATGACGAAGCTGACATTTCCAGGCATTTACTAATAGCGTTTATGCTACAGCTAAAGGTGGACTTAACCATGTATTTCAGGACTGGTTGAAACACTATAAGAAATGTGTCGTACATGGTGGTGAAGCTAAGGCGAATGAACTTATAAACTATAATTACCTATTGTATGAGATTTTATGGTGATGAAACTCCACGAATTGAAATGATCTGAAATAGCTCGTCAATTGCTGAAATTCGGAATAAAGTTTAATTTACTCCAGCTCCAGAGGCATGCCATCTAGTATAGACGCTGCTTTTGTATGGAGTGGGAACGGAAGAACAGGGTAAACGGGCGAACGTATTTCTTCAAAGATGGCAATTATTACCGTTACAATGACAGTCAATTTAGAGTCGACTCGAGTTCGTCAGCCCCGTACCCGCGCTCAACGGCCGAGTGGTGGTACGGTTGTCCGAAAACATCTGGCTCTATTCAGTTTGCTGGGCTTACACATCATACCGCAATGTCAGATACAAAACAAAAAGTAATTGATGAAGATGGTCTAGTCGAAAGGCCCATGGGGGCAGAACCTTTAGAATCTCAGGACAAAGAACATGAAAATTTAGAAACTGAAAAGGGTTTGAGTAAAACAAACGGAAGTGGTGCCACGCATGCACATTTTTTACCTCTGATAGCTGGACTATCTTTCCTATTAGTGTTGAAGTTTTAAATATAATATATATATATATTTTATATATATAATATATAATATAAATTGTGTCGGATACTCTGTATTTTTAATTTTTTAGACTGTTGTTGTGTGTTTGATGATGCTGCAATTATATGTATTTCAGTGTCTGTCTATTATTTTACACCCGAATCTGTAAAAACTATTTACATGTACTGTACAGATGATTGAATATTACACTATTAAGTTGACAAAGCTTTACATTCCAAACACTGTTGCCAATTTCAGGGTCTTCAATTAATTCATATTCTAGTCATATAAGAAGCAACAGCCTACCATACATGCCCACCACTTTTCTTTATAGACATTCTGTTTTCTCATGTAAGTTTTTCCAAATGGGACTCATTCGAAATATGAGGCACAAAAATCGACAAATGGTAGCTATGTTATTTTACCTACTACAGTATCAATTGCAACATATTGTATACTTAGGCATACTTTTAAATAAAATATGTTATCGATGATGGATATGCATTCTGTTTTTCTTATTTTCATTGAAATTTGGGGTTCTAAAATAGTCTCTGTTCAACAAATACCATAGATCATTGATATGTCGATTGCCTCTACCTATAGTCCTTCGCATTTTTACTCAAAGCAGGCGAAATCAAGTCCCTGTATGCTGGACAAGTACAATTAAAACATGTTTAAGCCTCGACTCCAATAAAACAAATCATCTACATCCTTTTAATTCATAAATAAATGATATATAACTTGACTTACATACTTACGAATTCAACTATCAGCTGTCGGCTACTGTTTCATGGGTAGCCCATTTAAACATGAATAGCATCTGTTACGATTCCATTCATATTTAAATGAGTTGGTCATATACTTGGGTGCATCAAAAAGTTTTGCAATTTTGACTCTATCGTAATAACTATATTGAGTTATGTCATAATATTCGGCACATACAATGATCATACATTTGTGGACATACCTGCAAAATTTATAGACTGGATCTTCATTTTTCAAGAAAATATGGTTGTCATAGTAATATAAGAAGCGACCTCATGGTTCAATGCAAGTTTATTATTACGCAATAAACAGAATAAATGACATCAATTTGCCAACACCTTGTTTAGTCTCATATTAACAATTTTCTGCATATTAAAACATTGTTCTCAAATTCCTATTATCAATTTTCTGCAAACATTGTTCTCAAATTATTCAAAATAATTGCTCCAAGCTGCCAAACATTGTTGATGTCTGTGGACCCAGTCTCTGAAGACAGCCTGAAATCCCCTGCTGATAAAACAGTCAATCGCTTCCTCACGGCTGAGGCAAGTTCCTATTGGGTTTCAAAGCACATGCCCCTCAATCCCCTCTTCATATGACTGAACAAGAAGAAGTCGCATGGTAATGTGTCTGGGAGTAAGCTGCCTGTTGTTACACGCTCCCAATCCAGGTCCTCTTGAGCATCAATTGCCACCCTACTTGTATGGGGCCATGCGTTGTCCATATGGAAGTGGGGTTTGTAGCAGAAAGAGAAAATTTACTTGAAACAAAATGGCTGCCAGAATTCACAGGTTTTCCCCACAATTTACATCACAATGTAAATCCATATGTCATAATAGCCTTGTGTGATGTCATCAGAACAATAAGAAATAGAAAGGGGGAATGAAAAGACACACAAACCTGTAATTTTGGTGACTGAATCATAATAATAACAGAATATAATAGAATTTAAAATTAACATATTCTAGGTGGAACCGAGTACCCTCGGGTCCCGTTACCATAGCAACCATATCTTTTTACCCAATCACAGATGAGCAACCAAATCGTTACACACTATGTATAAATATATGATCTATAATTGTGCTAAATTTCAAAACAAAGCTAAATGTATAACTTGAGATAGTGTCAAAATTGCAAAACTTTTTGATGCACCCAAGTAGTAAGATAATGCGATAGTCGATAGCCGAAAGTTGCATTCTCAAATATAAGCTTAGATATACTCAACCTTCTTTGAAAACATTTAGGCTAAGAAAACATCCTTCACCTAATAAACAATACGTCGCCAAGTCCAACACTCGAAACGCTATTATACCTTTTCCATTTTAAAAGAAAATGGATTCGATGGAGATTCGATGGAGATTTCGATGAAAATAGAGTGTTAATGTCCTACTTTCATTATTAAAAAATTATTATTTCAAAAAGTATCTCATAACAGGTTAGAAATTGAAATACTGGTAGATCACTATTTTTAATTCTTTAATTTCGGTTGATGGAGATTTCCACAGATGAAATCTGACCATATGGCTTGATGCACTGTCCCGTTAAACCATTTACAGTAGTTGTGAATAGGTATGTCTAGTTTCTCGAGATAGTCGTGTCCATAGAAAACCAGTAACTCTTGGCCAGGATATATAGCTTGAATGCTTCTATAGTATATCTGAATTATAAAAAAATGATTTTTAAGCTAATCAATCAGTTTCATTCAAATAAGCCATCGCATTTTTGCCTTAACATCGTAAACCCCACGTACTAACGTCAACTTGCGTGTACTGGCGTATAGGACTTGAGTAAAATGCGTCCCCATAGGATTTTATTTGTACTGGTGCCCTTTTAGTGCCAAGCATACATTTTCAATAACAGTAAAAATAGCAATAAAGTAAAGAAAATAGGATTACATTCTTCAAATGACATATAAATGTTACTTTGATATTAGAATCCCGTCTCTACCAATCAATATCACGTCAGCAGATTCTTTAAATATATATTTCCCTTATTTTTCAATAGAAAAATTGTCTTTTGATTGTCATCATGCTTTTAAAATTACAACACTGGCTTTCACGTTTTTGATAGTCATAATTGTATGTTGAATATTGTATACCCTAGCATTCGTTCGACTTCACTTCTTAAAAGAGAGCTTCGTCTTCACTTTTTCAGTTTATAATTAATCACTGATCTCACCGAGCCAATCAGAGTTCGTCGTCGAAATACAGACGACTTTCTATGGTCATTTCCTCTGACATTCTCACATACAGGGTGTCCGGAAAGTAAAGATGCAAATGCTCTAATTTCAATAGATTTACTTGTTTAGAGAAAATTGCAACAGATTATAGAATGACAGGATAACAATTTATCCTGCAGTTGTATATGACAAATTATTTCAAAATGAAAAAGTTATGGTTGTTATGGTAACGGTAGTCCCAGGTATGTGGAGCAGTGTCACAATTATGCTTTATGATTCTTTTCTCCTGCTCATATCATCTTGACACTCCATTATCTGTTGCTATTATACATCAAATTATGTACTATAACAGCAAAAGAAGTAGTACTGTAACATCATTTGGTCATTTGACATTACTACTGTTATCCAGTATTATGTATTTCTAAGATTGTCTAAACATTTGTGGTGCATCTTGACCAGAGATTCAAAGACCTGAAAAAACCGCTGCTGTCCATCTCGCAGATTACTGATAAAATTGGCTTCAAGCAGAGTCTCATTTTCATGTTGACCTTCTAATAAATATTGCTTTAAAATATTCATTAATGTAGAAGTTCAACGGGGCAATATCACGGTAATATGGGCCATTGTACAAAAAAAGTTTAATGTCAAGACATTCAATTGTAAATTTTGTTTTGTGAATTGGTGCATTGTTGAGTATGCGCTATTGACTTTTCTATTAATCCAGGGACTTTTTCTAAGCACTTATATGATTTTTCTTTGATTACACTATTTAGTGACATTACATAGTTATAATCTGTATCAATGATATCATTATACTAAAGAGAATATTATTGCAGCTTGAATGCAGTATTGAACAAAACAAAATATTGATAGGAAATACAATAATTAACACCATTTCAAATGGTTAAATTCTAGCATTTAATGACAATTTAGCAATATCATGGAACTGCTCCGCATACCCCTGGCCACCGTAACCATGACAACAGTAACTTTCACACGTTTAGACTTTATGTTCTAAAAGTTGGTAGATGTATTGTTATATAGTTCCTCTACAATCCGTAGCAATTTCATTACAAAAAAAACAAATCACTTAAAATAAGAGTGTCTGCATCTTTACTTTCCGGACACCCTGTAGTTAATGAGCACGTATTTAGCACGTGTTCCCTTCCAATTCGCTGATTGGATGAGAAAGGGTCAGCGTGGTAAATTTGAAATGATTTATTACCCGGTTGTCACAGGCACCAATCTTTGGAACGGGGGTGCTAAACTGTAATATACTCTATACTAAGCAGAGGGTAGTTTATAAATAGACTTTGCTCGCAGATGACAATTCATAAAACTGTTTTTAAAAGGATGAGAGTAAAGAATAAAGAAAAAGAAAAGAAAGGAAGAAATATATATAAACACGATAGCTAAATGTTCTAAAGTACAATTAAATACCTGTCCAAGTAATATTCTTTCAAATTTGATTTGAATTTTTCTTTGAAAGGGTTCTTAAATTTTCAAGTAAATCATTCCATGTTGTCTGTTCTGTGTGTTTAATGCTCCTTTGTCCAATAGTAGATTTAAATTGATTAGTTCTGAGATCGAATCTATAACGTGTCCCCTGTCCATATAATATATACTGGAAATGTATTTTACTCAAGTCCTATTCCCAGTAGACGCAAGTTGACATCGAGTTGACACTTACATGTGAGGAGAATGCGATTTAACGGGAAATGCGATTAATGGTATGGCTAAATCGAGTATTACATTTTTGTAACTTTGTACCTCGTAATGGTATACAAACGTACATTTCCGCCATATGGGATAGATTCTAGGTTCTGTTCCATCAAATCGCGTGCACAATTAACATAGCGTAACCAGTTTGAGGAGTCGGGATTCCATGCGTCAACAAAGTACTTACTACCATTCCGGTATACCTGTTAAAAATTAACGAAATTGTTTTTTTCATGTAGTTCACCTAGACTTTCGTTTAATCCACCTTCTTGATTACTTGTATTTTATATGAGAAACTCATCTTATGTCCCTTGGTACTTACGATAAAAGTATAATCGCCAGACAAACGAACATCCTCGATGCTCGGAACAGTATCGCCTTGATATGGCCCAAAGAAAGTACCTACTGGAATGACTTTCTCTGAGAATACACCTAGCCCTGCCCCTGGTATTTTAGATGTAGATATCCTAAACCCTTGCGGAATGGTTTTCTTTGCTCGGTTTGCCGTATACCACATGACTTTCCGATCTCGGATTACATAATCGTCTTCTGTTGGACATAAAGTATTCCTACACAAAGCATTACTCCAACCAAGTATGCCTGTAATTATACTCTACGTTGATTGCAGGAACGGTGAACCCTGAGCCTGAGAAGCTCAACTCCTAAATAAGTTTAAAACCGGAATTTCAAATTGGACGTGGATTTTTATCCCAACGAGCGAAGATCGGTAGGGATAGTGAAGCCGTTCACCCATCAGTCAGTCAGTCTGTCGGTCCATCAATCTGTCCGTCCGTCCGAAAGATGACTCGAATACTACATTAGTTGACAAATTTGCTTCATATTTGGTGGGAATATGTATATTGGTCAAAAGTGTTACCCCAGAAAATGATAACCATCCCTCTAGAAATGGCGCGAATATTTTGCGAAATTCATTTTGATAGTACATTCAAAACATCTATCAATTTCGCATATCTTCCGTGATTTTCAGCCTGACACCTTGGGGCCGTGAATGGGGGATCGGGAAAACAGGTGTTTTTGTTAATTTTGAGATCTTTCTTGAAGTATAACTTTATAATACTCAAATGAAAGGCAATTTAGAGAAGATTGCAAATATTGTATCGTTTTTCTAATTCAGGCCCGTAAAATTTAAAATGGCCGCTTAATGTGGGATTTCGCAAACACTTTCTGATCTCTTCAAAGTATGGCTATATTATATTCAAAGGACCTCGAGTTGTTATTAGAATGAATCGAATAAGTTTTTTGTGCATTTTGCTTATATTTTTTTCATCTAAAAAACAACAATACACTGCAAAACATTTTATTGATTATTAGATTGCTCCGTATAATCCCCCAAAAAGTTCTCATTTTCAAGGATTATCTACCCAGATTTTTTAGTTCAGAGGGCTGAGAATTATTGTGCTCGACGCTTTTGAATAATTGAAATGCTGTTTTAAATAGGTTTCATGTATGCCAATAATTTCTCAAATTATGTAAACTGCACCAATTCTTTAATCCCTGTAATATTATCTAGGAGGAATTTCCCTTGTTAATCCGATGGTGGGGTTTCAAGCAGATTTTGAGATAACAGGGGGGTTAATCTTTAATATACACCTTATTGGTTTGCTTTCATGTATATCGCAACCCAATAAGGTGTATATTAAAGATTAACCTTCCTGTTGTACCATGTACAATACTCTATCATACAGGGTGGTCAAAAAAATGGAAACCCTGTCGCCATTTTCCTCATATCTTTGTCATTTGAAGAAATTACGCTCTGATATTAATCAAATATGTACATCATTCAATTTCCTACCGGCCTACCATATTTCATGACGATCAAATTGATAGTCACAATGTTACAGCACTTTAAACAACATGCTCCAGTGGCCAATATTGCACTTTCGGCAAACCTGCACCTATCATCCAAAATGTCCCTACTTAACTTCAACCTGTGGTGATACACCAAAAAAGATTGTACGAGAATAACCCCAGGACAACTGCAGACCTCAAAAAGCAAATCATCCATGTCATTCAGGCCATACCTGCTGAAAAATGTAGTCAGATCATTGACAACCCATTCAGATTTGCCAATAGCGCGATGGTGGCCACACTGGGGCATCTTGTTCAAAGTGCTGTACCATTGTGACTATCAATCTGATGGTCATGAAATATGGTTAGCTGGTAAGAAATTGAATGTTGTACATATGTGTCAAATTTCAGGGAATAATAACCCAAAATGACAAAGATATGAGGAAAATACAGGGTTTCCATTTTTTGACCACCCTGTACTACAAAGGAATTGTCAAACTCACAAGATATCGAACACCATATCAGCATTAGCAGCCGTCCCTGCACCTACGTGTTTAATAACTGTAGTTAGTGTTTGATCATGCATATCGGAAAACTTATTTAATTCAGAAGTGGTTTATTTTGCGTACAGATTCATCTATAATAGGGAGGTTAAATTACACGTTTTTAAACAAGTAAATCCATTCTGACACCTGTGAAAGAAAAAAGAAAAAGTAGAACCGTAAACGGGTATTACATGTGTCAAGACCCCTACAAAACTTCGAGTTTTTCACATGATGAAAATGAAAAAGAGCTAAAAGGTGTACAAGAAATGGATCCCTTTAAGATACCCCGGGTAAAATATTACACGCTCGCATACAGGTTCTCTTAAAACGTGTTACTTAACCTCACTAAAAATACGGTTTCAGTTTCTTGGACAGCTCCTTGGAAGTCAAAATAACAATCAAGACAACATTATAAAATCTCGCTGTGTATCAAGGAATGAATGGAGTGGATTTTCTTCCTTGACAAATGTTCTATATGTGATCGTAAAATGTATGATGGTTTTAGGCAAACAAATATTGTAAATATGTATGGTTAGCTTACCCGCAAATAAATATGTATGTAACAACGCCTATTACAACACTTCACGTTTCCACTTTTTATGACACATGAACATTTTAAAAAAGTGCAAACTTACATGAATTCGTTGTTTTAAAACCTCATAAATCGAAATCATTGTCGCCATATCTTCCTTCGGGTTTTTCAAGCCAACTACCAAGGACCGTTCTATGTAATAAGTGCATTATATTTTCAATGGCATGCATTTATTACTTCAGTCGAGTCACAATCGATATTTGTAAAAATATATGTATAAATATATATTTTAAATATATTTCACAATCAGTGCCGCTTTTGTGAAGTAAATTTATGAAGGTTGTTCATATAAAATGTTGCATAGTTCTATGTGAAAGATTAATAGCCAATTATCGATACCAATGAGTATATACTGTTGGAAGTTGATGATGTATCATGTTGTATTTTCACCTGCGATAAAATGTAGAACGTTGTAGAATGGTTATGTTATACAAAGTGTCCATAATCCATAAAGTCTCCTTACACTACATTCTACATATGCTTTGTATTGTCATTGTACAGAGACTTCATGAACACCTTGTATGGTAATATCATACATCGAGGTCAATCTATCAAATCTATTTGTTGTTTAGCATAATTAGAGATATAGGATCTTTATTTCTGAAAATCAGATTACTGATATGTGAGGTATCATACCCTTTGTCATTCTCCTTCAGTTAAAATATAACTCATTCCCGTGCATCATACCCCCCCCCCCCTTAAAAATCTAAACACAAAAGCATTACACTATTAGAGTTTTGAATTAGAAATTCAGAAAAATGAAAATGCAACATTTTAGAACTTGATTTCTCGATACCACATTGGGCACCATCTATCTTTTTCCTGTGATATAAACTGAAGCCATAGTCAAAGTATTTTTCTTCATGAAACTCTCACAACATATTAACATAAGTATTAACAAAGTTATGTTTACTAAGGTAACCAGTATCATGGATATGCGGGGCAAATTTCTGACGTCACTTTTGACGACATTTGAGTGTTGAAAGCAGTATCATTTAATGCCGTTTAACTCTTGGGACATGCAGTGCAGTTATAAATAATCCATGCCAGAGTCACTTCATGATCCATATTAACTTCATGAGGTGCTCAAAATAGGCAGGTACCCTGAGCGTCAATTCACAGTTGCAGTCTGGCGACCCACTCATGGTACACATTTTTGAAGCTACCCTTAAAGTGTGTGGCTAGGGAGGTGTTCACTGCAGATATCAGCTGATTGAGATTCTGGTGCAATATTCCTCTCGGATCCCTTTTCACTGATGCGAATGCAACAAAATCAAGTGGGGCCTTATCTGGGAAATTTGCTGCGTGGGGCAATGATTCCATGCCAAGCTCTGTTAATGTATTTAGGAGAATAGAGGATCTGTGAGCAGGGGCGTTATCCTGGTGGACCGTATAGGTCGATATTGCTCTTTGAGGACGCTGAAGTGTGTGGCTAGGGATGTGCAGTGTTCACTACAGATATCCGCTGGTTGAGATTCTAGTGCGATATTCCTCTCAGATCTCTTTTCGACGCTGTTAGATAATACATATAATTCAAACTGACAGCATCAAGATTTGACCATATCAACAGTTTTTATTCATCAAAGTGTTTGTTTGATGTGTAACAATAATTCATCATGTAAACCCTTAAGGCTTAAGGTTGCCCCGCGTATCTGTGACAATGGTTACCCTAGTAACAATAATTTTGTCAATACTAAGTTGGTTGTCCAGAATAAGGTCAGATATGTGTTGCTTATGTCGTAAAAGTTTCATGAAGAAATATGCAAGATAACGAAAGTTATAACAAAATTAGCAATACTTATTGAACGCCCTGTACATGCAAAGAACATTCAAAGGTACCTTTGACATACCAATGCTATATTTCTCATTGATTGTCTTTGTATATTCATATGGTTGGGTTGTAAATACATGTATTTTACTTGTAATATTTGAGTAAACCTGTGACAAAGAAATAAACTATTATTAAACTATTAAAAAATTAGAATCATAACAATCGAAAACTGGAATTGTCCTCCAAAAGGAGAAAAAAGTCCCTTAACAACAGAAGTTGGCCATCATTTTTGAAAACCTGTAATCCTACTGAAAATAAATTATGAGTTAAACAAAAGACTTTGTTCGTTGGGAATGCTTGGAAGATTATCCTGTGAAAATTTCATGAAAAATTATTGAGCATTGAAATAGGTACATGTAGGTGTAGATAAAGAATGAAACTGAAAATACAAATCCGTCATGTCTAATGGAATTATTATTTAAAAAATGGTTCGATACATGTTTCAAATTGAAGTAGATCACTACTTTCAATGTCTTAACTTTGGTTGATACAGATCTCTACAGTTTCTATCAGACCCTATGGCGTGGTGCATTGTTCCGTTGTACCATTTACAGTAGTTGGAGATAGATATACCCAGTGACTCAACGTAAAGTGAACCGTAGAAAACCAGTAGCTCCTGACCAGGATATATAGGTTGGATAGTTCTGTAGTTTACCTGAATTATGAAAAAAGTAGATTTTATAAAAACAACTTACTATTACTTTCAAGTTTTGTTTTGCACTCGTATTGGATAAGAATATATTCATTATTTCATTATTCGTGATCATATTATGCAAGGAACTGGTATCATTTGGAGGCAATGGACGAGGAAATACAACACGTGTAATATTGAACAAATATTTCACTCTATTGAGGTGAATACCTGTACATCTTTCACAAGTGAGATTCCACGAAGCCCGAAGGGCTCTAAAAAGCAAGCCCAATGTTCTGTTTAAGAACCATTTCAACAGTGAGAATAAGTGTTCTTCAACAGGACATTATTACTTAACCCAGGCCTTTTTGGATTTTTTTGGTTAGTACTATTATACATACATGTCCATCACATTGGATCGCTTCTAGATTCTGTTCCATCATATCGCGTGCACAATTAACATAGCGTAACCAGTTCGAGCAGTCGGGATTCCAAGCGTCAATGATGTAAATGATTTTGCCTCGTTTCATAACCTAGATGTACCAAACAAAATGGTATTTTCACACATCTTAATAACACATAACACATCTTAATTTTCGTTTATTGTATTGCATTGTATTGTATTGCATTATATCCTTTATCACCACAAATATATTGTGAGTCAATTACAATTTTTATTTGCATAACACAAATACGCTTTGAATACGTTAATCAGCCGATTCAACCTTGGTTTCTTTCTTTTAAATCAATTCCGCCTCTTTAATTCCATTGAATTTCAAACAAGTGTGCCAGATAAGAATTGGGTTATTTGGCCCATTTTTTCGCGGAGAGAAAATGGTAAAAGTAACCTTGGGTTGTTATGCCTTGGTCACATTTGCTCCAATTTTTACTACGGCGCCCGGCCGATGGATCGGAGCAAATGTGACCCAGGCATTACTTCACATTATGCAATGTACTCACGGCAAAAGCATAATCGCCTTGTAAATGAACATCCTTGATACTCTGAACAGTATCGCCTTGATATGGCCCAAAGAAAGTACCCACTGGGATGAACATCTCTGAGAATACACCTAGCCCTGCCCCTGGTATTTTAGATGTAGATATCCTAAACACTTGCGGGAGGGTTTTCTTTGCTCGGTTTGCCGAATACCACATGACTTTCTGATCTTGAATAACGTAATCGTCTTCTGTTGGACATAGACGTTCATTCATATATGCTGTGCTCCAATCAGTTTTACCTGTAATATATGCTGTACGAGTATATTATGTGTACACTTCCTATATATATAATATCCTCTGAAAGGAACAATAAAAAAACTGCTCTCTTTCATCTCTGTATTGCGCAAACAGAATACACATTAATTTATGACTAAAATGCAAAAATCAAACCTGCTTCACAAGATATCCAACTCCACACTAGCAGGAACACCTGTATCTTCACCTAGTGTTAAAACTGTAGTTAGTGATAAAATTCTACATAGTATGGTTGAAGGGATTGTGCTTAAAACATTTTGAATAACATCGTTGAGCAGCTCTTTACAATTCAATTAACTAACTACATACTATACATCTAGTAGATGTAAGATTTACTCTTAAATTATGTCGAAACGCTTCTCTTCAATAGAGTAGTGTATCTTGTCAAAGAATTTTGAACTCAAGCACAGAAACAGACCCTCGAATTGTCCGAACAGAAAATCCAACACACCCCGCTCCCCTCCCCTAAACTATGTGTTTACTAAGAAAAAATCGTTTATTCTTTTTTCTTCGGTTCACAGAGGCATCCTTGGTATACGCAGCTAACGAAAATTGACCGGTACGGGTCAAAAGCTAGACCGGTACGGGTTAACGGTTTTATTTGAATTTGAAATAGCCATAACTTGCTCAATATTGACTTCCTCGTGTCTAATTTGAAATATATGATGCCTCCCGATGCTTTTAAGTACCCCAATTTTTTACAGATTTTTAAACGGACCAAAACTCTCTAAATGCGCATTTATGCTCTTTTCTCTTGAGAACGACTGTCTCATTTTCACGATAACTTTTATTTAGTACTTCTAACATATAAGATCTATTTTTCCCCATCAAGGTATGATGTAAATGACATGCTATTTACATCTTGTGAGTTTCAATGACGCGCGTTTGATTTTATAAAAAATGCCAAATTTTGTGACAAAGAATTTCATCCTGCTTGCAGCGAGAAGACGGACCGGTTCGGGGCAATCTGCTTGCAGCGAGAAGACGGATCGGTTCGGGGCAATAGCTGCGTATACCAAGGGTGAGAGGGTGTTGGATTTTATTTTCGGACAATTCTGTTCGGTTCCTGTGAGATGTGCAATGTATCAGAAAAAAATATTTTCAGGGTTTAATATATGTATGTAAATAATGATCGTTAATAATATATCACTACTTCTGTGTAGTGACATTAAACGACGATTTGGGCAGACTTACATATACCTGTTGTCGTAAAACGTCATTAAGCCAAACCGGTACCATTGTCGCAAAATCTCCCTACATGTATTCCATACCATTAAGAGAGAGAGCCTATCTTGACATACAACGAACAAATTTTGTATGAAATGCATGTATTACTAAAATCAAAATCGATATTTATGAAAAAATATATATTTCAGTTACTGCCGCTTTTATTATCTAAATTCACGAAGCCCATAATTTATAGTATAGTACTGTATACACGATTAATGGCTAAGTGAGCAATATAATGGATATGAATAAAGTCGATGTTCGTTTGTCTTATTTATCTGCAGTAAACGAATATGGAAGTGGACATATATCGGAGACATTAATGTATCAAAAAGTGGTTTAGGTCTAAGAATTTTCGTATGGTGGAGGGAGAGTATATTCTATTCCAAACTCGCAATAAGTTCGTCACTATTAGTTTTTTAGAGTACTTGATAAATATGTTTGTCTTAGTATTATCTTGAAATCAATTATTTCGAATATGATTAAAGCTCAAAATATGTAAAAGTTAACAAAAATGTCTATTAGAAAAAGAGGTCTCAAAATTTTCTCCTGAATTGTTGCGTTGTGGGTAATAACTCATGAGTTCTGATAAAAAATATAATTTGCGAGAGGACTCACACTCTCATTATCCCCTTCCATAAGTATGATAAAATCCATTTTGTATCATACAATCAACATGTACACATTAGTTATGTTTTTTTGTTGTTTTTTAAGATATTTCTTAACTAAATATCATACATGAAGAGTACAAAATATTTTTTTCTTGGAATGTGTACACCAAGAATTTTTTTGAATGATGGGAAGTTGGCTTCAAATTGTATACCATTCTATAGGGCCAATTCTAGAATGCGTTAACTTCTTCATTGTGAGGTTACCATGACAATCTATTGACAATTATGATCCAAATGAACATGCATGAACATGGTAAGAGAAATAATATGTTAAAGAACCAAAATAGAAACCAAAACGCGGTTCTGACCTTTCAAGGTCATCAAAATATAAAAATAAAACTCAGAAGAGGGGATGTCCTGATCTGAACTATGCCAACGTCACCTTCGATGAACAATTCTATGGGCTTGACCAAGGTCTCAGAATGTTCGCCGTTGTTTTCTGAATATTTTGATAGTGTAACTGAAATAGTATTACCGTAGTTTTGAATTGATGATGTTCAACTTTAACAAACAGAGATATCTGCCATTTCTACGATTTCATATTTTACTTTGTGCATGCGCGGTCCTTAACAAACATGTGCTTGTGATTGTTCACGTGATCATATCCTGCAAGTTGATTGGATAGCGTATCGATAGTAATAGCAAGTAATGGCAAATAATTATGGAAGCTAGATATAGTAGTCTTTATCAATAAACTGCCACAAGAAATATCTCCTGAATGACTGCAAAGTTTCACCACTTTTACAGAAATTATTATAAAGTTTAGACGGTCGTGAAGTCCATTATCTGATTATGAATGGTTACTGCCAAAACGCATGTTTGCTATAACACCAACACAACACAGGAGGGATGTCAAGTTGGAGAGTTCACAAGGGCTTATAGCTAGCTCAGCTGGTATCACCAGAAATGACCCATTCAGTGATATAATTTCATTAACACACTTATATTGGCATATTTTTTTCTATATATTAATTTATTTTACCCAATAATCCCCTTAAGGGCAAGTGTACAAAAGAAGAGAAAGAAAAACTTACATAGACATAACTACAAGTAGATAAGTACATAAATACAAATGTATATACAAGGGGCGATCCATATATTCTGATAAAAATGCTCTCATTTTGTGATTTTTTTCACATATCCCTCTCATTTTTTCAGAAAATGTAGATTATGTAATTACACATACAACGCTAAAATATTATAGCTATATCTTAAATTATCAATGAGATAAGGTTGCCATGGTAACCTGTATTAAGGGTAGGCAGGTCAATTAACTTATAACATATAAATATCATAATAACTTGTTATTTTGATTATTTTAAAGTATGCTGAAATCATGCATTTTTTCTAAAAAAGTTTGGTATTGTTACTCGTTGTTTGTTGCTAAACAAATGTTTATATGTGCTCACTATAACATCACAACAAATCACAATAGCATTGTAGGACAGAATGGGCCAATTGACATTACATGTTATGAGACACCAAAAATTGTCAGATGAGGTTAATGTGGCTGAGGCAGAGTATGACATTAACGGATACATTAGGGAATACTAGAAGATTTTATTTTCTTTCAAGAATAAGTAAGAGGACACTGTCAGAGACATACATGGACTCATTAAGTGCATGGACAAGATGTTATATCTGCATAAAGAATCTATAGGTAGTATTGTAAAGAGGAAGGCATGGTCACTGTTAAAGATCATCCACAATCTGGTTGCAAGAAGAGCTTGCGGACAGAGAATAACACTACGATAAATTGAGATGTTACTCATGAAAAGATAGCTATCCAACTGTATAAATTATCAAACAAGGGCAACAGGGGTATGGAACAGATCAATGAATAGTTGGCAATGACTGAAAGATGCGTTTGATCTGCTTAAAATAGGTACCAAGGAATGATTAAATTAACATATTTATCTATTTTAGACGTTATAATTTAACTGACCTGCCTACCCTAAATACAGGTTACCATGGCAACCTTATTTCAAAATTAATTTAAGATATAGCTAAAATATTTTAGCATCGTATGTGTAATTACATAATCTACATGTTCTGAAAAAATGAAAGGGATATGTGAAAAAATCACAAAATGAGAACATTTTTATCAGAATATATGGATCGCCCCTTGTATATACAGTAGAACCTGTGTAAGTTGAACACTGCCACTTAGGAGGTGTTCCACTTACAGAGGTTTCGGGTTCGCGGGGATTTAAAGAATAAATATAGGGTTGATATGTGTCACTGAAAATAAGATTCTCCGATCATTGCAGGGCAGCTATATATCATTTATTATCCATTTGTTTTACTCAAAAAGGTATCTGACATTCTTAATCCTATTCATTCTGCCAAAAATGTTTTCTGACATTGTCAATCCTCCTCTAAGATTTGGCAATTAAGTTTTAAAGACTTTTTTCTACTGCTAATAATTCATTTGTTTTTAACTGACATTCTTAATCGTACTTATTAAGTATGAAACAAACAGCAAGGGGTATTAAATAGTAGCATCACATGGACATCTCTTAATCCAATTTGATGTATGATAATCTTATGAAATCCTAATTGGCTAATTATCAAATTAATTAGTGGTAGCATCAAATGTTGATCTCTACAGGAGGTTAATCCAATTGGCTTTATGGTAATCCATTAAATCCTAATTTGCCAATTATCACATTATTACCTGTTTTCATACCAAGGTATCACTGTAGGAGGTTAATTTTGTTTACATAAGTATCAATATTGAAATTTATGGAAAATTGACTGTTCCACTTAGCAGGTTAATTTTTCAAAATGGGGTGTTCACTATTCAAGTTTGGAGGTGTTCCACTTACAGAGGTTCAATTAACATTTAGTCAATGGGTTTTCTACCTACTGAGCAAAGTACTCCTTATAGAGAATAATTCATTTACCATGTTTGAAAAGATGCTACAATATTGCTCCTCAGCGTTAAATAAAAAAAGCTAGTAAATCCATATCTGATAGCGAGCCGATATTAGGGCATTTGGTATAGAGCAAGTCTAGATATTTATTTGTGATATATTTGAGCTCATTGCACTTGAGCAAGAAATGTTCTTCGGTCTCCTGTGCCTTTTTACATAGTTTACAAATTCTGAGTCCGGGTGGAAGATGTGGTCTTATATATCTACCCTCCTCGACTTCAAGTTTGTGACTGCTAATTCTAAGCGATGTTAAATTGCGGCGGGCATCTTTATTCTTAATATGGTCAAGATAATTTTCATAATGAAATGAAAATTTGATTTGTTTATAAAACCTTAATTTGCCATTGATATCTTTTAGCATGTTTTCAAAGTATTGTTCGTATCTTTCTTTAAGCCTAGATTTTAATTTCTTAGTGTTGACATTATGATAATCATTAAAACCTATAAATTTGAGTACTTTTAGCAAGTCATTATACCAAGAAGGCCGGTTACTATCGGCAATTTATTAATAAAATAGATTTATATACGATGTGGCCGAGGACACAGGATTTATTGGTTTGTCAGAAAAACTACTTGCGATTTGTTAGACAGGTTGGCGTGGCTAAGTTTAGATGACTGCAACCAAGATTAAACTCATAAATCAAGATATAATCGACGGCGCTCTTGAAATTAAAGAGATAAGTCTTTATGTTGTTTTATGATATATCAATTAAAAATCATATAACAGTATATTAAATACAACTTTATATACCCAACGAAGAATATAAAGCAAGCTAACTCAGAAGCGGGTCTATCTGATAAATCTGAATGATGGATGAGGAACGAGAGTTTCAAAGATTGTCAGTGCGGATGCCGCCCCGGTTTCTGTACAGGGCAGACGGGCATGCCAAAATGCAAGAAGAGCAAATAAGCCAATTTGACAACCTAAATTCCCAGAAGGTAAGAAAATGGCGGATTCCACAAATTTTGCAACAGTTGCTTATTTTTTCAAAATCATTCCTATCTCCACACTATGAAAGAGGAATACAAACTGACACAAGATATCTTTGTTGAAATAATTTAGATGTCAGACATTAATAAATTAACATTCCGAGATGGCAATTTTAGACATTAGCCAAAATAAACATTTGTTCATGACATATTTTTTCTGATGGGCACGAAGCTTAGGAAACAAATTATTCATTATTCAAAAATAAATGTACGTAACAAAAAGCCAGATATTGTTAATGGAGGTCCTGGTGTGTCTATAGTGTAGTTCTAATGACCCATTTTTGAATGAATACTTAAATCTCGGTCAGATTTACATTTGCTCTACGGTGACCGTACCTCGACCGTAGATCCCCGGAGGCCGTTTCTCGAAACTTATCGTTATTAACGAATCGTTAATGGCGAATCATATTCGTTTCTATGGACATCGCATCGCTAATGGAATAACGAGACCCCCATTCGTACTTGTAAAATCAACCATGGATAACAAATATATTGTTAAAAATCATGACGTCATCGCTAAACGTTAACTTTCGAGAAACGGAAAAATCCTTATTTTTTTAACAATTGAATTAACGAAGAAACGGCCTCCTGGTCCGGTAAATTCATATGGCAACTGTAGAAAATCTACGATCGCCTTACGGCGGATCCAGTTTCTTACAAAGCGCAGACCAGCCGTAGAAATAATAACTCGGAGAGATATTTTTCATTTCTACGGTCACTGTAGAAGTTACAAGTCGTAGCCAAACAGTTGAATTGTCCCAGGATGGCCGAACGTTGTGCGTACGATCAAATTGCGGCTGCCCTGGGATTTAATGGGTTACAATTGACCTTTGCAATTGATTTAGAATCGCCGCTCGAGGGGTTACCCTTGGCCTTTGTATTTGTCAAAAAAAACTACGCCCGTCGCAGGGGCGCCCTTCGGTGACCACGCGTCATCATTTAAAAGGCCGTACAGCATCCGAAATTCTTGTGTCTCCTCATAATCAAAATACGCCGTACGGTCGCCGTAGCAAATGTTGCTGAGGTTTAAATGCACATTCCCTTTGCATGATTCGAAATACCTTAATAAATATACGATCGTGATGACAAGTCAAAAATATGTGTTTTTGTTATTTAAGCAAATTCCAACGAAGCAGATCAGTATTTGCACAGCGAAGAATCTATTGATAACAATCATATTGATATTGATAGTTTTCTCCATGCTTGTCGGTGCTTTTTTAATCGGAGACCATGTCGGGAGAAGTAGCGCCAAAGACCTTTTACGTAGTCCGGGTAAGATATACAAAATAATCTACTTGCTATAATTAGGCCAATATAACTTGAGATGAACAAAAATAGCAAATAAATAATGATTTGATTAACAGCACGTGTATTGGTTGGCTTTCCATTTTATGTAGTTTGAGTTTAAAGGATAATCGATGGTTAAATTAATGCAGTTCAATTCGATGATCTTTTCTTCCGTGAAGTTTCACTGACAGGCAAAAAACTCTGCCCATTCATAAAATCAAATGCATTTACATACAGAGTGATCCAAAAATCGCTGTACACAAGGCCACCAATATCTTTGCCAATTTTTGGCCTTGCACCATAACATTAATACACTAAAGATGCATTCGATGTAACATCATTGTACAAAATATCGATGGGATACCTTTACAACTCTCTGAGCAATTCTATTTATGATACATGCTTTATGTGCTTGATATTGCGTTCTTAGCATGCGTGAATTCTGCGACATGAACACGCTCTTTAACACTGATTGCCCGCATATTTTGATACTGCGCATCTGTCGGCTACGTTTGCTAAACTGTTTTTGTACACGGTTTTATCATATGTAGTTCAAAAGCCAAATATTATGAAAGTGATAAATGCTTGTTTGGGAAACGTTTTTGGGTCACCCTGTACGTGTTTATTAATTTTATCAGAAAGCACCAGTCCAAAAAATCTTGGGTCAACGGTACCAACCGACCCGAAAACATTCTCAGTCTCAGATTCAACTAAAATATACTCGTCGACGCCAGTCTCAGATACGACTAGAATATCCACGACAACGTCAGAATCAGATTCGACTGTAATACCCCCGACAACGCCAGTCTCAGATTCGACAGAAATATCCACGACAATGCCAGTCTCAGATTCGACTGAAATATCCTCGACAATGCCTGAATCAGATTCGACTGAAGTATTCTCGACAACGCCAGTTTCAGATTTGACTGAAATATCCTCAACACTACCAGTTTCAGATACGACTGAAATATCCTCGACAATGCCAGACTCAGATTCGACTGAAATATCCTCGACGACGCAAGTCTCAGATTCGACTGAAATATCCTCGACAATGCCAACAACCTCACCGGATGGTAATGGTAAGTGACAATTTATGCTAATCAATTTAGATTAAGTCTTTGTTTATTTCTATATTTTAAACCACGAGGTGTTAACAGGTCAACCAATGTATTTTGCCAGGAGCAAAGTCCTATGCGGCTACCCGTATGCTCCCAAGGTCTAGTTGCAATGTCTCGGAGAAAGCTAGCTTAAAGGCGTCTCTCAGGGAAGTTATCAGATATCATCAATAGAAGCACTTTTTCTCCGAGTCGTCCCTCACGCTTGGAGTTATAAAAATCACAAGTGGTGCACTTTTCCTCCGAGTCGTCCCTCACTTTTGGAGCAGCTGTTTTGGAGTTATCAACTTACAAGAGGTGCACTTTTCCTCCGAGTCGTCCCTCACTCTTGGAGTTATAAACTCATAAGTGATGCACTTTTGCTCCGAGTCGTTCCTCACTCTTGGAGTTATCAACTCACAAGTGGTGCACTTTTCCTCCGAGTCGTCCCTCACTCTTGGAGTAATCAACTCACAAGTGGTGCACTTTTCCTCCAAGTCGTCCCTTACTCTTGGAGTTATCAACTCACAAGTGGTGCACTTTTCCTACGAGTCGTCCCTCACTCTTGGAGTAATCAACTCACAAGTGGTGCACTTTTCCTCCGAGTCGTCCCTCACTCTTGGAGTTATAAACTCACAAGTGGTGCACTTTTCCTCCGAGTCGTCCCTCACTTTTGGAGTTATCAACTCACAAGGGGAGAACTATTCTCTTGGGAAGTAATCAACTCGCATCAATTGGAGCACTTTTGCTCTTAGCCGTAGTTGTCTCTCTCTTGCTCCAAATCGTCACTATGTCGAAATGACCCGTGAATGCCAGTCAAAAGAGATTAGACACAAGCCACACGCCTCTCAGACGTCACCCAAGCTGGCGAATTCAGAATGATTGGAAGAAGAGGGAAAAGAAATGAAGTCACACAAGGAATCACAAAGACAGTATCATCAAATTTGCCAGGGAAAGAAGCAATACAAAATCGATAAATCGCACACACTGCAACCAATATAACCCTCATATCAGTTATATTCTCCAATGCAGAAACTGTACATTTAGATGAATCGCTAATTATAGACCAAATACATTATACTCCACTAGAAAACACTGATTGCCCTTGTCCCAAAAAAATAGTTTAAGCTGGAGCTTAAGAAACTTCAATAAACTTCTTTGGGTAAACTTTGGAATCCTCCAGCAATGTCTTGCATTTCAATGTATCCCACTGGTACTATAAAATGCTTTCTTCCCTCAATCCTCAGTACCAGCTCCAATCACGCTACACGGTCTCCACCACTCTTCAGCTTCACAAGCAAGACTGTACACAATCGCCACGGTATCATCTGAGTTGCTCACCAAGATGCTTTTCATCTAGATCTTTCCCTGCCGTCTAAAAACAACTCAGTTTAAAAAGCTGTGTGTAGTTCACCAGTGTAGCTCAGTGGTGGCACAATATTAATTGCTCAATAGGTCCCGGATTCGATCCCCAGTTCAGGCAAGAGTTAAATTGCTTTTTGACGAAAGTTCTTCAAGGTGTTTGATTTAGTGGTCCACAACTCGTACAAAAGGCCCCGGTGTGTACTTGCTTGATTATGTATGAGTGCATATAAAAGAACACAGGACTCCTTCAAGGAGGGGTTCTATAGGGACTCTATATATATATATATTGTATATAGGTGGTTTACCATAGAGGTATTGTTCACCTACATAGGTGTATGTAATGGTTAACAAAAATACAATGGAATACAACTCAGAGCAGAGTTACTCCTAACAGATACATAATTGTTCAACTTAACGCTACATAATAATCAACAAGGTCGACTGATTCCACAAACAAAACAAAAAAGTCAAAACTGAGAGCAGAAAACTCACAATGTCGTCACAATATTGTACAGATGTACCACTGCTCTAATACATGTAGATTAAAGTATATAAATTCTATCAAACGCGCCTTAAGGTAAAACTGTGATATTCCCATTCAATTTTCAAAATGAATGTAATCAATAAAGGTCGTCAATCGTTCTTTTAAATTCAAAATATTGTCTGATCCTTGGTGGAGGTCCTTGGTGGAAGATCAACGGCTTATTGGTTTCAATAATCTGCTTCAAGAAATACCAACTATTGACGGTGGGTGGTCATATTGGAAACCATGGAGTGATTGTTCAACCACATGTGGTGGGGGTGTAAGGTCAAGAGTTAGAACATGCACGGGACCGGAACCTTCTGGAGAAGGCCTTATCTGTTCAGGCTCAAGTCGACAAACCGAAGCATGTTCCAACTGGGAATGTCCTGGTAAATATAATTTAAGGCACACATTCCGATTACATCATTAAAGTTCAATTCAAATTTCATTCGACTCACGTCGGATAATTATATCAGTTAATGGTGTGATGCTCTCCATTTAAAACGTGAAATAATTTTTCAAAATAGTCAAGAAAATCACATCCCTGTAATATTGTGTAAAACTAAATTAGGAGACGTCTGAAAACTAAAAATATAGCAACATGTTATCTGTATTTTGATTTTGAATACAGATTGTAACAGACCATGCCCCGATGGGGGTATTCTTGTCAACTGCAGTACGTGCACCTGTACAAACTCTGTTCTTTATGGTCGGGTGACAACTAAAAGAAACTTACCGTTGGAGAATGTAGGAGTGTTCCTACGATACAAACAATGGGAGGCTCTCACACTGACAGATATGCTAGGACGATTCCATATTAAGGGTATCTGTGTGCCAAGCGAGCAAATAATATTCAAGAAAAATCTACATAGTGAAGCAAGGATAACTGCACAGCCAGAAAATGCAACACATGCAACAGCTAGTGCACAGCTTCAACGACTAGGTATGGAATCATGCTTCATGAACTTTGAAAACTAGCATGGGAAATTGTGTCATATTATATAGCTTAATAATAATGACTACATACAATTCTATGAAAACTGCGAGTACTGTATTTAAATTTCATGTTCAAGTCATAGAAATTCTTTATTCTTGCATTTAAAATTCAGGCGTTCACATTATGAAACTACATCGTTCAGAAGTAAGTTTTTATTATTTATATGTAGTAGCTATTCTAAAGACAATTACATGTAACTTCGAGTGTCGAATTTTTTAATAAATAACACACCCACTATTTTTCTCATGAAGGTACCTGAACTAAATCTTTCCTGTTGAGTAATTACAGGGTGTTCAAAAAACGCAACCCAAAGAAATCGCTATATTTTTGGAAAATACTGATTCAATTATATTCATTTTTCAGGAAAAAAGGAAGAGACTGTGTATGTATAGCTTGTGTAGATGGTTAGTTGTAAAACATGATACCTTGTACACAAAAGACAGTTGAACTTGGAAAATACGTAAAACTCAGTCAGAGGTGACTGACACAACAATAAAACCAAATAACTTAATAACCATAGTGTTTGGCACTTCAGATTTGGCACAAATCGCCTTCATTCAATGTATGGTAAATCTGACACTCAAGGGACTTTACAGTTATGGTTGAAATGCTTTCAAAACGCAGCCAAACGCCCTGGTTCAGGCAGACTTAAGAAGGCATTTTGACCAGGTGATTTTTATTAAACTCCACAAATTCACCACACATTGAATGAGGATAATTTGTGCCAAATCTGAAATCATATTGACGTATGTTTCTAATACTAATGTCTTTTGAGCAGGTGTCCAAGTCATCATGTTTTACAACTAACAACAGGGGCTATACATACACAGTCTATTCTTTCCTTCCTGAAAAAATGAACACAATTGAGTTAGTATTTTCTAAGATATAGCGATTTCTTTTTTGAACACCCTGTAGAAAAACATAAAGCATAGTCAGAAAACTTTATTCCCTCGATCCGCTTTATTATAATATTCGTTTCAGAAATGCCTTTTATCAAATATCAGCCTTCCAATCGACATAGATTCCTGGGCCAGGATGTTTCATTCTGCTGTGAGACAGAGGGGACACCAAATGTACATACTCTTGAATGGTAAGTTCATCGTTGTATGACCCATTATGGCTGTCAGAAATTGCCTTGAGTTACATGCTATATAATGTTAGGATAAATAATTATACTCCTTTTGATAGGTATAAAAACAATCGCATCATCAAAAGAACAGAGGGTAGCTATTTTCCTGTATTAACACTGGATAATCTCTCTGTAAACGATAGTGGTCTATACGCCTGTAGGGCAGTCTCTGCTGGTGGGAATGTCATGTCTAGGCCTGCTCAACTAAATGTTCATGAAGGTAGCTAACAATATATTTTAAAAGTACCGGAGGCGTTGTCCATAATTTTAAGTTGAAATCGTCATAAGGTGAATATACATGTTCATTTCTTGTCTTCGTGTACAGTATAATATACTATCCTTCATCGTGGTATATACAGGGCGGTTCAAAAAATCATTCACACTTTTGATTGCGTAGCATTTTCAAATTTTTTCATAGGCCTAGTCCTACAGACATGTAAGTTATGTGTTGAGTAAGTTTTATTATCATATACCACCATATTGGAGCACAGATCAAAAGTTTGTAATGTGCTCGATCCGAGCTCCTTGCACACATTGTAATGTCCATATCCATATTATCATAAGGAATCCTCCTGATCTCTGTTTTAATATTCTTTAGCTCATCAATAATTTGGGGACATTACCAGCCTCAAACCACTACAGCCCATCATCACCGTTATGACCTTTCACCAGTCTACTTCTCTACATCACATGTTGATGTTGATGCTCAGAAGGCTAAACCTAAGCCAGAAAGTGCAGTTCGATTTGGTGAAGGTTATTACAAGCTTAAACTTTCAGCACCAAAGAGCTTGTATTGGACACATCACAAAATAAATTGGGAAATCTTCCTGTTGTTAGAATGCTACGTTGTCAAAAGTGTGAATGATTTTTTGAACCACCTTGTATATGTTCTGGGAAATTTCAAATATAGGGTTTATTCTGAAGGATATAGGAATATTGAGTATTGAACCTCATAGGATAATATTTATATCTCCCCAAGGTATAGTTGTTGTTTTTTTTAGTTTTTATGGTTCATTTATTGTATTATTATCTCCCCAAGGTATCGCAAGGTAAAGAGAATATATATTCTGATGGAAACACCCTATATCCAAAACCGACATAACTGATGTTTCTCATTCTTTTGTGGGTTTAGGGTAGTGTTATCTTACCCGAATAACCTAGTATCAATGCATGAGATACAGTCTATATATGGTATGTTTTGACAAACAAAATGCTAGAATAATATGCAGATCATCGAAGTTCAGTTTATATATAAATATTTTCAGAATCATCGCAGGACTCTTGCAAGTCTGAACCCGCTGTAAGATATACAACTCTCCCAACTGGATGCACGTACTCCGGGCCTGATACCGCTAGCGAAATTACAACTGTGAATCTGGGTGAATGTGAATTAAATACGCCATGTCTGACGCAAAATGATCAGATAAGTAGAGAAAGTTGTAATGATACATCAACTCTTTGTTGTGGAGCGATTCGCACTAGGCTCTTAGATATAACATGTGACACTGGGAATACATTCACAATGGTTCAGATCGAAGAATGTGGTTGCATAGAATGTTTGAGAAACCCCGATGCAGAAGGATCAACCAAAATAGATGGGAGAGCGTTTGGAACTGATGTCAATGGAGATATGTCTCCTCTTATACTTGGTGCTATATTATACAAAGGTGAACAGATTGGGTCGACGTCAGCCACGGGAATATTCACTGTTACCGTTCCTGTAGGAATCGATAGATTTACCCTCATCTTCCAAGATACGCATTTCAAAACATTTGCTGATGCAGTTGTTGTTATGGACTATGTTCGAGGACAAACAGCTACTCAAAATGTGAGAATGAAACGTTTACCCAAACCAGTAACGTTCAATGCTGAAGATGGATTTGAATTGGAGTTGGGTAGTTCTGATATCACTGATAAGGCTGGTTTTTTAAAACTACCTCAAAGAGCAGTTGTTGATGAAAATGGTAATCCGTTCTATGGTTCTGTAAATGCAACTGTTGAATTTATGGATCCAAGACAGATAGATGACATGAGATCATCTCCAGTAGATTTTAGTGCATCAGACGAAAATGGAGAAGAAACTATTCTGGAAACATTTGGTATGGTACGCGTCTCCTTGTCAGATGGTGAAAGCGGGAAACCACTTCAAAGTGCAGGGAATATGCAAATAGGTATTGATGTGACTACCATGGGGATTCAAAATCAAACAGATGGTATATTTTTATGGGGATTGGATGATGTATCTGGACAATGGGTCAAAACGGGTGACATGGTTTACAAAACTGCAATACAACTCGGTTTGTTTAAAAATAGAAAAATGAATCGTGACTTTGTGGTTGGTGACTTTAACTCTGGGACTGTCCGAGACCTCGAGACAACAAGAACACGGAGAGAGACTTATTGGGTAAATGTAGATCGACCCGGTGGTCCAACTCGTATAGAACGAATAATTAGAGAAACTCTCACTGATTTGTGCTATGTTAACATCCGTATATACAACGATGCTAATTTCAACCCTGGTTCCGGTCTCGGTGGTGCCTCTGTAAATGTCCTTACAAGACAACCCGATGGGGTATCCTACAGTGGCTACAAGTCTGCAACTTCCCCGAATTCTGGGTCAACGTGTCTACAAACATTGTGCTCTAGACAAGCTGACATAATAGTTGAACGTGGACGTGATAATCTCTTTGTGCATCCAGACCAAGGCAATTTCCTTCCCCCTATGTATCGTTTCAGAGATTCACAAAATAGGCGTGTCGTTAACTTTGATGTTGTAAAGATGGATAGCCAACTTGGTAGAAATGGGCCAGTGTATATATGGCAGAAGCAAAGAACGTGCCTGAATTCAAAAGAAAATGATTTTAATTTTAGGTATTTCTACCTCTCTTTTAGTTTTAAGGAAATAATCATAGTACCATACTAAATTAATTTCTCAATAGAGAGGCGTATAATATGACAGCAATGTTAGGCCAATCATTGCATTTTCTGCTACACTCGGCTCTTATTGTTATTGGTCACAGAAAACTCGAAATCGAAATCTTGACCGCCAGCGCTGTGAAATATTTGTTCAACACTCATGGTGTACAAATTAGTCAATTTATGATTACTTAAAATAAATGGAAATAATTTTCATTTAGGTTTGCTCCAATATCTCCACCGAGTGTGCTAAATCCTAGAGTAAAAGAAAATGGAAGGCGGCTGTCTTGGTATCAACGGGAGGGTGACCAAAATCGAGTCTGCTACATCAAGATTCGAGTTCAGGTCAATATACGAGGCCCGATCAGAAAGTAAGTAACCAACTGCTCTTATTTCTTCATACTTTATTCAATCACATTGAAATTTTCACAGATGATATAGAAAATATTAACCTATTAAAGAAGACCAAGGACAATGGGTTAGCGTCAATTCCATTGTTATTGCTGTTGCTATGGTGACAATCGTTTTGGGTAGGCGGGGCACCCTGTTTTAAGTGGCGTTTGAAAATAATTTGTAGAGTTTTTCTACATGTTCTAATACCTCCAAATAAATCAAATTCAAATATATGTAAGACTACATTTAAACACATTTTCAAATTAATCGCCAAACAGGATCTTAAGAGGTTCTGGACAAATCATTTGATTCTGGACTTGTCATATTTTTTTTTCAACGAAATCACATCCAAGGGTTGAATTTTCATTAGCTATTTAGAGAGTGAGTCCTGCCTAGTATTAATTTCAATAAAAAAAGTTAAAATAGAACCCTATTTGAGAGTCAATCTAATACTTACATTACATTGTTAAATTAAGGCAAATCCTGAAATATTTTTAAAGTGCGTTTTTTAATGAAATATTATCCAGCAAGTATTTAAATGAAACGGTCTTATTTAAATACAAATCATAACATGATATTTTTCATGAAACATTTTTCAATGAAATTCAATTGAAGGGTCAAGATAAAACGAGCTAATTTAGGTGAAAACCCTTACATGATGATGTGTTTTCATAACTTCTTTCATAAAATTCCATCAAGGGGTGAAGATAAAATGATCGAATTTAAGTGATTTAAGGATCACGAGAATATGTTTTCTTTGATATTTTCTATGAAATCCCATCCAATGGTCAAGGTAAAATTTTGATTTTGATTTTGATTTGGTCACGTGTTCGAAAGATCCATATAAGGCCCATAGAACCATATAGGAACGTCATTTTGAATGTCACGTGATAGATCCATATAAGGCTTTTGGAACCATTCATGGAAAGATGAGGGAAGCCCCTGACACCTGTTTCACGATTTTTATGCACTTCATTATTGTACCGAAGTTTGCCGATTCGATTCGTCGTATTTCGGAATCCTGGTGACAATTTTATACTCCATTGGAGTATTTTTGACCTACTTCTTATGACGGAAATTCCCGAACCTTGTTCGGATTAATCCGGATTTTCTGACCTACTTTATCTACCGAGATTTCACGAGTTAACATTCGTCTCATTCCGGAATCCTGGTGACAATTTTATACTCCATTGGAGTATTTTTGATCTACTTTTTCTGGATTTTGCCCTACTTATTATATCTTGACAAGCAAATCAAAAAGTTCGACATGAACGGGTCTCGATCAACTAACCTAGACTATGGAAGCCAGGCACGCTAACCATGAGGCCAACGAGCTACCGATATGAAAGAACAAAAGTATTATATATTTATACCGAGCGTCAATTCAAAATGATCCTCACTTTTGTCTCCACTTAAATACGACTCGTCAGTTGTATCCAGAATAGTAGAATGCCTATGGCGCTAGTGAATAACCAAGTCCCAGGTGAGTGGTTCGTATCCCTCCGTGATATACTATTTTTGTTTTATTAAATACGACAGAAAGGAGCAAGGTGTAGGTTGAAAACAAGACGTTAGTTTGTTTCAAAACAGTTTGGAAACATTAATCTCTGGAACATTATTTTTTCAACACTGATACAAATTTCCCTGACATTTCCCTGACATGTCTACCGTTTCAAAATTCATCTTTGGCCCTTTTGACCTAATTTTAAAATTACCTGACATTTCCAGCACTTGGAAAATCAAGTCAATTTCCCTGACATTTCCAGGTGTGTATGAACCCTGGAAATATCCCACTGGTTCGCCCTATGAATCGCTAGCACAGATTGGATTGATTAGTGTTTCAAAATGGTGGACGAAATGTTTGATTAGATAATTTACATATTAAGCTTCTTAAAGGGGCAACAAGGCCTGTACATAGAAAATTCGAAATTTTTTACATTTTCTGAATTTTTAGGGCAACATTTGGCTTTAACATCTTTTTTTATACATTTTTTCTTAAAATGTATGGATAAACAATAAAATTTCAGCATTAAGCAGTGCAAATTCAGTTCAAAGCTTCTATAAAGGGAGTCCAACTTATAGATTTTGAAAATCCGACTCGTTTAAAGAAGAATATCAGCAGCTTAAATCACGCCTTGTGATCATACAAAATGGATGGAGGGGGGGGTAGGCGATTTCTGCAAGAAAACTCAACAAATTTGGAAGATTTATTTTTTTCAAGATAAAATTTACAACTGAATTGCCAAATAAATAGGCGCAGTGCATGGCAAAATATGTAAGGTCTTCTAGTATTCTTTGAACTGATACGCTTCTAAGATATGAGATCTATTATAAAAGGCGCATCATCATCATCATCATCATCATCATCAACGTGCAAAAGTCAATGTTTTTGCTATAAATCAGGCAACAATGGTCTACACGACCTGTAATAAATAGGTATGAGGGGCGTTATTAGAGAATTTTCGTTATAAGTTTTTTAAAAACTTATACGTATACTTATACTTATAAACCCAATAAACAAGGTGTTTCATAATTTCCCAATTCGTCGGGAAATATCTCCTAGGACGGTAATAAAAAGGGCCAATGGCATACCATCCGTACCCCCTTGATGTAAAGCATGTTTAGTTGTGTCATATGTGTTTTCTAGAATCAAATAGGCTGATATAGCACACGGGTTTTACAGATTTATCTACTCTCAAATATATTTTTGTAGATGATCGTTTTGAATCACCTTGTAGAAATAACGAAGGGAGAATTAGTTCAGCTAATGAATGAGTCGAGCTATTTGATTGGATACTATGCCTATTCAGCCGATTAATTTTAATAAGCCATTCTGGTCAGTAGGTCCACACATATACTATGCGGAGATCCAACTCTGTAAGTTTATAATCTGCGTATAAAGGCCCTTTTATACGTAAAAACTTAAAAATTGACCTTATAATTTCATGAGAACTTTGAAATGATCGACTCGTTCGTGTAGTGATTCACTTTAAAGGGTCTTGTTTATCGTACACTACAAGGACCCGTCAACTAGAATTTAGTTTATCGTGTTCATAATTGACACTAGCAAAGGACATTGTATTCGCAGTCCCTAGTTGATGATGAAGCTTGACTATATCGGGAATAGTTATGCCCCACTTGGTACAGATTAATGATGAAAATCAATTTGAATTGATTTTAGTTCGACAAGACCCTTTAAACTATAAGTATACGTATAAGTTTTTGAAACAACTTATAACGAAAATTCTCTATTATCACAACACTGACATTGCTCACTTTTTAAAGTTGTTTCAAAGCGTTATATGTAAATGGGCGTGTGGAAGGCCCGTGGGTGGCAATAAAATAACTCGAACTTCAAATTAAAATATATATAAAATAGTATATTTCAAACTTCAATGATTAAAATACAATGCTCTGTAATGTACAACATGAACTCTTACAGCAACTACTGACAAGCCAACACCCAATGCAAACTCAGCTACATGTGAGTGAGAAAGACCATATTGGGGAACAATAGATATATAAAAGTGACACAGTTTGCATAGTTGAATAACTCAAGGTGAAAAGTGAACATGGTATTAAAAGAGTAAAACTGCAAACAACCTACTTAGGGACCTGTTATATTGAGATGAATAGGGATTGATTAATATGAACAGTAATAATATAAAATGTGAAAATGACCATGTTACATATACAAAAAATAACCCCATTGTTACAAAATCACAAAAAGTGAAATATCTATTCTTGTATTGCATTTTCGTTCACTGGACATATTTTAATTGCATTGCTATTAGATACATTTTAAGGGTGATATGAAAATTGAACCACGAAAACAGATGTACTTTAAGTTAAAGGGAACTTTCTACCATACCCGCCATGCTATCTGACCCGAACGAGCCACCTTGTGGTGAGATTGGTAACTACCTGCTCGCATCTGCGTTATTACGCAGAGACATAAACGTATACACAAGGAAACGATAGGAGATAACCTATTTTATCTCTGTATACATTTTAACTTTAATACATCGTTGAATCGAATTTGTCCAAAGGTCTTGAAACGTAAAATACCTAAATATTTATCTTAGACCTTGGGATGACCTTGTACAAGAAACATTAATGTTGACCTCGGTTCATCTAATCATGATTCGCCAAGGGCCATAGTATCATCAAACGCCAAATACCTAGACATTGATCGTTTACTTGGATTTAAATAAGGAGTATGATTTTAAAATTGGCTAGGTCGTGGTTAAGCAACAATAGTATGTTCGAAATACCGCTGTGTAATGCCTGGATCACATTTGCTGCGAGTATTTTGTTCAAAATTGAATACATTTCTGAACACAATACTCAATCGGCCGGGCGCCGTAGTGAAAATCGGAGCAAATGTGACCAAGACATAAAACAATTGAATAATACTGTATCAGTTTCACATTTACAGCGGTCAAAAGCATTTACAAAAAAAACCGCCAGAGTTGGCAATCATATAAAATGAAACCAATCCCGCTGTGATTCATAGAAATAACTAATTTACTGCATTGAGTTCAATGTTATAACCATGTCGATTTACATGAGTGTCCGATTCATTGTACCAAATTTAAACCTTGACTGTTTTCCAGAAAGCAATAAGCTGACATATATCATATTTTACATTTTAATACAACTGAAAAGATAATAAATGTTTTAATATAAAGTTGACGTAGTTATAAATGTTTTCAGCGTAAAATCAAAGCACAACTATATAATTAAAAACATAACGCTCGGATTCCAACTGGATACAACTGACGAGTTGTATTTAGGTGGCCTAAAGTGCTGCTTATTTTTTCGTGAAGCCACTCAGTAAAATTACGATTTCTCTCAACCCTGATGTTCAATCAACGTCATTCGAGTATCTATATGTTCCTGACACGTTCGGGCATCCGGTTATGACAACGTCTACCCAATGTTTGCACGAGAAATTGACGTAATTCATGACTGAAATCGGGAAGACAAAAATATGTGATATTCTTTCAGAATTGTTTATAATAACTATTAACAAAAACGTTCCCGAGACACAATCCATTTAGGTAGGGTTTGTTTTAAAGTCGAAAAGCCCCAATAAGACAATACAAACCCAGATTAAACCCAGAAGAATGCAGATTTCATGTAATGATTTACGTTCATGTAAACAAGGAAAGTACATATAATCCCCATATAAAACACTGGCCTACGTGACATGTAAACACAGGTTCAAATTGAAATATAGAAAATTTTCAACATAGCATTTGCTTCTGTGTTCTGTATGCCCCTCTACCTGCTAATAAGGCAATGTATCTTCAAATAAAACCTTAGCCAAGTAGGTAAGGGTCTCTGGAACACTTTTGTAAATAGTTTTCACAAGCAATTTTATTCCCGGACGCCCAAACGTGTCAGGAACACATATATATTTGAATGATCTTGATTGGACATCAGGTTGCAGAGAAATCGTATTTTTACTGAGTGGATTATTGAATTTCATAGATCTAGAGGCCCTTCAGGAGTGGAAAACCTTAAATTATCAGAGATTAATGTTTCCAAACTGTTTTGAAACAAACTAACGTCTTGTTTTCAACCTACACCTTGCTCCTTTCTGTCGTATTTAATAAAACAAAAATCACGGAGGGATACGAACCACTCACCTGGCACTTGGTTATTCACTAGCGCCATCACGGGTAGTATCTAAAGCCCCGCCATGATTTAGAAATCGCGAGCAAGTTCCCGCTGAAATCACGAGCAAAGTCCTTTTTATTTGTGTCACCTTGAAATATGGACAAAAATGGTAAGAATACGCATTACTGTTCTTTGAAACTTGAGGTATACTTTCTGAACAGGTATATCTTCACAAACAATGACATGAACGATAAATATGTTTATCGGCATGGAAGAAACTGGCGCAAATATGCACGTTTACATAATTTACTGTAACAAAATTACTTTTGTCGTTAAAATTGAGACAAGAACTACGATATGCATTCCTCATAATGAATATTGGATCAACATTGTATGTATTGATAAGTTAGTTTACAATAACATCTCCTGTGGGGGGTGAAATACACCATTGGAGGTGTTCCAGTGGCCCCGCTGAAATTATGAGGAAGCCCCGCTGAAAACATGAGGAGGTCCCGCTGAAATCAGGAGCAGATTTCACGAGTACCCGCTTCGATCACGAGGAAAGCTTCATTACATTCCATTAAATATTGAGGTTCTTCAAATAAACGTACACGAAAGACCAAGTAAAGTATTCCTATTAATTATATATACTGTTTCATTCTAGGGCCACGTTTCAAATGTTTTTATTGCAACTTCAAGTCATCAGAGCAGAACTATTTCGTCAAACATTTTATACAGTTTCACCCATCATTGGATTTCAAAATAAACGAACCAAAATATATAGGAGAAAGATGGATATATCGTGTATTAGACTTCAACATAAATTCAAGACAACTTGATGGAAGCATGAAGTTTAGGGGAATGAGCCTTTTATTAAACAGAGACACCCCAAGTTCCAAGAAGAGGAAATTTTGAGAGAAAGGAGAACCACAAAGGCTCCATGATAATTCAGGAGACGTTGTAGGTTCTACTTTTATAATTTAACAATAACATTAAAGTTTTTGTTTTTTAAATATTTATTTCAAGAATGATTTATACACCATCAATGTAGAAAAATACGTTATTACAATACTTCAAAAAATGTGAGATGTCAGGAAGATTTCGATGGTCATTTGATGTTTCTCCAAGTTACAAATGTCGTATCAAAGTATTCCATACCTGGCTACTGAGGTTTTGTAGGCACATAACGAGCCGATATACAATCAATATACCATGCGTATCAAAAAACGCAACAGATTGTTATCTCGGAAAAGCGCAAATCAGTGATAACAGCATTGATTTCATTCAATGTACCATAGAGCCATGTGTCTCCTCTTTCCAATGGTATATCATTCATTGATATTGGGTCATGTTTGAGCGAGTAACCATTCCTTTTGCAAAGTAGGCCAAAATAAGCTTGGGACCAATTTATAAACATCGCGAATGTCAGTGTAATATTGGAAGAAAACATAAAACCAATGCATCCTTTTCATAATAATCATTTCCGAATAATCATTAATTTCGCAATGTAGGGCAAAATTCAGCCCGGACCCAAGTTTTAAACAGTACATAAGACATATGGGATATTTGAGGAAGGTGTGGCAGGTGTGACATAGACACGCGGTACTAACTTCGACCGTTAATTTGAATTTTTGACCTACCAGATGTTTGAAAATCAAGAATTGCGCGTCTCATACTGCACCGTTTTTCTTCAAAATTGTTCCATTCAAAGTAAAACAAAATTGCCTTTCTGTCGGTGCATTGCTTTATTGTAAAGAGTCCCTCGTTTTAGCAGCGTTTTGGTCCCCAGCTGTGAAATGCCGCAGAAAGTAGGGACTCTGTATAACAGAAAAATGTACCAACAGAAAGGCGTTTTTGTTATGCTTTGAATGGAACAAGTTTGAAGAAAAACTGTGCAGTATGGGACTCGCAATCCTTGATTTTCAAAGATTTGGTAGGTCAAAAATTCAAATTAATGGTCGAAGTTAGTACCGCGTGATAGACAGCAAAGTGTTCATACTCATACTCTTGCAAGAATACATCCTATTCCCCTCCAAATTGCCACCACCTTTTGCACATAAAGATGCGCTCATCTCTCCATGTCATGCATGGTTCAGCCCTGAGTCATCTGTGGGTTAAAGCGAAGAAAAAGCCCATTGGCAATTCTTTCTCGAAGTTTTGCAATATCTGGTGGAGGAATGATTAGCACAGATGCCCCTGAGATAGCTCCAAAAGAAAAATTCACAACAATTCAAGTCAGGAGAACTTCCATTGGTACTTAGCCCTTGCACTGATTTTTGCAATATCTTAAACTTGGTCCAGAGCCGATTTTGACCCACTGTGCAAATGGAAGGATTTCTCACCAAACCATGACCACATGTGAATGAATGACATATCATTGCAAAGAGGAGAATGTGGCTTTATGGTACATTGGATGAAATTTATGGAGTCACCTCTAGTTTTGTGATTTTACGAGATAACTGCTTGTTGCGTTTTTTATTCGTCCTGTATAGTGTATGTGGGGAGTTATCGCTAAAGTACGAGACCGGGATGGATATGGGCTGTATCCACTCCGGTACCGCTCCTGAAAATCGAACTCAATAAATACGTTTTACCTAATTTACGAAATAAAGATTTTTTAAACTTTACTTATGCTGTATATTTGAAATTTTAATATCAATTTATTGATCTGCTCCGCCAATATATGAGTGTAAAATCAAACTTAAAAACTACTTCTTGAGAAAATGCGTACTTTAGTATGTGTTTGAATTTTGGAAGTTAATTATCAATATGTTTATGCTATAGAATACATATGTTTTATCCCATGCTTGGACGTGTTACGGGTACATAAAGCCGGTTTGTAAAAACTTATATTTTCATCAGCGGGCAAATATAGCTTTACGTCCCTCTCCGAGCGGGCAGATATAGTGACGTGTCGCAAAAAGGTCGCGCACGCATTGTTACACATTTTCGCTTTTTAACACCACAGAATGTGACGTTTTTTTGAGAAAAATGTACA